>OX421981.1:22245417-23657917 GCA_949128135.1 Parasteatoda lunata | reverse complement strand
TACTACCGTTTCGATCAAATAATTTAAGCTTATCTATTGAAGATCTGCACCTCATCGTCGCATGTTACGAAGAGTAGGCTAAATAAATATGAAAAATCTGCTTACAATGTCAATTCAAATTGCATTATACTACCACTTGGTGAAAGCCTCTTTGACGAGCCTGAAAGTTAGCGGGTATGGAAAGATTGTTGAATAAGGGCAACGTTTCTACACCCCTTTCTCGAGAAACTAAAAGACTCTCAGAATAAAATTATCTAAAAATAATGCGAACAAGATGGTTTTTACAAGATAAGAATATACATAGCGATCTCAAAATTGATTATTTGGATTACCATATTACAAAGTTTAAAATGTTCACGCCGGCTGTTCAAACCCAGGCCTGAAAGTGGGCCGGAAAAGAGAAAATACTGGTAGAAGAACTATTTTAATATTAGATAATATTCGGGAGGAGTTAATATATTCTCAACAATAACAATTCACTGTAAGGAAATTTTTCACGGCGAAGAAGCAATTCAATATAAAAATTGCATCCGTTAAAAACAATTGGTAGTTATAGATTTTTATTATTCCCGGAAAAAACCTAAAAAATGAAATTTATTTGTTACCAGTTTTTACTCCGGTGCACCACCGGTGGTACGCACCGATGAGACAGTCTAGCGCTGGCCACTGGTGGCCCGCCCCGGCGTGAATGTGTTAATTTAGAGATGCCAACTGCTCCGGTTACGACAAAATATTTTAAGAAACAGTATAGAATTACAGACTAAAATTTGCAGGTTATTGGTTAATTTTGCAAACTGTTAGGGAGGTTCGGCCCGACACTACTCTACTAACTAACTAACTAATACAGTTGTTTCGGAGTTCCTATCCTAATGGGATATCTACTCCTTCATCAAAATTTAAATAAATAGGATGGGAAGGATGGTGCTGCGTTTAACTAAAGTTAAATCACAAGTTGAGGTTCATAATTTAAAGTCTAGGTTACACGTGAAGTAAAATTGCAGTTTAATACATAAAAAATCATACGAATACAAAAAAAGAGTTAAAAAGTTGAAAAAAGAAAAATATTTACAAATATACACATGAGGGGAAGACTCCATATGCACTCCCTTGCCTCCCCCCGGTAGCCGGGCTTCTCAGGTGCAGAGTGCATAGTTCGTTTAAGGTGAAAGGGATAAACTTAATTATCGGAAATGCTTTGAAATCACGAAAGCGGTAATCGGGCTAAATTTAACGTTATTGTCGAGAAAATCCAAGTATAGTAATTTATTAAAATCTCAGATCAAACACTCTTTAGCTCCTTTAAAAAAGGAAGCATTAAGTTTAAATAGGTATTCGTCGATTTTATCTATTTTTAAGTCATTGTAGAGTATTATTACGAACAAACCAGGGTGCCCCAGTAATTCTTTTAAGAACTTTATGCTCAAAGACCCTTGGTCTTTTTCTTTGGACGTTTGTGAGTGTCCCCCATTCCGGGGAAGCATAGCAAAGTATGGGTCTAATACACATTAAATAAATGTGTCTTTTAGGGTGTAGAGCTATTTTGCTCTCACTATTAAGCAGTGGTTTTAGAGCTTGATAAGCAGCTTCAGCTTTTTTAAGAATATTAGATACGTGAAATTTCCAATTAAGGAAACAATTAATGGAGATACTTAAGTAATTTGCTTTTGAGACTTCAGGGACTTCTTCATTGAACAGGATAATTTTTTCATAATTGATAAATTTTCTTTTGTAAGCTTTTCGAATAATAAGATGATGTGATTTTGTGCTATTAATTTTAACTTTCCACCTGCTGCACCAGGATGACTCTACTTTTGCTTGCTTTATTTAAATAAACTGGGCACTTGGTCCGCGAAGCGTCCTCTATCATCACCTCCTACATCAAAAAGCCTCCACACGGTCTTTTATAAGTAGTCCGCGCAGACTGTTTAAAAAGTGAACCAGTTGTGCGCATGAACCCAAAACCTTTTATAAAAGTGATTGAGAGAAATTTATCATATATATTTGAGAATTGAATCTGTAGTGGTTGACAAGTGAATAAGGCAAACCAATAATATTCATAAATAAAACAAATTTTTTGTCATATATTTGCTACCACTTTCTTATTTCAACTTTGTATTAGATGACTCGTTCGGAAAGTGGATATCCTTCACAGTGGTCTGATCGGACTACCTATAAAAAACCGTGTGGAGGCTTTCAGTTATTAAATCACATACAGTAACAACATAACAGAGCAAACAAAAGTATAAGTGTAAATTTTAAATATTTTAGCTAATATTTATAAGGATGCACTAGAACAAAAGTAAAAAAAAATTAAAAGCACAATCAAAATCTACAAAATCAGTGTTGCGTGAAGCACATGAAAAAATACTGCAGTAAAATTAATTTTTAAAATAACACAATTCAGTAACACTTATCACCAATGATTAAAATGTGCCTAACCAAATTTTTCAACAAAAAATAAGAATTTATTTCTACACAAGGATATATATATACATAAAATTACGTTTTTTACATAAAAACAGAGGTAATTTTGAATAATCTATTGCATTATATTCTAGTCTTTATTCTATACTTTAAATTAAAAAAAAAAAAAATTAAGATTACAGCTACTTACACTTAAATTTAAAAAAAAGATAACGGGTGTCTTTTTTTAAAATTAAGAATTGGAAAAATTTTTTTTTTTTAGAATTTGAAATAAAAATTGTATATGTATACTAAACAAAGCATTTATAAAAATATTTTTTGATAATACTGAATTGATAAAGATGCGTAGACAATTTTAAGCGAGCAAAGGAAACTTAAAGAAATTCGTATTAAAAATAAAAATCAGTGAAATAAAATTAATGACCTCCTTTTAAATTATTATAAAAATCTGTAATTTGGTTCAATATTTTTTTACTCTACTCAAATGCTTAAAATTAGTTTCAATAATATTAAAGCAAAATGTGAGTATTATAAATTACATACAGTATATTAAATTACATACAGTAAAACTCGAGAATATTCTCCTTTGGTTATTTGGTTTCTTTTCCAAGTTAGAACAACTGAATACGTATTTATCAGGTTTTAGGTGACTTCAAATATTATATGCTATACATTATAAATAATGAAATATACTTCACCTCAACGTTGCTTCAAAATAGTAGTTTCTAAAAAAAGGCCATGTTATGAAGAAAATGGTCTCGTATTTTAGTGGTTTGAAAATTTTTTGATGTAGGTGGTCTCATACACTGTAAAAAATTTCAGAAACTAATTTTGACTCAACAAAAATGCTTCCGAAAATCGTAGAGAACTTTATTTAACACGTTCACGCCGGGTGTTCAGGCCTGAAAGTGGCACGGAAAAGAGAAAATACTGGTAGAAGAAATATTTCAATATTAGATAATATTCTGGAGGAGTTAATCTATTCTTAACAATAACAATTCACTGTAAGGAAATTTATCACGGCGAAGAAGCAATTCAGTATAAAAATTGCATCCGTTAAAAACAATTAGTAGTTATGGATTTTTATAATTCCCGGAAAAAAAATTAAAAAATGAAATTTATTTGTTACCAGTTTTTACTCCGGTGCGCAACCCGATGAGACAGTCTAGCGTGGGCCACCGGTGGGTCACGCCTGCGTGAACGTGTTAATATCATGCTTCCGATCAATTGAGAAACATTTCTTTTATTTTTAAAAGTAGGAAATTGAATCGAATTGATGCCGATTCAGTTTCAGAGTGTAATGTAGCTACCACTACAAATATTAAATTCTAATTCACTAGTATTTAAGACATGTTAACTCGTACTCTCAGTACTCTGCTCTCAGTACTGTTAGATTGGTTTAGTGAACTCTCTATTTATTAATATTTATTTTGAACTAACACTCCTTTTTCATGGAAGAGATTTTTTGAAACGGCGACGTTTTAAGAGATTAAATTTAACAGGATTATATATGAGCTTTATACTATAAATCTAAATTCTTTCTGAAAACATCTACAGGGGCTCGCTCTTGAATAATGATGTTATTGAATAATGTCCTTCGTAAAAAGTATTTAAAAAATTTTAAAAGCATGCATTAAGTATTTTGTAGAGAATTGTAATTTTTTTATTTTCAAATTCTACTCGAAAGTATAATTTCGCATTATGAAAAATAAATGTGTTTAGATTACTTTGTTCCATATTAAATTGTTTATATTCAGCCGATAGTTAAGTAAAAATTAATTGTAAGAAAATTTATTTCTCCTTGAGATTACACATAATTTTCTTTTTTGATTGTTTCTTGACCTTTTGCATTAGGTCTGAAATTGTGTGCATTTATTTTTTTTCATTTATAGTCAAACTTTTTAGGCCGGATATTTTTTAGTAGTTTTTCCGTTGATTTTTCAACATTTGATTTTAATTAATAAAATATTATGATTGGCGGAGAAACGTATTCCAAACTTGCTGTTACGAAAATGCAACAGCTTGTAATAGTGTCAAAAAGGCCTGTCATGAAAAAACTGCTTAAGTATTTGTTATTATATATATATATATATATATATATATATATATATATATATATATATATATATATATATATATATATATATATATATATATATATATATATATATATATATATATATATATTATATATATATATATATATATATATATATATATATATATATATATATATATATATATATATATATATATATATATATATATATATATATATATATATATATATATATATATATATATATATATATATATATTATATATATATATATATATATATATATATTATATATATATATATATATATATATATATATATATATATATATATATATATATATATATATATATATATATATATATATATATATATATATATATATATATTTTAATTTGATATCAAAATCAAGATTTAGATATTTATATTATTTATTTATTGTTTCAAACATGAATATTACGATTTTTTGAAAATAAATTTTATGAAAAAATAGTTAAGTTATTAGCTTTTATCGTTTCCAGAAAAGTTCACGGGCACGTTTCTTTTCATTGGTTAATGAATCAAGTACATGGTTTTATTAAACGCATGCATACTTAGGGCAGATGTAAAGTTCATGCAAATCGCATATTTTTTTTACAGATACCAAAGAAAAAAAATTTTTTTTTTGAGTAAGAAATGCATGCTTACTAATTTTTACTCTTTCCAAGAGGTAGTGACCTGAAAATTTAATTACATTTGTGATAAGAATTTTTCATTATTATTTTGTTGCAGCTTTGATTATCCCAAGTAGAAATGAATTGACAACGGAATAATAATTGTAATCAAATATGTTTTTATTTTTATTTTATGGTTGCTTAAATATACCATTGTAAGATCACATGTATTAGAAAGCTTTAAAAAGGAAAAATAAATTCATGGACTATATTTTAATTTTGTTTTCACTTCTTTTAAATTGCGAAATGTTTGCTTTATTATCCGCAATATAACATTTAGTTTAACATACAATTTAACAGTGATTTAATTTTTAATTTTCTTCAAAAATAATTTCTTTATTTCTGTATGCAAGTGTAATTTACGTAAAATGTCAGTAATAAGATATCGAAAAATTCCCACGATTTGAACAAAGAAATTGGCCCCAGGACAACTGAGAGTTTTATTGTTTTATCTTAATCACTTACTTTAGTTTTCATAAAAATCAACTTCTTTAAATAATCAATAGTTTAGCTTGTTAGTAAATTGATCTAGCATTCTTTTTTCAAATTTTTTATACCACTTTTTACTTATTTATTAATGCAATGAGCCATGTAAATGTTGATTAAATTATTTAAAGAATGGGTGGTATTAAATATTCTTAGATATCATCTTCATTAGAGGTAATCAAAGAAAGAATAATCCCCATATTTGATAGCAATCTATGTTTCTTAAAAGATACATTCAAACTCAAAGTAGTTGAATACCTTAATTCAGATTTAATTTAAAACAAGAAATATAAAAATACAACATGCGAGTATTATTTTGACTATCTGAGTTCAAAAATAAAGGCGTTTAAAATCTTTCTCTAGATATTGTTTTTTATATCACCTAAGTTATTGTTCACACTTTTAACTGTCACAAACACAAAATAAGGAACTAGGATACGACGTTAGAGATCAAGCCAATTTTAAGCTTCCCAACCGAAAGTATAATAGTTTAAGCTTCCGTGAATTTTCTTAACCCCTAATTTTTCTAAATAGTTTTCGTAGTGAATATGTTTAAACCAGCATTATTATCTTCAGTTTTTGTACCACTTTTTACTTTTTTATTAATAATACAAATCCAGTTTATGTTAGTTAAATTATTTCAGAAATGTATTTTGCATTAATTAATTTTCAGATATCATCTTGGATTGATATAAACTAAGAATAGTTGCCCCATTAGATAGCAATCTATGCTTATTAGAAAAGGCATCTAAACTTAAAGTAATTAAATATCTAAATTCGGCTTTAATTTGAAGCAATAAGAAAAAAAATACAGCAGGATTGAAATATTTTGGCTATCCGAGATCAAAAATAAAGACATATTCATGATCTTTCGCGTAGATATCGTTTGTTGTATCACCTCAAGTTATTGTTCACACTTTTAACTGTCATAAACTCAAAATAATGAACTTGGATAAGATGTATGAGTTCAAGCCAAGAGAATAATTTTAAGCTTCTCAGTTGGATCATAATCATTTATTTGAATCATTTACACGCAAGAAAAAAAATGATCCTAGTCCTATTTTTCTCTCTTCTCCTCTTCAAAAATAACCGACCTCCCATAAAAAAATGCGTTATGATTTCTGGCAAACGTGGATTCAAAACACTGTCCGTGTCTCGCTCACAGTTTACACTGTATCCAAGTTAGCAGGACTGTTCATTAATTAGTTCTAGACTATTTATAAAACCTGCTTTCAATCTTTTGCCAAGGCAGAGGAAAAGCCAAGATGTGGAAAATGTAAAATGCATTTTAGTAATCACTTATCCTCAACAAATGATGTCATAACAATAAAAGTAATGTCTTTAAATGTTTTTAGGCGTTAAATTGTAACACACTAACATTTTAAAATATAGTATTGCTTATTTCTTATCATGATTAAAAAATGGTTTCGTATCTAAGATTCTCACGCTTCAACTTGACTTTTAATGTTGTTGTGGATTCACATTTTGAGCCAAATTGTAATGGATCATTTTCTTTCTAAATATAGAATTTTTTTAGAAGGATCTGAAAAGCAAAGAGAATTTTTTTTTTTTATGAAACATTATTCATCGTGATGTTTTTTTAAAAAAAATACTGTCAAATATTACAAGTGTGTTTAAACTATTTGCTACATTTGTAATTTAGTTTTAATTCAATGAAATATTTTAGTTTGCAAATTGCATTGAATTAAAACTTTTTTTTTACAATTTTGGACATACAGTAATATTTACAATGGTACTTATAACAACTATTTTTAAATCTTTTTTACAGAATTGGAAAATTATTAATTTAATTAACCCATTGGAATCTGAACTTAATTTTTTAATCGGGTAACTCGGGCCGCTTGCAGCCTTCTTCCCATTCATTATTAAATTACATACCTTGTGTGTCAAAAACAATTTGGTAATTTTAAAAAACATTACAGTAAAAAAGAAGATGCAGGACATATATTGCCATACCATGTTAAAAAGTTATAAATAATGTAAAGTTTCTTAGGTCCATAAAGTTCACATTGTGATAAAAATAAGTTATTTGAAGAATCCATAATAGATGTCCGTAATGTCCATAATAAATCTTTTAGTAGAATAACAGATGAAGATGAGGATAAATAATGATGATCATTTGGAATCTGATTTATTTAAATACCAGACAAAGACGAAATAACTAAATTTAAAACTGCTAGTAAATTTTTGTGTAAAGATGATTGTTTTGTTTTTATTTATTTGATAATTTAAACAAATCAAATTTAATGCTTACCTACATTATCATTTATATTATATATATATATATATAGTATTAAACAAAGCACAGATCTGTGAACTTCTTCGGCTTTTACCCGGGGATTTTTCCCCAATCTTTAAAGTGTTAGCAGAATTTCTGTTTAAGCATTTGATTTAAAAAGATTTTGACCACAATAATGTATAAATAATAGAAAGGTTTTTATAAAATTTTGGAAATGTAAGCAGAGTTGTATTTAAGTAATGGCGAAATTCTTAAAAATTTTGCTACTTATTATTTAATTACCTCTTTAAATAAAGTCGTAGAACCCTCTATTATGTCTTTCTGAAATGGCCTGATAGAAACATAATTTTTCCATTGATACCACTTTTTATTTATTCGAAATAAATGCTCGATAAATCTCACTCGTCAAATTATGACTTTCTGAAATGACAAAAATTAGACGGCATTCATTTTCGTGCGAAATAGTTCAATATTTCCACAGCAGGTATTTAGAGTTACTGCATTATTTTCTTACAATATTTATGGAATTTTCTTAGTGGTAGCAAAGTTATTGTATTACTATTTTAATGAACTAGGATTAAAAGAATTTAATCCACCACTGCATATAAGTAACCTTAACTAATAATAAATAGGTCGGGTAGGAGAAAGTTGTTCTTCCTAAGTTCTAATAAGAGGAGGGCATAAATGAAAACATGTAGTGTTATTTTTAAATATTAGCAAAATGTGAAACATATTATCAGTATCTAATTGATATCTCGCTACCTATAGATATATTGCTGAAGGCTCCCAAATATGTTCTTCAATACTCAATTAACGCAGTTCCCATAATAATAAGTTCTCATAATAATCAGAATGTTTGCAAAAATAAGCCTATATTAGTGTTAAATAATTCGTTATTTAAAATCGAAAAACTCGATTTTTTGTTTTTAAAGAATTAGTAAAATACTTGTGTTCACATTTCAAAAGTTACTTAATTTTAATCATTCAATATTTTAAATAAGCAGCTAATAAGAATGCTTATTTTCCGATTTTTATGGAATTTAAGGAAAAGTCAAATGTATTAACTTAAAGTAATGAATTTTTAAAGATTCATGGAGGTCATAGGGATCAAAGAGGTTAAGACTCCACAATCTTTTGACCAATGTGGTCAGCACTGCGTCTTTACTTTAACGTATTTAAATACAATTTTGTGTTTATTTTAACACATTGCTGACCGGTCACGAGTTAACTCGTGTTTTCGTGGCCAAGCGTTGGTGACCGATCACGAGTCATAGCAATCATGCTAGCAGTGATCTCGTGGTGACAATTTAAAAAAGTGGGCGTAATTTTCCTTACTTTTCAAGTTTTACTATTTGATTCTCTACCAATTTATTATAACTTTACGAAACCCCCGATATATTTGCAAAACTTGTGGTGTACCATTACACGTAGGTGATTGTTATACTTTTTATCATACGAAAAAGAAATATTAAGAGTTGAATAATAAATAAAGAAAATTAATTTAATTCCGGTAATTTTTAGAAAAGTTGCCGGTCAGCAATGTGTTAATATTATACTCCCTCAGTCCCAAATTAGTTGCTGCATTTAAGTCGAAAATGTCCTAAATTAGTTGCTACATTTCAAGTACGTTGGGTTATAAATAACTTCCAATGCAGTTTCAAAAATTATAAATTACCAGTAAAATTAAATACCAATAAAACTCACGAAGTTAGCTGGAAGTTAGTTTTTTTTGCGATTATTGGAGGGAGAGCCCTTATAGAATGGGGAGTTCGTACTAAATTTAAATTGTGAAACTAAATTGGTACTGATTTAAGTAGGGAATTATTGCTAAGTAAATATTGTTGATTGATAACATAGCACTCTGAAAAATGCTCAAACCAAGTCATAAAATCATCGGTATCAATTATCAAAACTGATGTATTCAATTGTAGCAACTAATTTGTGACAGGGGAGTATCATTTACAGTAACTGAAAGCCTTTAAGTTTATGGATGGGGTTTTCAAAATGAATGTAAAAAGCAACAATCTCAAGATCTTGGCATGTTCGGCTTCCGGTTAAACAGTTTGAGTTGCTTACTGCAGCTTATTCTGCTAGGCGATATATTTAAACCAATAATTTAGCTTTCAATAAAAGAAATAAATTGCGTAATTTCTGAGCTCAAATCTGCTTTTCATTAGATATTATTGATATTAAGCAATTCTGGTGAGTTTCAAAGGAAAATTTATTTTAGTTATATATAGATATATTGTTAAAAAAGATGACATGGTTGCTAGCTTTAGAAAGAACTCAGTTTTTTTCTTTTTGGGGGGGGGGCAATTCTGATTTGGCCTTTTTTTTACTTATTACTGTTTTTTCTTGTTGCAAGCCGTACACCATCATACGGTAATGCTAACATATTGTTCAAATTGCGAGATTAAGTTCATTTTACAAATTATCATTTAAGTTTAAATTTCGAAGTTGATATATTGTTGATAAGGTAATGAGTGTTTAATAACGATTCTTTTTTTTTTAATGTTACGCTACACAACAAGAGCTACTTCGAGTTTTTGACTTAGAACTCATTGTGAATACAAACAATAAATCAGGTAACAAATACTATGCATACAAGAAATACTACTCAAGAGAGTCACTAAGTACAATGAATACGTTGTGAACATAATGACCTCAAAATACACTGGAAACAGTAACCCGGAAGTATAAGCAGTAATGAGTCTGCAGTGTCCCTAGTGTAGAAAATACCATCCATAAAATACTTGATTCGAAAATCTTGTATTTCAACATCTACTGTGCTCTTAATTTTTGCACTTTGAGCAACATTAAAATTATCAATTACCATATTAGAAAAAAATAAAAAATCTTAATTTTTTCTATTCAATTTGGAAATTAGTTTTTATAACAACATGGTAACAAACCACATTTTTGATTAAGTAAAAACTCCAATTTTTTAAAAGTATTAGTTGCTTTCATATTTAATTATATAATATATTACCCCAAAACGTAAGTAAAAATAGAGTAGGGGAGAGTGGGGTCAAATGTAACATTTTTTACTTAACTATTTTTAACTAACAAAAAATCCAACGTATTATTAGTATTAATTGACAGACGAGTAAAGTAGACTATCCTCTACTAGAAAAAAAATAAATACCTTATTTTAAATGTTATTATATTAGTTATTAAACAATTTTTGACAGTCGTGCACTTGTTACAATTGTCCCCACTTACGGGGTCAATTGTAACAGTTCATAAATTCAACTAAAACATAGTTAACTATACATATTATCATAGTTGTGATATATTTTTTTATTGATCAAAATAGTAGTGATATTTTAGGAGTAAAAATAATAATGAGCAGAGACCTAAAGGGTTAAACTTTTAAATTTAAGGGGTTAAAAATTTTAATTTATGCTGTGAAAGTTGACAAATAAAATAATGCACATGCGACATAATATAAATGATATAGGAAACTATTGGTGGTTCTTAAAGAGTTAAGTAATGGTTTGTAAACATAAGATTATTTATTTTCAGCTGTTACATTCGTCTCTTTACTTATTGTTACAATCGTCCCCAAGATGCCATTTCAGCTTCATTTGTTAAAAACAATGCTAGTTAGTTAACAAAACTAATCTTTGTTTTTGAAATGTTAATTAAGGTGTCCACTTACATATTCGGTTAATAATTTTTATTTGATTAAACAAAATTACTTTGTTACAATATAATATTCTAATACCAAAAAAAGTACTTACGTAGCGTGAAAATATCTTTTGTGATGTAACTCTTTCAAAAGTACATAAAAATGGTTGCCAGCAGGGGTATACATGTAGATTTATTAAATACACCTTGTGCGCCACCGAGGAACCAAATCTAGAACCCGACACTCAAAATTTTTGCTCTGTTACAATCGTACTCTGTTACAATTGACCCCACTCTCCCCTTATATAAAACAAAGAATACGTACCAGAATTCCTCATTTTTTAAAAATTTTATTTTTGTAGAAATTTTTTTTCTTTTCCTTTCGGCTTTTTATTATTTCCATTTGGATTTTCATATAGTTTCACAGTATAACTTTCAATTAATTATTTTGATGAGTTAATTCTATGCGTGTGGTTATATGGTAATGTTAATTCCTTTTTTCCAACAACTACGTGTAATTCAAGAGTTCATGAAACTAGGTTATTTGAAATTTCATTAAACTAATTGAAAACTGTAAAAAAACATGCAAGTCACGTTTTTGCTTAGAATTGCGTTCTTTCAAATCAAACTAATGGTTAACTTGTTTTTGACATTACCAAAATACGTGTGAATAATAAAATATAACATCAATACCATACAGAACATATAGTTAAAAATTATTTTAATGTAACTTAATTATAAAAATCTTCAAATCTCTAAAGCTGTATACTTTGCGTTTCATTTATGACTTATAGTAGCAAAGTTATAATCACTTATGTTTAGTTGTAATTAGTTATAGCAAGCACTTATAGTTATAGTAGTACTTAAAGTTATATAAAAATTATTGTTATTGTAGCACTTATAGTAGCAATTATAACTATAGTAGCATTTATAGGATTCAAATTTCCTAAAAAATTTTTGAAAATATCGATGTATACTTTGACGTGCTAATTCCATTAATTTTCTTTTGAATTAGAGATTAAAAATACTATCCAAATCATTTGGCACTGTGCTTTATGTATACGGTATCTAAAGACGCTTTGGTAACTGCATAGCACTTCAGTTGTTGTTAATTAGTTGTCTCAACTACCATCATGGGTAAGACTTCTGAATTTCATACCTTTCATCATGGACAAATAATAGGCAGTAGATGCATGGGCTATTTAATTTTCAAAATCGTTAGATTTTCTTGGTCAACGGTATCAGTAATAAAGATATATAAAAACTAGCTATCAGAAAAAACTGCAAAGGCATTGGACATGAACGAGCATGATCTAAGACGGCTCAGCTACATTGAATGTCAAGAACGCAGAGTACGCAGAGATACCAACTTGCTACGCTTTGAAGAAAAAGTTTTTCTAGTGGTGGTGAAATTTATGTAACATTGGCTAAGTTATTTTTCCAACCACAACATTTAAATAATCCAAAATTTCATACAAAATGACACGTTTATCCAATTATATTTTATTTTATTTTATAGCCCTCGACGAACAGCTGAACCATTTTTGGTTTTACGACTACCAATGTAGTCCGTACACTTGTGATTTTGAACTCAATCCAGAAGACAAGGGAACTCCTGGATCAAGTATTGAGAGAAACTTGTCTTCGTGGAGGACTTTTTGATATCTTCCAAAACATTTCAGTTTCTTGTAACTTTAAGATCAATTTTAAGGTTACGCCTAATATTCACGACTCATATGTTTCTTTAGGTACTACTCCATGGCATCTATTCACTGAAATAAATACATTTGCCGTCCACTGTTTGTACTAGTAGTTATTGACAGTCAAAATATAAGAAAGTGTATAGTTTTTTTTTTTTTTTTTTTTTTTTTTTCAATTTCTTGAATTACGTTTGACCTTCAATGTAAAGGTCCACTGAAAGTTTATATTTCTTAATAGTTCGTGGGGTTGTAGTAAAACTTAAAATAACGGTCAGTGCCATGATTCCTTCGTTACGCAAAGAGTATTTCTATTTGTACATTGATATGTTTTTATTTTCAGAGGATCTTCAGTTTAAACAATTAAAAGTTCAAAAAAAAAAAAAAAAAAAAAAAAAAAAAAAAAAAAACAATATCTTCCTAAAATAATAAAAAAACACGTGTTGAAAAGTTTTACATAAAACCTATCATTGGGTTTTATTTCATTTAGCATAAAAGTATATTTTCGAATGAAAGTTCCTCTATAGTTCAAATATCTTTCTCTTTGTAATAAGGAGGAAGCGTAGAGTACAGCAAAAATGTTTATTTTTTAAAAATTATTTCTTAAAAATCTATTTCAACTTGATTATATGAAGTTATTTGAAAAATAAATATCATAAAATAATTAACTAAATAAAGTCAAATTAATAATTTTGTATGGTATTTAAGTTTCATCAAATATTTACAATTAATTTAAAATACTGAACTATATAAACAGAATAACAATAACGCACTTAAAATTCATAAAGAGTTTATTTATATACTGAGTTCAATATTCAATAAATGTTCCCAAGAAAAGTGTTCTAAACTTACTGGGAACTAGTTATTTTAAATAATTGAAAAAAATTCCATTTGTTAATTGTTTCGGTATTTCTAAATTTTATGTATAATTTAATTTATTTTTTATTATATTTTAAAAATGAACTTTCATGTTTAAAATTTGCGCTTCTTTGGCGAATGAGTTGGCGCTGGTAAACGAAACTACTATTCTTAAAAGCCGGTAGTTTTGATTGAGCGCGAGTAGGCAGGCTCTGGTAAAATTACACTGGAAGGTTTTTCTTTCTCTCAGCGCTTGAGAAAAGCGATGTTTGAAGGATGCGAAGAAACAAGTAAAAAAAGTTTCGCGTTCGTTAAGTTTTTCGGCGTGTTCCCTCTGTCATGACGACATTCGAGTTTTTGACATTTTTCTAAGACTTGGAATGCACATGTGACGAATGAAGAACTCAAGGGGCAATGTCGTTTTGACAGCCCATGGGAGGTCGAATCCCCTAATGTTACTCTCTTCATCAACTGCTTATAATCTTCTAATGTCAATTAATTGGTTGATTTTAAGCGCTTTCATATCTTTTGGACAGTGGTAAGTTATTATTTTTTTCTGAAAAAATAAATTCAAAATTTGAGACATCGAAAAATCACTCATATTTTTGGGTTTTTGAAAATGTTGTGGTTGAATAATACGAGTTTCAATTTTTAAGTAATAAGTCTTTAAGTAAAGCGATTTCAGCGTGAAAATATTTCGTGAGCAAATTCTAGACTTTTTTTTTTTAATAAAATATATCTTGTATATCTGATATATCTTATATTCAATGATTAAGCTATTTAATAAGGATAGCTTAGGTTTTCCTTCATAAATATGTTTTATGCATTTATAGTACATACATAAAGTATATACAGTATATATGTATCCTGTATATATACGATATATGGGGAAATATATATTACACAGTTACAGATTTCTTTTTATTTATAAAATGGTAAAATAGTATTGTTATTTTGGTTTGAAAAAGTTGATTTAAATTGACTTATTTGACCACTGCTACTTAATAATTTAAATAAATATTTACAGTTCAAACAGAATTCTTAACAATTATTTTTGCTAAGTTTAAATAATTTTTTCTAAAATTATATATTAAACAGTTGTACCGTTACAAAAGAGTCTTAATAAGAAAGTGAGAAAACCTGCTGTTATGGTACATTAATTTATTTTCCTCACTTTTATTGCTATTTACACATGTAGCATGTTAACTCACTTAGTAACTCTGAGAAATAGTTCTTTTTTTCAAAAAGGCAAAAATGAGTAACTAAATTATTTCATTCTCGGTATTGTTTTTTAAAATTCAAGGCATGCTTGTACGAAGTAATATATTATGAACATAAATAACTTTACACGAATTTAACAATAGAATGTATTTTTCACTGAAATAGGCAACTAATAGTGTATTTCTATTCTAAGATGAATTTTGCACCTAATAAAAATTGCGTTAATTACAGTTTAGTTTTGAAATGGCAGTTTGTCTCGGGGCTATATAGATAAAATACTGGTAGTAAGAACATTCCATTTTTACCTTTTCAGAAAAAATTACTTTTTGTGACTACGACTTTTTTTTTCTTAATATTTATTTCCATGTAGTACTTTCTTAATTTATTTTGTTACTATTATTATTAATTTTTCTTGATATTTCTTTTTCTTAATATTCTGTACATTTACTTCGTAAATATTTGCAAAAAAACTAAAATTTATGTTATTAAGTAGTAGATTGTTAATAAGGTTACTTCTTCTAATATATATATATATATATATATATATATATATATATATATATATATATATATATATATATACAGACACGAAGGTGGCAGGCATGGAACTTTATTTCGATAGTGGATGCTAATATTAAGAAATTTTCAACTGCTTTATAACAATTGATACCAGTTATTAATTTTTTCCTGCTGCGTACGAACTCTGGTTAACGCATGTATTAAATCTCAAACAAAGTAGGTTTCCAACGGGCAATAAAACTTTTGAATAATGTTAGTAAATTTACGAAATGCTAGTAGCAATATTGCTTATTTTAAGACATCACTTTAGTGTCTATATTATCAATATATAATTATTATTATTTTACAAAATAACTTAGCAGAGAATGATAAGAAACGTATAAAAATTGTATAAATGTATAAAGTATATGTAATTGTATAAATGTATAAGAAATGTATAAAGCAATTTTAAGCTCAGTGGGAATCTTGCTAAAAAATTATATTTTTGTTTCAAAATTTAGGGGGAGTTCGTGAGGCATATAACATAAAGTTTACACTGTCATAACTGTTAATACTTTTTCAGAAAATTTCTTAAAGATTATGAGCTGAGAATTTTTAATTTTTCAAAAAGTTTCATCAAAAATCTATCATAACTTGAAAAGTATTCTAATAACGCTAAAACATTATCACAGCATAAAACTGATATAATCTCAAATGTCCCCAAAAACTTTCTAAGCGATAGCATAAATAGTTTCTTAGAAAAGGTACATCGAAAATCGTCAGTTTCAGCATTATTGATATGTGCCCTACCGAGTGCCTTTATGTTGTTGCAAACAGAATAAAATACCCAGTTAATTATAACATTAATGCCTTACCACCATTATATAATAAACTTTTTACATATTTTCAACCTGAACAATCGGGTGTACCCTGTTTTTCTAATGTTAAGTAAAAACGTCAATTTGTGATATTGAATTTTTTCATTGTTTTATTTCACAAGCAAGCGGCTTGATTTTTTTATGGCTACCACAATGTCTGCCAAATCAATGTATTTTATCTGACTGTTTGTAATTTTATGATGAATGGGATAGGGGCCGCTTCGCGGCCCAGTTTATTTAAAGAAAGAAGAAGGGTGTTTCCTGTCTCGTTGGGGCCCCCAAATCCATGAGAATGAAAGATCTAAGAAAAGATTTAAAAATCAACAAAATAGATGAACACATCGCTGAACCAGTTGCAAATTTCTTCAGAGATGCTCTCTCCTATGATACGTACAACTACTTCAAAAACTTTGATTTTGAGTTCATCAAAGACAACATAAAATATTTCCCGGCAACCGCCTTTTTCCTATCCGATGGGGTACTGTCCCGTAAATTTTTTAAATAGTTGTCAATGCTTGTATATAATTTTTCACTCGATATTCACCTATATAATTTTGCGCATTTATTATCATGCATTTTTCCTATTTCTCTGAGGCTATGTGGCTACTGTGCACCTGCGAAGCTCGGGGTAATACCTCGGGAGGAGGTGAGGCAGTCTGCCACAAAAACCTCTTCTCCCTCTTAAATTTGTTTGCATAATCTCGCTACTTTATTTTACTTTTTTCTCAGTAAATGTTATTGAACCCCAACTTTGACCATTCAATTGCGCTTTGGCGATTTATTATACATTCTCACTCAGATGAATTAGTTGGAGCCCCTTGCGGTGCTGATGCTAAGATAACTACTACACATGAGTGTGAGCGTACCCTGTTAACAGAGTTGCAAACCTTGAATTTTTATCAACCCATTCTTTTATAACCCTCATTGAGCACCCGACTCAATTTTTGGGTTTACAACAGCTAATGATAAACCCCTTGGCCTTGTAATTATGAACCCAATCCAGAACCCAATCTTTACTGTAATTTTGAACCCAATCTTTACCCTTGTAATTTTGAACCCAATCCAGAAGACAAAGAAACTCCTGGATCAATTATTGGAAGAAATTTACCTTCGTGGAGAACTTTTTGATGGAACTAATCCACATTTGCGTTTCACTAAGAAAGAAACCGCGAAAACCTCTCACGGTTTGTGGTAAGGGGTGGCAAGGAGATTTTAACCTATGATCCATCTACCACTTAGGATATTTTACGTCAGCACTGTGGTCGGTGTGAGCTGGGTGCAGAATTTGCATCAACTAGCCATCGCTGGGATTCGAATCCGGCTTATCTCAGTGGAAGGCGAACACTCTATCCCCTAAGCTACCAGGGCTTCCCATACCCTTACCTGCCCAATTGTGCGAGTTAAGTATGAACCTACTGTGTAAAAAGTAATATATCAGCGATGCCAATTTGCTCCGCTTTGTGGAAATAGTTTTTCTCGAGGTAAAAATGTTTGCGTGGAATTTTGAGTTAGAAGATTTGATTTAAAGTTATGTAGCCTACCACTACATTTAAGTTAATCAGATATGCATATAACACGCCATTTACTTCCTATTGTTTCGTGGAAAGCCTTTTTAAGTAATGGCGAAGAGTAACAAAATTATATAAATTTTACTTTTTATATTCTCTACCATAACGTAAAATATTTTGCCGAAAGCGGAGCAGTTGACACCCCTGATAGTCCTGTCTGTTCGTCGAGGTGCCTGAAGCCGAAGTGACCCTTTACCCCTTTATCATGAATTGAAGGATCGTTGTGGTGATTCCTTACGGTCCTTGTTGCCTAAAAATAAAAGTAGAGAAATAATTATGAGCACACATTGCTCGTGTAATATCATTAAATAATGATGAATTTTTTACGTATGCATATAAAAAAAATGGAGGAAAAGAATAATAAAAGTACACTTCCTGTAAGAAGTTTGTCAAACTTAATTGTACATCTCTGAAGTACAATACACTTTCTCATATCACATTCTCTACTATCACATACTCTTCACCAATCACTATTAATCATAAAGCATAGTCAATTTTCATAAAATCTAGTATAATTCTTTTACTTTATTTAACAAAAGCTGGGCACCTGGACCGCGCAGAAGACCCATATCCCATTCATCATGAAATTACAGAAAATTAAATAAATATATAAACAGTTTGTATACAGAGTCTCTGGGGTGGCTGTAGTATAATTCAAATCAAGTTGATTTGTGTCAACGCAATTTATATACAATTGCAGTGTTATTCTGTACGAATATAGTCCATTTCGGTATATAATTTTACATATAAATAAGTGCCATATGAATATATTACCATAATATAAAATTCACTATTTATGCTCCATTGAGTTTGACTCAAATAGTTATCCGATCCGGCACGTTATTTTAAAAACCGGCAGATAGCTACAAACTAAAATTTATAGAATTTTGATTATTTTTGGCCATTTTTTAAAAAAGGCGTATCTCAGCTAAACTGCAA
Organism: Parasteatoda lunata; assembly: GCA_949128135.1. NCBI lineage: Eukaryota > Metazoa > Arthropoda > Arachnida > Araneae > Theridiidae > Parasteatoda > Parasteatoda lunata. The sequence goes on along the minus strand of OX421981.1, from coordinate 23,638,686 downwards.
CAACGTGGAATATCACTTAAGTCTTGAATTATTCAGAATGAGTGATAAGTAAAATCCCTCTAAATCAAATTAACTAAACCAAGAATCATACATTGAAAGACTACCATTCGAAATTACTTATCCGCTGTCCGGGGCAAATTGGCATTTTCGATGTAAATTTTCATTCCCAATAAATCATGCAGACTTCAACAGTATTATAGCTTATTATGCAGACGATACTAGTATAATTATAAAATCCAGAAACCCAAACCTTGCTCTGATGAAATTACAAGAACACATTTATGAAATAGAAGACTGGTGCAGAAATTGGAAAATAGCGGTCAATGCCGAAAAATCTGAGATCATAATCATACAAAAAAGAAGAATCAAAATACTTCCTCAATGCAAACCAAAGCTTTTCGATATCCAAATTCCAATAGTAAACAAAACAAAGTACCTCGGACTTACCATAAACAGCAAACTCACCTGGAGCGACCATATAAAAAATACAATAGACAAAGCCAACGCAGCAATAAATGCAATCCAACCTTTCATCTATAACCTGAATGTTTCACTTAAAAGTAAAAAACTGCTTTATACTTCCATGATCCGACCTATTCTAACATATGCTTCTCCTGCTTGAGCCACAATTCTAGACCATCTTATGAAGAAACTGAACCAGTGCCAAAACAAAATACTCCGTAAAATCACCTGTGCCTGATGGTTCATTAGAAACTCAAACATCCACAAGGACCTTAAAATCCCGACTCTCTCTCAGCATATTTACAAACTTAATGCAGACTTTTACGACAAAGCAATCAACTGCAATACAGCTAATTTCAACGAAATATTTAAATTTGAAAACTTTAAAAAAGACAAAAACCTTAGACCTATAGCTGCAAACTTCACCTCTGACGCCTCATACCAAAACTACCAACATAAATAAAAATCTCCTACTTTTATATCAATAGTTCTTAGCAATAGTTCAAAACATCAATAGATTACAATCTCAACAGCCTCAACTACAATACCAGCCTTGAAATCCGAACCTGATACCTCATGTTGACAATAAATTCACAGCCATCTTTACTACAGCAAGTTGCTTAGATTCATTTTCACTTTTATTTTCAGTTAAACAAGCAAGGTGCTTGCTCTACAATATCAGTCATCCCAGACACTCTGTATACAAACTGTTTATATATTTAATTTTTCTGTAATTTCATGATGAATGGGATATGGGTCTTCTGCGCGGCCCAGGTGCCCAGCTTTTGTTAAATAAAGTAAAGTGAAAGTATGTAATCTTTCAGCCTGCAACTAAGCTTTGACGTACAAATTTTAATTCTACAAGAAATAACAGTGCTACTTATTACTACGCCTTTTACAAAATATTTTATTGAGTTAAAAGCTAAAGCTGCTTGAATTTCGGGTAATTTTCGGTTAATTTCATTTCAAAACCTCGATATGAGGAAACCAGTAAAAAGAGACGTTTTACATAAATGTTTGAATCTTGTTTATGTAGTGATGTGGAAAATACTTTTAAATCAAATTTATAAAACAAAGAATCGTACATTAAAGCATAAAATTAGCTACCGCCGTAAAAAAAAAAATTTCAAAGCGCGTGTGAAGTTGGCAGCTCTAGGAATAATATGGTCATTTAAGTGAATAACTTTGTGTTCTACATGATACGCAAGTAACAAATGTTCATGTAGGCAGAAAACCTGAAATGCATCGACGTCAAACTCAAACAACGCGACTTCGTAGTGTAATTTAAAGCTAAAAAATCCATGTATAAATAATATTACATGTATAATTACAGATTAACTTATGCATGTACTTGGTATCTTGGATGAATAAAGTTTTTCGAAGTCAATTAATTTTTGCTAATGCCACGTATAAAATAGCCACATTCTAAAAATATTAAAAATTTAATTTAATATTTTGTTATCACTTTATTTAAGAGCAACTAAATGCTATATCATATCTGCCAACTTTTACCCCCGTAGAGAAATAATTTTCTTAGTGGTAGCAATAGCGGTTTGGCGTAATAAATTTTGAAGTTTCAAAAAATTTTTTAAACTACCACCGTGAATCAATAATTTCAAGAAATATGTATCAAGATCTTTTTGTACTCTAATTATGCTTATAGATGTCTTTATAGTTTTATTTTTACAAAATTTTTCTAATCTTAATTGTTGTTTTACTATCAATTTGTATATATTTTTTTCAACAACTGTACAAATTGGCAGGTATGTATATGTATAGTCAGGGGTCTGTTTAGAAGAAATTTGGGTGCGTTAACGGACCCTTCACAAAATATCTTTTCATGAAAACAGACCCTTCACAACGTATTTTTAGTTAACGGACCCTTCACAAAATGATTTTTCTTTTAATCGGATCCTTCACAAATTTGTTTATCTTCATTATTGTTTTGTTAATTGAATAAACCCTTCCCAGGGGGTGAAAACAAGAAAGATGGATGTAAACGAATTAAGTTTTGTCTTCGGCAGACGCTTCTTCTGTTATTCATCCGAAATGAATATTCTGCGTTCAGCAGTATAGGCGAAATACCAAATATTTGTATATAGCATCTCTAATTTAGAAGCAGCAATTGCTGTTTATTTTTGAAAATTTAATTATTTAAAATTATAATTTTACATTGTTATGCATAATTTTGTATCTATTTACAATTTAAAAGATCCTTAAAAAAGGTTTTTTGCAATAACAGGACCCTATTTGCACAAATTCATAAAAGCCGGACCCTGGGTGAAAGAATGTGACTTAACGTTTATTTTATATTCACAAATTATGAGTAATTTTTTCACAATTTTACAAAAAACGGACCTTTCAAAAAATATCTGGACAGACCCCTGATAGTGTGTTAACAGCGAGATATAATTAAAAAGTTTTAAGTGACTGCAACCTTTTTATTTTCCTAAAGAAAATTGTTGGCCCGTTTGTTTAGATAAAATAGAGAAACTAACTTTGTAATGTTTAGTTAAACTCTTCTTATATACGATACATTAATATTTTGTAAATTTCTGTTAATTATAAGAATCTGCCAAAGCTTGAAGACATTTGGCCAGGGGTGAAAGCGAGACGGAAAATAGGAAAGGCTGGTAGTGAAATGTTTTCAGTTATAGTTAGTATTGGGGAGGAGTTTACTTATTCTTTTTTTAAATTATTCAACAATATCTACTTTATCTTCGAAAAGAAGCAGTTTTATATATATGCTAAAATTTTAAAAGAAATCTTGGTAGTTACAGATATTTTATTTTTTTCGTAAAAAATGCTGGAATGAAATGTCTTACGTACCAGGTTTTTCTCTTTTCCGTCTTGCTATATAAGGGCTTTCACCCATGCATTTGGCATAAAAAGTAAAACTACCAATTTTAGCAGTTTGTTGAAATATTGATGTGACTGTCACTTCATGTTTCTAAAATAATAATATTTATTTAGAGTGATAGCTATAATTTAATGATTAATTTAATTTTTTTAAAAATTATTTTCAGAATGTATTCAAAGGTAAATATTTCACCGAGGAATTATGAACGCATATCCTCGTAAATATATAGATATGGGATTATTTATTAGGTCCTAATAAATAAAAGCTAAACAATGTGTAAAAATTTTAGTATTATAATATTTTCCCTATTTGCGGTATTAAGTTGTTATTAAAGATGCCAGTGCGGAAGTTTAAACTCGCCACAATATTTATAGTTATATAACGATAATAAATTAATAATATAATATAATATTAAATATTTAAAATTTGTTAGCATCTAAAACATACCAGTGTGAAAAAAAAATGTTTTTTTTTACTCTATACTTATTTTATATTTGAAATCCGCACTCCCCGAATTAGATAAGATAACATATTTGTATAAATGCAACAAAAAAGTTCCTGCAGTGCTGAAGGTATGATAACAGTTTTTCTTATCTTCCCACACTGTTGATACCCTGCGTTCAAGAAATTGCAATTTGTTTCCCAAGCATACCTGACAACTTTTATTCCTTTCCATCATGATTTTTCCCAATGGTAGTAAAATGGAATTAAAATTTCAATTGTAAGCAAAAAATACGCTGTTTTTGAAAAACCTTTTGCTGACAACCATGAATGGTAGAACTCACATAAATCTCGGTGCGCTGCCGCGAAGCGGCATTAACCAACGCCTCCTATAACTGAAAGCCTCCACACGGTTTTTTATAGGTAGTCTGATCAAACCACTGTGAAGGATATCCACTTTCCGAACAAGTCATTTAATACAAAATATAGTTATAATAAGAAATTGGCAGCAAATATATGACTTAAAATTTGTTTTATTTATGAATATTGTTGACGTGCCTTATTCACTTCTCAACCACTACAGATTCAATTCTCAAATATATAGGATAAATTTCTCTCAATTACTTTTATAAAAGGTTTTGGATTCAAACGCACAACTGGTTCACTTCTTAAATAGTCTGCGCGGACTACTTATAAAAGACCGTGTGGAGGCTTTTTGATGTAGGAGGTGAGGCATTAACCGATTCATCTGTAGTAATAACTCGATGATGAGGAGTAGAGAGGAGGAATGGAGATGGGAGGAAAAGGGGGTTCGTGTGACATAGACAATCAAGAAATGTTGAGTGGCATGGGGTATAATTAAATGGCAATGTAATCATAAACAATATAAAATAAAATAATCATGAAGATTATGATGATCGATATTATTAAGAAAGGTCTGGGTTAAATACAATATATATATATATATATATATATATATATATATATATATATATATATATATATATTGACAACCATGATCTTTCTTTCTTTATTTATTTATACAAATTGGGCACCTGGGCCGCGCAGAAGGCCCCTATCCCATATATCATGAAGTAAAAAAAAAGTTAAAATAAAAGACAGTTTGAGTTCTGCAGTCTATGGGGTGGCTGTTACTGGGAGACAAGCACCTTGCTTGCATAACTGAAAGAAAATGAAAATAATAAGAGCAACTTGCTGTTAAACTGTGGATGGATTGTCAACCAACGTGAAGTAACATGTCAGGATTTCAGTATTGGTAAAGTGTTTGATGCTATTGATGCTTTGGATTATTGATGTAGACTATAGATGCTGGAATTGATGACTATTACTTATGCTGATAGTTGTTGTATGAGGAGTCGGAGGTGAAATGAGCGGCTATTGGTCTTAGTTTTTCGTCTTTTTTATAGTTCTCGAAGTTAAAAATCTGATTGAAGTTGGCTGTGCTGCATTTTATGGCTATATCGTAGAAGTTTGCATTTAATTTATATATATATTCGGATAGAAACGGAATTTTGAGATCTTTATGGATATTTGAATTACGTATGAACCATCTGGCACGAGTGATTTTTCTGAGTATTTTATTTTGACATTGGTTGAGCTTTTTCATTAAGTGTTCGGGTATAGTAGTCCAGGCAGGTGAAGCATATGTAAGAATAGGTCGGATCATAGAGGTGTATAGTAATTTTCTGATTTTTAGTGAGGCATTTTGGTTATAGATGAGAGGTTGGATGATATTAACTGCTGCATTTGCTTTGTCTATTATATTTTTAATATGGTCGCTCCAAGTGAGTTTGCTATTAATTATGAGTCCAAGGTACTTTGCTCTCTTAACTATTGGAATTTGAATGTTGAACAGTTTCGGTTTGCATTGAGGTGAAATTTTAGTTCTTTTTTGTATGATGAGGATTTGTGATTTGTCGGCGTTTACGGCTATTTTCCATTTTCTACACCAGTCTTCTATTTCATCTATTTGTTCTTGTAGTTTTATTAGAGCTAAGTTTGGATTTCTGGATTTGATTATTATACCAGTATCATCTGCGTAGAAGGCTGTAATGCTATTGTAATCTGCTTTATTTATAGGGAAATCATAGGTGTAAAATATATATAAAATTGGTCCAAGTATGCTGCCCTACAACCATGATAGTAATACATATTTATATATATGCTTAATTTTTTTTACAGAATAGTGGTGAACAAAATCATTTTAAAATTAATTTTATAAAAGAAAAATTTTTATATATTTACAACCACTTTAAATATAAAAATAACATTTCACGCAAAATACGTAAAAGTTGGCAGGTATGCCTAAGTCACATGCCACTTTAACACTTCGAATGCCACGCTAATTTTACATGGCTTGCCTGTCTGGCCAAAAGGTAAATAACTACTAACTAGATTTGCAAATTTGACAGATTTTGCTAGTTTTTTAAAAGGTTTAGCCTGACATATGTGAAAAATGTGGTGAATTATATATGCCTACGAATTGTTTAGAAATAGTGATGGATAAAAATCTACTAAATTGAATTTATTAAACCAAGAATCACAAATAATAAACTACCACTTGAAAATATTTAATCGCTGTCCGGAATAAATTGGCAACTCTGTGTATATGAATAAAACTATTTTTGTGTGTTCTATATTGCATTAATTTCTTCAAACAATTTTAGTAACGACAATAATATTAACAAATTAAAAATTTACTCGAATTATGTGTTTCTAATAATTTTGACTTCGCCGATCACCCCAGTTGCGCCACGAACAAACTCAGCGTGCTAATTTTTTCTTTCTTGCCAGCAACGTTCGTCGCTGTTTTTAACAAACCAAATACATTTAAAGTTATCATAACCAACAAATCAAAAATGAAAAACTATTATATGAAAATATTTACTAATGAATTGATAGTTATAATATTTTAGGATTGCCAGCTGCTCCGTTTTCTGTAAAAGTTTTAATAAATTGGTAGCTAATTAAATGTAAAAACTTTTAAAATAAGGATTATTACACCTACTTTTTACAGGAGTCACCACGAGATATCGGATATAAACTTGCATTTTTTATGACAGTGGTGGAAAAATTACTTAAAATGGAAAACACTATACTAAAAATGAACTTAGCTACCATCAGAAAATATTATTTTAGAAAGTACTGCAAGTTGACATCTCTGTTCAATTATGGACTATATTAAAACTGGCCAGCCTCATATTAAAAACTTAAAAATTGGTAGAAAAGTATTTTAATTCTTTAGGGACGGGTGATTCATAAAAGCATTCTACAAAATCAGAATGTAAATTAATAAAAAACTTAAATGTAGGCGTTGCTAATTTGACATACTTATTTTGCTTTTACTTTAATTATTGTTAGTTTAATCATATATATAATCAATGTTAGTTCAAAGTATAGCTAAAGAATTTTATTTTGAACTGAGTAATGGTGAATTATCGTAAATAAATCAAACAATTATAACCCCTCCCACCTGCTAAAGAACTACTTTGGTTACCAGTTTTATCTTTTTATCCTGATTGACACGGCTTTAAGCTGGGACGTATTTGCGACAGTCGGTACGAAAGGGTTAAAGAATATTCGAATACTTACTTCTTCACTTTTCAAATTTAATATTCTGGGAACAGAGCCTTGGCTGAATTTCTCTAAAAGAGTTTTTTAAATAATTGGAAACGTAGCACAGTGAAATTTCGATTGTTCTTTTAGAAATCTTGCGTCAATTTTTTTTTTTTTTTTTTTTTTTGTACATAGCTACTCATTTATAAATTATCTCATTTGGAGATCTGAAAACTTCAGTTTTCAGCAGGAAATGTTACATATTATTTAAAGTGGTACCAAAACTTTGCTTTGTTATTTCATTTAAAATGCTTTTGACCATCACGGCATTTTAAAAACTTAAAAAACAACACAAAATCCTTGATACGCAAGTCGTAATATTTTAAATTGTGTCAAAATTCCAAAACCACTTGTTTATTTCACTACCCCCTAAATTACTGCAATGAAATGGAACTTTAAGGTTATTAATTTTGCATTAATGCCTAGCCATATGAAAAGTACTCTCTATACAGCAATGGAAAGGACACGAGAAATTGAAAATGTGTCAAATTTAAATTTCATACAATTTCTCAATTTAATTTATTTATTTGATGTTATAAATACAAATTCTGGCTTGTGTGCTTATTTTAGGGTTATAAATCCTTCTCAAGTTGATGTACAAGTAGAACAAATTAGAGAGGAACATCGCAAAGGATCCTGCATTACGATGCATCCTGGATTACGTTAAGATTCGAACCCACAACTTCAACGCAGAATGTTTGACTGAACGGTGAGACTGCTCAGTCAGGGTTGTTGTTTAATTTAACTTATTTACCTGATACACACACATATAGGGCAAGATATGAGTCAAACCAACGCCTCCTATAACTAATAGCCTCCACACGGTTTTTTATAGGTAGTCCGATCAGACCACTGTGAAGGATATCCACTTTCCGAACGAGTCATGTAATACAAAATCTAGTTGAAATAAGAAAGTGGTAGCAAATATATGACTAAAAATTTGTTTTATTTATGAATATTATTGGTTTGCCTTATTCACTTGTCAACCACTACAGATTCAATTCTCAAATATATATAATAAATTTCTCTCAATTACTTTTATAAAAGGTTTTTGGGTTCATGCGCACAACTGGTTCACTTTTTAAACAGTCTGCGCGGACTACTTATAAAAGACCGTGTGGAGGCTTTTTGATGTAGGAGGTGATGGTCAAACCCATTACTTCAAGATTACAAAAAACTTTAATTGAAAGATGAGACTGTTCGGCTAGAGAGATTTCTTAATTTAACATGTTTACTTTATTTATCTATGGTTACGATTGGATTCGAACCCACTACTTCCATGCTACAGAGCGTTTGACTGAACGATGAGACTGCTCAGCTTGGAAGGTCCCTCAACTTAGCATATTGATCAAATTGTGGTTAGCATTGTTAGAATGTTAGAAATTTAAAGTAGCTCGGTGCGCTGCCGCGTAGCGGCATTAACCGATTCGTCGATATTGTTAATTCGATAGTGGCGGGTAAAGATGGGAAATTAAAATTGGAAAATGGAAAGGGGGCGGTGCCAAGCACCAAGTTGGGAATCGTGCGATCTGGTTGGTCACTGTCGCCAGCGAATCAAAAGCTGTTAAAAGATCGGATTTGAGAAAGTATGTGGCTAGCATTCTTTAAAAAAAGGACGTTTTCTTTTTCAAAAAAATTAAAGAAGTGGTCGCAAGAGTGTTTCATTATTTCAAATTACTTACTGCAACTAGACAGCTCTATCATCATCTCCTACATCAAAAAGCCTCCACACGGTCTTTTATAAGTAGTCCGGGCAGACTATTTAAAAAGTGAACCAGTTCTGTGCATGAACCTAAAACCTTTTATAAAAGTTTTTCTTTCTTTCTTTATTTATTTAACAAAAGCTGGGCACCTGGGCCGCGCAGAAGACCCATATTCCACTCATCGTGAAATTACAGAAAAATTAAAAAAGATAAACAATTTGTATACAGAGTCTCTGGGGTGACTGATATTGTAGAGCAAGCACCTTGCTTGTTTAACTGAAAAGAAAATGAAAATAATTCTAAGCAACTTGCTATAGTAAAGATGGCTGTGTATTTATTGTCCACATGAGGTAGCAGGTTCGGCTATCTTTTATAAAAGTTTTTCTTTCTTTATGTATGAATAACTGACAAATTAGCTTATAAATTTGAAAAAACAGTCATTTTAAGCTATTAGTAAATAACAAAATCTAAGCCTTTATGTTAGGTGGACAATGAATTGCCTAAACTAATTATTTTATCCACTGTAGAAAGAATCAAAAATGTTTTTGTTGCTGATATGTACAGAATAAAATTGTGCGTAGTAATCTATCATTAAATAAAAAAAAACTTTGATTACATTCAGTCATATAACAATCTTACATAAACTTGATATTAGGTTAATATTTGCTTTACATTCAACTGTTTAAAAAATTTTCTGGTAACTGTTTCAATGTCATGTTATTCATAAACCAGGAAAATGACAGCCAGGATAATGACAAATTCGCCATTTTATAGCATATAACTTTACTTTAATTTAATATTTTGGATTAAGACGATTATATTCTGTAAAAAACAACAGGATTTCTTAAAATAACTCAGATAAATCTGTTTATGTTATTTATGATTTCAAGAAGCCAGGAAAATTACAACATAAAAACCTACTCACCTTGAAAAAATTTTTGAAATAGATTTTGAACCAGAAAATTGGTTCTTTATTCATGTAACAAGACATGTTCATATAGGAGGGTATCTAATCGATCTATTAACACAAGATATTAATTGCTAGTTCTAACTATTTTGGTTATAAACCACTCAATAAAAATAGCCAGTAAAATGACAGATTTTCTTGGGACAAACAAATTATTGACAGCAAAAATTATTTTAAACGAAGTTTCTGTAAATAATACCCTCTGCGTATATTATAGAAATGCTTACAACGGTCGAGATAAAAAAAAAATTAGATATTGAAAAATTTATGGGAAGTTTTGAAGCTAGTTATTACTGGAAACATTGTTTGGGACAAGCCAGCAAAATGACATTTTGAAGTTCAATTAAATTTTTTAACTATACAAAACAGTCATTGCTAGTGCAGAGTCATTTTAAAATGTTAACAGCGATGCTATTTATTAATTTTTTTTAAAAAAAGTTCTTTTAGTGTAATTGTACTAGATCTTGTAGCAAGGGACAGTGAATTGTCATATTTCGTGAGAATCATCCATACGTAAAACCTTTTTTTTGCGGTGGATAGGGACCGCATAAAAGAAATCGCACAAAAAAAATTCGAAAATTTTATAAATTCTTACATGTAATAAACAAGTTTGTACGATATACTACCTAAAACTTTTTTTATGCGGTTGATAGGGACCGCATAAAAAAAGTCGGACTTAGAAAATACATCAATGATTTATGAAATAGATGAGAGAATGCTTTCAATTGAATGAAATAATTAAATTAGACCTAAAGAAATTGTAAAAATATTTAATTCTTCATTGTACATATACCTGGAGAAGTTTTCAAATTTTACATTAAATAGTGGAAATGTCTGCCTTTTTACTTTCTTTTGGCTATAATTATTCATTTTAAGGGAGTACTTATGTCTAAAAATATAATATAAATCATTAAAACTACATATAAATAGAAACAAAAGTAATTTACTTATCTTTAATCTCACTATAAAATGAATCCTTAATCACGAGAATCGTGTATAAAACTCTGAATACAGAGAGTATACTGTTTTCGCGTCGAGCGACAATATGTACGTAACTGACTCTGCCTTGTCAGGAGATTGTTTAAAATAAATAAACAGAGCATCGCGAAGTCCAGATACATCGTTGTCAAGGAGGCCACGTAATCAGACCTAGTCCTAGTGTTTTTATTTTATTGGGCACCTGCGCCGCGTAATCAGAGTTCGTCCATAACATGTATATGTGCATTGATAGTAAACATAAACTGGTGCTAACGCCGCTAAGATTCATATACCGCATAAAAAAAAAATCGCACAAAACCAATCGCACAAAAACAAAATCGCATAAAAAAGGACCGCACAAAAAGAGGATTCACTGTATTGGTGAAAATAATGGAAACACTTCTATACTAACACTTTTTTTCTTTTCAAGAAATACACTGATGTGCATATTAAATTCTGTTATATGATACAAAATGAAATTTGTTTAAAACCTCTTATCATTTAGTTTTTTTCGATAAAAAAGTACAAAAACTTAGAAAATTGCTAGAAACTTTTCTACATTTTTAAGATATTTAAATTGAACTTTTCTTCATAAGTTACATAATCCAATTCAAAAATAAATTATGAAAAAAAAAAAAATAGTTTTTCCGCGCATGCGCAGAATGAAAAGATTATTTTTAGTACTCATATCTTGCTCAAATTTTTGACCATATTTTTCAAATTTTAAAATTATATTTTTATTGTTACTTAAAAATTATTCTAAAATGTTTTGTTGATTTTATTAAATAAACTATGCCCATATCTTTATGAACATTTCAGTAAGTTTACGAAATTTTGTGCAACTATTGCATATCGTAATCAAAGTAATTGTTATAAGTTACAAGTTTATTACTATAATTTTTGGCATAGGGTGTTTAAAATCATTTTTTTCGTTCGTAATTTTTAGACTTTCCCTTTAACCTGCTAAAGCTTAAAAATTTTCTGCTATCTAAGAGAATTTGCATGACCTGAGTACTTCTGCAGTTTTAAAACAATTCTCTTTGTATTTCTTGAGAAATTATAAATGAGTATATATAATATATATATATATATATATATATATATATATATATATATATATATATATATATATATATATTTATATACACCTGCCAACTCTTACGCATTTGGCGGAAGATTTTATTTCTACATTTTAAGTGGTAGTAAAATGTATGCTTTCTATATATTCCTTGCATTTATAAACTTAATTTATAATCTTTTTGACCACCACTATTGTTAAAAAAATTAAGCATATATATTAATGTGCAATACTATTGCAGGGATACCAACTGCTCCGCTTTTTGGAATAGAAAAGTGGTAGCAAATTATATTGTAAAATTCCTTAAAGAAAGATAGTTACGCCTACTTTTTAATAAAGTAACCAGTGGAAGGATGTTTTAACGTTGCATTTCAGATTATACTTATAATTTTTGATATAATAGTGGAGCAAAAATTACCTGAAATGAAAAATACTAAACTAAAAGTAACTTAAATATCATTACCTCTAGAAAATACTATTTTACAGTTGGCATCTTTGCTATTGTTGTAGTCCATTGACAAAGTTTGGCATACAGGAGCGATTTTCAAGCTAATACAACTCAACTTTCCTCCCGGTTTAATTGAACTTCTTTCATGTCACCATTCAAAACAGCAAATCTTCCAAACGAAACATAACAGCTGGTGTACTTAGACCTAAAACCTTAGACCTAAAGCTGCACACTTCACCTATGACGACTCATACCAAAACTACCAACATAAATAAAAATCTCCAACTCTTACATCAATAGTTCGTAGCAAAAGCTCAAAACATAAGTAGATTACAACCTCAACTACAATACCTGCCTTGAAATCCGAACCTGATACCTCATGTTGACAATAAATTCACAGCCATCTTTACTACAGCAAGTTGCTTAGATTTAGTTTCACTTTTATTTTCAGTTAAACAAGCAAGGTGCTTGCTCTACAATATCAGTCACCCCAGAGACTCTGTATACAAACTGTTTATATGATTATTTAATTTTCTGTAATTTCATGATGAATGGGATATGGGTCTTCTGCGTGGCCCAGGTGCCCAGCTTTTGTTAAATAAAGTAAAGTAAAATGTTGTAGTCCACATAAGTTTCTCAAGATACAGCGTATGTTTCTGCCAAAAATTTTAATTTAAATTACATTTTACTACCTCTGGGGAAAATCATCCTCGAGAGGATTAAAAGTTTGCAGGTATATATATATATATATATATATATGTGTGTGTGTGTGTGTGTGTGTGTGCGTGTGTGTGTGCGTGTGTGTGTGTGTATTACAACAAGGGGGCCAACTTGCGGCTCTTTGAAGAATTATTTGCGATTCTCGATAAATGTACCCGAGTTCTCTTTTCATTTTTGCGATTTAAAAAATTATTAACGTTCCGTATATGTTTCAAAATGTCTTTCAAATTACTGACAACAAATATGAAAGACAGCGTTGTAACGAATTTCTTTTCTGAATATCAAAATATAAGTCGACGTCGATTACTGAACTTTGGACATTTGTACCAGAATCGAAGTATCCTGAATTAAAAAAGGCTGCTTGTGGAATTATTTCAATATTCGGAACAATGTACTTATGTTAATCATTTTATTCCACTTTAAAATTCGTGAAATCGAAACACCGATCAGTATTAACTAACCAGCATCTCAAAGAATTACTGAGAAGTGCTGTCACCAATTATTCACCAAATTTTAAAGAATTATCAAGAGAAGTAAAATAAATGTGTTTAATTTTTTATATTTAAATTCAATACACATATTTTGTACTTTTATTTATATGTTTTCAATAAATATAATTTCTGCAACAAAAAAATTTTAATACCTTTTTTGCATACCTTTTAAATACGTATGTAATTGCTGCTCGCGAAGAATTCAAATTTTGAAAAATGGCTCGACTATCAAGGAGCTTGGCCACTCCTGTATTATAATTTAGTAAAGAAAACTGATTTTGCACTTCACTATGCACAAGTAATTTAAACGTAACTATATAATGCAATTTACATACCTGCCAACTTATACACTTTTCAAAAAAAGTTATTTCCTTCCTAGTAGTAGAGAACAGTATATTACTTGATTAAAAATTCCTCATTTTTGTTTCACTTTCGACTACTACGGTTTTTCTATCTTTTTTTCTATCCTTTATTTTTCACGTTTCATTGGCAACTTTACGTTTTATTTTTAAAATCACTTTTGTTGCTTCTCATTCACGTCTGATAAGTCTTAAGAACGGGCGTTTTTTCGTTTTTTTTTTTTTTTTTTTTTTTTTTTTTCTTCTTTATGAGCTCTAAAAACATGTCGATTTTCATTTCCCTTTACAATTTCCCTTTTTGAAGCCATTGGAGTTTCTTAATCAAGTAACATCCTACCGTTTCAGTTTCTTGAGGTTATTTGTTTAAGTTATGGGTGATTTCATAGTACTGTGCATGTGAGTTGTGGACATGACACTTACAAAGTTTGATTATTCATAATTAATTAAAAAATTTAGTTAGATGAATTTTTTTAGTTTTATAAAATAGGAGATATATCATCTTTTGACCCAATGCTCATTTAAAAATTAAAATGAATTTAAACACCTTTAAAATAAAAATTTGAAGTGTTGCGGACATGACGTTGAAAAATATGGTTTTTCTACATTCACCAAAATCTCTAAATTTTATGAAATAAATTAAAACCTTTTCTTAGGTAAGATTTCAGTGTGTATTTATATAGAAGAAATCACAAGACTTTGGAAGAAATAAAATTAATTTAATTAATAATTACCAAATTAAAAACAACGTGTATGTTGCGAACATGACGTTGCAGACATGACAAAAAATTTCTCATTATAAAAAAATTGGCTCTTTATAAAAAAAAATTAATTGGGCTGGAATTACAATTAATCCCAGCTCTTTCTCGCTTTAGAAATATTGGCAACGTTACCAAAATTTGAAAAATTTTAGCTTTTAAATGTCAACCATTTTATAAAATATTTTGCAAAAGGCGTAGTTGGCAGCTCTGTTTTTAACAGGGTTCATACGGCCTGGAATTTTTTTTTTGAAGTGTTAGTGAAAGTGATGTACATCTGTAAGTTTTAAGTTATCAATAAATGTTTAATTTAAAGGAAATATATATGGATTCAAAAAAAAAAAGAAGAAGAAAAAAACTTTTTGAATAATTTAGTTATTATTCAGAAATGAAAGATAAATTTATGAATTTTTCAGAAGTCTTGAAAAATCTTAGCTGTTACTCATTTATTTTTTCCTGGTCAAGGAAACCCTGTTTACCTATTAATTAGTCCCTATTTACTTTTTCTAGGGTAAATAAACAGCTCTTCATTTACGTTATACCTGTCAACAACAAAAATCTTGGTAGTCATAGATATCTTAATTTTCCCGAAAACAAGCTAGAATGAAATAATTTTTCAATCAGTTTTTTGTCTTTTCCGTCTTAATTTCCGTCGATTCCAGTTACCAGAAAGAGCCACCTTAAAGTTAGAATTTCAAGATGGATGTGTAAAGGGCCGTAAATGATCTCAGGCGACCAGATAAATTTCAATGATTATGATGATATTTTCCGCCTTAATTGTCCGACTTTCAGCCCTGTTCTTAAAGAAAAAAGTATTAAGATATATATATATATATATATATATATATATATATATATATATATATATATATATATATATATATATATATATATATATATTACAATTATAGCATATACATGAAACTGCTTCTTTCTCGAAAAAAATAGATATTGCTGAGCTGTTTAGAAATTTGCGTATATGGCGTAGGCTTCACAATGAAGGAAGAACAAATGTTAATGATGAAGAATGATATATACGGCCTATTGCTATGAATGGGAAGTGCTGGATCATTCAATATACAGTCCTGACTTAGCACCATCAAACTTGCATCTGTTTCCAAAACTTGGGGAATTTCTTATTGGAATGCGCTTGAAAAATAATGACATGTTTAAAGAAACTTTTACTATCTGGTTTAGCGGTCAGGCATAATGGGATCTAGAAGCTGGGGCCGGTCTGGGGAATTGTTTCTATGTTAATGGTGATTATGTTAAAAAGTGAATAAATGTTCATATTTTAGTTTGTGACACAATTTTCGTTCATAAATAAAGTTAATTTTACTCCATTACAAAACGGTTCTTACTTGAAAAAGGACCCTCGTACTTTTCTGAGACTCGACATACCGATGAGGTTTTTTCATCAGTGATATAGCAAAGAATGGCATGATTTTTAAATGATTTATATAAATTATGCCTATATTAATACTGCATTGACATTATATGGTATTGAAATGGTTTAATTTAAATTAAATGTGCATGAAAAAAATATTTGCAAGTTTCTTTTCTTAACTTAAATTACACGTGATGGGTGCAAATTGAATGACACTTTCAGAAAAAAGACTTGATGAAAAAATAGATCAAACCCAGTAACGAATCTAATTATTTCGTTTTTTCTTACTGTTGGCTTACTTTAGTGTAAGTACCATTACTTATAATTACCCTTTATACTGAGGTATCTTCATCAGTGCCAAAGCTAAGAATTACTAAATTTATGAGTGATAATATTATTACATCAATCATGTAAATACGGTATTGACATCATATGGTATTAAAATAGTTTGATTTAAACAAAATGCACATGAGAAAAAACTATTTGAAGTTTCTTTTCAAAACTTAACTCACACGTGACTGATGCAAATTGAATGACACTTACAGAAAAAGAGATTTGATGTAAAAATAGATCAAACCCAGTAACAAATCGAATTTTTTCGTTTCTTCTGACTGTTGGCTTACTTTCAAAGAGAATATCTGTTGTCACGCTTCGCAAGGGTTTGTTATACTTTTTCTCTAAATCTCTTGGTTTAGAATGACAAAAGTTAACTTACTTTAACATATGTCGACTAATCTGGTTTAAGGTTAAAAGGCTTCAAACTTAACCAGTACAACTAAATTATTCATACTATATTCAGCTATGTAACACTTTATTATCAGCTGTAATTGATGGAAGAGACAGAGTGGGTAAATCTACCGTTTTAATTTTACCTCTTGAATATATGCCAACTAATTTGAATAAATGCTTTAGTTTAAAAGTAAAAGACTTCAAATTTAAGAAGCACAATTAAATTATTCATACTATATTCAGCTGCAGAATAATTCTTTATGAACTGTAATTGATGGAAGAAAAAGAATGGGTAGATGAACAGTTAATCTTATCTCTTGAATAAAATACACCTTAAGCATTTTTGAAAATTCCATAATTCATAAAACAATCAATAAAATTTATTTGAAACATGTGAATATATATATATATATATATATATATATATATTTAGCTTCATTAAAAGTGAGAAATAAAATTTTGTCTAATATGAAAACAAATTAAAAGAGCTTTAAAAAATTTTCGACTATTACAAAAAATAATAAACAATAGTGTATAATAATAGTGTATATTGTAATAGTGTATCAGTGTCAAACATTAGTGTGTAAATAAACTTTCAAATAAACATTTAAAATAAACATTAGTTTACTCAAAACAGTATAATACGATGGGAGTTAAAAATTTTTCTCTTGAAATATTTTTCTAAAAACTGATGACAGACAGAGCTCAAATACGTTTTTGTTGTTTAATAAATATTGAATTTAAACACACTATTTAAATAAATGTTTTTTATTCTTCTTTTGACAATTTCCATTTTGATTCCTTTTTTAAATTTAGCATGAAAAAAAAAATAGGTTAATGTTTTGTCAGACTGTAATGTTAAAAACACTTGTGTGAAAAAATTAATTATTTTTTGTATACTTTAACTCTAGATTATTTATTCTTTTGTTTTGTTGAATTTTGTAGATAGAACACATGCTGTTTTGAAAAATTTTTGTATCATAAACAAAATTTAGGGAATAATATTTTACAAAAATTTTTGTAAAATTTTCTTTCAATGAAAGATTTTATTTATTAATATGCGAAACGCCCATCATTAATATTACATGCAAATCATATAAATGCATAGAGATTTATAAGCAATAAATTCTAACTTAGAGTTGAAAAACTGCTATTCCCTCACACGGTTCTTTTAACTTTAAATATGACTGTTTCTGATAGTAAAATATGTATTAAATTTCAATTTCATCGAAATCTATTTGGGCTTCTCAGGTCGTTAATGGCCCTTTTTCCATCCATCTTGATATTGTATCTTTAAGATGGTTCTTTCTGGTTACTGGACAGTTATAAACCAGTTCCTCAACATTTATAAATTTATATATTTTTTTAAAATAACTGTAGCAAGCGCAATGATTGTAGTTTTAAAATATGTTTTAAATTACAATTTAAAGTTTTTTAATATTTATGAAGTTATTTTTTTAGTTTAAGGCAATAATTTCAAAATCCGCAATTATTGCTGCTGAAAATTTTTTTAAATTACAAATTTTATTTTTTCAATATTGATGAAATAAATTTTCTAGTTTAACGCTATAAGTTTAAATAATACATTAATTACTGTTTAAAGATATTTTTAAAATTACAATTTAAAGTTTTTCAATATTTATAGAGTTTATTGTTTAGTTTACCGTAATAACTGTAACTGACGCAATAATTGTAGTTTAAAAATATGCTTTAAATTACAATTTTAACTCTTTTATGACGTTAATTTTTTAGTTTAATGATATAATTATAAATAACGCAATGATTGTGGCCTAAAAATATGCTTTAAATCACAATTTAAACTTTTTCACTATTTATGAAATTATTATAGTTTTACGGAATAATTGTAGCTTAACACAATGTTCTATTTTACTATTTAAACTTACTTTTTTAATGTTTATGAAATTAATTTATTAATTGATTTATATTTGTTACTTATTTGAATCTTTTAAATGAGTGATTAAATATTTTATCATTTATTTAAATTTTTTTATTACTATTCATATACTAAATGTTGAGCATTTATTTTAACATAAAGAAACAATTTATTTCATCCTCTCGTGGTAAGTAACAGATTCTGAAAGTCTACTTGGAATCAGAAATGCGTTATTTATGCTTTAAGTTCGTCTTCTTTTTTCAAACGATAGAGAAAAAAAATCCGTAACCGTAATTTATTTTTGAATCAGAACTCCTCTTCAAAAGAACATGATGCAAGTTAGCGCAAAACGTTCTTAATTGCCATTCTTACCCTTTTGATTTTTTTAGTCTCTCCTACTAATATTAAAAAAAATTGTTTTCCTCTTTCATATTCCGGAAATATGCTTAATGAAATGAAATTCTCAAACTACAAAATAATCTTCTATTTAAAGAATTGGCAAAGCAACGTTTCTCTATGCCATTCGATCTAACCTTTGATGGAGTTCTTAAGACTCTTAAAAAGATAAGCGATGATAGAAAAAAAAAGTGCCCCAGTATATGTGATTTAAAAATAACTCCTGGCACATTGCTTGATGAGGTTAGTGATCCAGTTTGCTATAGATTTGACTGAATTACACACAATTTGTGTTTACGTCGGGAGCCCTCGTATCTCATCGTTCATCTTTCAGCTACTTTGAAAAAAAAAAAAAAATTATTTGATATTTTGATAACATGACCTTGAAATTGCGATTAGATTTCTGTACAAATAAAGCAGATAAAAACACATAAATTAAATTTCTTTAAAGATTCATCAAAGCCTTCATTGCTGAGATCTTTTAACAAATTAATCATATCCTCCAACATTTTAAGTGTTTGTTAAATATTACCTCCCTTGGTAGTGAACTGAAGCATACATTTGTAAAACAAATAGAATTTATTGAAAATTTCTATCAGAATTTTAGAAATGACATTTTGTCAATTTAACACGTTCACGCAGGCTGTTCACACCCAGGCCTGAAAGCGGGACGGAAAAGAGAAAGTACTGGTAGAAGAACTATTTCAATATTAGAAAATATTCGGGAGGAGATAATCTATTCTCAACAATAACAATTCACTGTAAGGAAATTTTTCACGGTGAAGAAGCAATTCAATATAAAATTTGCATCCGTTAAAAACAATTGGTGGTTATTAATTTTTATTATTCCCGGAAAAAAACTAAAAAATGAAATTTATTTGTTACCAGTTTTTACTCCGATGCGCCACCGGTGGTACGCGCCGCCCGATGAGACAATCTAGCGCGGGCCACCGGTGGCCAGCGCCGACGTGAACGCGTTAATCTTATATACACCTGTTGAACACTTCAGACCCTCTACTCCACTCCGCTAAAGCAATGTCTCCTGTAACTGAAAGTATCCACACGGTTTTTTTATAAGTAGTCCGATTAAACCGCTATGAAGGTAAATCAGTTTACGAAAGAGCATTTATTAGAAAGAGCATTTATTAGAACATCTAATAAAAAGAAGAAAGTGGTGCAAAATATATGTTTAAAATTTGTTTAATTTATGAATATGATTGGTTTTTCTTATTTACTTGTCAACACCTGCAGATTCTATTCTCAAATGTAAATGAAAAACTCCTCCTGCAGATTCTATTCTCAAATGTAAATGAAAAACTCCTTCTGCAGATTCTATTCTCAAATGTAAATGAAAAACTCCTCTCACTTTCAAAATAAAATTTGGGTTCATGCGCACACCTGGTTCAGTTTTTATATAATCTGCGCAGACTACTTATTGTGTGGAGGGTTTCTGATGTTGGAGGTGATGGCTAAAATCACGTCCCTGAATTGTAGCTAAAAAATACGTTACTCCTAAATATAGCATACAGAAATAAAATGTTTCTTTCTTTTTTTTTTTTTTTATTTGAAATAAATTGGGTGCCTGGGCCGCGCAGCGTCCCCTAACCCATACATCGTGAAATAAAACATTGGATGAAAGACATTTTGAGTTTTGCAAAAATTAATTGTTTCAAATTGACAAACTTATTATTATGTGCATTCAAAATATACTTTTAGTGGTAGTTATCCAATATAGGCGAATGGAATATTAACCAGTACATAAATGGAGTTTTAGCATCAACTCCTACATCAAAAAGCCTCCACACGGTCTTTTATAAGTAGTCCGCGCAGACTGTTTAAAAAGTAAACCAGTTGTGCTCATGAACCCAAAACCTTTTATAAAAGTGATTGAGAGAAATTTATCATATATATTTGAGAATTGAATCTGTACTGGTTGACAAGTGAATAAAGCACACTAATAATATTCATAAATAAAACAAATTTTTAGTCATATATTTGCTACCACTTTCTTATTTCAACTTTGTATTAGATGACTCGTTCGGAAAGTGGATATCCTTCACAGTGGTCTGATCGGACTACCTATAAAAAACCGTGTGGAGGCTTTCAGTTATAGGGGGCGTTGGTTTTAGCCAGTGGCAGATTCGAGTGGTTACTTAACGGTTTCCCGTTGATGTCGGCTAATTATAGCACTCATATACACAGGACGTGCACTCGTATACACAGGACTCGCATACACAGAACACAGAAAATAAGGCACTCGTAAATAAATACAGGACATCCTACGGATTCCAACTAAATATGACGCACGAAGCGAAAGGGTTAAATAATTTACATGAAATTGTGAATAAAATTCATTAAATTATTATTTAATAAATCATTAATGCATTAATTAGGCAGTTCCTTTTCCTTGGCAGTTCCTGTTAGCAGGCTTCTTTGGCAAGTCCTGATAATAAAACAAGACTTTAAAAATATAGTAATCATTATATGTTTTGGCTATCATGAAAAATAAATAATAATAACGAAACTCTCTTAATTTTTACTGTATTTATTTATTCATTTCATTTATTTAATTGAAAAAAAAGTTATTTCTTTTTAGTACAATTATTATTGATGTAGATGTTAGTATCAGGTTTCGTAAGTACAAAATTTAGCAAAAACAATTATAGCAAAACAATTTAAAAAGTAATATAATTTCTTTTTTTTTATAAAGAAATTGAAAATTTATAATTATTAGCATTAATTATTTTAACAAACGATCATTTTGACGTGACGCTTTGATAAATAATTTTTAAAAACACAAGTGAAAAGCAATAATTTTTTGCATCAATTTCAAGAAATTGATGCAAAATTCATGATTTGATAAACTTTAAATTTTAAAGTTTAGCTTTAGATATATATAAAACAATAAATTCTTAGATTATAATATAAAATATAGAACAATATCAGATTATGTAATATTAGAATTTAGAACATATATAATATTAGAAATAAGGACATATCTAATATTAGAATATTAAACAAAGATTTCTTAGATTAAACTCATTGTTATATATTATTTTGTATTAAAATAATCCTACATGTGTGTGGGAAATGAATTATCATCTATATTTAAATTCTTTGTTTAATTACAAACATTTTCAATATATATTTTTCGTAATTTTCAAAACTATAGCTCAATATTTTTCCTGACTTAATACTTTTTAAAAAAAATGAAGAAAGCATTTTAAATTAGATTTTTATTTAATTGAAAGTTTAAATAATAGTTAGTTTGATTGCTGAGCATTCATTCTTTAATAAAGTCGACTGTATTGCTTAGATAAAAGAAATCTGGCAGATAATATTGAAAGTTTTAAATCTACAAAATTTTTATATAATTTAATATTTTTAAAGTTAAGTGTAATGCGAAACAACTTTAAAAGAAAAGACTTTTGATACTTCTAAAACAATTTCTTAATGCAAAATTTACTGCATGTCTAGAAAAGTGCTTGTTTCGTAAAAATGAAAGGAATATATGTTTTATAGTGTTTTAGAATTGGAAGAAACACTCTTTTTAATTTTATTTTTTAGAATAAAAAAATTTACTTGAACTTTAACTTTAGTTCAAGACTATACTACTTATATTTGTTCATAAAACCGAGTAAACAGATCGGTAGAACGCATAATTTTCAAATCGAAATTTTCTTCTATTCTATAGTTTAAAATTTTCAAATTCTAGAGAATATTATTTTATGTATATTTCAAATTAAAACAAAACCTTTTTCGCAAAATAAGTAAGTTTCTCTTTAACAAATAAAATTTCCTTTTTTTTAAAATTGATTCTTATTATTTATTAAAAAACGTTATTATATCGATCTTTTGCTAAAAAATTTTTTAAATATTTGTTCGCGTGCATACTTTTCTGTTATATCAGTTGCTAAACTTTCATTTAAATTAATAGCAATCGAAATAAAAAAAAAACGCATTACATTATATTCGTTTTAAAATTTAAGTTCTATGGATTATTTATGAATTAGTATAGAGTTAAATTCAATAATCAATGAGTACTTACTTTCAATGATAAATTATTACTTATTTTCAACAATCAATAATCGCTTTTTAAATTCTATAATCAATTTAAAGTTTTTAAACGCCGTGTTACATAAATGTTTCCTTATCTGAATAATCTTTTATTACATATCAAATTCAGCTATTGATTTTTACGCAGTAAATTAAAAATTATTATTGTAATTTATCCTATTTTGAATGTAAAGTAATTGCTACTTTCTAAATTCAATATTAATTGATAATTCTATTATTCACTAACTTTATGAATTCAGTTAATTATTCAATCAAACTAATTGTTTATTCAATTATTACTTTTAAATATTTAAACTCAATATTCAATTTCCCGTTTTATTTTAACGCTGAATTATAACCAATTTTAATTTTATAAACTCAGTAGTACATAAATGTTCATTCATCTGAATAATCTATTATTAGATGCCGAATTTTTTAATCTATTTTTACACTTTAAATTAATAATTCATATAATATATTCTTCAATAAAAGTCCAGTTATTCTATTTTTAATACAAAACAATTGCTACTTCTTAATTTTAATAATAACTGATAGTTCTATCATTCACTAACTTCATAGTTTGATACAGTTAATTATTCACTGAAATTAATCGTTCATTTAATTATTGCTTTTAAGTATTTAAACTCAATATTTAATTTCCCGTTTAATCTAAGCACTGAATGTTTATTCTGAAATATAATTTATTTTGTTTATTAACAATAATAAAAGAAGTTAATTTTGCATATTAATGATATTTTCATCAGTAATTAAATTGGATGCTGTAGATGTTGTAATACATTTATTATAAATACTATTCTTCATTTTTTAAATAAATTACTTCTTATAATAAACAACTTTGTCATAATGATCTTAGTACACGCCATATAAATGCAAAATATTACTATTAGTAAATTAATCCATTTCTCTTTTCTGCCTCGTACAAGAAAAGAATTAAATTGACTTGCATATTTTTACTTCGAACACGCATAGGCAGAAATTCTGAAAACTCCAGAAAAGAAATGTCATAATGAATAAAGAATTGAAATACGTACTCAAAGGTTTTCTTCAAAACTTCTTGCTGTGTGATATAATACTTCAAAATAAATTCATTAGATTTCGTCTTATTTAACATGTTTTAAGAATTTAGCTGTTTTTTCCAACTAAAAAACATCGAATGTAATCATTTATTTGTAGTCTAAATTGAACTTTTTATTCATACATAACAAATATTTCTCAAAATCGAATACTAGCTATACAAAGTGTTCCAAAATCACTACCCTTTATATATTTTTATAAACCTTGTCAAAAAGCTCGCACATTATTGTTCATAGCTTAATGTTAGTCAGAAAAATAAAAAACAATATCGAAATGTAATAAATAACGATTGAGGAAAACAGGATTGGAAACATCAAAACCTGCATGATTGCATGATGTAACGGAGAGAAGCTAAAATTCGATCATTAGAAATACTTATGAATTCCGCAAGGTGATTGAACTGATTTCGTTAGGTGATCAAATGCTAATAATTCGAAAACTCACAGTTGTTTTCTTGATTAAAGATTAATTCACCAAAATAATGAATATTAATTTACTAGATGAAATATTATATGCATATATTTCTGTTTTAATTTTTGACAGGTATTTTTAAGACATACATTAAGGGTGGACAATACGGAGCACGAATATATTTTTGGAATCTTTGTTGAATACAATATTTATTTGAGCGAGAAATCATTGATACTTTTCCTTAGCAGATATATTTAGTTTTGTAATTTTTACCTATACATAATCTGTAGAAAAATTTTAAGCATTCATTTCAAACTGCGTTTATATTTACAATTGTGCCCAGCTGTTTGCATACACAGTATACAAATTTGAATGACAGAAAATTTTTTTTTTGAAACCTTTAATTTTCGAACTATTTAATCTTTTTAATATTTTTTTTTATTTTACCCTATATAGCTTCTCGAGTGCAAAGAATGAAGAGATTTCTAAGCTTATAATAGGGTTTCCATACCTGCCAACTTTTACGCATTTGGCGTAAAATTTTATTTCTATATTTAAAGTGGTAGCAAAATGTATGCCTTTCTACATATTCCTTGCATTTATACACTTAATTTATAATCTTTTTGACCACCACTATTTTTGAAAATATCAAACATATATAGTAATATGTAATACTGTTGTAGTAGTCCGCATAAGCCTTCTCAAATTACAGCGTATGTTTCTACCTAAAATTGTAATTTAATTTCCATTTTACTACCACTGGGGAAAACCATCCTTGAAAGGATTAAAAGTTGACAGGTATGGGTTTCTATAAAATATATAAAAGTGATGATGAAAATGAAATTGATGTTGATATTTTAATAATTTTTCACCCCCTACTACATTTCATTTCTAAAAAGAACTACACTTATTTTTCAGAACATTTTACTGTAAATTCTTTAAATGTTATAATGGTGTCTCTAAAAAGAAAGTTCATATTAATAGCAATATAAATTTACTTAAATTGTGAGTATCTTACTATAAATTGCATCTCGTTTCTTAAAAAGAAAAAACTTTTTCTGATCAAATTCTAGTGTTTCAAAATTTGTTATTTTACATCGGTTTGCAAAACAAAACAAACAATTTTTTTTTTTTGGTTTTTTTAATTTTTAGTTTCGTGATGCTAATAATATATAATATTTTTCTTAAAAAAATTTGCAAACGATATTAAAAATATTTTTAAATTTATATTTATAATAGTATTTTTACTAAATTTTATTATAATATCATAACTAAATTAATTTATATATATATATATATATATATATATATATATATATATATATATATATTTTTTTTTTTTTTTTTTTTTTTTTTTTTTTTTTTTTTCTTTAAACTATTTTTAAAAAATTAAAGAAAAAGTTATAATTAGAATTATTATTTTTTTAATTTCTGCAAAACATAAATTATTATTATTATTATTTTAGCTTTTAATAATTATTAATATATAATAACTTCTTTTTAAAAATCTTTGCATTGGTTATTAAAACAAACAATATTACAAAATCTAAAGTTTTAAAAAGTTTTTCTTTTCGTAAGATATACATTCTTGACTACGAATATTATAAATAAAGGAAATGATGTAATGACAGGAATCTAATAACACAGACTTTAAAGAAAACAAAATACATTACAAGAAAAATGCTTTGTTCCATTCAAAAAATAAGATATATTTCAGCTGTAGAAAAATCTTTTGTAATTAACGTAGACACTTTAAAGACAGTTAATGCCCCTAAAGAAATGATATAACGCCAGTGAAGGGAAAAGTTTAAAAAAAAAGAAAAAAAAGGTGAAATGTTTTGCTTCTGGCAGGGCTCCATTTTGAAAAGAGGTCTTCTTAATCCCAAAAAGAAACTTAACACTTAAGGTGGTACTTACACCTGTCTTCATCGCATTAGAGTTTTTTAAACACAAAATAAAAAGGAAAAAAATAATTAACAGATAAAATCGGCACCTATATCACAGCTAATAATGTCTGCTTGTAATAAATAAGTTCTATTAAATCTTTAGCTTTAACAGTTTTCTTTATATTATATTTTTAAAACAATGTTTAGATTTTCTGTGTGCCTGTTCTAATGCCTTCATAGGCAAGAATTTTTTGTGTCCAGTTTGTGATGTTTATTTTCAGGTTGATTAAAAGTTAGACCCCAAAAGTCGAAACGTATAAGCCTTTGTACTCAATGGAAGTTTTTTTTTTTTTTTTTTTAACACTGTAATAAGGACTTTAAGTGCATGGGATATTTTTTAAGTGCAAATATTTTTTTAAAAAATTGAATTGACATTTAAATGCTAACATCTATCAAATAACAATAATAAAAAACATCTATTCTTCAGGAATCTGTACTCGAAATTATCTTTCACCCTTTTTGGAGTCTGAAAACACTAATTCAAAAAATATTACGAATCTCTAGAAATGTAAAACTAATTTCGTCGAAACGTTTTGCAATCAACATACTTTAAACAACAAAATGTTAAAGTATGTCACCTCACTTAGAGTGTACCGTTTGCTATAGCACTTGTTAATGTTCTGTCTGACAAAAATTTTCATTCAAAATTTACTGTTCCGGAAAGGGTTAAAAGACTATAATGGTTTATTATCGTGTGCAGTATTAGGCCTGAAATATTAAGGCGTGACTATTATTAGTTAAGATTTATTTCAGAGGAAAGTTAAAATGTTGCTTAGCAACAACTACGCATGTGTCGAATTAACTGAGGCTATAAACACACCTCAACTCAGAATTATATATTTCATATGCCTGATATATGTCCCTTTCTCATGCCATTGTTTCTGAAAATATATTTAAAGAATTGCGATTAATAAAGCCATAACTTTTGCTTGTCTTATAAACTAAGAGTGAAGAAGTTCAAAATATTCATTAAAAAAAAACTCTTCAATTAATTTGGAAGAAAAGAAAATTAATTTTAAAATCTAATAGATTCATCTGTTTAAAATTACGTAATGCCTAACTTACAATGCAAAAAGTAATTTTGATATAAAGCACAGGTTTTCAATAGAAATTTGTGCTTTTTTTTTATTGATTCATAATGTAGATAGTATAGAGCTATATGAAACAGATTATCGGGTAAATGGTTTCCAGAGTTTTACTTGGACTAATGTATAATTGCCGAAACTTTCAATGATTTTTTTTTTGCATAAAGGCAGCTTAATTTGTTTGATATAGTGTTATTTTCTCTTTCAAGACTTGGATGGTTGTATAATTGTGATTATTGAAAACATAAGTCTTACACTTTAAAAATAATAACAAAAGAAAATATAATTTTTAAAAAAAACAAAGAAAGATCATGATCTGGGTGTCCAATTATGATCACCAAAATGGATGATTACAGGACAGGGAAATGACTCAACGTTCTTTAAATTATTGTTCAACTATAAAAATGCGTAATCTTTTTCGTGAAGTTCACCGTTTTTCAATAACAGTGTACCATCAGCTACCACGATGTCTCTTGTTTCTTCGTTTCCACATTACATTGTACAAATAAGGGCGTAAAATTTAAATATTGCTGGAACTTTTAACACCTCTCTCAACCTTTTTAAAACTATACCGTTGTGTTCGCAAACGGGCATGTGAATTATTGCCCATTGACAAATGACACTTTAATTTAATGAAAGCAGAAAGCGACTAGATTACTTTTAAATGACTGAAGTCAGAAGGTGACATAACTTGTGAATTATATGCTTTGCAATAAAGGAAAGAATTACTGTTTCATTCTAGACTGCACACCTTTGCAATTCAGGAATCTTCATTAGAAGCCAAAAGAATAACGAACTGAGGATGTGTCGTAAAATTTTCAGGATTTCGCTTCTGAGATTACAATTTTTTTTAATGTTTTGTATCGTCTGTGTTACTAGAATCTATTTTCTACAACACATCTATAATTAGATTTTACCTACCGTCTGTCGGATATTTTCATAGAATCAGTTAGCGAACAGAAATGTGTAGAAAACAATAAGAGCTGACAACAGACCTCCTCATTGTGGTTTAGTTTCTATTATTTATTTATTTTTTCTAAAAGTGCTTTCTGCATGAGACATAGAAAAAATTTTGCTCAGCGTGTATAATGTTTTTTCCAAGCAATTAATTGTGAAAAGTTCACGAAGTAATTCATTTCGTATTAGAGATCATTTAGACACTACTGTTTACTCTTAGAAACAATTACAGTTTGTCTGATTGTCACTTGATAAATGCTAGAAAAAGGCCAGCCATTGATTTAATCTTGTCATTTTGGTATTTGAAACAAAAAGATAGTTAAAGTATTCGAGTTTTTTTTATTTTTTTATTGTAAAAATAAAAATGTCCTTCACTTGCATTTAGTCTTGAGGTAACTAAAAATGGTTATTTTAACACGTTGAATGCCACGCTAATTTCACATGGCTTGCTCGTCTGGCCACACAGTAAATAACTACAAACTAAATTTGCAAATATAGACAGATTTTGCTAGTTTATAAAAGGCTTAGCATGACATATCTGAAAAAAGTGGCGAATGCCTACGAATTGTTTAAAAATAGTGGTGGATAAAAATCTACTAAATTGAATTTATTAAACCAAGAATCCCAATAATTAAGTAAATTTTGAATACATTTTCTGCAATTTCATAAAAGAGTGTGGATTTTATAGTTCTATATTATGTTATACTCTGTCAGCCAGCTGTTTTTCACGGCCTATGTGAAAGGTCAGTGTCAGCAAGCATTGGCAGACGCAGCCTAAATGTAATTTAAGTTTCAGCCACCGGTGGTTGACGCGGCCTAAATGTAATTTCAGTGTCAGCCACCAGTGGTTGACGCGGCCTAAATGGAAAGTCCAGTGTCACAGCCACCGATGGCTGACGCGGTGCTCAACGTGTTAGCTGAAGTGCTAGTTAGTCGTTTTCAAATGCTTCGATAAATGCATTTGCATGGATGTTACAGATGACTATTTATGTAAAAAGGGGTAGAAACTCAATTTTCTTTTATTTATTTATTATCTCTTTATTTATTCAATTATATCGACCAATATGACTTACATTTCATATTATTCATATACACACGTTTTTGTATTTACCATTAATAAACTGAAAAGATTAGCTGGAAAAAGCTGCTAATTTTAATTTCTTTTAATAAAATTTTGAAATTGATTAGCCAGCCCTTTTTACATTTTAAGTCGCCCGTGGCAACCCTGTATTTGCAATAAAAATTTGTGAACTTTTTTCCCTTGGAAATAGTTTATACAAGTTCTGGTATATATTATCTTCTAAAAGGAGTTTCTGTGCATGTAACAATGAAAAAAAAATTTTCAACGGTCATAATATTTTTTCCAAGCAATTACTTGTAAAAAGTTCACGAAGTAATTCATTTCTTATTAGAAATCATTTAGACACTATTGTTCACTCTTAGAAACAATTACAGTTTGATTGTCACTTAATAAATGCCACGAAAAGGTCGACCATTGATTGAATTTTGACATTTTGGTACTTGAAACGAAAAGTTAAAGTATTCAAGGTTTTTTTTGTGAATACAAAAATGGTCTTTACTTGTATTTAGTTTTAAGGTAAATGGTTATTTTAATTGAAGTTCTAGCTAGTCGGTTTCAAATGCTTCTGATAAATGCATTTGTTATAAGGATTTGTCCTTATTCGTTTCGAAATATTTTATTCTAGACATTTTTTTTAAAAAAAAATATCCACTTTCTGCATGAGACATGGAAAATTTTGTTCAATGTTTATAATGTTTTTTGTAAGCGATTAATTGTGAAAAATTCAGGAAAAAATTCCATTTCTTATTCGAGATCATTCAGACATTACTGTTTACTCCTCGAAGCAATTACAGTTTGATTGTCACTTTATAAATGCTAGGAAAAGGCCGTCTTTTGATTTAATCTCGCCATTTTGTTAAGTATTTAAGTAATCATTTTGTTAGTATAATTAAAGCATTCGAGTTTATTTCTTGTTAAAACAAAATATTTTCTTGTATTTAGGCTTATGGTAACTAACAATGGTTATTTTAACTCATTTGCTATCTTATTTTTTTTTTTCAGATAAATGCATTTGTAATAATACTTTATCTACCTATTCATTTAGAAACATAGCGTTTTTGTATTGAATATTGATATTGCTTATCACAAACTAATCTGAGTTATTGCATGTTAATATGAGTTAATAGAAAATGCGTATGGCCTATTCTAAAAAAAGTGTACTATTTGTATCCAATGCCTTTATTCAATTCAATTTCTTGCAATTATTTTTCTTTTTTATAAATAATTAAAACCTTACAACTACACTTTTTTTTAAAGAACATTAAATATTTTACATCGTAAGTATTATGAATAACAGATCAATTTGAAGGTGGAAAAAAAAAAAACACTGCTGGTCCCATTAAAGCAAATGTTTTATGCAATAACAAAGAACTTTAATTATATTTTGCACCACAGAACATATTTTTCTTATTAAATGTTAAGTTATTAAGAATGAATACTATATTTTTCCTTAGCCTCTTAATATTTTTAAAATTTGTCAGTTTTGTCCCTTTCTATAAAAAATTTGTGGTTGACCACTAGAAAACCGCATATTTAATAATGTAAGACTGAATAATTTTTACGAGTTCATATCTTTTCCACTGTAAAATTTACCATATTTCACATATGTTAAATTTCTAGACTAAGCAGTGATTTATTTTTTATATCAGTTGAAAAGTAAAAATAGTTTTATTGATGGTCACCAATGTTCTCCTTTCTATTTGTTATTTTATTTTAAATATTATTAGTATATGTTATATAATTAATAATCCTTTCATGAGCTTATTGAGAAAAAAAACACGCGCACAATAAAGTTGTTAAGTCTAGCTAGGTTCAGGAAAAATAGTTTTCTAAAACTTTTGTCACTTCTGTACCTGTCGCTACTGCCCTTTATAGTTGTATTTTTTCTTGTCTCAATTAATTTAAAAATTAAACTTTTCAACAAGTATGCGCATATCAATTCTGAGTAGATTGATTTTATTAGTACTATCACTTTAAAAGAAAGTATTTTATAAATCGTGCATTATACTCTTGAATATTACCTTTTTTGAAGAACCACTGATATCGTTATTTAGATATTGAAAACCTAACAGATAATGAAAAATAAAAAGAATTTGCGCAAAACTTTTGAAGATACGGTTCATCATTTTGAAAATGAAGCCTATGGGGTCTTAGGCCTTTAATTAGTTAATGAACAGTCGCACTTTAATGACAAGGTTTTCACATTGCAATAAAGAATCATCATTTGCAAAACTTCTTTACTACTTGAAGTTTTATGCCGCGGTGGCTCGAGGGACACAGACCTTTCCTATGAGATGACCCAGATTCGAATCCCAGCGGGGACTGATTGTTACGAATTCTGTACCAACCAGTGCAGACGTATAGATGGAGCTCCAGTGGTATATGAATAACTGTTTAGAATTCCTTTGCCATCTGACTAAGCAAGGGAGGTTTTCGCGGTTTTATGTCTATGTAACGCATGTAACGAGTGCTTTTTCTATTAAGAAAAAACCTTCAAGAAAGCTTGTTTGTCTTAATGCTTGATCCAGGATATCCCTTGTCTTCTGGGTTTTGTTGAAAATTGCCATGTTACGAAGTTGAACATTGATAGTCAAAAACTCAAAATTGAGTCGGCTGTTCAACGTTGGTTTTAAAAAATATTTAAAAAAAAACTTGCAGTTTTAATGTTTGTTAACGAACCATCGTTCATTACACTCAAAATTTTTAAAATGCAAAGGAGAATCATCATTTAGTTGCCATTCTTTATTACTCGAATTTTTATACTTTTTTAATGAACAGTTGTCCGTTACTTTCAAGATTTATATCACGAAAAAGAATTACCATATATAAATGTTCTTGTATATTTTAAGATTTACTTATTGTTAAACGTGCATTCGTATCTTTCAAAACTTTCGCATTGCAAAGAAGAATCATCATTAATAGACATTTTTTATTACATTTATACTGTTAGTTAATGAACATACGTTTGCTACTTATCATGATATGCTAATATTCTTTACTACTTGTAATTTTACTGTGTTTAATGAACAATCCCTCACTACATTCAGAATTTTTTCATTTCAAAGAAGAATTTCAGTTTTTTAAAAAAAAATTTGTTTTAATAGTTAAAAATGAGATTTTAATTTTCTATGTATTCTTTTTTAGCAATGAATTATCAAAGTTATCAAATACAACATCGTTGCTAGACAGTTTGCTGTCAGAAGACAAGTATGACAGAAGAATTCGACCTGGTTTTGGTGGTAATAAATCTTTTTAAATCATCTTAATTTTGAAAAAGAAAGCAATATCTCTTAACAGTTTAAACACTGGTGTTTAAATTTTGGATCACGTCTTTTTTTTCCAAAAAAACTGATATCTCGATGATTTCCTTGATAGCAATTATCCTGGATAAGTAAGGTGTGCATAGTAGAGATGAGAAGGGCTCAACTCGAGACCGAGAGTCCGAGACCAAGTCCGATGCTGATTCGGGCTCGTTTAGTGAAAAAAAGGTTTCGGACTTCCGGCAGGCTCAGCTTCATTAAATTATTTTCATTAACTTTTTTATTATTTTGATTTAGTTATTGAGTATAAAATGTTTTTTAAATATATGAGGTATTAAAATTCACAGTGATCTGCTACTTCTGTTTAGTGCTTTTGTTTCGCGAGGCTAGCGCTAATTCTTTTCTTTTTTAAATTTTGTTTCGTGTCACCTTGAGTTTCAGATGGTTAAGTTTTTGTCTTCGCTTTTTCTTTCCTGACTTTTTCATTCACTGTGTCATAATCACGAATGGATAATTTCTTTGAAAAACAGAGCTGAAACGAAGTAGTTTTGCTACCTCTTTTTAAACTTTTGTATGGATCGCGAAATTTCAATAACGAATTCTTACGTGAGCCGCTTGTGTTAAGTCTGGGTACAAACTTTTGTATTCCGCAACCTGTCCTCAGAACCACACTTTAACTTCAGTTTTGATCTTATCCTCATCATAAAAGTTTTGCCCTACAAGATCTTTCTTTAGATACAAGAATAAGTGAAAGATCTATGCGGTATGGCGGATGATTCATCAGGGTGCGTAGCGTTTTTAAAAGCCCTTAAAGGTGCTTTTTTCATTAGATGTTTTTAAAAGGTACTTAATTTTTCTTTTTCCAAAAAGATTTTTTTTTACCATGTTAATTTTCGCCACGAATTATGTAAGACATTGTTCAAATTTTATTTCTCTTGTTAATTTCATCGATGGTGACGAGTCATCGTCTTCGTCACTGGCAAGCTAATGTCCTTCTCGAGATATTCTATTTATAGATCAGTACCATAAACTTTGAACTTGACTTGGGGATCATTCACTAATTACGTATTTCATGTGGGTCCCCAGAGGAGTCAAAAATCCAAAATCTTCATCATCTCAAGATTTTCATCTTCATTTTTATTCATTAAATTTAAAAACTAATTGAGGATTTTAAGCGTAATATTTTTACTTGAGGGACCATCCAACAATTGCATAAAAGTTTTGTAAATTTTTATTGTAATTTATTACTTTTTTTGCGTATTACTTTTTATTAATTATTATTTTTAAAGTTTTTCGTAATTTTAAGTTGTTTGATGAAATATCTCAATTATATTTAGAGACAAGATTTTAAAAAAGTATGAAATGAGGGGCTTTTAATATTTAAATGCGGCAATAAATCTTATGTTTAGTTATGTAAAAAAAATCATATTTGTCATTCCAAAAAACTTTAAATCTTCTCTTAATAATATTTCATAAAATCAATTGAATTAAAAAATTCAATTGTTGCAGATTTGTTAAATATTAAGAATGTAGGGTGAAAATGTTTCGTTTCAATAATCATTGTATTTACGCTTCAAAATTATTTCAATCTTTTCTTAACACGAATTAAAGAAATACTAAACCAGGTAACAAATGATAATAAATATTTTTAAGGGCCATTCACTAATTTACATTTGCAACATAAATTTATTAGTGTTTTTTCAGTTTGCTTAATTCGTTATACATATCTTTATAAATTCGGTATGATCAATCACATTAATCTGCTTAATGTTTTGTTGAATGTATAAACAACTTTTATTTAAATCTAAAATTACACTCGATATGCTTTTTAAATGATAGTTGAAATCATTATAATATAGAATTAAATTTCTTTTTACATAATTAATATAGTAATTATTAATTTAAAAATAGAATTAGCCACTTAATATTGAATATCTTTAAAATTGTGAATTAATTGTTTTTATGGTGGGTAATATAATCAAGAAAAGAGCTCTTTGTCAAATATTAGTTATTTTATCACAATAAAGTTAAGTTTCAGGAAATTATTTTGCGTTTTGTTAATGTATTTAAGAAGAATTTTCAATAATAGGACGAAGAAAGGATTTCTATTAGTACGCCTATCCTAATTACAGAGTATGTATTTTGATGTCAAAAACTGGTTTTTGACTTGACACGTCAAAAATTATCAAAATCTGACAAAAACCTGGAACAAGTTTTTTTGCATTGCATTTTTTACATTACATTCTTAACATTGGGAAAATTTTATTAGACAGTAAATCATGCACAATACTAGATTATATACTACTATAATAATAATTTATATAAATATATAATTTATAAAAATATAGCCAAAATCATTAAATTATTAATTGGTTTTTCTAAAAAAAATCGTAAGTATAACATATTCCCTGATAAGTAAACTAATTATAATTTACAAAAAATATAAATGTTTTTTTAAATTAGTTAATGAATTTTTAAATCAATCAGATCAAGGGTTTAATTAAGTTACTATCAATATTTAGTACTGTTATTAGAATAAATTTCCTAGTTGCATGTTATTTTTTAATGTTTTAATAGTTTAGTAGTTCAACATTCTAGTCTATACAACTGAGCATCAATCGAAAGAACAGTTTCAAATTTCGGTCTTATTCACACAAAACTGAAAAATGAAATTGAAGTACAGAGAGAGGGCTTCAAAAATATTTTTTTTGTGATCGCTTACTTCAGGGAAAAGGGTTTTTAAAATGGAAGTAAATGAAAACTGATTGTACATATAAGGAATTAGATGATTATTAAGATGTTTGTATAAGATAATTGTTATTGTATTTTTATTTCGAATAATTAAGCAAATTAAGGGATTGGATAAATTGCCATTTGACACATTTTAATTTATATTTATTTAATATTATCTACAGCAAAATTTGGGTTTTTGACAGTAATTTTCAAAACAAAAAGAGTTCTATGTTAAAATAATTCAAGAACATAATTGATGGAGCACTTGTAATTTTACATGTATGTTAATTTAAAAATACTTCGTATTTATAATAGCTAATAATTATCCGTAAGCCAAAATTTTGATTTTTTGACAATTTTCAAAATCTATTTCAAAAGGATTTTTTGACATGACTATTAAAACCATCAATTGTCAAAAATTGCCCACCCTGCCCAATTATGATAATTCTTTAAAGTGCTTACAAATATATTTTTGGTAAGCCCAATAGTAGCGAAGCATCTACATCTAAAAAAAATACAAAAGATTTAATTTTTCTTTTCACTCCAATTTGAATTCCAGTTACCAGAAAGTATCACCTTAAAGTTAAAACATCAAGATAGGTGGGAAAAGGGCCGTAAAATAAGGCAAGATAAATTTTGATGATGATGAAGGCACATATTTCTGGCACAGATTTCCAAATAAGAATTATTTTTAGAAGTAAACTGATATACTGGTAATAAAGTTAGTAAAAGGATCTATGGAAACTCGTTGCTCTATCTATACAATTTAAAATTCTCAAAACAGCAATAAATGAAATTTCGAGTATCGCTTTAAAAACATTTCTACCAGCCTTTTTCTTCCGTTGCTGATAAGCTTATTCATGCATCTACTGGGTTGTTCTGAAAGTAATTACGTTGTTCTTTTCTTACTTTTTTTATGAAAAGGAAAGGCGATTTTCTTATAGTGAAATTTTTTTAATTGAATCAGTTATTGTCCATTCTGCACCGAAATCTTTTGCCATCTTTTGACAGTAGCATGATTTTACGAGCATACAATTTTTGTTCTTTTCTGGCAAAAAACTATTTCAGGTGATTTTTTACCTCTTTATTTGAAGTAAAGGTTAACTGTCTAAAAAATTTTATAGAAACCGGAACATTTTTGTAGAAAACCCCTTTTTTGTCTCCAGTGACGATGCGCTCCAAAAATGGATAATTTTCTTGATGTTTGAGAATCAAATCACTCGACGGCACAAATTTCTTTCCGTAAGAACATGATAAACTCGTATTCAAGCTTTGATATTAAACCTTAGGCTTTTCAAATGTTCATGAACGGTCAAATTCGATAAATGCAATGCTTCAGCGATCTCACGAGGTGTTATTCACCTGTTTGCCTCAATTAATGCCTTTATTGTGTCTTCATCAGCTTAAACTGGCTTGGTGCATCTTAATCGAAAAATTATTAACCAGTTTTGACACTGGCGTACTCTAATACATCTTCTTCATACATATCGTATAATTTGTTTCTTATTTGAGTGATATTTTACTTTTTTGATAGTAAAAAAGTCAAATATGCTTAAAATTTTACTTTTCACTTTCCATGTTTGAAAGGAAAACAACCAAGAACTGCTTCGTTTAATCAATCGAACTTTTTCACAAGCAAGCCCTGCTACATCAGCTGGTAATACATATAATGATAATTCGCTATGAGAAAATATAATTAAGTCCTCTTTAGAAAAAACAAAATTACTTGCCAAACAGTCCAATATTATCAGCTAAGAAATTTTATCTTTTTAATTTGATTTTAATAAATTAAATTGTTTTTTTAAGGACCAGCAGCTATTGTTGAAACAGATATAAACATTCGAAGTTTTGGTCCAATATTAGAATCTGAAAGGGTAAGATCTCTTTTAACTACATGTTTAACTGTTTCATGTGTTTAAATTTCGAGATATGTTTCTCAAACAAACATAGTCTCTAAAAAGTTGTATGTGAATCAAGCAACCATCAGAAAAACAAACATGGAAAGTCTCCAACCAAAACATATCCAATTGAACGCTCATTCATCCGTGATGACTTGATTGATATGCTTGGCACTAAAGATTTGAATTTAAAAAGGCGCATTGATATACAAATTACTTATGGCAGTTTATCTCTTTTACACATAGGCTATAATTTCAAACTCATTTGTAATTTATGTGTTTTTTTTATGTCTAGAACTTGAGTCATTATACATAGTTGTATTAACAGAGTTTTACTTATTTATTTAGTGATTTAGGGTAAATTGTCTCTTAATATACATTTATATAATATGTATTTATTAAATAATGTTTGTATTTTAAATATTCATTT
The DNA here is from genome assembly GCA_949128135.1 of Parasteatoda lunata. NCBI lineage: Eukaryota > Metazoa > Arthropoda > Arachnida > Araneae > Theridiidae > Parasteatoda > Parasteatoda lunata. Next base: position 23,600,430 of record OX421981.1, on the reverse strand, counting down.
AATTTTTGAATCTCTGTTAGTATATGGGATCATCATTTTTATTCTTGAGTTTATATATAACTCTTGAAGCACGAAAGAAATTTAGAAAATTTTAAATAAAAAGAAAGGTAACATAATGAATAATAACATCGAAAAGAAATATACAATGCGCAAAATAAATAAATAAAATAAAATAACCAGAACCTGTATAACTTTTTATCTAATGATCAGATTAACTCGTACTAGGAATCAATTTTAAAACTTCGATGGGTAACTCAAATATGCAAATTACTTGGTGCAAATGATAGTTTAAGTTACAAAATCAGACACAAAAACATACTTTCTCTAACTTCATAAGTAAAAATAAATTAATCACTAATAATTGGTGAATCTTTGGTTAAAAAATATAAAGATTTCAATTGTTTTTGAGATATATTTTCGATATAATTGAAGTTCAGCATACTCTTATTCATAAAATAATATAAATTAAATATAAAATATGCAGAAAATTCTGAAAATATCACTACTGCCTATTAATTTCAATACTCGCGTTTTTTTCTCGTTTTTTTTTTTTTAAAGTAAGTTCTAAGAAATAAACTAAGTAATAGCTCTCCCATAAATACATTCTTTTATAATTTTTGCTTTAAATCTATCTGGCAAATCTCTCTTTTGCTTTAAATCTCCTAGATTTCGTACCTTATATTTACATCTTTAATCCACTTGTGCAAATGATTCACTTAAAACATGTATTTTGCATATAATGCAGTGTTCAAAGTTTTGTTCGAAAACTTTTGTTTTGGGGCAGTGTGCTACAAATATATTATCACTCTTTTTACTACAAATATCTAAAGGCATGGTGATATTAACAAGTGGTCCTGCGAAATCGAATTTTGAAAAAACAATTTTTTTAAAAAATTCAAATTTAATTCAGTCATCACAATAATTATTAGTCAGCGAGATTAAAATTACCAACTATTTCTGACACATTTTTTTGACTATTATCTATCATTTTTTTGACTATTACTATCTTACTATTCAAAGTGAACGTAAAGAATGATTTTGTTATAAATATGAATAATTTGAAATTTAAGGCATTGTGGTAGTTACGATTGATTAATTATACAGACTACAAATAAATAAAATGAATTCAATCACTTTTCGCAGGTTTATTCGCCCTAGGCCTTCCTGTTAAACTGTTTGTTTGTTATAAAACTATAAATAAGGAGTTTTTATGAGGTGATTAATGAAATATAACGGTAAAGCGAATCTGTGTTATTTACCTGTATCGGAAAAAAACTAAGTAATATTTCCGTAATTGCATAGTTGCAATCCGGAAGTTCCAGTTTCCCGCAATATTAAAGTGAAAGAACAATTACGTTGAAGAGAAGGTAAATATAGCAATGACAGTCTACTTACAACAACAATCACATTTCTGATCTCGAAAATATTATACTCCTTCCTCTGTTATCGCTGACATCCGAAAATGAAATTTCTGATTCCTAAATATTAGTTCTAAACAATTTTGAAAGTGTGAGTAAAACAATTTGTAACCCTTTAATACGGGATACAATTTGAAGATACTTAGTTCTTATTATTACCTTTAATTATTAATTAACACAATTTAAATTAATTAATATAATAAATATTTTCTTATTACATTTAATATTGCTCAAAACGCAAAAAAGAGCTAGAAAACTTTTTCTGACATGAACATTTATTTGAGTTATTAAAGATGATCCACGTTGTCTTGCTTTTGGATCTGGGCGCCTGGGCCACGAATCGACTCCTATCCCATTCATCGTGTAGTAGTTGTCATTTTGTTTGGTTTTGTTGAGGTTAGAAGGCAATGTGGTTGCTGTCAGGGGGATTCAAGAACTTATAATAATAATGAAAATGAAACGGAACAGCTTGCTCTAAACTATGTGTGACTTGAATTTTGGAAGCTGGTTGATAGTCAACGTGTGGAAACGCTTGATAGAACTTTCAATATTGTAGTTGTTGAAGCTGATGTTATAGGTGGATCTGTGATAAGAAATTTGCTAAAGCTTTTATTTATTTTGATGATTGTAATGTGAGGCTCCGGATGTAAAGTTGTGCGGCTATTGGTCTGTATTTTACATCTTTTTTGTAGCTTTCAAAGTTAAATATCTGGTTAAAATTAGATGCATTACATTTTTTAGCCTTGTCGATGTTATAAAATTTAAAATCTAATTTTATGTTTGTTATGGATATTTTTAATATTAAAATGATAGCTACAGAGAAAATTTTCACTCAGTTTAAACCTGTTTTTAAGTAACTATATTGACACTATGTGCATATTGGGTACTCGCGTGATCGTGCAGGCTAGGTCTTAAAGGGTCAGAGGAAACTGTTTCATTATTTTTGTACTTTCTTTTTTTCTTTCTTTTTTTTTTTTTTTTTTTTTTTTTTGACACTAAGCTTTACCCCACCCTTGTAAGGTTTTAAACTTTACAAACGTGTTCAAGTTGCTTACATACGTTGAGTTTTAGTAAAAATCATTGTTTACGAAACTAATAAAATCAAAAATCAAACCACTTTGAATATTCGAGAACGAATTTGCCCCTTAGGTCTTTTTAAATAGATGGTTCATTTTCTTCCCTAAAGAAAAAAAAAATGATGCCCATCCTTATGTTTCTATAGAAAAACTTTTTTCCAGAAATAAGATAGTTCTGCTTATCATTATATACTATAAATATTTATATTTAGGTTTAACTTCAGGGTACTGAATTTTATCTTACGTTTGCCAGTTTTGCAACACTAATTTAATAAATGTTACAAACCATTGGAAATGTAAAATTTATTGCCTTTAAATGTTTAGCAATCACTGTGTCGCTTCTTTTATGCCGGAACATCTCATGAAAAAACTCAACCAATGTCAAAACTCAGAAAAATCATCCGTGCCAGATGGTTCATCAGAAATACAAATATCCACAAAGACCTCAAGATCCCGACCTTATCACTATATATTTACAAATTAAATGCAGATTTCTATGACAAGGCCCTTAAATGCCGTGCAGTGAACTTTAACCAGATATTTAATTTTGAAAATTACAAAAAAAGACATAAAATTAAGACCAATAGCTGCTCACTTTACATCCAACACCTCACAATATCACAGTCATCAAAATAAATAACTAATCACTAAGGCCCGGATTTTGATGACATTTGCATTTTTTTGCAGTTTTTGTCCTTTAGACCATTTTTTTAGATTTATAGGGCATTTTTCTTTAAAAATTGGGGCATATTTTGAATTTTAAAGCATTTTTTATATTTTTTGTTAATTTTTTCCAATTTTTATTATTTTTTATTTATTTTTCATTATTACACTGGCTTCCAAACAATGAAGAAAATCTCTAGGATATTAACAGGTGAAGCAACATCTTTTCAAATTGAAGAAGAATTGTCAGTAAGTGAGACCGTCTTTTTCAAGTACGCACCAATAACATCAGTAGACGTTGAAAGAAGCTTCTTCAGGTATTAAAATTAACTTTCAGACAAGAAACGCTCATTTACATTTCAAAATATTAAAAAAAATTTATTAATCCAATGTAATTCTGATATTTAGTAATATTATGAGATGGAAGTTGTTATACTCATTAAAGTTTCTATACAAAATGAAAATGTTTTGGAGTCAATATATTTTCCTTTTTTTTTGTTATTTTAGGATATAAAACATATTTTTCAAACTTTAATGAACGTAGAACAAGTATTGCATTGCTTTATATTTTTTGAAATGACTCCTAATAATTTTAAAGAGTAAAAAATTGTTTTAGTTCAATATTTTTACTTTATTTAAGTCATGTCATAAGGCGTTTTTAGCGCAATTTTCGCATTTTAAGGGCATTTTTTGCACTTTTAAAGGGCATTTTTTGCACTTTTTAAGGGCATTAATTGAGATTTTTTAGGTCATCAATATCCGGGCTCTACTAATCACAGATCCCCCTATAGCATCTGATTCAACAACAATGCTGACAACTCGATCAAGCGTTTCCCCACGTTCACCATCAATCTACTTTCAAAGCCCCACATAGTTTAAAACAAGCCTGCTTCTTATAATTTTAATTATTATTATTTACTCAAGCAATATAGTGGGTGCTTGAATCCCAATAACAGCCACCACATAGACTGCTAACCTTAAAGTTCTACCACAAATATAAAAGAAACATGATGGAAGGGATAGGGGCTGCTGCGCGGCCCAAGTGCCCAGCTCAAATTTCAAGACAAGTGTCGCTTCTTTTAGAACATGACATGGAATTTTAGCACTACTTTATTCATCGAAGCATTTTTCACATCACTACTGCATTAAAAAACTGGGAGCAAATTGCTTAAAATCTTGATTTATTCTTTGAACCTAGTGGTATCGCCGTTCCGCTAAACACTCAGTAGCATGGAGGTAACGTTTTTGAATTCTGCTATAATCCGTCCCGAGATGTATCTTTGAGATGTTGTTATACAATGAGGAAGCAAGTGGTAAGCAAGAACGCACATGTGGAGAATTCCTATACTTTTGCATTAGGAAGCGCAGAGGTGATGTGAGCATGCTGATTCAAAAGTATGGGAAGCTGCTTTTTTTATGCCTTTTACTTACCGTTCGCTCCCTCAGTGTGCGGCCTACCTAACTTGTTCACTTCGACATAAACTTATAAACCGTATTTGTAATGAACACACAAACCTGCATATGTATGTGTAAAAATGAATAAGTTTAGAGTTTTATACAATTACTGACAAATTTCTTGTTGTTGTTGTTTTCATATGCTCTAAAATTATGGGTTTAATAATGCCCACTATTATGTAAAGAATGAATGTAAAAATAAAATAAATTCCCCATGTACTCTTTTAAGGTTTACTCCATGGACTGTTATTTCCGACAAACTTGGTATGATTCAAGACTCCGGTTCACTGCAGCTCAAGAAGAACTATCTTTAAATTGGAAATTTCTACAAAAAGTTTGGATACCTGACACATTTTTCTTTAATGGTAAAAACTCATACCTTCATAAAGTTACAGTTCCCAATAAATTCATACGACTGCGTCCAGATGGACAGCTTTTATATTCTATGAGGTATATTAAATTCTTCTAAAATAAAATTATTATTCTTTAAATCTTGTCTCAAGCTTTTTAAAGTTTCGTTTAGGTTAACTGTCAAGGCCAGCTGTCCTATGCATCTGAGAAAATATCCTTTAGACACTCAAGCATGTCCTCTGGAAATTGGAAGTTGTAAGTGTTCTTTGATTTTGGAATCTCAACACATTTGTTGCGAGCAGCTTTTCAAAAAAAAATATTATTACAACTGTTATTGATTAAAATTTTAAAAAAGTGGTTGGATAACGTTGGAGCAAACATGTCACTATAGCTATAACTTCAACTAAAAAAAAAAAGAAATTACGGCGAATGATTGTAGTACTGATTACATATATACTGAATCATTTATGTTCGTGGTAATCACGAATGACTTATTTCTATTAAAAACAGAGTGGAATCGAAGTAGTTTTGCTACCACTTTTTAAAAATTTTGTATGGGTCGCAGAAATTTCAAATGCTTATTTTACGTGACCCACTTGCAATGTGTTAATACAGTTTAAACAGAGCTTTTATTAATTTAACTATTAAAAATGTATCTTATTAAATTTATTAAATGCTTTATTAAAATAAGAAAGTTATAAGATAATTGTATTTTTCATCAGTTTTTGGGTGAAACGGCAATATTTTTACTACCATTATTTATAAATAACTTAAGTAATTATATGTAATTCTAATTAGTGTAGTTTTCAAAATAAGGTGATAGCTAAACTTTTTTTTTCTTTCTTTTTTTTCTTTCTTTTTTTTTCTTGCTGTGTTTCTGTTCTTAAACCTCAAGTACACATTTACAGAAATGCCACGACCTTCTCCACTTTAAAAAAAATAAGTAAATAGCAAATAAATAAATATGTATAAAATTAAAGAATAAAATAAATTTTGATTCATTTTATCAATACTCAAAAGGTTCTCCATACGGTAACTGAAAGAATGTGGTGTTTGGTATGAACTTTTGAATTATTTATCTATGATCTATTAAAAAAAAAAAAAAAAAAAAACTTAAAATCGATATTATTTAAAGAAAAACCTTGCATTAAACCTTAGATTTTTCTACCATTGGATATATGTGCCCACAAAGCGGAGCAAGTTAATATATTGGCAATTGCGTAACTTATGCGTTGTGGTGGAATGCGTTCAACAACACTCGTAAGCACCTAGCTACGTAGGTATGAAATATTTCCACGATCAAAGAATTAGAAGCTGGTGCTAAACTTTTCTTATCTAATATAAACTTTTATACTTAAAAAGTTAGCTTTCAGTTTTTTTAAAAAAATCTTGAATTTTCCCCCCTATTTGATCAAATTAGTAGTAGCATGCGGTCTCAGGTGCCCAGTTGAAAGAACAGGATCAGAATCGAATTTAAAATGTCTTTGCACCTAAGTAAACTGCTCCACTCTCAGCAACAAAAAAAAAAGTTAAATCTTGAAATAATTTAAAAAGTCTCATTAGGTAGAAAAAATTATTTCATATATATACTTGGATTAGTTGCTGTTGTTGTCGTCAGCCATTAAGGCAGAGGAGCTACGATTGTTCTTGTTTTCCAGTGGCACCATCAATGGCCAAGAATTCAACTTCTGCCACACTCTTACGTCACACCAGTTTATAGGGCGGACTCATTTTAAGATCCATTCAGTCATCCACAGTTCGTAATTTTGACCTGAACCAGAGAAGGATCAATCTCCAATTCAGTACCCCCAGAGTTTTAATTTTTTATGGAAACATGAAGGACTTTGTCACCCGAAAGATTTAACAAGCTTTGATTTATCGAACATTAGATTAACAAGCATTAGATTAACGAGAAAAAGATTTAACAAGTACCAGTCACCATTTACAACACGGGAAATCCTCGGCCGTCTGGATTCAATTTCTCGTTCTCATAAACGGGAGTCCAGCTCCCCGGCAAACAGGCTATCTCGGCCACAAGAATTAGTATTATGCTAGTGTAGGAAAATTCACTTAACCTTTTGCACTCCAATATTGCCTCTGAGGTGCCATCAACAGCCACCACTCTAAAATTATATTTAAAAAAATCATATCTTAATAGTTTATAACCACATTATTTTAAGCATTATAAGAAAATACTGTGTTGTGTATTTTAAGTAATTTAGTGTTTACATTAGTTCAAGCAGCATTTTAAAGTATTCAGAGTGCAAAAGGTTCAAATCAAATTTACTTTATCAAAAATGAAATATTTAAACATAAATTTTGTTCCCCTAGGAATATATATAAAAAAAAAAATTTTTCTTCTTACTAGATGCACTTTTTAAAACGTGTTTATTCATTTATTATTTTTTTTAATTTGCCCTTTGATTTTTAATTCACGTTTAAAATAAGTACTCAGAGAAAAAAAAATTTCAAAACTTCAGGTTCAAAATACAGGAAAATACAGGTTTACAAAATACAGATATACAAAATACAGGTTTGTAGAATCATACTCGTTAAATATTTTAGAAAAGTAGACGTTTCGAAACATGTTTGGAAACCATCGAAAGTTTCTAAGAAAAACTGCATCAAAATTGTTCCAGTTTTCATGGGTTGGAATAGAAAATCCGATTTATATTCGTAATAATTTAGTTCCAGGAATTACAAAAAGGAAAGTTACTGAATGATTATCATGTTTATTCTATAGTCACAGTCATAGTTGTTAAACTCGGCGTTTAAGATTTTACCGAACATTAAATCTTTAATACGTATGCTTAAATCTTCATTTGGAGTGTAGGTCAAAACCCGCTAAAATCTATTTGTTACGCCCCCCCCCCCCCCAAATAATAATAAATAAATAAATAATCAATATTAAAGCAGAAACACTGCTAAAACTGAGAAATGTTTCCGAAAAAAAAAATAGAAACGATGTGAACACAGAAAAAAATAAGCATATATGTGTTCTTCAAGTTTCACGATTTTAGAACTTTATTAATTTTAGGGAAATCAAATATTTTTTCAAATTGGTAATACAACTATGAATATGGCTTAAAATTTGTAAATTATATGGAAAGCAAACACTTGTGTGTAGATCATGAGTAAAACTTTGACCTTAAACTGGAAAACCTGGTGTCTATTTATCGATATCCCGGAAACAAACAAGCGAACCACAACGGCAAGTACATTGAAAAGGTCAGTTGCCTATTTTTCCAACGGAACTATATAATTTGTCAGAAAAAATGTTTTCTGTTCATTTTTTTTTTTTTCTTTTTTCATTGGTCGGGAAAATTCTTTTTGAAAGTAACAATTTCATAAAAATGACATGCTGTCAAGAAGATTGTAAGATTTAAAAAAAAAAAAAAAAAAAAAAAAAAAAAAAAAAAAACTTAAACCATGATTGTTTATTTAATGGAGAAAAAAAACACAGCTAGTTAAACATTCTTAAAGCCTAATTTTTTCCAGAAAATATTAAGATTTATGAAATAATATACAAAATAGTTTCTTCTCAGGAAATATTTTTCTCCTAAATTTAGAGCCCTGTTTAACATCATGATAGTTACAATATTATTGACAAAGTAATGAATTATATTAATTATAGTTTTTAATTACTCTATTAATTACCACAATTAATATGTAGATTTGTTAGAAACTGATTCCAAACAATTTATTAGAAAAAAGGTTCATTTTCTCAATACCGAATTCCCTCTTATTAAAAAGAAATTAATTTTGATCACTATTTTTTTCTATCAATTAATGTGATTGCAGCTTACAAAGAGCTCGAAATACTAAAAGATCCACGTTATGCTATTAATTTTAAACGTTATGTGATAAATAAGTTTATGTTACTGAGAAACTTATTGTTAACTTATTGCTTGTTTTTATGTTATATAAAAACTAACAATACGCATCTTGCCCAAAGAGCTTTCTTTAAAATGAGCAACTTAAATGAATAATGCAATTTTAAATATATTTATATTAGAAATCTTATAAAACAAGTAAATTAAAATTAAAATGATTTGATATTTTAAAAGGGCAAAAACGGTTTTTACTGAAATTGAAAACCATCAAATTCCTTAGGTTTTTTTTAAAAAAATTAAAGATTTTTCACAAAAACTTTGCATTCAAGTGATTTTTCCTTGAGTGTATTAGATATGCAACTTATTATTATACTATAATCTAAGACACTACTTCGAACAAATCCCATCAAGTGACAACAATGAATTTCTTTTTAATTTAGGGAAATGGAGACGTCTCTAAATGCTTAAACTTTTGAATTTATTAGGTGACAGTTAATTGGTGGACTTTATGAACGTACAACTAACGAGCGGATTTAAATTTTTAAAAATAAACTTTAGCAATAGTTTCAAAAAAGAGAAGAAAAAAACACGATAATTTGAATTCTGCTTCTTTTCAGATATCAGCATACGAAAAGTTTTTTAAACAATGTAATATTTCTTTTTTCTTCTCTGTTTTAGATGCCTATCCATCTCAAGACGTTAAGTATATTTGGAAAAACGTTTCTCTTTCTGAAGATGTTGTGTTATCGCAATATGAATTTGTTAACATCTCAATACTTTCTCGAACGAATACTGTAAGAGTTGGAGGTAATCAGTAGCAAGTACGCATATTAAAATGAAAACCTAACAAATTTTATTTACTGAAAATGCATTTTGTTATTTTTTTAGATAGAGAGGACCAGCGAACTGTATTAGTTGTTCACTTTATAATAGCAAGAAGGAAAGGTTATTTTATCTTACAGATTTACGCACCGTGCGCTATGATTGTTGGAGCTTCGTGGGTATCTTTCTGGATTAATAGAAGTGATGCTGCTGGTAGAGTAGCTGTAGGTATGTCACTATTCCTACAGCGGCCATCTCTATGCTATTTGTTGTTTATTTTTCCCTGTAATCTGGTAATAAGAATTAAAAATAGGTTTTTGTTATACTTATAAATTGCACCAGAACTTAACCAATTAATGATTAGGTTTGTTTTAAAAACAGCATTTGAATTACACTGCATGGCAAAACAGAAAGAGTTCTGACACCATCTGTGCTAATTTTTATTTAAAATAAAAAAAACTAAAAAAACTATTGAATCTGAGCATGATCCCTCACCCACCATTTTCTGAAATGCCCTCTAGCAGTTTTATCAATTTTCTATATTTTTATGGCCATTAACTTGATTTGCGGGAAGAGGGAAGTATAATTTTAATAATCTTTCTTCTTTTTTGCGCTAGAGAGGTGAAATGTGCTGAAACACGATCAGTTATTGCAAAGAAGTTGTAAAGGGATTTCCCCCTGAAATTGTAAAAAACAAAATCATTGTGCAATATTGAGTATGGACTATCAAACTGACAATTTTTGCGTTTAGTACCGTTTGTCATTGAAATAGTGTAGCTGATTTCGGTTCTTATGTCATTAAATACTTTACATTTCATCATCAGTTTTTTTTAACCAGTAAAAGGGCTTGAATAGCAATAGATTAATATTTTATGACCTGATACAATTTGAAAATACTTATTATTTTTTTTCTTGTATAAATAGATCAAAACGTAAAAAGTGCTAGGATTGTCATTCTGTTATGAACATTAATTTAAGAAATTAAAGATAATCCATACACATTGGATTGTATTAATAAATTTAAGATCCAATTTTATGTTTCAAATGACTATTCTTAAAATTAAAATTGTATATTTTAGAGAAGAAAATTTTTACTCATTTAAACTTGTTGTTAAATGAGTATATTACAACTATGCACACATTGGGTTCAGAAATAACCCGCACTATCGTGCAGGCTTGGTTTTAAAGCTCAACAAAATACCTACGCACGTTAAAAAAAAAATAATAAGAATTAAGCAGGAAAGTATAGAAAGTTTGTGCTTTATTTGCATTTTTAATTTTTTTACTTATGTCTACATAACACAAAGTATACCCTATACCTGTATCAAAGTATACTATACCCTAAATTATTGCTCTTGCCTTCTTTCAGTGGGCCGGTAGCAACAAATAATTTTCTTTCAGGTGAATACATTTATTGGATCTTTTGTTTGATAATCATAGCAATGCCAACATGCTCCGGAATACGGTTACATACTTTGGAGCGGCATTATTTCATGTATGATTCATGATTTAGTAAACGATTTATAAAGTTACTACTGACCACTACTTCTAAATAATTCAAAGGCTTTTATGATATGCCACTTGGTAACAGTTAAACCGTGTTGAGCCTTTTAAAAAGTTTAAAAAAAAAATTACCTAAAAATCCGCTAATATTAGTTTGTACCTATCAAACGTTTTTTAAAATATTTTTTCATATCCCTATCTGGAACAGTTGACATCTCTGTAACTTGAACCTATGTGGTATATTTACTACAACTTTGTGTAGTATATTTACTACACCTCCAATTTGAACTTATTTATTGAAAACTTTTATATCCAGAGTTAAGAAACCTCTTAGAAATTTAAAAAAAAATCACCGTAAAAATTTAATCATACTAGAAAGAACCCTCAAACGAATGCGCTTTTCATGTCTGACTCGATGTTCTACTACAAAATGCGTTTATTTCATGCGTACCCTCCAATATTTGAGATTTCTGAAAAATATTATTTCCATTGGTAGTGGATGAAGGCAAAAATTTTTAGAAAAAGTCAAATTTTTACAGAACTTATACCAGAACAAATGATCATGACAGTTATTTGTCAACTTGATATTTCGTATATCAGTTCAAATTATTTATAAGTTGCATACGTGTCAAGTTTTCTGAATAAAAACTTGTCGAAAGAACCTAATAGCAGATTTGAAATCAGTGATACGAGTACATCTAAGACCTGTCAACATATATCAGGCGGCAGAGAAAAAAAAACTGTTTTCCGGTGATACTTTTGCTACAATTAGGAAAAATGTTTTCTAAAGCTACAAAAATTCCGTAGCTGTTGGAGGGGGGGGGGGTGCGATTTCATGATTATTAGCTTTAATAGTTTGTACCTCAATTAAGGAGACATTATGTTTATTTAATCAATTTATGAAATTTTTTAAATGATTAACAGCTTTAAGAAACTAACTGATACATTTGTGTCCCAAGGTGCAACGACAGTACTAACAATAGTGACTATGGGTTTCGGTGGTCGAGCAAGAGAAAAAGTTGGATCTGCTACAGCAATCGATTGGTTTGTTATTATGTGCTTTACGTTTGTATTTGCTGCATTAGTAGAATATGCCTTTGTAAACTATATTGATAATTATGAAAAGCAACAAATCAAGAAACAACTAGAGTTGGACCGAGAAAAAAAGAAAAAGGAGGAAGCTACGGTAATTTATAATTTCATATTTAATCCATATAGCCATTTTAATATTCTGGGCCCTTTCAAAAGTGACTTTAAGTTTTATGGGGAACACCACAGTGAATTTCTTAAAAAAAAGCTCCTTTTATAACTAATGTTATTAATGGCATAGTAAATAAAATGACAGATGTTTTGCATAGTTTTTCCTACTAAGGGTACATAACCAGCCTGATTTATCAGGGCTCTGGTCAATGGTGATGATTTGTCTGCTTCTGGAGAAATTAATGTGGAACAACACAGTAAAAGCGCGTGAAAAAGGAGAAATTTTTAATGAATTTTGTAACGGTTGTGGTAAACTTAAAACATTTTTTCTAACTTCTTGTACTCATTTTGATCTTCATTTTATAATGTTACAAACACAAAAATTAAAAAAAAAAAAAATAATGTATATATAATACAATGTTTATTAATTTATTATTTAAAATATCCTTATCTTGCTGCACTCATAAATTGAAAAAAAAAAATCAAGCAAATTTGATTCCGTTTCGATATTTTTAAAACTGCATGAATATGGTTTTCATTCCATGTCGGAGTTTTAAAAAATCTCTTTTGTTTTCCTAAAAGGGCTGGAAAAAAATTCCAAAAATGACAATAAATAAGTTTATGACACTAAATAAGTTAAGTTAATTTTCATGGATTTTACATTTAAAATCAGTCAACTGAATTAAAAAATCCCTAAGTGCAGTGAAAAATATATTGTAAACATTGTGTCGAAATTTGGAATAAATCGGTTGAAGCTTGTATTTGCTAGAAATATAGCAAAAGAAACATAGTTTCGAGTTAATTGATAGTAAAGTTTTATGCTTAATAATCTATGTAAATATATAAAATTCTGCAACTAACTAAAATGCATCAGTACTAGGTCCATAAGATGCCTCCTCTACATCATTTTCAGCACTCTCAACTGCTAGTCGAGCCTCTTTCGTGTTCATCTACCCTCATATGTACGCCTCATATGTTTTTAGATTAACAGCTGCAATTCTGCTGTCGTCATCATTTTAAACATATTCTGTGGCGGCTGGGCCTACATTTATTTTTTAATTGTTCAAAAACTGTCATAAAGTCTTTGCAGCCATCATTAAGAATTATTGTAATTAATAAGTTGCAAATTTAACTACTTATATTGAAAGTACCATTAATTCTTTTTCTTACAAAATTTAAACAAATTATTTCAATAAAATTTAGTTCATAGTATTTTATTAAAATGTTTTGATAGAAGTGAAATCCATTAATCAACTGAGTGCACAATTTCACTTGTTCATGCAGCGCGTCCGGCGTCGCTCAACGTGCTTAACATATTATGCTATAATTATTACATTTTTGCGAAAAGCGGTTCAATATTTTCATAAAATAATCTTAAAAAGATAAACTATCAAAAAATTCAATAGTTTTTTTTTCATTTTTTGAAAATTTTACTGTGTTGTTCCTCTTAATATATACGCGACTAGTTAAAAATATTTAAAAGACATATATAGAAAAGAAAAGATATTTAATGTTGAGAAAATATTTGCGATATTCTTATTTTTGGAAAAAAGTTGCTTCTTATATTTAAAAATAAGTTCATATTCTAGTTACCATTTCATATTTTAATCATTTTTTTCCTATATTATTTTATTTCTAATTTATATAAGAACATAATTGCGGCGCCTATAATAACAGAAATTTTGTGAAACTAAACGATAACGCAAGATCTTTTCGCTCAACCACAGACTGGATGGCTTCAATTTTAATCTGTTTTAGTTCAAAATTTAGCAGTAGGTATCTAATTTAAGCGGATTCCATTGCACGTAGGCTTTTGAATCGAGAATATTGTTGACCAAATTATATCGTAGCAAAAGAAAAATTGTTTTGATTTAGTATCCAACTGATCAAAAAATATAAACAGAGCAAGGAAAAAAAAAATCATTCATGCAAATGAAACCATTAGGAGTTTAAATGACGTCATAGTTTTCTACGAGTCGGATGAAAATTGAAGATGTTATCAAACTCGTGAGTATGAAACGTTTTGAGAAAACGTTATTTGTAACTATCAGGGAGAAAAGCACGTGTGAGTATCAAAAGCACCAATGTGAAGAAAATAGCAGACGTTTTTTTTTTTGGTTTTACTTCATTCTAAAAGGTGCTTGAAAAACTGAGAAGCGTCATGTCTGTCAAATTGATCGCCAAATCATTAAAATGAGATTAAGCAATTATTTCTTAGCCCATTTGAATGGAATTCTTGAAAGTTTCACTGTGGTGTTCTTCTTTGAACTATTCTTAATGTTACTTTCAAAATAAAAAAATACCTAATTTAATATTTAAAAAATCCTTAAATTAATTTCAACAATATGGAAACAATATTTTCTCAAATAATCCTCGCAGTCCATAATACGAACCACATCTGCAGCATGAAGTATCCTTTTCTTCTTCTCAAGATGTCCTATCTCCTATCCCATCTCATCCTACGTCCTATCTCCTTTCTCAAGATGTCCTAAAAGAACTGGAATATTTTCAGTCAAAGTATATATGAAATATTTACTTTAGAACAGTTTGAAAAGGAGAGAATACAAAAAAAAATTCAAGACACTCGTTGAGATGGACAGAGAAAAAAAGAAAAAGGAGAACCCTGATGGAACTACTGCAGAGTCTACGGTAATTTTTTTTTAAATTTTTTAATCCATTGAACTGATTTGATTAAAAAACTTGAAAGTTATTTATTCGCTACATTACATTTTTACTACATTATATAAAATTAATTAAAAAATTTTCAGTTAAAAGAAAAAAGACTTTAAATATGAGAATGATTTCTAAGCATTATATCATAGAATATGGCATAATTTTTTTCTAATAATAATTTCATAAAAACTTTTTGATCTCTTTTTTAAGACAAAAAAACATCAAGAAGGAAATGAGTACAAAAAAAAAATCTTTTAAAATAAATTATTATTGTCTATCAACTTACCGTTCTTGTTTGTACAAATAGGAATACGACGTTATAATTTAAGAAGTTACGTTTAGTTTTAAAATCCAATAATTATTAGTTGTAAGCTGCATTCCTTATGATGTAAGCAAATTAAATTCATTTTTACAGCTTACGCCAATTTTAGCATAAATGTCTTTATAGGAAACCCATTTATGCCTTATTAGACCAAATGCATAAATTAAAGGACCCATTATCTACCAGATTATAAAAATTATGTAAAAATAACTTCACGTGTCAAAAATTCCTAAAAAAAAACTCACTTATCACGAAATTTTTAATAAATTTTTAGTCTTAAAATATGACTCTTTCACTGATGTGGTTGCTCTTATCGACACTAAGACAAAAACCCAATAGATTATTTTTAAATAATTTAATTGCATGGGAGCAAACACTTGCCCAAGTTTTATTTTTCCTTTTCTTTATTTATTATTTTTAGGCTGTAGTCCTGAAAACAATAAAACTGGAGGCCTAAATTATCATTAAGTTGGAAGAGGGATTATCCATACGTTTATTATACGCCTATCCCATGAAACCAAAATTTAAAATTGTGAAAAATCGTCGTATACCCGACTAAGACCAAGAAATACATTTCGATATTTTTTAATGGCAGGCACTGAAATCTCATTCTTTACAACGGAAGATGCTGAAAGTGTTGCTCTTTAATGTTGGCCGGTAAGCACCTGTGAACCTAAGTCACGGAGTCGAGCAACAGTATCCACGCCACACTGCCACAGATGTCCGTTCATAGTGTGGGTCACACAACAGAGGACAATGCACTAAGAGAAACCTCCAAGCTAAAAGCAGGATTCGAATCTGCAACCATTGGCCTCGCAGTCAGGCACGCTAACCGCTCGGCCTCCTGGCTGGCACACCAAGAAATATAACTTCCATTTATTGTCTTCTGCAGCAAACTTTCTTCGTGGAGATATGGTCTTTGAGTGTTATTCCTTTTAAAAATTCTAATACTAGGCTTTTGTACCTTTTCAGGACTCTCCAACAACATCTCAACCTAGTTCAGGATTCAGCAGTGTAAGATTTAAGGAGCCAGACGAAAAAAATACCAATTCTTTTTCAAGGGACAAACAACTTCTGGAACAACAGAAACAATTGGAAGAGCTTATGCAAGGAGCCAAGCTTTCGATAAGACGAAGACCCTTTCCTCTAGGAAGGGGTCTATCTTTAGAAAAAAGTCCATATAGAAATCGCCACATTGCGAGTAAAGTTGATAGTTATGCTCGTGTGTTATTTCCTGTATCATTCGGTATATTAAATTTACTGTATTGGACTCTGTTTCTTCATATCTTGGATGATGAATTAACTGCTCTTACAGAAGGAAATGCAAATAAATAAGTATTTAGAAAGCCTTTTGATGACTAGAGGATCAAAAATATACTTTCATGTGGTGACATTACCCATAGCTTGCTTAATATCTTTTTAAACACAAAATAAAAATTGTTATTTTTGTATTTGTTTTCGTTGATATATTTTGACATTAAAACACATATGTAGCATAAGCAATGTGCTAATTCAATCTAAATGTTCAAATCTATTTCGTAAATAGTCATCAAATTTTAGACTTTCGTATGGGTATCGAAAATTACATTAAAGTTTTAAAATGATTACGTACAGTGTGTAAAAAATGAACCATCCTAAATAACTTTTGATCTACTGATCGGATCTTAAAAATGTTGCATTTTTAAAATTTAATTTCTTAGGAGCTATTCATTCAATTTCGCTCAAATTTTGTAGTTTGTCATGTAAAAATACAATATTTAAAAAAATGAAAAAAATTATATACTTTACAATATTTTTTTTTATTTTTATTATAGTTAAATAAATGGTAAAAAAATAACAAATACTTACTGAAAATTCATTTTTTGCATAGAATTATCTTTGGACAAAGGAATTTTATGATTGAGTGCAAAAACGTTTCAAATAACTTAAAAAATTATCGAGTTGTGGCAAAATATGCAAAAAGTAAAATTAATATTAAAGAGTGCAAACATTGGACCCCTCTCCTGATCAAACTATTGGGACCATATTTTCCAGATTACGGGTTCTGAAATTCGAAACCGCCCCAAAAAAGGCATGTTTATTTAGAGAAAGTACGTTTTGTGTCTTTCGTAACTTAAATATCTTCTGAACTAATTAGTAAGCATTTTTGAGGTCTGACCCCCGTGAAGTCAATGTGAAAATGCGATCATTTAGATCAAAAGTTATTTAGGGTGGTCTGTTTTGTGCGCATTATACATTGTTAAAACAATAAAACTTACCGGCAACTTTCCTGCTATGATATAACAATTTATAAGAGATAAGTAATGATATTAGACACACGCAAAGTTTTAAAAAGCGTTTTGTGTGTTACGTAATTAATCAATGGATATAAAGTGTCTGTAATAAAATAAAAGTAGATTTATAAAGTATTCAATAGCATGTAAAAAGTATTAATTCGTTTAAAATCTTTAAATCATTCATACAAATAGTTGTCTTTAAAATTTTCATTGTCTTAAAGTTAGCAAAAAAATAAGATCACCATAAATTTTCAAATTATATATTTTTTTAATGTTTTTCATGTTACGTCATTCTGAAGTTATCTATCTCTGAATTTTTATTTAGTCGTCAGAAAATAGAACTTATAATCAGAAAAGATTAAAAAAAAAAAACAATTTTTTTGAAATATTAAATCAATCGGAAAATTCTGCCCATAACACGCCCGATTTTGAAGTGATGAAAAAAGTCCTTTTCAAACAAAAGTGGTGGGGCATCTGCTTTTAACATATTTGCTCTAACATCCTTTTAAGAAAAAATGGTTCTTTTTTACAACAAAAAATTAAAAAATAATAATGCAAATGGTTTATTATTGGGATTTATTTTATTGAAATAAATTTGTTCTGTTGATCACAATAAATTATCGATACAAATATTTATTTTTGGAGCTGAAGTCAAAGCCTAATGCTTTCGTAAAGCTTAAGTGGTAGGTAAAAGAAAGAAATGTCCATTTCGTATAAGCAAATATTTATTGTCACTTTTTTTCAAAATGTTGTTTTGTTTTTTTTTCAGGCTCGTAACACATAACAAAAAGGTGTTTAGATAAAAATAAAATTTAAAAAAAAGATAAAACACTAGTACGAAAAAAAGGAGCAGTGTCTTTTTGTTCGTAACAAGTGGATATATCTTTTGGCTACCTACCGCGCTAGTTTTTTCAAAAAAAAAAACAACAAAAAAAAACAACTAAATGTTAACTTCATATCAAAATTCAATTATTAATATACTAAACAGAATTTTCTGGTTTCGCAAAATAAATTCTAACTATGAAATTCTTGTGGTAAATTTTAAAGATGCTAAACACTAATGCTGGCAAAATTATTAAAAATTTTAGAAGCTTCGTCTTTTAGTTACCTGCTTCCTCTCCATAAAATATTCTGCAAAATGCGTAGTATTTTCGCTTTATTTAGACTAAAACTGGGTGCCTAGGCCGCGCAGCGGCCCCTAACCCATTCATCATGAAATATTTACATTTTGATATAAAACATTTTGAGTTATGCAACAATAAGGTGGCAAAACAAGAGACCAAGCAAATTTGCTTGGTAAATTAAACATAATTTGAAAAATTAATCATGATTTTTGAAGTAAGCAAAAATTGAAATATAAGTAGCACAATTGATGCGTATTATTTGGCAGTCCTGCGAACAACTACTGTTTGAGAAAATGTCTTTCTCTGTGGTAGCTAAGATAATTTACTAATAGTTTAATAAATAATATTTAAAAAAATTTTGGTCACCAATACATATAAATTATTTAAACTGATATATGAAATGCCAGACGGACATAAGTTTATGTTCGCTGGAATGCTACGGGCGACTAAAAAGGTTCGAAGAGGTAGAAACTCAATTCTTTTTTATTTAGTTATTCAGTCGTAACCACCACCATGATTTTCATTGCAAATTATTCATATTTAGACTGAAAACATTCTTTACATTCACCTAACAATAATAAACTGAAAAATAATGCTGTAAAAAGTTGCTAATTTTGATAGCTTTTAATAGATTTTTGCTCCTTGCCAGTCACCACTTTTTACATTTTTAGTCACACGTGACCTCACAGAGCTCATAAATTAGTATAAGCGGTTTAAAATATTCTGTTTGTTTCAATTTTTGCTTAAGTTCACAATTACCACCAAAGGAAAGAAAAAATATTTGGTTAAAATCCGATTGTTGAAGGGCATAATGTGTTAACCAGGGACGCCACTGGTGACTAAAAATGTTTAAAAGAAAAAATAAATAAAAAAAAGAAAGGTAGAAACTAGAAACTCAATTTCTTTTAATTCATATTTATTACACTTTTAACTATTCAATCGTAACTACCACGATGAATTGCATTTCAAATTATCCAATACAAAAACATTATTTTCATTCTATTTCAATAGTAAACTGGAAAAATTATGCAGGAAAATGTAGCTAATTGTAATCTCTTTTAGTAAATTCACCCATTTATGTGTCCTTTTAATTGAATTTCCTTTTGGGAGAGACGAATAAATTAAAACAACTCTCTTTTCTCGTTTTTTTTATTTATTTATTTATTTATTTTTTTTTTTTGCTGAAAAAATGTTTCTAGATCATAGTAACCGTGATAACAGAAGCCAAGTCTATTAGTAACTCTCTTATCCTGGTTCAAAAGTAAAGAAATGTCCGTTCGGAATCCTGTCATAAAGTGAACCCGCAGTTGTGGTTCTAATGTAAAAAAAAAAAGAGTTGTAAGTGTTTCTAAATCAGGTGCAGAATTTTTATGTTTTTTTTTTTTTTTTTTTTTTTTTTTTGAGAAATAAGGTCTGGTAACAAATATTTTATAAGAATAATTAAAATTTATAGATCTACATAGCTGCTAATTCATCGTCTTTTCCTGAAGATTTAGTATTTATGATTAAAATGATTTCAAAAACGATTGTGAGTTCTGGTCTGGTAGAATGCAGAATCTGAATGGACAACCTAATAAAGATAAGCACAGTTGGTGCTAGTGGTTAAAATTCTTTATAGAACTTCCGGTTTATTTTTGCGTGTTAACATAAAAAAACACCATCCCATATTCTTTAATGTTGATTGTTTTATTTAATAGTCTGTCTCTAAATCCATTTAAAGTTTAGCTGAAGACATAAAAAAAAAAAAAAAAAAAAAAAAAACAATTGAAGATAACACTCTAATCATGGAACACTTGAACTTTTTTGACGTCAGACTTGCTCGCAGCATTTTATAATTAATAAAATACAGAAAATTCTTATGAATGGTAAAATTACGTGCAAAATTAAAAAGAAATCTTCATAATAAACATATCAAGTCTGTTCACACATTATCTCATTAATATAACATAAGCATAAAGTCCGAAAATTTTCAAAATTTAGTTCCGATTTTAGAATATTGTAATTGCTTACATTCAGTTCCCCGTTCAAAAAATACTTTTTGCCTTCAATTGATTTTTCAATTCTCATTTTTCTCTACCACCTAGTAAAATCAGTTCAGAAAAAAAGCGAAATTTAACTGATTGATTTACTATTTAAGTTAAAAGGATTCCTACGACATGAAAAAGTAAAATGTTGAAGCAAAATTGTAGAGAAAGATACTTTAACATATTTATAGTGCATGTTAAAAATTCAAATGAAATACAACTTCCATATATTCCATCATTTGTAGTTTTAGTGAAACGTAGAGGACTAAATCATACTTGCCATCTTTTAATCCTTTCGACGATAATTATTCCCAGTGGTAGTAAAATGGAATTTAAATTCTAATTTTAGACAGAAACATACTCTGTAATTTTGAGAAGTTTATGCAGAATACAACAATAGTATTATTATATCATTATATATGCTTACATTTTTAAAAAATAGTGGTGGTCAAAAAGATTATAAATTAAGTTTATAAATTCAAGGAATATATAGAAAACTTACATTTTACTATCACTTTAAATATAGAAATAAAATTTTACGCCAAATGCGTAAAAGTTGGCAGGTATGACTAAATCATAATTTTTTAAAACGAATTGAAATTTTATAAAACTTTTTTGAGAACATAATATCTCGACTATTTGTCAATTAATGTTTTTAATTATTTTTCAGCGTTGGTTAACAAAATTATTTAATTTAGCTTATTAAGGCATTTATACATTACCTTTGCTATCATTAGGTAAAACATTTTCTCAAACTACCAAAATTCCGTAGTAGTTCTAGTTGAAGGGTAGGCACTTGTGTTATCAAGAGGAAGGATTGTGTAAAAATAATTTTAAGCCTGAAGTAAAACCTCTTTAAAGCGAACATTTGGGACAGAGTAGATTGCCCGCTTAAGGAATCCAGTGGCCGTTAAACTGTCTATCACGAGCTAAATTGTATATTTTTGCGATTCAAGAGTAACTTAGTTTTGAATTAAGTGCGGGTGAGAGAAGTTTTGGGGCAGAGTTTACGAACCACTGACTTAGGCGAAAGACAAGCTTACTGAAAAGTCAATGATGCAAGCTGTTTTACCTGAAGTAATTTGATGGTAAAATAAATACATAATTTAATTATAGGCAATTACACTATTATTTTTTTTTGTAACTTAATAACAGTATAATTGGCTTATTCCGTGTGAAATGAACCTATTACTATTGCAGTCATGTTGCAGATTTTCATAACATTTTTCAAAGAAATTATTTCCATAAAAAATGCTGGAAAAAGACTAAAATATTTTTTTTATTCGTAAACTAACTACATTTTTTAATTCTTGTTTTTAAATATCATTCGAAAGAGCCACGATAGCTCAGGGGATAGAGCGTTCGCCTTCCAATGAGGCGAACCGGGTTCAAATCCCAGTTGATACGAATTCCGCATCCGGCTTGCACCGACCACAGTTCTGATGTGAAATATCCTCAGTGGTAGACGGATCATGGGTTAGAGTCCCCTTACAGTCAGGCTAACCGTGGGAGGTTCAAGTTGTCTTCCTCTCCATGTAACGCAAAAACGATTTAGCTCCATCAAAAAGTCCTCCAGGAAGGCAAATTTCTCCCAATACTCGATCCAGGAGTTCCTTTGTCTTCTGGATTGGGTTCAAAATTACAAGGCTACGGAGTTAAACTTTAGAACTCGTAAACCCATAAAATTGGGTCGACTGTTCAACGACGGTTATAAATTATAAAATATCATTAGAAAGAAAAGACTGAGAACTACGCATATAAATTATTTAAAGTTTGGATAGATATCTAACCATTTAAAAACTTTTATTTACCCCTTAGCGATCGGTTAATTTTCAAGAAAACGGTCATAAAAGTGCCTAAATTTTTAACTTTTGTGTTTTTATTGCGTATTTGATTAATGCTGCAACTAGTTTAAAATAAACTAACTATATATAATTACCATAAAAATATTCTGGTATTGCCATCTGGTGTGTAAAATGAGAAATAAAATGTTTTCCGGGCAAAAGAAATGAATTAGTTCTATTCTTATTGGCGCGTTAGTACTGAACACTCAAGCCCGTCAATATCATGGGAGCGAAAAATAGAGGGTGAAACCTCACCCCGGCATTTTCACTGGAGCGAGAAGGAAAGAGTTTACCTTAAAACAATTTTTAAGGTAATATTTTTGTGAATTTCAAGAATTTTTTCCGGGTAAATCACAACTTTTAAATCTTCTATTTTTTTTCTCATGAGGCAAAATATTATATTTTTAAACATAAAAAATTGAGAGGGTGTTTTTTTGTTTTTGAACATTAAAAGAATAAAAATTAGCTTTTAGCCGAAATAATTTAAAATTTTTTATTAACAAAGTTTCTTGACTTAAATTTTTTTATGATGCAAAATGTCAATTTTTTCTAAGTAATAAAAAATCAGTGGCTGTGAGAATGGTCCCCAAATGTTGCCAAAAGTAAAGAGTTCTGCCATAAACTCCCTGTAAGTCGTTATTTTCTGGCTTCTCTCTTATTTTATTTGATTCCCTTCCCACTTATCTTCCCATTGATGCACTATTCTGGAGTTTAAATATGTCATTTTACGGTGATTCAACAATTTAGCCGGTCTTTTACATGGAACGAGTCAATATGGCTCAGTGGTCTAAGGACTGAAGTTCGATCTTCAATGGCGGCTAGAAGCCCACCCAACCTTAGACCGTAAGCTCGTGCAAAGTTGCATGAGAAAAAGAAGACGGCTGCTTATACAAATTGATGTAGTCGTCATACCGTTGGTCACGACAGTGTGGAGCCTTAACCTCACCGTCTCACGACAGGCTGTTGCGGGAATGCTTTATTTATTCGTTCATTTATTTATTTTCTTGGAATCATAATTCTATTAAGAAATAACGGTTTTTAAAATTATTCAAAATGTCCATGTTTGAAGATAATACAAGTTTAACATTAAAAACAAAATATCCGAACTAACGCACGTTGAAATTTATATGTTTGTAAGAGGTGATAGTGTTTTTTTCTTTCTCTTTCTTTCTTTTTTATTTTTATACGGTAGTAAAATTAACGTGTTCTTTAAAACACACATACGTAACGATCACAAATTGTCTGTTCTGGTGCTACTTCTGAATAAATTTTCGAAGGGTGAGTCCACTTTGCCTTTTCACTGCTTCTCTATCTTTTCAATTAGAGGAATTTTTTCAATTGATTTAAATTTTTACCCAAGAATATTTAATAAAATTATACAAGCTATAATCAAACCAGGCTATGCTCTTTTAACAGGTGATACAGAATTTCAATGATAAATTTCGTCCGAATGACATTATTACGTGACTAAAGGAGTAGAAACCATTGGATCATAAGGAGCAGTGCTCCAGCTCCTCCCCCGTGTATTAAAGCTTTAAAAATATACGAATGTTCAAAAAATTACAAATAAAACATACAAAAATTAAATATATTTTAATTTTTTAATCTTACTTACATTTTTTCTAAATTTAAGTGGAATTTTTTTCATCAAATTTTTAAACTTAAAAACGTAGAACATAACGTTTTCATGCATCACTATCATGTGACACTCTCCTATATAAACAAATTGATTTATAAATTAACAATATATAAAACTAAAATGATATTTTTTACCAGTTTCTAGTTAAAACTATGTTTCATTACATATTAAAAGCAATGGATTTCTTAGGATTGAGGAGGTCCCACTTTGCGTGCTTGTACCGGGGCCCCGAGAGCACAGCTTTCCTATGCTTTGCATTACACATGTTGCTCACGCAGGAAATCGATTGAATGAAAATTGAAATAAATAGGTTAGCTAAGCAAAAAAAAAAAAAAAAAAAAAAAAAAAAAAAAAAAAAAAAAAAACAGTGACCATTTTCATTTTTTATTAGTTCCGTACTGACGGCTCTGTATTTTAGCATTGCGTGAATCGTGCCAGTCTCAATATCTTCCAAAAACATTTTGATCTGTGATTGGCTAAAAGGTTGACACACATCTTTCGATTAATTTTGACTAGAGCTGTATAAAACATTGTAACTACAAAGTAGTAAGGGGATAATTAATTATACTTTATTTAGGTTATTATAATTGTGGATATTTATTTTATCTCTTTGCAAATAATATTTTTAATTTTTAGCAGAACGTGCAAACGTAGCATGTATTTTTTGAAAATTATATCTGGCAATGGCATTTATACTTGTTTCGGTTTTCGGCATATGACAGACTGTAAATAGAAGGAGGTTGTCTATGGTGCTTACTTGGAATTTTGTATTTTTGATGCTGAAGCTTAACACATCCACGCATTTTCAATGGAAGTAATCATGTAAACATGTAAATATATATCATTATCAATATGCCTAGACCTGATATTAAGAGGTCGAGCGGGTTTTTTAAAGGTGTTCTTGATGGTTTGAGATCTTCTGTCAGTCAAAGATCAGAATATTTCCCTGATGAAAATTTACAACCTGAATTATTTCGAATTCTGAAGGTAATTCATTCATCATTTTTCTTATTCAATAAACCCACAATTATTTGTTCTTTTCCTTATTGTGTGTGAACTTTATTTGTAGTTGCCAATTGTCTTGTAACGAAATTGTTTTATCCTTATTTATAGTTATTTTCAGATTTATATTCAATGATAAACAATTGTGCTTTTCTATTAAATTATATTTTAGATCTATCAAATTTATTTAGATTGTTTATCATTAACACTGCTATTAGTATTTAAATTGTTTATTAACACTGTTATTAGTTTTTGTTAGGTGTTATATTGTAAAGTAATTTTTGATAATTCAAGCAATTTGTGTGTTTCCAGTATTTGTGACATTATTATTTTTTGATTCTGTTATATTTTATATGAAAAAACCTAAAGTTAAGGTCTGTTTTTTTTTTTAATTTTTATATTTCAGAATGAACTTTTCTAAATTTATATGACACAACAGTTGTTTAGTAAAATTGAACAATAACCAGGAATTTCATTGCAAGTTTGTTTTAATGTAGTTCTCTTTAAGTTAAAAAGTGAGCTATTTTTAAATTTACTTTAATAAAATTATTTCATGCCATATGAAGTGATTAATTTATTCAAATTAACTGCTAATATTATTTCACAAGTATAAATTATTAGCAACTAGGGGAAGATGGATTCAATGTTACTAAAAGGCTTAAAATTTTTTTAATTGAATGCTCGATACTGAGAAATTTGTGCTGTCATTAACTATATTTTACTAACCTTTCTTTTTTAAGTTATATCCCTATGGGAGATTATTCCATTTGTTTTGTTGGTGATAAATGTATATCTACATTTTTCTGATTTCAGAATCTGCATAATCGAAGTTTTTTTTCTTTCTGATAATGAATTGCGTTTAAAAGCATTTTGAGGTTTCAAGCTTGTAATATTTATTTACCAATTATTTCATTTTCTTGATATTTTTTTTAAAATTTTTTTTTACTTGACCTATTTTATTTATTATTTTCTTTTTGGAAGTAAAGAGTCATTGCCTAGTTTTCTCTACATTGTCTACTCGTTTAACATTGAGCTATTACACAGCATTTGCTTCATTAATAATGTTTCTAATGTACAGGGGTAGAAGTCCTCCTATATTTCCTATATTTTTATAAAAAGCTAAGAAAGCCTCCTATTTTTCCTTTATTTCCTATATTTTTCAAAATTGGCCTATATTTTTTCCCTCTAATATTTTTTTTTTTACTATAGAAGACAATTTTCTAGAATTTTCTTTCCTCAGATAGTCATGATCATTTTGAAATTCTCTTGTCCTCAATACTGCCTAATGACAATGGCTGAATTGTCAGAACGAGGTTTAACTTTAAACCTGGTCTAAACCGCGAAGTTAAACCAAGCTGCATTGCAGAAACGAAGTTTAAGGAAAAACGCAGTTCTAAAGATCTAGTTGATAAGGAAATGTATCACTGATAAGGAAATGATCAGATTGATGTGGGCAATAATGCTCGTATGGTACTTAACTTGGTAAAAAGTGAAGAAAAGGAGTTATTTCTATTTAATGCTAAGAAATTTTATGTTATAATAATTGAATACTTCTTCCAGAAATTGCCTTGGAAAAATAAACTGTTACAATCCTTAAAAATTTTACACCCTATTGTGAAGAAAGAACCTGTAGTGAGTATTTTGCCTACAATCAGAAGATTGTGTAACATGCTACCCCACATCGTGCCACAGAACTGTGTTGATAAACTGACTGACGAGTGGCATTTGTATGCAAATGAAGATGTTCCCGAGAAAACTGAAAATATTCCCATTGACAAGTATTGGAACAATGTGTTTGTTCTTAAAGATGGTAATGGTGATTTAAAATATCCGTTTTTAACTAAACTTGTGAAGGCGGTCCTCTCTGTTTCTCATGGGCAAGCCTCTGTGGAACGTGGCTTTTCAATTAGCAAACGAATGATGACAAATGAAAGGTCAAGGATGAATTTAAACACGCTAATAGGCTTAAGACTTATAAAAGATTCAGTTAGAAAAAATGCTTCTTGTGTGGAAATAACAAAACAGATGATCCAGTTCTACAAAGAAGCCCACAGCAAATATAAGGCAGAAAAAGAAAAGGAAAAACTCAAAAACCTCAAGGAAAAAAGTTTAGAGCCTAAGCCCAGTACTTCTATAAAAAAATCAGCTGAGGAGAAATTGAAAGGTTTTAAGGAAAATGTTTCTGCAGCTCAGGCTATGATTGAAGAAGGAAACCAGAGGCTAAAACAAAGACTCAAACGGAAATCTATGACTGATATTGAGGCTGGGCAAGCACTTATTGATGCTGGCAACAAAAAGTTAAAGACTTTGCAGAATGATAAATGAATCTAAAAACAATGCTGCATAATTTTTGAAATAATTTAATGTAATAGAGAGGAGTAAATAAAATGTTAATTATTGAAAAAGTCCTTAGTTTGATAAAGTCAATTTTTTAATGTGGTTTTTAATTTTTAAAGCAATAATAAGGTATGTATGATTTTATTGTCACCATTCAGCTGCGGAATATTGCTTATATAATTTTTTTTACCAAATTTTTATAGTGTTAAATAATTAAGTTTTAAAGTTATTCATATATGATGTTACGTGCTTTTACGTAGCATGTTACGTGCTTTTCAATTTAATTTAGATCTTTTTTGCCCTATTTTTTGTTACAGAAAATCCTATATTTTTTTCAAAACAATCCTATTTTTTTCCCATTGGTCACTTCTACCCCTGAATGTATCTTAAATGTGAAATTATAGCCACCTGAAAGCAGAAAAAAATAAATAATATATATATATATATATATATCCAAAGTAGTGAAAAATTATTAAATAATAATATAAAATGTAAAATCTTGTATTATTTCATAAACTTAAAATATTCATAAGCTATTAGAAAATAAAATAAATATTTTATCAGGATTTTATTTTTTTATATATATATACTTGCTTTGCTTATCTTATGGTATAGTTGTTTACTGGTTAATCTTCTTTGCATTAGTCCAGACTTTTTTAGAATTGTAAGTTTCTGATTTTCTACACGCATAGTCTGTTTTTCACCATATTATTCAATGAGGAAATAGTGCATTGCCGGGAAATTTCTGTATAGTTTTCCTTGTGGACTCTATACTTATATATTTAATATAATTATAATAGACTTTTGATATTCGATGCTTAATTTTTTCTCATAAAGATAATTCTCTGCTAACAGGCTAAAATATAGAAATGGAGAATATTTCAGTTTTTTTTTTTTTTTTTTTTTCTATAGAAAAATTAGAAAATTTTCTGTTCAAAGTTTGAAAAGGCACCTTTATTACATTATCCAATACTTTTTATGTTCAACTTTTATCTTTTAAAATTTACATTTGTAGTGTTATTTCTATATATTAAGTTAATATTTTGGTCTTTAAATGAGTGTTTTTACTTAGCAAAAACGTTTTATACTTTTAATCTATATCATTCCCTTAATCATAGCACAAGATGTTTCAGATTGATGACATTATTTTTTGGGTAAAAATTTTGCACATGTTCTGATAAAACTGCAAAACAAGCATTTCATCGAATGGGATAGTGAAAGAAAATATATTGTTATTTAACTTCTTTTATGAGAATAAATTTCAGATGCAAATAATGCTTATTTTCTAATTCCCTCGTTTATTTTCTTATTTATAGAGAATTGCACTTTTGTAATTTATGAAATTAGTTTATTTTCTAAAAATGTATTAATACTTTTCTCTTATTGGATAGTTTAAGAATATATGTTGCTGTTTTAAATTTATTTATGAGTATTTACTTCAAAAGCAAACTTCATTCCCTCACAGTGTGATAATGATACATTTTAAGGGTTTTATCCTAATGTTTTTAAAGACTAGTTAAAAAAGGTAGTTTTTGTTTTTTGAATTGATTTGGAACTCCTCCCTGGAAATGAAGTCGCAGATAACCTAGCTAAAAGAGGCTGCTCTGTGTTGGCGAGCACTGATTATGCTTTTACCTATCAAAAGATTTTCTCTTTGATAAAATTTAAAGATAAGCAGGTCTGGCTGGCTCCTCCCGCCCATCCCGGGATTAGTAGAAAATGCCCGGAGGCGCTCTGGAGTTCAAGGGAGACAGAAAACATCAAGCGGCTGTCTCGAGACTTCCCTTGGTCATATCCTCGATTTTTTGGGGTTGGTTCAGGAAGATGTGCATGCATGTCCACTTCTGGTGGTGGACTTTGCTAGGGTAAATGGTCTCACGGATCTGATCTAGCTGTTGCTAGATCCTGAAGGATTGGACACAACAGCAACACATAATCAATACAAATTTTCTATCTCTGAAAAGAAACTTCTCACGCATGCCAATGTGCTTGTTATGTTAAGAGCAAATGTCTGCAGAAATATAAAAAGTTTAAATTCTATGAATGATAATGAAATAATCAGCTGACTATGAAATAATCTGTTATTAGTTTGAGCAATTGAATTTAGTATTAAAAATTAATAATAAAAAAAATAGAGGAAATGTTGTTTGCAATTTCTTAGTTCACAACTTTATAATCTTACCTAGTTAATGCACTGGTTCAAAAAAATCTCCTCTGAAAATTATTTATTAAGGTAAAAAATCTCAAATTTTACATACTTCAGTTATTAGAAGTTTTAAAGCATTTACAGTAGAACTCCAATTATCCGAACTCCAACTATCCGAATCGCTTTCAGAATTCCCATGGAAATGTAGTAAAAAGATAAGTTTCTCTTTTTTTTTCTATTATACCAATGGACCAATCTGTTATTGAAGACAACTTTTAAGGAAGCTTTTAGTAGAGGGAAAGGATGAAGAAGGTGTGTTGGATAATCACAAAAAGATGAATTTGAAAGATTGCGTGTACATGGTTACGGAAGCTTGGAATTTGGTTAAAGATGTCTCATTAAGACGTGCATGGAACAAGTTAAAAGGCGCATCAACTAAAGAAAAGAAGGAAAAAGAGAAAAGGGAAAAAGAAGTTAAAGGAAAAAAAAAACGGAAGAGACAGAAGATGAGGATGCCGTATCTCTTGAGGAATTCAGAAACATATTTTTGAAAATTCCTGGATGTTCAGATGTCAGTGCTGAAGATATAGGAGAGTGGATGACGTGTGATTCATCAGACTGTGGATTTCAAATTTTAAATGATGATGAACTTATTGAAAGTGTGATGGAGGAAGATGACCCTAATGCTGAAATTGAGGAAGACACAGGGCCGTCAGCTAGTGAAGCATTTTCTAGCCTTGAAACTGCATTAAAGTGGATTGAGCACCAACCCGAGTGTGACCATATGCAACTTCTCCCTGTCAAACAAATGCGCGACTTAGCTGCCCGAAAACGGATGAAGACAGTTAAACATCTTACTTTAACTGAGATGTTTAGCATGTAATAACTTTCATTTACTGCAAGGTATGTAAACATTATTCATAAAACGATCTCTTTCCTTAAAAACAGTTCTTTTCCCTCATTTCCACTATACATACAGTAATTATTTAAAATAAGCATTTTTTAAAAAAAAATCCAATTATCCGAATTTTTGATTATCCGAATGGGGTCCGGTCCCAATTGATTCGGATAATTGGAGTTCTACTGTACTTTGATTGTGTTTTTATAATTATTATTTTGGTAAAAGTTAGTTTCATGCAGCATTAGAACATTTTTAAATGGCTCAGCGATTTATAAACTAAAAAAAAACTATGGAATCTAAACTTTAAATTTTATGGTAATGTTAACTTAATATTTGGTAACTTTTATTTTAAGGGTATTTAATTCTTGATAGCATGATAAAAATGCACTGCAAATACCTTTTTCATGTGTAGCATTAAAGTATGCAAAAGATTCTTGATTGAAATAAAATATGCATCAAGATTTTATTCATAAAATAATTTTCTTTTAAATGCATGCATTAGTGTTGTTATGTGTATATATGTAGTTTATCAGTATTTTTTGAAACTCTGATTATCAAAAAGTAGAAAAGCTATCATTGAAATAAAGTGGCTTTCTTTGCCATCATTTATAATTTTCTTTCTAATTTTTTATATTTATAAAAAAAGTACATCCCTAAGAGCTTTACAATTTTATTAATGTTTAAATAAAAGAAGCTTGTTTTATATTAATCTTATTGCATATGAAATGATATTTCTACTTTTTTATTAGTATTTTATTTTTTCATTTGTGTTTAAAATTTAAACCTTTTGTATTTTATTAGACTGTCCGCCATGGTTTTCCATTCCAGCCAACTGCTATAGCATTTGATGCAGTTCAACATATTTTAGCTATAGGTACAAAAAATGGCTCTCTGAGATTGTATCCTTTATGAAATTGTATAATTTTCTAAATGAGTTAATTGAAAATCATTAAATTAGTAATAAAGTAAATTAGCAATGATTTAACAAGTAAATCATTGTTTATCATATGGTTTGTTGTATAAAATAATTTTAATTCCGATATTTAAGCTGGTTCAAAGTGCATTTTGTGACCAACTTCCTTAATTTCACAGTGAGATACATCATTTATATTTTATAATTTTTTTTAATGCATCTATCTATTGTACTAAAAACATGAGTTAAGTGTAAAATAATAATGTACATACAGCATATGTTGATGTTTTTATATGTACTAAAAATTTCCTTGTTGTGAAATTTTTTGGCGTTTAGAAGACTTCACATTACAACTGTATGATAGGTGAAGTTTCAGATTTTCCTTTTTTTCTGCTAAAAGTCTCATTTAGATGATAATTTTAGTTCAACATTATTTTTGATCTACAAATTTTAACACATCTTTAAAATAATAAGAAAGTTATTTTTCTTTAATCTGAATATTGTAGATTTGGTCGGCCAGGGGTTGATGCTTGTGTCCAGCACGATATTGATTCTGCTATTATTCAAATCTTATTTTTAGTGAATGAGGTATGTTAACTCAATTTTTACTGAATAAAAATTTAGTTTTCAACTGTTTTAATGATAAATATTTTTAGGGGGCCTTAGTAACAGTTTGTGCGGATGATAGTGTCCATCTTTGGAACATTCGACAAAAACAACCAGAAATTGTACAAACCATCCGATTTCAGAAAGAAAGGTAAATATACTTTTATATATAATTTCTTTTTTTCACTATAATATCTTTTCTTATTTTATCTATAATATCTTTACTTATTTTACTTGAGATTTTTATTTTAAATGTTTTTATAACTAATAGCAAATGTTTAATGAAATGGAATTAAATATTTACAGAATTTAATTGTCTTATGTATCAGCATATTTATTTATTTGAACAAGTGTTTGAAATATGACAAGTCGGCACTGTTTCATGAAAAACAAAAAACATGATTATACCCACTTAGTGATCACCAATTTATCTTCAATTTTATTAATATTTAAAATTCAAAATATCTTTATTTTATTAATTTAACTAAAGCAGAAAATATTTATTAGTTCCGAACCAGAATGATTGTCTAGTTGTGGGTTTTATTTCTGCCACAATCATTGTTTTATTTAGAAATGCGTGAAGTTTCTATGGTAATTCCTTAATTTGCTGTTGAATTTCAGCAATATGCTAGTTTTTTTGCATATTTAAAAATTCTAACTAGCAGTCATTTTTGATTTTGAGTTATATGTATGATAAGGGTTGCCTTTAGTGACTCAAGTTCATTTAAAAAATGGAATTTATATTGCAGTTTCTTACTTTTCTGAAAATGAATGAAATGAGAATTTTTAAAAAAAAATAATAAAATGCTTGTTTTTAGATATTTTCAACAAAATTTCTTAAAATGTTCAAATGAATTTACTTGCTTTGCTATACTCCTATTGCATTTTTACACTCAAGATGCTTAAGAGATGTACAATAGTTTACCTTTTATCCAAAGAGTAGATGAGAAAGCTTGAAACTTGGTATGATTTTTGGGCTTGTTTTAGAATGAAAAGTGACTGTTTCTCAAGTTTTCAATAATCATGAACTTATTATGGAGCAAAATTTGTTATGATCTGGAAATTTTCACTATAGGTTTTATTGCAAGATCTAATATACAATTCTTTAATTGTTTCCTGTTTTGATTATTGTAAAGTTTAAAATTTAAGTATGCAAAATTTTCCAGACCATAGCCCAATGCTCTAACCACTGGGCTACCATGGTGCTCATTTCACAGGTGTAAGAAATAAGGGAATAAGTTAAAAAATTGTATGATCTTAAACTATGGCCCGTGGCACTAACTTTAGCATTATTAAAATCCTTTAATATTGTTTATGCATAAACAATTAAGTACTCCAGAATAAGATTCAATCTTATCACGATTTTTATAAAACTAAGCACGGCAAATAATAAAAAAAGTAACTATTAATGTGTTCTACAATCTGAAAATTTTGCATACTTAAATTTTA
The DNA here is from genome assembly GCA_949128135.1 of Parasteatoda lunata. Taxonomy (NCBI): domain Eukaryota; kingdom Metazoa; phylum Arthropoda; class Arachnida; order Araneae; family Theridiidae; genus Parasteatoda; species Parasteatoda lunata. The sequence continues at coordinate 23,566,853 of OX421981.1, read as the reverse complement.
AACTTTACAATAATCAAAACAGGAAACAATTAAAGAATTGTATATTAGATCTTGCAATAAAACCTATAGTGAAAATTTCCAGATCATAACAAATTTTGCTCCATAATAAGTTCATGATTATTGAAAACTTGAGAAACAGTCACTTTTCATTCTAAAACAAGCCCAAAAATCATACCAAGTTTCAAGCTTTCTCATCTACTCTTTGGATAAAAGGTAAACTATTGTACATCTCTTAAGCATCTTGAGTGTAAAAATGCAATAGGAGTATAGCAAAGCAAGTATGCAAAATTTTCAGATTGTAGAACACATTAATAGTTACTTTTTTTATTATTTGCCGTGCTTAGTTTTATAAAAATCGTGATAAGATTGAATCTTATTCTGGAGTACTTAATTGTTTATGCATAAACAATATTAAAGGATTTTAATAATGCTAAAGTTAGTGCCACGGGCCATAGTTTAAGATCATACAATTTTTTAACTTATTCCCTTATTTCTTACACCTTTGAAATGAGCACCATGGTAGCCCAGTGGTTAGAGCATTGGGCTATGGTCTGGATAGGCTGGAGTTCGATCCCAAACTGACTTAATTTGCAAGGTAAATAGCTGCTGAACTTGGCTTGTTCAACTGTCAATAGATACAACAATGTATGAAATAATTTAGTTAATGCAGTGGAAAGTCCCGTATCCCATAACACTATTCAGTAATTATAACAGAAAATGCTTTCAGATTGGATGGTTGGTATAAAAGTTTCATTTTCTTTATTCAATTAATGAAATATGAAAATAGAATGATATTCTGCTTCACACAAGTTAAGGAAAGATAAAATTGTATTCTATAATGCTTAAATACTTATTTATGAACAAAGTTTGGAAATTGAAATGGTTATTAAATGTTAATAATAGATGATATTCTGCTACTGCACCATTTCAGCATAAATTGATTCTTATTAATTCTCTTACTTATTTGTCAACTTTTCCAATAGTTCTTTTAACTAGATGTGTGCAATAATACGAGTTTGTTTTAGGAACAATGTATCCTAAGTTACCTGTTAAATTTCAGTTTTAGATTGTTTATGCAAGGTTTAGTATCTATCACTATAAATTGTTCATAAGTAGGGATGTGTCAACTTGTATTGATTTTTTTCTTCATCAACAAAACAAGAATTTTCATTTTAGAGTAATTATTTAAGGTAAAATTGACCTTAAAAACGTATTTCTCTTGTTATTTGGAAAGGTATTATTTGTTAAAAAAAAAAAAGTCGGTAGTTTAGTTTATTAATAAAGCCTATTCTTTAATGAAAATCAGATATCCGGAATAATATTTGTTTCGTGGATTCCTGTTAATTGGTTGTCTACTGTACTTAAAGAGACTTTTGTAATCCTCTTATCTTGTTTTTGCTCTTAAAACAAACGTTAAACAATCCTGAATGCAATGTGATCAGACTTGTGAATTGATGTTAAAAACTTTTTGTTGTAACAAGTATTTAAGGTTTTAATTTTTTAGTTCAACCTTTCTAAATTTCCTTCAAACGATATGTTTTATTTTCAATTTTTAGGATCACATATGCTTGCCTGCCATTTCATAGCAGATGGTTGTATGTTGGTACTGAGCGAGGAAATGTTCATATAGTAAATGTAGAATCATTTGTTCTGTCTGGTTATGTAATAAACTGGAATAGAGCTGTAGAAATGTAAGTATTTAAATTACCTATGTTGTTTTAAAATCACTTACCATATTTCTCTTTTTCTTTTTATTCATTATTAATTAAATTTTGTTACCAGTTTCATACTATATAGTACACAGGGCGTTCTATCTCTCTAAATATAAAATGATATGGAAATCCAAGCGTATAATTTATGTTAGGGGTGCTCAGCCTGCAGCCCGCAGACCCCTGATGTGTGGCCTGTGAGAGCCTTTAAACACAATAAAAAATAAACAAAAATTTAAAAAAGAAAAAAATTTCAAAAATTTTTTATCGCACTTTGAGTCATCATTTTTTGACGCACTTTCTTTAAATGGATTTTATCGTAAATCTAAATGATTATTTAAGCAGTTATTTCCGCTTTTCAATGCGATTTCGAAAATCCCGAACTTTTAGTAAGATAATTATTATAACACGTGAGCTTCAGATCACTAATTTAAATAATCTCTTTTAGGCGCACTTTATTTATGCCGCTTTCATCGTAAATCTAAGTGACTTGTTATATATATATTTTTTTCAATTCTTTCTTTCTTTTTTTCAACCATTTTTTCGGCAGTTATTGCTATGCATTCCTAAGTAGTAAAAAAATTCCCATAATTTTATTACGACATGCGAATTTTAAATTGCGCATTTGACACGCTTTATTCGTGCTGAGTTCAGCATAAATGTAAGTGATTTTTTTCAATTATAGCTATACTTTTCCGCGTGATTTTGACGATCCCGCTATTTAACTACGATGTTATTACGACACACAAATTTCTAATCGCACATTTAAATAATCAGTTTTGATAGGGTATTTCGGTACAGTTTTATCGTAAATCCCAGTTATTTTTTCTTCGTTTTTTCGGCAACAAATGTCATTTGGTCGAACGAGATAATGAATTGTGATTCGGTTGAATGCCGAATATTCGGGGCCAAATAGCAAAATTTTTTAGCTAAATAGCAACACTGAAATCAAAATTTCAGTGTTCTTATCTTCTGGAAAAACGTAATAGAAACGTAATCTGGAAAAACGTAATATCTTCTGGAAAAACGTAATAGAAAAATCAGGCCTATCAAAAACGCTTTTGAAAATGCCGCGCTATCATAAAAACTAAAGATATGTACAAAAGCGAAACAGAGAAAATAAAAATCGATTTTAATTTTCAAAAAAAAAAAAATTTAATGCTTAACTTCTCAGCTTTCCAATTACCAGAAAAACTCAAGAAAAAAGAATTAAGTCTAACAGAAATGCTCTTAAAAATTGCTGCATTGTAATAAAAACGTCTATAAAAGAGAATTTTTTTTAAAGGAAAAAAAAAAGCTACATAGCTACAAAAAGAGAAAACTATAATTAATATAATTAAAACTATAATTTTTTAATTTTTAAAATGAAAATCTTATGTTGAAAATCTCAATTTAAAATTTTCACATTGCCATATTTTCAGAAGAAAAAGTATTGCCATAAAATAAAGTTCATTAGTAACATTCATTAAACAAATGCTGTGTCATAATAAAAATGCCTAGAAGAAAAAAGAAACGTTAATTGAAAAGAAAAGCAGGAAAAAAAAGTTGTCCTTAATTCCTAAAACAAAACTTTAGCACTGAAAATCACAGTCTTCTATGACACCAGTTATGTATATTTAGTACAGGGAAAAAGTGACAATAAATTAATAGTATGAGACCTTCTGCTCATGATGCTACGTTATATGAAACGCTAAGTAAAAATGCTATGCTATAATAAAACAGCAAAAATGAAAAAAAATCTTTCTCAAGTCTTTAAAATAAAAGTATAGAAAAAATGATGGAATTGACTTGTATGGATATAAATATTATTTTTTTTTAAAAAAAGCAACTTTGCAAAAACTTGTGGTTTAGTATAAAGTAATCTAGTTTCAATTCTTCAAATTTTGTTTTCCCACTTGCCTTCTAGAAGGCAAAATTGCAAGCCAAGTGCAAAAAGCATCGATTTTAAAATTTAACAAATTTTTGTAAAAAGTATTTCTTATAAAAAACAATACTATAATATAGTTAAAAATATAATTTTATATTATTCTTTATCATGTCTATACAAACAAAAAAGAAAAAAAACTACTTTGCTGAATATTTGGCCTATCATTTGACCAACTGAATTTTTGGCAAAAGGGTCAAATACTCCTTACATCATTAATTTAAATGCAATCTTATTGCAACCTGAGAAATTTACAAAGTGTCAGAAAACATGAAATTTTAAACTGCTCGCTGTTTGTAATTTTAATTTTAGTTTTTTTGTTGCTTAAGTGCTCCTTTACAGTAAAAAAAAAAGAAAACATTCACTATACAAAAAGTATCTAATAATCAATAAAAAGACATAATAAAATACAATAAGTATTGAATTTTATTTTAAACTTATCAATTTTGTTTTTATTTTAGGCTTTTGTTTAAACCTTATAAATTTTCTTCAATCAAAATATTTATTTTAAATTTATATTACTTAATATGTACTAAATTTTTTTCCACTTTCATTCTGTGAACATTGCAGTTTTTTTTAATTAGAATTTATTTTTAAAGTGAATTTTTATATTGCGTGATATGATAAAAAAACCCTTCCTTTTCACCAATGTTTATTTATTTTGATAAATCTATTTTTGATATGATAAAAGTAGAAATTTTTTAAAAAAATATTAGTTTTTTCATTTTTGAATGAATTCTAATAATTGAACGCCTTTAATTTTCTGCAAATAAATTACTAAGTTTATTGATAAAAAAATTAGAACACTAATGTTTAAATAAATGTTACTACATTTGCCGTCAACACATCTAAAAACATGTGCGGCCCTTCATTAGTCAACCTGCTGTACAAGTGGCCCTTGACTCAAAAAGGTTGTGCACCCCTAATTTATCTTTTTGCTAAAATTTTTGTAATGGGTAATGTTTTGCCTTTCAGCTCTAGAAAATCTCATCCTGGTGTTGTTATACATTTAAGTGACAATCCTGTTGATCCTAATAAAGTAAATATATTTTTTTACTGTTACTTAAATGTTTCTGCAACATATTTAAAATTTATTTAATTTGATTATTTTGTAAATTTTAATTATTTTTATTTTCTATTAAGAAAAAAAGAATTTTAGAATTATTTTTTATCTTTAGATTATTAATTTAGAGATGAAAAGTTTTTGTTTGTAAATCTTTACAAATTAGGAATAATACATAATTTATAAGGATATTTACAAAAGTTTGTTTTGGGTAAAGACTAAAAAAAAAAAAATTCCATTTTTTTGGTTACAACCAACAGTTATTTGTGAAGTCACCTTTGTGACTCAAAGATATGCTTTTAAATTAACATAATTTATTAAATGTTTATTATTACTGAAAAAGCACCAAAAGATTTGGTTTTTGAAATATAAAAAATAGAGTCGATAAATAGATACTAATAAAATGGAAAGATTTAATTAGCCATTAAAAAGTTTAAACTATGAAAATGCTTGAACAAGCAATTATTTCTTAAAAACAAACTTTGTTTAATGAGACAGTAAACTGTATTGTCTAGGGAACTTATGGAAAAGCAGTTTTACATTATGAATGATTTACATATTGAATTTTGTGTACAAATGTACCTGTGTTATGTGTACAAATATGTTTTAATGAGTTCCTCGTCTCTATCAACATAAAGTCTTTTCACGATGAAACATGCATATTCCTGTTTCAGTAGTAACTTATATCTCTCATCTGGTCTGTTTTTTTAAATTTTTTTAAAACTGAATTATTGTATTCTTTTTTCCAGTTGTTAATAGGATATGAAAGTGGAACAGTTGTTTTGTGGGATTTGAAAAACAAAGCTGCAGATTGTAGATTTCAAAGCAACGAGGTTTGTTTTGTTAAAATCTTTCATTCTTATTTGATTCTACTCAATCTTTATGTGTGTTCAAGACAAGTGGATTTTAATAAAAACAAGTTTTTTATGGACATATTTTTTTTTCTGAATTACAAGTTTCAACTCAAGAAGCTCTAGTTAAAAAAATAAACACATCCTTTTCTAGGTCTGTCATACCAAATAAGTTTCAGTTTAAACTTTAAGATAGAAAAAATTATAAGAATTTTTGATGTTAATTTTTAGCCAAACTTACATATCAAAAAATATTACTGGTGTTGCTTTTGTTAAATTTTTCTATGATACATCTGGTTCAATTAAGCTTTGCTTTTAATGAGCATGTTCATTCAGAATTCATCAAATAAAAGCATACTACATCATATGTTTTCATAATATAGAAGTTAGGGCATCCAGTGGATATTTACAGAAAATTTGAATATGGAGATATTATGAATTTTCAAAATACAATATATATATGATAGTTGCATTAGTCTTTCATAATAAATGCTGAACTGGTATGTTTCCTGAGGCTTCTGAATAGGCTTTTGATTTGGCAGAATTCTAAATTAAATTACTCTGTGTAAGTATGACTTATTCAAGCTTGATTAGACATGAAAATTCCAAACATATCTAAAAGGAAAACTAAAATGTCAATGTAAAAGCCAACATTGGCACAATGTGCATTGTGCCATTGCTCTATTTTTTGAACTCACCTCATATTTCACGAAGTAATGAGTTATATATCATCTACAGAAGTTAGTTTGCCTTAAAGTCTTTTTGTTGTTTTAAATTTTAATTTCAGTATAATTTGGAAAATGAAAAAAAAAAGACTATAAAACACAGTATTATTATCATATTACTATTTTTTGTCTTATTAATCATTAACTTATTCATTATCTTTAGGATTTTTAGCTTTGTTTGCATAGGGTGACCTGGGGTAATTCCTGATCAAAAAATGCAAACATCTATTTTGTGAAAAAACAATTCAAGATAGAATTTTAATATTTACTGGAAGTTTGAGGCTATATGAGATGAGTCCTATGCTACCTTATTTTGTTTGAAAATCTAATTAGAATTTAAAAGATTTTAAATTTTTAGTGATCAGGAATTAACCCTTCTCTTGATCATTTCTGGGGTAATTCCTGATCACTTCTGGGGTACTTACTGATCACTTCTGGGGTAATTACTGATCACCAGTTTTTATAGTAAAGGGGCTGTTTAAAAATAATTATTCAATGGTAATTAACAAATAAGACATCAAGATCAAACAAATAAGCCAAAAAGATATGTTTAAGCAGCTAATAAAACAATTTATTTAAAAGCAAGAATAAAGATTAACACTTTTAATTTTCCAAAAATCTTTGCATCGTGCCATACATTTTAGGCAAGCATCCAACTCATTCTCTGCTGGAATATAAGAAAGAGTTCCCTCATGGGTTACTTTTGCTGGATTTTTTAACTTCATTTAGTGAGAATGTAAAGTTAAGTAAGATATGTCAGCAGCTTTGGCAGCAGCTCTCACACTGAAATTTTCAATCAAAAGAAATTCACTAATTTTTCTTTCTAGAAGCTTAGTATCCTTTTTAGGCTTATAATTTCTCACCATATTTATATTAGGCTAATTTATAAACTTAAAAATTATTCTAACAGTGTACACACATAAAATTAAGATAGAAGCAAGGTAAGACAAACCAGAAATGGTGCAAATCAGAACACATTTGTCGTGTATACAATTAGAAACAAATTTTGTGATTACAGTTAAAATATATTTTATAGTTGTTCCACTTAATAAATATGAACTGTTATTTAAGAAAAGTCAATTAGCTATTTATTAGTTATTTTTTATACTATTTTAAGAAGAAATGACAATGATCAGGAATTACCCCAGTGATCAATAATTACCCCATCTGTAGGGGGCAACATTTGATATAGTTTCCTATAATCAATTATAATGTTTACAGTTGATGTGAAACAATTAAACAAAAGCTTACACTATTTTTATATCAAAGAAAAAGAAAGTAACTCAAAATATTTATTTTTAAGATAAGGAGGGGGATCTTTACAGAAATGTGCACATTTAGAAACCCATCTTTGAAATGGAAAATACAGAAAGCAGTTTAAAAGATACTTATTTTTAGATTAAGCAAAAAACTATTATTAAGTAAATGTAGTTATACTTTAGTAAAGTGTACAAGCATTCTTGTCCATGTCTCAAATTTAAAAAAAAATATTTTTTTTTTTAAATAAAACTTAGGTGATCATTATTTACACCAGAAACAGAGTGATCGTGAATTACCCCGGGTCACCCTATACTTTAGTTTTGCTTACCTATATTTTTCTTCAGTTTTTTTTAGTGATTTAACAAAAATCTAATCCAGATTACTGTTAAAAAATTTGGACATCAGTGATATAGTGAGAAAACGTTGATGCTATTTTAATTGCATTTTATAGCTAGTGAGCTAGTAAAACCGTGTCTAATATTTGCTTATTTTAGTTAATAAAAATGTTTAGTTTTTTTTTCACAATTTATATTTTTTCTGATTCCTAACAGTAAACCACAAAAGCAGACTTGTCTGGTTGTGCCCCAACATATGTTTCGTCAAGTTTTTATTTAATTTTGTTGACTACAAATTTTTTCTTTGAACTAAAGATGGATTTTAAGAACTAATAGGGTGATTTTTTTTCATTATAAACGTTTCTCTACTTTTGAAATATAAATTGTTCTTTAGATTATTAAGATATGTTCTCTTGATTTTCTTTGCTGCTAGTTAAATGTTTTCATCCTTCCTGATTTAATATAAATTTCTATTGTTAGTCTTTGAAAAGTGCTTCATGGCACCATGAAGGAAGACAATTCATGTGCAGCTATTCTGATGGTAGTATTAAGACATGGAATATAAAAAATTCTTCCAAACCGGAATCTGTAATGTTTCCCCATGGTAAGTTATCTTTGTATTAAATCTAAAAAATCAAGCTATCAACAAGTTTATTTTTTATTTATCATTAAAAAAATGTTTTTTTATTAATCAGTTAAGGTTGCACGCATGAAATGCCTCTAGTTTTTAGAATTTATTAAATAAATCTAGATTGTTCATTGTAAATCTGTCATTGTAGACCACACTCTAGTTTTTTTAGGCAAATAAGCATGGAAAGGTATTTCTTTTATTTTTTTTGTATTCTTAGATCCTAGACTTTTTTCATGGGGAGGGATTGGGATAAAATTAAAACACACTATTTCAATAGTTCACAAAATTTCACATTTTTAGATCACTATAAAAAAACTGTAAGTGTTGATTTAATCAAGCTTAGATATAAAAGAATATAATTTGATTTTTAAATGAGTATTTTTTTTTGTAATTTCGCATTTGTTAAACATTTCTTTGATAAACTCCTTGGTACAATTAAGACTATGCTACTTGAATAAGAACAAAAGAATTGACAAAAAGAAAAAAAAATATGAAAAACATTTCTTCCATTTGCTAAATATCTGTAGATTGATAATTTTTTTAAAAATTTTCTTACCATGTTTTTAATTTAACTGAACTTAAATCATTAATAACTTGTGCATTTTTTTAATTGCTTGAAATATTGGGGGGGGGGGGGACATTTTTGAGATTATTGCGAGGGACTTATCCTCATCATTCCCCACACTAGTAACACCCATGCCTTAGATAAAGCTTATGTTTAGGATTAACCGTATCTACTAGTTTTATTATGTTTCTTATTCACCCTTCTGTTCTTTAAGTATTAAAGCTTTTAGTTCAGTTTAAAAAAATTGTTAATACTTACTTGAATTTAGATCTTCATTGTTAATAAGGTTGTATTAAATTGCATAATTATTGAAAATGAGGTTCTGTAGTTTGGAAGCAGCTTTTTTGTTGTGTTGCGTGCAACTTTTTTGTTCCATACTGCATTTTTGACATAATGCACAAAAGGGTGTTATTTGTTTTCTGATTTCTATTGTCACATTATTTTAACATAATTTTATTTTATTTTAACATGAAATTTTATACAATTTAGCAACAAGTATACTTTATTTCAGCTAAATCTGTTAAAGATGGAAATCCAGAAAGTTGCCAGCAAATCAGTAAAGTTGAATGGAAAACTGCTCGTGGGAGGTAAGACTGCATGATTTAAAAATCATTGCAATCTTAAACTTGAAAAATTCTTAAACTTTCCAGCTTTGTTATCTTTATTAAAGATTTCAAGTTTGAACATGTATTTAATATTTTATTTTGCTTATTAATATCTATGATAGTATTTATATCTATGATTGTATATAATGAGTTATTTTACCTAATGTTTGTAATAGTTTTATTAGGGGTTCACAAATACTTTTTAATGAGGGCTACAGAAATATTTTGCATTTCTGCAGTCACAACAAATTCAGCTTTTATGTGCAACTCATTTTTTTTCATTGTAATAAGAACAATATCAATTTTGCATACAAATTAAAAAAAAATATGTATTTTTAATTTAAAAAAAATAAAGCTTTGCTCATTTAATAAGATTAAATTATAGCAGTTTTTAACTTTTTCTTAGAATTTTTTAAATTTTTTTTTATTGTATATAAGTTTCTTATATCTTTAATTTATAAATAAATCCTTGAACCATATATGCTTTGAACATGTTTTGGTGAAATAAATTTTCTTTCAAATTATCAAATTGTAAAAAAAGTTCCTTAAATAATCTTTTGTATTTTGGAATAGTAACGTTATAATTTCAATGGACTTCCAAATTTGTTAAAAAAAGTTTGAAAGACATTTATAATTTTCTTATGGTAATTATGTCCTTTGCTAAATATTTTTTTGGTTTGAAGATAGGGGGTACATTGTAATCATTAGAGGGCTGAAGGTTGTTCATTTCTAAGTTACTTTATTCACTCTCATTTAGTTGTTTATAGCAACTATTAATTTCTTTTTTGTACTAATTTTTTTTTAAAAATAAATCTGATTACAGTGTGCAGCTTCACAACATTCAACGTCTTGTTTTGATTTGTTTAAAATCAAATAGATATTATGTTGCAGTTATGTTTTTCTTGTTAATTTTTTCTCATGTGTATTTCAATTCTTAGCAATTGTAAAAATATTTATTAATGAGAAAATATATAAATAAAATTTTAAAATTGACAGTTTTTTATTGATTATTGAATTTTTCTTAACTAAGCTAATTCCAGCAATATTTCTTCGAATATTCGATTTCTTTCAAAAGTTGTTTAATTTTAGCTTCTCTAAAGTTGAAACCTACAAAAGAAAAAAAAAACAGATTAAGCAGGCAATATTTTAGTAATGAGAGTCTTTTATAGTGGTAACAATATTATCTTGCTCTATTTTTCTTTTTTTTAAATTAAAGAAGAATTTTATATTAATAAATAATATTAGGAAGAAAAATTTTGTGCAATTTAAAATAAAAGGAATGATTTTTTTTAGATAAATACTATATATTCTTTTTGCATTTTTATTAAAATGTAAAGAAATTCTTAAAAAAATTAATTAAATTGAAGAATATTAAGTATATATCATGATTATTTGAACTGAAGATGCTAATTAGGGTGTTAAAGATGTATCTAATTTTCTGCAGTAGGTTATTTTAATTTTAATCAATGAGAACAACAATAATTAACAGACAATCAACCATTTTACTATTGCCAGGCTTATACATACAGCCATGTTACATTGTGACATTATCGATCATTTATTTATTTATTTATCTTTAGACTTATCGTCCAGAGAAAAAAAAATCATTCTCTGGACTGGCAGGTATTCTGAGGATTCCAGATTTTGAACTTAACCACTGTTATTGCTACTTATTGTTTTTAACAAGTTATTTGTTATGATCAATTTACTAGTATATTTTTTTAAACTCTTCACTGTGCCGTTTTGCATATCTGGAAAGCTAAGTTTGAATTGAATTTTCTCTTCTGGCCACCTCTTTATTATTTAAAATTACTTTGAATATTTACAAAATTGCTTGTCTTAATAAGAAAAAAGGATTTACCATCAGTCTGTGCCAGTTTCAACATTGAGGACATGCTGTTTTCTTGTGTGTAGCTTTGTTAGTTTTGCATCTACTACCATTTTGTTACGAGAGATAATTGCTGTTCTGATTTGAATTAGAATTTGGGTGTCTATTATTGCTCTTTTTAACTTCAGTCATTTCATGTCATATATATACTTTATTTTATGATTTTGTATTTATTATTGCAAAGATTGTACTGTTTACATTTGCGTTGGGCATCAGTGAATTTATAACATTGTACACACTGTTTTGCTGCTAAACAAAGTGATAAAATTATTTCCCCCTTTCAAAATATAACTGAATTTGTATCTGAATTTTTCCTGTATTCCTTGACCAAGCTGCATAGGAAAATGATTATTATTTCTCACTTTTAAAAAGTATGGAGTGAAGGATTAATTTTTGAATGAAACTTGCTTTGTTCTGTTTTAGTCATTATTTTATCATTGATTATGAAATGCCTAATTCTCTGGTATGTGTCTGCACTTCTTGTTAGGAACAAAATTTCAATATAACTTCAGATATTTATGATATTTTCTATTAAAAAAACTGTCAAAAACTGTTTTATATTAATGTTAGCAACTCAAATTTTCTTCTATATTTTGTCAAAACATTTTAACTCTTTGATTTCTTTGTTATTTATAAGAAATTATACTTACTTTCAAAATCCTTTATCACTTCAGTAAGCTGACTTAACTAAAGAAACAATGGACTTTTTGAATATTTATACTGTGTCTTATAAATCTGAGTGTAATGCTACCAAGTGTGAAAGTAGCAAGTCCGGTTGTTTTTTAATAAGTTAGTCATAGTTTTTATATGCTTTTTGAATATTAATAGATAGTCATTGCATTAAATTGCTTTGTCAGCAATGTTTTTTATTGAAAATACTTTTACTTTAAATACTATTTATTTAATTTTTTCTAGTGATTCATTTATTGCTTTTTCTGGTGGTATGCCACTAGACCAAGGAAATCTGAATCCATGTGTTACAGTTATTCATGGGAAAACAACAACAGTTTTAGAGATGGAACACAGCATAATAGACTTTGTAATGCTGTGTGAAACTCCTTGGCCAAGTGGTATGAATTTTACTTTTGTATGTTTGATTTTTATCTTATTTTTTCCCTACACTGAATATTCTAATTTTGTATTGTTCTAGACTATCAAGATCCATATGCCATTGTTGTTTTGCTCTATAATGATCTTGTTGTCATAGATCTAACAAGCTCAGGGTAGGTTTCAGTAAAAGCTACTATATGATGGTACTATATTTTTTAATGTATTATCATTTTTCTTAAAATATTTAATTCTTTAGTTTTTTTATAAAATTCAGAGTCATTTTGTTTTATTAAAGTCATAGAATGCTACGGATATTTTTGATGTAAGTGCTCTTTTAGTTAATTTTTATTATGCATGAAACATGGCATTATATTGATTACTTTTTGCTTTTATTTCTCTCTGAAATGTAATATTTGAGTCCTGCTTTCTTATAGTAGATTATTATTTAACTTTGTTGCTACTGAAAGTACTTTGTTTAAGTACTGGTATAACTTTGTTTAATTATTTTTACGAATTGGTTCAATGTAGAATACTGAATACTGAAAGAATGATAAAGTTGCAACCAATATGCTTATTATTATTTTATTATTGAAATACATCTGTGGGAAGGGTTTTAATGAACTGATATTGGTTTTATAGTTTTAAGCAAAATATAATTTTTTTAACTCATGATATTATGGTTTTTAAATGAACTGATATTGTTTTTTTTACAAAGCAATGAGAGAATTTGATATATCATATATCAAATTCTTGACTAACTAAATGGATTAAACTGATAAAAACTACACTTAAAAGGGTAAAGCTTAAAGAGTGACTAGGGAATAACTTTTCTGAAGACTTCTATACACAGAGGATTGTGAGAGAATGACACTTTGTTGTGTCTACTGTTCAACTTGGGCCCAGAAAAAACTATTAGAGCATCTGGTCTTACAGCTAGAAGAACCATTTACCAGAGGACTTTACAAAACTGTACATTTGCTGATCACATCGCCTTAGTTGATAGATAAAGGAAATCTTTTACAGAGGAATTTAATTTATTAGAAACTGAGGGTGATGAATTAGTCTTTAAAAAAAAAACAAAGATAAAACAAAATTCATCGAGGTTTCACACGATACACCAATCCTCAGTCATTTACTAGAAGCCATTTACTAAAAGAGTCAGAACACTAAAAAAGCTCAACATCCTTAGGAAGCTTTGTGGCACAAAATAGGGTGCTGCACCCAAAACACTGAAAACTACTTACACAACTCTTATAAGACCAATAATGGAATATGCCACAACAGTATGGTCACACTCCTCCTCTACTTCAAGAGAGAGACTCGATAAAGTGCAAGCGAAAGCTGCAAAAATAATGTCTGGTGCTGTCTCATCAACTAACAACCCAAGAATTCAAGAGGAACGCGGTTTGGTCCCACTGGAGGAAAGGAGTCAAATGCTAACTGTTAAATTTACAAATAATGCCCATTGTCTTGACGAGGGGCACATTTCACATCGTACTATTGTAAACTGGAATAAAAAATCTAGACTCAAAAGGTCATCTCCCCTTCTGTTTGACAGGGCCATCAGAGAAAAAGTTCACCTCAAACCCGAGAACTTTCTTTTCATTAACGAAACTCCCACTATTGGAGTTGTTCCAGATACGACAATCTGTCTAGAACTCATCGAACCCTGCTCGAAAAAAGATCCAACGAATAAACTCAAGGAACTTGGTATTAAAACTATCGATTCTCTGTCTGGCCTCAATCATATCAGGGCTTTTACTGAAGGATCTTCTGACTCCACTTTCACCAACGGAGGTGCGGGAGTGGTACTGCTCCTACCTGATGATCAAAAACGAGAGATCGCAACTGGTACTGGAAAAATCGCATATAATTTTACAGGAGAATTGATAGCCATTTCCACGCCAATCGAAACGTACATTAATCTTGAATCTTTGGAGCAGCTTAGTGGTATCATCATCTTCAGCGACTGCAGGTCTGCCTTACAGGCCCTCAGCAAAGGTACCTCAAGCCTAATCTTGCATATCATAGAACAACTTGGACAACTTCAGCGTCTCCAGAAAAAATGCTTCTTGCAGTGGATTCCCGCCCACGTGAACCTTGAGTTCAATGAAATAGCTGATTCATAAAAACATGAAAATCTCTGCAGATGGGACTAGAAAATATCAAAACTGTGGCAACTGTCTTAATGTTGAACTCACACCATATCATGTTTTTAACTGCCTGCAGTTCCTGCAGGCCTTCACCTCTTAAACTACCCTACAGAAGAAGATTTATATTAATTTAATGCCATAGAGATAGCAAAGACTATTCAAGCACACCATGAGATATGATTCAGTAGAGAATACGACACCAACCAACCAACTAGAAGACTTAGCCATTTACTAGATGAAGAATTATATCTTTGAAAAAATTTCAAAGTTCAAATATCTTGGTACCTTCATTACTACTAACAATAGTTTGACTGTCAAGATAAACAACAGGATTATAATGTCAAATAAATGCAAAGATCAACTTAAATCTTAATTCTTTAAGTTTAAAAACAAGAAATTAACATCTATAAAGCTCTGATTTTATCTATTCTGCTTTATGGGAGTAAATGCTGGGCAATAACCAAGTTACTTTAAAATAAATTATTGACCTTTGAATGTAAAATCATAAGAAAAATATTTGGTGCAGTAAATAAGAATAATAGCTGGAGATCCCTGTTTAATTTTGAAATTTAGCAAAAGTACAAGCAACTTAATATTGTTTAAGTCATATAATGTAATAGACTATGATGAATTGGCTATCTTTTCCGATTTGATAATCTAAATCATTTATAAAAAGCTCACTTTTACTAATCCTATGGGAAACAAAAAAGGTGGAAGACCACCAATTAGGTGGCTTAACTCAGTCTAAAAGGTCTTTCACATAATAATTAAAGGATAATTGTAGAGTTAACTCATTTATGTTAACTCATGATATCTTGGAAAACAATTTTCTTTAGAAAAAAAAATAGTTTATCTAGGTTTATTATAATTTTAAATTAGTTTATCTTCTTAGGTATCCATGCTATCAAAATCCTTATCCTATGGACTTACATGAATCACCTGTCACAAGTTGCACATATCTTGCTGATTGCCCAAATGATCTTATACCTGCTCTCTATTCAACTGGCTCAAAAGGAAAGAAGAATCAGAGCTTTTCAGAGAAGGTAACTATAAATTTAAAATTGAGGAATAAAGAAGACTCATATTATAGTTTCTGTTATGATCTTTTTAATAAAAAAGTTTTATTTTTGTTTTCTTTCCTGGCAACTTGGATGATTGTTTTTGATTATGTTTTAAAAAGTTATGAATGTTTATGAAAAGTTATGCTCTTAGTAATATTTAGGAATAAAGAAACTGATATGGATTCTGCTAAATTCTTCAATATTTGTCAGAAAATATTGTTTCTATTTGATTATACATTATAGTTATTTTTTTCTTATTTATTTTAATCATCTATTGGAAAACTAACTTGCCCCACTTTCTTTTTTTATTTTTTTCTCTGTGCCCTGGCAAGTGCATTGGATAATTTCCTCCCTGGATCAATCTTACTAAATACATAGCTAATTTAATATACATTTTTAAAAGATACTATATAGTTTTTACTTTTTAAAAGATTTTTATTGTGCCTTGCTTAAAACACTTGAAACATATTTTAAATATATACTTATAAGATCTCAAACTTTTCCTTTTCTTTTCCAATCCTTGATCCTTGGATTTGATCCAAGAATTTCCTTGTCTTCATGATTAGGTATAAAATTACAAGACTACGAAGTTGAACATTGGTAGTCGCAAACTCACAATTGGGTCAGCTGTTCATTGACAGTTATAAAATAAAATAAAATATTTCTGAAGATTTTATTTTATTGAGGACAAATCATAATATTTTGTTTTAATTTTAATATGAATTTTTATATAATCCATCTAATTGTAAATGTCTTGCACATCTGAGATTTAAATAGTCTCACACTGATAAGAATGAAATATATTTTCACCTCATTCACATGCAGCAAATCTTGCCATTATATTGTTAATTTGCTATGGGAAGTACTTTCATTTTAGCTTCACAATCAAAGATTTAAAATAAAGTCTCTGTTTTATATCCCTTTTTAAGTTGCTAAGGCTGTTGCCTACTTTTTTTTTAGCTACAATTTAATAAAGATTAAAGTGTTGGATAAAGATATCAGTTTTGAATTTATAGCAGAAAAATTTAAGCTGCAGATATGAGTGAGAAAATGCTAAATATGATTTTAAAACTATTCAAAGTTCATATTTATTTCCAGTTTTAAAAATGATCTATTCCAATCAGCAATACAGTAATGTACAAAAATGTTAAGCGGCATATTCATTGTGTTTTTATTTTGAAATTAGTGAAACACTTCTTTAAAATTATTTGATTAAGGAAATCTTGAACGCAGTTACAAACTTAAATTATATATTGGTTTGTAAGATTATTAACTAATTGATACTGGTTATTTTATTAATGCAACAGAACTATACAAATTTTTTATACATTGATTTGAAACTTTTATGATTTGTTTGGTAGTGATAAAATTATACTTGAATTTGTTAAAACTTTCTGTTCAGAATAAAAGAAATTCAGAAATAAAGTAATTCTGAAATTAAAAATAGAATATGTTATTATTTTTTGCCATAAATCCCTACTTAAGTAGAACAAATTATACATTTTCAGTATGCTTTTTTTTGACAGTTTTGGTATCTATATACTGTTCCAAAAAATATCCTAATTTATTTTTAAAAATGCTGTCTTTTTTTTATTTGAGTCACTACAATGATTGATTTTAATTTTGAAAACTACTAACTTTTCAGGAATGGCCCATTGATGGTGGGGGATGGGGAATGTCAACCCAGAGTTATCCTGAAGTCATCATTACTGGGTAGGAAATTTTTTATTTGTGAATCTCCTAGAAATTTTCTTATGTGTAATAAAATGTAACTTTTTATTTTTCTCCTTATAGTCATGCTGACGGATCTTTAAAATTTTGGGATGCGTCATCTGGTAAAAAAAATTTTTTCTTAGTTCTTTTACTAAAAACTCTTTTTTTGCGCATTTTTTTATTTTATCAGGTGCCTGTACATTTTGTGTTTATTAATTCTAAAATTTAAATAAAGCAGAAATGTAATAATTTTAGGTTAAAACTGATGTTAGCGTTTTTCAATAGTTTTAATTGGAAATATATCTCTGTAAAGTTTTAGTAGTTTGTAGTATTTTTAGAAATGTCTTTTTATTGTTTTTATGAACTCCTCATTAGTAATTTACTTAAAACATTTTATCATGTCTGATCTTTTTTAATATAATAAATAAAATTATGACACTATAAACTTTGACATATGTCTTTGATAACTTTTCTAATGAGCTTACTATGGGGTGTTCATAAGATGAAATACCTTAGCAGAATTGTTAGTTGTGTTGATGTTCTTGATAAAACATATGTTCTTATACTGGGTGATTCTAAAAAGATGGGCAAAATTTTAGGAAGTGATAGTACACACCCAAGCAAACAATTTTTGTCAAAGAATGCATGATCAAAAACAAAACGCAAAGGTGCGGGCGCATTTGGAAAGTTGTTTGATGCTAACGTGAAAGCTCCATTCCTGTTGTGAGTTAATGTGCTGCATTACTTGTCGCCAAGCTTTCGGCCGCTGCAGGGAAAGTTCGTGATATGCCTGGTGTGTTTCAGAATGCTCGCCTATCTTTTCTTCGCCGTTGTACTGCATTAAATTTGCTTTCCTAACTTAACTTCATCGTTCTTTGTGTGTTTTTACCTCATATAAGAACATTAACTTTAACGCCCTGTAGCGGTTTTGCGTTTTGTTTTCGACCATGCATTCTTTGATAAAAATTATTTGATTGGGTGTGTACTATCACTTCCTAAAGTTTTGCCCATCTTTTTAGAATCACCCTGTATATCCTGAGTTTTAGCTTTTTGTTTAGAAATTCTTGATATTACTGTATGTTCAGGTATGTTATAGATCATCTCATTTTCTTCTTTACAAATGCCAATTTTTAGCCATCTATACATAAACATTCATCTCATTAAACACAAAAATATGTAAATTGTGTTTATTTTAATTTTAAATTAATAATATAATAACACTAACACACACTTTTCACTTAACATGATTTTAATTTAAAATTAATAATTTCCCATGCATTCTTTATGAATCTAGGGCTGTTACAAACTATTTGAAAAATTGAAAGATTTGGATATTTTATCCTGCAACTTCTTATTCTAGTTAATATTGCTAGAAAAATCACTAAATTCAATAGTTCAAACTTAAGAACTTTCCTTTGATTATGTACATAGTTCAGGCTTATGACCTGACCCACAAGATTTATCATTTTAAGCATTTTGGAAATTTAGTAATTTTATGAAAAGGAAACTTGCTTAACAATTTTACATTATCAAATTTTTATGGTGAGGAATTCAGGATTCATGAACTAATTTATTACTTTCAGGAAATACGGTAGTAAATCTTGAATGGTGGGTTCTTGTAATTTAGCAATTATTCATTTTTCTCTTTTATCTGATTTAAAAAAAGATTGATTTCAATCAACAGTACAGTAATTACATAGATTTTTGAATTAATGAGTTGAAAGATTATTTACTAATTTACTTTTGTACAAAAAATGTTTAACAGCTTAACTGTGTTTTCATTTTGAGACTTTTTAAATCTCTCTTTAAAATTATATGATTTAAGAGATTTCGAACTTGATTACAAGTTTTAATAACGTAATGAAAAATAATGTATAGAATGGAATAAGTATGAGACAGTATTAACTAATTGATATTGGTTATATTTTAACTCAACAAAATTTTTCACTATATTGACCTCACACTACTTTTTCAGTGAAACGTTCTGTGAAACTGTTTTTACTTTTTGTTTTAAACGAGTTATTCTGAAATTAAAAATAATATTATATTATTCTTCTGTACTAAAATTCGTCTTTTATATATATAAGTAGAGTATATTTATTAAATTGTCACATGCCTTTTTTAAAAGTCGTCTGGTATCTGTATACTTTTCGAAAAAGGTCCTGATTTTTTGAAAACATCTGAAATTTTTTCTTTTGCCACTGGGAGGCCTGCCTAAGCTCTGGGAAAATTAAAATATAAATTCTTTTGTTTTATGTGCCAGATTACGTTTTATGTGTTTCAAAGAAACTGGGGGTTTAAAAATATAAAATGCAGGTGGAGATAGAAATTTTTCAATTTTTCCTTGCCTGCTCAAATATTTTTTAAAATCTTTTTCAGGAATTTTAATGCTTATCAAATGATTGAAATAATTTTTAGTGTTTACACAGAAAAGTAAGAAAAATAGGAACACTACAAGAAAAGAAAAAAAAAGCACCGCAAATTGATAATGTCCAAATGTGATTATTTATGTGAATTGAGATTCACACATTGTAATCATTGTATTAAAAAAAACAAGATTTTGAAAACTCTGTAGCAACAACTGCCGAAAAAAAATAGATAAGACCACCTTAATTTACAATGAGCATCACAAGTTTTACATGTCAAGTGATTTCTTAATAATATTTCATGAAGAATTTTAAAAGCTGTGTAACAATCCACAGTAATAATTGTCAAAGAAAGTGATTAATGAGATCACATAAATTTTTAATGGCATTACTACATATCTACCTTGTCAAAAGTTATTATTCAAATGCACAGTTCATAATTTCTTTGTTGTATTAATTATAAACTAAAAATATCCAGATTTCAAAAACCATGTTAAAATCTATTGCAATTAGAGAAAAAAAATTTAGATGGTTAAAGGTTAAAAAATAATTGAGTGTGTCAAAAAATGTACACTTTGCAATATTGTGTTAAAAAATAAATACTTTAAAATTCACAAAGATTTTCCATGGAACCATTGCTCTGAATTTGAGTCTCTTCACACTCTAAGACTCATTCTTAATGGTTCAAGAGAGTGACCTCAAATATGCTAATTAATAAGGGCAATTTTACTATAATTTTACTTTTTGTGTACTTTGACATATCTCAAGATTTTTTAAGTGAATTGAAAAACTTTTGCACACAGTTAATAAATTCATTTATCTAAAGATAATTCCATGAAAAAAATAAATCTTAATAAATATTTATTTTTTATTAATTTTATAAATAGTCAAAAACATTTTATATTGTAAGGTATAAAATTTTTTACATCATCTTAAAGTATGCAATTTTACATGATAAAATACAAAATTTAAGTGAAATCGGTTGAATAGTTCATGTGAAATTGATCCTAAATATCTGACTTTAAATATCTGACAATTTCTCAGGAACTGTTCAACTTATTTTGTATTTCGCCATGTTAAATTATGTATTTAAAATTTTTTCAACCATTCTTTAATAAAATAATAAAAAATAATAATTATTTACTAAAAGTTATTTTTTAAATGGAACTATCTTTGAATAAACGAATTTATACTTGTTTGCAAACATTTTTCAATTCGCTTAAAAAGTTCTTGAGTTATAGCAAAATACACAAAAAGTAAAATTAACATTAAGGGTTCAAGCTTTGGAATGCTCTCTAGACTAAACTATTGGGACCATTTTTCCTAGATTGCGGTAACCCCCTATATCTTTGGGGTTAAAAACCTAAATCCGTTGAAAAAAAGGTATGCTTATTAAAAAAAAGTAAATTTTTCTGTCTGATTTGTAACTTAAATTATCATCTGCACTTATTAATTAGCATATTTGAGGTCACCCCTTTGTGCCATTAAGATTGAGTTCTAGAATGTGAATATCCAATCATTGGATCAAAAGCTATTCAGGACGGTCCGTTTTTTTGTGCACTATACATTGATTATTTACTTCACACTTTTTGCATGTTAAAGTTAAATGTCTACACTTTTATTATATTGCAACTTAAAATACTTCTTTTTTAGTTCTCAAACCATAGTAACTTTTAAAAATATATTTTTCTGATCTGCCCCAAAACTATAATTTGACCTGCTCTGAATCTGTTTTAAAAATTGACTAGTAAAAATTACCAAATTTTTAAATAATTTTTGTAAGAAATAAAAATGCACATGAGCATGCACTTGGAACATGTTCATGTGTTCGAAATACATTACTTATGTACAAAATACTTTGATATGACTTTTAAAATTGGTGGTGTATTTTTTCATAAAAATATAAAATACTATTATTTTCGAATTAAACATGCATTGTTAATTTGAGCATTTGCTTGTTTATTGATTTCAAGTACAAAGTTATAAATATATTCTTCATATGTATAATTAAATATTGTGTTTTTTTTGCAGTATCTTTGCAAATTTTATATAAATTGAAAATTTCCCGAATATTTGAAAAGCCAAAATTGTCATCTGATGGAGGTGATGATGATCCATTTGCAATTGAGCATGTTGCTTTTTGTCCAGAATCCAGAACACTTTGTGTTGCTGATGCTAGTTCACATGTTATAGTATTTCAATTTCAGCAGCAAGAATCTCAAACAGAAATAACTGTAAGTAATAAATATTATTCAATATAAGTAGTTTTCAGATTATTACTGGATTTATTAAAAATGTTTATGAAAGTTTTTTTTGGGGGGAACTTTGACTTCTTTTGTTTTCATTAAATGGTTTTCTTTATATGCATATAAAAATAAATAGGTAACAATTAATTATAATGAGTGTGCAGTTTGCAAAAAAAAGATCACTCTAAGTAACTTTTGATCTAATGATTGGATCTTCACGTACTAGGACTCAAACTTATTGGTTTGAGACGTGACCTCAAATACGCTAATTAATTTGGACAAACAATATCTTAAGTTACGAAATCAGACACAAAATTGTACTTTTTATGAATAAGCATACTTCTTTACAACAGATTTGGATTTCTGACCCGCAAAACATAGGGGGTAGCCGCAATCTAGGAAAAATGGTCCTGATAGTTTGGTTAGGAGAGAGGTCCAAAATTTGGACCTAATATTGTTAATTTTTTTTGCATATTTTGCCATATTGTGGAAATTTTTTATGTGAATGTAAAATTTTTTGCACATAATTATAATTCCATGCAAAAAATACTGTTTAACAATATATTTTTTATTATTTCAATTAATAATAGTTGAAAAAATTTTGAATTGTAAGGTTTAAAAATTTTTACATAATTTTAAGGAACGTAATTATAGGAGAAAAAATACAAAATTTGAATGAAATCAGTCAAATAGTTCCTGAGATTAAGAGGTTCTAACTTTGGCTCATTTTCCTGACCAATCCAATGTTATTATTATTCCCAGATTGCAGCTACCCCTTATATTCTGAGGATCAGAAATCCAAATTTGTCAAATAAAGGTATATTTATTCCAAAGAATGTATTTATATGTGTCTGATTTTTAAATACAATCTGCTCTAATTAACTATCATTTTGAGGTTACCTTCTCAAACCATTAATATTGAGTCCTAACATGTAAAAATCTGATCTTTAGATCAAAAGTTATTCAGGATGATAAATTTTTTTTTTTTGGGGGGGGGGGCTCTATGTGCATACTGTAACATGTGGAAGAGAGCAAAATCTTGTTTCCATTTATAAATGTTGCCAGCTTCTAAAAATTTTACCATGTCGTTTAGACTAGTCTCGCTGTGTGTTTTAAATAGAACACTATTTTCTATATCTTCAATTAAAAAAACAGTATATTTTGAAGAAGTAACATTGTATAAACATCCAATGCACCAATTGTTAAAACCATAGTTTTATATTGGATATATCAACATATGTGCATACTGTAACATGTGGAAGAGAGCAAAATCTTGTTTCCATTTATAAATGTTGCCAGCTTCTAAAAATTTTACCATGTCGTTTAGACTAGTCTCGCTGTGTGTTTTAAATAGAACACTATTTTCTATATCTTCAATTAAAAAAACAGTATATTTTGAAGAAGTAACATTGTATAAACATCCTATGCTCCAATTGTTAAAACCGTAGTTTTATATTGGATATATCAACATAAGTGTTTTGACTTTATTGAACATAATGACTTCAAAATATGAACAAATATATTTATAAGTCAAAAAATATTTTAATTTCCTCTAAAAAATGTTGCTGATCTTTGAACTTGGAAAAGTTGCCTTGTTATTTAAAAACCATAACATTTTTAAGTTATGACATTATTAAACTTCCATTGGAGCTTTATGAATTAATAAAGTAATATTAACTAATACTTGTAAAACTGTGTATAATATTTAACTCATTTTAAATGCTTAATTTCAAAATTCACTTAAATAACTTGTGCAAAACTGAATTTTAAGCAATTAATTTTATTGATCAGTCTAACAAAATAACCATCTGAAGAATGCACCATGTTGGTGAATTCTTTAACATGTAAAACTTAAATATAGATATGTTGTCTTATATTTCATATACATTTTAGGCAGGTATTTATTATCTTTGAACTAGAATTTTATTGCTTTTAGCTCTCAAGTTTGGTGAGTTTTGTTAGTTTTTCATGGTTAAAAAAAAATTGCCCTGGTTTTTATATGTTTTGGAAAATGTCCTAAAATTACTAAATTTTTTAAAGAACATTCTCATCAAAATAGATTATTTCTATAATCAGATATTTTTATTAGTTACTAGTTATTGTGGAGAATGCATATGCATTCTCTGGAATAACTATTAACTAATAAAAATATCTGATTTCTTATTTTTTTAATTTAGGTTCTAGAAATTCCAGTGTTTTATGAAACAGATGAAGATCCAGATAACCCAGAAGGTGATGCTTCTGCCAGCCAAAATGTAACTCCACAAGCAGAAGCTGCAAAAACGGTAAAATGTTTCACTGTATCTCCTAAATTTTTTAATAACTCTTTCAGACTGCTTTTTCCAAACTTTCAATTGCAGTGTTAATTTTGCATAAAAACAGGTTTTTTCCCCATGTTATTGAAAGGGAATGTAAAGTATTATAGGGAAATTTGAATAAAATTTTGTTGTTGGGCTTAACACGTGGAGGGTAATGTAGAAATTAAGTTATTTATGCAAAACCTTTATGTTGTTTTTTATGTTTGCAGTTCAAAAGAATAAATATTAATAATTATGACTAAGTAAGAGTTAAACATAATACATTTTGAAAAATTAGAATTATTCTTATCAGTATTTTTAAAATTTTTTTATGAATTATCTTCATTTGATTTTGAGCTGCACAACCTTTTTAAATGAAGGGCCATTTGGTCTATGCAACAATGGTAAAGCCATGTTTTTTTATCACATTACATACTAAAGTCCATTTTAAAATAGATTCTGACTATAAAAAACTTTAATATTCATAGAACTATATTTAAAAAAAAATTTATATTCTGATGAGTAAATGCAAGTTAAATACTTTAATTTAAAAAAGTTTATAGGGTTTAAAATGATTTAAGTTGAATAAAACCCTTAAAGCCTAAAATTAGATTCTGCATTTAGTAGGGAATATGCTTCGAATTTAAGGCTTTGAATTTTAAGTAATTTATAAAGGATTTTTTATAAATCCTAAATATTTCTTTCTCTTTTTTAAAAATACTTTTAAGCTACAAAAAAAAATTGAAATGAAATAAATTTTAGGACTTATAATTATAGTGTTGGTGTTAAAATATCAGGATTTTTAACAGCTCACCAATAATTGCCTCAAAACAATAAAAAAATCTATTAGATTTATACTAAGATTGGCATAATTAAAGTGTGTAAAAAAGATTACTTCAATGCGTGATTCAAAACTTGCATATTGTAATAATATACTATTTAAAAATATAACGATTTTTTAAACAACCTGGAAAGCATAGCGATAACTGTTGAAAAAACATTAAAAAAATCACTTGCATTTATGATTAATACAGCACATATATCATTCATCAAAAAGGGATTTTTTAAATGCGTGATTAGAAATTCAAGCGTTGTATTAATAACTTATTAAAATACCAGGACTTTCAAATTCATGTAGAAATACTTGCCAAAATGACTGAAAAATAATTTGGATTTAAAATAAAATTGTCATGAATAAAGCTTGTTAAAATGAGCGTTTCCATACTGGTGATTCGTAACAATTTTGTGCTAAAAATATGGAAATTTTAAAAATCACATGAAATATCTAATGAAGAAATGATCAAAAGTCATTTGGATTTGCAATTAAATTCGCACAAATGAAGCAATGACGAATTGGCTATATTTAAGTGCATATATCAAATCTTGTTTTTATAACGTATTAAAAAATGTGTTATTTTAATAAAAAACTGCAAGAAAATGTGTGTTATCTGCTATTGAAAAACGATCTAATAACCACTTTTAATTATAATGAAATTGGTACATATGAAAAGCATCGAAAGTGATGACTAAATATCGAATTTAATATGTTGCAAAAATGCACCCTTAAATTTAGCTTAAATATTTTGATTTCCTATTCCTTTTAAACTATGCTTTAAATTATCCTACAATGTTAATTTTATATATACAATGTTAATTTTATATATGGTCTAGATGAAAAACCCTCTTATTACTTTTTAGGTGACGGATAGAAATAATATAATTGTGAACTAAAATTGCAATTGCTTAGCCCTGAATGCTAGTCCACTTTTTTTCTGTAAACTTAAATTTGATGGTTTCCTTGCTACAAAAGACTTTTGCCTTTATGTTATTCAGTGGTAATTTAATGTGTAAGATGAAGCAATGTTTCTCAACCACCAGTCTGCAGATCAACACCGCACTGCAAATTCTATTCTCAGGTCTATAAACACCATAGCCTTAATTTGCTACTTGCATTTAAAAATTTTGTTGGCTCAAAATATTTTTCTTTATAAAAAATACTTTAATAATTAGAAAGGAACTGGTCACATTTCTTTTTTTAAATTGCTACTATTTTGTATATGTAAAAATTATACCAATAGTCCAAATTATTAACCTTTCCAGTCCGCGATAAAACACTGAAATATTTTTTCGATCCTTCAAGTAAATCGGGTCGAGAAATGCCGGTAATCGAAAAAGGTGCTCTCTCAAAAGTCTGTTTCAGGTTTTGGCAGTTATGGAGGTTTGGTCATAATCTTATGATCAAAAGCATGATGGGTGGCAATGTGTCAGCATTGCACACAGACAGCCTTTGTTTTCCAAATAAACTTAAGTTGGGTGAGATTCAAACTGCTACTGTTGATAGAACTACATACCTTCACAATGACAGCTCAATCCCATAACCACAATGCAATTTCAATTCAATGCAACAGAGAAATTTGTAAAAAATTTTACTCAAGAGCTCAACACTTAGAGAGTTGTATGGGATTTTTTTAAATAAATGCTAAGCTATTGGGATATAAACAAAGCAATACAAATATTGAAACTAGGAAAAACTTGATACAACAATTTGTTTTGCTCATTTTGTCTTAATACTTTTTGAAGATGGTTTTTCATCTGGTTGCCTAATTGAAATACTTCCAATTTAGTGAAACATCTGTCATTGTTTTCTTATACGTTATATACTTTCATATTTGCTGTGTAGTCATAATCATCTAGCATTTATCTATTTTGCTATGCAGCTTTGTTTCTCCTGTATTTATCTTTATTGTTATTGAGTATACATCGTATGTCTTCAATAGGCTTGTGGGTATTATCCAACAAAAGTCAAGGCGAGTAATTCAAAGAGAAATCCAGGTTTCCAAGCTGACTTAGTTTGTTTAGCTCCTGTAATTAACCGAGATTCACCACAGCATATAACTGCCTTAACAGTCAATACTGCAATTGGCTTGTAAGTTTGATTTAGCTTTATTTTAAATGCTTTAAAATCCTTTCTCTGTGTAATGTTTTGTCATTATGTTTTTTAATTTATATACTTTCTTGATGTTAGCAATTTACAAATTAAATATGAGAATAAAACTAACCTCATTTGAAATCAAATAATTCCGTTTACTTAATATATTTTGTGTAAATGGTGAACAGGCAACCAATTTTTTTTACCATTGCAACCGAAGAAAAGAAAACCCTTTGATTCTAATTCACATAATATCATAAAAGCACATATGAGACGTACACTACAATTGTCACTTCTGGTGAGTAATAATACATTTTTGTTTCTTTGTGTACAGTGTTTATTGATAATCTTTTCCCATTTTGGAAAGATACAAATGATTCACTTTTATATTAATCTTTATAGCTTCATGCTTTGTTATATACTTTGCTTATATACCATGCTTTATATACCATGCTTTGTTATAGCTTCATGCTTTGTTCAAGCCTTAGCATAGTTAGGAATAGTCTGAGACAAAGTCTCTTATAAAAAAAAAAATGGTAAAGTAAAATCTGTCTAAATTTTACCCTGCATTTAAATAACAGTTTGTTGATTGTCCAAATAATTTGTGCTGACAAATGACAAGCATACCAAAAGCATGATATTCCAAAAGATGTAAATCAGAAAATCATTGCACCAAAGTAAAAAACAGATGAAACACTGCTTCCTATCTAAAACTTCTAGAACAATAAGAAAAATGTCTTGCTTCATCTGGACGGAGCATGGCATCTTGTATTTTTGACATTGTGGCAAAAGTTTTTAAAGCTAAGCTGTGATGTTCTAACCTCTCCATAATATTCACCACACCCATAATTATTAGATTTTGATTTATTTTGATCATTACAAAATTCTTTTACTTGAAAGAATTATAACTTTTTGATTAAGATGACTTATGCAGATACAGTTTTTGTTGACAAGGCTGAGAAATTGTGGAACAGAGTGGTACAGAGTGGAAAAAAACAATGAATCTTGTAAAAATTAAATATCAAAAAACCTCAAACTTAAATAATGCATTAATTTGGAATTTCTCAAGTTTCGAGTATTAGAAAAAAGATAATTAAGCAAAAAAATAAATATATATATTCTGAATGTATTTGAAAGGAATACACAAGTTATGAAAGTCTTAGTACAAATTGAAAGAGAAAATAATTTTGATAAATTGTTGAATTAAACGGGTATAAAAACAGCCTTGAATTATAGATTTTTTTGAAAGGGATTAAATAATATTTTAGTACCTACTTTATGCTTTTCACTAACATTGATTTATTTTTATGTAACTTAATGACATTTATATTTTATGATACTAACATAGTTTTAATTATAATTGTTTATTGATCATAAAATGGAGGTTATTTATTCAAAATGTTATACTATGTATAAAAAACCATTAAAAAGTAGATTTCGCAAAAATTTAGAACGTAAGCTTGATAATTGCACTAACCTTTAAATCAAATAACCCGGTTAGTTGCATAGATTTGGCTGGAACCGATGGTATTCCTTTAAGCCAGGTTGATTGTATTATAAATACCTCAGGACTGTACCATAATATTCTTTTATATTCTTATAAATTTAATTTTAAACTTGTGGAACTAATTCAAGAAAGAGTAAAAAGCATTTTTTTATTGAGCATAAATGCAACTTCTGAAAAATATTATATTTATTTTCTATAAGCATTGAGTGCTCTTTATATTTTTTGTTTGTTAAAATTTTTAACATTCCTTTCACATGTTAATTTTAAAGGATGTCTTATGGCAGTGAATATGGGTTGACCATTGTAGATTTAGTTCAAAAGTGTTGCGTTGCTTGCATGACTACAGCAGATCTTTATGGTAAGCTATGTAATTTTATAAATATATTTTATAAATTTAAATAATTTGTAATTCTTGTAATAAAGTTAGTTAATTGTGTTTGGAATTTTATATTATTATATGATTCATAGAGCAAATGTCTAGAGTAATATATTTTTCAATTGAATAAATTTTGATTCTTCAGAAGTGCACTATCATTTGGAGGTTCTGTTTGAAGTGAAATCACATCTGTTTTTGTTAAAAGTCATCTGCTTTTATAAAAAAAAGAAAAGGAGAAGACTGTTTATTAATCCAAGCATACTATTATTAATTACTAATAGCAGTTTATTAATCCAAGCATACTATTATTAATTAACTAATAGCAGACGATTATTCTATGAAGCAGATCACAGCTTTTTTTAAAAGTGATACATTTCTGATTCCACTACGTATTGAGTTTTTTTTTTGCATTTCGCAATAAATTTCATACACAATAAATTAGTTCTTTTTATTCAGAAATTTTAAGATTAAGATTTTTTTTTAAAAGTTTGTTTATCTTATTATATCCTGATTTGTTCTGGGTTTTAATATTCATGTTAATGCCTTTTTAACTATTGTTTCTGCTTGGTAATTTTCAAGTGTTGCTTTTATTTAATTTGATCAATAAGTTTTCCTTCTATTTTATCGTTTTCTGTTTTCCTTGCAATTAGGAATGAAATATATTGCATTCTTTTAATGATTGGTTTTGTTTTATTTTAGTTAATTTGTCAACTTTAATTAATTTAAAAAAAATAAATATGTGAATTTTGTATTTTTTAAACTTGTTTTTCTTGTCTTAACCTGTAAATATTTTTATTCTTTTAAATGTTGTTTTCGACCATTTTTTTAAACATAGGAAAGCTTTTTTTTCTTATTTTCAAATGATACTTTTTTCATTGTAATTTGGATTCACTAAAATATTGATTAACGACACTTTTTGGCCAATCCAGAAAAACCATGAAATTCAGACATCTAGTATTGCAATGGTCCTGAGCATTCCATATAATTGATTCTCTACTTAATGTAAATAAATGTTTCTGTTTAATCAGCATTCAATTTTCAAAGAGTTATTTGAAAACCCAAAGTGTAAAATACAAAATCACATTAGTTTAAAACAAATTCTCATTGAATATAAATAAATCCAACTTATTAGTATACATGAAATGTGGAATCTATAAGAGATCTAGTCAATTTTTTGTACTTTCTATAAAACTTTGATGACTTAATTTTTTCAGTCTTGTGATATCTTTGTCTCAATATATAAAATTTGAAGTTAAATTCTCTTGATGCTGGATTAAAATTATTCAGAAAAAATTATAAAAATATTATTTATTATATCATGCTAAGAATATGTATATCATGTTATATTGCAAATTAAGTATTCATATTGTTCCCTTTTATACTTAACAAGTACCCTCTGCTGCATTTTCTAACTAATAAGAAGAGATCAATATTGAATAAGCATACCCCTTCCATCACCTGCTCTCGCAAATCAGACAATAGTTTTTATAACATCTGTGTTAAGGTCAAATTGAAATGTTAATAAATCATGAAAAAAATAAGGAAAAAATGAAGCACGCATGCAAAGGTAGAAGGCATTGGTCTGGAATGAATTAGAGAAAAAATTGAATTGACATATTGATTACAGAGGTGCATTGTGTTTATTCTCACTCTCAAAATCTTACCTTTTCATTTGTCCAGTAGACATTTGGCATTTACCAACTGGTGGTAGTGAAGGTGTCTGGTTTATTCTCGGTTAACTAACATAAACGTTTTAAAAGAGAAAACCATTGACCTTAATAATTTTATGTTTTTTGTCTTAATTTTAGTTGTTTATTGTTCATTCATTATACAGGATGCAATCATGGCAATTTTTTTTAATAAAAAATAAAGGTAACAAACACAGTTATTAAAAGTTATCTTAAGTAATATACATTTCTGAAATCTAATTAAATTATCTGGTTTTATGCATTGTTTATATTTTCTATAAATTGCAATCATTAATATTTTAAACTTACTTTACATCAAATATGTTGATATTTAATTTCATAAAAATTTGAGAGTTGGGGAAGCACTTGCTTGGTACATTACAATTAGTTTTGCCTCACAGCTCCCTACACGAAAACACATTTTTTAAAAATATAAAGTGATGCTTAATTGTCATTTTAAAGTTACTGTTTATAATGGTATAAAAAAGTTTAAGACCTCTTGTTAATTTTTAAAATAGATTTTGCTAAACCAATATGAACTGCCATTGCTTCAGAAAT
Source organism: Parasteatoda lunata (assembly GCA_949128135.1). Classification (NCBI taxonomy): domain Eukaryota; kingdom Metazoa; phylum Arthropoda; class Arachnida; order Araneae; family Theridiidae; genus Parasteatoda; species Parasteatoda lunata. The sequence continues at coordinate 23,535,353 of OX421981.1, read as the reverse complement.
AAACTTCAAGAATGTATATGTGCCATTAATATTAAGTATGCTTCCAAAATACAAACATTCTTGTTTACATTATTAGTTCATAATTTTGAACTATGCGTAATAATACGTGGGAAAAGTTTGTGATGAGTAACGATAAAATACTTCTGAAATTCTTTTTCATAACAGTTCTAATAATGCCTCATTTTGCCTTTTTCCTAATAACTTCCAAAATACGAATTTTTTGCATGGTTTTTACCATAGACAATAATTTATAGATGGAGCCCCTTAACTCTTTGGTTTTCTTTTTAAATATTTCCTCAACTTTTGTTGATATATGGAACGACAAAATAAGTTCAACCTTTTTTTTCTCATAACAAGTTTGGCCTGTTATTTGTGAGAGAAGGACGAGAACAATTCAAAACTGGTATTTGTTTAGATTTGGAACAGAGTAGTGGCAAATATTTATGCTTCCGCTATAAGCTTGGTTAACAGTTAACCTCCCTGTGTCACAAAATAAAACAATGACTAGATGTCTATTTTAAATAACCATTTATTTGTGTGTTGAGATTTATAGATTGAGGCACATTATTTTGCACCAAAATTAAATTTTGGTCCTTCAGGATAAATTTGCTGCAAGTGTTGGTTTAGTCTTCGAAAAAATATCAGTCAGAAGTTCTCACATTGATACATGATTCTATCATATACAAGCCACCTCTTTTACAGCCATTTGATAGTTATGGATTTTCTTGCCTTAAATCATACCACTAATATCTTAACCTACCTAGAACATTAAAATTGTTTTTATCACGTAAGCTAATATTGTAAATTCGGCTTAACACTATTATGTAAAGCAAACTTTCGGCATTCTTGAATGTGTTGTTTAAGCACCCTAGCTTCGTTTTTAATTTCAAGAATTTTAAATGTTTACAACTTTTACAACAATTCAAATTGTTTTAAATGTAATAATAAATCTGCATGGATGTAATTGCTGTTGAAGTTGCTAATTCATTTATCACTGCTCAAGGTTGTGATGAGAAGCATGATGATGTTGAGAAGCATAACTTTGACTGGCATTTATTTCTTTTATATTATGTTTTGAATTTAACAAAAAAATGCGTACAACTGTCTTTGATTCTTGAAATCTATCTACAATTTGTGTTCCACTCAAGCAACATTCTGAAAAAGCAATAGATTTTCATAGTACTGTCAATTGTTTATCTGAAAAAATTCTTAGAAACAACTGAAAAAATTATGAAAAAATTCTTAGAAACAAAAAAAAAAAACATTCAGTCAAAACTTTAAATAAACAAATTAAGATTTCCAGTTGTAATAGGCAAAATACTTTTTGGTTTATTACCTTGTTTTTTCTAAGTTTAAAAAAATGGTCACAACCTTTTTTCACCTATATGGATTTTTGGATTAAATTAATGGATTTTTGTTTTAATTTTCATAAAATGAAAACATTACACTTTCACTATTTCAAAATATATTCTTAAATAAATATGCATATATTTTGCAATAATATGTGGTTGAATCAAACTTTTTCAGTACTATATGAATTGCTTTACTTTAGGCTCTTCTGACCCTTATCAAAGAGTTCCACGCTCACCCAAACGTACAATGGTAATGCTTGGAGATAATCCCTCTGAACAGGATAAATGTCGGTCTCCTACAGCTGATCAAGTACTTTATTTTCTATCAAAATATAAAAATAATAATTTTTTTTTAACAATTTATAAATGTTATGTACTTTAACTATTAATGCTTAGCTACAGTGTATATATTTTTTTTCTTCAAAATTCTATGATTTTTGAGTTTGCACAGCATTTAAAAGTGTTTAGGAAATGCATTGAAATTACTTGAATTTATTTATATCCTCATTTGAAAAAAATTTTGATTTTATAAAGGTAAAAATTTTTTAAGAATTCTCGACTAAAGGTTGTTTTATTTAAGGTATCTTAGATACTTGATTGAGATAAATTTTTTTCACTTGCGATTTTAACTTTTTAAAATTCATTTTCTTGTCTTTACATTGTTATTTAGACAGTACAAAGATGCTGCGTTAGTTATGAAAGATATCTGTAACTAGTAAACTGTCTCATTACTCATTTAGTTGGAAATTAATTTTTATTGCTTAAAGATACCGAAAAATTCAAGATTGCAAAATAACTTATTGAAGCAAAATTTCACTAGAGGGCTTATTTTCATTAGTTGCAATCTAGAAAAAAATACTTATACCATATTTCTGTATTGCTGATTAAGGTGAACTATTATTTTCCAACTAAAATTTAATCTATTTAATTTGCTCATTTGTTATAAAAGCGTCTGTTGACAATTTACCTGGTTTGTCTTTGAATATTTAATTAAAATCTTTTAATTTTATAATAATTTCTTTTTCTATTTATACAAGTATTTATGAAATTAATTTTCCCTATTTTACTTTAGTTCAAATAATAAAAAAAAAAATTTAATGTTTTACTTTTTGAAGGTTAATGGCATGTGTCTTAGCCCAACCACTAGGAAACATTTATTACAAAGAAAACCTGCTTCAGCAGAGATGCGGCGAACAAAATCGCAAGGTAAGATACAAGGTAATGTCAAACTTTCTATAATTTTAAATTTGTTTATTGAACCTTAATAATTAAAGATATATTCTTAAACTTTTTAACTGTTGAATTTTAGATAAAATCGACAACTCTTTCTCCAGATCAAGAAGTTCTAGCATGTCTAGCTTAGAAAACATGAATTCTGAATCTGTACAATGTTTAGTATTTGCTGAATCTTATTGTAGGAAGTCAGGTAAATGCATTGGTTTAACATAAAACTAAAACAATTTTTTAGGAACTAATAAGAGGTAGCACATATAAGAGAAAGAAAAAATGGTTTTGCTTGATATATAAACTATTTTCATTCAATAAGTTTCAAGTGACTTACTAGTATCATCTCTGATGAATAAATCAACTCCAAATGTTTATTTATTCATCAGACATTATTTGAAAGTACATTACTTGAAGTATTTGATAAAAAAGATATGCCTCATCTACTAAAAAATAAAGAGTAATTACACTTATAAATATATATTTTAAAAAGCTTTTTCATTGTAACCTCAAAATTTTTCTCTTGAAGAAATTATTATAGGACATTGAAAAAGACTCAATTAACTAAGGCTCCCTAATTTTTTTGCCATTATTTAAATTGCCAAGCTTAAATTATAATAATTGGTTTTGCAAAATAACTAGTTTCTACCATTGTATCAGTTTATGCTGAGTTATAATCCAATAAAATGTTGCGCAAAGAAATAGCTAACTACTTTTTGCCTCTTTCATGTGTAGTTTATTTCATACTGTTTGTTAAATGCTATTTTTTTAAAAAAAATTGGAACAAAAATTTGTCTAAAACACATGATTTTGATTAGTAATAAATCAATGTTTTATAATTATTTACGTATGTTGATTTCCCCTCATTTTAGAATGTGAATTGAAAACAAATATAAAAATAATTTAGTCGTCAAAGTAATATTGAGTGCATGAGGTATGAACAGCAGCGAAAGATCTATCCCACCTGCAACAAATGTTTTTCCAGTGCAGCCAGTTCAACCCACCTCCTTAGCTGTGTGGATTTTGAAAAGGAGGATTTTCTGTGCGACCGGTCTTTTTTTTTAATTTTTTATTTCCTGAGGGTGAATGGACTCATAGACCAGTGGGGATGAGAAAAAACAACAACAGTAATATTCTCTATCTGATATTTTCTGAAAGCCCTCTGAAACATTTCTTTTTAAATGTCTATATTTTTCCTTTAAAAATAAAAAAAATTATTTCTGTAAACCAAAAGGATTCTAAAGAAGTGAAGAAAAAAAATTCTAATTTGATTTGCTTTTAACTTACAGCTTGACCTAGGCTTTATTGAGGATGTAGGGGTCTAGAAAATTTGTTGAAATGAGATTCAAATAAATCTGAATCTGTTAATATAATAATCCGTAATAAAAATTAGTATAATTACTTTTTATTTTATTCATTTATATTTTTTAAAACTTGAGTACCATTCTTTGGCAGTGATTGGACAAGAATGACTCAAGGAATAGAAAAAATTAGTATTGAACCTTTTGATTCCTGGGGCATTGCAATATTTTTAATTCTCTCCATACAAATTTGGTTAAGAATATATTATGGTTGAAAATAGGGGAATGGATATCAAACTTTATCTTTCTGACTCTATTCCACTCCTGTCTTAGTTTAACATACAGACTGATGACTCATACTATATGAATGAATCTTCTTATCAATACCTAAATCTATTTATTTGTATTATTGACATCATGATTTAGAGAATTTCTATACAGCAAAACGTGAAAAAAAGAAATATTTCTCATTCATTATTAAAATGCAACACATATTTTTAAATGACACAATCCTGCAGTTTTAGGTATAAGTGTCAAAAACTAAATATTCATTTAAGTAAGGCTCATAATATTTCTGCAGTTTGTGATAGACACAAAATTAGTCTAAGTCAAAAGTTATTGCCAGTTTTGTTTGTAACTTTCTGAGAAAAACTATAACAAAAGCGATTTTGGATCAATATGACCCACTCCACAGTTCTAGTGTTAATCTTTTAATTTTACTATTTCAGATTTTGTTACAGCCCCAACATTATGGGTCGGAACAAATTTAGGATCTGTTCTTGTGATTCTTCTTACTCTTTCGCCAGAAGAAGATCAAAGATACACTCAACCTGTTATTGTTTCTCCTAGTGGTAAGTTATTTTTTGCTTTATGTATTTTATTTTTTTTCTTACTTTTTTCAGTTTAAGAAAATATGTTTATCTTTTGGTATAATCAAATGATTAATATTCAAAATTTTCTGTAGTTAACTTAAAAATTGTGAGCTATTTTTTTCATTTTTAATACAAGGGTTTTTTAAATAAAGATTTTAGTGTAGAAATAAGTGAGGATAGTTGCCATGATTCATAGTTTTTGATTTTTCTTTTTCTTCTATATTTTTTCACAATATGATTAAAGTTCTGGCATGCTTAATTTCTTAACTATTATAACTACTAATGATTAAAAAACCTTTAAATTCGAATCTTGAATTTATAAATAAGAAAAGTTGTTTTACTATACCAGTTTACTATATAGGTGGGGTAAATTGGGATACCCTTCCTTGGGTCTAAAGTACATTCAATCCAAGGAACAACATTCTTTCCCATTACAAAGAAGTTCTAAAATAAATGGAACAATTTGTTTTATAAAAACTATATTATAACTTTACATGCTTTTAATTTTACTTATTACATTAAATATAGTTTAATATATTTAATGTAATAAGATATAAATAATGTAATAGATATACTATACATAAATATATTAAGTTCATATATGCTCTAAAATCCAAAATCTGTGTCTGTTTTTACAGAAAGATATTTTTTTATATTTAGATCCAAGAAAAATAAATCTCGCTACGCAAATTGGAAAAATAAATTTTTAAATAATCTCTTTTAATATATAGTGTGCTGAAAAAAGTATGTCCCTGAAAAACTTTTGTTCTAATGATAGGATCTTCACGTGCTAGGACGCAGTCTTAAAAGTTAAAGAGGGGGACTTCAAATTTGCTAGTTAATTAGTACAGATGATATTTTTTTAGTTATGAAATCAGATACAAAATTGTACTTTCTCTGAATTAACATGCCTTTTTTTCAGCGGATTTGGATTTCTGACCCCTAAAATATCCCCTAAAGTACCCAAAATCTAGGAAATATTGTCCCAATAGTTTGGTCAGGATAGGGGTCCAAATTTTGCACTCGTTTATGTTAATCTTATATTTTGTATACTTTATGTTGAAAACTTTTTAAGCAACTAGAAAAATTTTAGTGCATAATTATAAAAGTGGTTTGTGCAAACATAATTAAAAGTTAAAGAGAGTGACTTCAAATCTTCTCATTAATTAGTGCAGATGATATTTTTTTAGTTATGAAATCAGATACAAAATTGTATTTTCTCTGAATTAACATGCCTTTTTTTCAGCGGATTTGGATTTCTGACCCCTAAAATATCCCCTAAAGTACCCAAAATCTAGGAAACATTGTTCCAATAGTTTGGTCAGGATAGGGGTCCAAATTTTGCACTCCTTTATGTTAATCTTAATATTTTGTATACTTCACTCTATGTCCAAAACTTTTTAAGCAACTAGAAAAATTTTAGCGCATAATTATAAAAGTGGTTTGTGCAAACATAATTCTATGCAAAATATAAATTTTAATAAATATTTTTAATTTTTTATTATTTTATTTAATAATGATTGAAAAATTTTGAATTGTAGGGTATACAACTTTTTACATCATTTTAAAATATAAAATTTTAAATTGCAAAATACAAAATTCAAGCAAAATAAGTGGAATTGTTGCTGAGAAATCAAATTTTAATGATATGTCTTTTTTAAAATTAGATTTCTCACAAACTATTCAACCTAATTTGCTCAAATTTTGTATTTTGTCTTTTAAATTACGTACTTTAATTTTTTATACCTTACTGTGATGCCACAATAGACATTACATATTTCCTAGCTTTTAAAATTTCTTTAATTTATTAAACTAATTTTTTTAAAATCATTCTTAATTGCATTTTAATTAAATTAAACTAATTATTTAATTATTATTTTTTTACATTTTTTTAACAGCTAGAAAGAAAAGCCGAAGAATATAAAATATTTTATTCTTTTCTTAACAATCAATGTAACAGCTAACTTTTTATTTCAATACTAATGTAAGACTCATTAATTCACTGTCGCGACTAAATAAAGAACAAAAATCTTTTTATTTCCTACCCCAGAAATGTTTCACTTACATGGTTAAACTAAAGTGCCTTCAGTGAACAAGAGTGGCGTCAATCGAAGTGAAAAGCAAAACTGCGCAAGCACGTAATAGGATCGGGTTACCAGAAGATAGGTATTAAATCATGGGCTTCCATGTTTGACAGTGTAGTTCTTGAATTCGTTCGTTTGTTAGGGGATGGGATGGAAAATGTTTTTTTCTTCTCCTAATCGATCATTTCATTAAAACAACGTAATATCTTTACAGTTTTTAACTGGTAATTGATTGACTTTTAAAAAATTGCTTAAAAAATTGTTTTCTACATTGAAATTTTTTTGAAAATGAAATTAATATTTCAACAAAATTCTATCCTTAAATATTAGTGTCATAATTTTATAATTTTATTTTTCAGTAATTAAACAAAAATTAAAATTAAACAAAAAAAAATTAAACAAAAAATTTAAACAAAAAAAAAATTTTTTTTGAGAAATATATTTAAAGCTTGTTTTTTACTTAAAAACACAATATATCCATATAAATGAATAAATACACGTAGAATTATTGTTTTAGTATAAATTAATTTATATTGTTGTGCATGGGCAAGTAGTTTAAAATTTTAATATTAAGAGAGTATGTAATTTAAAAAATAATTATTTCTTTTCTTGAAGAGAACATAAATTGCCCTCATTAATAACAGTGAATTTTTAGTATATGATATTAAGAATGTTCAATCTATTTTGAACTGTCAAAGATACATTTTGACAATTGACAGCTGCACAACCAGGCATACTACAGGTAAAACAGGAAAACAATTTTAATTATAAAAGAAAACAACAAAACATATTTAAGGCTTTTCAAAAGAAACAAACCAATACATAATAAAAGACTTAAAATTAACAAAAAAATTCACATGTCACTATTTCAATTATAGTATTACATTAAGCTACAGGTAAAACGGAAAAAAAATTTAATTATAAAAGTAAACAACAAAAGAAATGTAAGGCTTTTCAAACCAAATCTAAATATAATAAAAAACTTAAAATTAACACACCAAAAAATTCACATGTCACTATTCTAGTTAAAGTATTACATTATTAAAGCTTCCAAAGTTAGATAATGACGTGATTTTTTATGGTATTAATTGCATAAACTAATTCGTTTTGACATTGAATTGCAATACATTATGTTTTATTAATAGATAACTCTCTTACACTACTTTTAAATTTAGTTTCAGTTGAACCAAAGTGTGAGTTTACAATATTTTTTTTTAATTATTGCAATAGATACAATTAATAAAGATACAATAGCTATATATAAACAAATGCATAAAAAATTTTACACTACCTATTTAGACATATAAAAATATTGAAAATTCAGCTCTAAGATCACCTTCATAAGGAAAATTCAAATTCAGGTATCAACTATCGAAGCAGACGACGCTTCATTCTTAGCGACATAGAAACGGCGAGACCCATGAATGAGATATAAAAACGGCGCCATAATACAAAAATAGCACAATTCATAGTTTCCGAATTTAGAAACGCTGAATTTGACCCATAATTATGAATTAAATAGATAAAAAATAATTCTATAAGTATGGTTATTAATTTAAAATTATTTTAAATGGTTCGGAAAAGTTTTTACTTCACGAAAAATTAAATTAGAGTGCAAAACTCTGCAGCAGACGTATACTAGAATGTAATAAATTCGAAAAAGTAAGAAAAATTAGCAATTTTAGTTCATAACTTTTGACTGCAATTGTAAAATAAGTATTTCTTAAAATAAAAACAAAGCATTCAAAATTGTACCTACCTTCTATTAATGAAAATATTCAGTTTTCACAACACTAATCATGCTTCTCGTGTTAAACGAATGGAGAAATTTTCCATTTAGCCTGCGGCGGTAAAGACTTAGTTTCCTCCAATCAGATTTTGTCGGGAGGTTGGCGCCACTCTTGTTCACTGAAGGCACTATAGGTTAAACTAATTCTCACCGTCATTTTGGTGATTAGCTTTCGCCAATTTATTTTCAAATTTAATTAATATTGATTCTTCTTCTTTATTTATTGGCTGTGTTATCCTTCAATAAATCACCAACCATGGATCTCTTCCCATGTGTTCCTAACTGTGTGTTGAAAATAATTCAATCACTTTTTAATTTGGCTTTTGATTAGGCTGGTCATGAAGGATTTATCTACCATGGCCTGTACTTATTGATGTTATTATGCAAAATTTATTATTTGACTTAGAAAGTCTTATTATGGATAAAATATAATTTTTTAGCTCAAGCTTTACAAATACGAAATGAAAGTTTTATTATAATTATGATCCAGTTTTCATCTTCAACTGTCATTTACATTATCCTGTTTTAATCACAACCTTCAATTAGTCAATTATACCATTCAACTCCAACCACATCGAATTTCGTCATTATACTTACAATTCAAATTTGTTTCATTATTATTGAATAATATAATAAAAATGAATAAATATTTACTGTTTGTCTAAGATAGGTACTCTTCCAGACATTCGTCTGGAGCTGTGGTGGTGACTATGATAATGAGGTATGATTATTTCAAGTAGGGGTGCTTGGTCTCTCTTTAGGACTGGTTTCGGTGAGAGAAAAGGAGACCTCTTTCTTCGGTTTATTATGTTAGCCCTGTTCAAAATGCCCTCTTCTTGTTTCCATAGCACCAGACTGCCGCAGACTTTGTATCAGGAAGAGTACCTATCTTAGACAAACAGTACTAAAATTTTTTTGTTGTTATCTTTGGAGAAAAGAATTTTATAATTGTATACAAAAATTTTCAAGTTGCTTAAAAAGTTCTCAATATATAGCGGAATATACAAAAAATTAAATTAAAGTTAAGGGGTCCAAACTTGGGACATGTCTCCTGAAAATTTTTAGTAGAGTTTCGGTGAAAGTTTTTAGAGAGTAAAAATTTTTAAGAAGTAAGTTTTTGTGTCTGATTTCATAATTTGAAGTATCATCTACACTAATTAATTAGCATATTTAAAGTCGCCCCCTTGAACCTTTAGGATTGAGTCATAGAATGTGAAGATCTGTTAATTAATTCGAAAGTTACTAAGGGTAGTCCCTTTTTTTTCGCATTCTACAACTAAAGGAAAATTTAAATTAGCTTCCGAAGTATGCTATTCCTTTTTATGGAATGATGTTAGTAAAAAAGAAAAGAAAGATTAGACAACATGTGATTGAGGGAGCCTCCTGTTTTTTTTTCAATGGAAATATTAGCCTCAGACTTGATAAGCCAGAACATGGTTCAACAGGTTGTATTACCCTACAATTTCAGTTAGCAAACTTTTATTTGTGATTTTGTAGTGGAAGATTTCATTCCCTTTGTGGAGTGAGCTCTGTTTTCATTTTGAAACAATTTGCAGATATAGTTGGTTAACTGTTAATTTTGCTAAATTACAAATTGCAAAAATTATGTAGTATGTCTTGAATTGGGTTGATCATGAAGATGTATGATTTGATATGAAAGACTCGATTGTGATTTTTAAAATTCAAGTATTTCTTAGGAAAATCGCTTTGACCCTCACAATCTAGGTATGTAAAAAAGAATTAGGTTCTAACATTTGATTCTTGCTATGTTATTCAGTTTTAATAAATAATATTAACGGGAAAATATTTATAGGTACAGTATATCGCCTGAAAGGATCTATTCTTTCCATTACATTCCTTGATTCCACAGGAATGGCACTTTCTCTTCAATTTGAATCATGGAAAATGGATACTAAGTCAAATAATGATAAAGAAAAGAAAAGTAAGTTGTTTGCTTTTTAAATTGTTGATTCTTTGTCTGATTCCTTTTGTTTGTTGATTTTCTTTCTCTAATTGAAATTTTTATTTTGTTACTGTATATTAGTTATTAATGTTATTAATAAGAATCTTATCCAGCAATTTTTACTTCAATTGTGAAATGTAAATTATTAAAATAAAAGTACCAAGTATGTTACAATATTGTCCTTGTTCGTAAGTTAATGCCTGCTAATTGTGCATTGTTTGCAATTCTACAACTTATAGTTATCTGAGCCTTACCATGTTCTGCAATTTTATGTTTTAGAATATTTGCATTCATCAAAATAATATTACGGGCACCAAACGCTTAATTTTTCATTTTTTAAAAATTTATTGGTGGCTAGAAAATCAATGATTGCTGAAGGATAACAAAATTCTTCTTCTGATAAGCCTGTTCTAAGTAAGGTTTCAATAAAGATATAACTAATAATATGGGAGTTAAGGTATAAAAAGTAAGTTTCTGCCCATCCATGTACCGAATTAAAAATTGAAAATGATGAAACCACTAGTCAAATTTAGTTTGCAAAAAAAATCCATTTATTCAGTTGATATAGGATTCATTTTTTAACGTGACTCTAAAAAACAATATTTAATGTAAGCATGACTAGAAAAAGGCACTTTAAAACTAACTTGAAAACTATTTTTAACTATTTTATAAATATGGGAACTATAAAATGCAACGTTTTATTTATTTTACATTTTTAAAAAAAATCAACAAAAGAAATCCTGAAATGTTGTCATTTACCTGATTGAAAAAAATCTACTTTAACATTGTAAAAATACACCAACGTCAAAGAGCTTAACTAATTATAATATTAACTAATCTTATGTATAATTTTATGATAACCCTTTAGAAATATTGTCAATACCCTACTTATTTTCTGCTTTTTATTTGTTTAGAACTTTCTTTAAACAATCAATCTAAAAGCAAAGTTTCTCCAACATCATCATCCGATTCTTCTGATGCTCAGTTGGTGCTTTTATGCTCAGAGAAACAAGCTTTTGTGGTTACAGTACCTTCCCAGTCTTGCGTTCAAAAAATTAACCTTGCTGAAACATCATTTGTAGTTAAAGCAGAAGTGATCTTTTTAAAAGAACATGGTTTGTTTTTATTTTCTCTGTTTATTTTCCATAAAAGATTTATAAAATACATATATTTTCTTGAGATTAAGTAAGATTATATATACAAAATATTTTCCAATGTTAAAGACTTTTTTTAGATGTATTGTATCCATTAAAAGTTGTTCTTAAGTTAAAGTTGTTTTTGAAAAATGCCTGTTTTTATTCTATAGTATAACAAAACTATGTTAAAAGCACTTTGTTAATTTTTTTTAAAAGAAATATCTATTTCGAAGCATTGTGAGTACTTCATAATAAGTGACCAAAAAGTAATTAAAAATATATTAGAAATATTAGAAAGAAGAAGCTTGTAAAATGTTATGCATGTTAAAATTCATTATAATAAATTGTCATTTTTCAGAATAATTTAGGTGTATGCTAAAAATATTTATCAGGCCTTGAATTATAGCATTTTCAGATATTATATCTCAATTTCTCTACAAATTTGTGTTCAATCGGCAAATATTGAATAATTTTGTTGTATCTTTTCCCATTGTATAATACTGGGATATATTTGCTGGTTAAGCAGAAGATTAACCAAAGTGAATAGTTATTAGTTTTAGGAGACTTTAATCAAGACTTTCAAATGTACTTGGCAGCAAGGCTGGATACAGGTTTTACAGGACCTCAAACAATTTCCATTCCCTTCCTCAAAATATAAAATGTCTTATTTTATAATTTGTAAGCGTTTTGAAAAAGTCTATTTTAAAACAGTAGTTTACACTTTGTGTTCTACTTTTGATAATTTAATACGTACTAAAATATTAGTTTTCTTAATGCTTTATCAGCCTAATGCCTTGTGTAGTTTTTCAAAACACAAATTTATTCTATATAAGAAGAAATCGTTTTTAATTTTAAATTTGTGAAATATTATATACATATATATATTCACAGGGTTTTCAAAATGTATCAAAAAGGCCAAATAGTTAAAAAATTATACATCAGATTAACTCTTCATGATTACAATTTTCAAATGCTGCATTTAATGATTTTGTTGGTCTCTTATGCAGGGGCGATTGTGCTCCGGAAAAATTCCGGATTTCCGTATTTTTCACTAACAGTGATCCGGAAGTTTTCGGAGATCGAAGGTCCAGACGTTTAAAAAAATCAATGATCACAGAAGTTTCCGGAAATCAAATTTTCAAAGGTGGAACTTAAAAACACAGTTTATTTTATTTGTTTGTAAGGGAGAACCTGAGAAATACTTTATAAGCTTCTATTCATGATTAATATTAATTTTTTATCAGTAAATAGTTATTATAATCATAAACTCAAGAAAGAAAGACATATTTGTAAATTTCAATTACTTCTGCAGGTCATCATAGGTATGAGTAAAATTTTAAATATATTTTAAGTAAACTAAGAAATATTGAGAAACAGAAAAAAAACCTTGTTTTAATTTTTTTTCAATTTAAACTTTTTTTTTTTTTTTTTTAACTCAAGAAATTTTCCGGAATTTTGACTTGGGCTCACAATCACCCCTGCTTATGTGAAGGGGCATGCAGAATAATAAATAGATAACTTCTTATGATGGTAAATCACAATTTAATAAAATAACTTATATTTACAACTTGCTTATTATCAACGAATGGAAGTGTACCGCAACAAAAGAAGCTTTTTTTTAATAATCTTATTTTTATTATTGCATTGCCACTCACTTAGTTAAAAAAATTAAAATAAAATAAATCATGTTTATGTCTAATTGGCAATTTCAAGCCCAGACCTCTGGAGTAGATATATTGGAGTAGTGGTAGAATGACCAGCTCACTTTACTAACTCACAGCTCACTCACTCCATGTACTAACCAGAGTAAAAGTTTTAACTGAAACAAGGTTTCGTGAGAATGAGTTGAACGGAGAATTCCTTGTCTCTCTCCTTATCTTGGATGGTTAAGAGTGCTAAAGAAAACACTTGGTTGAATTTGCTTTAAAGTTAGTGAAAGCACTGTCTCCATTCCAGCTGGTCATATGCAAATATTATATGTGCAGTTAATGAATCTTAGAAATTATACTGAGTAGATAATTTTATCCCTTCGTCCCAATCTTTCTAAGTCTCAGATATTTTTAATGTAAAAAAATCTAATGTAAGAAAAATAAGAATAAACTGAAGTGTTAGCAATCGGCCCATTTAAAGTTTGCTAAATTCTCAATTATGAACACTTTAATAAATTAAAATGCGTCACATATATCAATGTCAACTGCTTACACACCCTTTAGAGTTTGATTTGATAGATTATGTTGTTTAGTGAAAACAACTACAATAGATTTAGGTATTGTCCTCATCGTTTGAGCAACAACTTAATTATTAGTTAGTGTTGATAGTCATTAGTTTATAAATTATAAACAGCTGGTATAAAACAAATTGAAGTAATTATAAAAGTTTGCTTGAAAACAATGCAATCTATTTAAAATTGATTTATTATGAGATTGTATTAATAAAATGTTTGACGCCCGGTGGCTGAGTGGTAGCACTTTGTGCTACCTTGCCACAGGTCCAGGGCTCGATCCTCGGGCCGGACAAGGTTGACTCAGCCTTCAGTGGGTTGATAAATGAGTACCAAGCATGCTTGGGAACTAAACACTGGGGGTTCTGTGTTAGGCTGACCTCCTGACCGGAACATCTGCCCCTGCACCCCAGAGCCCAAGGTCAAGAAAACTAGGATGGGCACAGTAGGCTTTGGCCCTCTGTGGGCTGTCGCACCACTGAATTTAGTTTGTATTCAAAAAATGTTTTACCAAAGAAATTTAAAAAATGATACAGTAAAAATATTGTTTCATTACCAATAAATAGGAACATATAAACAATTTACAGAGTATTAAGCAAACTCCGACATAATAATCTTTCATTCATACTTTATATCTGGATAGAAGCAAAATTGCCTATCCCATTATTAATGATTATGGAAAAAAAATTATAAGTTTTAAAAAATTACATATTTCTTCACAATTTAACGAATTATAATTCTACGGTATGTTAAAAAAATACCCCAATCACCAAAGTGCCACTTATTGGCAGCCTTTACAAACTGTTATGTAAAATGTTAAAAAACCAGTTTTGGGGGTAAACTTAAATTGAACTAGGCTTCTGTCCAATTCTCAACCATCCGTGCTCTTGAGTTTCCATACATTTTAGACTCTCTCTCTTTATATATATATATATAGCTTTTTGTGAGAAATTATTAAAGTCCTGATACAATTTCCTTACTGAGTGTCGTTTTATATGACAGATTCAGCAGCATTAAATTTTATAGAATTTGACAAAGTGTTGAATTTTTAGCAGTCTACAATATTAATCACTTACTTTAATTAAAAATATGACACTGATTGCTTAGCTATAACCACATCTTTATTATCTTTATTTTTTAATTTTATTTTCAATGTTTATCTAAATTTGTGTTTCACAAAATATTATATTTCTTGATTAAAAACTTTATTCTCTTCAAAAATATACAAAGTGGTCAGCATTTTTCAAGCATTCAAAAATAAAAGTTTCTTTTAAAGACTTGTCACATTCGAATGAAAAGAAGCTAAATAATTTGCAATGGAAAAAATGAATTTGCCAACGCAAAATGGAAAACAAGGTGAAAAAATGGAGAGGGTTGATATTGCCATTATCAAGAATATACGAAATCATCAATTGCTGCATATTGTTGGAATCTTGGGCATAAATTCAATTTTGACAATGCCAAAATTATTTCCACTACAGTCACATCAGCTCTTTTTGATGTCTTGGAATCTCATTTTATTCATATAAATGCTGATTCCCTTGTTAACAACATTTGCTCCATACCTCCTCTCCATAGTGTGTGGAAATACATTTTGTTCCATTTTTCAACTTTTTTCTTTCTCTCAGCTACTGTGGCTTTTCTTGTTTTGTTTCTCACTTTTTTACCATTTTTCGTTAGCAACTTTACGTTTTCATTTTCAAAACAATTTTTTCCCTTCTCATTTATGTCTGGCATATCTTGAAAACGGGTGTCTATTTTTGAGCGTTTGAAACTTGTTTACTGTTTTTTTTATTTTTTATATTTTTGGAGTGAATAAAGTTTTCAATTAGGTTATATCTTTACTGCGATAGTTTCTTGCGATTAATTATTTAATTCAAATTATAAAAGCAATGAAAGCATTAGTTTTCACTTTGTATTGTTTTAAAAATTTTTTTTACTTGTTATACTTGTTATAAATCTATGTTAGTCTGAGGAAAATAATAAGGATAAGGATTTAAGCTATCATAATCTTTACAACTTTTTGAAAAGTACTATATCAGGTTGACCACCCACCTTGAAAACCTGGAATTATCAGGGAATTTTTGTTATACTGGAAAAAACCTGGAAAAATCAGGGAAATTTGGATAAAAACCTGGAAAAATCAGGGAATTTTAAAGAAAAGCTGGAAATTTTTTTGATTTTTATTTTAAATTTTACTGATTTAAATTATTTACTGATTTTATTAATTTAAATTATTTTACCATCCATTATATGCACTTTTTTTAGGAAATGTATCACCAAACAATTAATATATCTTTAACGATGTTTTGCTTGTAACAAAATATGATCCATTATTATCCTGTTAAACTAGAATGCCTCATATAACTCTCCCATGGTTGCTAAATGAATGGAGAAATCTTTGACCTCTATGGAGGCTATGGGACTGTGCAGTTTAGAAAATGCAAAAATTGTTGAAGAAAGGGTTAGAATATTTTCTAACCCCTTCTCTTCTATACTTCTCTTTTTAAAAGAAGGTTGTTATTTTTTTCTTCTAGTCCATAGGCAAGGGTTTGAGATGGTTCGGATGTTTTAGTAGTTATTTTTTTCTGTTTTGATAAAATGATAAAAAATATTTTAGTATTTGTTACTTTATAAAATTCTCCAAAAATTAGTTATTTATAATTTAATAAGAATATTTTTTATATTGCACTCTTTTTTTGAAAGCTTTTGTACTCCCATGCAATAAAATCTGTGAATCTCAGCAAAGCCAACCAATCGCACATTTTCTTACAATCGCTAACAACAATATGTGTTGACAAATCGTTATAATTGTTGCATTAATTCTAATTTTCTCAATTTCATTTTAACCTTTTATGACATGTATTTTAATTAAAGAAACGTTTTTTAAGAAACAACTATATGTTAAGATTTAATTTAACTTTTTTGTTTGTAAATATTTGATTTTTTATTCAAAATTCCTATTGTATAGTAATCACAAAATCAAAAATTCGTTAAAGTTGCTTGCATTCCAGAGATATTTCCAAAAATTTTTCTCTTTTTGCCCAAATAAGCTGACAAAGACCAAGGAAAATATAGGAAACATGTTAAATGATGTATAAACATAGAATATAAAAATGTTTTATTAATATATGTTTATTAAGAAGAAGGAAAACAAAACTTAGTTTTTTTTTTGTTCTGCACTGTACAGGTATAAGTTTGTAGTTATAAAAACAGAAACAATTAACTATGCTAAACTAAAAAAAAACATGTATTTAGATTAGAATTCTTTAAATATTTTAATTTCAAATAAGAAAGAAAAGAAAAAAAAACAGAATAAATTTTAATGAATTTTATCTGCTTTTTCTTTGCAACAAGAAATTGGACAATTTTGCATTTGTTACATTCCTTTATGTGTACAGAATCTCTAAAAATAATAATGCTTATGCAAAATAGCATTATTTAAACATTTGACTTGAGATACTAGTTTAAGGAAAATATGATCAATGAATTTTATAAAGAGCATTTCGATAAAGTAGAGTATAAATGGCTTTATATTGAAATCTAAACTCAGTGACTCATAAAAATGTTTGTACACTTATGACTTTCAATGAAATAAGACCATCCATTAATTGTAATAAATATTTCAAAACGGATATTTAATATTAAAAAATATATTCTGTTCTTAGCAAAACTGTATGAAATATTTTAAAAACAAAGCAAAAGTTTATTTTAAAAAATCAATGCTCAAAAAGTTGTAAAAACTTTTGCAACTTACAAAAGTCATCGTACAATTTTTAAAAAAATCCACCTATTAGTAAATATTTTTTGTTAAATTAACATTTAGTAGAGTTTCCTTTCACATCTAAAATAGTTTTTAAAATTATGTGAATAAAAGTAACTAGTTTTTTTTATATATATATTTTTTTTTTGTCTGGTGAAATTTGAGCAAAATAATTTTTATTGAGTTTAACAGAAACTTTTACAACACTCAAATGTGAATATATGAATTTTTCCACAAGTTTTATAATTTTAATCTCTGATGTGAGGTCCTTCTTTTAAGCATTTATCACATATTGCACATTGGAATAGGACACAATAAACTAATTTAGCGATATTCATTGCTGATATACATCTTATGATGACACATTATCAACTTTCAAATGTTGTCTATTGTATTATTATGACCACTAGCCATTTTTAAATAACGGAAAAAAATATTACAGAGTTAGAAAGTAAAAATTAAAATATAATTTTGCTATCATAACTTTGATACTAAATTACAAATAACTAAATAAAAAATTAAATAAAGAAATTAAAGCAATAGACCACAATTTTATTTCTGAAATCCAAAAGCATTTAAATGCACGCTGCCTTTAGTGAGGCAAAATTTTTTTTACTTTTTTTATTATTGATTTCTTAAAAATAAACTTTTGCTTTGTTTTTTAAAATATTTCATGCAGTTTTGCAAAGAATAGATTATACATCTTATTATTGAATACCCATTCTGAAATATTTATTTTAATAGAATAGAGCCCTATTTCAATAACAGTTATAAATGAAAGAACACTTTTGGGAGCCACTGTAAATATAAAAATTTATTGATATATAATCACCTGCAATGGTTTTCTTTTGCTTAATGAGAATATACTAAATAATACTTATCCAAGATTTTTTTGGTCATTCTGTACTTGCCATTTGGTACACTTTGAGCAAAAACTACATGAAGTAACACATTAAACTTTTTTATTCAATATAAACAATATATTCTACAAGCTAAACATATTATTTTCTCTTCACGTTTATTAATTTTTTAAAAATTTATATTGTGAAAAAACATTAAAAAATTAAAAACAAAATCTTGCCAAATTGTCAAAATAAATTTGGTCTAATTATTTTTTTAAGATGATATAGTAAAAAAATAACATTTTAAATAAAATACTTTATTGGCACTTTTCTTGTACCCATCCTACACTTTATGAGAAAAAAAAAAGAAAAAAGAAACACGCAGACCTGGAAATTTTAAGATTTTTACCTGGAAAACCTGGAAAAATCAGGGAAATTTGAAACCTGATTTGAGTGGCCACCCTGTATATAAATAAAATGTGAAATGTACTATTTAATAAACTTCAATTTAAATTGTTTTATGTCTTTTTTTTTGTAGATAAAATATGTTTAGGATGTTATTCTGCCTCTGGAAATTTAACTATCTACAGCCTTCCATCTCTTAAGATTGTCTGCAATGATGAATTTCTGCCATTAGCTGATATGCGGTAAGACTTGATTTTTTTATGTTAAAAATTTTATTTTTATTTCCTATTCACTTTTATTTTAGATAAAATAGAGAATTAAGGATTAATAGGCATATTGAAAATGTTCTTGTTCCTTCATTCAGTCCAACATTTGTCTTTGTATTGAATATTTGAAGAAAAGTATTGGTTTTTTGGACTTATTTTTAAGAATATGTTTAGCACCAGATTCATAATTTTGATTTTAGGAAAAGAATCTCTGTCTAAAAATAATTAAAAAGGAAAATAACATTCAGAAAATTTTAAATTCATTGAACCACATATCTTTAATGTATAATTTTTATCACTAGTTTTTTATATTTTCATATATCGCTAACTCTTAAAAGGAAAATGTTTTCTAATTTGTGTTTGACAACATGTTAAAAACGTTATAGTTTTTGGTAATTAATTAAAATTTGCCTCTATGATTTCAATGCTTAAAAAAATGCAGTGAAATTTATGATTTATGTGTAATGAATTTTATTTTGTTTTGTAGAATTGCAAGAACATTTTGCTTTAGTAAAAATGGGCATGGAGTTTATCTTTGTTCCCCAACTGAACTTCAGAAGTTTTCAATATCATCCAGTTACTGGTAAAATTTTGAAATACTTCATATGTAGTTTAATATTTTCTATGATTAAATACAATTACAATGTTGATAATTTTTATAGTCCTAAAATATTTTGTTTTATCTACTGAATTTTCTAACTAAATAACAAACTTTTAAAGCCAATTCTTAAAATAATGAATTTTTTTATTAAAACAGATGGCATTTGAACAAAAAATTTACTGTTTGTGAATTCTACAGATAGAACAAATTAGAGAAGAAAAGTCACTCGTATTTTTCATATTTTAAGTTTTTTAAAACAATTTTTAACAATATAAAGAAATTATTCTTGCACTGCAGGCTTGTTAAAATCACACAATCTCATTTCTTAATAAAGACTTAGTACCAAAGGTGTAAGGAATCACTAATTATTAAACTAAGAATAAAATTTTTTTATTTTTTAACACATTATACTTCAAAAAATTGTTATTAATATGTTACTAGGACTGATACTATATATATATATATATATATCAAGCAGTTTATTTTTAATAGGAGTAAAATATTAATGATTACCTGATTATTTAAGTTTTCTACAGTTGTAACTTCTAAATATGACTGTTTCTTACCATAGAAAAGTATAGTGTGATGAATAGTTTATAATTAAGAATAATAAGAGATTATATAACTTCTTCCCAAATCCAACCAAAATTTAAATGATTTTATAACCAGTTTTTCTCATTTTTGTCTCACTTTTATGCCTGTATGTTACTTATAGAAGAGACCTCACTTATGTGTTCAAATATTAATAGGAAACTTTTGTTCAAAACACCTATTGTAAAGCAACTAATGAATATTCTTCAACAATAAATACTTTGTTTTTTGGAAGTGTAGAAATATTTGAGTACTTTGTATTTTTAGAAGTGTAGAAATATTTGAAATATGCCAGTGAGAGGAAAAGACAGTTTCTGTTTTGACCTTTAACATACAAAATGACCTAAAAAGGTTCGGTGATGATAATAGTTTAAAGTTAGAAAAGGCATTCTTTAAGTTAGCAATTCGTACTGAAGATATGAAGCAGATTTATCCTTTTCTCATGAATCACTAAAATATTTTATATTTTTTAAAAAATATTTATATATATTTTTTTAAATATTTTATATATTTTTCATAATGATTATTTCTAATACCCTTTACTTGTACATAATGTTCCTTTCATGCTTTACATTAAATCTTACATAGCCTCATGTTTTAACTTATCTTTTTTTATAATTTGATTAAGCTTTTTTTTTTAAAAAAAAAACTCTTAAAAGATGTTATTGTGATAATTAAATCTGTGACATTAAATCCTGGAATGAAATTCAAAGAAATGATTTTTTATGAAAGGGCTTTGAGTAAATGCAAAATATGTATTAATTGATAGACCATTTTTAAAAAAAAAAAAAATATTCTAAATCTTAGAAGAATAGAAGCTGAGAAAATCATTCAAAATATTTGTGCTAAAATCAATTCCTAGGTTTTAGTTTTGACTTCCCTATCCTTTCTTGTGTCTCATCAATAATGCAAATTTGAGTAGTAGATTAGTTATGTTTTTTAGGTAAAATAATGAGGGTAGATTCTTTGACAAAATTAAACATTCGTGGTGGAAGGTTGTAATAAAATGAGAGCAATTATCTTGCATCAGAATTAAATATTTATTTTTGTAAAAGAGAGAAAATTGAGAGAAGAGCTTTTGCAAAGAAAGAAAATTTTCAACATTGAAGGTTACTAGAATTGGTGAAGCACCAAACATTTTGCTCAGCTATTCTCATGTTACATTCAGGATGGTGAATCAAAAAAAGAATGGATTTCAAATTTTTCATGCCCTTAATTTTTGCGTAAAAGATTGAGAAGAACCTATGAAAAATTTTAAGTGTGAGTGACTTATAGCTTATATACATAGGTCTAGAAAATAATATAGAAATCATTCAAATTATCTTTCTGGTGATGTGGGGGAGACATACTTGAAGGTGACTTTGAGCTGCGATGACAGAACAATAAAATGAATGTTTGGTGGATGCTGATGTTCTAAGAAACTATATCTAAATTAAAGTAATGAAGCAACAGGTGTGGCATTTTCAATATCATAGTTACAATGTTTTTTAAAATGAAAAAAAAAAATTTTTTTTGCTCCAAATTGTGAATAGCTATTTGTCATTTTCATTAATTGATTTCATTTGTCAATTTCATTTTAAAATATCAATTGTTGAATTTATGTAGAATATCAATTGTAGAATTTTTAATGCACAAAATTTCACCTTTCACCAATTCATGTCTTAGTCAATATTCATTTCAAAAATATTTCGCTTTCCAAAACTGTGATTGTTACTTATTACTTTTTATGAACTATTATTTATTTTTTTAGCAATAATTTACAAGATATGCTAGGAACACTTTTTATCAATAAAGAGATTCCTGAAGCACCAAAGTTGAGTTTCTTTAAAGGACTTTTCGCTACTGCTCCCAGTGTTCTAGATCGTGAAGAACTATGTAAGTTGATTTGAGATAAAACATTATATTATACTTATAATTTTATATTTAATCTCATTTATAAATTTATAATAGTATTTAAATATCTCAATCTTATATTCAACTTTAATTTTTAAGTTGGTGCATCTAGTGGAAAACCATCAAAAAATGTAGCTAGCAGTGTACATATCAGTTCAAACACAGAACAAATAAAAGGTCAATCTGGATCTCTGGGATACGAGCTTGCTAAAGTGAAACAGGTAACTTTTATCTATTGTTGTTTCTAATGCTATTTGCCAATTACAGCAAGCCTGCTAGGTGTAACCAAGTGAATTTAAGGCATATGGCTCGTTTCTTATGTTTCATTGGCTCTAAGGCCAGTTCATTCAATCTATAGCCACACACACGTCATAGTCCGTTTATAGGGTAGACCCATTCATGCATCCAGTTGTTCATCCACAGATTGTAATTTTGACCTGAACCAGAAAAGGACCATACTCCAATTCTGTATCCCCAGAGGTATTTGTTATGGGAACATGGTCAGGGTTGCTGTGCTATCTGGAATACTGGGAAAAGTCAGGGAATTTCGAAATTGTCTAAAAACTCTGGGATTTTAAAATTTTTCAGCCAAAATCTGGAAAAGTCAGGGAGTTTGATTTGGCAACTGCCAAACTTGTGACCTTTACGTTTACCGTAAACACATTTTCTACCTGAGAGTTTCGTTTTCACCCCATTTGTCATGGAGCCAAATTTCACAGAACCATAAGTATGCCTGGGTTTTGTGACTTAGAAAACTTTTAATTGGAAAAGGGTCTATGGTTGCTAAAATTTATAACAGGTAGAAGGATGGATATACTTAAGATTGTCTATTCTTATTTGTCATTAAGAAATTTATTGGGGATGAATAGTGTTTTATTATCGCTTATAAATTTTAATTGTTTTTATTTTTATTATTTTCTTAATCCTCTATCCCCAAGATTTGATAAATGAATTAAATTAAACTCTTTATTAAGAACTCGTGGGAAGCAGAGAGATTACTGTTCCACTTGGAATTATAAAGCCATACTATAATATTCTGGGGTCGATCCAGTTTTTATTTTTCGGGACCGTATTTGTAATAAATGGAAATAATTTTTCTAAAAAATGTCTTAATTAAAATGTCTTATTGTAATGAAAAAATCATTTAATTGCATCAGTAACTATTTTTTATTAATTTTTTAAAGTCCAGGTGTTTTTCCAATCACTTTTCAGTCGCTTCACTATGGTGCTTCAAATTAATTCCTTTTTATTTAATACATCTTAGGACATGAGAATTTTGAATTTTAGTCATCACTTTTTTCTAAGTGTTCAATTTGTGACGCTTCATCATAAGTTTGCTTCATTAGTTGATAATTTATCAGCAATTATTAATCATTTTTCTCAGCTCCTTTAACATGGTTTTTTGATTTCCGTTATTTTCAATGTGATGTTATTTTGACTTTCGTATTTCGATTTTGAAATATCACTTTTTGTCACGTTCAGTTTGTGATCCAACGTAATTTTATATGGTTTGATAGTTTTTTTCTGAAGATATTAGTCATTTTTTTGAGTCTTCAGATGTGATTTTTCAAATTCAAGTATTTTTAATATGATATTATTTGGACATAAATCTTAATGCCATGATATTTTTATGATAGTGTTTTCGTTGGTCAAAATTTTCATATGGTTTTTTCAAGTTCTAATATTTTTAATGTGTAACTTCACCCCGTTTGATGATAATTTTTTCGCCTTTCATGCAACATTATTTTTTCGGCTTATTTCTCAAGGTTTTTGTAACTCCGATATTATTAACATCTGAATTTCAAATTTGAGTTTAAACGTATTCGATTCATTACGATGTTGTCATAAAATCACGTTTCCAATAAATTTTTTTCCAAGAATCTGCTGTTGAAAAATTTTGTGTGATTATTTTTATAATGTGAAAATTTGGGAACAGGCCGTTTTTACTAGTTTGAATTTTGTAACTAGGACATTTTTAGAAGTTGAATGTTGTGAGGAGGCCCCCATTTCCACCTGGATCAACCTTTGATATCTATTCCAAATTTTTGCTTATTTTTTTATAATAAATGGACAAATATATTAAATTTTTTTATTCCTTTACTTTTATTTCAAGTTATATTATGTTTTACATTTAAAGATAATAAAAGATAGGGTTTCACTTTTTTTTCTGTATGTTTTTGCTGCCTTGTTTTCACTTTTTATATCTCTAAACTATGTTAATATCGCTAATTTATTGTTTATTTTATAATAGAGAGTAAAATAAATTTCTCTTTTTTTAACATTCTTTTCTAGTTTTCTGTTGTCTAATTTACTCTTTAACATATACCCTGTTTGCAATATTCAAAGACTATAAAGCTTCCTTTTTGGATAATTTTACTTCTGATTGGGTTTAATCCCTATTAATTTTCACCTTAATTTTAATTAAAAGTTTTGGAATACTTAGCTCTCTTATTTAGTAAAGATATAAATTTCTAATAAATTTTTAATGTTTTTCTCCCTTTAATGTTTGTGTTTTTATTTTTTCTTTATAATAAAGGGTCAGATCTTTTTTTATTTGCTTTCTTTTTAACAAATTTGCTTTTATATTTTAATCAACATGCAAAAAAAAAAAAAAAAAAAAACGAAAAAAGAAATAGGGAAAATATTATCTCTAAGAGAAAAATTATATCCAATTGTCTAATTTTGCGTATTTTATTTTAAGAAATATTATTCTTTTTAGTTGAGTTATCAAGAGTAAATAGCTATTCAATAAGCAAGAAAATTTTATTACATTTTATGAAAATATTACAGTATATAACTATGTCATTAATAATATGTCTTTTATAATCATTAATAAACAATTAATGATTATTGTTTACACTGCAAAATAATATATACCATAATTGCTTAGAATCTTGCTGAAAGAGGAGAAAATCTTTCTCAACTTGAAGAAAGAACAGAAAAGATGATGTCTGAAGCTGAAAGTTTTCAGAGTGCTGCACGACAATTAGCTACTAAATTCAAAGATAAAAAGTGGTATCAATTTTGAAATATATCAGCACTGGCATTTAATTCATCAGGATACTTAATCTCCTTAAATGATGCTATTCACAAAGCTAATGCATCATTCAACTGTTCAACCATGAAAAGGTGCAGTGTGTAAAGTACATAGTTGTTAAGTGTATTAGGAGATCAATTACAGAGGAAATCTGTGTTTACTGTATCGTATAGAAAGATCTATTCTAAAACATGTTTGTCATATGTACGGCGGCATAATGTTTATCCCTAAGAATATTCTCCTCTACTTACCACACACATCAGGAAAATTTCCTTTTTTGAATTAATTATTTAAACATTGTCAAAGATATTTAATATATTTCCCATTGTAATAAATTGGTGTTACTTTTCAGTGTAAAATTTCAATCCACTGCCCTTTTTAATTTTTTCATGTAAAATTTTTATTTAAAATAATTTAAGCAATTTTGATTGATTTTGTAAAGTGCTGTTCTAATCTATTATGATGAACTTCAGAAGAATTAAGACTTGATTTGACACATAGCTGTCAACGTTGCCATTTTTTCTGCCAAAATATTTGAAATTGTAATGAAGTAATTATATACACTAACATACACTTAAATTTTAATAGGACTTAAAAGTTACTGCATGATTGTCATTATCTTTATAGGTAAATTTGATTTATTTATACCTGATTCGTAGGAATCTTATGAAGCTTAGATTCTTCTACTGTCTTTAATGTTTGTAAAAACTATTCTGCAAACTGTGTAAGAGTTGGCAGCTATGTCAATACAACAAACATTTTTTTATATGAAATATATGGTTGCAATTTAAGTACTGGACCTTAGCGGTTGCTCTGCATTTTAGCACAAATAAACTATCACAAAATGAAAAAGAAAAGAGGTTTAAAAACTAGAAACAGAGTCTGAAAGAAGAAGTATAATCATCAATATCTTTTTTATGCTAGTGAAGCAGCATTTATGTGTTATTTATTTGTATTGATTAAAAGTTAATAATATCATGAAATTACAAATTACTTAGAAATGGCATGACATATACAACGTCAAATTGTAGGTTTTTATAATATTAAAAAGGGAAATTTATGTTAATTGTATTAATGCTCAATATTTTATTATTAGTTAAACCAAATTGAAGTTATTGTTTTAATGTACATAGATAAAGTGTTGCATTTTATCTAGTCAGGAAGTTATTGGTACTTATTCCCCTCTCAGGCTCTGATTTTTCTTCTTTTCTAGCTTGTTAAAGATATCATATCAAAATGCAAACTGCTTATCTTAGATCAACTATCATTGTACTATGATCATGCTATCATATATTACGATAAAGAGTGTATGTTTTGTTGGTTTCTATCATCTTCTGAAATTCACATACTAGTTTTAAATTGTACTTTATATTATGTGTTATATCAAAATTGTTACAAAAATCAAAAAAATTGCACAACATATTTATTATGCAGATGAGGTGAACAGTTTAAGGTTTGTAGTAAATCTTAATTTTTAAACTTTATTTTACTGTTTTTCAAATGTTCATTTTTATATAAATGCTTTTTTCTTTCTCTTTTTTAAGGAAAAAAAAGCTAACTTTTAGATTTAGTTGCCTTTTTTTAACCTAAACTTTTAAAATAGAAGGTTTCTCAATTGTGCCAAAATAAACTATAATATGAAAGAACTTTATTCTTATTTTATGGTTGTTGCGGTTATTAAGTTCTGAATATTTCTTTAAGGTACTTACTCAACAAATTAATGTGATAGTACACTTTGATAACAGTGCTAATTTTTATACTAGGTATTTTTGATGTAGTATAAAATCCTGAAATTTTTGGATAACAGTAATTCACTGTGAATAATATATATTAAATATGTGTATTTTATGAAACATTGAAATTTCATTTATTTAACTAAAGTTTAGATGAGATAGAGACATTAACACTGCTTTTAAATGCATATTTAATTTCCAACATTCATACCATTTAATATTGTAACATTCAATTTTAATTTGCAGACTGTTTAATTTTAATACTATCTTATTGTAAAGATGCAAGAAATAGTAATAAAGGGTGTTATGCTTAACTAGAAATTATTTTTAAATGATACTCTTCTATCGAAGAAGTAATTTTATTCCTAAATGAAGATAATTCTGTTAAGAAGGTATAATCGATTTACTTTTGATGGATTAAATAACATTAATAAAAAGTCCTTCTTATTGAACATGCTTATTTAATACATTTCTGGAATATCTTAATTTAAAATTTACCCAAGCTATAGCTACTAAAATTTAAACTCAATTTTAAAATAATTTAACTTTGACACTTTTTTGTTACAAAATCATTGTACTGGTATGTTAGTCTTGTTATGGTATTTGCTGCAAAAATTTCATTTTTATTTTAATTAAGTATTTATTCATATTCAAAAATTTTTTTAACTAAAAAAACTTTTATTTTGTTTAGTGCGTATAGGAATTGATGTATTTTTACTTGAATGTTAGCTAAACTTAAAAAAGTTATTTTTCAAATATTATTTAATTTTTTTAAGTCATGATATACACATTAAAATATCACAAAGACTGTGAAACATAAGAGAATTTTACTGAAGAATACCTGAAAATTTTTTGTCTGTGAATTGTGTGAATGTAAACACTATAATTTTGTTTCTTATTATGTTGGGGAAAAATCACATTTTGATTGTGAATTAGTTTGTTTCATTTAGTTTTGAAACCTTGGGATATCCTCTCTTTCAGAAATATGTGATAATTTTATTATTTTTTTTGTACATAATCTTTTACGATAGTTATTTTATGTAAATAAGTTATATTTCAACTATAAATTAACCATGCTGTATTTCTTGTTATGATTTTTAGAAATATTTTCTGTTAAAAGTTTTTAATTGAAAAGTTTATTTTATATATTCCCATTTAAGTGTCACAAAAATTATTGAAATTTCCCCTTTTAAAGTTTTTACTGCATTTTAGCTTTTTCCCTTTTTTCTTTTTGTTTTTATTAGTCAATCTAAGTCATTTTTGTATTATAGTTTATTTTCTTTAAATTTGCTCATTTAGTTTATCCTATTTCTATTAATTCTAGTTATGTTTTATTTTGAGCATTTATTTGAGATTTAGATTTTGTCTAAAGATGAAGGTTCAACATACTATGACATAATGTGCTTATTTGGTAAAAACTTGAAATTTATTTTGATTTTAGGCAACAGATATATGTATTCTTTTAATGTGGAATTTCAAACATTGTTAAAACAAGTAGTTCAAGTAATTTTAATTTACTAACTTCTTGAGCTTTAAAGTTATCTGGGATATAAAAGCTTAAAACATTATTTAAAGTTTCTCTTATTGTTCTCCATGTTAAAGATGTAATTTTTTCGCCTTCATTAAAGCATTCAGTAAGCAACCAAATTATTCCTATTAAATTTTTTAAACTTTTTCTTCTTTTTTCAATCGCATTTCTAACACAGTATTTTGACACTGATTCAGTTTTCAGCCATTTTACATTTAAATATAAATTTATTTATTTGGTATGTCTTTTTAACTAAATACTCATAATACTTTATAAGAAATACCTTTAATTAATCATGTAAATTTATATTATGAATGAATTTGTTGCATATAATTTTTTCCAGATATTAGTATTTCGTATTTCTGTTAAGAAAGTTGTAGTTTATTTGTTATTTTATGTTACATAGAGAAAAGTTTCTTCTTTATCATGAAAGAATCTGATTTTGTTTACTGTCCATGTTAAGCTCTTAGATTTTTACTAGATGTCTGCTTAAAATATTTTTCTTATAAAATGTTTGGTGCATCTTGAATTATGTTTGAATAGTTTGTATTTCTCAAATTGATGCTTCTTGAACTGTTAATTTTAACTTCTAGTCTTTAATAATTTGCATTTGATCAAATTATTGTTGATTTTACATGATGCTTTATTTATTTTTTTAAAAAAATGGATACATAATTCTACCACTGAAAAATTTAATTAAATAGATCTAAAATATCTAAATTCAAACAAAAAATCTAAATTCTGAGTAAAATTTCAAATTCTAAAAAAATGTCTAAATGAGTTGTCTTTAACATGGATGATTGCTTAAAAAATATTTAAATTTATTTTCATTGTGAATTTCACATATTAGGGATGGATTTGTATCAGTTTCTCTCATTTTTGTATTAAGTGCTTATAAGTGCTTAGTATCTTGAATAAATACATCAAGAAAATAACAATTATATTTTATATCTATTTATTTATAAAGTACTTTAAAACACCTTAAACTTTAAAAAAAATGTAATTAATTTTTATATCTTAGAAATTTTACCTCGATACATCATTTCATTTGGACTTATGAATTATTGTTTTGAATTAGTTCAATAGCAATTCTACTGAGGAGCAAATAATATCAATGTATCTAATTGTATCAAAAGTAAAGTTCTTTCTCTGTACTTCATTTCTGATCTGGACTCACTAACAATCTATGGATTCATTAATCCAAATCAGCTCTTTTATCAAACTAATACAAGAAAGTTGATATCTGCTGATCGATTCAGATTTGATTTGCTATAATGTATCTCATGCTTTCTAATGTTTCTTTCTAATGTTTCAGATTTGATTTGCCATAGTTTTGTTTTTCTATATCAGAGCATTTTCTTTTTGTATTTATTTAATTTTAACATAATTTATTGTTTTTTATGATTAATCAACAACCATTTAACTTTTTTTCTTCTCTATTAATTAAGATTGATGTGTATTTGATATTAAAAGTACTAAGATTTTGTAAACTGATACGAAAATATAGGTACTTACCCATCTCTAGTATATATTGTTAAGTCTTATTTAAATATGCTATATTTTTTTGGGATTTAATAAGGACTTTTTATTACTGAAAAAATAGTAACTACCATACTCATCATTTATAGATCAGATTTATTTTCGTTCATTACACTAAACACTACAAATGAACAAAGCCTAGTACAGTTAACAGTAAAATATGAGAACTTGTGTATAAGAATGTTGCTACATTGTACTTGAACAATCACTTTCAATGTTGTACATAAATAAACAGGTATCCCTTAAAGGTAATTAAAGCATTCTATTCAATGTGTATATTTTACCAGAAATTACCTGCATTTTTAATGTGAAGGCAACTTGCATTAGGTATTTATAACAAATTTTGCTCTGTTTTTATTCTTTCCCTCCTAAGATTGGTGGTTTAAGCTAAACTTAACTTCTATTTCAGTGTAATTGCTGTTCTTTTCTTATGGTGTAAAAGTTCATATTGGTATGGAATTATGTTAAAAAAGAAGCATACTAAAAAGAAACATACTAAAGATGTTTCTTTTATAGCGTGCATTTAAACTACATTAACTTAATATTTTGATTTTTATGTTAATGCACGTAGGAATTTTTCAATGTTAAGAAAAATGTGCGATTATTTTAATTGGTAAAATGTAAGTATTATATGGTGAGGAACTGCAGCACAAAATTTATACTGCTTTGGTGTTAAAGAGCAATAAATACGCTTTTCTTTTATGCTGTTTTCCGAACACCTATTTTTTTTAAAGAACTGTAAGCCTTAGCTGGGGCTAAATTTTATGGGTTCAAACCTCTCTCAAAAATGTAGGGATTTAAAAATTTATAAACAGAATATTGAAATAAAGACATCATTAGAGGTTAAACATGTTTGAATTATACTTATGAATACTGTCATTATCTATTTAAAAAGTTATTTTATAAATTTTAGAAAAATAATCAATAAGTAAATGAACTTAAATTTAATTGAATGTACTAATTTCTCACAGCTATACTTACTGTGTACTTTTCTACATAAACAATAATTACTAATAATGAACAGCTTGGATTTAGAAATAATAAAATTGAAATTTTAAAATGTTACTAAAATAAAAAAATGTATTAGGAAAATTAAAATTTGATATTTATCTAAAATGAAAAAATGACCATCACTTTGATGCTTGAGGAAATCTTTTATCGACCTGAAACAGCCTATGTGAGAAATTTTGAGACTTATTTTAACTTTCATTTTATCACCTTAAAAATTGGATGATTGAACTACCTATGTTTTACGAAACATTCTCCTTTATTTATTCATGAAAATAATATTAAGATTCATTTGCCATCCAATGTTTTAACTATGGCCACAAAACCTTCTTAAATTTTTAATGATTATAAAGATTCTACATTTGACTTCAAAATAATACTTTAGTATCTTTTAAATATTTATTTATTTTAGTCAAGATGCTTGATTTCTTATTTTACTATTTTTTCTTTCTTTGTTATTTACTGATTGCAAGTTGCATAATCTTTGAAATATTTGACAAAACCTAACATTCAGGAATTGGTTTTCAGTCAAAATTTGAGATTAAGGTCTATTTATATTTAAAATATTTTGTATCTTGGTCAACATAATATTTGTTGTCAATGGGAACAAAAGAGCTCTTGAATCTAAAATCTTTTTTACCCCTTCCTTATCATTTTAAGCTGTTTCATATTTTTATGCAAAATGGTTTAAGATTCTAAGAAATATAAATACCCATTTTTCAGTCGCTTAATTAACATAAAAAATGTTATTTTAAGAAAATTGAGTAGTTTTCTTGACACAGAAATTGTGATTAAAAGAGGATTTATTGTAAAAATCAAATCTCATATATCATTGGTGTGTGTAGGATTTTCTTTGAGGAAAGTCCATATAGTTTACATATATGTTTGATATCTATAAAAATGTTAAAAAGTATTTTTTAAGAAAAACTATAATTCATAGAAATGAAAGTTATTGGTGCAAATGTAATTAAAGAAATATATTTTCCCAAATATTGACTTTAAAAAAATGAAATTAAGCCATGATTATACACAATTTAATAGTCATGGTTAAAGCACAAAAATTTGAATAATTATGAAAAATAAGTTAATATTCTGAACATCACTTTAGCTTAATTTACTGATAGTTGAAAACTAATTTTACAAATTTGCTTTCATTATTTATTTATAAAGTTGCTATCATTTTTGTGTTCTATTTTGAAATTGCTTCAAGTTTTCTAACTTCAGATTTGAAGTATCAATTTATGCCTGTTATTCAACAAGCAGAGTTTCTTATGGCTATGTTAGTGATACTTGGGTAAACACATTAAAAAAAGTATAACTCACCCCTATTATATTTTAAATTAGAAAGAATTAAGTTATTTTTATTAAAATATTGGATATTTTTTAGTTGTTTTTTATATTTTCCTTTATGAAAATATGAAATCCTTTAATATCCTCCTAAATATCCTTTAAAATGCATTTTGATTAAAATAACTTTTATAGTTTGATTATTAACCTTTTAAGCGTTTAGCTCATCGGAAAATTGTACTGTTAATTTTAATGGGGAAATTGTACTGTTAACATGCAGGAAACCGGTTTTTTGATGCTGGATCGCCTGCTATTGAAAGTACAGGAAAACATCAGGATTAATATTTAGAGGGCTACAGAAATATGCTTAACTTTTTTTTTTGTTAGAAATTTGGAAAAATGTTTACCACTGATACACCGTTTTTGTGTCAGTTCTCACAAAAAGACTTAGTTTTTTGAGCCAAGAAAAATATAAGTGAAAATACTACTTTCTTCTTGCAGAACTATCAGAGGGTTCATAGCAAGTAGAGTTCCACATTTTATTCCAGATTTAAACATAATATGTAATATAGAAACAGCATCTGACAATGCAATTATGCTATGCAGTTACTTCTGCAGGATAAATAGACAATCAGATGCGTTTGTTAAAAATTCAATATACTTCTTAAATTGTTGATGTTTTAAATAAGTATAATTAAGAGTTAAATTCAGCTTTATTATTTATAATAATTTTCTGCTAGTCTCTTTATTATTAGTCTACTTATATTGCTTTTTTATTATATACGTACAAGTTCATTATTTTATATTATGTGCCGATCTAAAATTTTTTACCAATTTATTTCAAGTTCGAAAAGTTTTAAAGTGGGTCAAGTGTATATTTTTTTATGTATAGGGTTTTAATGCAAATCAATATTTTATGTTAAATAATAACTTTTTTTTCACACTCTTTCCCATTTTTTTCTGAAACTCATATATTTTAGAGTTGATAGAAATTTAGGATCTCATTAAATTTTTAATTTACAGGCAAATAGATTTTAAATTTCTGCTGCTTGTTTATGCTTAATATAAGTATAACTTGTCAAAATTCTTTATGAACACATAAAAAAAATTTCAACTGTAATTAGTATTAAATCTATTAATTATACTCTTTTTAAAACTCCATCTATGATTAAATCTTTTGATTTATTAAGTTCTAAATGTGAGAAATTGATGTTTGATGATTTTTTCGAGTTACATTGTTTTAAATTAATGCAACATACATTGGTAGAAACAGTTTTTATAATATATATAATTTAATCAGCCTTAAATAATGTGTTGTGTGTCTAGAATAGTTATCAAATGCAGAGATGTCATAAACATGCATTAATGTGAAAATAGAGAGTAGATATATCAATGTTTTTATTTGTCTCACCATTTTTTAGTGGATGTCACTTTTAGACATTTAATCCTTGAAATGAATAATGTTGCCATTTTCTGGTGTTTGTCTATCAAATGATGCATTTTTCCTGTGCAGCTGTGTAAAGCTGATTTCGTCTTCATTTTATTTTTTTAATTTTATTTTTCTAAATGTAAGTTAATGTGTATTATTTTCTATTCAAAATTTTTTGTCCATGGTTATTATTAATTTTCTATGTTATATTATTTCTGTTGATTTAAGCTTGATTTTTTTACTTTAAAAATAAATTAACTGAAAACATTTTGTAAAAATTATTTATATCATATTTCATAGATGGCTCAAAAGGGACCAAGACAATAAAACAGATATGCATTTCGGATTAAAGCTAATTTGTATCAATAAATTAAATTTGAGTAAACTTATATGTTTTTTAAACTTATATGTTTTTTCTACATCATAAAATAATAACTTTTAATTTCTATCACTTGATATCAGTTTCATCCTATGTCATCTCTGTCCAGTCAAAACTGTTTAAATGTTATTCTATGAATTTGTAACCAAACCTTTACCATATACCTGTGCTGTTGTATTATGCACTGATAACATTGAACGGCTGTGATTAGCACTCATGACTGCATAATTTTCTGATAAGCGATACTATTGTGCTTCCAAGTTGAGAAAGATATATGTAAGGAATTGTTATTTAAAATATTATACCAATATAAAATGAAGATATTGTCTTGTGTTGCTTGAGTTCTTATTTTATTTTTTAGTGTTTTATAAGTTTTGTACTTTTGATTAATTTTGATATGTAAGTCTTTATAATTTTAATATAGAAGTGCAAACATGTTTTATACTTCAAAAATTGTTAAAGTGTCATTATTTGTTAACTATTTTTGTAGATGAAAAGATTAACAGATAAAGAAACTGAATTTCTATTCACTGTTGATAGTATTTACCTTTGCATACACCAAATCTCTATTCATGCCACTTGTTCATATTATAGTCACAAAGCAATTGTAAAAACTAATATAATTATATTATAAATACTATTGCTCACTTTTTATAACAATAGTAATATTACTAAGCCATATTTATAACATTTTAATTTTTCCCGGAAATATTCTTTCATAATTCTTTTTACAGAGAGGAGCACTAAATCTAAATTTGTATGTCAATAATAAAAATGTATACCTCTAGTTATATTGAATGTCACACCTAAATACATACTTTCAAAATCTATTTATGAATGAATTGGACATTGAAAGCAATACTAGTTTTCTCTATGCGACATTGTTTTTAAAATTTGTACCTGGTTTGTGACACAAAGATGTGATAATAAAAGAGAGATTACAAATACTGCACTTTCCTGTGTAGCAGTTTGTAAAATTAGAGCTATAAAATAAATTAATTTGATGTAACATAGTATGTATATTTGTAAACGTATATGGGAAAGTTAGTTTTTACCTCAAGTGCTCTCATTTTGTTGTTTAAATTAGATGAATATTATACATTTGTGTACTTAATTGTATTATTTGTTAATTTCATAAATAAAACTGATGAATTCTTCCATAAATGTGAGTTTTATATTTAATACAAATATAACATGAAACATAAAAATTTTTTTCAAGTAATCTAAAAAATTTTTGAGCCAATTATTCATTGTAGTTATTTTCATTATTCTATTATCTCACGTATTAGCTATATAAAAGGTGGTTAGAGTTTAGCTCAAATTTTAACTCTTTATCATATAGAGCCTTACTTGTAAAGAAATCAATTCCTATTAATTTTTATCTTATTTTTTAACTGACTCACTTTATCACTTCTTTCAAAAAGCGGGTATGAAAAATCAGACAAGATCGGAAACACAATACACTAGTTAGAATTTAAAGCTCCGTGCATCATAATGAAAAATTTTGGAGTTTTCTACTCTACAATAAGGCTGTCATGTAAGGATGCACTTTATTCTAGTTTGTTCTTTATTTTTGAGTTTAATGTTTCAAGATAGTGCTTCAGTCTAAATGTGACATTCATTAACTTTTATGTACTTCAAACAACTGTGCATTCTAAAAATTTATAAAATTTCATTTTCCTCTAGCATGGTTCAATGTGTTTAGCTTAATATGATATTAATAATAATATTAGAATCTAATATAACAATAACTAAAAATACCTCAATTTCTTTATTTACTTAATTGTTGATAATGAGACTTATGTCCTCTTGGTAAGGAATGACAAATCTTGTGTGTATGGTAAATGAATGTTTACAGTGACAGTGGGTTCACCCTCAGAAAAAATTAGCATGTAGGACTCTCCATAAAAGCTTGTGTTTCAAGAAATGTATAATTTATAAGTTTCAATTTCAGTTTTTTAACTGCCTACATAGAATCCCGTTATGATAAAGGTGGTTTGGTTATAATGTATACCGTGGGGAAGTTAAAATGTAAGATGTAAATTAGATTACTTTCATCTGAATATTTTATTCTTACTTACGTAAAACAGGCTTGCAAATGTTCTATGCAGGGGCTGATATAAAAAAGTCAAAATATTTTTCAAATTTTAAACTCTTTCCTTAAAATCGAGCTTTTTTTTTTAAAAAAAAAATATATATATATATATAATTTTTTTTTATACTAAAAATAGGCCAATTAAACTGATTAAAAATGTTCTGAAGTTATTTACCTTTTAATCATTTCCTTATGACTAAACCAGTTATGATAATTTGCTGGATTTACAAAATTATTATGTACCCAGATTACTTTGAATACAACCAATCTTAAATATTTTATCGCAGAAAATTAAAAAAACATTTGAATTCAATTATTATAACTCCTGAGGTAAAAATACCAAATTTATGAAACTTTTTTAATTAACAGAATGTAAGTAATTGTTCCTTATATTGTAACCAACATGTAAAATGAAATCTATAAAATGTGAAAAGTCTCCCTCTAAAACTATTATATAACTTTTAAAAAAATAGGTATAGCTAGTATGACAGACTCAAGAGAAGAATTTTGACAATTACTGAATATAAATAATTAAAAAATCTGAAAATAAAGCTCTATAATTAATTAATATTTTTCTTGCACGCTACTGGCAGTCGAAGGGCTGTAAAAAATGTAGTGGTAGGCCATATAAAGTGAAATTTTTATATCAAGCGTTTTCCCACATATGTAATTTAAATGTTTTCAGAATTTTCTATCGATAACGGTACAATACATCGAAACAACTTGTTTACATGAAAATCGTGACGTTTTCCTCCAAAAACATTTTCCTGAGCAACTTGAAAATGTGACCTATCTTTCTATTGTCCCAAGCCGTAACTAGAAGTAACTAGAATTATAGTTACTTCTAAAAATGTTTACATTTCCTTTTTTCTACTTTTTACATAAAGTGTAAAATTGAAAAGGTAAGTAATCCATGAAATAACTTCATTCCAATTTTAAAAGCTCGTGACCCTTACTTCTATTCTCTTATCTTATACTACGCTATGTGGAATGATTGTTTTTCATGTAAAAGGTCATCTCTTGAATAATACAAGTAGATGTCGATAACAGTCTTTATTTTTCATACGTCCGGCGTCATACTTCGATCTGAGATAATTTAAATCTAACGAGGAAACGCTTTCAAGCTAAACTCTTAGAATTCGATATACATTTTATGGGTATTAAAAGAAACTATTAGATGATCCAATTCCTGAATATTATAACAGCTGAATTTCAACGGTAAAGCTATAAAAATAGAAATTTTTAACGCCTAAGGTTAATACGTGGGAAGAATTCATAGAAAAACTCCAATTTCTGAAAGCAAGTATTCCAAGTTTTCATTGTGATAATTTTAAATTTGGAGAGGGATTATGCATTTGAAACTATTTGGAATAGGATTTGAAGATTCATTTTGCTTTTAATCCTGAATTTCTATTATTTTTTACGAGAAAAGTTAAACGGATTAGCTAGAGGCTCTATTTTTGTTTTGTTTCATACTAAAAATTGTTTTCACGATTTTTTTTTTTATATATAAATTAACCAAATTATCAAGACGCAATTTTCTTTTATGCCGAAAAGTCTTGGTGGTGGAATTTGTTAATTATTAGTGACTTTTAAATGATGCCATAACAGATCAGTATTTTCAACATGGTGTGGTTGTTGTGTAGCGAGTTTTCTATTCAGAATTTTTAGTATTTAAAAGTAAAAATTGCCAAGTTTTAATAACTATGATTTTAGTAACTATTACCCGAAAGTTGAATATTGTTTTCCGTTTCTCTTAAAACAATTTAGCTGCAAATTTTTTTTGGATATGGATTATCTATAAGTTCTAACACCTCTAAATATTTCATTGAATTCTATGAGTTTAGCTTGGGAACGTTTCCTTGTTAAACTTATTACTCATTTGTTTTAAAAATGATTGTTTAATATTAAACATGTTCTAATATTTAAGAGTATGATAGCTTAGACGTCGAAATCTGAACTTGGAAATAATTGAAACTAATAAATCAGGAAACAGTAATAATTGATGTAAGTGTTCCCAGTGGCATATCTTGAGCATTTTCATTGGAAACCTAGTTTCCTATAAATGTATTTTTTTTTAAGTAAATAAAAAATCCGATTATCTTTTTAACGTCACCTTTAACAGAGTTTTAGTTTAACTTCTCTTTTTTCTTTGCCTGGATTTTACTGTTCTATCATACAATTCAATTGATATGTATGTTTTCAGTAGTGCAATATTTATTTTTTAAAATAAAAAAAGGACAAAACAAAGCAAAGTTTCCCATTCTAAAAAAAAGAAACAATTGACCAATTTTCCTTATGAAATTTTTAGATAATAGAATCTATTAAAACTTATATATTAAACATGTCTCAACTTTTAAAAGAATGATAGCTTGAAAAGAATTGACCGTCGAAAACTGAATTTTGAAATAATTAAAAATAATAAATCAGATAATAATTGATAAAAGGGTTCCCAATGGTTTTATGCTCATCGGCAAATATACTTGAAAAAAATAAATAAATAAAATAAAAAATTTTAATATATTTTCATAGTCACCTTTAACCGAGTTTTAGTTTTACTTCACTTTTTGTGCCCAGATTTTACTTTCCTATTTAAAATAAATCCTTATTATTATTCAATCAAATCTCATCAATAGAATGTTTTCAGTAGTGCAGTATTCTTTTTCCCATCAAATAAAAATGTCAAAGAAAAAATTGTTATTCTGAAAAAAAAATTTTTTTACTAATTTTTCTTTATAAAATTTCTGGACAATAGATTTAAAAAAAAAAAGGAATACCACTTTGGTTTATCTTGCAATGTATAAACAAATTAAAACGGAAGCTGAAAATGATTATAAAAAATGTATTCTTTGTTAAAAACTATTAACTTCTTAAAATTGTTTTTTTTTTAAAATTAAATTGCGAAAATAATGCTTAGATGATATCATTATTTCACATTTGCAAAGGTCGATACTCAATACATTTGTAAGTGTGAAAAAGAAATTTGATTAATCAGTTGCGTGCTGAATCAACACTTCCTACAAGAGGGAAAACCTCTGCATGGACCAATTTAGTAGTCCCACGTAACGAACAGTGGGGAGTAATATGAAATATGTCACTACGTTCGGGTTACTAAATTGCGCAGTGAAGAAAGAAAAACAAAACACAAAAAAACACGAAAGATGTCACTTTGTTCGGACTAGTAAATGATCGGATTTCCCATTTATGGTAATCCGTGCAGAGGCCTTCTCTTTTCTAGGAGGAGTTGACTGAATGTCGATATTTTTTAATGTAAAAATCAAATAATGATATTTAACAAAAATTTCAGACATATTCTCCTAACTGAATATGTGAATGGTGATACTTAACAGATTTTGGACATT
This sequence comes from Parasteatoda lunata, assembly GCA_949128135.1. Classification (NCBI taxonomy): domain Eukaryota; kingdom Metazoa; phylum Arthropoda; class Arachnida; order Araneae; family Theridiidae; genus Parasteatoda; species Parasteatoda lunata. Next base: position 23,495,653 of record OX421981.1, on the reverse strand, counting down.
ATTCTCCAAACTGAATATCTAAATGCAGATGTTGTTGTTGTTGTTCATTAACGTCGCACTAGAGCTGCACAATGGGCTATTGGCGACGGTCTGGGAAACATCCCTGAGGATGATCCGAAGACATGCCATCACAATTTTGATCCTCTGCAGAGGAGATGGCACCCCCGCTTCGGTAGCCCAACGACCATCTGAATGCTGATTCTTGAAAAATTTCGAATGTTTGTTTTCCATGGTCCACATGCATGTGATATTTAATGCAATTTTTGCCCGCAGGTTTTTAGGTATTGAGATTTCAAACACCTGATTTTATTTTTGTTCAACCTGTATGTTAAGGCAAAAATAAAGTTATTAAACTACATTGACAAACATTTATATAGAACAAAAGAACAGTGTATATACATGTCATTTGTAGAAAGCTACAAATGTTTGTTGAAGAATATATGAATACATATAGATCTTATTTTTCACTTATGTTAAAAATTCATTTACAACAATAAACAATCACCATACAACAAGCATATAAAGACGTGTAAAAACGCTGTTTTAAGTAAAATATCCACGACTGTCAAGAGTCCGCTTCTTATTGTGCCACTTACAAGACAAAATTCTGGTGTATGTTCGTCTAAAATTTGCATTACAGAGTGCGTAGCAAAAGGGATTCACTGTGCTGTTAATATAGCAAAGGTAATATGCAAAATACCACAATCCTGGACTGATGCAGTCATCATCTTCACAATTCGAGAGGGTTTTATAAAGAACTAAAACATTGTATGGTGTCCAAGTCACCGTAAAAGCAAACAAAATAGCGCTCAGAGTTTTGGCTGCTTTCATCTCTTGTTTTCGTTCTTGCTGCTTTCTCTTTTTCTTAGGAGCTCTATGCTTAGCTACTTGCTTATGAACAAGCTTCGTATTCAATGGCAGTCGAATAGCATCTACTGCAGTATCGGCAGCTCTAACTAAGCTACTGGTCGTTACTTTTTCTAAAGCATTTTTTGCACTTGGATCGTCCGGTAGAACTTCAATCGCATCAGCATTTTCTTCGTCATCCATAATCATCTTTATGGAGGGTTGTGTCTCACCTTCAACAGACGCAGATTTTTGGGGTAAACGAATCAAAATAGTATAAACTGAATCAGGGGAATATACGGGTGTTTGAGGAGAAGAAACTGTTGCTATTGCAGGTTGTCGAGGACGCATAGCTGTAATATTAGTGCTTTGGATAGCTGTAGGAACAGAAGGTGGAGCTACAGGAATGGTTGCTGGTCTAGGAATCATACTTGTAACTTGCCGTTTCCATTCAGGTATAACTGGCTCAAATCTTCTTTGTCCATTTCTTTCAGTCATAGGTATCGCCTGATCATTCGCCTTTTGAGAAGAGGTTGAAGGTAAATTTTGTGTTTGTAATGGCATGCGATGATCAATTCTAAGACTCATTGAAGCTGTTCTAGAGCAGGGTTGTATGGGTGTTTCTAATGAAGCAGGTGTCGTAGCTGGAGATTCATGACTCGTGCTTTCTTCTTCTTGAGGATCACCTTCACGATCCATTCTGCACCAAGCTCGTAAGATTTCTGTTATTTTCAATCTTTTGGATTCGGGATTTTTTGGGAGATATTTAGATGTTTCTACACAAAGTGATGTTGGAACATATGTTGTTTCTGTTTCTTCTTCTAGAACGCAAGAATCGGAACGAAACTTTTTACTTTCTTCTGTTTTCCGAACTACTTCTTCATGTTCTGGTGGATCATCACTAGATGTTGATTTTCGACTGTCTTCCTTTTTTCCAGCTTGCAAATGACTCAAATCCTTTTGCCTTTGCTTTGTTTCACGCCAAATTCTCCAATACAAAAAACACATAACCGTTACTGGAACATAAAAAGCTGCTAATGCTGTCCCAAAAGTAACGTATGAATTAGTTTCCAAAAATTGAATATAACAGTGATTTTTCTTAACAGTTCTTGCTCCTTCTATGTAAGGCCACGCATAAATCCATGGAGGCCACAGCATTAATGATATTACCCATGCAGAGGCAATCATAAATGCAGCTCTTCTTGTTGTTCGAAGCGCTCGATATGTTAAGGGTCTTGTAACTGAGAAATACCGATCAAAACTTATTATGAGTAAGTTTAGTACCGAAGCATTACTGTTTAAATAATCAAATGCTAACCAAGAATCACAGACGAAGTCTCCAAGTGGCCAAGTCCCTATTAGTAAATACATCGTAAATAAAGGCATAGAGATTAGGCCAATGGAAAAGTCCGCAACCGCTAAACTTAAAAGAAAATAGTTGCTGATTGTCTGAAGCTGCTTATCCATTTTAAATGATATCATGACCATGATGTTACCAATGACTGTGATTATACTAAGAAAACCAGCTACGATTGCAATCAGGATCATTTCTATGATAGAATAAGGGGATTTTTCTATTTCAGGTTCAAAAGTTGACCTTGCTGAAATATTAGCTTCAGTGTAATTCATAGCGTTGGTTATCAAAAGAGTCAGAGCTGTTGTAGTAAAAGACTCGACTGCTGCGGAATCCATTATGAAGCCTCTGGCGGATCGGATTCTTTCAAATATTTGAAAAATCACCTACCTGAAAAAAATCAGAGATTTTCAATAAGTTTCAATATAAGACTACTTATTTATAAATACATGAAATGGTATAAAGAACTAATGCTTTATGATTTCTACCAGTTGCATTTTCTAATTAATTTTAATAAGCTATATGAATTTTGAGGATTAATAAAAATGATCTCATTGACTAGAGTGGTCTTTGGTCATATCAGTCCGGCCGCTTGAAGATGCAAAATACGAGTTTTTTGAAGGATTACTAAAATTGATCATAGAAGCCTTGATTTGGATGTGAAGGGTCAAACTGTGAAAAAGTGGAATACCAAAGATTGATGCGTATTTTGCGATTACGAAGCCGAAAATCGTGAAGGAAGTTGGACCCAAATCGACGTGAAAGCATGCTGCTCTTATGTGTAAGTTGAATCGCCATTGATATTCACTGATAATTTGTGTTGATGACGCTGTGATGAGTATTGATGACGTGTTTTTATGCCACGTATACAACAATTGAAATAGTAAACATATCTCCGTGAACTATTATTTAAACTGATTCATTTGTGCTACAACAGTGATACATAAACTGATTCCCGAAATACAGTTTCATAGTGCGAGCTGCACTATTTTATTTTCTCACCAGCATAAAGTGTATGCTGAGCTACAATTTTACTTTCTATATTACTGGATATAGTTTTCGAGCAGCGGTAGCTGCATTATTTTCAAGTAAGTGCAAATAAACTTTATTTTATAAACTTTATAATTCAATCTCTGTGCTTACAATAACATAATGTCCAATACTATCAAAATCAGTGAAAGTGAGGTTCCCAGCTGGGTAATGGACACCATGGATTTACTTAAACAACAACTCCAACAACAAACTGAACTCAATAAATCTTTATCTCAGCAATTAAATGACATCAAAACAATATTTGATACTAAGATGTCCGCATTGCAACATAGTATCGATAAACTTCAAGCTGAAAATGACGAACTAAAAAAAGAAAATCGACATCTACAAAAAATCAACAAACAAAATGCAGAATCAACAATCACAATCCCTGATACACCTACAACTCCAGTAACAACATCACCAAAGAGAAGTAAAAACCGAAAGAAAACAACATCTAAAAGCAAAACAGAACAACAACAATCTACAAATAATAAGAATAACAACGAAGTGGACAATAGTAAACAACAAACAGTGACCAAAAGAAATAGATCTTCCAGCACAGATGAAGAGGAACCAGCCAGTAATAAAAAACTGTTAACTCAAAAACAAACTGCAAACCCAAATATGCCAGCAGATGGAGACACCATACACCAACCTTCAACAAGTACCACCCCACTGCAACGTCAACGTGAAGTAACGACTACACACTGCGAACATGAAAAAAATACTATTAATCAGCAACAGGACACCAGCGATGAAGAAGAAATGGATGACAATGAGGATTATCAGTATCAAAGACCCAGCAAACCAAGAATACCACCAATAATAATAAAAGATAACAATGTAAAATGGATGCAACTTAAACAAACTCTACGAGAACAGAAAATTACAGGATTCGAAGGTAAACACACTGGGGAATACCTTAAACTGCATTTCTTTGATATAAATATGAGGCGTCAAGCAATAAATATATTAGATAATTTACAAGTCAAATATCACACTTTTCAACTGAATGAAGAGAAGCCATTAAGAGTTGTTATTAAAAGTATTCCAACAGACATAACCTCAGATGATGTACACCGAAACTTAATCAATTATGGATATACACCAAGAAACGTCTCTCAAATGAAAAAATACTCCGATCAAGGCATTATAAATCTACCACTACACATCATAACTCTAGATAAAACCGAAAGTAACAAGGATATTTTTTATCTTACACGTTTTATGGATCTCGTTGTCACTGTATCAACCTACAGAGGGCGCCGTGGATTCACTCAGTGCCACAGGTGCCAACAGTTCAACCATGTGCAGGCATCCTGTCGGCACACACCAAAATGTCTCAAATGTGGCCAGGAGCACCTGACTCACCTTTGTAAAAAACCCAGAACAACACCAGCAACATGTGCCAACTGTGGAGGTGCTCATCCTGCAAACTATAGACAGTGCCCAAAATATCCAGCTTCCAAAACCATCATCAACAATAGACCTAGCTACTCAAATCACAGAAATGATCCTGGCTACAATAACTCCAATTCCAACTCTTATGCAGATATTTTAAAGTCATCAAACCAAAAAAGCACCAACACTCTACAACTTGACACAACAACAATAAAAGAAGCCAGATCATTACTTGCAGAATTAAAGCTCTTTGTAGGATTTATGCAGGACAACGAGAGTTTTAACATGTTCAAAAGAATTCAAAAAGCAGCCCAATCAAACCAACAAGAAGTAGAAGATGAATATTAAAGTAGCACAAAAACCTTTCATCAACATATATTTTTGGAATGCCAACGGAATACTAGCAAAACAGCACGAACTAAAAAATTTTATTTTAGATCACAACCCGGACATCCTAATAGTTACAGAAACTCATCTCAACCCAACCTTCAACTTTACAATAGCAAACTATAAAACATATAGATGTGATAGAAGGTACAGAGGAGGCGGCGTAGCACTACTAGCAAAAAACAGCCTGATCACAACAGAATATAACTCTACAGATGACAGTGGCTATGAGCAAATATCAATACTTCTAAAATATCAAAATCAGAACATCAAAATCACAGGTATCTACAACTCACCAAGAAATAAACTCACAGACGACGACCTAAGACTCCTATTTCCACCCAATCTGCCAACAATTGTAGCAGGCGACTTCAATGCTAAACATACAATATGGGGCTGCAATAATTCTAACCATACTGGAACTCTGCTTAGAAACCTCATCATAAAATATCAACTTACCGTTATAGCTCCTACTTCTCCCACATATATTCCGAATCTTCTCAACCACAGATCTGACATTCTAGACATTGCAATAACCAACATCCAAGTCCCCATGGTCGCCTGCACCCTAAACCACCTGTCATCTGACCATCTGCCTGTACAATTGCTCGTCGAGCTAACCATCAAACACTTTGAAAAATCTAAACTGAAAACAGACTGGAATCTCTACAAAAACATACTCACCATTAACAATAGCAGTTTACCAACCCTAGAAGACGAGCCTACAATAGAAACATATATTCAACAAGTACAATCTGAAATCCTAGAATCCTATAAAAGATCAACAGTTGAAACCAAACAAATTGCTCATCACTACAGACTCCCACTTGAAATTAAAAACATCATCAGACTTAGAAACTACTACAGAAAGCGGTATCAACGAACAGCAGATCCTTCATACCTCAGTGAAATCAGAAAACTTAATAAACAGATTAAAAAACAAAGTAAGAAATACAAAAATCAACTCTGGCAAAACAAAGTCGCGTCCCTCTGTACCAATGATAACTCAGTCTGGAAAATGGCAAAATTATTTAAAACAGCACCGCAAATAAACAGACCAATCAACGGACCAACTGGCACAACATACTCAATAGAAGAAAAAGTAGAAATATTTGCAGATTCCCTTCAAAACCAATTTTCGCCAAATTCAAACTCAGATCTAAATCACCATAATTCAATCACCGAAAAAGTAAACAACTTCCATGAAGATCATCCTATACCAGAAACAATAGAACCTACAAACAATGAAGAAATCTGTAATATCATCCGAAACCTAAAAAACAATAAAGCTCCAGGTGAAGACGGAATCAAAAATATCATGATAAAACTGCTACCACCAACCTATATTCAGAAGATCACACATATCATCAATAGCTGCCTTGCATTAAATCACTACCCTCAAATCTGGAAAAATGCATCAGTTATTCTATTTCTCAAGAAAAACAAAAATCCAAGTTGCCCTGAGAGTTACAGACCAATCAGCCTACTAAATATATTTGGAAAAATCTATGAAAAAATAATTTACAACAGAATCAAGCCACTTTTAACAGCCCTTCCCGATGAACAATATGGATTCCGACAAAAACTAAATACAACCAAACAGCTACTTCGAATAATAGACTACGCCGGAAGAGCAATAATAAACAAAGAAACAATAGTTTTCCTAATGATCGACATCTCAAAAGCATTTGACAAAGTATGGCACACCGGTACAATATTCAAACTAATGCAACTAAATTTTCCTCCTGGACTCATCAAACTTCTATCCTGTTATCTCTCAAACCGAACATTTCAAGTGACTATCCAAAACTGCATCTCATCAAAAAGAAACATCTTAGCCGGAGTACCTCAGGGCAGCATACTTGGACCAATTTTATATATACTTTACACCTATGATTTCCCTATAAATAAAGCAGATTACAATAGCATTACAGCCTTCTACGCAGATGATACTGGTATAATAATCAAATCCAGAAATCCAAACTTAGCTCTAATAAAACTACAAGAACAAATATATGAAATAGAAGACTGGTGTAGAAAATGGAAAATAGCCGTAAACGCCGACAAATCACAAATCCTCATCATACAAAAAAGAAGAATTAAAATTTCACCTCAATGCAAACCGAAACTGTTCAACATTCAAATTCCAATAGTTAAGAGAGCAAAGTACCTTGGACTCATAATTAATAGCAAACTCACTTGGAGCGGCCATATTAAAAATATAATAGACAAAGCAAATGCAGCAGTTAATATCATCCAACCTCTCATCTATAACCAAAATGCCTCACTAAAAATCAGAAAATTACTATACACCTCTATGATCCGACCTATACTTACATATGCTTCACCTGCCTGGACTACTATACCCGAGCACCTAATGAAAAAGCTCAACCAATGTCAAAATAAAATACTCAGAAAAATCACTCGTGCCAGATGGTTCATACGTAATTCAAATATCCATAAAGATCTCAAAATTCCGTTTCTATCCGAATATATATATAAATTAAATGCAGACTTCTACGATAAAGCCATAAAATGCAGCACAGCCAACTTCAATCAGATTTTTAACTTCGAGAACTATAAAAAAGACGAAAAACTAAGACCAATAGCCGCTCATTTCACCTCCGACTCCTCATACAACAACTATCAGCATAAGTAATAGTCATCAATTCCAGCATCTATAGTCTACATCAATAATCCAAAGCATCAAACACTTTACCAATACTGAAATCCTGACTTATGTTACTTCACGTTGACAATCAAACCACAGCCATCCACAGTTTAACAGCAAGTTGCTCTTATTATTTTCATTTTCTTTCAGTTATACAAGCAAGGTGCTTGTTTAAATGCTTATTCTATTCAATGCTCATATGTCATTTGTGCTTGTTGTACATATCATAATGCAATTCATTTTCAATGCTTAAATATCAATTGTGCTATTTATATTTATGATAATTTTTGTTTATTTCAAAAATCATGATTCATATTAATTTTTCAAATTATGTTTAATTTATCAAGCAAATATGCTTGGTCTCTTGTTTTTGCCACCTTAATGCTGCATAATTCAAAATGTTTTTAATTCAACCTGTAAATATTTCATGATGAATGGGTTGGGGGCCGCTGCGCGGCCCAGGCACCCAATTTTTGATAAATAAAGAAAAGTAAAGATTAATAAAAATATTTCAATTTAAAGTTGAATCAGTTTAATTCACTAAAGATTTTCCTCAGATACATTTAAAAAAATCACCTTAAATAGATTAAAATGAATAGTATATTTCCTTAACAGGATTTGATTTTATTAAAATATCATATTTCATTCAATTTTCTGATATCTTTTTTTGAAATTTTTATTGAACTGTTCAAAAATATATTTTAATCTTGCAACTGAAAGTATTGGATATTTTTCTTTCTTCTTTTACAATATTTTATAAAGTTAAGGCGTTTTTTTTTTATTTTTTTTTTAAACAAATTGAGAGTTTTGATTTTTGATTATAATATAGCGAAAAGGCATATATTTATCACGATAAGATCTTCAATATAGTGATAAGACATATTTTTTAAAAGGGTGATAATTTTATAGTAAATTGGTCCATAGTATTGTTTCTTGATAGGTACGTTACAAGTTTATGAATTCTTAACTGAATTAATTAGTAAACCAATTACAAATATAATTAACAAGAGTTTTCAATTATGAATTTTTGAAAATATTAAAATGTTTTACCATGAAGCCCTGTTGTGTTTTTTGCATTCATTTCTATCTACAATATTTTATTAATTGAAAATAATTTTACTCTTTTTGAATGTGTTCACAATATTTTATCTAATTAAGTCTAAGTTTAAGTTTAAGTTTTTTCTATTTCACTAAGTTTTTTCTATTCACCATGCTTTATTAAACTAAAATAGAATCACGTTATTTACACTCATTTTTATTCACAATATTTTGCAAAACTGAAATACTGTCATGTTATTTCTATGTTTTTCTAAATAAGCCTGAAGACTAACTTTTCTCTCTCTTAACCTTGATTATGAGTGATATTCTGAGAAAATTAGTTGATGTATAAAAATACAGGATTAGGATACAGAATTAGGATCAATTATCAGTGATTATTATCCCTCTGATCTAAATTCCAGATTGCATGCATAAAGCAATAAAATGATTTATATGGCAAGGACAAGATATTTCAATGCATATAACATTCTATTTACGTATTCGAGACATATATGTTTTGTCAATTACTATGAGAATGACGTCTTGAAATTTAAGAATACAGTAAGCAATTTTTTTATAAGCTACGTTTTAAATTTTGAAATTAATATTTGAAATTCCTTTCAAATAATGTTTTTAGTGGCAATTATTTTCATAATGGAAATCATCAGATTAAAAGAATTTCTTGTTTTTGGCAAAATAAAATTTGAAATAAATGGTATTTTTAACTCATTTATGGATTTTCATTCTTTTTATTTAATTTTTACTGTGAATATATGCAAATTACATAAGGGAATCTTATGACCACTGGAACAGATTCTTACTGGAGCTTGTGGTTTTATCATTGTTCTTATTTTATGAGCCTAACCTGGAAGACAAGATAAACTGGATAAAGCATTAGCATGAATTAGTTTTCGTAGATAATTTTTTGACTGAAATTAACAAAATTTTGGCCTAATATGTGTGTAAAATCTAAAAATATGATAAAAAATAATTTATTAAAGGTTAGGTAGTGTCTTGATTATTAGAATCGCATAGGTCTGATTAAATGGAACAGTATGACATTTTAATTCTACTTAAACTATGCAGTTCAGATAAATGAGTTTTTACTCTTTAGAAAAGATAATAATTATAGATTAAAAAAATAAACTTAAATATTCATCTTTAATTATTGAAATGAAAAATTTATGACACTAACCGACTTTATTTTCATTTTTTACAGTTTTCATAACAATCAAAACACTACACTTTCTTAAAGACATTTAAAACGCATACGCATACTAGCATGCGTAGCAAGTATAATTTCTTTTTTAATACCTTGCATTTAATTATAGTTTTTTTTAGAGTGTTTTCATGCCTGTTGGCACATTGCTCTGCTAGTTTCATTGTTTTAGCTGCCTTTTTTAGTGATATACGCCTGGAGTAGGGAGCTCTTTTTAATTTCTGTGATTAAGTTACTTCTTTCCCTCCTCTGCTAAGTTTCAGCTTTCTTTTTTATATAAAATCCTCACATTTATAGCTGATGCATCTAAAATTATAATTTAGTACTATTAAAATTTTTTTTATGTTGTCTTTGTGTTTTATGTTGTATGCATTGTTTTAGTTCCTTTTTTTGGTAATACGCCTGGAGCACGGAGCTTTTATAAATTCTGTGACTAAGTTCCTTCTTCTTCTTTTAAGTTTCCGCTTGCTTTTTAGATAAAATCTTCATATTTATAGCCGATATATCTAAAATTATAATTTAATACCATAAAGTCATGTTAAAATGATTACAAAAAGCTATAAATATCTCTAATATTGCAAAATACATAAGAAGCCACTATGTCTCCTGCTATTTATTCTTGGTATTAGTTTCAATATGTATGTTTCAATAAGTTTAAAACTAAAATGATTAAATAATCACTTAACCCTTTGACACACTTTTGTCACACTTTGTTTTTCATTATTTTGTAGTAATTCAAATCAAAACATGTGAAATAATTTATATTTAGCATTCTAGTAATTGATGGTTATGAAATACAGAATGAAACGCAAGTGTCTCGTTCTGAGATATAGGTGAAATCTTCCAAACAAAAGGGCTCACTTTCAAACAATAATTTTTCACATTCGCACTTATTTGCAGCTATTTAGTTCTAAGAGAAATAGTTATCATCGTTGAAATATCTTTAATTTAAAAAAAATGAATTATAGATAAATTTTTGTGTATGAAGGAAAAATAATTTTTTTAACTTCTTTTTTCTAAATTTTTTTTACATATTAGTGCAAATGTAATTTCAACAGCCTTACAGAGTCTTTTTCTGCTTTGAAGGTAAAAATCTTCTAAACACGTCTCTCTTTCAAGCCATAATTTTTTAAACTTTTGAGCAACATTATGCATGTTACTCAAAAAGTTTAGACTTAATATTTTCACGAAAATTGTTGAAGTAACTATATATAGTTTCAAGTATTAAATATCTTAAGTTTATTAACTAACGAAAGGAATTTCTAGAATTTCTTTCATGACAAGGTGGTAAAAAAGATATTTAAATTAATTAATATTTGATTCATTTGAGTAGAGATTTTTTTTAAAAAACAAGCAAACTAAGAAACATTTTTTAAGTACCTTTTATATCATTATAAACACTGAAACGTAATGATTAACAATTTAATTAAATCAGTGTTTGAAAATTTGTTTTAAATGATTAGATAGCAGCTTCAACCTTCTCAACTGAATTTTCCCTGGAGACTAACATAATCAAGAAGGTATCTAATTTATTTCGTTAAATAATAGATTTAGTTTGGAAGGAGGATTCCTTCTAAGAACTTCTAAATGAAGTTGAAACTTTTCTGTCAAAGTCAATTTGTGAAATTGTCTTTTCGCTGCAGTGCAAATAAATTTCTAACTTTATTTTTTTTAAAAAACCACTTTAAATGTTAACCAATTAAATTACCTGTTAATCTTTCGAAAAATCTTTACAAATTCATTAAGACTTCCAATTTTAGTAAACTGATTAAAATATTAAATAAAATGTCAATTTTTTGATTAAGATTTTTTTAGAAAAATAATTTAGTTTGTCAAATAAAAATATTCTTTCTAAATAACATTTTTCTTGAAGATTTTATGAAATACGTTTATCAATTTGCTACTTTTTCTATACGAAATAGTTCTTAAATTTGCGATGAGTAAAATAGTTTTTAAGTTGGCGATAGTTGTAGATTGCCATAAATGGTCCGCGATTGATTTTTTTTTTTTTTACATTAGCTAAAGATTTAGCAACTTTACATTGATGAGAAGTTGTGAAGTTACACTGATGGAATTACTTTTTTTGCAATTATTAAGTGAACTTTAATTAATCTTTATCATCATTTGACTTTTCTTTTTCGCACCTGATTTTTATTTCAAATAAAAATTTTATCGAATGGTATCTAAAAGTTAAGCATATTCTTACACGTATGTCTGATATAAAAGTATTCCTAACTTTTAGACTCCAATGTACAGTGTGTTTGTTTTAAAACTTGCCGCGTTGAATCAACGCCTTCTATAATTGAAAGCCTCCACACGGTTTTTTATAGGTAGTCCGATCAGACCACTGTGAAGGAGATCCACATTCCGAACAAGTCATTTAATACAAAATCCAGTTATAATAAGAAAGTGGTAGCAAATGTATGACTTAAAATTTGTTTTATTTATGAATATTGTTGGTGTGCCTTATTCACTTGTCAACCACTACAGGTTAGACTGCGCGGACTACTAATCAAAGACCGTGTGGAGGCTTTTTGGTGTAGGAGGTGATGGTTGAATGCGATTTTTGAAGTTGCATCTTACTTAGTTCTTTTTTTAAAAATCGCTGAAGCTGGCCTATCTTGTTATTGAGAGATATATTCAAAAACTCACTCAATATCAACAGGAAAACTTTCCCAAAAAGAAAAAAAAAAGAGGAATGGGGCCGTGGTTTGTGAGATTTATTATATTTTGGTTGGTGGTCCATAATGATTAAAAGATTGATTATACAGTGAAACCTCGATTTTACGTCCCCCGAATTTACGTTTTTCCCGCATTTTACGTTTTTTTCATCAGGACCCAGTTTTTCCGTATACCTCCAATGTTAATTTTACCCGGATTGTAAGTTTTTAATTTACGGAATTTCCCGCATTTTACGTTTTTTGTAGAAAGAAAAAAAATAAAAAAAATGTTTTAATAAGCAATATTTTTTCTAAGTTTGCTTTTTTAAAGCTCATCCACGTTGTTGAAAGTAAATCTATGAAAGCAGAAACGCATTCCACAGACTACTGTTTTCTAGAACTTTTAGTCCTCTCTCCCCCTTCCTTTGTTGAACACCTGCTGCCTGTCTCGGACAAGGCAGCGGACGAAGAAACAAAGTACAGAAACAACACATTTCATTGGTGCAGGAATGAGACAGATAGGAGAAGAGACACTCAAGTTACCAATCAGATGTAGTGACTTATTTTCTTCCTTGGAAAGCAAAGGGGATCTTTACGTTTCTACAGCTTTTCAGACTCTGTTGTTGTTTAGCACAAGGTGGTCGCATTTCAAACCCTTTCGTACGAAAATGGTGAGCAAAAAACGCAAAAAATTTTCTGTTGCTGAGAAAGCCGAAATTTTTAAGCAGTTTAATGAATTTCATGGAACAAAAGTAGCATTCGCTCAATTGCAAGGAATTCCCGTAACAACCCTGCAATCCATACTACAGAAAAAGGAATGCATTGATAAAAACTTTGAAAAAGTCGGTGAAAAAAAATGCCAAGAAACGGAGAACAATGAAAAAATCCCCGTACGACGAGATGGAAGGGATTTTAGTAAAATGGTTTAAAGAGGCTCGTGACGCTAATGTACCTGTAAATGGCACCATATTAAGAGAAAAAGCTCTAGAAATCGCCGATAGACTTGGTTTAAAAGACTTTACAGCTTCCAATGGCTGGATTGACCGGATGAAAAAAAGACATAATCTTGTGTATAGATCGCTCTCCGGAGAATCATCAAGCGTGGATGAAGCTACAATAGAAGAATGGAAGAAAAATTTACCAAATTTGACCAAACGATACAAGCCAAAGGACGTATTCAATGCGGACGAGACCGGAATTTTTTTTAACCTTCTGCCGGATAAAAGTTACGTTTCTAAGAGAGATTCCTGCCACGGAGGGAAGATGTCAAAATTGCGTCTTACGGTTTTACTATGCTGTAATTCTGATGGAAGTGAGAAGGTGACTCCACTCGTTGTTGGAAAATCACGCAAACCACGATGCTTTAAAAACGTGAGAAGTTTCCCAACAAATTATGAAGCAAACAAAAAAGCGTGGATAACAAAAGCCCTTTTCGAAGACTTTTTGCAGAAACTGAATAAAAAGATGAAATTTCAGAACCGCAAAATAATTTTGTTCATCGATCAATGCAGTGCACATCCGGATTTACAGCTATCTAATGTGCGTGTTGAGTTTTTTCCTGCAAACTGTACAAGCAAATTACAGCCTTGTGATCTCGGCATTATTCGACCATTTAATGTTTTTTACAGAAAGCAACTTGTCCGGAAAGCTGTAGCTGAACTAGAGAAAGGAAACCTAAATGACGCCTGCAAACTAAAGTTAAGTGTTCTGGAGGCTATGCATTTTATTTCTGCTGCTTGGAGAAGCGTTACACAAAAGTGCATTTCCCACTGTTTTGAAGAAAGCGGAATCGTAGCTTCTAATGAACCGTTAACAGATGCAGGATTAGATAGACTAGACTCGGAGAATGACAATGAAACAGTTAGCTATGACTTCGACGAGTACATCCGAGAAAACTTAGCAACATGCGAAGCTGAGAGAACCACTGCTCCATCCGTGGACGATGTTATGGACTTTTCATCCGCCGATGAAGATGAACAAGAAGAAACAGAAGCACAGCCCGTTCCTTCTTTCAACACAGCATTGAGAAGTTTGCTAATAGTGAAAGACTATTTTCTATCATACAAAGACCAGGAAAAAAATTTGCAAAAGATTTCAGTCCTGGAAGATGAGGCATTTAATTTGAACTCAATATCTAACATTACGCACAATCTACTATTACGCACTATTTTGCACCTAAATTACATGATTCTTAACAAAAATTGTAAAAGTGATCTTGAACTGGTATGTTTTTTTCTTTAAATACTAAAATTCTTTTCGTAAAATATAGATTTTAATAGTACCTTTTGAAAGAGTCATCTTTACTACCTTTAGTTTGTTTTATTTTCCCATTATTATTATATGATTTTTTGCTATCTAAGTATTTCCCGTATTTTACGTTTTCCCGGATTTTACGTTTTTTTTACCCAGTCCCCTGAGAAACGTAAAATCGGGGTTTCACTGTATAATAGTATTCCTAACTTTACGACTCCAGTATACAGAGTGCTTATTTTAAAACTTGCCACGTTAAATACGATTTTTAAAATTACATCTTGCTTAAAGGTCTTTTTTTTAAAAGTCGTTGAGGCACGTCAATTTTGTTTTGGAGAGAGATATTCAAAAATCGAATCAAATAAGCAGGGAAACTTTCCAGTAAAGAAAAAAAAAAAACAAGTAGAAAAATGAGGGAGTGGTTTGTGAGATTTATTATTTTTTGGTTAGTGGTTCATGATGATTAAAAGAATGTTGATATAAAAATATTTCTAACTTTTAGACTCCAGTATGTTTATTTAAATACTTACCACATTAAATACGATTTTTAAAATTGCATCTTACTTTAAATATTTTTTTTTTTTTAAATTGCTGAAGCAGGTCAATCTTGGAGAGAGATATTCAAAAATCCACTAAAATCAAACTTTCCCAAAAAGAAAAAAGAAGAATGGGGCAGTGGTTTGGGAGATTTATTATTTTTAGGTTGGTAGTCCGTGATGATCACAAGATTGATGATCGCTGTTTTAAACAGTCTATTTATTGCCGCAAGCATAATGGTAGTGTGGTTGAATGGGAATCTCGTATTTCGTTTAAGAGAAAGGTTTCATGAGCTAGACTGAGATGTGGATAAAATAAAGCTGGTGCTCGCGTTACTCCTAAATTTAATCTCGTTACAGAGGAAGTCAAGATTCAATAAAACCTGATGAAAATCTTAATCTCGTTACAAGGAAAGTGAAGACTCAATAAAACCTGATGAAAATCTTAATCTCGTTACAGAGGAAGTCAAGATTCAATAAAACCTGGGGAAAATTTCAATCTCGTTACAAAGAAAGTGAAGATTCAATAAAACCTGATGAAAATCTTAATCTCGTTACAGAGGAAGTCAAGATTCAATAAAACCTGGGGAAAATTTCAATCTCGTTACAAAGAAAGTGAAGATTCAATAAAACCTGATGAAAATCTTAATCTCGTTACAAAGGTATCGGATTTCTCTTTTATGGTAACCAGTGCGGAGGTCTTCTCTCTTCTAGGAGGTGTTGGCAAAGTTCCCAACTTCGGGGTCGGAGTGGATAAATATGTTTCAGATGTAACTTTTCAGACGTCTCTTCGTATTCAAGAACACTAAACGATTAAGTGGTTTAAAAAACCAAATTCGAACAACGTCAATTTAATACCATTATAATAAATTTATAGGATCTGTAACAACCTTGTAAAAAGAATTGTTGACTTTTATGTCTTTTCAAAAGTGACTAATTTAAAAAAGTATAAATAGGTAAATGGACGACATAACGTAGCGAATTCATTTGTATTCAATAGTTTATTCGGTAAAAAAAGAACAATTTCCGTAAGAGAAGATTGAAAAAGAAATCAAAGGTCCATTTTTTTAAATATGCATTTTGAGCTGTTTTCATTTTCTTAAATACACATTTTGAACTGATCCATTTTCTTAAACACACTTTTTGAGCTTAATCTATTTTCTTAAACACACATTTTGAGCTGATCCATTTTCTTAAACACACTTTTTGAGTTGCGTCCATTTTCCTAAACACACATTTTGAGCTTAGTCTATTTTTTTAATCACATTATTTAAGCTATATCCATTTTCTTAAACACATATTTTGAGCTGTGTCCATTTTCTTAAACACGAGTTTCCAGTTCTGTCGATTTTCTTTAACTTACATTTCGAGTTGTGTTTAGAATAAAATAAAATACTCATGTACGATATTTTACTTTTACACAATATTAATTTTAAAACAAGTCGCACGCACAATATTAATTTTAAAATAAAAATGATTTTTCAAATAAATAATACATTTTAAAATAAAATAACTAAAAATAACATGTTTATTTTTTGTTTTAAATAATTTATTTTTGAAAATTGTTTGCTTAAAAGGTATGTTAAATAAAGTTTTAATTTTAGTCAAAACTTGTTTTATAAATCGACTATTTTTGTATTACCCATTATGTATTCGAAGGTTACACAACTAAGCATTATTTTCTGTGGCCAATGAGTTTTCATTATAGTTTTGGAATTCAGCATTATGCTCTTTTAATTTTTTACATTGTCTAAAAATTGTTTCAGAGTTGAACCGTAATATAGACGTTTTGAACCATAATATGCTGAAAATTTTATAAAACCTTAATAATGTGCTAAATTTCCCCTTTCAATTTCAGCCATAGTATCTTGTGTAATCGAGTTTAAGAGATACGATAATAGGGTTCGAATTAACACCGGATAAAAGTGGCAGAAAATTTCAAAGATATAATTCAGACACTTCACAATTTTAAACAGTGTGTTATAGATAGGCACGCCATTAAAATCTTTCCGAATTAGTATAATAAATGATAAATCTGCACGTGCAAAATTTTAACTTTAATAAATTACGCTATCTTTTAGTTAATTAATAAAATTACGTTATCTATCAATAAAATACATCAAATATTGTTTGGTATTTAATATATTATACAGCACTAATTAAAAATTTGAATGGCAACGTTAGATAATTCGCATTTTAAGAATTTACTTCGATTAATTCGACGAATAAACTTCGATTTAATTAGAAAAGGGAATTTTTTGACCACTGGAATTAATTTGTATATTAATAGATTTCCGTTTTGTTTTTCATTAAAACTTTCCTTTCTATTTATGCGTTAAAATTTTTTGAAGATTGCTATTAGAAGTTGTTTTAAAATAATTAAAGGCTTTGTACATGGTACTGCCATCTAGTGACGATAAAATTTATATTTAGTTTTGCTTGTTTGTACATATTATTTTTAATACGAAATCAGTATACTCAAAATTTGCCAGGAAATATTGATTTGTTTTTGCAAAAATTTTTCTTTTTTTAAAAAATTCATTTAAACTTATCGTATTGTTTTGTATTTTATTATTTTTAGTGGATTAATTTTGTACCATTAATTTTTTTTTACCTTTAAATTATATATAGAGATATATTAGCTTTAGGGGAAAAAATTTTTTTTGTTCGAATATTACACATTAGAGGAAATTATATAATCTTTTTTAGATTATATCATTGAATATTTAAATGAAGTAACTATAGTTAAAAGAGTTGAACTAGGTGTGATATTTGCTAACAGATCCAGGTTATTATAATTTTTTTTTATAAAAAAGGCTATTCAAGCTTTTCACTTCCGTTAATCTGATTTTTTCTAATGCAATTTTGTAATGCTATGTAATTATTATATTTTTGCTGAGTTACCTTGATTTTGATTGTTCTTGAACGTTTTGACTTGTAAGCAGTTTTATTCATCAAATAAGTTAGTGATGTAAACGATAATAGAATAATTTATATAGAAAGAACCAAATGATAGTTAAGAGAACTTAATTATTATTTTTAAACATTTCTGTTTGATATCAGAAAATTAGAGAGAAGTGACAAAATCCTTAAAAATATTATTTTGCTTAAACTGAGTTATGCTAATTCCCTTATTATGTGCTTTTAAGAAAAAGTAGTTATGCAAAATTTTCATTCCTTATTTGTTCATAATTGTGCCTTTTTAGTTTTAAATACTAAAAGCAAATTTTGTAATTAGATATAGTCTATGGCGTCGTCAGATAAAGATTATTGGGGGGGGGGGGGCACCATATTTGGACTGTTACTTGAGAAAAAGTAAATATATATATATATGGGCGAATCTCAGGAATCATTGACCTATATGTCTTCAAACTTTTCTTATAAATATATAACATAATAAGCGAAAATTAATTCTAACAAAATTACAGGAATAACTATGCATTACTAACTTTAAGATGCGTACAGTTTTGATCGCGAGTAACTTGCTTTTGGCTTTCATTTCTTACTTCAACCCTACATTTGACAACTTTTCATGAGTGTCGCTTAGAGTGTTTAACATACTTTTCTTTTCGATATGTATTCTGTTTAAAAAAAACTGAAAATCACTAAAAACATAATTTAATAGCTCAGCTGTACTATCATATTTTCTTGTATGATATTTTTCGTGAATATTGACGTTTGCAAACACTTAAAGTTTGTCGCCAAATTTTGGCACGTCAAACCGTAACCATCGAAAATTGGAAAAAGGTATACAATCCAATTCTGCGAGTTACAAGTTAAACTAATGATACAAGTTTGTTCTACTTTAAATAAGCTTTTGGAATATCACTAACATAAAACTCGCAGAATTGAATTGTATACCTTTTTTTTTTCAATTTTCGATGGTTACGGTTTGACGTGCGGTTTGAAGTTTGAAGACATATAGGTTAATGATTCCTGAGATTCGCCCATATATATATATATGTAATACAAAAATTATAAAAATACTTTTGTATTAATAAAAGCATTGAAACGTTTTCGTTTTCATAAAATGTCTTAGTTAAAAAATTAGAGTACAGATAATCTATTTTGGGACTTCAAGGCTGAAAACATGGCAATGAATTAATGCTTCAAAATTAATGCTTAAATTTATGCTTCAAAAGAGGAGTTATTTTAAGATCTTTCACTTCCATGTAAGGAAGTATTAAACTATTAATTGAAAACTTTAAAACCAGTTCGATTTTATGTCTATCATTGAACAGCCAACACAGTTTTTTGAGTTATAGCAGCATGCCAGCAGCTCCGCATTATTAATATTTATTTTGTTTAATTGAACTTCTTAAAAGAATATGTTTCGATTAATTTAATAACGTAAAGTCATCGGAAAGGACAAAAACAATAATAATAAATAAATAAATCGATTATTTTAATTTTTTTAATTTGTTTGGCATATGCTTGCGGTTTAATATCGATTTATGGGTTATTTACTTTTCTATTTTCTACCCTGTGCGAAGAACTTGTATTTAGCTAGTAGACAAAAAAATATTAACTGGTTTGGAGTGTTTTTCCGGTTAATACAGATATAGCTGTGCATTGTTATGATGTGATTTAAGGGAATCAATGGTATACATTGCAAATACAATTATTACATCAATTTCTATAGAAAGTTGAGTTGTGGTGAGTCGTAAACTAAAGTTTGTAAACTACTTTAGTTGAAGAAATATATTTATCCCTAAAACTTGCGTTGAGAGCTAGGCCTGATAGTCTAGCATATAACAAAACTATTTTTAAATAAAAATACTTTTTTTTAATTATTGTAATATATAAAAAAGAAAACAAAGTGTTCAATTAGTAAAATTTCTGCTAGTGTATAGGCAGAAATTTCGAAATAGTGTATGATAACAGCATTTTGACAAAAAATTTTTTTTATTTATTTATTTACAACTTCTATTTTTACTTTCTAGTTTTTTCTTCACCGAATGATTATTTCTTCTTTTTCAGTTAAATTTTACCAAAATACCGTTTTTTTTTTCTGAATGTCATCAATGTCATCTGTTTTTACTTTTGAACGTTTCGTTTTTTTGTAATTGCATTTTGAACCATTCATATTCTTTTGAACCTTTCATATTTTTTCTATGTTTGATTACTATATGCGTAATCTAGAAATCCTGAAAATTTATTCAGAGATTATAAAACGATTTGTACCATGGAAATGACTAAAACAGTACAAATTGATATTAATTAATAATTGTATTTGAGGGTGGCAGAAAAAAAGAGCACTTGACGAAAAGGTCAGGAAAAAAACACCTCATAAGTAACTATAGGAATTTTACAGCCGATTCAATTGGCCCATTGAACCCCTCTTAAAACTTAAAATATATCAATATTTATTCGAATGAAATTATATATATGTATAAATATAAGGAATAATTTAGCATTTCATAGAATTTAACAAAATGATTAATACTCTTAATTCTACACTACGCATTTTCTTTACATAGAAGAATAACTAATTTAAATGATGGTTGAATAGAAATGTGAGCGCTTTGTAAGAGAAGATTTAGAATGTCAGAGAAAGTCTCTCGGCAAAATCACCCCAAAATGGCATATATCAACAAGAGTCTCCTCCTTCTTAATTCCCTAAAAGGTTAATACATCTGTTTATATAGAAATTCTGGATAATTGCTTGTTGAGACAATTTAGGAATAGATAGCCAACAACGAGATGTTTCTGTCCGTATACGACATTTTTAAAAGATGACATAGTATCCAAGAAATACGAAAAGAAACTATTTCAAAATGCAGCTCTGGTGCGATGTAAATAAAGTACCTACCGACCCATAGCCTAATAAAATGAGGCGGCTATTTTTGAGGTATCAAATAACACTCCATGGGTCTTGTTGAATGTTAAGGGATGCTTTAGAATCAATCTTAATCAGTTAAGTACATTGAGAAAAAGAATTGTGGTAAGATTGTTTTATTGCTTATTGAAGGAAAGGTTAACAGTGACAATTCTTGTAGTTTTCTAAACACTTGTTTTATTTTTATGCAGTGCATTTTTTTGTGTATTTTTTTTAAAATTAATTTTCATTTAATAATATTGTAATAAGTTGCACTATGTTAAGAAAAGGAGAGAAGAGGAGAGAGTCAAATATATAGGTATAGATAGAGAGTAAAATATATAGATAGAGATAAAGATATAGATAATATTTTCTCATTAAAGATATAGCTATAGATAATGGACCCTAATTTCCCAAGTATGGGGGAGGGTTTCCGAACCCCTCTGACCTCCCTTGTTACGACACCCATGGTATAATAATGTCATGTAAACTCAGTAACAAAATTTTCTAATGAAGTTTGAAAATATATAATTTCTAAGAAAAATAGTGCATAACTTTAAAATTTCGCAACAAGAATATGCAATATATATGTAGAAGATTGGTAAATATTTTGAAAACTTATCTGGCTATAAATATCTGGCAATAAAGTTAAGATTAAGGAACAAAAGTGGCATTTTACTCACTTAAATTGAGGTGTTAGTTATAATATAAACGATTAGATATTATTAATATCATAAATTAAGCTTTTAAAAAAAGTTCCCTTGAAGGCTTTAATAATTTTTTAAAAGGAAAAATATTTGTATGAAAATTAAATTGAATAAAGGTAAAATGCTAAAATGTCTTTTTGAGAAGTGGCACATACTTGGAAAATATATCGTATGTGTATAAATAAATAAATATGTAAGTAAATAAATAAAAAATTATGTTTCTTAAAAAAACAATTATGTGCTGAACAGTTAAATCTTCATTATAAATTTCTAATGCGAAGTAGCCCAACGAAAATAGATATTAAGATATAATTTTATTCCAATTTTTTTTATTAGGAAAATGTCCCGTCAAACTTTTAAGCAAAACTTTGACTACTCTATTGATTTTTTAAATTTTTATATCAGCACCTTTAAGTTCGTATACATCCTTGCAGATTCAGATAAAACTATTCAAAAGTAAATGTCATTTGATGTTCATGACCTACGAAAAACGTTTTATATTTACTCCTATAGCATTATTTTTATTAAATTTTATTAGAAATTGCTAAAATTATTAAATTTTTTATTGATTTTTTTCAAATCTTTATAGTGCATCTGTAAACTTTTACGTTTTTGACTATAGGTTTAGAATTCGTTAAAGAACAATCAAAGGGAAGTATTGTGATAAGTTTCATTTTTTCCAAAGTCGTCTCTTGAATTCGTAAGGCGTAAGGTTCCAAAATTTCGACCGGATAAATGCACAATTTCATAATTCAGTACACAGAAAAAAATGATAAAATTACCGTAATAAATGGTAATAGTATTTTTCCTAAAAAAACCCTCATAATTCTAGTAAATAAAATCAGTATAAATGGTATTTAAATCATTCATTTGGTAATTTTTCCGTTTGTATGATGACTGTTTGAAAATTGAATGAAAATTTTAGTTCTTATTACCACACATTTAATATAAAATACAAAATTGAAAAGTAAATTTAACTGAATATGTGGTTTTTATGAAATGCTTTAAGATATCATGGTAAGATTACCAAATTTTATCACATGCTATAAAACCATCTTTTGTTGTTAATTTTTTAAACTTCATTGCCAAAGCATTGCGGTAAAACTTATTGAGCTTTTTGGTGCTTCCATGGTGCCAGTAATGCTGTAAATGTTACCATATTCTGGTAGTTCTTACCATACTTTTTTTCTCTGTGTACAATACATTTTGTTTCCTATACTGAAATCGTGCACTGTAACAAATTTTGGTAACAAATATATAGTTTTATTTACTTATTTGTTTAAATTTTATTTAGTTATTTACTGAAACACATATTTTTATGTGCGTCAGAATCAATTTAATGATTTCATTTCAATCCAGACACGTTTTTATTAAATATTCGTGCTAATTTTTTCAAACATTTGATATTTTGCCAACTTTTTTAATCATTTTGCATGAAAACTGCTGTTCTGTACTTAAAAATTAGTAACATCAATTTAATTAGCTTACATCAATAGAGTAAAAATTGGCAACTTTACACCATAACTTTTGACTGCGTAATATTTTTTTACCAAAAAAAAAAAACGCTTTTAAAGTATTCTTGTAAAAATTTCAAAATGGGGCTTACTAATCTATTGCCTTAAACTATTCAATTAGATTGTTTTTATAAATTTGTCTCAGCTTGCAAGCATTATAGCATGATAATTCGGGGCTTTAAACGCGCTTTTTACATATTTTTGTAGTGGTATTTAATGTAATTTAAAGTAATATTAATTAAATTAGGAATTAAATAAAAAATATTAGGTTAAACATATTACGAAAATTTAAGACAGCTGCAGTTATGCATTGGTAAGATTTAATTATTCACTATGCCTGTCGTTGTTACGATTGCCATTTGCCAATACCGGCAAGTCAGCTTGGAAATCAAGCAAAATTTTATGGCAGAGGGAACGTTTCTTGTTTTTCAGTGACACCATCTATGGCCAAAAATATTCTTCAGCCACCTACACGTCACAGCCCGTTTTACAGGAAGGACCCAATCATACAACCACATTCATTCAGGCACAGATCGTAATTTTGACATGAACCAGGGAACGATCAATCTCCAATCTAGATCCCCCAGAGGTATTTTATTTTATTTTATTTTATAATCGTCGTTAAACAGCCGACCCAATTTCATGGGTTTACGACTACTAATGTTCAACGTCGTAGCCTTGTAATTTTGAACCAATCCAGAAGATAAGGAAACTCCTGGATCAGTACCCCCAGAGGTATTGATTTGTGATGGGAACATGGAGGACTTTGAGACTCAACAGATATAACGTGCATCAGTCACCATTTACTACACGGGGAGTCTTCGGTTGGCGAGGATCGCACCCACGACCTCTTGGACATGAGCCCAGCGCCCTACCGACCAGGCTATCCCGGCCCCCCCAGAGGTATTGATTTGTTATGGGAACATGGAGGACTTTGAGACTCGACGGATTTAACGTGCATCAGTCACCATTTACTACACGGGGAGTCTTCGGCCGGCGAGGATCGAACCCACGACCTCTTGGATATGGGCCCAGCGCCCTACCGACCAGGCTATCCCGGCCCCCAGAGGTATTGATTTGTAACGGGAACTTGGGGGACTTTGTGACCTTGGTAGATTTAACGTGCACTAGTCACCATTTAATACACGGGGTTTCATCGGCCGGCGGGATTCAAACTCACGATATAACTCAAATTCACGAACATGAGCCCAACGTCCTACCAACCGGGCTTATCCGGCCCACTTAATATGCCTAAATTATTTAATAAAGTAACATAATTCTTTCGAAACAAATGATTTTTAAACTCTACTTTAGCAAAATAATATTTGTTAAAGTTTTTTTATTTAAATTTTAATAGTATGGATAGCTTATAGATGGCTTACCCATGTATTTCAATATGTAACTTGTGCCCTTTTGTATCCTAATCTCAGAATTGCAAACTATTTATAAAAATATTACCTCTAATCAAATAATTGGAATGCACGTTTTCAATTAAAATTGATACATCTCAAGATACAAAAATTAATCCATCTCTGCTCTTTCCCAGGTAAGAGAGAAAATGCAATTTAGAAATTCCAGATGGTTAAGTTGACTCTTATAATATAAAATTGAAAAATATTTGTAAACGAATGTTTTAAGTAAGGGATTTGTTCTTTGACGAATTCCACAAAGTAGTTTTAAATAATAAAAAATTATTGATTAAGATATCGTTAAATAAATAAAAATTATGGTTTATTATTACAAGAATAATGTTCAAATTATGGTTAAAAATCAGTAAGTAATTAAAATCCCAAACAAAATTACTAACCTGAAAAATTTCATAAGTTAAATCAGTACATTTTGAGAAAAAGGAAAGCAAACGTAAATATTTGGTTGTAATGTGTTTATATTTTACATCGATTACAATGTATAGGTTATTCATGTAATATCGTAAGAGAATCATAAGAGAAAAAGAAATTTCGTTAAGATTCAAAACTGTGATTGATACATGAGGAATATATTTTCGTAAAATTATCGTACTGTTTAGTAATGGCATTTATGGTTAACATGGTATCGGTTTATTGGAAATTTTGCTTATTAAAATTATAGTTTTTATTACCAAGCATTTAGCAAAAAATACAAAACTGAAAAATAAATTTAATCGAATAAATGGTTTTTGTGCCCTGCTATTTAAAGTAGCATGATAGAATGATCAAATTTTACCACATTTACTAATTTTTATCGCTTATTATTAAATCATATTTTATTGTTAACTTTACCGAAATCATTATCATAGCACTCTAAGATAAGTTACCGAGTTTAATGTCGGTCAAAACTTCCATGTTCTGGTCGTTTTGACCATATTTTTTTCTCAGAGTATTTAGCTCAATTTTTTTGGTATTAGTTTGCGTATTATATCTTGAAATTACTCAAATATTTATCAATGAGTTCATAAAAAGTAGTTAAAAATGTTTTATTTTTTAACAGATTTGTGATTATTGTGATTGTGTGTATAACAGATTGTGAATATGATTTTTTTAAAAAAAAAAACAATCAAAAATTGAATTTAGGAAAAAAATGAATACTTGAACTAATTTATACCAAGCTTACATCTAAATGCGCTCTTAATCTTTATCAAAATTAAGCGCCATAATTAAACAAATTAGAAGTCTAAAAAAATGCATTATTTTCTCCAGTTTGCCAATTTCTTGAAACCCAATCGATGCAAACGGATTGTAATGAAAGTTTACTGATTGGACGAATTAGCCTGACGCTTGTATCGTATAATAAAGATGTTAAAGACAAGTAAGTACATGCATATGCATAAAACATCAAAATTAATTCAATTAAGTATATCCTTCAATCTCTTTATAAATAAACATAGAAACTGAGTATTGATTGAAGTAAAAAAAAATAAATTAATTTAATTCATTTTAAATCCTCAATTTATATTTTTCACCAAAAGTTTTAAACGTAACAAATTAAATGGAATACAGGTTATATATTGTTAAAATCTTAATTAAATATTTTTCTATTTTGTGGAAATTAAGTTAGTTTATTGGCTATATCAAAATATTTTGTAAATGAATTTAATAATCAAAAATACCCCTCAGTTAAAGAAAAAGCTCAATTTACTCAACTAACTGAATTTCTCTGTGTTCCGTATACATAAGACAAACAGAAAAGTCTTTTACGTCAATATTTATAACCACGTTTGTTCGATTTGTAAACGAATCCAAGGGCCGCTAGGACGAAATAAAAATGTTTGATATTCATTATCAAGTTTGCTGTAGAGTTTTATTTCTGAAAGAAGTATAAAGGCGATATATAGAAAAGGATAATTTAAAGAAAGAATAAAGACGAATTATCATCTGGATATGTCGATTTTGAATTAGAAAGATAATTAGGAAGACGATGGATATTATCGCTAAAATTATATAAATAACTTTTAATATTAAAAGGATACCTTAGAAAGGAAACTTCCCAATAATGGATACTAAAAGGATACTTTCGGCTATGAAATGAAATTTCGCAGAATAAAATGGATAATTTTGTCCATAGAAGAAAACTTCCTACTATGAAATGGATATCTTCGGCTATAAAATGTAACTTAACATTATTTAATTGATGCCTTTTAATATAAATGGATACCTTAGAAATGAATTTCTTAAATAATGAATACCAAATGAAAAATAAAATGGATGCTTTCGGTTATATCAAACGAAAACACACACACACGCATGCATGCATATATATATATATATATATATATATATATATATATATATATATATATATATATATATATATATATATATATATATATATATATATATATATATATATATATATATATATATATATGGGTGTCAAAAAGTTTTTAAGTTAAATTTATAAATCAAGAATTTAAATGGAAAAGTTTAATTTTTGTTATTACTTAAAGCATGAAAATAAAATCTTCTGACAGCTATGCTTATAGTAATTAACTTCGAGTATAAAAAAGATATTTTAGAAATAAAGCTTTTCCATAAAACATAAATAATTCCCACTATGACAAAAAATTCTCTTTTTAAAATGAATATTTACCAAAATAAAATGAAACTTTAAACTATAAAATGGAAATTTTTAACTATGAAATAAAGTTTTCAATTGTCAAAATCAGGAATTATTACTAAAAAATAATGATATATGAATCAAAGTAAGCGGTTATAATTTAGAATATATGATTTCTAATATATCATCATAAATATGGTCAATGATTATTATAAAGTATAATTGAAATATAATAATGTATTATAATTGTAATATTATAAAGGGATTAAAATATGGACTTAAGAAAATGATTAAACAGCTATTGTGAGATAAATTTAAAGAGAATTTAAAATTTGAAGAATTAAAAAAAAAAGAAAACAAAAATATAATTTCATAAATAATGAGGAAAATATATCAATAAAAACTGATCATAAGATAAATGATTTCGATTGCTGATAAATTATTATTATTTATGTGAGATGATTAAGATGATAAAAGGTCTTATGACAATAGGTTATGATTTATTGTAAACTGTTAATAATTGAGGCAAATGAGTATGACAATAATATTAAATAATTATGTTTTATAAGGCACAGTATATACATATTTATTGCATTATCAATTTTAAAATAAAAATGTAGAAAAATCAATGAAAAAATCATAATGAAGTTTTTCAATTGTAACGGTTAAAAACAAAGCAAAATATAGCTATAACAATAGAAGAAAAAGCCTAAGTTCTCGATAAACTGTTTATAAACAGAAACAAAACCTATAAACAAATGTAATTATTTTTGAATAGAAGTTATTTATTGTATTTTTTATGCATATATATTTAGAAAAATCGAGGCAAGCAAATTTTTGAATTAAAAAAAAATCCACTTAAAGAGCAAATATTAAATTTGATTGTGAAAATACCTCTAAAACCAAAACGTGTCACGCTTTAATATTTAAAACCTAATTTTACAATTTATTTTCATTTACTCAATGTTAAATTAGATGATAATTCACTGTTAGAAAAGACTGTCAATTACTTTTCTAGAATACGAGAAGAATGCATTGTGCATGTTTATGACGAAGTAAAAGCCCTTAAAATTGAAATACCAGCAGTTATATTTTGATTTTTTCATGAAAATAAAATGTTTTTCTAATAGTTTTAAAACACGTTTTAATTTACGATAAAGTTTTAAAAATTAAGGAAAATGAATATGCATGACAATAATATTAAATGAATATGTTTTATAAGAATATTTATGAACAGTAATTGTATTATATGTTTAAAAACAAATATTAAAAAAAATTCAGACAAAAAATCACAATGAAGTTATTTAATTGCAACGTTTAAAAATGATGCAAAATTGATCTATAACAATACAGTTAAAATATGTGTACTTTGCAAGCATATATATGTATACATACAATATTCTACCTCAGAAACAAAAACGCGTCACGCTTTAATGTTTAAATCCGAATTTTGCAATTTATTCTCATTTACTCGTTGTTAAAGTAGATGACAATTCATTGAAAAAAAATATAAACTTTTCTAGAGAACGAGAAAAAATCATTGTGCATGTTTCATGACGAAGTAAAAGCCCTTAGGATTGAAATACCTGTAATTAAGTTTTGGTCTTTTTATTCCTGGAAATTTTTTTCTAATAGTTCTAAAATAATCATTTTATTTTATTTTAGAACTCAGGGCCCAAGAACATCAATTATAATACAACAAATTTCTTTTTCTTTGGTCAACGTGCTATTTACTGTTGTTTTATTTATTTTTTGAGTTTTATTTTTTACGACTTTTAATGTTGAATAGATTTTTTTTATAAGTTCAATTCAGTAGTTTATTTTTAAACAAAAACAGTGATTCCTATGCTTTCCTGAATTTTCTGTCGATAGGGTTTGATTATTTAAAAAATTATAGTTATCAAAACATCTAGTGGAAATGAGAAAGGCGTGTTTCTATTTTTATTTAGTTTAGTAATTTTTTTCCATAGTGCGAGTTTTTTCTAAAGTGAACCTATTGAGTTTTCCCCTTTTTAAATGCATTTAACCGAAAATCGTTTTGCTAATGAATGCTTAATGACATATACAATCTTCATATTTGGAAAAAAAATAATTCAAATAAAAAGTATTTCGTTTTACGTTTTTATTTAGAATATGTTTTTAACATTAAAAAAATATAAAAATATTAAAATATTCATGTTTTTATTTTTAAGAAAACAATTATTTATATATATATATATATATATATATATATATATATATATATATATATATATATATATATATATATATATATATATATATATATATATATATATATATATATATATATATATATATATATATAAATATATATATATATATATATATACTATATATATATATATATATACTATATATATATATATATATATATATATATTTATATATATATATATATATATATATATATATATATATATATATATATATATATATATACTTTATAATTTTCATAATTCACAGTTTTAAGAACTTGCTAAAAAAAAATGCAAAATAACGTTTTAAAAGATATACTATTCGATTAATATCCTATTAAGCAAAAGCCATTTGCTTTAAGAAATTATCATTTTCTTCGTTTTTTAATTGTTAACGTTTTTAAGATGATTTCGTTCAGATTTCTTGAAATACTTTATCGCATGTTTAAAAAACTTAAAATCAATATTTTATGTTTTACTTGAGATATGTTCTTTAGGTTATGAGTTCAGAGAATGCGTGTGTATTTCCTTTTAATTTCAAATCTTCTTTAATCAGCCTAGAAGAAAATTGTCTCAGTCATATTAAATTTGTGTCCGAAATGTAGAGATGATTAAATTACTTTAATGAATATTGTTTTTAAAAACTTATCATCTGTATAAAAACAAAATGAAAAATTTCAAATGTATGTATAAATGGAACAAATAATGTTTCCATGGAAAATATCTTTTGCTCATAAAATGCCTGAAATATTTTGAAGTAATGCTGATTTAAGTTGTTCTTTTTTCAATTGTCTTGAAGGAATTAAAAATGTATTTAAGATAGTATAAATTAATAAAAAGCATCTAGTATAAATATTGTTGTTGCGACAAAAATGCTTTTATTTTAAAAATAATATTTGGCAGTATATTAATAAAATATTATAAACTACATTATTTCATATTAAAAAAAGAATATCTATCCAATATTTTAAAATTTTTTAAGCATTAAGTTTAATATGGTATGCAAGTTAATGTTGTAAATGATCGACCAGGTTTTAAAATAGCTATTAAAGAAAGAATTTATAATTCCAAGGTTTCATTTAATTTTTTTTTCGAAATTCATTGTTTTAAAGATCGCATAAATTATAGCTTAGTAAGAAACACCTAAACCAAATGCTAATTACTTTTATACATCATTTATTCAGATTTCGAACAAAATGGGCGAACTTACAACTATAAAGAGCACTCATTACTTGTTTGACTGCATACCTTAATACATAGATGCAATTACTTTGGAATACATGTGATTAATTTCTATAATGTGCATGACTAATTTTATCACATTAATACGCATGCCTTGGTTTATATTCTTAATATGCATGATTTGTTTTATTAAGTTAATTCGCATACTTTGTTTTATTGATTTATGCATGAATAATTATATTACCTTCATATGCAACATTCGTTTTATTACCTTAATTTGGTTTTTACCCCTTTAAACACGTTTTTTATTCATTAACTTAAACAAATTACATAAGAAGTAACAAATCACTTGTTTCAATTTAAGATTGATTTATGGAATTAACTATTAGCCTTACTAATGGGTTTATTATTAAGTAAAACAAATTAGTTTTAAAACTTAATTTCCCAGTTGATAATCATTACACTTAAGTGGGTCTTAAGTACAAGAGACACAAAAATTAAGAGTTGTTATTTATATAAAAAATAATGGTTTTATTTTTTCATTTTTTCGAAGCGTCATAAAATTTGTTAATTATAATTATATAGATTAATAGTAATAATAATACATATACATATATATATATATATATATATATATATATATATATATATATATATATATATATATATATATATATATATATATATATATATATATATATATATATATATATATATATATATATATATATATATATATATATATATATATATTGTAAATATTTTACTTAATATTTGAGGAAAATTAAACAAAATGTTTAAAAAGTTAAAAAAAAAAATTAAATTTTTTTAAATGTTAAATTTAAGAAAATTTAAAGATTAAAAATGTTTTAATTTCATGTTTGATGTCAAAGTAACATAATGAATAAGCTATATATTAAAAGTTGCATATCCTTGAAAACATGAAAATTGAAGTTTACGTCATTTTAATATTTTTATCAAACATAGCTCTTTTTTAGAAAAAAATAAAACGCTAAGAGCTAAAAAATGCTACAAACTGATTAAAGTATGGATAATGTAGTTATCTAATTTATTATTTATATTTGGGCATAATAATTTCAGTTAAAAAATATTTAATCATCAGTTAATGAATAAAAAAAATGAATTTCAGAATTTTAAGTAAATACTTTGAATTAGATCTTAAAAATGAAAAATTAAAAAATAAGAATTTTATTTTAAAAATTTATACTTTTTAAAAAATATTGTTTTTTCATAGATTTAGGTATTTAAGTATTAGGTATTAAATTCCCAGTTTAATGTATTTTGTCACAACTTTTAATTAAGATAAATTTTTAAAACAAATTAATTTATAATTACACCATTAATAATTAATACTGTTTCTTGCATGAAAGGATCCTCAGATATACGAGTTATATAATTTCCGAAATGATATGTTAGAATCGAAAGAAAATATGCTAAAAGTAACACTAAGCGGATTTTTTTAACCATTCTGATGAGAGAACTGATTAGCCATGTTTTTGATATTGCCAACATATTTTAATTAATAATTAACTACCCCTTACTAACATGTTTGAAGTGGTTATTGAAATGATTGGTACAAATCAAATCATTATTTCAAAAATTATATTAATGTTTATTTTTTTATATCCAATTTTACGTTACTACTTAGGAAATGATTTTATATGCATAGAAAAAGAATTCTTATCGAATATTGAGAGAAATGATGTTTCTTTTTCCTATTTTGGTGAGAAACAAACTTAACTTTACTTAAACTTTACGAAAATAACAGAAACGCTTTGTAATTTTCCCGGTGAGCTTTGGTAGAGATTTTGATAAAATTAACAATAAAATATGATTTTATAATATGTCATAAATTTGTTAAACTTCGTAAAATTTGGTAATTTTATCATGATACCTTTCGAGCACGGCACAGATACCATTTATTCGGTTAAATTTACTTTGTGGTTCTGTATTTTGTACTAAATGTGAGGTAATAAAAGCTAGAATTTTAAAACCCAAAATTTCCAGTAAACTATTACCATTTGAACGGAAAAATTAAAAAAAAAAAAAATGAATAGTTTACGTACCGTATATTTTTGTCTTATCAACCAGAATTTTTTTTTAATCAAAAATGTCAAATGACGGTTATTTTACAAATTTTTTTTCTCCTTGTATGATATTCCTTTACATGTTCTTATTATGCTTTTAGATTCATTTTGTTGCAATGATCTCTTGAATATGTTTTGGCTTTGAATCTTTAGATTAATGCTAATTTTCTTTATTTCATTATCACTTCTCAAAATCAGAATTTCATAACATTGCTTATTGTAAAGTGTTTTGTCTTAAGGTTCATCTTGCCTAAATAAATATTCGAATTGTTCCTCAAATAGTCAATTGCATTTAAAATGCTTTTATTTTCCTGTATAAGACTTTTGACCATTTTTAAATATGACGGGAGGCTATGTGACGTTAAAAATTCCATAAAAACTTTATATTTAATAAATATTCCTCTGTAAATATATATACATTTATTGGTTGAATTTCTTATTTCTACAGCCGAAATTGAGCCTACAGCTCTGTTGCTGAAATTTTTTTTTTTAAGAACATTAGGTTCAGACAGCATTTTATAGTTTACGAGCAAAACTAACAAAACTAACTTTTCCCAATTGTTATTACTGTAAAGTTTTCGACAAATATATGGAAATAGTCACGAAGCTATATACAAATGAATTTTTTTAAATAGGAAAAAGTAGGCGCTGTTTTACATTTTTTAGTACATTTTACGAATGCAGTTGTTAATATTACTCCAAATTGAACTTATATGTTTTCAAAAGCGTTTTTTTTAGAACTTATATGTTTTCAAAAAAGTTTTTCTAGTTATTTTTAGCAATAATTTGTTTTCGAACAACAACAATATTAACCATCTATTGGATCTTCCAAAAAGCATTGACTTGCTGGAAAGATTTGTAAATAGCCAAATAGTTTTTTTTCAAACATAATTTCAAATTCTAGGAAAATGTTATTGTTTATGACATAGCTCCCATTTTGTAATACCATTCACGAAAAATACCTTTAGCTTAACAGCATTTATATATTTTCTTGAATAAATCATGATTTTTTTTTAAGTTTCAAAAAAACTTTTTCAACACTAGGAGAAATCACTTATTTAAAAATATACATATAAAGTTTTATAGTTAAGCAAATATGTTTCAATTGTTGACGAGAGAACTTAATGTTTACTTTACTTTAATTGTTTATACTTTCAGCTTTTGACTTAACGTTAATTGATTATACTTCCAGCTGAAATTATTATTTTACTAGCATACTGTAAAAATATTTTCATCGATCTTGATCTTAGAACTTGGGAACTATGCTTTATAAACAAAATAAAAATTCTCTCTTTCTTTTTTTTCTTCCAAATAAAGTTTTGATATATTTTGTTTGTGAAGTTTGTTTTATTTATTTTATTCATATTCATATTTTTTTTAAAAAATCATAAATTCATTTTTGTCAGCAAATAAAAAAAAAAAAATGAAAGTGAAGTTCATTTATTACTACTTTAGAAAGAAATAGTCTATCTTAATTAAGCAACTTTTTGAATAGAAATCGAAATCAAATTCCCTTCCGCATTTCTTCTTAATTTAGTTCTTCTCCAGCTTGGATCATAGCTAATTAGCTCATTAAACCCAGATCTTGCGTGCTACGTATGATTTTAGAGGCAAAAAAGCATATTTTTTTCTTTCTTTATGCTTATTGTATCATATCTCAAACCTCTTCTTTAAACTTATTTCTGTAATAAATAGTACTTATTTTAATGAAATAAGGATGTTTTTGTTGAAATCACTGCAGCTGAAATCAAGTTGTCATTTTCCTTTTGCTGGACAATTCTGTGAATTTTATACTGATAATGATTCATAATTATTTACTTCTTCACTTTTTTGTCCAATAATTTCTTTTTCTTTTTTAT
This sequence comes from Parasteatoda lunata, assembly GCA_949128135.1. Taxonomy (NCBI): domain Eukaryota; kingdom Metazoa; phylum Arthropoda; class Arachnida; order Araneae; family Theridiidae; genus Parasteatoda; species Parasteatoda lunata. The sequence goes on along the minus strand of OX421981.1, from coordinate 23,460,820 downwards.
TTCTGAAAATTTTTCTGTTGGTTTATCGAAAAAATACCAAAATAGTTTCACGTCTAAGTTTAACAAAATCTTCTTAGCAAATAACACAAATTAAGGAAGAATTTAGTTTCTAATATTATCAAAAAATTAACTCTTGTCTGGTCAGTTTTGACTTGAGCTTCTGAAGCTTGGACAATGACAAAACACTAGGAAAATTGTATCAGAATATTTGAGAGAAAGATTTTGCGGAGTATACTTGGTGGCGTAAATGAAAACAATAGCTGGATAAGGAGGTTAACTTTGAGCTGTACAAGATTTATAAACAACCTGATATTACTAAATACATAAAAATGAATAGAATGAATGGATGGCCCATGTGATTCGAATGAGTGATGACAATACAGTAAAAAAGATACTGCCTTTTTAGATTCACTGGAACAAGAAAGCGGGAAAAGCCGCGGTCAAGATGAGCTGACACGGTGGAGTCTGATTCCCTTGCAATTAATGAAAAGAATTGAAGATCAAAAATAAACCGGAAGTCATTATGGAGAGAATTTCAGAGGTAGGCATTTGCTAAAAATTGCTAGAATTCACAAAAGAGCAGGAGACTAAATATATATATATATATATATATATATATATATATATATATATATATATATATATATATATTATATATATATATATATATATATATATATATATATATATATATATATATATATATATATATATATATATAAATATATATATATATATATATAAATATATATATATATATATATATATATATATATATATATATATATATATATATATATATATATATAAATATATATATATATATATATATATATATATATATATATATATATATATATATATATATATATATATATATATATATATATATGTATGTAACATAAAAAGCTTCGACTAATTTTTTTATGTTATTCCTTTATCTAAATATTCTTCATTTATGACTCAAAAAACGTTTTCTCACACTTACTTATTCACTTCCTCTTTTCTTATTCTATTTTTAGATCTCAAGTATGTATGAATTAACATTTTATAGTTTTCCTTCTACTAACTGTGAGAAACACATTATTCCCTCGATCTGTTTAGGTGATCAATTGTAATTACCCAGGTTTCCCATTTTCCCTAAGCTGTGATACTTTACGGGGCTATTTTGCAAGATTTTACCCAATTTTTATTCGAAAGTACTTCAATTTGTATGTCACTTGGATGATACTTTCAGCAACTGCAATAAATAAATAAAAAAATAAATATATATATATATATATATATATATATATATATATATATATATATATATATATATATATATATATATATATATATATATATATATATATATATGTCTAATATGTTTGCAATAATCTATCTTTGCTTTTTACTCAGGAACAAAGATTAGACAAAAAGCTGGAAAAAAAACAACTCACTGAAAAATAACGGAATACTCAGTTCTCGATTGAAATATTTTACGCCTAAATAATATAAACATTAAGGTTTAACATACTTTTTGTTGTCATGAAAAGCAATGCTTTGTTCAAATTGATAAATAAATGAAACTGCTTTCTGCGAAACTGCATCTGCTGCAATATATTAACCCCTCAACGCTCTTATTATTTTGAAAGAAAAGGTAATTTTTTTTCTAGAAAATTACATAAAAAGATTTATGTACGATATATGTATTCATGTTTGATTTTTAGAATTTTTTTAGCTTAAAATTTAAAAACAAAATATTTTTTAAGTTAATCCACCACTTAAGGTTATTTAAATTGAATGTTGGTTTTTCAGGACGCCAGGAAAATTGAAAGATACGTGTTTTAAACAGTAAATAAGAATTTTATTGAAATTATGCATATTATGAATAATAATAATTATTTTTTTCCTGTATGATAGAATTCAAAGTATGATATGCTAAGGTCAACATTACAATCTCCAGTTACATTAAATAAAGTCTGATGCAGCCACCTAGTGTGTAAAATAAGAAATAAAAAGTCCGAGCAAAAGATGTGGATGTATTAAAAACTTTTTGAGGCATTAATTTTTAACGTCTCAACCCAGAAGTATCACGGGGACGAGAAATAGGAGACGAAAGCTCAACTAATATTTTTGATGAGAGCGAGAGGGAAGTGATTAAAAATCAGAGTTATTTAAACTGGTATCTCTTCTCCATGACCAATTCACCAAGAAATGTTAAATTCTTAAGCATTTTCTTAAATTTTAAGATTTTGTGGCAGTTATTTGGAGAGAAAATCCATAGAGCAAAAAACATCAAATTTAAATTTAAGATAAGTTATAAACGTTACATAAGTCAGGCTAAAATCTTTCAATTAGTCTCAGTCATAACAACTTTTATGAAATATAATGTAAAGTGAATATATTTACGCGTTGTTGGTTGATATATTCACCCACATATCTCAACAATAAATTATTTTTAATTAATACTCCTTAAATTAGAAAATAATTTCTTTTTATCACTGCTTATAAAACAACCGAACTATATTTTTACACCACATTAAACGCAGCCAGTAATTAATAATTACACAACGAATCTCCTGAATTACAAATATCTATCTTATTTTCAATTCTTTTTATGCAATTGTATACCACAAAACTAACCAAAATTTTATTAAAAGATTAATTTCACCTGAAAGCTTTTAGGTTAAAATTCACACAGACAGAAAAAAAGATTTCTTTAATATAGGTTTGTAGTACGCTTTTCTATTCCGCATGTACTAATTAATTGCTCTTTCTTGACAGCGTGATTAAAACAGCATATTTTAGGCACTGGCTTTATTCTCTCCTCTAGTGATGAGATGAATTCCTTAGACATAGGAAAAGGAGTGCTTTATTCCTGGAGATTAAATAAAATCACATGGTACTTGAAGGAAAATAATGCGATTTAACTCCAATCTAAGGATTATAGGAAATAATTTTCAAAAATTGAAAAAGCAAATTCTTTTGTTAAAACTATGAAACTCGCTCGGTGTTATCTAATGCTTTAGATGGATGAAATTAAATTTTGTCGCAATTCTGTGTCGCAAAACGCTTCGCACTAAAATTTTATAATGTGTTGAAAGTTATTGTTTTACGCGAACACTTTAAAGTTAATCTGCTTAAGTTATTTTAAGTGTTACATAAGGGTTGGTAAGATTATGTAATCAAAAAAATTTAAGTGTTTAAAGTTAAAATTTGTCAGAAGGTAAAAATTTGTCAAAGTGATCGTAATCCCGCGGATTTATACACTGAGAAAAAAATATAATAAAAATTATAAGAATATGATAAAATTTACCGTGTTTTTGGCTGTATGGGAACTGTAAAATGCTCCGTAATTTTTACCAAAGCAGTTTGGTTATTATGATTTTGTTAAAATTAAGAATGAAATATGTTTTTATATTGTTATAAAATTGGGTAAACGTGGTAGAATTTGATATTTTTATCATGATACCTTAAAGCATAGCATAAAAACCATTTCTTATGTTAAATTTACTTTTCAATTTTGTATTTTACTAAATGTGTGGTAATGAAAACTATACTTTTGAAAGCTAGAATTTTAGGTAAGCCGTTACTATATGATCGAAAATTTGCTAAATGAATGGTTTAAATACCATATATTTAAGTTTTATTTGCCAAAATTGTGTTTTTTTCCTCCAGAAATGTAATTGCCACGCAGTACCACAATTTTACCAGAATTTCTTTTTCTCCTCGTAAATTGGGAAGATAATAAAGTTCTGGATTTTTAATGATTTTCAAAGCAAAAATTTTTTAGTTTTACCAAATTAACAACTGTCAATATTTAAATTAATAATATCTATTTTTTTCCAAATGAACAATGATTTATATTTTCCTTTAGTTTTTAAAAGAAAAAAAAAGTTAAAAATTTTTTCATTTTCTCCTTTACAAATTACGAAGTATTTTTAATTTACCTCTTAGATGCTTTAAAATATACAAATTAAATCCTGACTTTACATTTTTAAAATTAATATTTAGAAACCAAATTATGTATTATATAAATAGATATATAAAAAATGGAAAAATGTAGGAAAAGATTAGCTATTTGTTTATTATAACAAAGCTTAATAAACAAATATTAATAATAATTTATGTAATTAATTGTTTTGTTATTTCATCACATAACCGTCGATTAAGAGCTAATTTACATAGAAAAATGCATGTGAGGCTTTTAATTTATTTTAAACTATGAGTTTGCAACTATTGTTCGAAATTATTAAGAGTATTTTGAAGGAAAATATTTTTAATTGCTTACTTTAATATTTCGTGAATATAATTTTTGATGAATAAATTGAAAAAGTATTAAATATTTAACATCTAGTAAAGAAATGTAATTTTGAATAAAGAAAAAATCCAAATTTGAAATAACACAAATTTAACCGTTCCCGATAAATAAAAATTTAATAACTCTGTATTTTTAAAATACATAATGGTAAAAAGTTTTTTGACCTATTAATTTCAATTTTGTTTATTGATTTCTAAAACTACAATGTTTGGAAAGTTTTAGAACGTTTTGAAAGGGAGTAAATATATTTTTATCCTACAATCGAAATTTTTTTTTTGATTTTTTAAATATAAAATAAAATGTTCAGATTGTAATGATTCAAATTATTTACTTGCATAGAATTAGCTTTGATTAAGAGATTCATTCAAAAAACAAAATGCTTTAATTTTGGTTAATAGCCTAGAGATACGATGAAGTAAACAAACTATGAAATTAACATTAAATAACTCAAACTCCCCTTGGGGCTTGACTCATCTCTTGATTAAATTATTTGTTCACCATCTTAATTTTTTCAAAGTTTAAAGTAAATTTCAAACCGTTAAAGAAGGTGTATTTATTTACATTTTTGCGTCTGATTCCGTAACTTAAAATGTCATCTGCTATCTTATAAGCATATTTAAGGTTTGCCTTTCAAGTTAATAAATTTGCACTTTCAAATCAGATTATTAGATCTAAAAATATTCCATTTGTGTCGTTTTTCTTCAAATTTTTTTAAGCACTAACACATGCACTGTAAATGCGATAAAAAAGTACCGGCAATTTGGCTGAATCATCTATAAAACCAATTTTACAATAAAAGTCATTTTTACCGTAAAATATAATACCATAATTTTGATAGTAATATTTATTTAATTAGAGTGATTCATCAATTTTACGGTAATTATCACTGCAAAAGTTTATGTCTCGTAATATGATCCGGTAAAAATGAATTTTGTGATAAAAAGTCCCGGCCCCTGAGTGCCGGTACTTTTTACTGTAATTTAATCCGGAATTTTTTACAGCGTTCTTTCTTTGTTTGAACTGAATGTTTTAGGTATGCCTTTCAAGTTTTTGCACAAATATATTTCCCTGGGGCTTTTTAAGTCACAACATGCAAATATTTCTTTGTTCTAAGCAAAGCTATAAAATAAAATTTATAAAATGAAATATTATTTAATCATACGTTTGTAATTAATTTGATTAGTTTTAGTTCCTACAGGTTACTTAATAAATTTTATTTGAATAAGTAGCTACATTCAACAATTAATAATTTATTTCTCTGATTAATGAATTAACTAAATTCTGAATTAATGTATTTATCACTGAATTAGGTATTTAAACTAATAGTTTTTGTACCGAATTTGAACAGTCAAAATACAATATTCTCTCCTATATCCTAAATTTTTTTCCCTAAGATTTTTTCCCTGAACACTTTTTCTTTCTATTTTTTCCCTAATACTAAACAATTTTTGTTCTTTAATAATGCAATGCATTATAAATGCTTAATAAATATATTATGTTTAAGATTCCTTAGTTCTCGCTTATCAGAAATGCTATGAATGTTGAACTTGAAAGTGTAGGCACTATTAATTGATTAAATAAGATGCCTAGTAGGTGGTTATTGATTACTAAATGTGCTAGAGCATCAGACCTCTCAAACAAATAGCTTTAACTGGAGTTAACTTATTAAGAATGAGAGTTTGATTTAGACTTAAAACTAGTTTATTTGAAAATTCTTGTAAAATTCCCTTACGGTATAGAAATAATATTTTTGTAAAAAAACAACAACATAATTTTGGTAACAAAAACTATAATATATGTTATCAAATCCATTAATTTGGTATCTTTTCCGTTCATGTTGCAACGGTTTACCGGAAATTCTGGTTTTCAAGATTGCACTACTTATTACCCCACATAGTAGGGGGCAGGGAACTGTCTTTGCATCAGAAAGGTTCTGGGTTCAAATGCCTGGCAAGACATGGATGTGTCTTTCTCTCTATCTGTGTTCTATGTCCTTTCACCTTTGTGTGTGAATGTGACCCGCCCTATAAACGGGTTGTGGTAGAGTGACGTGGGCGACGCTGCTCCACCGCCGTGGCTTCGTCACAGGTGCCCACTGGGTAACGAAAAGAGAGTTAGTGGTTCTGGCACTTTCTGTGGCCAATGGACAATAGTTCCAAGTGCCCACCATTAAAAAAAAAAATTGTAAATTATAAAATTTTGTAAAAAATGCAAAAAGGGAAAGTAAATTTAACCAAATAAATATTTTTTATGCCATGCGTATCATGATAAAGTTATCAAATTTCAAAACATTTATCAAATTTTATCTCATATTATAAAACCATATTGCATAGTTAATTTCACCGAAAACATTACCAAAGCACTTTGGAAAAAATTCCCAAGCTTTTTTGTGTTCCCATAGAGCAAGAAATACTGTAAATTTTACCATATTCTTGTAATTTTAACCATCATTTTTTCGCAGTGTAGTAGGCAGTTATTGATTAATAAATGTGCTAGGACAGTGTTGTTAATGTATTTTGAATGTGATTGAAAATTAGTTAATTTGAAGCGAACCTAACTTTCGTCTTTCTTTTATAATCGTCCCATTTTGAAATCAAAATCTTTAGTTTAGCAGGTTACCTTTTATTTTTAGCGGTGCATTTAGTCTCTTGCAGAATGAATAAATTTTTTTTTATGAAAGAAAGATTTTTTCTTTTGAGGAAAAAAAAAGCTCTGCAACAAACTTGCTGCAACCTAAATATGGTGTAAGTTGAAACGTTATTCTGTTATTTCTTAAGGTTCAATACACAATCTGATATGAATTGAAGCTTGCATTAATTTAAAACCATAATATTTTTACAGCAAATTTGCACCGTATAATGTATCAAGTTACTGATATTACGCTTCAAAATTGATTAAACTTTTCTGAGTGTGTAAATATGTATTGTATGTTTAAATAATCTCATATAACCATAATAATATAGATAGCTGTGATTTAACAGTGGTTAAGGTACTGAAATATTGTGTAAGACAGGAGTTCCATACCTGAAGCCCACCCAGCTTCGATTCAGAGGGTTTCAGCTTGTCTGACAAGAAAAGGCAGCCAGTTTGATATTCTAACGCGCACGTTATTTTCAAAATCATGAAACCTTAACCTCCATATTCCTCGAGGTTGACACACTGACTGCTAAACTCTCTGAAATAGAATTCTCACTTTTGACGTTTCAGTAATCTTTGAGCTACGTTTCGTTAATTTAGAGAATTATTTCGTAACAAAATCACGTGATACTCTCAAAGGTACTCTAAAATATGTATGACGAAAATATTTACTCTACTCGAAACCTCATTGTAGTGCATCGTGGAATCTTGCTAACTAGAATGTCATAGGTAGTAGGAAGACTAAGCGATCGGAAATAAAGACCGGCTCGTATAGTGGTCAAGCAATTGGTCTCGTACAAGGAAGATCCTGGGTTCGAATCCCACCTCATACATGGGTGTAGTTTATCTCCTTGTTCTATCCGTTTTTCGTATGCTGACTGTTAAGGTAACATTGATCCAGCTATGTTGCCCACGATAAAGTGTTTATTGGAAAATTTGGGCACTACAAGGTTTTTTTAGGGGCGGGGGATAAAATGACGAATTATTTTTTTCTACTGAAGAAATTCGTTTCCTCAAAGAAGATAGCTATTTCGTCACATTGACGAAATATTTTCTCGGAGCATATACCAGAAAATAGTATCGTCAAAAACGAAGAAAATTTTATAAAATTCGACTTTTTTTTTCTCAGTTTGTACAGGAGTGCCTTATTTTTTTTAATTGTATCTAACAATATTTTTAAATATATAGGGGAGAGTCGGGTAGCCCCGCCCACTTAAGGAGTATTGCTCATATTTCTGTACAATATTGAGTAATAATCAATATTTTTGTATGTTTCTATTGTTTTATCATCTAATTAAATAATGCAAAAATAATAAACCGAAAAAGAATAGTTTGACTTAAGAAAATAGAAATTTAAAAAATTTGACTACTGTATTCAACATATTTTCAAAACTATTGTTTACCTTGTTACCAGCTGCATAAATGCTTGAAACTTTGAAATTAATCTTTTTTTAATGTAACAATTAATGTCCGATGGCCCATTGACATGAAAAAAAAATTCTATACATATGAAATTAACAGGCTGGGGTACCCGACACTTCCCTATATTATATAATAAGCAACCTAATATATATCTTATACTTTGTTAATTAAACTAAGAAAATATTATCAGCTTCTTTTAAATCTCGATATTTGAAAAACAAAAGTTCTATATAAGTTAGCATTTTACCTATAAAAAACATTTCTAACTATTATTTTGTTTGTTTACTTTAACGTTTATCGATCGTAAAGAATGATGACATTGGCTGTATGACTGTAATATCATTTCCGCCTAATAAAATTCTCGCAAAATGTACTTAGACGTGGCTTTGAAAGGAGTCAAATATACATTCCTTCAAACATGCAATGAGTCTCGATTCATCGACCTGCATTAGAGAATAAAATTTTCACATCATCTATTTCTATCAAAATATGTTTCTCTCCTATTTAATATTTTTTCTTATAATAAAAGAATGTGTGATGTGAATTTGTTTTTCTGCTTTTTTATTCAACGCAGGAAATACTAATTTAAAAATTTATTTTATTCATCATATTTATTGTATTTTTAAAGGAAATTTGAATTTTTAATTAAATGGAAACATCTATATTGAATTATATTCTATCTTAACTAGTTTATAGATTTCCTTTAGAGAATGTGTGATGTGATTTTGACTTTCTACTTCTTTATTTAACGCAGGAAATAATAATTTAAAAACTTATTTTATTCAGCATATTTACTGTAATTTTAAAGAAAATTTTAATTTTTGATTAAATGGAAACATCTATATTGAATTATATTCTATCTTAACTAGTTTATAAATTTCCTTTAAAGAATGTGTGATGTAATTTTGACTTTCTACTTTTTTATTTAAAGCAGGAAATAATAATTTAAAAACTTATTTTAATCAGCATATTTATTGTAATTTTAAAGAAAATTCGAATTTTTGATTAAATGGAAACATCTTAATTGAATTATATTCTATCTTAACTACTTTAAAAATTTCCTTTAAAGAATGTGTGATGTGATTTTGACTTTCTACTTTTTTATTTAACGCAGGAAATAATAATTTAAAAACTTATTTTATTCAGCATATTTACTGTAGTTTTAAAGAAAATTCGAATTTTTGATTAAATGGAAACATCTATGTTGAATTATATTCATTCTTAACTAGTTTATAAATTTTCTTTAAAGAATGTGTGATGTGATTTTGACTTTCTACTTTTTTTTTAACGCAGGAAATAATAATTAAAAAACTTATTTTATTCAGCATATTTACTGCATTTCTAAAGAAAATTTGAGATTTTGCTTAATGGAAACATCTATATTGAATTATATTGTGTCTTTACTAGTTTAATAATTTTCTGTCAAGAATTGTTTTTTAAATTTTTGTTTGAAGTATTATTTTTTAGTTTACAAGGATAAATTTCGTTGTAACATCATAGAAAAAAATTCAAAATTTCAGAATGGGTCATAAATTATTTTATGTATATGGTACTAAAACTAGGTAACTAAATAATTTTAATATCGAGTCATTTGTACACTTTTTTATGAATAACATATCTAACTTTAGCAGTAATGCGCTATAACTAGGTAATTCTACAACTGAACGTAAATAAATAAAATCTAGGGGAAGGAGCACAAAAAATAAAACTCTCAAAGGAACACCTACATCACACCGAGAACAAATATAAGATCAAAACTACCAGAATATGCTAAAGTTTAAAAGTTTTCTGGTTCTATGAGGAACCAAAAAGTTCGGTAATATTAACCGAAGTACTTTGCTAATGACTTTAGTAAAAATTAGCAATATAATATGGTTTTATGACATGCGTAAAATTTGGTAATTTTATTGTAATATCGATGATTGGAGCATGATAATAAATATTTATTCGGCTAAATTTGCTTTTCAGTTTTATATCTTCAACTGAATGTGTGGTGTGGTAATAAGAATTATTATTTCGAAAATAAGAATTTCTGGAAAACCACTGCTATGTGAATGTGAAATTACCAAATAATTGGTTTAAATACCGTACATTTTGGTCTTATTAACCAGGAACAATTTATGATCAGAACTAGTAGAATATGCTAAAAATTACCATGTTTCTGGGTCTACGAGAAACCATAAAACTCGATGAAATTAACCGAAGCACTTTGGTAATGATTTTAGAAAAAATTAACAATATAATATGGTTTTATCATCAGTGTTAAAATTTGGTAATTTTATTGTGATACGATAATGATATAGATGATTAGAGTATGCACAAAAAAAATATTTATTCGGCTAAATTTGTTTTTAAGTTTTGTATTTTCTACTGAATCTGAGGTGTGGTAATGAGCGGTTGTATTTCCCATGTTCTTGTAGTACTTTTGTATACTTTTTTCTTGTATACTTTTTTTCTTGTATACTTTTTTTCTCAATGCAGAAATGGACATATTGTAGTTTAGGTTCTCTAAACTAGAACTTTTCCCAGGGTCTAAACACAAAATGGCAGTAGAAAAGTAAAGATATGAATAAGTGCAAAGTGGTTTAATCAATATAGACAATTTTGAACAATTTTGAACAAGATAATGAAAAGAAGGGTGATAAGAAGCAGATGTATCTTATCCTTCTATTACACCTGTTTCTCATCATTCTTCTTTTTATTATTTTGTTCAAACTTGTTCGTCTGCCTCCATTTGTAAAACAACTTTGCAGGTACTTATTTCTTTACTTTTATACAGTCATTTATTTTTTAGACACCTGACCTTAAAGTTCTTGGTAGAGAACTGAAATTATAGTATGTCGAGTTCTGTACGTCATTTGTACTTCATTCACTTTGTTTTTCTTTGCTTTAGTTTACGTAGCACAAATGATACCCTATTCTCTTCTTGGACGGGAGTATATGTTTGAGTCTCAGCTGTAAATTAAGTAGCAATGCGAAAAACATGCTTTTGAGCACTATATTTGTACTGCCCTTTATTTTTACTGTTCTGCACTGCATTTGTACTTTATCTACGTTGTTTTTTGCTTTAGTTTACGCAGCACAAAGGGTGCCCTATCCTATTCTTGGGCAATGAGTTTATCTTTAAGTCTCAGCTGTGAATTAAGTAGCAATATACAAAGCATACATTTGTTTGTTTTTTTAATATAAATATAATATTTTTTTTAAATAATTATATAATATTTTTTAATATAAAAATAAGTTACAGCAAATGATATAAAATCATCCTGTAAAATAAAGGCTACTAGCAAAATCAAAATTACATTGTAATATCTCCGAATACAACATTATTACTACCCGAAACATATTTTTTATTTTACAAATTGAGTACACTATTATTCAAGGCTGTTTTTAGATTTGATACAAAATAATCTTATATCTACAATAGATATTTACAAAATAAAACTTCTCTTTCCTATTTTCCAACTTCTGTTCACTAGTAAACATATTAATAATTAATTAGCATGGAGCTTGCGTGTTTCAAATTAAATGTAAGGTCGGAAATTAATTGGTGTTTTGATCATATGTCCATAAATTTTGTCCACTACCTTATAACGAATTTTCCTCTCGCTTCATGAATAATAATTTAGCAAACCTCCCGACCTCTCGTTTATCGACTCACAGCTTCCACTGGCAGAAATACTGGTATCGACTCTTTTAAAAATTCTAACTTAAGAATAGCTTTGCATTATAACTCTGGCTTACGTTAGCATTTAGATAGCATTATTAATATTTAATCTTTAGATGATGATCGTTTAGAAGTGATAATGTTTAAATTTCAACTTTATTTTTAATAAATAATATTATATTAATAATTATATTGATAATAATAATTATATTGATAATAATATTTATATTGATGAATAATAATAATAATTATCTTGATATACAATATTTGAAAAATATTTTAATGTGAAAGATTTAAGATTTAAATTTATTTTAAATATAGAAATCTTTAATTTGCTAGTGTTTTGGAAAATCGCATTTTGATTTTAAGAAATATTGAATCAGTTGTAATGTAGTACACCTTGCACGATTAAATGATTTGCATTAGGCATTGATGGGGAAAACGTTTTAAGAATATTTTATAGATGAGCCACTGGCACTTACGGCTCAATTCAGTGAAAAAACAGTTAAAATTGCCAGAATTTGGTAAACTTTACCATGTTTCTGGAACTTTGGGAAATCAAAAAGCTTGATAATATTTACTGAAACGCAATGAAAACAATAATGTAAAGTAATAACGAATTTTTTTTTATTTGATTTGTTAGAAGCAGAATTAATTAATTTATTTAATTTTCAAATCTATTATTTTTCTTTATTTGTATAATATCAGCTTGTTGTTTCACTGTGAGAAAAAAAGAATATTTGCAAATCTTCCGGAATTCGGTAAAATGTACCATGTTTTTCTTTTTTTGGGAGCGCCAAAAATATAGGTAATTTTTACCAAAATACTTTGGATAATAATTTTTGTAAAATTAACAATAACATGTGGTTTTATAATATATGATAAAATTGGCCTACTTTAGCATTTAAAAAGCATAATTAATATTTAATATTTAGCTAAATGCTCTTTAGAAGTGACAATATTTAAATTATAGCTTTATTTTTAAGAAAAAGTATTTTAATTATGACGATATAAATTTATTTTAATTTCTCAAACCTTTAATTTGATAGTGTTTTGAAAATTTGCATTAAGAAACATTGAATCAGTTGTTATGTACATCAAGATGAATAATTGATTTGCACCATGCACTGATAGGCAAAATGTTTTAAGAATATATTATAGATGCACTAAAAATGGTTAAAATTACTATTATATGATAAAATTTAACAACGAATTAAAAAGATATTTAAAAAATATTATAAAATTTCTGGTCCTATATGAACAAATTTCTGGCTTTTGGTAATTTTTACCGAAACTCTTTGTAGTTTAGTTCTTTATTTCATAATTTTTTTTTTAAATCACAACTATTATTTTTTCGTTATTAAAGTTTTAAAAATTCTTCATATGGAACTGTTTTTATTTTATCTCTGTATGCGGGAAAAAAGTTCTTGATTTAAATTAAAAGAAGCCTCTTCTCATTGCTATTATTTTGTTTTTAATGTTTAGCAGTTTTTATATTTTTGACAAAAAGCTCACTATTTCACATATACATAAAATATTTGTTCAATTTACTTTAGTGATTTTTGAGATTTATTCCTCTTAATTTATAGGTGCAAAAAATTCAATTACTTAAAACTAACTGGAAACTGTTTTTTTTTTCTTCTTTGAAAAACCATTTTAACTTGCAGTTAAACGCATAGAAATTATCTTTCGATTTTTCATGATACAATTAAAAAAAATTGATTCTGTTGGAACTATTTTAGCTTCCAGAACTTTAATAATTTAGTTTTAAGTATAATTATAATATACCTAACTCTAAGTGATAATAACAATATAAATTCAGTTAGTGTTAAAAAACTTCCTTTTTATTATATTTTAAGAATAATCTAAAATTAATGTTGAAATAACTATATCCGTTCTTTTGATAAATATTTATTACTTCCCACATATTTTAAATGATTAAGTTTAATGCCTCACTGTTACTTTAGTCATATTTGTTTTTCAGCCCTTTATAAATACCAAATAAAAGAAAATTCAAATAAATGACAAAGAAGTTCTCCCCAAGTTTGAAAATGTTTGCTGTGAAACTTCTCCGAGAATTTTATTTTGAACAATTGAATTGAAAATATGCTATTTATAGTAGAATAGAAGCAAAATATGATAGATATCAGGCGATAAAACAGAATAATGTAATTTTCATTTTTATGTTGGTATTTTTCTCTGTAGAGATTTCACTAAATGAAATTGAATATTTGATGCTTTATTATGATTTCCTTTAAGACCTCCTACGCATTTGGATACTATAAAGTACTTTTTTAGTACATCTAAATGCTAAAATAATACCCGTGCTGTCATGAAAATAAAAAACACTTTTGAAGAAGAGGTAAATACCTTGAGGTACAACTGACTAAATGCAATTGGAAAGGCAACATCAGTGTCCTCTGGGGAGGAATCCCGGCAGAAGTCAGGAAAAACTGATAAAAGAAATTCCCCTGATAGATGTTTGGATTTCCTGGAAAACGTCCTTAAAGATTAATGGTTCCTCAATAATGTGATGCTTTCGAGTCTGGGAACTGTTAAGATTAAGAGAGTTGCGTGTACAAATGTCTTTGAAGAAATGTTGAATTCCTGTTTGTTGATAACACTATACCTTGCAATTTGTGTCGCAGTAATGTTTGGAAGATTTGTATTTCTCCTTGAAGAAAAAATGCATTCTTTTAGAAATGGAAAGTTACTTGTTTATTTTGATTATAATGTTTACTTCTTAGTGAGTTATAATCAAATTGGGATAGTAAGTTCAGTTCACTTCATATTTCATCATTATTTCCTTAGTGTTAGTTTTATATTTTATATTTTAAAACCGACGTTGAACCACCGAACCAAATTTGGGTTTTCGACAACTAATGTTCAACTCCGTAGCCTTGTAATTTTGAACCCAATCCAGAAGACAAGGTAACTCCTTGATAAAGTATTGGGAGAGATTTACCTTTGTGGTGGACTTTTTGATGGAACTATCATGCATTTGCGTTATATAGAGAGGAAGACCATGAGAATCTCCCATAGTTAGCCTGACTGCAAGGGGATTCTAAACATGATCCGTTTACCGCTGAGGATATTTCACGTTAGCACTGAGGTTGGTGCAAGCCGGATGCGGAATTCATATCGAGCAGCCATCACTGGGATTCGAACCCGGTTCATCTCAAAAGAAGGCGAACGCTTCATCCCTTGAGCCATTACAGCTCCTTAGTCTTAGTGATAAAATTTAGATTTAAGATGTTCTATTTTATGAAGTTACTAAGTAAGCCATCTTGGTTTTGAGATTTAATCATTCCCGCGCTGGCCTGTTAACATGCCTGGCACTCTTCACCTCAAAAACTTAATTTGTAGGTAAAATAAAATTTCAATTTCGGTAAATAGTACGTGTCCGTTTTTGTACAGCATGAATCATTGTTTATGAGTAGTACATTGTGTATTGACGTTTGTCAATGACGTCAATGTTATCAGTGACGTTTTTCTTATGTTCATATATTAGCATAAACCACAGCTTTGAAAGAGACTTATAATGGCAGTAAGTAAATACAATCGGGTGAAACAGAACATTGCAAAGTAATACTTTGCAATGTTCTGTTTCACCCGATTAAATAAAAAATTGGGATGAGATAAAAAATTTTACTTGGGAGAAAAAATTACGTTTGTGTAGAATATTAAGTTCTGTCAAAGTGCTCTTAAATATCGCGTTGAGTTAGCCAAATAATACACTGCGAATAAAAATATGGCCAAGTATACCGAAATATAGTAAAATTTACCGTATTTCTGGACTTCTGGGAATGCTAAAAAGCTCAATAATTTTTTTAACCGACGCATTTTAGTAGGGATTTTGGTAAAATTAACTATAAAATATGGTTTTATAATATCTGATTAAATTTGCTTAATGAGGTAAAATGTAGTAATCATGATATCTTAGAACATGGCATAAAATCCATTTATTCGGTAAAATTTACTTTTCAATTTTGTATTTTTTTATTACAAGTGTAGAAATATGAGCAATAATTTTGGAAAACTGAAATTTCCGGTAAACCTTTACCGTATTAACTGAAAAAATTTGAAATGAATAGTTTAAATGCTGTATATTTTGGTTTTATAAAACAGAATTATGTTGTTTTTTTTTTGTATCAGAAATGTCACTGCAGTACAGTAAGTTAATTTTTGTTCCTGTGTGGTGTAAAAATTAACTTAACTAAATAAATAAAATTAACTTAAATTAACTTAACTTAAAATTAACTTTAAAATTAAATTAACTTAAATTAACTTAAAAATTAACTTAAAAATTAACTTAAAAATTAACTTAATAAATAAATGTTTCGATCTAATTTTTTGACGCTCTTCAACAAGTTTGTCATTTTTAAGAGACTGAATGTTTTTATTTTTGAAATTGTTACTAAGAAGTTCTTTTAGTGGGAAAAATTAACTAAAGCAATACATTGATATTTGTTCAAAAGATTGGGTTTGAAATAAATATTACCTTTAGTATTATTACCCTTACCCAATTTTTTTTTTAATTTTACTATAATTCTTTTTAATACCGATATTTAAAACCAATATTTAATTAAATCTTTTGAAAATTATCATAAATAACTTTTTAAAAATACAGCAGGAAATAGAAATTATATATTACCATTTTTTTGTGTACCTAAAAGTGGTATAAAGAATTTGCTTAGCTATCCTATAGGGAATTTTTATTATAGTTAAATAAGTTAGTTTACATTTTTCGAATAACAATAATGAAATTGAATTACTATTTATTTACCTAATTTAATTAAATTAATGTAATTGCTAAATTATATTTTTTTCGCTGTTTATCGAATCAATAGTATTAATAATGCATTATTATGTATTTTGTATTATGTTTTTTTGTAAAAAGTAATGTCTTAATGTTTAAAATAATCACTTCGTTTATAATATTCAGTAATAAAGAATGTAAATTCTATGCTTTTATTGTAGTAAAACTGTTTGCACTATCTTAATACATTAAACGATTCATTCGTAAAGTTCAAAATTGTTCAGTTTTTATTCAAGAATTATATCAATTTATTCTTCTTTAAATGTACTTTTTTTGTAAAGATAATATTAAAAAGAAGATTCAACTCTTAGCCATTATAAGTAGATGGAAAGATTTAATCTATGAAAAGTTGAAAAGTAAATTAATTTGATTTAGAGTAGTCATTAAAGTAAATAACTTAATAAAGTCGTGGATTATATTCAGGTAACTTTTTAATCGAATCGCTATTTTAAAAGTTTTAATTTTGAGTAATATAGAATTTTAAGCAGTTTTTTACTATTTCCAAAACGCTTAAATTAATTATGAAATGTAGATACTAAATTTGATTTTCAGGCAAAGAAAAGATTGTAAAGTATTAATTGTTAAGAATTAATTTATTAATCATTATAATAAAAAATAATCTATGAAAAGTTAAGATATAAATTAATTTGATTTTAAAGTATTTAATTAAGTATACAACTTTTTTCGAACTTAAAAACGCTGGATTATATTCGCATAACTTTTCAATCACATCACTATTTTAAAAGTTCTAATTTTTAGTAAAATAGAATTTTAATTTGGACTTACTATTTCCAAACCGCTTGAATTAATTATGAAATTCTAATAAATTTGATACTAAAGTTGATTTTTGGGCGAAGAAAAGATTGTTAAGATTTAATTGTTAAGAATTAATTTATTAATCATTATAATAAAAATAATCTATGAAAAGTTAAGATATAAATTAATTTGATTTTAAAGTATTTAATTAAGTATGTAACTTTTTTCGAACTTAAAAACGCTGGATTATATTCGCATAACTTTTTGATCGAATCACTATTTTAAAAGTTTTAATTTTTAGTGAAATAGAATTTTAAGTTGGACTTACTATTTCCAAAACGCTTGAATTAATTATGAAATTCTACTAAATTTGATACTAAAGTTGATTTTTAGGCGAAGAAAAGATTGTTAAGATTTAATTGTTAGGAATTAATTTAATTATCATTATAATAAAAAATATATTCTATGAAAAGTTAAGATTTAAATTAGTTTGATTTTAAAGTATTGAATTAAGTATATAAATTTTTTCGAACTTAAAAACTCTAGATTATATTGGCATAACTTTTTGATCAAATCACTATTTTAAAAGCTCTTATTTTTAGTAAAATAGAATTTTAAGTTGGACTTACTATTTCCAAACCGCTTGAATTAATTATGAAATTCTACTAAATTTGGTACTAAAGTTGATTTTCGGGCGAAGAAAAGATTGTTAAGATTTAATTGTTAAGAATTAATTTATTAATCCTTATAATAAAAAATAATCTATGAAAAGTTAAGATATAAATTAATTTGATTTTATAGTATTTATTAAAGTATACAACTTTCTTCGAACTTACAAACGCTGGATTATATTCGCATAACTTTTCAATGAAATCACTATTTCAAAAGTTCTAATTTTTAGTGAAATAAAATTTTAAGTTGGGCTTACAATTTCAAAAACGCTTGAATTAATTATGAAATGTAGATACTGAATTTATTTTTAAAGAGAGAAAAGATTGTAAAAATTTAGCTTGTGTTCAATAGAAATGAATTAATTTATTAATAAGTAGTTATAACATTTGTATTTTTTTATATTTTACTTGCAAATTGTTTTATTTATATCCAAAAGAAAATTTCTAGATATTGAAGTGCAAACTATTCTAATTACATCCTAGAAAGTTCATTACTTATTATTTTAGTCAAGTGGTTAAATGTTAAGATAACTCAATTGTGCTGAAAATGAATAACGCAAAATAATAAAAAAAAGTATCTTTTAGAGAAATGCAACTTGACATCACAATTAGTATTTCCAAAAAAATTATGCGGTATGAATTATCGCGCAGAATAGTTCTAAACTAATTATTTTCTTTCGAAAATAAACGAGACATGAAAGTTAAGTGGATATATAAAGAGAGCAGTACTTCGTTATGGTGACTTGTGAATTCCTGTAGTTAATAAAGTAATAATTAGTGAATGAGCTGCTATCATTTCTTTGTGATATCGGACTTATCCAGTATTTTTTATAAAAACGGAATTGTAAAAGTTTTATTAAATCTTTGGTTGGTTCTTTGTTGTAAAAATGTTTATCTCAAAAACTATTTTTATCCCAAGCTGCTGTGTTTTCTAAAGAATTTTTGAGGCTTTTTTCAAATATGAAGTAATGCCTTTTTGAAAGGTATAAGAGGTTAAAGCTGTTCCGTACTTTTATCAATTTATTTTCCAATGTCCACCTGGAGAATGACCTTTCTTCATACATGCATATGAAGGGTAGATTTGTTGGCCACTTTTTCAGGGACACCATATTAGGTAGACTAACCCCCCACAGTAAAGACATATAGTACAGAAAATAAAAGAACATCCGTGCCGTACCCGGGATTCTGTCCCAGAACCTTTCTGATACAAGGTCAGTTCCCGGACCCCTGCCCAGGCCGGATAAGTTCTGTCCACATCTATCAGAAAACCTGTATAGATCAAAATTGTGATGGCATGTCTACGGATCATCCTCAGGGATGTTTCCCAGACCGTCGCCAATAGCCCATTGTGCAGCTTTAGTGCGACGCAAATGACCTACAACAACAACATTTCTGGTAAAATAACATAATTCTGGTTAATAAAGCCAAAATATACAGTATTTAAAGCATTCATTTAGTAATTTTATGCTGGTAAATACGGTAATGGTTTACCGAAAAATTCTGGCTTTTAAAATTACAGTTCTTATTACCACACATTTAGAAAAAAAAATAGAAAACTTAAAAGGTAAGTTTAACCGAATAAATGGTTTTTAAGCCATGTTTTGGGGTTTCAAGAGAAAAATACCAAATTTTAACACTTTTTCCAAATTTTATCGCGTATATAAAACAATACTTTTTTTTAATAAATATTTTACAATAATCATTGCAATTTGGTACGAATTTCCTAGCATTTTGGTGTTTAAATAGATCAAGAAACATGGTAAATTTTACTATAGTATGAAAGCTTCGACCATACTTTTTTCTTCTTAGTAAGAAACAACAAACTGCTATGCAAATAAAGAAAATAAATAGATTTGAAAAATTAATTAATTAATTAATTCTGCTTCTAACAAATCAAATATAAAATACATTCCGTTATTGCTTTGCTTTAAAATAGATTTAACAGTATAATTTTAGAGTTTCCGTATTTCAATCGGGTAAGTAAACCAAACGAATATGACAAAATACTGAGATCTTAGAAGATTAAACTGCTTAAGTGAAATACTGAGCTTAGCGTCATCTCGAGCTTACTTACATGATTGAATACTTGTTTAAAGAGGAATTATTATGCATTTATTATGAAGTACAACTTTATCCTGCTTGATAAGAATGTTTCTCGTGTCAATTAGAAACACAAATAATATTCGCTATTTTACAATCGATGCTAATAGTCTTTATATTATAGTCATTAAACTTTAAGTGATACTAATAATTTTCTTTTATTTAATTAAACAAGGATTATAAATGAATGTGTGATTGTTCTTTTAAAACTTCATTCGCTTAAAAAATATACAAGATGTAAATAACAGTCGATATGCATCTAGCTCTCAAAAATAGGCAACCATTTTATTTTTATTTTTGAGTGGTTGAAACATATCTACTGTTATCTCCAATTTTATATTTTTGAAGTGGATGTAGTTTACATCGTCAGTTTTTTGGGATTATTTAATTAAGCGTCCTAAATGTCAATTTTTTCCAAGATGTAATTAATGTTTTGAATGAAACTGAAGATCAATATCAATGTTCTACACGATTCTCTACGATTCTAGTAAACTTACTGTAGTGTATGGCAATGACATTTCTAGTAAAAAAACAAAGCACAATTCTGGTAGTGACGATGTAGCTTACATCGTCAGTTTTTTGGGATTATTTAATTAATCGTCCTAAATGTCCATTTTTTCCGAGATGTAGTTAATGTTTTTAATGAAACTGAAGATCAATATCAATGCTCTACATGATTCTCTACGATTCTAGTAAACTTACTGTATTGTATGGTAATGACATTTCTGGTAGAAAAAGAAAAGCACAATTCTGGTATTGAAAATCATAATATACAGTATTTTAACCATTAATTTATTAATTTCTCTGTTCTTATGAAAACGATTTACCCGAAATTCAAGTTTAAAACTATACTTCTTATTTCTAAACATTTTGTAAAATATAGAAAACTGAAAAGTAAATTATACCGAATAAATGGTTTTTATGCCTTGTTCTAAGGTACCATTATATACCTTTACTCCACTTACTAAATTTTATCTCCTGTTATCAAACCATATTTTATTGTAAATTTTGCCAAAATCATAACCAACTTACTTTAGTAAAATTTACCGAGCTTCTTGATGTCCCCACAGATTCAGAAACGCGACAATATTTACCACATTTTGAGAGTTTTGACCATTTTTTATTAGTGTATTATCGTGGATAATCTTCAAATATTAAATCTTCAAAATTATTAAAACTGTGACTTTTCTCCACACTTCTGTACTTATCATTGTGATCAGCAAGTTAAAAGTATTATGGATAACTGTTGCAAACTCATAATGATTTAAAAACAAACAATAAATTATGTTCTACACGGAGAAAAATATTCTGGTAAAATTACCGTACTATATGATTATGACGTTCCCGATAAAAAAAATACAGTAATTATATTTAATAAAACCAAAACATACTGTATTTAAATCACTCATTTGGTAATTCTTCCATTTAATAAACTATAGTTATTACCAAACAATTAGCACAAAATACAAAGCTTGAAATTAACTTTAACCGAATAAAAAGGTTTTATGCCATGCTCTATGTTATAAGGATAAAATTATTAAATTTTACCATTCTTACAAAATTTTATCATATATTATAAAACAATATTTCATTCTTAATTTTACCTAAAGCCATTACAAAAAGTTGCTTTGGTAAAAAATAATGTGATTTGTCGTGCAATTACCAAACTTTATCATATATTACTTATTTCAATTTTAATTTTTCCTAATTTATTATTAAAGCACTTCGGTCGTTAAAAATTAAAAAGCTTTTTAATGTCTTCATATAGCCTCATGTAACTTAGGGTGAATTTTCAGTAAAATCCGTACTATCGTAAAATCTATTTTTACTGTAATATTATGCAGCGATTTTAACAGTAATATATATTTAATTAGTGTATATAATATTATTTATATAATTGTTTAGTAATAATTCGTTAATAATTATATAATTATTTAATATTTATTTAATCATTGAATTAGTTTCAATGCACCTATGTTATTTTCCTTTTTCTTTTTACAAAAAAGTAGGCAAAACACGGCAGTTTAATGCAATATTCCTATAGCTGTTGCTTGTAAAACTGTTTTCATTCGTTTTTTTTATCAAATACCTACCATATAATAGTTATAAATACCTTTTTTGGTATGTTCACCAAAATGTTGGAGCTAAGTTTTCCCGTACTAAATCATATTATACGCAACAGACGTGATTCATTTAGACTAGTGCATTGCAAATATACATATTACAGGTCGAAATCATCCAAGGGATGCGATATAATGCAATTGGAATAGTAATATATTCGAAATTTTTAACAAACCAATGAATAAAATGATCTTTTAAGTTCATAGAGGTGGCGATTGCTAATAAAGCTACATTGTGAAATATTCCGGATCAACTTACGGTAAAAAGTACTAACACCCTGAGAACAGTATCCGTAAAATCCATTTTACTGTAAAATCCAGTTTAACTGTAAAATTTTATACCGTATTTTTTACAGTAATATTTATGTAATTACAGTGATTTTACGGTAATCATCATTATAAAAACTACGAATTTATAGTAATGATTACCGTATTACTGATTTTTAATTTGTAACATGTTTCAATAAAAATGGATTTTACAGTAAAAGTTACGGTACTTTCTACCATAAATTTTATAAAAATTTTTATCAGCATAGAAACATGAATTGAGAATAATTTCATCAAATCCTAAGTACAGATGTATTTTGAGACTTCACTCATAGATTAATATTAATAAGATGTCAACAACAGAAAATAAAATTATAATACATCAAAAAGTATTCTTCGTATTTCCCTTGGTATTTTATTTTAAGCAAAATGCTTGTTTTTAAGATTCAGCGTTGAAGCAAGCTTTCTTATGACTTGGTATTTGCGAGTTCTCTATTTTAAAACTTACACTGGGGAAATTACAACATGCAACTTTTAAAGAAAACGTTTCTTCTTAAAAGCGTGTTGCAGTCTGTTTGGACTTAAGTACTTCATTTTTCCAGACAACGATTCAAGCTTCATTTAATTTAGTGCTCCGATACTTGTGTTGACTAATATGGCTTGACTAACCTAACTATTTATAGCTTTAAGGGACTGATTCTAAAATATTTATATTATTTTAATATGAAAAGGTCGAAACCTTATGATTATGCATTTATTTGTTAAACTTTTAAAAATTGTTGTAATAAAATTTAAAAAAATCTTTATTTCTATGTTTTGTTTTAGTTATAAGATAACTCTTTTTTTATTAAAAACTTTAATTGTTGCTTAGTTATGGAACTTTTAGAAGTTAAGCTGTTGGACTTGCTTCGATTAAAAAAATTGCATTAAAGAAAAGAAAATATATTTCTAAAAAATAATAAATATTTTAACAAATATCAAGCCATTTTGTGATGAAATAATTTTGGCATATATATCGATTTTAATTCTTTCTATTATAACAGTACAGCAACTAAATAAAAAAAAATATTTTTGTTATTATTTAAATTATTTTTGGTATAAATTAGTAATACAATCCAAACGCAACACTAAAAACAGTATGATATAGAAAATTAAAACAAAATAAAATTAGATTGAATAAACTGAAATCAAATATAATAAATTTTAATAGGTATATATTAACACTAAAAATACCAAAATGTCTGCAATACTATCTTCATGATTTACTAACTTGTTATTCTTATTGTCATAAATTGTTTTTCTATGCATTGAAAATTTTGGATTCTTAAGAAACTAAATCAAGACAGAATATTTTATTTAGGGTGGAAAGTGATTCATTTCTTAAAATTCTTTGAAACCTTCATTAAATGAGTTTTGGTACAAAAATAAATAATACAATCCAAACAGAGAACAGAAAAACGGTATAAAATAAAATAAAACATAATTTAATAAAGTATATTTTAATATTAAAAATGACAAAATTTAAAAAAAAATATTTTCTTGCTTTGCATGCATTGTCATAAGTTGGTTTTCTATATATTGAAAACTTTTGATTCTTCAGAAACTGAATCAAGTCCGAATACTTTTTTCGGTTGAAAAGGAAAAATTTGTGATTCATTTCTCACGTCGGCTACGTGCTCAGACTTGATCTTAGAAAGAAAAGTGTTATTACATGTTTTTATAGTGACATACAATTTTTGATTCTTATCAGAAAACATTTTGCTCTTAAAATGACGCAAGTAATCACTTATTATCCATCGTAATAAGCATGTAATGTCCCTGTTTTTTGTGAAAGAATTTTGATGACGTAAATACAAACACAATGCAATGCCTCGTGGGGAGATTTCATATTGGTATGATTATGGATATTTCTTTTGTCATTAAAGAGATAAAGAGAGTAATGACTAAGTAAAAGGATGCTTTTAACACTTTTTCCAGTATTTCACTGCATTTTAATTAATAAGCATTTATCATTTCCCTAACTTAGATTTTTTTTTCAAGAAATAAATAAATAAACAAATAAAAAACTTTTTCCTCTGTTATTAAGAAAATTGGTTTTTAATTTGAACCATCAAAGGAGAAAAAATTATTGTAAAATTACCATAATTGTATGGTAATGGAATTTTTGAAAAAAAAAAAAAAAAAAAAAAAAAACACAGTTCCGTTAATGAAAAAGTTCGTATGGTAACGGTTTACCGGAAATTCTTGTTTTCAAATTTATAGCATTTTTGACCGTACATTTAGTAAAAAAACTGATTTAAAAAGGAAAAAATAACTAAATAACTGATTTCTATGTTATACTCTAAGGTATCATGCTAAAATCACCAAATTTTACCACATTTACTACAAAACACCATAGTTAAAAAACTCATATTTTTAGGTTAATGCTACCAAAAGATAGCCAAAACGTTTCGGAGAAAATTACCATGTTTTTTGGTGTTTCCATAGAGCCAGAAATATGATAAATTAAATTTTATCATATTCTGGTAGTTTTGACCATATTTTTTTTTAATTCAAGATTACTTTTTCTTTAAGAGTTCATTAAATTTCTTTTAAAGCTTCAAAAATAATTTGTTTAAATTCCAGCATTGTTAATTATGAGAAAATTAATAATTTATCTTCAAATGTGTTCGAAAACCACAAAATGCTTATCTCAGGCTCTGGAGAGGTATTTTCTGGTTTTATACCAAATATTGCATTACCCATAAAATATTACGTTTTCAAGAAACATTGGTATTTTTGAAAACATAATTTGATAGTTAAAAAAGTTTACATGCCACTGAATTCTCCACTGCACTGCACTAACAGCAGCCACTGAATTCTCTCTAAAAAATACCGGATTTAATAATGTGAAAGTAAATCTTTATTCTTCTAAATTTTAATAATTTATGAAAATTTTGTTTAAAATAAGAATCACCCATTGTCAATACATTCTTTGAAAATTATATTTTTTAACATTATATTTTTTAACATTATATCTTTCAACATGATATCTTTAATCTACTATTCTAATATGGATACAAATATAGTTATAAAATTTTAACAGACACTTAATATATGGTGTTATATATACTGGATTTTATAGTAAATACATTATGCAGATATAATTAGTCATACAATTTTGTAGCATATTTATAATTTAACTATAAGCACATTGAAAAACAACAATATTTTTAAAACTTTAGTTTCAAAATAACACTGATTTTTATAACTTTTACATATTCTTTTTACATGAATATAAATATATAAAGAATGTTTATTCATAAATAAAAAATGAAGTTTCTTTTTGCGAAACTGGATCGAATTTTTTTTCTAAATTTATATAAATGATATTCTTACAACTTAAAATAAATCCTTGGATAAAACAGATGGAAAGTTTCCAAGAACTATTTAAGTTCTTGTTTGAGATCAATGCAGTCATTACCCTGGAGGTAAGGAACAAATTTTCAATTAAATTAAAATTTTGTTTTGAGTAATATAAACTTTAATTCACAGCTATGATAAAAGCCACTATTAATTCTTGTTCTTTTTTCTTTCACAATTCTTTTGTTGAAACTAATTAAGCCATTTAGTTATAAGAATGTAAAAAATTACTCATTTTAAAGTTTATGAAGATGTAGAAAAAACCACTTTACTTTTAATATGCTGTTATACACTATCTACCAATAAGCATTTGGACATGTGTGATTGAAGAGAAAAACAAACTTTATTCATAATCAATAGTTGGTAGAGCCTCCAGGAGAGGCAATTACAGAGTGAACCCTCCGGGGCATACTTTCTACAAGTCCTTGTGTGACGGCTAGTGGTATTTCCTTCCACTCGGCTTAGAGAAGACATGTAAGTGCCTTCACCGATTTTGGACGGGTAGTACACCCTTTAATTCGGCGATCGAACTCGTCCCAGAGGTTCTCGATAGGGTTCAGGTCTGGGACCTGGGAAGGCCAGTCCATTCGATTGACACCATTGGCACCATACCAAGCCTTGGTTATCGTCCTAACAAGAAAGCTGGCATTTTCGTCCTGGAAGTAACAGGGTTCCACCCCGTAAAACTACCACAACGTAGGAAGCACATTGTCATCCAAAATAGTGTAGTAGGCATCTTGCATGGGACTAATGCCGATGTGGTTCCCTACACGATATATACCGGCGTAGGGCGTGACGTATCACAGGACCGCAGATATAGTCATTTGCAAAGTTGTCCAAATACTTATTGGTAGATAGTGTAGCATTGATATAAATATATTGTACATACAAAGCGAGAAAAAGTTCCTTGTTGTAAAGCTTAATCTATACTGACAACAAAAATAAGGTAAAAGAAATCATCAGAATATGGTAAAATTTACCGCGTTTCTGACTCTGAGGTAATCCGAAAAAGCTCTGTGATTTTTACCTTTGATAATGCTTTTGGTAAAATTAACAATAAAATATGGCTTTGTAATAAATAAAATTTGGTAAATACCCCAAAAAATAATCCTTTTAATATTTTTAAATATGTTAAAAATTGCTACAACTCTAATATACTATTCTAATATTGATCTGAATACATGAAGATTGTTTATGTATAAAGAAAAAAATCCTTCCGTAAAGCGGAATCTAATACCTTTGCTGAAGTAATATAAAAGCAGATTCTTACAACTTGAAATAAAGCCTTGAATAAAACAGATAGGAAGTTTTCGAAGAACTATTTGGTTTCTCGATTGAGAACAATGCATTCATGCCCAGGAGGTTAGGCACAAAAATCAACTGATTCCAGCGATATGAGATCGATTTTCGCTGTTATTATTACTAAGTAAAGATTCTTAAGAGAGTTGTGTTAAGAAAAGTTAGAATGTAGACTAATCAGAGTTGTCCAAGGTAGAAGCGAAACATTGATATTTTTTTCGTATTCTTTGTTCGCTTCTTTAATTACCTTATAGTTAATTAGCCGTTGAGAAAAAGCCATTCTACTTATAGTATTTTGCATTTGATCATGGTTTGAGGAAATATAATTGAGTTAGAAATTAACGAAAAGAGAGTTGGTTATAATATCCCTTTTTATGAAAAGACTTTATTATAAACGTATACATTTTAATAGTTTTCTGTTTAATATTTTCCTAAAAACTGTTCAAAAAGTGTTGGTCAAAATTTATGAAGTTTTTTTACCACGCTTATATTAACTTGCTTTCGTGTATGTCTGTTCGGGTGGAATTTTGTAATCGATTTTAAACTAACTTCCCTACTAGCTACAGACTTCAAATTTCGCACATAGCTCAGAATTGGATGACACTGCATGAAAACGAAGATAAAGAAGTAAAATAAAATTAAAATATAAAAAAATTTAGTATTTTAGAGATTGACTTTTGTTGTATATTCGATTATTTCAAATTAGTGTCATATGTCAGTTGAAAAGTTTTATAAACAGTGAGTGAAAAAAAAAATCAAAATAAAAATTTATATTTTTAAAAACCACGTTTTTGCAGTAGAGAATAATAATTGAAAAATAAAAATTTGAGAAAAGAAAAGCGTGGGGAGCATGAAATACATAACAGTACATATACACATTTTCTTACTCATACACATGCACAGCCACATACACATCCGCATATACATCCACATACACATGCATATACACAAACATATTCCACATATACATCCACATTCAGATGCAATTATAATTACAGATATACGTACACATATTCTCATGAGCACACATACACACACTAATATTACATTACTGTTATGTATTTCATGCGTCCCACATTTTTCGTTTTTAAAAATATTATTTTTTTATTTTTATTTTTTTCTTTGTTTTACACTTAACTGTTTCCTGGAAAATGCTTCAAGTGAACATATTATCTAATTGAAAGAATTATTGCCTTCATTTCATTTAGGATTCAAATTTTAACAAAACCTTTAGGCCTAGCACTCATTAAATATAAAATAAAAGTAATATAATTGAATCAGTACTAAGTCATTGATAGGAATCGCATCTGTGAAATCAGATAAAAATATCATAAATACTAACTAGTTTAATTGATTCCATCTGATTTACTACTTTATATATTATATCACTCTCATTTTTAGTAAAATTTTCGAGCTTTTATTTGCGTAAAAAAAGAACAATTTCATCTAAAATTTAATTCAACTAACTTATACTCCAATCTGTCTTTATCTTTTTTTGCCTCTCACAAAACTCAACTTTCTTTAAGCAACAAAAATTTAAATCACTTCACTTCAAGTACCATCTTAAGCTACCAAACTAGATCGCGTGCTGAATTTGCTAAGCAGAAATCAATTTAAGCAGCACCACAGATATCACGCAATTGCGGTACCTTTGACAAGAAGGGCGACATATTTCCGTGAACATTCGGTTTCAGATCTAAACTACGATATATTTTAACGGATTATGGATCGCCATGAAAAGCTTACAGACTTCTCTTCATTAAAGTTATTATGTGAAGAGTTGGAGTTTGATGTAATAATGTTAAATTATGCTCTGTTTGGAATATTGGTATCCAGTTAAAATCCAACTTCCTGCTGATTCATCTAATAAATGTGATAATCTCTAATTTTCAATTCCTCGTAGAATGGATACTAAGTCCTATTTTATGATTAAAAGAAAATGCATAAAGATTAATAAGTAAATTTTTATTAGATTAACCATTTGTATTTGAAACAAATAAAAAATTTATTTCGCGGCTATTTAATATGATTCATTGGCATGCTGAATCATGCATAACATATTTCCTAGCATTTAAAAACTAAACTAGTATCTTACGTTACCCTTTTCTCAGTTAATAAAATTATTAGTATAATATGTAACTTTTTTATACCACAACCTTGAATTGGGTGCAAAATAAAATCTATTTCGAGATTCCTCAACATCTGCCTCCCACAATAGCATAGAATACAAACACCGTTATATGGTAGCTGAAGTTTTTATTTCATTAAAATTCTCTACTGTTTCTCCCACTTTCTTTTCCGCCAATGTAATTGATTACGTAAGGAGAAGAAAAAGAGTCTGGGCAATAAATTTAATCAATCAATAGCTAATATATGGATTCCTTAACTTTTTTAACATATAACTTTTTAACACATAACATTTAAAACTATTTTAAAATTATAGGACACTCGCATTTTTGATTTTTTGGTTGACGGAGGTGTCCTGTGAAGCTTTGTCCTGCATCCACATCCTGCGGATAATTTTCCATATTTATAATTTGATCATGTATATTTATATTAAAAATTAAGATAAATCTTTACTTTTTAGCTCCGCATAATTTCAAAAATAAAAGCTTTAGCAACCACATAACAGTTTTCAAATTCTACGCTAATTTGTTAGTCAAATGTACAGGAAATCTCTAATAATAGATTTTATTCTTCAATCAATTCAAGGTTGAGGTATAAAATATTA
This sequence comes from Parasteatoda lunata, assembly GCA_949128135.1. Lineage (NCBI taxonomy): Eukaryota > Metazoa > Arthropoda > Arachnida > Araneae > Theridiidae > Parasteatoda > Parasteatoda lunata. Next base: position 23,430,623 of record OX421981.1, on the reverse strand, counting down.
CAGACTATATTAATGATTTTTATTAACTGAGAAAAGGATTGAATAATATAATAATTTTGTTTTTAAATGCTAGGAAATATGCATAGCATATTTCAGCATGGAAGTCATTTCCAGGGGGAAATAAATAATAAAAACTAATCTAAGATAGTATTGAGCACTTTGAAATAAATCAGATCATTAAAGGAATATAATTTTTTATGAAAGCAAATATATATATATATATATATACACTATCTACCAATGAGTATTTGGACACCTATGCAAATGACTATACCTGCGGTCCTGAGATACGTCACATGTCCTACGCCGGTATATATCGTGTAGGGAACAACATCGGCACTAGTCCCATGCAGGATGCCTACTGCACTATTCTGGATGACAATGTGCTTCCTACATTGTGGCAGTTTTACGGGGAGGACCCCTGTTACTTCCAGGACGACAATGCCAGCTGTCATGCAACGAGGGTCACCAAGGCTTGGTATGGTGCCAATGGGGTTAATCGAATGGACTGGCCTGACCAGAGCCCAGACCTGAACCCTATCGAGAACCTCTGGGACGAGTTGGATTGCCGAATTAAGGGGTGTACTACCCGTCCAAAATCGGTGAAGGAACTTACATGTCTTCTCCAAGCCGAGTGGAAGGAAATACCACTAGCCCTCACAAAAGCAAGAACTTGTGAAAAGTATGCCCCGGAGGGTTCAAGCTGTAATTGCCTCTCATGGAGGCTCTACCAACTATTGGTTATGAATAAAGTTTGTTTTTCTTCTCAATCACACGTGTCCAAATACTTATTGGTAGATAGTGTATATATATATATATAAATACACTATCTACCTTTACACTATGATACATACACTATGATACATAAATACACTATGACCTTTTACATATATATATATATGTAAAAGGTCAGTTTCATTACTTATTTATTTTTTAGTCTAAAAGGCTTACCGTGAATTAGTAACGACTCGCAAAAAGTATAAGATTCATTTTTTTAATCCAAGTTTCTTGAATAGTTTCCAGCTTAAGCCACAACTTCTGCTCCGTAAGGTAACATACACGTTGAATAAAATTATGGTAAATCTACCGTACTGTATGATAATGCCATTTCTGGTAATAAAAAAACAACATCATTCTGGTTGATAAAACCAAAATATGCGGTATTTAAATCATTCATTTAGTCATTTTTCCTTTCTTATGGTAATGATTTGCCGAAAATTCTATCTTTTTTAAAATAATTTTTCTTATTGACACACTTGTAGTAAAAAAAATACAAAACTTAAAAGAGTAAATTTAGCGGGATAAACGGTTTTAATGATATGATCAAAGATATCTAGGTTAAATTACGAAGTTTTACTCCACTTAAATAATTTAATCACATATTATAAAGTCATATTTTATTGTTAATTTTACAAAATCATTGCCAAAGCACTTTGGTGAAAACTACTGAGGTTTTTGGTGTTCCCATAAAACCAGAAACGTGGCAAATTTTACAATATTCTGGTGGTTTTTGCCTAAATCAATTTTTCTCAGTATAAATTTCAGTATCTACGTATTTTATTTTATTTATTTATTCGTTTCTGATAACGTCTCTGCTTTAGAAAAAAATGGCTAAAATATTCAGTTAGTGATATAGGTAGATCATTTGATTTGTAAGCCGATGCTCATGATAACCAAGGTTGACACTAATCATGCTATTATTTATAATTTATAATAACTGGTATTTATAAATAAATTAAAATGTATTAATTTATATAATTTAACTAGGGAATAACTTAATCTAATGATTTTGCTTATTTTCTCTACTTAATATCAATAGTATTCTTTTTAGACCAGAAACCATTTATGACATATATAAAAAAAAAAAAAAACAGAATTGTCTAAGTGGTAAAAGGTAAGAATTACAAATTCTTACCTTTTACCTTTACAAGAAAGGAATTTATACATGCAATTCTCTGAGTTGATGAAACAAATGATCCGAATTTGATAAAAATAAAAATACGCTTTTGAACCTTACTTAACCTTCTAGTAGATATGAATATGTAAGAGTCTTTATATATTCCCAGTATATTCTTTCTATTATGGCTCTTGATGTATTCTTTCACTACGTTAAGTAAATATTAATCTAATAATTATTAGAATATTAACTAATAATAGCTCAATATATTTTTTTGTAAGATTTTTTTCTACAGATCTCTAATTTCATGAAAAGTTTATTTTCAACAACTCTATAATTCAATAATAAATTTAAATTAAATATTCAAATGAATTGACTTTAAAAATGTAAAGAATATGTTTGGAATGATTCTATTTGATTAAGAAGGAAATTAAAATAATATTGAAATTGAAATAAAGATATTTATTTTTAGGAAATAAATATGAATAAGAAATACGAAATATGAATAAGAAACGTAATATTAATTATGTTAAAGAAACTTGGAATCATGGAGTTAAATGAAGTAATAATTAATATAAATTAAATTAAATATTCAATTATTGAAACTATCTTATTATGCAAAGATAAATAGCACTATAAAATTATAGAATAGGTACTATTAATAATTGAAATCTCTTTAATAAGTTCAAATATTTAAAAATTTTAAACAAGCACTGCGTTTCATTGAGGGATGAATATTTCGAAGGACCGAAACGTAATATCATTAAAAACTATTTTAAAAAACAAAAACTTAAACTATACTTTAAATTACGTTAAAATGTATTCATGTAGCTCTAAGCGTTAAATTACGTTAAAATTTATTTGATATATTCAAGTATTAACTAAATTCTATTATTAAATTATTAAGTTTTAAAATAAAATGCAACATATTTCATGTTAAAAATTCACAAAATGTTTTAATGAAGTAGTACGTAAAGTAAAATTTTATTAAGATTCGTTAGGCATGTTAAAATATTAAATAATTCCAATAAACTAGCAAACCCTCCTATTAAGTAAATTTTTCTAAATAAAATGAAAAACTTTTTTTTAATTTAATAATATGTTTGACTGAGGGCTGAATTCTTTTAGGAGCTAAATGATGTTAAAACCAGTTTAACCTGCTAGGTGAAAAGTAGCACTTAACGTTAAATTACATAAGGAATTGTTTGATATGTTAAGGAAAAAATAAGAGATTTTGTTTGCTCTTAGAATATAGCTATTATGATGATCGATTTTTTTTGCTAATGTATATTTTTCCCTCGCAAACAAATGATTTGAGAGAAAAGTAAACCAAGAATGTGGCTTTCTATTCGCAGAAATTGAGGAATGAAATTTCAGACAAAAGAGCTAAGATACACAATACAAAATGTTATTATATATATATATATATATATATATATATATATATATGCACCAAATTAACAGTTAAGTTTACAATATTTCTGAGGCTTCATTAGTTTGGCCTAATTGATGCAATAAATATTTTGCTGTTTAACCATATTAGGTGAAACCAGTTAGAAAAGGTTTCTTTATAGTTAAATGTTTGAAAATCATCTTTTTATGTTTATTTGACTGTTTTGTCGGAGTATGGTAAAGTAACAATGAAATAAATTCTTATTTAACTATTTTCTCTATTAAATTTCTAACAGTGTATGATAAAAGAGAAAAAAAACCTAACTAATTTTTAAATCAAATAAATCTCAAATAAATATTTTGAGACAGAAAAAAATAGTTTATTTTGTTAAACATATACACTTAAACTTATTGTATAAATAATTCATAGCTAACTTTATATTTCACATTAAAGTAATACTACTTTAAATTCAAATTACATGTCTTATATGATTTCTCAAACGGGAATCAGCATAAGGTTGTAGTACAAATAGTAAATGCAAAATAGGAATCTTAGGAATATAATTCTGTCAAAATTTTTGAAAGTCATGTTTGGAAAATGACATTTTAAAAGTTATAAAGAAAATGTAAAAAGAAAAGAAAAAGGAATAAGAAATGTTTTTGGCTTTTTGAAAATTCAAAGCTTAATAGAAGGAAATGAGAAAAGTGCAAGTGCAGCGAAAATAACATTGAGTTGGAAGTTTATAAATAACTTGTCACTCAGCTTTGTTTTATTGTTACCGTCGCTATTTTTGTAAACAACGGTTTTTTTTAAGAATCAGCATTTGAAAGCTCCTTAACGCATTTAAATTTCCATTTAAAATGGTTAACATAATTTTAAATAAAAAAGTGTGTTTAAGTTAGACGAATGGAAAGTATCATTGCAAGGTGCAACAGCATTTTCTCAGTTTTGAAGCAAACCATTTTGGTTTTTATTGCAATTACTATAAATATAACTTAAATGCAAAATGAAATTTATAGTCATTGAATCAAATTCGTACTAATTAAATGTCCATTGGTGAATATAATTTCACTCAATAAAACTATGAGTTAATAAGATCAACAAGATACATAATTGTAGTTTTAAACTAAGTTTCGTTGCAGATTTACTTTATTAATTTATTCATAAATTTATTATCTTGCAACGAATTGAGCTAAAATTACATACGCAAATTTCAAATATGAGTGTTGTGGTTGTTTGAATATTTTTATTCATCATATTTTTAGACTATATTTTTAGAGTTTAGTTGTTTTCATTTGTATACTTCATATTATTAGAGATGAATTTCAAAAAATGATTTTTAGCGTAATATAAGTTTTCATCAATTTGCATGAATAAATATTTGGGACAGAGATTATCAAAAACGGAACAGCAACAAGACTAATATTATTATTTAAAAGTCCAACAAATATTCAGCTTGCGCTTGTACATTGAGAAAAAAGTATGGTTAAAATCATCTGAATATGGTAAAATTTAACGTGTTTCTGGTTCCAAGGAAGGACAAAAAAAGTCGGAAATTTTTACGTCAGCCTTTACCTTTCATCTTTAATAATTTTTGTAAACTTAACAATAAAATATGGTTTTATAATCTGTGACAAAATTCAGTAACAGTTGCAAGATTTTGTTATTTTATCATGATACTTTAGAACAGCAAATAAAAACCAGAATTTCCTTGAAACCGATACCATATAAACGATTATATATATATATATATATATATATATATATATATATATATATATATATATATATATATATATATATATATATATATATATATATATATATATATATATATATATATATATATATACTTACCAATTTTAGACTACACAAGTAAGATATTTTCATAAGGTTTACTTGTCATGTTATTTAACAATTAATTTTAAATACTTATTAATTAAAAAATTGTTACTTATCTACCAAGCAAAAAAAATGTTGCTAGATAATAGAATATTATGAATATTATATATATGTTTCTGAAGCTTGTTTTTCATTTCAATAACTGAATAATTTTATCATGGGAGAACCTGATAAACATTACTTTATATATTAAGAAAAAATTATTTCCAAAAAAATATAGAAATTTAATTTTTTCCCATTAGCTAAGCTTTTAATCCTTAAACATATAGCAAAACACATAAATGCAAAATATTTTTGAGCTTTAATGTAATAGTGATAATTAATATTAAAACTCAAAATATAAAAATAGATAGAATTAAATGTAACAATAAATGATTAATGTACTGTTTTTCTTTCAATTAAAAAGTAGTTAAAAATTCCTAGTTTATTCTATTAACTTTAAAAAATAACTGCTAGATATTTATGACAAATGAAGTATTTTTATTCATATGAGTGAAATAGAAATGATTCATTATTAAAAGTTGTTTTGTTCATGGCTTTGGTTTAATGGTAAGAGATGTGAACGAAAAAAAAATTCTTCCAAATTTACCGCATTCTATGACATTTTCAGTAAAAATGTCACAATTATTGTTAATAGGACAAAAACACTATACGGTATTTAAACCATTCGTAAGATACTTTTTTCATTCATCTGGTAACTGTTTACCAGAAATCATGCTTTTAAAAAATTATAATTCTTATTATCACAAATTTAGTAAAAAATACATTAAATTTAGTAAAAATACATTAAAAATACATTAAATTAAATTTAATGTTCATGATAAAATTGCAAAATGTTTTCCAGATTTACCAAATTTTGTTATATATTATAAAACAATATTTTTTTGTTCATTTTACCAAATTTATTATCAAAGCGCTTCGATAAAAATTACAGAGCTTCTTGATGATCCCATAGAGCTCATAAATTTTAACGTATTCTTGTAGTTTTGATCATACTGTTTTCTCTTAGTGTGTAACTTTTGGCTCGTTAAAACTAGATACCGAGAGAATTTTTTTAGAATAAAGAGAATCATAAAAATATTTTGTCTCCATATTTTACTTTTATTATCAACTAATTCATCATGCTTCATTTCTTTTCAAATATGAACTAAGGTGGTAAGCAAAAGAAGATTTTAAGTGGCCTTTTTGGATTTAATTTAACTAGCCTCGAGGGTTATCTATTTTTTATCACTATTATCTTTTGATTTGGATTAACTTTTTTAACGAGCGAGAATTCTAATGATTTTTTAGTCACATGTGATTTCATTCTTATAATGTTGAAATTATTTACCATTTAAATGAAAAAATATTTCTGTTAACTGGGATTCTGATGTCAACCGTTAGTAAAAGTGATTAAGGGTAAGTTAGAGTGAGTAAAAGTAAATAGTGTTTGCAATTATACGTTTAAAAAAGCATAAGAAAAAGCTTACCCAAGAAAGTAGGTTTTGTGTCGTCAGCTAATATCGAAGTTCCTAATCCTGCCGGTATAAAAATTTGTAGGACTAACGTCTTCTGAATTTCCACACTAAATAGTCCTATGAAATAAAAGATATTTAAGTCTTTATAATACGAGAATAAAATATGATATCAAAATTTAAATTTCAGGGTTTTGATAAAGACACTTTAACTGAAATTAGTAAACACTAATTGATTTGTTTGTTTAGGACGTACTGGACTTATACTACTGTTCTATTGGTGATGGTCAAATATTCATTCACAGTGATAAGTCGAAGACAGTAATGGCATATTCACGCACTAATCCGCTAAAACTTTTATTTAACACCAAATGATGCAAGTAATCCACTGATTTCAATACCATGCAACCCGACCACTCAAATTTGTGTGGAGTTTTCGAAATAATCGAGGATTGATAAAAGAAATTTTGCGTTTTATATATAGCATTTTGTACATTTACGTACGTAAGATAAACGTAAGATCTTTAGAAAGCTGGAGGGTTCTGCAATACGCAGTAAAAACTGTAGCGTAATATCTCTCCAAATTCGTAAAAAAATTGTAACACTTTATTTCAGGTTAGCTTGAAATTGAGGTTTCTTTTAAAATTTAAAGAGTGTGAATGAATCTAAACACTTATAACGGAAAATGTTTACTTTTAGCTAACGCGCATTAACACCGATTTGTGAATTATATTCACTCCCGTAAGCAACAATTTAGGCGTATTGTTGGTAGATTGCTTTACAATTTAATACGAGCTGGCGCGAGTTTGTTGTTGTCTTCTACAACTACTAAAAATGTACAGAAATATAAGTTTGCTGGTAAAATATGTAAGTTTGTTTTTACTTTTGTAAAAGGGTAATATATATTTATAATTTAATACATTTAACATTGAAATATCTGCGGACACTTTTCAATAAATTTATGTTGTATAATTTTAATTAGCTTCTGTTCTGTTAAGCCTACTTCAAATCTGTCTTAATATTCTTTCTGTGCTACGTGTATGTTTTAAAATTTTATCTCATTTCACGAATTTTAATTATTTTAAGTGTTATTACATTAAATATTACTGTAACAATTACGGTATTATATATTTTTTGTCCCGTAAAATTTTACGGTAATAAGTACTGGCACAACAAGTGCCAGTAGTTTTCACCTTAATTGATCAGGTATTTTTACAGTGTAGCTGTGTGAACAACATTTTTCGACCAATTTTAAATCTTAAACTTTCTCTTAATTCGACACAATTTATTCCCCATCTTGCCTAGTCTTGCGAACACAAAAGACTTTTAAGCAAATCTTTCGGTTGCTAATTTGCAACTACACCAATATAATCCCTTTAGATTAGTCCCATTCTTCTTTTGTAAGCGAGGAATTCCTTCGGAAAAGGAAACTTTCCCTGAATAACTCTTCTCTCTATTATGTCATTTGATAGAAAGGCTTTCCAAGACATTTGGTTCAGTAACCCCGCTGGCTCATCGAATTGTATGAAACACGAAAGCATCCATCTCAAGTACGATGTGGAAGGCACATTTGCACGCCCACAATACATCTAAAAAGTCTCATTCGTTATGATTGGGCATTATTTTGTGCTAAGGTGGGTAGAGGTTTTATATAGAGAGAAAAACGATAATGGATGAAACAAAAATCGATTTCAAAAATAGGCATGTTCAAAGTAACGAGGGATTCAAATGCATATTGTTTCATTTCAAATGCTTTTTTAGAAAAAGTTTATTTAAATAAATGGAGTTTTTCAAAGTTATGTAGTAGAATAATTTATTTTCTTGATGAAAAGATTTTATAACTGTAATACATTTTTTTAAAAAAAAGAATTGCTCTCTTTATACATAATGGGCGTTGTATCAAAATGTTGAAACCTTCATTTAGATTCCTAGGTTTATTCCTTGTCTCAAAACCTAGTGACATCCTAGTGATTTTTTCGTACTTTTATTACTTAATATTATTTGAATTATGGCATCATTTGATTAATTTTAATCTCTAGACTCATTATAATTATTAGTCAAAAAATAGGCTTACTTAAAGTTACATGGGATTCAAATACATATTGCTCTGTTTCATGAATATATGCAAAAAAATGGAATATAATGGAATGGAATAGAAGTTAACATTTCTATTTTTTTGCCTATGAAAGACTTAAAATTGATAAAAAAAATAATGTTAATATATTTCATTATGCAACAGTTTAATAATTAAAATCAGGATTGAATGCTTAAGTTGAATTGAACGCTAAAGTTAAACTGTGTAAACTTTGGTGCAATTTCTTCCTGATTTCTTTCACGTTAACACCGAATCGAACTTCCATATGCAGTTTAAACGTTGCAATTAAAGTTAAAACATTTTTAAAGGAATAAGCTTGTATCAAACTCTCGCCTATTCACACCAAACTATAATAATTTTCCCTTCCAAAAATGTAGATGTTGACGTTCTTTGAATATCATCTAAAGATATTTTACCTTTGAATACAAGTTGGCGTGAGTTAAAGAAAATCTGCGGCGCTGCTATTGATCAACCAAAACAAAAGGTTTCATTAAAATATATGTGTACGTTTCTACTTGTGTAAGAAAAGTAAGAAAAAAATATTTTAGTTTTTATATTCTTTTTTTAACATTTAGTTTTTACATAAATTATAGATTATGAAATAATTTATTGAGAGATTTAAAAAATTTAAAAACTTAATTATATTTATTACACAACTAAAAACACGCATACAATTGCACGAAATTGCAGACGAATGCTCAATTTGGTGTTAACCAGTGATGAAGTGTTCCTTCGCAAAGTATTTTTGGCTTGTTCAACGTCATATTCGAAAAGATAAAACACATACAATTGCACGAAATTGCATATGAATGCTCAATTTGGTGTTAACCAGTGATAAAGTGTTCTTTCACAAAGTATTTTTTGGCTTGTTCAGCGTCATATTCGAAAAGATATTGCAGCAGTGTAGGTGTATGCTTGATTTAGAAACTAATTTTGTTTATGAGTTTGTGCATAAATGCATTCTGAATTAATGATTCTTACTTTATATTTTATCGTGAAAATAACGTTGCTGATTCTTTCGTGCTTTTTTTATCCCACTGTTATTTTGAATTGTAGTACTAATGAATGCAAAAATAAATAAATAAATAAAAAATGGTGGTGGTTAATTCGCACCAAGTAGTGTAAAAGAAAGTTCTTGATGAAGTGGAACATTTATTGGAGTACCAATTTTGTGTAAAGTAGTTGCCGCCATTTTAATGTTAAAATACACGAATATTTTTTACTGTGTTTCTTAGGTGGTTAACCTTCCTCAAGTTCATACTTTAGGGGTAAACTTCTCTTTATGTATAGACGGACCAATGACTACAAACCAACCTAGTAACAGTTCCTGAAAACTTTTCATGACACTTAACTAATGACTTCGTTTGATTTTATGCAATCTCTCAATTCAATTTTAAAATATATTTAGGTGAGAAATCGAACACACTTTCTTTAGAAAACGATGCTGCAGAAGTCGTGTATTTTAGAACAGTTTTCAAGTTTTCAATTTCAATATTTCTTTGTTAAATGAAATAACAAATAAATGCATTTAAAAATAAGGGAATGGATCATAAGTTTTACAAAATTCAAACACTTAGTTTAACATAATTGCAAAAAAAAAAAAAAAAAAAATATATAGTAATAAAGTTTTTTTTTTTTTTTCAATTTTACATACAACAAATTTTTCTTAGTGATTACAAACTGAAATATATTTTTAAACTATATTTTGCTTCTTATATGCATTGAACGTTAATCATAACATTCATTGGCTTATTTATCCACTACAGTTCAATGGTTTATTATTGTTTTCAGATTTTGTAAGAAATTGGTCATTTTTCAAGAAAATTTAACAGAGTTATAGTTTGTTGTGTTTTTTATATGGTGTCAATTGATATTTTTTGCCTCTAATTAATCAAACTACAAAAATAGTGCTTTGTGAATTGTTTAAATCAGGCTTCGTTAATTCATGGATAACTGAGCGTGGATGCATCATTTAAAAGTTTTGTCTTACATATTTAGCTTAGTTAATTTTTTTTACAATTGTGAAATGTCTGTTTTCCTTATATCATATGTGGCATTTTTGAGTAATAACTGACAATACTGACATTTCAACTTTTTTATTTTAAAATTTTAAATTATAAAACAAGTGTACTGTAAAAATATTCTAATCAAATTACAGCAACAAGTACTGATACTCAGGATGCTATTTTCACTGTAAAATTTTCAGAAAATAAAAATGTGATTTATTTATTTTTTATACTTATATTTATTGTAAAATCACTGAATCATTGTAATTAATTATATATCACTGTAAACATAACGGTAAAAAAAAAATTCTTTAAAAATGTGTTTTACGGTAAAATGAGTTTTACGGTAAAAATAATTTTACGGATACTGTACTCAGAATAGTAGAACTTTTTACCGAAATTTCATCCCGAATTTCTTAAAGTAAACAAATTGTGAACAAAATAAGATAAAGACTTTATTATTTTGTTCTGAATTACTTACTAAAAATTTAGTTACTTTTTTATTAACTAAATTTTAAGAATTTTCATTTCCTCGAAGATAAAACTGTTAAAGAACTGAAATATTTAACTGCTAAAAGCTGAAACTGTTAAAAAATACTTTGTAAGCAGCTACTAATAATCAGCTTTAATCAAATTACTTATAAATTTTCTAAAAATTTGAAAAAGGAATTGAATATTAAGAATAAAATAAAATTTAAACAGTTTTTTTTTAATATTTTTAATTTGTTTTTAATAATTGTTTTTCTTTCAAAGTTATTTCTTCCAAATTAATAAAACTAGTTTAAATCAAATCAGTTATGAATTACTTCAGTTTTTCTTACACTAGAAAGCAAAATAATTTTAAAAATATGGTGGTTAAAAAAACTAAAATAAAATAAAGACTTTATTATTTTGCTCTGAATTACTAACTAAAAATTTAGTTACTTTTTTATTAACTAAATTTTAAGAATTTTCATTTTCTCGGAGATAAAACTATTAAAGAACGGAACAACTTAACTGTTAAAAGCTGAAACTGTTAAAAAATACTTGGTGAGCAGCCACTAATAATCAGTTTTAATCAAATTACTTATAAATTTTCTAAAATTTGAAAAAAGAATGGAATATTAAGAATAAAATAAAATTTAAACAGTTTATTTTTAATATTTTTAATTTGTTTTTAATAATTGTTTTTCTTTCAAAGTTATTTCTTCCAAATTAATAAAACTAGTTTAAATCAAATCAGTTATGAATTACTTCAGTTTTTCTTACATTAGAAAGCAAAATAATTTTAAAAATATGGTGGTTAAAAAAACTAAAATAAAATAAAGACTTTATTATTTTGTTCTGAATTACTAACTAAAAATTTAGTTACTTTTTTATTAACTAAATTTTAAGAATTTTCATTTTCTCGGAGATAAAACTGTTAAAGAACGGAACAACTTAACTGTTAAAAGCTGAAACTGTTAAAAAATACTTGGTGAGCAGCCACTAATAATCAGTTTTAATCAAATTACTTATAAATTTTCTAAAATTTGAAAAAATAATTGAATATTAAGAATAAAATAAAATTTAAACAGTTTATTTTTAATATTTTTAATTTGTTTTTAATAATTGTTTTTCTTTCAAAGTTATTTCTTCCAAAATTAATAAAACTAGTTTAAATTAAATCAGTTATGAATTACTTCAATTTTTTTACACTAAAAAGCAAAATAATTTTAAAAATATAGTGGTTAAAAAAAACTTAAAATGCTTTAAAAAAACCTCAAAATGATTTGAAAAAAAAAAATTGAAAGAAAATATAAAAAAATATTCAGCATCCTTTGCCCAGATAATCAAAGTTGATGTCTCTTTTAAAAAAGTTCTAGTGTGTGATTTGAGGGAGAACGTTCAAAAATATTTCATTTTGTATCGTAGCTGGTATATCGAATTTCTTGAAATGCGAAAACATCTATCACATCAACGATGTAAAAAGCACATTAGCACGCCTACAATGCATCAAGAAAATATCAATCGTCTTGATTAGATATAAGTTTATACAATGAAGAAAGATACTTTTGTATATTGCGCAGAATAAAAATCGGAACACTTTAATAGCTTTTGTTCTAAGTATCTGATTGTCACGTTCTGAAATCCAATCTAAATGGTTCCAAAGCTATTAAGTATATTATGTTTGCGCGATATTATTTTAAGCCACAAAATCAAACACAACAGCGCATTTCTCTAAATAAACATTCATTTTTTCTAATAAGTTTGATTCTGGGTCGTCAATATAGGGAACTAGGGGGATTTTATAGCTGTATTCTGGAAGATATTGCTCAAATTGTTGTGGTAAGGGAGTCATGTAAAATTTAGTCTCCTTTTTGTTAATGTCAAATTTTGTGTATTTTGCCAATTATTTTTAACTACATAAAGGAATCTTAATTTTTTTGAACACAGTTCTAAAACTCGCTTATCAAAGTATTTAATTGTTTTCTGTAACAAAAAAAATAATTATTTGCTCTTTATTATTAATCATATATTTGATGGTTAAAATAGATCGCTAGGTACAATAAAATAGAATTTAATTGTAGAATGATTGAAAAATTTCAATTAGTAAGATATATAAGCCACAATTGTTTTAAGCAACATTTTTCTCTTGTTCACCAACATGTACCTAAAATTTTCCAAAATTTCCTCTGAAAAACTGTAGAATACGCAAAAATTTGAAATTATTTTTCTCTAAAACCGCTTCATTGAATAATTTAAAAATGTGGCTTATCATAATAATGCTCCAAGCCTTTCAATTGCATTCAGTCGCATCAACAAAACGTATCATTAATTCATACAGTATTCTTGTACATAAAAAAAACTTATGATAAATTATTAAATTAAGAAAAGTTTTTTGGAATAGTGTTAAAAATGGGCAAATAAATATTTATTGTTTGACATTTACTTACATATTTATAATATTCATGATTTATTTATAATATACTGCCGTGCAATGGAAAAATGAACGTAAGTGACAAAATATTCACAATTGAGATTTTAATATATTTGGCATTTTTGTATGATAAGCTACTTAATAAACAATTTTTTTCCAAAAATAAATTTTGTTTTATTAGTTTTCTGGAATTCTATATTAATGTTTATAGCATTAGAAATAGAAATGTAGGTCAGTTGGAACATTATTTAAGTCGCACTAGAGATGAGCAATGCTCTATTTTCGACTGTCTTGGAAACATCCCTAAGGAGGATCCGAAAACATTGCCTTCATAATTTGGTGAGGAAACTCAATTAAAACATAGATCAGAAGGGAAACTTTCTCCAGACTCCTGTACCCCCATGGAATGACCTACTACAGGTCTGATTCTACAAATTTTACGAGTACGCATATAGCATATACTCGGTGAGTCTTAGTGGAGTCGAAGCCCAAAACAAGTCCCCTCAGGAACGGAGTCCGATTCTCTAACCACTGGAATTCAGCAATAACTCAGCTAGCAATAGAATATAAATTGTTATTAAGCCACTTTTTCGAAATTAATTGTTGATTTTTCAATTGCACTGTAGTTATACATTTGTTATTTTCAATTTACTTATTGTTTTAACAACTAATAGGACACAGGTGTTTTAAAAATTGCTCTACCTTATTAAACATTACTTCTTCCTAATTTATTAATATTAGTTACCTTATTAAATATTATTCATTACAATGTTTAACTAAAGGAATTATAAAATAATAACGATAAAATCTTAAACTATAAAGACATATATATCAGACTAACCCTTAATGTCATATTAATCTTACATTTCTGAGAAAAGATTATTAGAAGGTTAAATATTTAAATTAGATACATTATACTTAGTTCTATATACTTTGTAAAAGTTTTATTAAATTAAGCTTGAAACTCATTTTAATTTAATACTTAATGATATAATAGTTATGCGCTAATTCTAAGTGGTAATTACGTTCAAAGAGAAAGGATAATAACAATGAAGATGTGAATTTCATGTAATGGATGAAAAATAAATTTTATAACTGTATTTTATAAGTTATAATTAAATAATAAAATCATTTTTATCAAAGATAGTTTTAATTTATGCGTTTAGAATATATTTTTAAACATAAATTATTTTAATATATTTTTCTAACGTAGAATTGAATTCTACCACGCATTGAATGAAATGAAAAGAATGCAAGATTTAGGCATGAAAATTGTTTTAAAGGAAGGTCTTACACCTTTCACTAAAGATTAAATTCAATAAAACACGACAATTATTCTACACGTGTAACAAAAATAAAACTAATAAAAACTATAACTGAAATATCTATGCACTGAGGAAAAAAAATGGTCAAAATTGGTCAATGGTCAATGGAATATGGTAAAATTTAGCGCATTCCTGGCTATATAGAAACACAAAAAATTTATAAATTTTTAATGAAAAGCTTTGGTAATGAATTTAGTAACATTAAAAGTAAAATATGGTTTTAAAATATGCGACAAAATTTGGTTAATGTGGTACAACTTGGTAATTTTATCATGATACCGTAAAGCACGGTGTAAAAGGCATTTATTTGATTAAATTGACTTTTTAATTGAATAAATTGACTTTGTATTTAACCTTAATATATATTATATTTAATTAAATTATTTAATTTTATTATATATTTAATTAAATTGACTTTTTTATTTTTTTACTAAATATAAGATTACAAAGAAAAGAGCAAATAAAGAAAAGATAATATGCACGCTTTCTGTTTGAAAACGAAACTTTTATTACTTAGAAATCATTAAATTGAATTCTAAATTTCTGACTAAGGAAATCGAAGCAATTTTTTTTGTTTTTCATTCAATAAATTTTACGCAAATTTTTCTTTACATATTTATGCGTATCCTTAATAAGAAATTAAGAAAATTAATTAAATTTTATTTACTGCGCATTAGCTGCAGGTAAATAGAACTCATAAAATAAGTTTAAAATATCGAGAAAACATGGAAAATAATAAAGATTAAGAATAGAGAAGAAAAAAAATTAAAATTAAATATTTAAAAAAAATGTTTACAAGGAATTTATTAAAAATCCGGAAAAAAAATAATGAAAAGATGACTCTTTTTCAGCTCACATGCAAAAATGAGTGCTTTCTTATATTGTATTAATCAAGTCAAACAAAACGTAAGGAGCAGTTAGGTAAGTGGTAGTCAAAAAATTGAAACGAAAATACATTTTTAATTTCAATATATATATATATATATATATATATATATATATATATATTCCAATAAAATAGTAAATTTATTTGCTGCCGTATTTTTTATTTTTTTCTAAAAGCATTATTCTATTTACTATTCATTTTAAAGTGTTTATTGTTATGTAAACTTAGTTGGGTTTTAATCTCGCTCAACGTTTTAATATAAATAACGTTAACACGTTCGCATGAATTTAATGAAAATATTTGTTAAAATAATTTGTAAATATATGTCCATGCCTGAAATATTTAAGCAGTGACTGCTTGTCAATGGTAAAAAAAAATATAACTAGACATTAAAAAACTGCATAAAAGTGTAATTGCTAATTGTCCTTCCACCATGAAATCGCTCAGTTGTTATTTGGTTATTGTAGCGTTGAAAGCTAAGACGTGTAATTGTAACTTTACCAAGTTAATATTTTGTGTTTGACTTGCGTGCAGTTCATGTACTGCGCATGCGTGATCGCTAAAATTAGCATATATTTAATGTTTAAAGAAGCATCAACTTTCATGCATTAAAGCAGAAATTTTAGAAATATTTAATGGAAAACTTTAATTCTTCAAAGGCACTTGCATTTTCTCAATGAGAAACAAAGAGGTCTCTTGCGTTCAAAATAGGAGCGTGAACTGGTAAGCACGACCAAAGTTCTTCATTTATTAAAAAAATTTTTTACTAACAATTTTTTTCAAGAAAGTTGCATGCATATTATATCAAAAATGTTTGATGGATTTTTTTTTGATAAAAAAAACCTCTTACGAAAAGTATTCATAGAAGAAATGTTTATAATATAATAGAAACATGGAAAATAAATATCTGCTAGAAGTTGTGTAAATTGAACACCAAGATGGAATGTTGAAGATTTCTTTGGGACGATTTCGAGTTACAATTACAAATACATATTTTTCAAATGTTTGTATTCCGCTATGAATCCATAGATTTTGGGTATTTGAAAATGTAATATTCATAGAAAATAGATATAACCCTTAAAAATACATTCAAAATGGCTTTACTTTTCACTAAAATAACATCTATTAAGAAGAAATATTTTCTCAATGAGATGCAAACATGGACCAAGCAATAACTATAAATTGAACTTGGTTGAAATATGTCCCAAGAATGCTTGGAAAAAGGCTAGGGCATTTAATATGCTCAAAATTGAATACGTGAGAGCGCAGTCCTCAATTTTGAATTGAGATTCAACATGAGGATATGAAAATGGAAAAAGAGGTAAGAGAGTATTTTTTTTTCTGACGAAAAATTCAATAATGTCTCTTCCCTTTGCACAAGAATTCAAAACTTTCAGATCAACTTATTTATATGCAAAAAGTCATATTTTGCAATATGAAACGTAACGTAAGTTTTGGTTCTGCAAAATTTACATCTATATTTGTCAGAGGTTTAAGAAATTACTAATGTTTCATCACAATAAAATTTGATTAACAATTGTGTTTTACAGTACGTTTTATTGTTTTTATCTTAGTGGATATAGTATCTCAGATTTTGAAATTAAAACTAATATAGTTTTAAACTTACGATAGCTTAAACATTTTTTTTCACTAAAAAATAAAATGTTGCAAATAAACCGCAAGGAATATGAGCATCAATTTTCATTTTTTTAAAGCATGACTATTGTTTTCTATGATTCATCACCTTTTATTGAAAACAAACCACGAATATGAGCATCATGATTTATTTTTTAAATTGATTGTTATTGTTTTCCATGAGTCATCATGCTCGATTGCAAATTATTTATTACTATTGTTTATTTATTGGACTGTTATTGTTTTCTATGAGTCTTCATCCTTGACAAAAATTTACATACATATCCCATCAAAAATGTTTGATTATGAGGTACGAATATGATTGTATATGTGTATGAATATGAGGACAAATATGAGCATCACGGTTTATTTTTTAAATAGATTGTTATTGTTTTCCATGAGTCATCATCCTCGATTGCAAACAAACCATGAATTTTTCTAAGTAAAAAATAAATGATCGATTATGAACCACGAATATGATCATCATGGTTCATTTTTTCAATGGATGATTATTGTTGTCTATGACTCATTGCAAAAAAAACTATGAAAGCTAAAATAAATGCCCATTGATCCCAAAAAAGGGGAGTTAACTCTTGTTTATTTTGTCCTAATCAGTCTTAAGACAGTTGCAATGCATATGAACTGACTACCCACCTCCAATACTTTCTACTGATTTTTATTCTCCAAGATTCTTGAGGGGCTGGTGTGGCATTAGCTAAACATATGATGAAGACATAGACAGGAATGAGGTGGGTGGTTCTGCATTGACTGACTGAAAGTTTATTAAAAGGAAATCATCCTGAGTGGCTTTAATGAAGAATGCAGAATTACTTATAATTTTAACTGTGTTACTAGATGTGAAAGGTACAGCATGCAAATGCATGTCCGTGTCGTTTACAGCTTAAACTGTCTTGTACCACCCCTGAAAAATTTAAGAAATTCCTTTAGGTCATTTTAAGAAGATGACATCATTTGCAAGTCCTCTATTTAAAATGGTCATCTATTTAATTACATAAATGAACTTTTATTAGAAAAAAAAAAAAAAAAAAGCTGACACTTTTACAAAAAAATGAGGTTATTTAAATTTCAAAGGCAGTAATGATTGGTTGGAAAATATAACAAAAATTAACAACATTATGTTTTTCAAGACGTGTTGCGATACCCTTTCTCTAAAATGGGTTCAATAGCTTGCTACATATTTTTTCAAAAAACATGAAGATTAAGTTTAACTATAGAATAGCGCACTGCTGAATACAAGTTATGATCGGTGTAAATTCCACTACCACTAATATTGAAAATATATTCATTCAATATGTTCATTTTATGTAATTTTGTACTGAAATGACTTTCTGAATGAAATTTAAACATGCTGACAACGTTAATGATTTCGAATAATTTTGCCTGTAGCAAATTAAAAACGATATTTTTGGTGAGAAAATGAATAAGCTAAGGTAAAATTAATTTTCTGGATCATTTTTTAATTTTACGGTCATGCTGTCAAAATCAAATAAATTTTTAAGCATTTTTATATTTCAAAATAGAAAAAAATGCATTTATATTTAAACTCGGATATTTTTTATTTATTGTATTATTATTATTTCATAAATATTAAACAGAGTATCATATTTCTAAGCAAATTTATTGTTTATATTTTTAAAACCTTTATGTATTTTTCTTACATTATGCAGCACAAATTGCAGGCTTAATCTTTCTAAAAATTTACGATCTACTAGTAAAGGATTTCCCCAATTATTTTTAGTTCAATTTTGTTTAAGTTTTATTAAGCTAATTCTCCAAAAAAAAATCCTTTTAAATAGTTGAAATTTCTGGAAGTTGAATTTTATGGTCCGTGTTGTCAAAATCAAATCAACTTTTAAGCATTTATATATTTAAATATAGATAAAATGCATTTATATTAAAACTTAGATATTTTATATTTAATGTTTGTATTATTTTCTATTTATTAAAAAGAATATAATATTTCTAAGCAAGCTTATTACTTATATATTTAAAACCGTTAGATATACTTCCTACGTTAAGTTTAGCAAAAATTGCTGATTTATTATTTCTAATAATTCATGATCTACTAGTTAAGGATTTCCCTTACTGCTTCTAGCTCAAATTTTATTTAAATTATATTACTATACTTCTCCGAAAAAAGCCTTTTAAATAGCTGAAATTTCTTGAAGTCGTTGGTTGTTAATTCCACTTGACAAAGATGGCACCACTTTCGCTTTCTACAATCCAGTCTTCAGCTCGTTATACATTCATAACGGTCTCCTTACTAAAACTAGTTCTCCGGTAACCAAGACCGTTAAGAATTTGTAAGATCATTAATTTCAAGAGTGTTTTATTAACGATTCTACATTTAATTAACATAGACTTCCCAGGAGACTGCTTGATGATAATAAAACAAATAAATAAGATTTATTTAGTTTTCTGGTTTTAGTTTAAATTCTCAAGTAATAATTTGTTAATTTAAATTCTACTTTATATAAGAAATTTTAAAATAACTCTCAAATTAAAAAATTGTAAGTAACGTTTGCTAATTAAGAGTAAGTCACGTATCTAAATTTGATTATTAAAGTTGTCTAATTTGAAGATACTTATTTAATTATCAGTCTAGAATCTGTTTCAAAATATCATTATAATTAGTGAATTCAATTATCCCTGTTAATTCTGAAACTTTCAAATCAAAAAATATTTTCCAACTTGCTATTATCTAAATAAAGTATATCTAATGTATTTAAAATGTTTATAATATTAGAATTAAAGGTATATGATAAAAAAATAAAATTTAATAAAATGTATAAATATGTATAATGTATATAAATGTTTAGAATGCAGGATAATACGAAACATAAATCAATTTTAATTTATTTAAGAAAAAAATTGAATAAAATGAATCGAAAATAAAAAGTTACATAAATGAATATAATGTTGTATCATAAAAAATAGAAATCATTTTTAATTTTCGTTATAGTGGTTTAAGAACAAAGTACTTAGATTAAACATAATAATCATGAATAACATGAAAATTGGAATTAATTTATTTAGAAAGAAATGGAGTAAAATGGATTGAAAATTAAAAGTGAAATATACATAAATGTATATAATGTATATAAATTCATATAATGTTGTTTAGTATACCATAGAAATCAGTTTTATTTTCTTTGAAGTAGATTAAAACAAAGTACTCAAAGAAAACATAATAAACATGGTTAGCATGAAAATTGGAATTAGTTCATTTAGAAAAATAAATAAAATGTAAAATAAAAAAGTCTATAAAGCGATAATAAAAAGTAAAATAAATGTGTCTAATGTATATCAATGTTATATACTGTCGTATGATAAAAAATAGAAATTAGTTTTAATTTTATTGAGATGGATTAACCCACTAGGCGGCTTAGCAAATGGGCAAAATTTGGAGAGTGCTTCACCTCAATACACTATTTCCCTATTTAATAACATTTAAAAGCCGGTTTTGCTATGCGGAGCACAATGCAGGTTAAAATACATAATTTTACGTGCAGAACCATTAGTGGGTTAAAAAAAGTGTATAGATAAGATACTATGCACATTCTTTTACATTATTTACATGCATAATGTATATGCATGTATAATATACATCTATATAATGCTGTTTAATATACCATAGAAATAATCAGTTTTATTTTCTTTGAAGTAGATTAAAACAAAGTACTCAGACGAAACATAATAAACATGGTTAACATGAAAATTGGAATTAATTTATTTAGAGAAAAAAGGAAAAGTAAAATAAATGTGTACGATGTATATAAATGTTATATTCTGTTGTATATGAAAAAACAGAAATTAGTTTTACTTTTCTTGAAGTGGATTAAAAACAAAGCATAGAAATAAGATACTATGCACATTTTTCTTTTTTAAACGTTAGGCACGAGAATTTAGAATTAAGAAATTTGATAAAATTGATTTCAGAAATTTTGTTAGCCTTTCATGAAACATAATTTGTATTCGTAAAGATTTTTTTAAAAAAAAATATAAAAGTATAAAAAAAATGTGATCTCCTATTCTGATCTACTTATTTTATTTTTATAATATTTATGTAACAAATTTTGTAACAATTGAATGACAAATTGTATTTTAGTATAGAAATGAAACATTTTTTTCATCTGCATAAGAAAAAAATTCATATTTGCTTTAATGTTACATTATATTTAATCCAAAAATGATTAATTTAATTTCTTAATATGAAATACTTGCTACGAAAATTTAAAATCGAACGTAAAGAAATTCCAATTTTAGGATTATATTCAATGAATATTTTACATATATTATATATATTATAATTCCTACAAATTTTAATATATTTGATCTCGTATTTATTTCAATAACTATATTTTTATCTTATTTTTATATTATTTGAATTTTTTGGTAGTTGAATGAAAATTAATTAAATTTGAATTGTAAAATAGAAATTAGACACATTTTTTGAAATGCGATTTTATTGAAATAATTTGTATAACTCGTATAAAAATATATCCATAGCTGTTATGTTATGCTAAATAACTCTCGAATTATAATATTTTGATTTCACAAAACTAAATGCTTGATTCGAAAAATAAGCAATGATATCTTACACTGAGAAAAATAATTTGGTTAAAAGTAATGGAATGAAAAATTCACCGGCTTTATAAGTGGATTAATGGGAACACGAGAAAGCTCGGTAGTTTTTACTACCGAGTATTTGTAGGAAAGAGCTTAGGTATTAATTTTGGTAAAATAAACAATAAAATAAGTTCGTAATGATGTAAAATTTGATAATTTTATTATGATACCTTAGAGCATGGCATAAAAACATTATATTCTGTTAAACTTTCTTTATAGTTTTGTTTTTTCACACTAAATGTGTGGAAATAGGAACTATAACTCTGAAAGCCAGGAACTATAACTTTCTGGTAAGCATATACTGTATGCATGGAAAAATTACCAAATGAATGGTTTAAATATAAAATATTTTGGTGTTATTAACCAGAATTATGGCTCTTTTTAACAAAAATGTCATTACAATACGGTAAGTTAAATAGAATTTCCTCGTTTAGAAAATACTTTATTAATATTACATTAAAATGTGATACTTCTATCAAATATTGTAAAGAATCTCATTCGAATTATAGAATATGGAATCTCACAGTGGGGGTGAAAGCAGTTTGCAATCGAATTTTTCATTAAGACCTTATTTTAGTGTCATTTTTCAAATTCTTTTGATAACTTCATGCAAGTAAACTTAACAAATTACAATGTAGTTATTTATTGTGTCCGTATTTTTTTTTTAAATGTTAAAGCATTTTAATGACAATTATTTCAACGACAAAAATCTCGATTAGTAATGTGTTTAAACTACGCTTTATTTTGACTATTCTAAATTAATTACTTTCAAATTTGAAAGTCCGAGTGAAAAGAACTTTTATGCGTTTAAAGAATTTAAATATTTTTTTAATGTTTATTTACACATGTAACGTGTTTGCCTTCTATTTTTGTCATTAACCTTTTTGAAACAATTAGCTTCCACGTTCTATGTTTTTATTTTTTTATATTTCAGTATTTAAGGTAATAAAAAATCCGAAGTTATTTAACTAAAAATATTAAAATTAACTTTCAACTTAGATTAAATTTTTTTATATTTCTATTTAATAAAGTTTTTATTATTACATATTTTCTTGAATATAAAATAAATTTCGATCGAAATTACCAAAATTATTGCAATTCGTATTAAAGACTATTATTTTATTTCCTTTTTTAGTTAAATTTATCTTTTCATTTTTGTGTTATTATTATTCTGAAAAACTGTTTTAATGACTGAAAAAAAAAATTCTAATAAACCTCATTTAATAGAATTTCTTCTATATTTTATTAAAATAATTCGAAAAAATATCACTCTGTGATTACACTAACGTTACACGTTATCTCTAATGCTATATTAAGCCTAACTCTCAAATGATGATATCATTTTGATTACTCGATACTAAATACTTCAAACGATAAACGATTATCGCTTAGAAGATATCTCACCAATGTTACTTCTCTATACATTTCAATGACCTTTTTTCCTAATGTGTTGAAGATTCATTTTTTTTCTTTCTTTTATTAAATACAGAAAGGAATGTGAAAGCAGTTTGCTATGAGTAGAGATTTTAATAAAGCTAGTTTCGATGGTTTCAAAATGAAAGGTAAGAAAGCTCGTTAAAAAGAAAGCGAAACCTCGCGACGTCATTAGTTAAGAATATGGTAAAGGCCCTGAGCTTTGTGCAAGTGCGAATATTATTTGAGTCTTCTAACAGAAAAGAATTTTAATTGGGATGTCGTTCTTTGTTGTTGATATTGCTTTGATTCCTTGTGTCAGACTGCTGGTTTTGAGTTTTTTGTTTGAATGATAAATTGACAGTGAATAAATTAACGAAGGATGCTATTATTGATGCATAAATGAGGACTATGACTTAAAAAAAAAGTATAGAATATAATTTTATTCTCTGTATCTTAATTAATGTTCTTGCTCCGTTTTTTAAAAATATTATTGCGACCATAATTTGTATTTTGTTCATAAATAAATTTTTTGCTCATACACTAAAAAAAACCCGAATCAAATTACGGTATAAAGTACCGGTGCAAAAAAATTTATTTTTATCCTAAAATATTAAACCGTAATTTTTACAATAATATTTACTTAATTAGAGTGATTCAGTGATTTTACGTTAATTATTAATGTAAAAATGCGCTCAAACATACTTTTGTTCCTTAACTTTCCGGCAAAAATAGATTTTACGATAAAAATTACCGCCACTCAGTACTTTCTCAATCCTTCTCAGTCTATTTTTGCAATATAATTATTTGCAATATGAATTGATTAGATCAATATTTCAGAAACTTAGCCAAAATAGTTTTACCAGAAATAGAAACAACCAGAAAATTTCATATTATAATTGTAAGAAATTTATTTAAAATGTTTTTACAAATGGAGAAAGAATTCTCTAAAACAAGCGAGAAGTTTATTCTGTTAAATTTTTAAATAAAAGTGATCAGTTAATAAATATGCAATCATATGAAATACAAATGCCTTGTTAATTAGACACGGTGAAAAAAATCGAGTAAAATTACCGTATTTTATGGTAATATCATTTCTGGTGAAAAAAAAAAAGAAGAAATCATAATTCTGGTTAATGAAACTAGAATTGAAGGCAAAAGAGCCATTAATTTAGTAATTTTTCCGTTCATATGTTAACTGTTTTACGCAACAAAAAACGGTTTAAACTATATAAACGGATATAACGGAATAAAATTATAGTTCTAATTGCCACATACTTTCTTCAAATATCAAGAAAATGTGCCAGCCACAATAACTGTTGGATATTTTTGTACCAAGAAAGACAAGGAGAGGTACAAGAAACATGTGGTTGTCCATTATTAAAATTGTGTTTGAGCGGCTGCCTTAAAAATTGTGTTTGAGCGGCTGCCTCGAGTATAAGCCAAAGTCACGGGTGTTAACACGTCTGAAATGTAACAGTTGGTGCTAAAAATACTAGGAATGCAAACAAGAGGTGATCGACTCAAGTATCCAGCAGCAACCAATACCATCACTGTGGATGTTGAATCAGCATGGTGATGTCGAACGCGAGTTGGTAATTTAAGTTCTCCATGATGCCACCAATTATGGATTGGGATATGATGAACCTATGTACAGAACTGGTTTTAAACAGTAAACATGACGGGCTGCCATACCTATGTTCATGGTTGTCGTTAATCACACCACTGGAGGTACTGGTGGACTGCTTGAAATGTAGCATCATGGGTAGCAGATTCCACGTCACGTTGGTGGTTCATACTGCTGCAAACGTCGTCAAACTGTTCGAGTAAAAACTTGCTCTCTTGTAAACATATTACTTCCCAACTTATGTTTCGTAACTTGACTCTTCAACTCCTTGTGCCCTTGCAGAGAAGATGTCTGTCTTCTCAACTAATAATAGTAGAGGAACACAAAAATACTGTATGACGTTAGTATGGTTTTTCTAAGACTGTCGATTTCATATTCTTTGGACAGTCAGGTGAACTCTAAGTAAACATAATAATACGGATTATTACTAAAGTTCTTTAGTAAAAATTACAGTGCGTTTTAGTGTTTTAATTGATCTAGAAACACTTCAAAGGTTACCATATTCTGGTAACTTTGACCATTTTTCTTCTCACTGTAATAACTCATATTGTTTCGGAGCATAATAAGAAAAAAAGTATGAAGCATTTGAGGAAATACACAGTGCTTTTTGAATTTCATTGATATTTTGATTAAAGTTTAAAACTGAATATTTTTTATAATTTTTTCACATTGAAAATCGTTGTTTCTTTACCTCAAAGTTTAATTATTGTAAAAAATTTATTTTTTCAAAACTTTCAGTTTAAATCATTAAAACAACTAACTAGGAAATAAAAAAAATCCAGCAGTCTTAAAAACAGTCATCGCGTTTTGTTTATTTGAAGATATTAATAAAATTCTTACCAGTTGTATATACACAATTGTCAGCAAAAGTATTTTAAAGAGATTTTCTTCCTCCATCATTCGAAATATAGTTTGGTAAGCATGTTACAAGCCTTTATTTTTCTATTGCTTTTAAATTTTAATAAGATTATATTTTGTTAAATCTAAAAGCTAAAAATCCTAGAAACAACAACTTAATTTAAGTGTGTTCAAACTAATTTATCTTTCCAATATCTTTTCGTTGTACATAAAAGTAAAGTTTTTCATAAAAAATTTAATAGTTTGTTTTTAAAATATTACTAATTTTTGAAATTTAAAACCATGAATCACTAAGAAGGTTATTTTGTTTTATTTTTAAAGGGTATAACAAGATTTCATTTCTTTATAGATAAATTTTCAGAAAAAAGTAATATTAATTGCACGAAGCAAAAAATTCTGGTAAAATTTCGGTACTATATGATAATGACATTTCTGGTAAAAAAAAGGGAATAAATAGATTTTATGCCAAAAGACATGATTATACAAATACCCAAATGTAAAATACATTAAAAAAATTATCACTTTTTATACTGCCATTTTTTCTTGTTATTTTACCAAAAGCTCTTTGGTTAAAATTACGGGGAATAATGGTAAATTTCTAAGTGAGTGTTTCCCATCGTATCAATTTAGAAATATTTTATAGTCTATAATTTGGTTTGGATATTCTAAACATTTATTTTTTTATTTTCAAACTTATATTCAAAGAACTACTATATGATAAAAAGAGATTATATTTACTATTTTCAGACAAGTTCATCTTTACAGAAACTTTTTTTCCCTTGAAAGAATTATAATTAAAAATACAATTGATAACGCTAAAGTTAGATAATTCTTTTAAAATGCTACTGAGCTAAATTATCTAAAGATTTATACATTTATTTTCAATTAAAAAAATTTTTTTTTAAGCTAGAAGCAGCTATCAAATTTAATATACCAAAACAAGTTATCTTTCTAAAGAATTTGTTTCAGTAATAACTTATCTTTTACACCATGGAAGAAATCGATATATTCCATTGACAAGCTAATTTGCTAGGCAAAATGAGTTAGCTTGAAAGATTATCAGGAGGTTTCATGGATCATGGTGGATTTAACGTCGGGAATTGATTGCTTATTGACAGAATTTAACCTCTAACATACAATTTTCACTGTTAGAGGAAGAACAGGGTTAATTACTGAACTCTCTTCATTAAACTGCAATTGATAAGTGCAATTATCAAATCCTTGTGTCGCTTGTTGCTAATGATAAAAGTTCAATTAATCTAGATTAACAAAATATCTAGATACGAAAGTTAAAAGAAATGGAAGTAACTAGAATTACTTTTAGTTTGCTTTATTTTTTAATTAGGCATTTAAAATGTCTTATTATTGGGAGGGTTCAAATTGTTGAGTTTGCTTAGTAAAAATTGTATGCGTCAGATTGTTAACTTTAAATAGGAGAGATTGTTAGTGAAATATTATGCGGTAATTTAGAAAATCATTCGTCTTTTTACTTTATTTATATTTGTTTATATATACTGTTTGGTTTTATCTACTGACAGTGCTATTATTTTCAGATATAAAAGAAAAATTATTAAGGAATTCAACAAGGGTTGACATGTTTATTAGTTTCCCTCTTAAACATTTTAAATTTTAAAAAATCTAAACGTTTTTCAAAAAAATGATTCTGAGACATAAGAAGCGTTTTCGGTATTTACGCCTTTTTTGTACAGATTTCTTTACTTTTGGTTGTCTTTTTTACATTTGCTTAATTTTGGTCACTTTTTTCTATTTCTTTTACTTTTGGCCTTTTTTACTTTTGGCCTTTTTTACTTTTGGCCTTTTTTACTTTTGGCCTTTTTTACTTTTGGCCTTTTTTTACATTTGGCCTTTTTTTTACATTTGGCATTCTTTTTTTACATTCGCATTATTTTTGACTTTTGTTTTAAAGATTTTCTTTACTTGTGGCATTATTTTTTATATTTGCGTTACTTTTGGCTTTTTTCTTTATATTTTCCTTACTCTTAAAATTTTTCTGTACATTTCGTTTATTTTTGACATTATTCTATATATTTTGTTTAGATTTAGCATCTTTATATACATTGTCTTTCTTTTGTTTAACATTCAACCTCTAATTCTTTTTTATACTACCCCCTAACGATAAAATTTGGAGTTAGATCAATAACATTAATACTATTTTTTCATTAACATTGGCATTAATGCTAATACACTTTTTTATTTTTTTTCATTAATATTAGCATTAATGTAAATGGTATATTTTTCAGAATAGCCTTGTGGAATATCTTGTATGTTTCTTCTACCCATGGACAATTAATTTACGTTCTAAAATAACTACAAACCAGTATTTTGTTATATATAACGCTTTGTTTTAGCATTTTATAATCAGTGCTTGATGTTTGAAGCGAATCTGCTTCGACAAGTTATTTCATATGCAAACATAAGCTATCTACTCTATGATCTGGAGTTAATGCAAACGCCCTATGATTATCATAGTTGAAAATGAAGAAATAGTTCTAAAAAAAGTAGGTCTCATTGTAATGTTCTGTAAAAATAGTTAGTTGTAAAATTTTTTTCGGATATATTTATCCTGTTTTTTTTTTTTTTTTTTTTTTTAAGTAAAAATATTTTCATTATGAAGAGGTTTGTTAACTTTAGCAAAAAAGTATAGATTGTACAAAAGACAATAAGGAAATTAATCATTCACCATTTTAACAAAAAATCCCCATTCGAGTTATTTTTAAATAATTATAGTTAAGCACTATTAATCATTAAACATTGCACTATGCTGTCAACTTACATTTGGCACATTTTATACGCAATTTCACACAATTTATTACAAACTTATATTTAATGCTACACTGTTCGAAATTAAACGGAAAAATTATTAAATAACAAGTTATTTAGTTGTTATTTTACTATTTTCATACCAAAATAATAAAAAAACAACTATTAAGAAGGTAATCAACTGTTAATTGGGAGAAAACTAGCTTATTAACCGCTTTCCCCTATTACGGTTAAAAAAAAAAAAAAAAACAGAATTTTATCGTATAAACTAAGCCCACCTAATAAAGCATCTCAGTTCCTTGGAGCTTAGTACATATTATGTTCGAGAGGACTAATCTGTCAAGCGCAGGATCGACAGAACGGGGACTCGAGTCACGTCGTTAAAACCGCAGCATTCCCCAGATAGTGACCCTGGACTATTAGAATACGATACTCATATTCAAACAGAGATGGCAGCACTATAGAGCTTATAAAATATCTCCAATGTCCAGTTCAATTTCTTTTTTACGGTTTTAAAACCATGCTAGTTGTAAATGGTAAACAATGTGTATAGTTTGGTATTTATGGTTTCTTAACCATGCTAGTTGTAAATGGTTTCAAAATCGTAATTGTTAAAATATTCTTTAACGTTAACTTTACGATTAATTGCATGGACTGACTGCTGCTGTTATTTTACCATAATTATGGAAGGAAATTTCTAACAGTGCAATTTAGGCTTTTTTCTTTACATTTTCTTTATTTTTAGCATTTTTCAGTAAATTTTGTTTATTTTTGGTATTTTTCTGTATATGTTGTCTAGGTGGGGCATTTTTATAAGGATATCCCCTTCTTTGTATATGCTTTTAAACTCGAAAAAAATTATATACTACAAAATCAAAATAGAATATGAAATTCATAATAACTGTAATGCTTTTTTTAGAATGTCCTTGTGGAATATCTTATATATTTGTTTTATCCTTAGATGACTTAATTTACGGTTAAAAAAAAAACAAATTAAAATTTGTTTGTAAAATAGCTCTTTGTTTTAGCCTTTTATTACCGGTGTTGCTGTTTGCAAACACCTTGTTATTTCATTTTTCTCATAAAAGCATGCGCTATCTATATTTTATCGTTTAGATTAATTTTAAAGTCATAATGTTTAAAAATAAATAATTAGTCATAAAATTTTTTTTGATATTTTTTCCTGTTTTGAAGAAAAAAAGTAAAAATATTTTCCTTATTAAGAGCTTAGTTAATTATAGAAAATAATGTAAAGATTGAACACAGTAAAAAAGAAAATAACTATTATCTCTTTTACAAAAACTCCTACTTATTTAAAATCTAAGTTATAATCATAAAAGTTATTTTAAAATAATTAAATTTTAACACTTTTTATCATTAAACATTTCACGATGCAGTAAATTTGCCTTTGACACATTTAAAATATAATTTTACAACGTTTATTTCAAACTTATATGTAATACGGTTATTAAAATGTTTTAGATTTGTGTGAAACAGTGGATTATAAGGTTCCTTATTATATATTTTTTTAAAATCAAAATTATATAAAATTAATTAAGTTTATGTTTACCTTTCTAACAAAAGTACCTTGCTTAGATTGATAAAGGAAAAAAAAAGTTCATTATATTTATATATATAAAAAAAAAGGTTTTGTTGAAAATAAATTAAAACACACAGGAGGCTGTTTTAGTTTGATTTTTATGTCCTTTCTTTAGCTCAACTATTTTTTCCATGATTTAATTTAATTTACCTGAGAAAAGAGAGTCCTCTAAAAAAGCAATAAAATTGAATTTCTTTACGTGGCTTCCATTAAACATACAGGATTTAATAGAATTAAATCCTTCACCAAATTTTTAGAGATGTTATTTTTTTATTTCTCCTAAGAAATATTTTTAAAACCAAACTTATTTTTCAAAATTCTTGGAATTTCTGATTTTAGAAGATTTTACTTTTCAAAGGAATATATTATTGGATGGTTAAGCATTTAAAACAAAGATATTTTCAACTAACATGTAACATTAACAATAATTTTTTAAACTTATATAAAAGTGCTTATTTTCGTGACTCTTTTATTTTTAAATGATTACTATGAAACATTAAGAACTCTCAAAAAAGAAATCATTTAAATCATTCCTGAAATATGTTTTCGCTCATATGGTAGAGGTTTATAGGAAGTTCTGGTTTTTAAAATTATAGTTCATATTTCCCCATATTTAGCAAGAAATACAATACAAAAAGTAAATTTAACCGCATAAATGTTTTTAATACCATGCCTTAAGATGTAACGATAAAATTACTAAGTTTTACAACATTTACAAAATTTTATTGCATATTAAAAAATTATTATTGTTAATTTCATTAAAAATTATTAAAAAATTATTGTTAATTTTATCAAATCATTACCGAAGTGCTTCGATCAAAATTACTGAGTTTTTTTGGTCTTCCCATACAGCCAGTTGTCCGGTAAATGTTTTCATATTCAGGTAGTTTTGACCATATCTTTTTTCTTAGTACAATACGAAAGTCAAGATGCAAAACTAATCATAATTATTTTTATAAGGCTCATTGTCAAAAAAATATCATCAAAGTGCTTAATTTATGATAGATGCAAGTTTAAAAAGTCATCACACAATGTAACAAACTCTCAAATTTGAACTTTAGCAAGTTGATGGTTTTACTTTATTTTCCGAAAATCAAAGGAATCCAAGTGGTTGTGGGATCGATCCCTGCCGGCAGAAAGACTCTCTGTGTAGTAAACGGTGACTGATGCATGTTAAATCTGTGGAGTCACAAAGTTCTCCATATTTCCATATCAAATCATACCTCTGGGGGTACTGATCCAGAAGTTTATGGATTTTTTCAAAATTGCAAGTTTACGGAATTGAGCATTAAATGCTATAAACCCAAACACTGGGTCAGTTGTTCAACGACTGATATAAAATAAAAAAAGAAACTATTTTTTCGTGAATTGCTCATAAAAAATGAGCGATAAAGAAAAAGATATTTCAAAAATTTAAAAAGTATAGATAAAAATTTTAGTATTGTAAAACAAGGAAAAATATAAAATTTTTAGGTAGTTAAAAGGGATAAAAATCGTTAAAACTTAAAAATCATACCGTATGCAATATAATGAATTTTTTAAACTTAAATTTTAATCTAAAAAGTCTAGTATTAAAAGTTTAAAAGCTCTCTGTCCTAAAATTAAACTCGGGAAATATTTTTTTATAAAATAACATTTTCAAACTTAATCTTTCAAATTTTACCAGACCATAGAATAAAAATATTAATGTAAGTATACAAAACTACTCAAATGGTTTTCCTTAAATTTTTGTGAAATAAAGTTACTTCAGTAGCTATTTAGTTTGCATTTCGTAAAGTATCACCTTCATTCATATTCTTTATTCTATGTGGAAATAAATATGCATTAGTTAATAAAACACTTTTTTAAATATAACCAAGTGCGTTTTAAAACGGTAAAATAGTAATGAATGTTTTATTTATTTTTATAAATAATTTCTGTTCAGCTAATGTAAAATGTAATTCATAATACTTATTTTTATTAATTACTCGTAGACATATCATGCAAGTTGCACTAAAAAAATAGTTTGATGAGAATCTCGAAAAATGTAAAATCTACAAGTAAACTAAATTTTGTCAGGAACAATTTAAGTTGTTGTTTTTATAAAACTTAGTAATTATTTATTTAAGAGAATGAAATTAAATTAGAGACCATTTACGCTTTGTTTAGAAAAAAAATATTTTCACCTTAGAGAAAAATCAATTAAGAGAAAACAATCAGCTCAATTGTGCGTGAAAAGCAAAGTAAGACCAAACTTAGAATCGGAATTAAAATTTTTCCTTTGTGCAAATCGAATCTCTTTCATTTTCTTATCAAATTGGCTTCCGGAAATTTAGGATATTTCAGTCGTTGAATTTTTTCAGCCAAAACTCGATTTTCTTTTCAACTATTTGATTGTTTTTAGTTTTACTTATTTTATGGTGATTCAGTTGAAACAGTTTTTCTAAGAATTCGCTTTCTTTCTAATCTTTAGGACGTTGTTCTATTTCATTTTACTTCATTCTGGAATTTTTTTAAGTATTCCTGCCTTGAGATATATTTTCAATTTCTTCTATACTGTTTGAGGATTGGTGATATTTTTTAGGAGTTTGGTTTTACTGTGTTTCATTGCCTATCAAATTTTGCGAACCATAAACTAAAATAACTTTTATCATGAAAAGAGGATATGATAAGAATATAGAGTGACAATAATTAAAGAGAGTGCACTCAAACAAATGGTATTGAATTTAAAATTTTCCCAATCATGTTATCGTGTGAATCGAATATGATGTTATAAAATTTTTTTTACAAAATGTTATGTAATCTTTTTCTTTATTACAGAATAAAAAAAAAAAAGTAAATGAAAATGATTTTCAAGTAATGTGAATTAAACTTGAGAAAATACTTTACTTAAACATTTTACTGGATATTTGTTTATATTTGTAATCACAGTTTTGGTATTGTTGTTTACAGCACCCTACACTGTTATAGTTTTTGATTTTAATACCTATCAATTTTTTTTCAAGCTTTATTAAAATGATAAGTTGAACCATAATATTATACAACTCTAATTTATTACTTGATATAATGTTTTAATTTGAATGAAAGCATTATTCAGTTTTAGTAGGTAGGTGGGTATTTTATTTGCGGTGCTCTAGAGTTATGCAATAAGCTATTGTCGACGAAGCATACCAGAGGATGATCCATAGACATGTCATTAAAATTTTAATCATCTGCAGAGGGGATGGCTCTTCCGTTATGGTAGCTCGACGACTCGTGCATTTTACGGAAGAACAAAGAATAGTTTAATGCGGACCGAAACCACACACCCTCGGCCCCTACACAGTCTGATCAAAGAGGTCACCCACCCGCCTACTGACCGCAGCCAGTGATGCTTGACTTCGGTGTTCTACTGGGAATAGTGTCTTTACGATCAGACCACTGCGGGACTGATTCAGTTTAAAATCTTGTTCGGATCATCAAAAATTTGTAATGGTTCAAAGCACTGATATGATGGTTCTCGGCTTAACCGACTTAAAAGCTTCACTGAAGGGGTATTGGTATAGTTTGGAATTCATCCTAAATGATGAACCAGAGTCATTACTGGCGTATGCGCGGATTGCACTACTACAGCTAAGATTTGAAGGCTAATGGTTGTAGTAATCTTCAGGCCGCGGTACCACGCCTTCGTACCACATTTCCTAGCCATTCAATTTCTTAATCACTGGCAAAAAAAAAACGATTTCCATATATTTTTTAAAAATGTGAATTAAATAACAAAACTTACACTTAAAACGATATAGATTTGAACAAAAAATATTTTGCTTCTATCAAGTTTAATATAGGCGCAGATTGCTTTCTTTATATTTCTTCCTAACAAGAATAAAAAGGCCTAGGTGTCTTTTTTTAAAATTTTGTTAGGGGAATGATAGTAAGTGTATATTAAATAGCAGTTTTTGTTCTTATGACATCATATATTTTATGTTTGAAAATTGAATTAAGAATAAAATAGACATTATTACGGGTGCAAAAGCAGCTAGATAACAAACACTCAAGTAACATAAAAAACTTTTTTTTTAAACTTAAAATTAACAATTAAATTTTAGAAAATACTTTTTTATATACTAGATAATCAGGTTGTCTGTTCAGTAAATAATTACTTTTTTTAAATATTGAAAATGGTATGAATCACGTTAATGATATAGCAGAAATTACTAGAATATGCTAAAATTTATCGTGTTTTTGGCTCTATGAGAACATTTACAACCTTGATAAGTTTTACCGATATGCTTCACTAATGATTTTGGTAAATTAAACAACAAAATAAAAGTTTCATAATATGTGATAAAGTTTGGTAAATGAGGTACAATTTGATAATTTTATCACGATACCTTAGATCATGCTATAAAAATCATTTATTTAGTTAAATATACTTCTCAGTTTTGTATCTTTAACTAAATGTGTGATAATAAGAACTTTTGTTTTGAAAACCAGAATCTCCGGTTAACTGCTACCATATGAACGGAAAAATTGCTAAGTTGATGGTTTAAATATTTTGGTTGTAATAACCAGAATTGAGTTTTTTTAGCTAGAAATTTCATTACCATACAAAATGGTGATTTTACAAGACTTTATTTTCTCCACGCGATTAGCCATTTTCTTTTATTTTGCGGGTATTCTGTAGCATCTAAAACTATGCTTAAATTTAAAGCTAATTATGTTTTAAAGCCTTATTGTTATATCGTTAAGTTTTTAACTTAATCAATTGTTTATCTATGAGCTCATTTAAGAAAATTTGCCATTTTGTTTGAAAAAAAAGCATTGTCATTTACCTCCTTGAAGAATAAATATTCAATAAATACATTTTTTTTTTCAGATTTTGACTTTCATTTTAATCACAGCAAATAATAGTTTTAATAATTTAAGTTTTTATAAAATTTAAGTTTTTATAAAACTTTATAATTTACATATAAATTCACTCACAAATATGTAATTTTTTTAGAAATTCGTGGTTTTACTCCGTAAAATATAATCATTAAATACACTTTTTCTTAGATATTTATTTAAGTAATAAAACTACAAATAACAAGGCGTATAGTAGCGTTTTCTAAGACATCCTTGACAAGAACAATTTATTATATGATTTCAGATTACAAGGAAAGCAATAGTTCAGAAACTATGACAAATTATCAGTAGGGACAGCCATTCGCTACTAAGAATCCCACTTCTAAATTATAATGAATGATTATCTGAATAGAGAATGCTGAAAGATCGTCTATACTTATAATTTAAATTTAGCTTGGCCACATGATTAAAAGGCTGCATGAAATCTTCGACATGTTTGAATTTGGATTGAATTGAATTTTTGAAAATGACAGCGCTTATCAAGTGCTCAACTGACAATATAGCTTTAAGTCATAGCCGAAACTTGCTTTTCCGTCTTGTTCAAAAGAAGCTGAACTTGTTTAAATTTCGATTAAATAACAAAAATTTACTGATATAATACTAATATGATATTAAATATTTATCTGAATAGGAAATCTACTTATAGATCTCCCGTACTTACAATTCCAGTTTACTTTGGAAGTAAGACTAAAAGATAAAACGAAATATTTGACATTTTTTTGTGGATAAGTCATTTTTTGAATAAAAGTCCATATCAAGTGTTTAATTGATAATGTAACCTTTTAATAATAATAAATATTGACCGAAAGAAATTAGTATCTTGAATTTTTCAGATCAAAAGTGCTAAACATGTTTAAGTATTAACAATATTAATTATAATGACTAATTAATTATTTATTAATTATCAATTAATTATCAATTAATAATAATGTTGTAATTTATTAATTACTTCATTAATTAATAATAAATTATTATTTATTTGATTTATCATAAAATTATTTTAATTATAATGATTAATTTTTATTGAATGATCATAAAAATGTGAACACTTAAATATCTTCCGTACATGTAATTTCAGTTTATTTTGATTACATGATTAAGAAAACACATTATATCTTAATTTAATTAGTAAAACATTTTTTTCACACATGAATGACCGCTTGTCAAGCTTTCACTTGATATTGTGACCTTTTTTTTTAATCTTTGTTTTTCACATAAAAGAGGTTTTTAGGATATCTCAGAAAAAACTGCTAACCTTGTATAAGTAATAATAAACTAAATAATAATTTGCATGTTCTTTTTTTTCAATTACAAACTAAAGTTTACTTCTGTTTCTTAAGACTCGTATAAATTCAGATTTTACCAATATTTTACATTTTTCGACGAAAAAAAAATATTATTCTTTTTTTAGTGATTTTCTGGTAAATTTGCACATAATGGGACACTGCAAAGAATGTCAAAACAATGGCATGATCTAAAATTAAAGGAAACTTCTGAAACAGAAGCAAATTTGTACTTACGTTTGAAAAAAGAAAAAAAAGATCACATACTAAATATTAATTTCTTAGTTTCTACTTAAACTAGGTTAGCTTTTTTTCATGAAGAATCTGAAAAAAACTCTTTTAAGCGAAGAAAAAAAAGTTAAAAAAAGGTGACATTATCATTTTAATGCTTGACCTGCATCCGCTCAAAAATTTCAGAAAAAAATTTTTTAACAATTGAAATACGATAAAGATTTAAGGTGTTCTTTTATTTGTGTTACACAAATCAATTAAAATTACATGCATTGTAGATCTTTCAGAATGGTAGGCCTTTAAGTATACCTTTGATAAGTTTTAAATGTAGAATGAAGACAGTAGTACAATATTGAATGTAACTTCACATTACCTTGAAATTTATTCAAATTATTATAATCATTTTGGCACAAATTAAGTCCAAATTTAAAGATCATCACTTTTTTTAAGAAACAATCCTTTGAACGTAGTCGTTACTTTAAACTTAAGCATTAAAATTTTAATGTGTAAAGAATAAATTGTAAAAATATATACTTCAAAACAAAAATATTTTTAATACTATTATGTAAGAAAAATGACAAATTAATGACAATTAATAGTAAGATAAATTATGTATACAGAAATAAGTTTTTTTTGTAGTTTCCTCAGGCATATATTAAAAATACTTTATTTAAGTAGACATTGTATTATTTTCTTCTATATATTTGTCCACTGCAAACGTAAATTATACATTTTATTTGCCTTAAACAAAAAATATCGAATTATTTCGGTAGACTTGTAAAGTAGTATGTTGTCATATTTTACCATACTAGAGTACTTACGGGAAAACAATGCCATAAACGCAAACCAAAATCCATAGTATAAATCAACTTATCTACATTTCTATTTATTCTCTTAAACCTAAACTCAGTCAGATGTCAAAACTGAACAAAGTAATGACCCTTAAATTGAGGAAGAACTCTTTCTAAATAGCATCAACTACTTGCTAAAAGCTTTTGCGGATTCTTCTATTTCTCTGATTTAAATAAATAAATAAAATAAAATAAAAAAAAAACTTTTACTTTTATTCTTTTTAGTGACTGGAACTTTTAGTGACTTAAAAGAACTTAGCAAAAACTGACAACAGTTTATATATTTTTTTAAATGCAGCTAAATATTTAAAAACTAATAAATCATTAAAAAAATACACTGAGATAGTCAATAAATTCGGAATAAAATAAAATCAAATAAACACTTATAATAGATTAAAAATGTATAAGAAATTTACATTTCTGTAGGCGTATAATAAATCGAAACGTATAATAACATACGTATAATAAAACGAAAGTTTTATAAATTTTAATTATTAAAATCATATTGTAATTGCACTAAAGTTAGTGATTACAATTAACTTTAACATATTTCATTTAAAAAAAAATTAATAACAGAGATAAAATGACTGAGGATTTATGGAAATAATTTCAAAATAAATAAATCGCAGATATTGCGACTCAATATCTGACAATGATATTTATTTCGATTTTCAATCACAGAGGGTTGACAGTATGACAATGAAAGAGCACGAAGCAAGAAAGGACAAAATCTAAATAAGTCATTTTCTTATTAGGCGTATGTCAACCACTCATACCTTACGTTGAACTAAGTTCCACCAAAAGTTTTACAGTACCAGGAATCACGGGGACTTCATGAAACTCTCTATAGTGGAGAATATTGCAATCATTCAAAGGAAAATTGCCACAGCATAAGGAGTGGTCTGACTCAGACACTAAGTCAATGTGGTTTACACGGAAAAAAGTGTTTCTCAAAATTGAACAAAAATATGTCAAAATAGCTCTGAAAGATATAATAGCTCCAAAAGAAATAATAATAGAAAAAGAAATAATAATTTGAAAACTCCATGTATTCAAAATTGTAACAACATATACTCATTTATGAGAAATATGCAAAAAATAATATGGAGGGAGATATTTGTGAGGGAGATGTTCGTTGGTTTCGGCACGATTCGAACCAACCTTCTGAATCGTAGTAAGATGAACAAACCACCATAATTGAATTCATCTATCCAGATAGAGTTAGGAATCTTAATATAATGTCCTTAGCAAAGACATGGTAATTTCCAATTTCAATATTACAAAGGGCTGCAATTTGGAAAACATGGTCCCGAAAGCTTAGACAGGAGATCGGTAATTTTATTTTTGCTTTTTGTTTCTTCCCATATATCTTAAAACTTTTAAGTGAACAGAATGTATGTCATGATGTGTCATTTGAAACGATCATGACATAAAGCATCCTAACTCACCCTGAACTTGGGTATACGACTGTGAAGGTCACAGCATCCAAGAAAAAACCCGGATCTTCTTTGTTCGAATCCTGCCAGCAGCTAACAAACATCTCTCTCACACATTTCTCCCTTCATATCATTTTTGAGACTGTTAATTTTGCTCAAATATTAGTATATGTTGTTCTAATTTTGAATACACGGGGTTTTCAAATTTGACTATTATTAGTTTCGGAGCTATTTTGACACATTTTAGGCAAATTTCAAGAAACCATGTTCTACTTTGTTGATGCGCAGCTCACAATTATGTTTTGTAAATAGTGAGAACTGTGCGCTTGCTTCGCAGCATGGCCAGTCTGAGATGGTGTTTGATTTAAGATTTTTCCACTTCTTGTCCGAATTTCTCTATTGAATGTTCTGACTCTAACCCATGATTCGTCTATCACTAAGGATATTTCCCATCAGCACTGTGGTGCAAGCCGGATGCGGAATTTGTATTGACAGTCATCACTGGGATTACACTGTCAAGTTCAATGAAATCTACTTCGTTCAAGTCTAACTAAGCATATTGCTTTTCGTCTGCTCGATTCGTCTCGAAGACTATAGACTCCAACATCCAGATACCGATGGCAATTTCACCAAATCGAAGGCTCTTACTTTAATCCGTTGGTTAGACTCTTACATCCAGATACCGATGGCAATTTCACCAAATCGAAGGCTCTTACTTTAATCCGTTGGTTAGACTCCAACATCCAGATACCGATGGCAATTTCACCAAATCGAAGGCTCTTACTTTAATCCGTTGGTAAGAATATTTATGTTGGTCGTAATAAGGAGTTTCTTACTGTGTCACTAGGTGACTAACGGATCGTAAGTTGCCAACCTCAGATGTAGATAATATAATGTTAAAAGAGTAACCAATTACGCGATTTTGGAAGCTATCAGGATTAAAAGTAATAAACGGAATCTATCTTCAGAGTATTTCTCACGCATGCACGATTCCTGGAAGGTTAGTCAATGATTAGTTGGAATGATCAGCGTCGCTCAACTGTTTCATTTTCACTGTAAACATTTGTCTCAATCTTCGGATAATGGCACATGGTTCAATCTGTTGTTGTTGTTATTTATGCCACTTAACAATGCCAGCAAGCCTGCTTTAAATCAAGCAAATTGTTAGACAGAAGGTGCTTTTCTTGTTTTTTAAAGTGGCAACTTCAACCACACGCAAGTAACAGCCAGTTTTACAGGAACAACTCAATCATACTCTATTCATTCGTCCACATATCGTAATTTTGGCCTGACCCAGAGAAAGATCAATTTCCAATTCATTACACCCAGAGGAATTGATCTATTACTGGAACTTGGCGAACTTTGTGACCCCGACAGATTTAACGTGTACCAGTCAAAATTTAATGTATGGATTAGGTAACAAGCTCTGCTTGTTTCATATGCTTATGTTTAATGTTATGTTATGCTTATGTTTAATGTCAAATGTTAAAAGTTTGCATGTTAATGTTAAATGTCTGGCCGAGGAAGAAAATCTCTGTTTTTATCCAGGTGTAAAAAACATTGTCTTTTGATTGAACAAGATTGAAACAGATGTTTATCACACGTCGTTTATTTATAAAAAAGAAACAAACTGAAAAAATTTATATATATTGTATGAATATTTTCTTC
The DNA here is from genome assembly GCA_949128135.1 of Parasteatoda lunata. NCBI lineage: Eukaryota > Metazoa > Arthropoda > Arachnida > Araneae > Theridiidae > Parasteatoda > Parasteatoda lunata. Next base: position 23,389,870 of record OX421981.1, on the reverse strand, counting down.
ATCACATATTGTAAGCATCAGCAAATGATAATTATACTAAATCATAATTGTATAATTATATATACTAAATACTTATATATACTAAATTATAGTATATATAAAAATGATAATTATGGTAATAGTGTATGTAATGGTAACTGTCATATTTTAACCTTTATATTTAGAGAAATGTATATGTTCGAATGTAAGGCTAGATATTGTTATTCTATGTATTTGAACAAATATTTCTGCTTATATGACTATCTGTCACACATATAAGGAATCTGTCACACATCTGTCACACATATAAGGAATCTGTCACATATCTGTCACACATATAAGGAATCCAATTCAAATATGACCAGAGTCAGATGTCAAAAAATACATTATTATCGAACTACATGATACTATCATGAATATAAATTTATATTTATTTAAAGATATAATGATTTCACAACTTTGAAAGAAACTGCGGAGGTAAGAATTACTCGGAAGGAAAATCAAATCCGTGTTATTTGAAAACTGATACCATTCTCCGAATCAATCTTATTTCATAAGTAAATTTACATTCGATCTCATTGAAATGCGATTTTTTTTAAAAACAATCTTTTCACGTTTCAATGAAATATTTTATTCCCATTGGCTTTCAGTAAAAATGAATTTATTCGTTTTAAATCGCTATCTTATTTGACATTATTTATTGAGAACACTTCACTTAAGAAAGCTATTCTTACAAGAGAATAAATTGTTTTAAATTTTAAATTCATCGTGTTTTTTTTATTCATTTAGTTTCTGTTCAAAAATTGCTTTCATCTTTTAATTACCACTTCAGAAGCTTTTCACCAAAAGTATTTCGGATTCTGTAATTAATTTCTTGCTTTTGAATTCCTAGATTACATATTACAGTTCATCCAATGTTTTAATTACCAGAAATGAAGTAGGAGAAATGATGATTTTAGAGGAAAAAAGTCGGATTTACTTTTTATATTTCATTTTCTAATTATTTCGAATTTTTATGGCAATTCCATTTACTGTAATACGTCAAAGAATAATTTGCTAATTTTAATTATATTTTTTTAATATTTTTGTTTCGAAAGTGTATATTATTCTTTATTTTAATAGAGTTTTAAAACTCAAATTTAAAATTTTACAAAAGTAAAATTTATTATATTTTTCGTGTAAAAAAGAAAAAAATATATATATAATATATACTGGAACAAGCAATTAAGAAAATTTCTATAAACAGCAACCATTTTAAACAGTTATTTCAAAGTTTTTTTTTAAATCGTCTTTCAATATTTAGAATTAACTTTAGCTGAAAACAATTAACTTAACAATGCTATTTTATAATCCTCTGATGTTTTTAAATGCCTTTTAGCAAACAGTGCGCTATTTTATTACCTATTGCGAGTTCTTAACAGTTGTTTGTAGCTAGGTTAAATTTCGCCTTACTGTAAATATTGTCCTCTATGCTGGTTACGTCAATATCCAGCTAGAAAATACCACATAATTCATATATAAAAGCAATTCATATATAAAAGCTGAAATTCACATAAATTTTTGCCTTTTTTAAATAATTTGAATCAAGCTTAGTTAAAAAAAATGCAATTTAACTTTACAGTGCTAATTTATTTTACTCCGAAAGTTTTTGAATACTTTTTAGCAAACAGTGTGCTAGAAAGAAGAAAATGCTTTATTAGCTATTACGAGTTCTTAACAGTTGCTTATAGCTGTTAGGCAGAGTAAGTAGCGTTCCCTATGCAGGGTATATCAATATGCAGCAAGAACAGAATTTATGTATATAAGCCACAGTTTTCATAAGTAGAAACCAGTCTTCTGAAAATTAAAAGCGTTTGTGAAACAATTTTTTAATGTTATAAATGTTCCTCCAACATTGTTTTGTTTGCACTCCTAAAAGTATTAAAAAATTTAGGAATTATTCGTTAATTTGGGGCCAAAATCGTGCCAAATAGGTGACATTTAAAAAATATTTAAATAACTTTTTAAATTATTCAAAATCTTTCTCTGTTTATTATCCTAGTTCTTTTTGTTGTTATTTATGCCATTTTCCAATTTCAGGAAGCCTGCTATGGGAAACCAAGCGATTTTAAGGCATAAGGCGCATTTCTTGTTTTTCAGTGGCGCCATCTATTGCCAAGAATACTACTTCAGCCACACTCAAGTGACAGCTCGTTTTACAGGGAGGACCCATTCATTCATCCACAGATCGTAATTTAGACCCGAACCATATACAGTACTACCAGATACCCTGCAATTCAGTACTCCCAAATGTATTGAATCGGTATGGGAACTTAGAGGACTTTGCGACCCTGACAGATTTAACGTGCACCAGTCACCATTTAATAAACGGAGATTCTTTGGCCGGCGGGATTCGGATTCACGATCTCACGAGTATGAGCTCAACGTTCTAACAACCGGATAGCTTCGTTGATTTGGTGGGAAAATCCTGCCAAATTGGTGATATTTAAAAATATTTAATAACCGTTTAAGTTATGCAAAATATTTTTCTTTGTTTTTATTCCAGTTCTTTTTAGCAATAAATTATTAAAAGTTAAAATTAAAATATTTTCTTCGGAACTAAGCTTTCAAGTTAGGGCTTTCGATGCCAATAAAAAAAGAAATATTCGGGGAATATTTTTACAGAAATATCCTTAGATGTAGGTAATTACCTTAATTTTTTTGAAAAGAAATGAATGCAATAAAAGGTATTCATCAATGGATTTCTTGCTTGATTCTTCAAAATAAAATATTTTTATTGAATTTCGTTTAAACCAGAACAATCGAAACTAATGCTTTCTCCGAACACATTTCAAGAGTTATTTAATCACAAATAACCCATGTGATGTTGCACTAACATCACGGTTGTCATGGTGATTGAGTCATCAATGACTCTTGATGACATTTGAGTGTACGTAAACTATATGTTCTAGGCACTTAAGCATTAAACTGGTTTCTCCCTAACTTGAAATATTATCTTATAACAGGTAAAAGAGTATGAATATTATTGCGTGTAAAATATCAAACAAAATTGGTTTACATGAATTTTAAAATGAAAAAAAATTGACTTAATGTATTTTCTTTGAATGTAGTTCGAATGAAACAGTTAAATAATTAATTTTGGAACATAGAAAATTATTTCTTTGGAAGTCTAAAAAAGGTTTTCAAGTAATATCCATTTGAAAATTCGGTTATATTATATACTTAATTTAAAATGCCTTAAATAGCGATTCTTTTTATTTTAAGTATCAAAGAAGATTAAGTTTAAAAAAAAAATTGTTTAACATGTTGCAAGAACAGTATACTTTGAAGAATTCTGCAATTTTAAAAGTGCATCCACAGATATTTTTATTGGAAAAATTAAACGAAGTAAGAAAATTATGAAAATTGAAAGCAACTTTTAGGATTTCAAATTTTTAATAAATAGAAAACGTGATAAAAAGCTAGAAAATTAATCCTATCGACTACAGTTTAACTGTACCGTAAACCTTCCCACGTCACCTCAACTAAACTGTAAGACATGTCCCTTTAAAACAAATCATTTCTTTCTCAGAGATAAAATTCTAAATTTTGTCGATTTAGCAATCGTTGAGCTGAATTGTTTTAATTTTGAGTCCCGCAAGTGGACTTATGTTGTGGGCACGGTTACCAGTAGTCAAACATCACTGGCTGCGGACAGTAAGCGGGTGGGTGACCACTTTGATCAGCCTGCATTGGGACTGAGGGTGTGCTGTATCATTTCTTGTTAGACTGTTCCACCGTAAAGTGTGACTTTGAATTAACTTTAAAATCGACTTTAAGTGCAGATCGTCGGGCTATAAAAGTGGAGGAGTCATCCCTTCATATCAACATTGGCATGTCCTTTAATCGTACTCAGCGATGTTTCCCAGAACGTCTCCAATAAAACATTGTTGCTCTTGTGCAACGTAAGGGAAGCACCCAAATACCTCATTAATTTTGAGAATGATTTCGTCACGAAATCACGTGATTTTTGACGAAGCGTAAACTGTTAATTATATAACAAAAGTGTTTGCTCAACTCAAAATTAGAATAAAGTGCATTGTAGGAGATTGTTAGCTAGAATAGAGAAACTGGAATGAAGACTAGACCTTCGAAAATAACGTAAAAAAATGAACCTATCGGTCGTTTGGAGGTTACGAAATTGGCTTCGTACGACTAGGATCCTGGGTTTGAATCCTAATTCGGATATGCAATTTATCTCTCTGTTCTATTTCTTCTTTATATAATGTTTGGAAGAAAATCATCCACCTATATGACGCCCACGATAAAATAATTAATAGTACAGTTAGATGCACCAGGCACTATTAAGTTTATCTCTTTTTGGAAAAAAATAGAATAGCGAAATATTTCTTTAATTTTGATAACATTCATTTCGTCAAATAAATTACGATAGTTATTTCGTCACTTTGAGGAAGTTTTGCTCGAAGCTTATATACCAGGAAACGGTTTTGTGAAAACGAGGAAAATTTATTTGAGCATCTATTTCTTACAATCTTGAACTCTCATGCCCCATTTCCACAATTGCCTCTACAATTAATATTTATAGGGCTAACAACTTTCTACGCTTTTTGCAAATTTTTGTTCTAGTGGTACCTAAGTTTATGTCTTCATATATTATTTTTTTATTCATTTTACCTTATTTTACCAAACACTAAAAATACTTGAATTAAAATTGTTTATGCAACACCACTTTGTTCTCTTTTTCATTTTTTGTCTTATTTTCCACTCTTTTCGTTTTTAGACTTTTAATGTGTTGTCAATATTACCAAAAATTCTGAAAGCTTAGGTTTTAAAATGTCTACCACTTTAAAAAATATAAAGAAAAAAGCGTATTAGCAGGCCTGAATTTATTTTTATTTTGGAAGAATATAGCTATTTCTTATTAATGTAGTATTAAATTATTATTTAATATATTAAAGGCATAATTAACTTTACTTTTGGACAAGAAAAAATCCTGCTGAATGGTTAAAGTTGTGCGTTATCTATTATGAACAGCTGATTAAGAACGTTTTATTCATTTTATTTAGAATGTGACCAACAAAACTTCAAAAGTAAAAATAAATTTGCATTCATATATTGTAAGAAACACCTCTTATTGCGGACTCTCGAAGTATATTTGGAGGTTTTTCCCCTTAACATAACAATATCTTGGGCTGAGTTATCTCGTGCCGGAATTATCTCGGGATTTTCAGTTAAGGGTTGAAATTGTTTTGTAGACAAAATAGTTTTTCACTGTTTCTGACCCTAATCATGAATGGATTAAAATCGTCAGTTCAATATCTAGTTTTTGCTACACAGTGTTTACTCATAGTACAATGATTTTACCTTTTTTCACAATATTTACAATTATTTTCTATACTTGTTTTTATTTCTATAAGAGTGGGCAGTTCTTTTTAACGGGTAAGGGGTATCTGTTGAGTTTTGCCTTTTTCACAATATTTACAATTATTTTCTATACTTGTTTTTATTTCTATAAGAGTGGGCAGTTCTTTTTAACGGGTAAGGGTATCTGTTGAGTTTTACCTTTTTCACAATATTTACAATTATTTTCTATACTTGTTTTTATTTCTATAAGAGTGGACAGTTCTTTTTAACGGGTAAGGGTATCTGTTGAGTTTTACCTTTTTCACAATATTTACAATTATTTTCTATACTTATTTTTATTTCTATAAGAGTGGACAGTTCTTTTTAACGGGTAAGGGTATCTGTTGAGTTTTACCTTTTTCACAATATTTACAATTATTTTCTATACTTGTTTTTATTTCTATAAGAGTGGATAGTTCTTTTTAACGGGTAAGGGTATCTGTTGAGTTTTACCTTTTTCACAATATTTACAATTATTTTCTATACTTGTTTTTATTTCTATAAGAGTGGACAGTTCTTTTTAACGGGTAAGGGTATCTGCTGAGTTGTAACGGGTGTCGTTAAAGGTAAAGGCAGAATTTTTTTTTCATAATAAAACACTAGAGTCAATGCGACTAAGAGGAGAGTGCTCACTTTTCATTGAAGTTTTAGGCTGATACAAAATAGTTTTTCTTTATAGTTTAAGATGCATTATTCATAATTATATAATTTCATTATTAATAAATTTCAAAATAAAAACAAAACGTGTGTTACACTAAATATTTAAATAATATTTTACAACTTTTTGCAGTGCCATTTAGAAAAATTTCAGGAAGAAAAAAGCGCATTAAATCAAGTCAATATTTTACGATATGGTGAAATATGGCATTAAATCAAATGTTAAATAATATAAAATTAACTATAATATAACGTTTGTTTTCTCTTTTCATTCATATATAAATTTCTTTAGTTTGTTTGCAGTAAAAGTTCAATATTATTTTAACAAAATTTTTAAAATCGTTTTTTATTTTATTTTTTATAATCGGATTTTAAAGGAATAAAAATGACTTCTTTATTCTTTTAACTTTTCGCTAAGTTAAATGTTTTCTTTTAGAACTAAATGCAAATACCTTTAAAGTATTTTTTGATTTGATTTGCGTGAAGTGTAATGCGTGTGGTAAGCATAACTGAAGTAAAAAAAAATTCAATATTTTGTTCCAAGAGGAAAAAAAACACACACATTTAAACATCTTCCGACACTAACAAGGTATAAAAATAAAACTATAAAAACATTTCTAACTCTGTGCAGTGGAGAGCCGAAACAATTTCTTTAGTGTTGCTATTAAAAAGAGAAAACTTTTATAAATCTAGCGTGGAAAATGGAATATTCCCGAAAAAAAATCACACAGCAGCAGTTTTGCTCAATCTTTTTACACTTTTACGAAAGCTTTTATTCTAGCAAAAGATTTTATAAGATTGGAAAATGCATTTTGAACGTATGTTTTTAAATAAATTTTTCATTTAAATGAAGCCATTTGTTTTCCTATTAAAGAAGAAATATAAATGAGGTATTCTTCAGATACTGATGCATTATTTATTTGTTTAGGATTCTGAAGTGTAAAACATAAATAAAAATTTGCATTCGTATTAATTAACTTGAGAATATTAGTGTTTTTATTTTAAATCTTTGTTCCAAGCTATTCTTCGTTTATTCAAGCAAAAAGAAACCATTGCTCATTTCAAAATTACATTTTGATAAAAAAAAATGTATGAGATATTAGATTGTATTTATTTTTCCTAACACGAATTCTTTTGAAGTTTTGTTTTCATCTCCTATATATTTTATCGAGCTAAAGTGTTAAATGTAGTTAGAAACAGAAATATTTAAGTTTATGTTTTTGATATTGCGTTTACTTTGTAATTGTTTTTCTAACTCGTAAGAAATTAGAAAAAATCAATTAATTTGAGAAACAATGCTTTTTCTTCTAATTTAAATTAATTTTTTTAAAAATTTAACGATGTAAAAAAATTTATAACATTAAAAATTTAATTTTTAAATTATTCCTTTTTACGACAAAAGTGCAAAATTTCAGATTTTAAGTTATCCTTTTTTTAATTTATAAAACATTTTTATGTTCTTAGCTATTGTATTTTTATCTTTCGAATTTGCTTGATTCGGTGTTGATCCATACTGTGCACATGCGATTTTGAAGGTTTCGTTATTTGCCCCTTCAAACCTTTGTAATCTTAAATTTAACCTAAGCAACAAAGCAGCTCTTATATGGTTCAACAAATGGAAAAGAATTCAAAATTATTCTATTTAAAGGGGACTGAGAATTTAAATCAGTTAAGTTATATATATATATATATATATATATGGGTGATTCTCACGAAATATGACAATTCACTGTCCCTTGCTCCAAGATCTAATTCTATAATACTAAAAGAACTTTTTTTTAAAAAAATTAATAAACAGTATTGCTGTTAGCATTTTAAAATGACTTTGAACTAGCATTGACTGTTTTGTATAGTTAAAAATTTTATTGAACTTCAAAATGTCATTTTTCCTGGCATGTCCCAAACAATGTTTCCAATAATAACTAGCTTCAAAACTTCCTATAAATTTTTCAATATCTAATTTTTTTTATCTCAACCGCTGTAAGCATTTCTAGAATATACGCAGAGGGTATTGTTTACAAAAACTTCGTTTAAATAAATTTTTTCTGTCAATAATTTGTTTGTCCCAAGAAAATCTGTCATTTTCCTGGCTACTTTTATTTAGTGGTTTATAACCAAAATAGATAGAGCCAGCAATCAATATCTTATGTTAATAGATTGGTTAGATACCCTCCTACATGAACATGTGTTGTTGTATGAATAAAGAACCAATTTTCTGGTTCAAAATCTATTTCAAAATGTTTTTCAAGGTAAGTAGGTTTTTGTGTTGTCATTTACCTGGCTTCTTGAAACCATTAATAACATAAACTACATAGATTTATCTGAGTTATTTTAAGAAATCCTGTTGTTTTCTACAGAATATAAACGTCTTAGGCCAAAATATTTAATTAAAGTAAAGTTATATGCTATAAAATGACGAATTTGTCATTATCCTGGCTGTCATTTTCCTGGCTTATGAATGCCTCAACTGCTAATACTGTAAGGAGGGAAAGCAAATATTGACCCAATACCAAGTTTATGTATGATTGTAATATACTTGGATGTAATCAAAGTTATTTATTTATTTAATGATTGATTATTATCCACAATTCTATTCTGTACATATCAGCAACAAAATTTTTATTTGATTCTTTCTACAGTGGATAGAAAGAATTAATTTAAGTAATTTATGATCCACCTAACATAAAGGCTTAAGTTGAGTTACTTACTATTAACTTAAAATGACTGTTTTTTGAAACGTTGAAGGTAAAAGTGTCTCATCGTTAATTTAAATCACAGACTACACTGCATATATCCAGAATGTGATCCTCGGCTACAGTTTGTGGCTGCTTTAACAAAAAGAGGAACTTTTCCCACAAGCTCTAGAAAATTTTTCTGCCTTCTCAACTGCAAGAATATCAGGGTGATTAAGTGTAATAACATATATTTTATCATAATATTATTCCGTGGTGTACTCTTTGGTTCAGTTGGGGTATGATAATAAGATGTATAGGTAAATGAATAAATCAAATTGTACTAAGCAGCCATAGGTAAATAAATAATCATCGGTAAATAAACAATCTTAGGTAAATGAGCTGCTGAATTAAAATAAAACTGAAATTCGTAGAGAGTAAAAGTGCCAAATCGTTATTTAAAATAGCAGACAACACTGTCAGCATACACGTAGATTGTGCAGCTCGGTTACAGTTTGTGATGATTTTAACAGAAAGAGGGCATTTCTCTCAAGCCCTGAGAAATTTTTCCCCTTTTTCTTCATGGCATACAAGAATAGCTAGGAGATTAAGCTTAATAACTTATCTTTAATTATCATAATATCCAAGATATGTAACCAAACTGTTTCCTATTTCTAATCAAAGGATTCGAACAATTAGGTAACCGAATCTTATTGAGTACTAGATTAAACAAATGATAATTATGATAAACCCCTAGGCATCCTGATGATATGGAATTGCTTTTAGTTAAGTGATTGGTCAGTACATAAATGAAACCATGTCGCTCCGGCTTTAATAAAGCTTTAATTCTAAAGCTCACAAATCTCTTCGGATTCAAATGTTATAATAGAATGGATTAAATAAGACTTAGAAATGACCGTAAATTAGTTAAAGCTCTTCTAAATTATTACTTTAGAGTGTTCTAGCATTCAAAGTCATATTTAAATTATATTTCATAAATTTTTATACTGTTCTTGTTACCATTGTTAAATGTTCTGTTGAAATGTTTAAACAGTTTTATTTTTTGTTAAAATATTTAATTACATTTTTTACAATCCTCTTCGAATTTAAATACTACAATAGTATGAATTTGATATGACTTAGAAATAACCTTAAATTCTTTAAAGCTCTTTTAAATTATTACTTTTGAGTGACCTAGCATTCGAAGTTATATTTAGATTGTTTGCATCGATCGTTTAATTCTTTTTAAATGTTTGAAATACTTTTTTTTTGTTAGAATGTTTGATTCTTGTGTTCACAAATCTTTTCAGATTAAAGTTATACCAGATAATGGAATAAATATGTCCTAAAAATGTCCCTAATTCAGTTAAAGCTTTTTTTAAATTATTAGTTTAAAGTTAAGTTTTTTTTAATTATTAGTTTAACCTAACATTAAAAATCAAATTCAGATTATATTTTAATAATTTTCATGATGTTTTTTCAGCATTGTACACTCTTACGTTATAATGTTTAAAACAGGATTATGTTTTGTTAAAATGTTTAATTCAAATTCTCACAAATTTCTTCAGAAACAAAGGCTACAATTGTATAGATGAAATATGACTTAGATATGACCATAAATTAGTTCTTCTAAGTTATTTATTTAGAGTACTCTAGATTATATCTCAGTAAATTATACACTGTGTCTGTTTGCATTGTTAAATTTTTTGTTAGAATGTTTGAAAGTACAATTAAATTGCTAATTTTAATAATATTAGGACTTAATAAATACTGAGTAAGTATTAAGGTCATTGTCAAGTTCCTTAACCAATAATTATGCAAAACTATTTATTTTACAAAAACGAATTTTAAACTTTTCCTTTTAAATAGTGAAAAATTGCTTTTAAAAATACGGTTTTAACTAATTATTACATACTAATTTAAATAGTAAAAATGGTATATTATTATTTTTTGAATTTTAAATCTTGTGACATTTAGAAAAATACTAAGATTCAGTTTTCATACAAATTTGATATCTTAAGCTCTTTGTAATACTCTTAATTATAAATCTTCGAATTCTCTTGTATTTTTCAAGACTACGAATCTTATAAAAGTAACGGAATTTTAAGAAAACTAATTTTATTAACTAATTGTTTTAAATTAAAAAGAATAAACATGAATTAAAGTTTACATTTTACAACTAGCTTTAACTTTTTTAATTTCTAAAAATTAAGCATTTAAAAAATTAAATTTATTACATTATTTTGAAAATATAAAAAACGTATTGTTTTACAATTTTCCTATTTTTTGTTAGAAATCCTGCGAAAACGGAAAAAATAAATAAAAAGAAAGTCCTCAATTAGAAACTTTTTTCTGCAACGTATTTCTTTGATTTAGGACACCTTTAATATTTTTAAAGATTGTCATAGAATGTCAAAGCTCTTCGTCAAAGCAAAGATTGAACGACAAAGCTTCGAAGTACTTTGATAAACTTTGATTGTACTTCGTAAACTATAGCTGTAGTGATGAGGCAAGTTTATTGGCTCTTCGTTTTATATTTTTTTGTTATTTGTAGTATTTCTTTGTAATGCTTGAGTTTCTAAAGAAATTTTAAAAATCATTAAGTTTCCTTTTTAAAGTTATCTTTTAAAAAAATATGAGCTGTATTAACAAACACAAATGTTACTTAATTTTCTTAATCAAATATCATAAATAAGTGTTTTTTATTTATTTTTCATCTACAAATTCTGAAATAAAACTCTCCAAATACTTTTTAAACTTGTTATAAATGTTTTTAATTATAATGTAAAAAATTCGCTTCAAATTACGGTTCTAGGTTGGGCAGTTTGGGTGCATCATACGTAAAATCCATTTTCACCGTAAAATATTATACCATTATTTTAACAGTAATATTTGTTTAATTACAGTAATTCCGTGACTTTACGGTAATTAGTATTGTAAAAATTACAGTCAAACATATTATTTGTTTTGTTATACATTCTGATTAAAATGGATTTTTATGATAAAAGGAATTATTTCTGATAAATTGGATTAAAATGTATTAGCCAACTGAGAGCCGGTACTTTTTACCATAATTTGGTCTAGAATGTTTTTGTGTGTAAAAATGATATGTATTTATTATAATAAATTTAAATGGAGAAAACAAATATGGCAAAACTACAGTACTGTATGATTATTGCATTCCTAGTTAAAAAGAACAAATCTGGTTTTAAAAAAAAACAAATCTGGTTTAAAAAAAAAAAAAAAAAAATCATACGGTATTTAAACTATTCCTTTGGTAATTTTTCCATTAATATGGCAACAGCATACCAGAAATTCTGGTTTTCAAAATTATAGAAATTATAGCTCATAATACCACTCATTTAGTAAAAATACGTAACAGAAAAGCAAAGTAAACTGAAAAAATAGATTTTATACAATGCTCTAAGGTATCATGATAAAATTAACAAATTTTACCACATTTACCATATTTTATCAGAAATTATGAAACGATATTACATTGTTTATTTTGCCAAAATCATTATTAAAGTCTTTCGGCAAAAGTTACCTAACTTTTTGGTGTTCTTATAGAGCCAGAAGCACTGCAAATTTTACCATATTCTGGTAATTTTGACTATATTTTTTCTCCGTGCAAAAATTGAGATATAGAAGTTCTCATGATACATATTTTATTCTATCCGTGCATTAAATTAGAGAAGATTATTCAATTGCAGAATCAAATGTATACGCGAAACAATATGCGTACTCAATTACAAATTTGAATAAGTTAATAAAAAATCCGTATTTCTGATATACAAAATTTTGTGAGTTGAGTAGTTTATTGGATATAGTATAAAACTCATAAAACTGAAAATTTATGTACATTTGGGCAAATAAATTAACTATAGAACAGGTTGTTTTGAGAATTAAGTAGTGAAAAATTGGTATTATGATTAAAGTAAATTATAAAAAGCAAGTTGTAAAAAATATACGTATTTAAAATTGGTTATTTTATAAAGTATAAATTAAATTACATACAAAGGACTTGATTAAAAAGCAGCTCATCCTGTTCCCCCAAATAGTGTTAGAGTAAGATAATTTTATTGCAATATCTCCAAATTTCTCTTCATTGAGGCAAAAATATTTTTTGGGGTTAAGATTGATCTAAAATAATTCATTGATATCACTCAAACTATCCTACGAAAAATACTTTTTCCACTCTTTTCCTCTAATAACGAATCATGATTTCTAATAAAAAATCATGATCACTACATAGAATAGGTGAAATGCTTGGTTTCTGTTTCCTTGGTGTTTTATGGGAGGTTGCATTTTCATTCTTTTGAAGAAGAAAACTATTATTATGTTTCAGAAAACATTTAATCTTCAGCTTTTTTGGTATCATATCAATTGTTTAGAGTAAAGCATTGAACTCCAGTTATATAAACGTACTCCAATTGCCTGATTAATGTGTTTGTTATTCGTTAATTAGTGAACAATTCAAAATGAATTCTTCAATTAAACCTTCTTGTTCTTTGATAAAGTTTTGTCAAAATTTGTTCAGTAGAGATCAATGAATTTTACTACTTAACGATACTTTACTTCTTAATGATAATTTAATACAGTCTGATAATTTGATACTTAATAATATGTTAAGTATAAACGGAGTTTTTACTGCATTCCTCATATTTCTTCTATTATGCCGGATGATTTCTTCTGTTCTTTACATAAGCTCAAAAAATTGTATGTTTGATTTAAATGCAGTTAGAAATGAAATAAATATTTTTGAAAATGGCTGCAATAGTATCTTTAATATGAAGTTAATTTATATATTTTGCTTTTATTAAATTCGTTCAGTTTGAAGTCTTCCACTTAAAGTCTTATGATTTTAATTAAAAAGAAACACACTAAATAAATAAAGTATTTGAAAATTAGTTAGTTTAAGTAGTTAAATTATTTATATTTAGTTCTGTATTAATTAAACTTTCACTATTACAGAAAATATGCATTTTTTTAGTTAATTAAGAATGTAACTGTGTTGTTAAATGACTTTAAGCATTCTATAAAAATATTTTTCCTTAATTTAAATGTTAAAAAAAATTAGATGTAAATATCCAGATATTTTTCTTACGTTGGAATTAGATGCTTCTTTGTATTCATAAACTAGGAAAAGTTTCATTAAAAAAATTGTAATGAATTAGCCGTATAAAAATGCAGTATGCAGCCGTATAAAAATATAGTAGAAATAAAAATGTTGCTTTCTATTAAGTTTAAAAATCATTTCACAATAAAATCATGCTCACAATATCATGTTCACATGTTCACAATAAAATTAAACAAAACAACTACAGTTGTACATACTAGTTTTTTTATATCTCTCTTTTAGAGTATAAAAAAGGGTATAAATTAAAAATAACAATTTGAAAAAATATTTTACTGGATATTTACTGTCCCTTTTCCTTAAAAATACTTTGAATTTCAGAAAGTCTGAGGGGATTTAAGAGTGGTAATTAATCGTAATTTGCAATGATAGTAAAAATAAGCACACATTATTTCCTTTAAATATTATCCAAACTAGAATAAATGACAAACTTCTATTTAATGGATAGGATGCGCTGAGGAAAATTTTCTTAAATATCCTTACTTTTTTAAAATCTCTAAAACTACTTACTTTAAGAAAAGAAAAATTAAGATTGAAATTTTTATTTCTATTTTATAAATGGTCTTGTCATATAGTTTTTATATTTGTAGAAAAAAGAGAATTATATCCTAATGATCATATGTAACGATCCTATACCCCCTTAGCTTACGATTCCGTTAACCGCTACTGATATTGATTTTCAATAGAATTTCCTCAGTTTGTCACTGAGAAAGGGATAAGTGGAGAAGGATTCAAGAAATGGGGCACTTTACTGGAGGTTGGTTGAGGTGATGCCGGGTAAAAGTTAGGGTAAACTGCCTCCCCTACACGAATTCTTCTTTGTTTTTCTTTCCTTGTATTAAGACTTTATTCTTCCCCTTCAGAATGTTTTCTGTTCTTTTTATTGACAAGAGTTCTACATTAGCAATGGAATCGATTCAAAGAAATCATGTCAGAATTGACCGATTACTTTTCTAAATTAGTGTTTTCATTTTTGAGATTTAGTTTTGTAGTTGCGTCTATGTTCGGAATAACATACTCAAACTCATTCTGTCGTTTTGAATTACTTATTCTTTAACTTTTATTTTTATTCTCTCGAGTTTCATAATTTTTAACAAAACTATTTGTATACATCACTTCAGAAGGTTTTCTATTATTGTTATTGGCAAGAGTTCGACAATAATAATGGAATTGATTCAAAGATTTCATGTTAGAATTGACAGATTTTGTTTTTTAAATTAGTATTTTCAATGTTGAATTTTAGTTCTGTAATTGTGCTTAAGTCAGGAATAACATACTCATAATCATTCTGTCGTTTGAAATTATTTTAACTTTTATTTTTATACTCTCGAGTTTTATGTTTTTTAACAAAAAATATTTATATTCAACACTTTGCAATGTTTTCTGTTTTTTTTTATTGACAAAAGTTCTACAATAATAATGGAATCGATTCAAAGAAATCATGTCAGAATTGACCGATTACTTCTTTAAATTAGTGCTTTCAATTTTGAGTTTTAGTATTGTAGTTGTGTCGAAGTTCGGAATAATATACTCAAACTCATTCTATTATTTTGAATTATTTTAACTTGTATGTTTATTCTTTCGAGCTTTATAATTTTTAACAAAACCATTTGTATGCATCATTTCAGAATGCTTTCTATTGTTATTGGCAAGAGTTCTACAATAATAATGGAATTGATTCAAAGATATCACGTCAGAATTGACATATTTTGTTTTTTAAACTAGTATTTTCAATGTTGAATTTTGGTTTTGTAATTGTGTTAAAGTCAGGAATAACATACTCATAATCATTCTGTCGTTTGAAATTATTTAAACTTTTATTTTTATTCTCACAAGCTTTATGTTTTCTAAAAAAAATATTTATATTCAACACTTGACAATGTTTTCTGCTATTTTTATTGACAAAAGTTCTACAATAATAATGGAATCGATTCAGAAAAATCATGCCATAATTGATCGATTTTGTTTTCTAAATTAGTACTTTCAGTTTTGAGCTTTAGTTTCGTAATTGAGTTTAAAGTCTGGAATAATATACTCATAATCCTTCTGTCGTTTGAAATTATTTTAATTTTTATTTCTATTCTCACGAGCATTATGTTTTTTTTGTAACAAAAATTATTTATATTCAAGACTTAACAATGTTTTCCGTTATTTTTATTGGCCAAAGCTCTACAATAATAATGGAATCTATTCAAAGAAATGATGTCAGAATTGACCGATTATGTTATTTAAATTAGTACCTTCAGTTTTGAGCTTTAGTTTTGCAATTGTGTTGAAGCCCGGAATAATATACTCAGAATAATTTGTGGTTCGGAATTATTTGTAAGTTTTAGTTATATTCTCTCCAGCTTTGTAATTCTTTGATAAAATATTTATCGAGCTTTGAGATTTCATAAATAACTAAATTATGGTATTTGGGAGGAAGATGAGTAGATCTAACAAGTTTTTTTTAACCCTTGTAACAAAATAAAAATAGAAACAAAAAGTAGACCTTCTTAAATGATAGCATGTAATTTTAAAAATAAAATAACTTACTTATCAAACTGGGGTATAAAGGTATTTCTTAAGGTATCGAACGGAAAAAGCTGGACACACTTTGGGGAAGATGTGCACAGTGTGTAAGGAAGCTAAACACCCTAAAAGATTCGGACATAAATCACAGCATAAATATTTATGATATTCACGCTTCATGAAATGATTTGGATATTTTAGATTTGCATTGGTGACCCGGACGTGATCTGAACACGCATCAAAAGAAACTCCCAATTTGATATGAGCACGATTACTTTGATGGATGGAACTCTGTGAACAGTGAACTTGCTATTTGTGTCTGAAAAATTATCCTCCTAGCACTGCTGCTACTCAGTCTCTATTACACACAACAAGGATCTGTATACACTCGTTTGCTAATCGCAACGTAGGAGATACTACGCATACAATCGTGATCTTAATACAGCTCTCACGACTAGTGCTCAAAGTTGAGTGATGTTAATACAGCTCTCTCGGCATCTCCCAAAATAGCAATGAATCAACTATTGCTTTTTATTCGTCGAATTCTGTCTCAGAATAAATTCTGGTAGGAGTATTGTAGTGTAGCTACCACTACAACTTTTAAATTCCCTAGTATATAAGGCATGCAAACTCTTTTTCTATCTGGAGTTGCCTTGGATCGAACCGGATCTAGATTTGAGACTAATGAAGAAAAAAAAGATATCAGACGAACGCAAAGTCTTCAATTAATTAAGAAGATGATAAATATAATGAATTCTCACATTTAACAATGCGCAATAATATTTATTTTTTAACTTGCCATATTTAATAATTTTAATAATATATAATTTTAATGTAAAAAAATATTTTTAAATATATGAAGAAAAAATAAATTTGAAAAATGATTAAAATGTATTGCTAATATATATGAATTCCAAAGGAGTAAAAACTCAAGTATAACTAATCAAAAGATTATTTAATTTTTTTCTCATTTCTTTTCAAGAAATGCTACATTTGCTTTTTAAATACTTTAAAATATTAGAAAACAAATTTTCAAAATTTTTTCTGACATTACAAAAAAAAAAAAAAAAAAAAAAAAAAAAATTATAATAATACTAATACTAGTTAAGGAAAGAAAAAAGACAATAGCGACAGAAAACAAGACAATTTGAAAATGGATAAATAAAGTCAAAATATTAAAATAAAAAAATTTATTGAATCAGACTAATGAGCAATGGTTAATTAAATTCGATTCGATAACTATAAAACCGAATAAATAATTCAAGAGGATGATAAAAATGAAAACAATTGAATTTACCGACGAATTCGTGGCAGATTGGAATAATCACTACACGAACTTAATTTAAATTTATTTGTTTATTCAATTTACTGTCTGTAAAAAAAGTATTTAGAATTGTTCAAGAGCAATCATTTGAACGCTTCTTTTCAACTTGATTTTATTATACTTAAATTGTCAATAGTCAGAGGGATTCATAGCTACTTTTCTGAATATATATATATATATATATTTATATGTATAAAATTACAGAACAATATAAAGGGAAAAATAATAATAATAAAAATAATAAAAAATAATATAAATCCGGAGAAAAGAAAATTAAAAAAAAGGAAAAAAAATAAAATCTGAAAAATAAAGATATAATCTTTTCATCAGCTTACACGATTTTATCCGCAAAAAGAAGTGCTTTCAAATATTGTATCAATATAGCCAAAGCAAAATATATCAATACAATAGTGTGAGGAGCACTCAAAAATATTAAAAAAAATTTACAACAAATAAAATAGAACACATTAAGTAAAAATATTACGTAAAACTGTAAATGTATAGAAAAAACTGAATAATACAAAAAACGAAATCTATAAAGTTAGAAGCGAATTCAAATGAACGGGAAATTTTTCAAGCATGATTAAAAATACTTTCTCGATTGCCAGATTACAAAATATGAAAACAGAAGCGCACATTGAGGTTAAAACGTAAAAGTGTTGTTTTATAGTGCTTTCTTACTGCATTATTGATGAGCGTTTGATTTGTGAGTTACCAAGGATGGGCCCGAAAATGGATGTGAGCAAGGTAATATTATACTGGATAATTTAAAGAAGTTGACAATTAATATTTTAAGAAAATTAATAATTTTAGAAAATTAATTTTTATTTAAGAAAAAAAAATAGAAAAGAGAAAGAAGCGAAAGGAACATGAATTGCCTGTTTTGAACATAATTTTAGCCACGGATTTACCCGAATTGGATTTGCACATGGTAGAAATTTTAAAAATTAACGAATAGTTAATTTTTTAGTAAATTTATTTACCATAATATACAATTAACTTAATAATTTTATATAGAATTTAATTACTTTAGTTGGGTTTCCATTGTTTTTTTTATCATATCAAATTTTGAAAGAGTTTGTCTATTTATATTTTGGATTTTGTACATTTAATTAAAAATGGTATTAAAATGATTCCTAGAATTATTAGAATTCCAATTAATTAGTTTATTTATATTTAAATTAAAATAATTTCTTTTATCGTATAAATCAATAAAGCAGACATTTTCTTCTTTTGCAATACCCAAATCCAAATTAAAACAATATTACCATCATGATAACGAAGCAAGAATAATTCCCCGGGTTTAATATTATTAAATAAAATAGTATAATCTTGAAAATTAAAGACAATTAAATCATCAATAAATATAAAAACATATTTATTATTAAGAGTATAATTTTTCACAAGAATGCCAAAAATAAGTTAGCTAAGAAAGATGAAAAATTAGATCCTTGTGGTATTTCATCAATTTGAAGAAAAATATATTTTCCAATGTAAAGATAATTATTAAAAAAGCAAAAACTAATTAAAATTTCCCAGTAATCAAAATCTCAATTAAGTATATTTTTAAAGGGATATCTTTTAGTTTAGAAAGAGAAATGCTATTGAAAAGATCCTGGAAATCAAAATTCTGAATAGAATTAATTTTATTATGCTTAATAAATTCTAAAATTGGTTGATTATTAGTGATAAACCAGGAAAAACCTTCTTTAATAATATTGTTAATAATTTTATTTAAGTTGTTACAGAAAATGGTGCCAGGTTTAGTTAGGTAAGTATTCGACCCACATGTTATTTGTTCTAAATTTTAGTGGAATTTTATGAAATTTATGACTGATAATTAAGTAAGGAAATAGTATATTGCTAATTTTAATTTTTAATCTCGTATATAAGGCTAAAATTTTTTTAATGACAATATTATTATTTGAATTACTAAGTTGAAAATTTTTAATTTTTTTTAACTCTGTATTTTAAAGTTCAACATCGAATTTTTAATGAAGAGTGCATAATTATTGTCAGCTTTGTGTACGGGATTAATTAAAATTTTTTTTTGTAGTTGCCTAATTGATTGAACGATTTTAGAAATTTTTTTGAATTGTTATTGTTATTTAAATTGTCCTTAATATTGAAAACAAAGTTTTTGAACACCCCATTTCCATTCTGTTAGCATAGCTAAAGGTGAAGAAAATTTATTTGATATGTTTAAACAAAAACTATTTAGATCATTAAGAAAGTAATTTAGAATTTTATTACTTGATATATTGTAAATAAGTCTAAATTTTGGGCCCTTTATCATTATTGTTTATATTAATTTTCTTCGTTTATTGTGCTTTTTTTGTGTCCTTTTTGAATTTATTCATTATGCTATATATATATATATATATATATATATATATATATATATATATATAAACATATTTCCTGTACTAACGAAAGTTGTTAGATCTTTTCCCTTTTCACTTTATGACTAGTATTTTGTAAAGATCACCTTTAATAGAAATGTTTAGAATTCTTAAAGGAGCTAAAAATAGATACATAATTTGAGATTCAAGTTTATACTTTAGCCGGGAAAGTATGCCTCACTCACTTTGTAGTCAAACAAATCTCAAAAAAAGGTAGGTATACATAACATCAAAGATGTCTAGTTGCTGATTGATTGGAACTTAAAGGCGTTTTTTATAATTGTGTTTTACCTTCTTTCTATTTTCTCCAGAAACGAAATCAGTTCTGATATTTCCAACATCCGCAATTTTCCACAATATTGAATAGTCAGAATTTGACAGTTCTTTCGTTTTTTTCATTCGTTGATTAATTATAATAAAGTGAAACCCTCATTCTTTATCTTTTCTTCTTCGTACTCGACATGATTACAAAAATATATTAAAGTCAGGCTTTTAGCGATATCTTGTATAAAGATAATTCTATTTTATATGAAGTTTGCATTCAATCATTACGTTCAAATACAACGACTTTTTTATGTTTTATCTTGCAAATAATTATAATTTTATAAATATTCATTGTATAATTGTTCATTATATAATTATTCATCATATAATAATTTAATGATAGATTAATTTGTTTGTATAATAATTTAATTATATAATTATTCATAAACCAGTGATTCAAGTAAGAATAAGATAACTGAAATATTTATAGAAATCGATCTCTTTATAGAAAACGCTCAAAAAATATTTTAAACTTATTTTGAGTAAATATACATATCCAATTTGATCAACTATTATTAATTAGATGAAACTTGACAATATTTAATTTTATATTTAATGCACAAATACAGACTGTTCAATTGCTATTATATTTTTATATTTATTAAAATTATTTAACTTGTTTATATTTCTTGGTTATTATTTTTTCTTAAAGAAAACAAATTTGTGTCGAGAAATAGTTTTAGAATAACAATTAAACAAATACAACGTTTACATAACACTAGTAATTACATTAATTAAAACAATTGATTTACAATATTTTTCAAATAACAATAAGAACTTGAAAATAATTTAAATATTTTAGAGTGATCAAAATAACAAATATATTTTACTTCTTTAAATTGAAACAAAACTGCCTATTAAATGGAAACAACAAAATATTAGAAAATAACTGCTTAACACTTTACTTTAGATTGTAAATCAGTTTAAAAAATAAATATTTATATAAATGTCGCTTTCATACGTTTGTTCCTCCATTTCTATTAAAATGAATGTAACCAATTTAGTCTTGGAACTCGTTAAAATTTATCGAGAACAGTAATCTAAATAGGAAATATTTCTTAACAGAAAGTGTAAGTAATTTGAAGACTTTGAAGATTAATGAAAATATCGATTCGATGACCAATAGCAGTTATATTGTTCTATTTTCGAATCATGCTATTTAACTTCAAAGACTAATAATCCAGATTTAAATATGTTGTTATTTTATTCACGATGAATTAATACTTGAAATACATAGGATATATTTTAATTTATACGTATTGCAAAAAAAGCGTTGTAATACATGGGGTAGTTTCTATCCTTTTTAATGACTGATTTGTGTTTTTAAAATGTATAGAAACAATACGTTAAAATTGTCAAGACTTTGAAAGAATTAATTGCTTAGTTATATTGAAATTCTTTCTGATAAAACTAATTGTTCTATCTAAAGGATGAGAATAATAACATATTAAAAAAATTATTTACGTTTTAATTTAGATTGAAAATTAGTCATAAATAAACATTTATATAAATGTCGCTTGCAATTGCTTGTTCATTCATTTTTTTTTTTTAAATGAATACAACCTATTTATCAACCTATGTACTAGGAATTCGTAAAATTTAATCGAAAGCAGTTCATATCCGAAGTACAAATATTTCATAACAAAAAATATAAGTAGTTTTAGGACTTTGAAGTTAAAAAAAACATCAATTCAATGACCAATTAAAATTCCTTCTGAGATTCTTTCTCAAAATTTTTTATTTAAAATCTTTCTATTAAAATAATTCTATTAAAAGAAGAGTAATATATCTAAAATTTAAAGTTTACAAAATATAAAAAAAAGCTTCACAAATAAATATTTATATGAATGTCACTTACTAATGTTTGCACCTTCATTTATACTAAAACTAATGCTTCCTTTTTAATGAAACTGAGATTAATTTGCAATTTATTGGGAGCAATTAAATAATTATTGTATAATTAATAATCTAAAGGAGAAATATTTAATAAAAAAATATAAGCAATTTAAAGACTTTGAAGTTTAAATGAAAATATCGATTCAATGACCAATTAAAATTCTTTCTGAAATTCTTTCTCAAAATTCTTTATTGAAATTCTTTGTATTAAAATAAGAGGTTCTACCTAAAGGTTAAATATAAAAAAAAATGCTTTGCGGATTCAGATTCAAAATAGAATTTAGATTCTTACAAATAAATATTCATATAAATGACGCTTATAAATGACGCTTATAAATGCTTGTTCCTCTATTTATGCTTAAATAAAAGCAACCTATTTATTAAGACTGGCAACTTGCAAAATTTATCGAGGGCAATTGAAATATAAAGGGGGAATATTTCATAACAGAAAGTGTAAGTAATTAGAAGACTTTGAAGTGGAATGGAAATATCGATTCGGCGACCGATTGCACTCATATTGTTTCATTTTAGAACCCTACTTTTAACTTCAATGACTGGTTATTCAAATTCAAATATGGCGTTATTTTAATCATGATAAAGGTTACACGATACTCTTAGGATTTATTTCAACTATACTTTATTGTAATTATTTTGAGTAAGTGATGTATGCTTTTTAATGATTTATTTTTTGTATATTCGAAATAAACAGAAACTCACGTTAAATACAAACGAACAAATAAGAGCAATTTTAAAAATAAAATTATAATACTGATTTAAAACTATTGATTCCTTTTATTTTTAAAATAAAAAATATATAGTTCATTTTAAATGAAGATTATTTTACTTTTTTCTATTAAGACAAAAAGTCTATTGAATGGAAACAACAAAATATAAAAAAAAAATATTGCTTTATATTTCTATTTAGCTTGAAAATCAGTCTGAAAAATAAATATTAATAGAAATATCACTTACAAATATTCGTTCCGCTACGTAAGCGTAGGATTTATTTTAACTATACTTAATGTTAATTATATAGAGCAGGTGCTGCATGCTTTTCAATGTTTTTTTTTTTTTTTTTGTTCTATTCAAACTGTACCGAAACACGCGTTAAATTAAAACCAACATAATAAAACCAATTTTAATAATAAAATTATAATACTAATATAAAACTAGATAATTCGGAGACCGATCGCTGTCACATTGCTTTTTTGAGAACCGAATTTGTAACTTTAATGACTGGTTAATCATATTTAAATATAACATTATTTTAATCCTGGTAAATAATACACGAGATAAGTAGGATTTATTTTAACTGTACTTGAGTAGTTTTGTGTGATTTTTAATGATTTTTTTATATATTCAAAATATAATAAATCACATGTTAAATAAAACCAACATAATAAAAGCAATTTTGATTATAAAATTATAATACTAATTTAAATTTAGATAATTCGGTGACCGATTGTTTCATTTCTAAACCAAATTTTTAACTTCAATGACTGGTTATTCAGATTTAAATATGAGGTCATTTTTATCATGATAAATATTACATGAGATAAGTAGGATTTAGTTTAACTGCACATCATTGTAATTGTACTGAGTAGGTGTTGTATGCTTTTTAATGTTTTTTTCGTAAATTCAAAATGTACAGAAACACATGTTACAATGCTCAAATTTCATGTTGGATTTGATTAAAAGTAATAATTAATTTAGTTTATTGTTCTTCTTATATTATACATATTTAAACACAAAGTAAAAAGTAATAGAAAAGAGTCAATTACTTCAAATTCAATAAAAATCATACGTTGAAATGTTTTATGAAGTTTTATGAAATGTTTTATGAAATGTTTATGAAGTAATTTAATGAACAAAAAAAGAGTATTTGAATAATGAGAAAAAAAGTTAATTTCGGTTATCATAACTGGAATTGATGTCCGAATTTCATATAGGAAGCAAACTAATATACTATATCATTTGTAATAATTTCAAAAATTCGTTTGCATAATAAAAAATTGCTTTCGTTTGAGTCTAAAATTTCATAAATGAGAAAATTTTTTGGTTTCTTTTTTTCTTTTTTTCACGAAGGCAAGCTTATAGATGGTATCCCATTTAGAGAACGGTAACAGATTTAATCATTTCGTCAAAAATTAAGAAGTTTTAAAATTTTTCTTCATAAAAGAAACTTAATTCTCCTTCTTTAATGAGGTGCAAGTCATTAGAATTCTCATAAACCTTGATACTCGAAAACCTTTTAGAAATTTTAAATTATAGCTAAAGAAATCTAGTTGTATTTTAGAATTATTATTTTCTTTTTTAAACTTTTTGCTCGCTTTTTTTAGATTTAAAAGATGTTAACAATCTGAATTTTAATGCTATTTTGCAAGTATAATGGAATATGTCATATCAAGCATGACATAAGAGAATTATGTACTTATTTCGTACATATTAACAAACTCTTTTTCGTTATTACATTAAATATTTCGTTCTTTGCCCAAGGTCAAGAAAATTGGGCCACCGGGTTTCAAATTTTTTTTTTTGTTGTTCTATTTGTTAGCGTCTCAGGGAGGCAACCCTTTTTTCCCATGCAAGTGTGCCCTAATAAAGACATGCTTGATAGCAATAAAAGTGCCACTTTCCATGATTATAAATTACTTAAAAAAAGTGCGCCAGTTATCATAAGAGCATTTAAAATGACTGTATTTTGTATTAAAGCTGGATGTGTCCAGAATAGAAACATACGTAGTAGTGCAATTCTTAACTGAGGTGGTGAACTTAACGCAGACACTAAACGTGAACTTAACGCAGACACTAAACGTGAACTTAACAGATCCTTCAAGACAATGTGCAAGCAAACACTATAATTTTCCATGGATTCATTGTAGTTGTTGATGAAATGATTAGCGATAATCAAAGTGTTGAGAATCGTCGTACATTGTTTGAATTCAGTAAGGGAATGGGAAATCACTTTCAATCA
This sequence comes from Parasteatoda lunata, assembly GCA_949128135.1. Classification (NCBI taxonomy): domain Eukaryota; kingdom Metazoa; phylum Arthropoda; class Arachnida; order Araneae; family Theridiidae; genus Parasteatoda; species Parasteatoda lunata. The sequence continues at coordinate 23,364,591 of OX421981.1, read as the reverse complement.
TACTTCTTCAATTTTTTCTGTTCTTGAGACTTTCTTTTTAGATTAACGTTACATTCATATGAAATGCTGTAATGTGAACTGGTCAGACAATTAATAACTAATGTAGTGTGCTTTTCCTTAATGTAACTACAACATGTAATTTCACACTGTCTTCAGTTCGTCTATTTTAATGCTATTACTTCTTTCTACTTTTCTTTAGATAACACTTATGTTGAGGAAATAGACAAAATATCTGCTGATAATTAATAAGAATATTTAACATCATACCCTCAAACCATTTAGTCCTAGAATATTAAGATCTGATCTTTAGATCAAACATTTTGTAGGGTATTTCGTTTTTAATTTTACACTCTTTTTACAGATTTATGTTTTAAGATTTTACATTTTGAGATTTTATGATTGATTTAGCTTGTTTTATTCCAGACACTACTGCTTGTCATCGTTTAATATATATTTGTATTTTTTGTCTTTCTCTTCATCTGTATGAGTTTTTATTTATTTATTTTTTATTTTTATATATAAACTTATTCATCACTGACATGGGATTAGAAATCCATAAACACAATTCATGTCTTATGTGTTTGTTTATTTCTTTTATTTTTATTTTGTGTTATATTGAATTAATTAATGTGTTAATAAAAATTAAAACATATCATACGAAGTTTTAATCTATCTTAACTTATTTTAATATTATTATATGAATTATACTTTAAAATTTCGAAATACCCTTTCTACTGTTTAATTTAAGAATGCAATATACAGCATCGTACACTGCTAACAGCATATACAGTAAAACCTTCTTTTGTGCGGTGGATAGGGACCGCATAAAAGAAATCGCACAAAAAAAATTCGAAAATTTTATAAATTCTTACATGTAATAAACAGGTTTGTACGATATACTACCTAAGAGCCGCGATGGCTCAGGGGATAGAGCGTTCGCCTTCCAATGAGGCGAACCGGGTTCGAATCCCAGTCGATACGAATTCCGCATCCGGCTTGCACTGACCACAGTGCTGACGTGAAATATCCTCAGTGGTAGACGGATCATGGGTTAGAGTCCCCTTGCCGTCAGGCTAACCGTGGGAGGTTCTCGTGGTCTTCCTCTCCATGTAACGCAAATGCGGGTTAGCTCCATCAAAAAGTCCTCCACGAAGGCAAATTTCTCCCAATACTCGATCCAGGAGTTACCTTGTCTTCTGGATTGGGTTCAAAATTACAAGGCTACGGAGTTGAACATTAGTAGCCGTAAACCCATTAAGTTGGGTCGGCTGTTCAACGACGGTTATAAAATAAGATATACTACCTAAGAGCCGCGATGGCTCAGGGGATAGAGCGTTCGCCTTCCAATGAGGCGAACCGGGTTCGAATCCCAGTCGATACGAATTCCGCATCCGGCTTGCACTGACCACAGTGCTGACGTGAAATATCCTCAGTGGTAGACGGATCATGGGTTAGAGTCCCCTTGCCGTCAGGCTAACCGTGGGAGGTTCTCGTGGTCTTCCTCTCCATGTAACGCAAATGCGGGTTAGCTCCATCAAAAAGTCCTCCACGAAGGCAAATTTCTCCCAATACTCGATCCAGGAGTTCCCTTGTCTTCTGGATTGGGTTCAAAATTACAAGGCTACGGAGTTGAACATTAGTAGCCGTAAACCCATTAAGTTGGGTCGGCTGTTCAAAGACGGTTATAAAATAAAATAAGATATACTACCTAAAACTTTTTTTATGCGGTTGACAGGGACCGCATAAAAAAAGTCGGACTTAGAAAATACATCAATGATTTATGAAATAGATGAGAGAATGCTTTCAATTGAATGAAATAATTAAATTATACCTAAAGAAATTGTAAAAATATTTAATTCTTCATTGTACATATACATGGAGAAGTTTTCAAATTATACATTAAATAGTGGAATTGTCTGCCTTTTTACTTTCTTTTGGCTATAATTTTTCATTTTAAGGGAGCACTTATGTCTAAAAATAAAATAAAAATCATTAAAACTACATATAAATAGAAACAAAAGTAACTAATTTATTTATCTTTAATCTCACTATAAAATGAATCCTTAATCACGTAAATCGTGTATAAAACTCTGAATACGAAGCGTATACTGTTCTCGCGTCGAGCGACAATATGTAACTGACTCTGCCTTGTCAGGAGATTGTTTAAAATAAATGAACAGAGCATCGCGAAGTCCAGATACATCGTTGGCAAGGAGGTCACGTAATCAGAGTTCATCCACAACATGTGTACATTGATAGTAAACATAAACTAGTGCTAACGCCGCTAAGATTCATATACCGCATAAAAAAAACCGCACAAAAAAATCACACAAAAATAAAATCGCACAAAACCAATCGCACAAAAACAAAATCACATAAAAAAGGACCGCACAAAAAAAGGATTTACTGTACTAAAAAAATCTTAGATTCTTTAGCGTCTGCATAAATTAAATAAAAAAAAACATAAAAGAAACTGACACAATACTTGATTTTTCTATCAAGTTTTAAACATCCATTTTGCTATTTAATTCAAGCTAAATACAATATCTTAAATTATATAAATCCCATTACAGGAATCATTACTTTTATTACAAATAGCCCATTCTGAAAAATCTTTAATTCTTTGGCATCTCTATAAATCAGATACGAAGCATATAAGTAAATGATACAATACATGATTTTTCTCACAAATTCTAAACGTACATTTTTTTAATTAATTATTTAATAGACAAACATTATCTTAAATTACATGAATTCAATTGCAGTAAATATTACTTACGTAACAAATAGAATATTGCAAAAAAAAAAAAAAAGTCTTTGATATTTACCTTTCTATAAATCAGATACAAAGCATAAAAGTAAAAAATATAATACATGATATTTCTCTCAAACTCTAAATGCCCAATTTTTATTTAATTCAATCAAAAAATAATATCTTATGCTGTATGAATTTCATCGCAATACTTAGATGGCGAATAGCATAATTTGAAAAATTCTTAGATTCTTTAGCGTCTTTCAGATACAAAGCATATAAGTAAATGATACAATACATGATTTTTATATTAAGTTCTAAATGTGCATTTTGCTATTTAATTTAAGTTGCATACACAATTTTAAAGTATATAAATTCCATTGCGTGAAATTTTACTTATATTACAAATAGCATAGTCTAAAAAAAATCTTATTTCTTTAGCGTCTCTATAAATCAGATACAAAGCGTATAAGTAAATGATACAATACACGATTTCTCTCTCAAGTTCTAAATGTCCATTCTACTATTTTATTCATGTTAGTGAAATGCACCAGGCGGTTGGTGTTTCAAACGATCCATCACCACAACAGAATTTTCCCCGATTTCAGTGACGCATCGAACGTGAAAAGACTTTTCTTTAGAATTCTTAAAAGTTTCTTTAGGTTTCTTTAGAATTTTATTTCATCACAAAAGTTTCTGTGTGAAGAAAGATACCAATCTGAAATAGGGACTCCAACAGAGCATGTTTGTAGTCTAGAATTTCTTTGTATATTGAAAGATTGATTTGAAGTGCATTACACTATTTGAATACGCTATGTATTCCACTTAACTAAAACAACTCTAATCTACTGTGCTAAAATATGATAATTAAATAAGAAGGCTTGTCATTATGGTATTTAATAAGGTCCTTCATCATGTTGCTCTATAAATTTAATAACTTTTGATACACCACAAAAATGTATATATATATTTTTTAATGTAAAGGCATTTATTTAAGTTAAAAGACTTGAAGCAGCATAGTGATAAGACACATTTTCTTAAGAGATGGGGATTTTACGCCAAACTATTACCAAATATTTCATACAGATAGGTAATTTAAAGAGTTCTTTAACTAAAGATAATCTGCAATTGGGTAATCTATGTAGTTAGGTAAGATACAAGTTATCATATAGCTGAAACTACACAACAATGCAAAACACAAAAACATCGTATCGCCTACATCAAAACTGTTTCATCATAAACCCACAAACGCATTAAAAATGCTTTCCTGAACAGTTTATATGTTTAATCATTATATTTATCCTAGCAGCTCAATTATAATTTTTAAAACCTTTTTATATTTGGTAATAATTTCTTCTGTGCGTCAAATCATACTTGCTTTTTGCTTACTTGTTTATTTATTGTATTTACTTACTTGGTTACTTTGCTTACTTGTATATTGTTTTTCAATATAACCATAAGTTGAATGTATTTAAAGTGTTTTTAAAATATTGCAACAAATTTTAGCTGTGCAAAATAATCCAGCCTATTCCGAACACTTTTAGGTTAACAAAACTTTTTTGTTGACATAATATTTTGAACATACAAATCTATTTCTTGCATTGTAAATAAGCGTTGCACAATATTTATTTATGTTACGATCATTATAGCTACTATTATAATTTAAAATACTACTTGAATTGTAGCAATAAACAAATACAAAAATGGCAATACAATAATTCCTAAACTTTATAATTGGGAGTGGCAATTAATCGTTGCATGTTTTAAACAAATCATTTTTCAAAAATTACTTTAAGAATTAATAATTGCTACTATAAAATGTCTCTCATAGCAATTTTTATTTTACTCTTACCTGTATTCTAGAGGTATAGATATTCTAATACATTTGTGATCTTTACTACATATTAGAGATATTCTAATACATTTGTGATCTTTACTACATATTAGTTTTCTTAAATTAGTTGTTTAAGAATTTTGGGTGAACAAATCTCTAATTGTTACATTGATATCCAATTTAAAATTCTTAACACAAATGATTTAATTTTATTTTATAACCGGAGTTAAACAATTGGCGATCATTCATAGCTGTTAACTATACATTGATAGTTTACAACTATCAAGGACCTGTTTCGTAGCCTTATAATTTTGAACCCAACCAAGAAAAAATGGAACTAATGAATCGATGAATAGTACGAGTATAAACTAGCCTCAATGGAGAACTTTTTGATGGAACTAACCCACATTTGCGTTACATGGAAAGGAAAGTGACGAAAATCTCTCGTGGTTAGCCAGGCAGCAAGGGGATTCCCCCACATGATCTGTCTATAACTAAGGATATTTTACGTCAGCTATGTGATTGATGCGAGCCCAAATAAGGATTCATGTTAATCAGTTATCGTTGAAATTTGAACCTGGTTTACCTCATTAGCAGACTAATTCTCGATCCTTTGGGGCAACGTGACTCCCAATTTTAAGTATAGAATGTTTTAAAAACTTTGATTCTTCTGTTTAATAGAAGCAAATGAGGGGAATGAATGTTCCTTTCGCTTATAGTTTTGTACGAGAATGCTTCTCTCTTCGTACACCAGCAAAGAGACAAATATTTTCATTTTAAATTTTCAAATTTGAATAGAGAAAAATTTATTAAATAAATGTATGATAAAATTTTATATGTCACCAGAAATTAAAGAAAAATGCATATAGTTATTTTAAATATTTAGTAAGAAGAAAAATTTTTTATAGTATCACATTAATTTAATAAAGAAATCTATTTAGTAAATATATATATTTAGAAGCCATACAATATTACCATTAATGTCATGACTGTCAAAATATATTGATGAATTCATCTTCCATGCATCAATTCATCATGCCTTCAAATCTACAGACCCTAAGTTAAACAGGAGTAATATTTAATTTGAGTCCTATAGCAGAAATTTAAAATTAGTAACGGAAATTTGCCTTACCTTTACTGCGATAATCAAATTACTATTTAGAATGTTTTTTTCGTTATTCTTTTACAGAAAAAACATAAAAGACAATGACATACCTTTTTAAATTTTTCCAACCAAGGAAAACTGCACTATTCTGTGGAAGTATTAACAGTCCTTTACATAATAGTGAAAAGAAATTTAATTGTTGCTCAAACAAATGAAACTACATAATATTTGAGAACATACACCGAAGAGCCATTACATTATGACCACCCTGTTAATAACATGTAGGACCACCTTTAGCCCTCAAAACTGCTAGCTTCATTGATTCCACAATGATGAAGGTAAGTTTGAGGTATCATGTACCAAGCGCTCACCAACTGGTCCTACAATTTCCAAACATTGTGAGGGGGTAGCTTGGCAGCACGAATTTGGTTTTCCAAGTAGGACCACAAACGCTCTATTGGATTAAGGTCAGGTGAGTTTGGGGGCCAAGACAAGACTTGAAAGTCACTGGAATGTTCCTCGAACCTATCCATGACGATTCGACCCTTATGACATGGTGCATTATCCTGTTGGTAAACACCATCCCCCGCAGGAAAAACTGGGTGAACCTGGTCTGCAACTATTTTCAAGTAGCTTACAGACGTCAGGGATTGTTCCATGAGGATTATGGGTCCTAATGTGCCCCATGAAAACATTGTTCCTGGACGAGAAACCATGAAAACCTGGGCGAGCCCATTGTTATAGATGGAGGATGGTTATAATGTAATGGTTCTTCGGTGTAGATGTCAATTGTTTCTTGATTTCATCTTTGGCTTTGGTTTTTTCACATTTGAGCCTTGATTTAATTAAGTTTCTAAATTTATCGCTCTCTGTATGTATATATATATGTATATATATATATATATCTATATATAAATATAAATATAAATATATATATATATATATATATATATATATATATATATATATATATTATATATACATATATATATATATATATATATATATATATATATATATATATATATATATATATATATATATATATATATGACATATTTACAGACACGCACACATTTGAGCAATGCTGAATATACAAAACGAGAATATGAAAAACACATGGAAAAAAGCGGGTTGCTAGGTTTTTGCATTGCAGCGAGTTTCTGCCTGAAATGTTAGCATCCTACGAATAAAAATAATCTACAGTAAAGCGTCTATTCTCTAAACCATAACCATGAAAAATATGAAACCGTCAATTAAAACCAGAAAATTTCAAATAAACGCACTTGTTTTTTTTAAGTTTTTGGGAAATAAAAATAAAATAAAAATTTGCGTACTACAATCAGTTTTCCTCTGTCATATTAAGTGTTATGAACCGTCTAATTCTTCATCAACTAAGTGATAACAATCTCGACTTTATCACAACTTTTTGTTTCGCATAATAGTAGTAAAACATTGAATGAAGAAAAACTTTTTCAAAAGATTTGAAATTTCTGTTGCATCTTCAAATCATAATACTGCGTATCACAATTATGTATGAAAGGCAAGCATGAATTATAGTGAAATTTATAATCACAATACTGTTTTAAAAATCGGTTACATGATAAGTTGTTTTCTAATTGGTTTACTCAATAAGATGAATAATAAGATGGTATATTTTGGTAGAGCTACAAATGTATTTAATATGTTTAACAATAATAACTATTATTATAGTATATATTTAAAATGCAGGGCTCAGCATTAAAGAGAATTGAATTATGAACATTAAATTAAGAAAATGGATGTTAAGTCAAGATCCCTATATAACACTTGAGGCAGAGTTTATTTAGAAATACTTGGGCAAGAATGAGATATGTATCGGTTTTCATTTCTTATTTTACATTAATAGTAAAAATTTAAAAAATAACTTAGAAAGATTATTTTTTGGTTTTCAAGCTTAAATCTAATATTTAGACTGATTTTAATTTTACTCTGGCAGTTATTAATTGCAGATGTCACATCATAAATTTTAGAGATTATTACGCCTTTGAAATATCTCTAAAATACTTATGATAACGGTTTCAAGGTAATTAAATCCTCGTGATTTTCCCAAAACAAGTTTATAACTTAAAAATAACTAATGATAAAATGATTACAAAACTTCCACTCAATAAATCACTACTCAAGATACTTTGCCATACCTGAGATAATATATTTAATACATTACAAAACAAATAAAATATATAAAAAAAACTTATAATGTTGTAAATCAAAAATTGAAAAACTTGAGTATGTAGTTAGACCAATTAAATCTTAAGAGAGGATGAATTAATATTTGCATTCTGAATTAATGATAATATTTTAGAAAATTGCCTACGTGTTTTTGCTTTTATGGTAAGATACTTAGGGAATTTAAATACTTTTACTTTCCAAATATTGTTATGATGTTTTTGATTTTAAGGTTTTACGAACATAAAACTGAGTACTTAAGTTTGAGGAGAGTTTCTTTCCATTAAATATTTATAAAACTTGATGAAACGTTAAAAATACGTTGTGCTACTGAAAAGTTTGTTAGTGCCAACCAAGCATACTAAATAAATATGTCTTATAACGTTATATTGTGTAAAGTAACTTACAAATATGAACCAGAAAATGAAATTTTAAAGTTTAATGAAAAAAATGCATTTTTAAAACTAAATATTAAGAACATAAACATGCTCTTGAATGATTTATAAAGACAGGGAAAACTTTTAAAAATGTAAAAATCCTTAAATTCGAACTTGTGGAAATAAATAATTAATAATTTTAAGAATTCAACTTTATAAAGATACCGTACTTCATTAAAATCTCTTAAATTATGTTTAATAATATTTGATCATTCCATAAATATATATTTTCAATTGATCTGGAAACAGGGACAATATGTCACATCCAGGTTGGTGCTATGTTTGAATTTCGTTGCTAAAAACAATTTTTTTTCAATTTATGTAAAAAAAATACTTATTTAAGTATATAAAAACAGATGCATCATGTGATAAAAATATGAAATATTCATATTTGGTTATTAATTCAATTTCTTTGGAAGAAATTGAAGCAATATAATGTTATATTACATTTTTAAAATTGCTCAGGAAAGGATTTTTTAGAGCATTTTTGCTAAAAAAAATAAGAAAATTCATAAGCATGTTTCATTCCATGTTGCTCTTTTCTAGTAAAAAATTCCAGAAACTTGCAAAACATTTATTTCGTAACAATGCTAATCTGATAAATTGTGTCAATTTAGCTCAAAAACAAATAATAGTCAAATTTGATGGACATGATCGTTTTCTGCCAGTAGGTTTCGAACCACTGACCGTCAAGTTTGGAGTGGGATGCTCTACTCACTGTAGGTGTATAGCCTAGCACAGGGTAAGCTAGGAATCTTTATACAGTGTTCATCACAATGACAGATCATGACATACCATCAATTCATTTAAAAGGTTTTAAAATACAGCGAAATAAATAAGGAGTGAAATTAAAATTACCTATCTCCTAACTTCGTCATTGGGACTATATTTTCCCAGTTAAAATCTTTTGAACCATTGAAATTAGAAATTAATATGACATGATATGTCATTGTGGTTGGCACAATATAAAACTTACCTAACTCACCCTGAACGTGGGTCTACTATGGTGATAAGAGCATCCTACTTTGAACCTGGAGGTGCTTGGTTCTGATCCTGCTGACCGTCAACGGACTATTTTTGCTCACTTTTTTATAATGAAGGCCGCAGTTTAAAATTAAAATGCTATTTAGGAAAAAAGTGTTCTTTTTCGTTGATTTGCCTCAAAATTTTTTATGGCATTAGATTTTTATATGTTTTTTACATAATTAACTTTTTTCATATAGATTCTTTTTTGAATTTTTATTGCATTTTAAACAATTTGAACACTTGTGTTTAATTTTATTTCTTCTTTTAAAACTTAAAGCCTAAAATTAAAGAATTCTTTCAATTATGAGGGCATCAATTTTTAAAATCAGAATTGTAACAAATACGCGGAATTCACGATACTTTAAATTTCCCTTTTTAAAGGCCAATGCATTTTTTGTGCAATGCACATAAAAAATTTGAAATTAAACAAGGTTTTGCATATAAAAGATTTTGATCACTATTTAAAGTTGTATTCTATGACAATGACTAAATAGATGCATTTTGAATACACATAGTAAATAAATGATTAATGTTAATGTTTCGTAAACAAATTCGATGGTGCTTGAAACATGCTTGAACGACAGGGTAGTAATTACATGCTAACGCTACTATTTAATGAGAAATACTTTATACATTGATAAGGAAATCAATTTGTGTAAATAGCTAGTTAGTGTTATTTTTTCTGTTATTTTTATCATTTGTGCTTTAAGACAGCATCATACATATTTACAGTAAAATTAAATGGCTCGTAAAATATCTGAGTTTCAAAAAAAGCAATTTAATGCTTCAATCAAATACTGTCGTTGAAAACAGCTGTTGCCATTTAACAATAAACGATAAGTATTAAAAGAAACAGAAAAAAAATAATCTGTTTTAAGGCTTCCTAATTTTGATTTTGTTTTTAATGTCAAGTCAATAGAAAAATGCAAATCACTAGTTCTCTCAAATTTGATGAGTTTATTAATTTCGTTCGAATATTATCTATCGAATATTATAAGTATTTTTATACTACACATCTTTTTTTCTATTTAACTTTGTTTTGAAATGTTGAAATGATATTGTTTTCTTTTCTATCCACTGTTATAAATTTCAGAGAGTGTGAACCATAATATCGTTAAAACTAGCTGCAACCAATCTTGGTTACTTAAATGAACCATTTTTATGTACTTTTAAAAGCAATTAAATAATACTACGTCATGCTAAAATATGTATATCATATTTATATTATTTAAAAACTAAAATAACTATCTCATTTAGTTCTTTTCTCCATGTATAAAAATTATTAATATATGTAATCAGAGATTTCTTTTACATCTTCCGAGCACATTAGCACAGAATTTGAAAACGTTTACATGGTTTCTAAATGTTTTTGCATAATTTAAATTCGCTATTATTTTGAATTTTAAATATCTGAATTTTTGAAATAATTTTTGAAATAGTAAATCAAATAATAAAAAATAATAAATATTTACTAAAAGATATATATATATATTTTTTTTTTGGCATGGAATAATTTTTTGATAAATTAATTTCATAATTGTGTCCAAAACATTTTAAATTCGCTTGAAAAGTTTTTGAGTCAAATAGTTAAGTTCACACTAAAGGGTACAGATTTTGGAGCACTCTCCTGACCAAATTATTGGGACCATATTTTCTAGATTGGTGGCTGGGTGACGCAGTTGGTTTGTCATCGGCCTTCTGAACCCAAGTCTGCGGGTTCGATCCCAGGCCTTATTGGTTCTTGGCATTTCCGGCAAAATTAAATTCCTAGTGCACTTTAGCATCCAAATAGAGTCTCGGTGCTGCCATCTAGTGTGGCAGAAACTAGACGTCCAAATTAACATGGCCAACGGTAACACACCCATTGTGGTGGTCCTGAAAGAGTGGAGTTCCACTTCTGGAGAACGCACTAGGTCTGCTCATCGGGAAGACTGATTGTGCAGCTCATAGGCAGTAAAAAAAAAAATTCTAGACTGGGGTTACCCCCTATATTTTTGAGGGCAGAAATCTGAATCCATCGAAATAAAGGTATGCTTGCTCAGAGAAAGTACGTTTTCGCGTCCTATTTCGTAACTTAAACTATCGTCTATTCTTATTAATATGCATTTAAGATTGAGTCCTCGAACGTGAAGATCCGATCATTAGATTAAAAGTTATTCAGGGTTGTCCCCTTTTTTGACTCACTGTATATAGAACTAGCATTTTTGACTTCTTAAGGGACTGAGGTGGTGCGTGTGGCTTGTGTTTGCAGCCACAACCCTCTGGCCACTTTCAAAATCAGTAATTTCATTGTTTAAATACTCAGATTTGTATGGAATCATTGCTAATTAAATCTTGAATAACTAAAATAAAATATATTTCTTATTATTTATCAAATTTTATTCTTTATTTAAGGCAGTTCATGATTTTTTATTGATATTATTTAGCTGAAGCTTGATGCCTAAGGTAATCAGACATCCGAAAAAATTGCCAAAATATTTGCTATAGAAACTAAACTAATTTACCCAAACTAAAAGCTAAATTTACAAAGTTAAGAAATAATACAAAATTTGAAAAATACAAATCTACTACAATAAGGAACGAATTCACCAAATGTAGAAACAGAGGACGTAAATTAAGACTGGTCAGACCGAAATTTGACTCATTTTCAATTTTATTGGGCTTCTGAAGGCAACAGAAAAAGAAGAAGACTAAGAATTACACGACATACAATAATGAGAGCGGCTATTTTAAAAAAGCGTGACTTGACAAAATAGAGGAAGCTTGTCCCCAAGCTAGAAACCAAGGAGTTAGGAGAAATATACCGCAAGAAATACCATATCAAATTATAGTATAAAGTACCAGCATCCTAAATATTCATTTTACCAAAAAATCCATTTTTGCTTCAAAATATTATAGAGTAATTTTTGGAGTAAAATTTGTTGATTTTACGGTAATCATTACGGTAAAAATTACGATATAATAGATTTTTTGTTCGTTACATTTTGAACAAGAATTGTGAACAAGAATTTTACAGAAAAGTACTGGTACTCTGAGTACAGGTTTTTCTTTAATGTAAGTTCAGCTGGAAATTTTTACAATGTAGTCTGAATGCTTTATGTACGAAATGGTGTAAGGACCAAAAGTAGGTGAGCAATTTTATTTTCCTATTTAGTGGAAGCGTGGTTCAACTTTATATTTTATTATTGGTGTAGTCTAATTGTTCAGTATTATAGTTCATTTTTTTGATACTATTGTTTTACTTCCAATTGTTTTTGTTTGATATTGTCGTTTGGAGAAATTTTTTTTTGTGATTAGTTGTACACAATAGCATAAAGCTTTTTAAAATCTTTAAAAAAGTGTTATTAAAATTTCCGGTTATAAGAAATTCAAATTCAAAAGATTAGACAAATGATTTCTTTGTAAAAATGCACAAACTCTAAATTTTTAATTCTAATAAAACATGCATAAACATTTTCACTAAGTTGGTATAAGACAAGTCTCGAATATAATAAGGCATCGATGATAAAATAACTACATTTTGTTTGTAGTAAAAGACACTTGTTGTTGTTATAAATGTATATGACTTTAAAATTAAGGACACAATAAAAGTTATAAATTTATTTTAAAAAACCTATATATATAAATAATAGCTTTTTTTTCTATCACTTTCAAAGTACATTAAACCTCGTTTTTAAGTTTCGCAGCTTATTAAATTTTTAAAACTTGATTACGATTGAAGCTACAGAAAAATTATAAGTTGATGTAGACTGGTATCTTTTCAAGCAGCTTTCCTCTTACATTTTATACAAATAACTAAAACTTTAAAAATGGTTTACCTTATCGTAATTTTTTCACGCATTCACATTATGTTAACTTCAGCTTAGAGATTTAATTTGCATTTTATGTAATTTAAAGAAGTTCAGTCATAAGTCACGCATTTCTATAAAAAACAAATTGTACGTAGAATCTATCATAGGTTTGAATGGATAAACATTAGTATAAAATTAATCAATGATTAGCCCTATTTACTAATTAATGAACAATTTTACTTAATGAATAATGAATACTTAATGATTAATGAATAAGGTTATTGAAAATTTAATTTTTTTCAAACTTGCAATTACATTTATTAAATTAATTTAAATTGATGGAAAAATTTTCTTAAAAGTTTGCATTACATTAGGTTACATTGGCACTATTATTCAAATATTATTGTAGTAAATAAGCTAAAAAAAATTTTGTAAAACAACTGATTTTAAAAGTGATTGATTGATAATTGTTTTTTTTTGGTTCTCATTAAAAGGGACAATCTTTCAATGCACCTTTTAATGAGATTGCCATTCTTTTTTCAATCTTACAATTATGTATGTAAAGTCAACTTAAATTGAAAGATGACATATTCATAAATTTCGGAGGTTTATGTTAGCTCTGTTATTCAGAAACACTTTTAGTAAGTAAATAAAAAAAAGTGCTGTAACACAACTGATTGATAAAATTCATTTTTTTTTACTCATTAAAAGGAACAATCAAAGATTGTCGCTTTTGATGAGAATGTTATTTTTCAAGCTTACAATTATATTTGTTAAATAAATTTAAAGTGATAGAAAAAGTTTCATACATTTTTAAAAGTTTATATGAACTTTATGATTCATATACTTTTTTCAGTAAATAATTCATTGAATGCGCTGCAAAACAATTAATTTTGAAAACTGATTGATTGATCAAATTGATTTTTTTCTGTTCTCATTAAAAACTGAAATCAAAGAGTGTCCCTATAAATGAAAAAGTCATTCTTTTTAATAATTTAATTATTAATTAATTAATAAATTAATAACTTAATTAATTAATTAATTTAATTAATAAATGTAAATTAATTTAAATTGTTAGAAAAATTTTCATAAATATTAAATTTGCTATATTATTCACATACGTTATAACAAATAAGTTAAATAATGCGCTGCAAAACAACTAATATTTACAATTGATTCATAAAATTGATTTTTTTTTAAAAAATTCCTTAAAGGAAGTTTAGAGATTGTCCCTTAAAAAGAAAATAAAAAAAATTTTCAAGCTTACAAATCTCTTTGTTAAATTAATTAAAATTAATAGAATTTTTTTTATCCATTTAGAAAGTTCAAACTAGATTCATTAGTCATATATTTTTTAGCAAATAAGCTATAAAACAAAAGATTTATAAAATTGAATTATTGATAACATTGATTTGTTTCAATTTTTATTAAAAAGATCAAAGTTTATCCATTTTAATGTGAATGTCATTTATTTTCACGCTTACAATTATATTTATTATATTACTTTAAAGTGTTAAAAAATTTTTTTTTGAAAGTTTACATTATTCTATTATTCATGAACTTTTAAAGTAAATAAGTAAAATAAATGCACTGTAAAACAACAGCTTTTTTAACTTATTTTTTTAAAATTTTCATTAAAGGAACAATGAAAGATTATCCACTTAAATGAAATTGTCATTTTTTTAAACTTATAATTACATTTGTTATATAAATTTTATTTTATAGAAGTCATTGAACAGCCGACCTAATTTTTTAGTTTACGACTACCAATGTTCAAATCCGCAGCCTTGCCATTTTGAAATCGATACAGGAGACAAGGGAACTTCTGGATAAAGTATTAGGAGAAATTTGCTTTCACAGAGGACTTATTGAGGAAATGAATCGGCACTTGCGTTATATGGGGAGAAAAACCATGAAAACATAGCCTAACTACCAGGCCTTTAGCCTAACTGCCAGGGAACTCTAACCCTGATCCGTCTACCACTCAGGATATTTCACACCAGCACTGTATTCGTTGTGAGCCGGTCGCGGAATTCGTATCGATCAGCCATGATTGGGATTCGAACCCGTTTCACCACATTGAGAGGCGAATGCCCTATCTCCTGAGCAACCACATCTCTATGAAATTAATTTAAATTGATGGAAAAATTTTCTTACAATTCTTAAATTTGCATTAGCTCTTTAATAATATACTTTTTAGCAAATGAGTTAAAAAGTGTGCAGTAACAAAAGCAACTGATTTTTAAAAATGCTCAAAGAAACTCAGATCCAGAAAGACAAATATAACAAAATACGGATGGCAGGGAAATAAGTTGAGTTAGGGATAAGAGAAGAAAAATTTGAGGATTAAAACTACTTTAAATTTTTAACTTTCGGAATTGCTTTTGTAAAGGAGCTTATCTTTCAATTTATCAAAAGATACTCCAAAACTCTTATGAAGGTGTTTATTTTATTTTGGTTTCGAAATTTGCTTCAGATGAAATGTTTTGAAAATTCTTAAGATCCTCCGAATAATTCGTAATTTGAGATTTAAAATTTACTCAGATGTTTGAATGACATAAATAAGCTAGATTAGAAATTTGAAGTTTAAACTTATAACAAAAAATTAAAAATATTATTTATAACGAGGTAGCAACTGATTTTAGTTTCTGAAGAAGCTGGCTTGGTTTTATGTCGCCAAGTTCAATTCCGGTAATTAATCTGCGTATTTTGACATTTTAAATTTCTTCAAATAGGCTTAGATGCCTATCCTTGGAGTCTTTGTTTTACTTTCATTACTAATTATGTCCCAGATATTTTCTACGTATTTTGGTTCCAATTGTGATACCAGATAATTAAACTTTGTTTCTTCTGGTGTTATACTACTTATTTTAAACTGCGCTTTCTACTTGATGAAACCATATTTCCGGTTTATCTATCCAAAATGGAGGAATTTTTACAGTTACTTTGTACAACTCCTAGAAGCTATCCGTGTTTTTTTTTCCTCTTTGATATCATCTTTAAACATCACGCCCAAATAACAAAATTGTCGGCACTTATGAGAAGGCATATGCATATTAATGTATAGATAACTTCTTATGATAACAAGTGATGATTTTATAAAATAACTTATATTTACATATTTACAACTTATTTATTATCAATAAATGGAATACAATTTTTATCAATACAAAAGAAGCTTTTTTTAATAGTCTTATTTCTATTATTGCATCATCGCATTGCCACTCACTGAGTAGAAAACTTTAAAAGTAAACTATAATAAAATAAATCATGCTTATGTCTACCCTGCAAACTTAATATTTAATTCCAATACCACATACTTAAGTTTATTTTTGTATTATGTTATCAAATATTTTCCGACATTTACTTCTTAAACTTGGTAGTATTTTGGACCGCAGGTGTTTTCTTTGTTGTAAATTTTAATACGTAAATTTATTGATCAGGAGATGAATGATTTCACACAAGTAAAATTCATAATTAATTGTATGCATGTGACATCAATCTCAGACCATCAGTCATGAGAAATGATCATCAACTTGTCAGAGAATTGGTCTATATGAACTTTGTCGGTTGCTTATAGTGTTAAAATTTTTTAAATCTGCATTTAAAAATGCATTTTAAGACTTTTTCATAGATTTGTAAGTAAAAAAATTGTGCGAAGAATTCTCGTCTAGAGTGCAAGCAATCTTACATCAAGCGTTGTATTTGCGGTTTCTTTTCTTTGGCACAATTAGGTTGACTGGTTAATCATTATTCCAACAATAAAGTAATGTTATAATGCAAATATTATTTATTTTTAAGTTGGATAAAGGTATATCTAAACACTTACGAAAAAAAAAAAATTCGCAGCTTTTTTTGCTAAACTTATTTTTGATTTTTTCCCCTCTGCATGTTAATGTTTACAATGTAATGCTGTAACAATGTAATGCTGTTACAATGTAATGCTGTTACAATGTAATGCTGTAATGTAATGCTGCATTATTTAATAATTTTTTTAGATATATAATGAACATTTTATTAATAATGTTTTTATTTTAGATTGTATTAAGCTTGCATGGTTTCGTTGTTAACCCCTTATGAACCTTGTAAGTTTTGCGATAAAGTTTGCTTCTTCATCTTCATTAAATCAACCGTAAAATTCTATCAGAGCGGTGGCTGCCGTTTTTAAAGTTTTGCTTTTTCACTATTATTTATATTTCATTTATGATTTTAACTCTCAGGTAAAGCAGTTTTCCTAGTTTTGTCTTTCACCTTTATTTTCTTTTTTTCGTTATTAGGCAATTTTACCTGTTCTGTTTCAAATGTGGCGAATCTTGAGTATGGGTATCTACTATTTAGTGCTCAAAACATGTCGATTATTACCATTGAAATATTATTGAAGAAAATGAAGTTTTTAAATTATCAAATATAGCTTACATAATTTTTATCTAAAGCAATTTTTTTAAACAAATTTTGAATAAACAAGCAACTGTCAAATGACCACTTTTTGAAATATATATTCCTTCATTCTTACATGTGGCTTTATCTAACCCAGAACGTAAAAACATAAAACAACATGATCATGTAAAATCGTTAATATTGGAAAAAGAAAAACAGTTTAGAGCATTTCTGATGAATTCTTTATGATTATCAAAAGTGAAGTATTATATTTTTCTTAAATGCATTACAGAAAAAATGTAAAATATTAGTAAATCTCTAGTTATGTTAGTATTTATCATTTCATTTGCACTAAATTATAAAGGAAATAATATATTACTAGGAAGAAAATTTAATATTTTCAACAAAAAAAATGCCTTTTGTTTAAGTTTCTAGCCGGGTACTTTCATCCTTATGGCATTTGTGTTACCTTAATATCTTTCCCAAAAGCTTCGTTACCGTGAGTTAATTTATACGTTTCTGTCTTATCGACTTTATTCTTCTTTTTCTTTTGATATTGAGAACAATAGAGGCTAGGAGAAAAATGGATAACCTGAAAGCCCCAAAGAACTAAAGAAAGAAAGAACTGTCAGCGGAATTCCGAGTGAAAAGTTCTTTACAGAATTCCAGCTACCTGGATTTTTTTGAACAATTTGCATCATAGATCAATATAGAGTAAGAAATCTAAAGAAATAATCCAGTAAAAACGTTTAACATATCAATGTGTTATTAGATTTAACTTCTAATAAAAGCGAAATATATTTGTTTTCCTTCTACTTATTTATCCTACTTTTGATAACTTGTTCATTTCTAATATAATATATAAAGTATGTTACTGTTAAAGTGTCTAATTCAGTTATTTAATAGAATAACTAGGTATTTTATAAAATAATTAAAGTACATAATAGAAGAAATAAATTGTATATATATATATATATATATATATATATATATATATATATATATATATATATATATATATATATATATATATATATATATATTCATATATATATATATATATATATATATATATATATATATATATATTCATATATATATATATATATATATATATAGACCAGTCGATTTCAAGACTCGACTGGTCATCTCTAGTCAACAATAAGGGTATTAAGAAAACTTCTCCCTCAGACCCTCGTGGTACACAATTTTAATAATTTCTTTTAATCAAAATGATAAAAGATTTTTCGCGTGCATTCTTTAAGATTCATTGCACAGTAAAATTTATAATACTTAAAAAAATATGATATACAGAGTAGAAATAAAAATAAGACCACCTGAATAAACTTTGGTCAAATGATCAGATTTTCACGTATTATGATGCAATCTTAACTATTCCATAAAATAACCCAAATGCTAATTACTTAAGCCCAGACGATGTTCTAAGTTACGAAATCAGACACAAAAACGCACATTTTTCGGTATATTTGGGTTCAAAATATAGAGAAAGGAAGCCACAATAATATTTATAGTGGTAGTTACGCCACAATTATTTGCATTTATATTTTTTATTTACTTATGTTTATTTATTTATGATTTCACCTACATTTGCAGACAAGTGTGCTCTTTCTAAAAATCGGCTTATAAGCCATTTTTAAGTCAAAAACATATTACACAAAATAGAATGGTGCATCATAAAGATATAACCAAGAATACGAGTGGTTTCGAACTCGCAACTTCCAAACTACAATAGTTACATCTTTGTAATATCCTTGTTTAACTTGTGCTACCTGTTCTTCAGCTTGACAAAGGCTTTTAATAAATCATATCTTGTAATGAACATGCAAATCTGCAGATTTATGTGAAACAGCAAATAAATAAATAAATACTTGGACTAGTAATGATATTTTTTTCTACTTATTCAGTTTTTCGAGAATCTATTTGTCTGAATAGTGTTGCCTTTCCATCAAGCGATATGTTAAAGTGCGGTAGAGAGTTCCGTTCGTAACCGGGAATGTGTAACTATAAATAAATATATTTAGTTTAGATACATAAATGAAGGACGCTGGTGTTGAAAAAACAAAAGCCTACTTTTTTTCCCTTCAGTACGATATGGCATTATTTGCTTTCTTTGTTTTCTCGATTTTAATTCAACTAGGTTCGAGTGATTTTCAAAAACCTTATACTGAAAATGCCTTAAAAATGTTACCGAATTATTTTCTGCGTACTAATAAATTATAAACCACATAAGTTATAGTGATTGCGTGTGAATATTTAGGAAAGTAAATAAATGGATATTAGATAAATTATTTAATTGGATAATTAGAGAAATAGATTATAAGTAAATAATAAAAATTATTGAATAAGCAGAAAATTAGAAAAGTAAATAATGGATAATTGGATTAAGTATTTAGATATAAATAATAAAAGTAAAAGAAATGCGTATTTTTACAGAATAGGATGAGGATAAATGCTACAAAACTATTTTTACATGAATTTATTAAACAAATAAAAAACAGCTGTTTTGGTAAACTGATCCACGGAGAAAAAAACTATTGTCAAATCTACCAGATTATGGTAAAATGCATTGTGCTTTTGCTTTTATGGGTAAATTATTTTTCCCCGCATGATTTTGGCAAAAATATATAATAATATTTCATAAAATTTGGGTAAAATTTTGTAATTTAATCATGATACCTTAGAGTATACATAAAAACTATTTTTTTTGGTAAATTTAGTTTTTAGTTTTGTATTTTCGCGAAATGTCTGGTAATAAAAACTATAATTTTGAAACCAGAATTTCCAATTAACCTTTAAAGTACGAACGGAAAACTACCAAAGGAATGGTATAAATATCGTATATTTTGTATTTTATGAACTAAAATTTGTATTTTTTTCATCCAGAAATTTTATTACCATTGAGTACGGTAATTTCAAAGGAAATATTATCCTTCTTGCATCTTCAAGCTTTTATTTATCCTAATTGACAAAATAAAACCAGTTTTCCACCGAACCAGTTTGCTACTCAGATAAAAATAAAAATGGAGTGTATTTTATTTTATCCTGTCTTGTTCATATCAGCGAATAATTTATTAAATCTCAGCAAAAAGGAGGGAATAAAATACAGTTTCCATAGATTAAAACTGTTTTTCGAATGAAAGAGATTAAATTTATGAAAGGCGGCGTTATTTAGCATCACACGATTTAAAAAAGAGAAATTGAGTGAAATGCAAATTCAAAAGAAACAGACTGCTGAAACTAAGAGCCCATTCAGTATAATTTTTTTTTAAAACTAGTCTTTAGAATATTTGTTTCAGCAAACAATTTTTATTTTTATTTTACCAGGAAACATACTTTAGGTATAAGAGTGTGATATTTTTCAGGTTATAAAACACGCTTAAAAAAGTTTGATATTTCCTTTAAAAAGAGGGAAGAGCGTGATAACAAATTGAACAAATTAAATTAGATTTTATAGTTTGTTTTTTATCATTTTCATTTTTAACTGCATTACAGTACCATAAATTTTTTTTTTAAAATTCTAGCGGTATTTTAAGAGTGTTAGTATATCTATGAAAGTTGTTCTTCGCTATTGAGCGCATTTAATTTGTTGAGATTCTGCATATTACCTGGGTTTATTTTTGAATGCATAATTTTATGTTTAAAATTTGCTATAAAGCTTTAAAGTTTACAATCTGTATATTTTTTAATAAATAATGTATAATAAATGTAATTGAAAATTATCACAATTGAAAGTTTGCAATAATAAATAATGAATAATACGCCAATAATAAATGATAATAATAAATAATAAATATCAAATAATAAGTAATTTTGCATTTAAAAACCCGAGAAAAACTGTAGATGATCGAGTTAACATATCCAGATGCATCTATAAAAGGCGTTTAAAAAAGTTTGATATTTCCTTCAAAGAAAGTTAAGCAAAACAAATTGAAAATTAGATTTATTAAATTAGATTTTATTGTTCTTTTTAATCATTTTTGTGTTTACTGTATTGCTATGTCATAAAATGCAATTACTGTATTGCTGTGTGCAAATTTAAATAGTGTTAGTATATTTATGAAAGTTATTCTTTGCTTTTGAGCCTATTTACTTAGTTGAGATGCTGCATAATACCTAGGTGTATTTTTGAATGCATAAATTTTATGTTTAACATTTGTTTACATTACAGTTTAAAATCTGTCCATTTTTCAATAAATAATATCTAATAAAATTAAATGAAAATTATCACATTTAAAAGGTTGCAATAAAATATAATAAATATTATGCTAAGGATAAATGATAATAGTCAATAACAAATAATAAATAATACGCAAAAACAGTATATAATCTAGCTAACATATCTTTATGGATTTCAGTGAATAAAAAGAAACAGTAGCTTATATGGAATTCTGATCACAAAATGAAAACTCTAGAGGAGGCAAATTTATTATTAATGAGTAAAATGCTAACAATAGAATATCTAAAAAAACACAGTTAATATGGAACTAATTTTATTGTTAGTCATGTCAAAATGTTATCCAACTGCAAATGAATTTGTTCTTTTGAATGTTTAAGGAAGTATCTAAATATTTTAGGAGGCATGAAAAAAAAAAATCCTTTTCTCATTGAAATTGTTTTAACTAGTGTTATATATATATACGTATACCTATGAACGAAAATAAAAACACCTCTCATAAACAAATTTTTTTCCCTTCCTTTTTATATGCATTTTTGGACCATTAAAAGAAATGTAAAATTCTTGGACACAACAAGACATATAGCTCTTTATTTTAAAAAGAAATCTCTTTTATTAATCTCACTTTCAGAGAAATGATCTAAAAACCATTTTAATTTACTCGTAAATAGCATGGTTGCATTCTTGAAGCTTTTTCATAAAATAATTAAACTAATATCTCAGAAAGTATACATATTTTTTTTAAGTTTTGAAACATTAACTAGCGAAAAATAAATCAGGTTTTCTGTTTTTTTTTTTTTTTTTAGTTTTATTAAATGGGATCTAAATAATGGATTTTATGCTTATATACATACATTTTAGAAGAATTTAATTTTGTTGGAGATGCTTTCTGTGTAGTTCTTCTTTGATTTTAATCAACGTCACTCTCAAAGATTTTTTTTTCTTTATTTTTAGATTATGTCTTTGAATTATGGTTGTGGCTTTATTTATATTTTTTTATCCTTTACTTTGTTGTTTTTTCATCAAAGGAGGATTGAAAAATGAATTCTGCAGTAGATCTCGTTTTAATTAAGACATAGTAAATTAAAAACTGAGATTATGAATATTTTATAAATTCCCCACAAATGTTAAATTTTCTAGACACAACGCAACTAATAATTAATTTGTAAATATGATGATTAAACCTCGGTATCTTAACAATAAAAAACATGCATTTTAATAAATATTTAAATACTAAACTCTACAATGAATTATTTTTTGTATGAATTGAAATTTAATCTTAGTGAAATATTTTTTAGTAAAAACTATTTTAATTGTACTTCTTTTAATTCCAGTTAGCTTAAATTGTTAGTACTCTGATTTCTTAAAACTAATAACTTCAATATAAAAGGAATTATCCCTGAAGGAATGTGATTGTTCACACTACTTAATACTTTTAATTATATTTTAGTAACTATAATATTTATTAATTTTAATAAAATTTATATTGTAATTTTTAAATAAAAAAAGATTTAAATATTTATGTCCGTTTTCTTTTCTTTTCTTACTTTTTATTAAATAGTAGTTCAAATCATCGCTTTTAAATTATTAAATGAGGTTTTTCGTATTTATATACATATTTAAATCAGATTTAGTATCGGAGGATTAGTCTTCTGTTTTATTCTTTTTTTAAATTTGAAACACTGTCACTCTTGAAGAAAAACAGTTTTTATTATTATTTTTATTTTTTTATTAAATAGTAGTTCAAATTATCGCTTTTAAATTGTTAAATAATGGTTCTTTCGCTTGACACTCGGTGGCTGAGTGGTAGCGCTTCGCGCTCCCGTGCCACAGGTCTTGGGTTCGATCCTCGGACCGAGCAATATTGACTCAGCCTTTCATCCCTTCAGTAGTAAGATAAATGAGTACCAAGCGTGCTTGGAAACTAAACACTGGGGGTACCGCGTTCGGATGACCACCTGACCGGAACATCTGCTCATGCTCCCCAGACCCCAAGGTTAACGAAAATAAGATGGGAACAGTAGACTTTGGCCCTCTATGGCCTGTCGTGGCACTGAGTTTAGTAGGTTCTTTCACTTACATAAATATTTAAATCGAATTTAGCATCGGAAGATTTGTCTTCTGTTTCACTCTTTTTTAAATTTTAACGAGTGCCACTCTCAGAGTAAAACATATTTTCCTTTTTATTAAATAGTAGTTCAAATTTTCGCTTTTAAATAATTAAATGACAATTCTTTCTATATACATATTTAAATCGATTTAGTTTTGAAGGATTTGTCTTCTGTTTTATTCGTCTTTTAATTCTAATCAGTATCACTCTCAAAGAAAAATAGTTTCTTCTTTCTTTTTCTTTTTTAGAATTAACTCTGACTAATGTCTGAGGCGATTTGCTTAAATGTATTTTCACCAGAATCTGCTTTGCTTCTCACAAGATCTTACTTTAATTAAAACACCAAAAACTAAAAACTAAGATTAATTAAAAATAGTTATATATATATATATACATATATATATATATATATATATATATATATATATATATATATATATATATATATATATATATATATATATATATATGTTCAAAATGAAAATAAAACAAAGGTAAATTACAGACAAATGAAAAAAAAAGGGGGGGGGGAAATAATAATAACAAAAAACTGGGGAAAGAAAAAGAATTAATAATAATAATAAAAAAAAAAGTTTTTTTAAAAAACCGGAAAATAAAAGATATAATCTTTTCATCAGCCCACACGATTATATCCGAAAAAGAGTGCTTTCTAATATTGTATCATTATAGCCAAAGCAAAATATATCAATACAATAGTGTGAGGAGCACTCAATTTTTTTTTCAAATCATACGACAAATAAAATAAAACACAATAAGTAAAAATAACACGTAAAAACAGAAAATAAAATATAAAGGAAGAGCAGAATAAAACAAAATCTATAATGCGAGCAGTGAAATATAATGGACTTACATGAACGGGAAATTTTTCAAGAATGATTTAAGGGGACACGGGACCTTTAAAATGAATTTTAAAAAAAGAAAAAAAATTGGACTTTAAATTAATGTTTTTAACATGTTTACACCTCTCTTTGCTAAATATTTAAATAAATATTGTCAAAAGGGATTTTTTTTTCATAAAATCCCTAAAAATAGGGAAAATATAAGAAGTATCGAAAGACACAAAAATTGAGGTTCGCGTCTCAAAAATCCTCCAAACAACTCAATTTTTTTTTTTAGATAGTTGGCAGTATTATAAATATTCATAAGGATCAGTTAGTATTTAACTGTAGTAGATTTTTGTAAAAAAAAAAAAAATCACTTTTTTACAAGCTTTTTTCTAAAAAACGAGCATTTAGGAGTTTTCAAAGTACAATAAAAAATTGAAAAAGTAATATTTCACAAAACTAATCCTTGAGTACCTTTATAATACAGATATGAAGCACAGGGAGAAATATTTTTCAAATAACTAAAAAATTGAGACGCGTACCACAAAACGAAACTGGAAAATTTACAAAAAAACTAACTGGAGAAAAAGGTATATTCTTGTAAAAATCTACTCTAAACTTATAATTTTCATAAATGTTTACATAAAATCAAATTTAAACTTTATAAATGATTTTATAGTTGTAAAACGTTCTTTGTTTATTTATATATCGTATAATTGTTTGATATTTATACGCAAAAAAATTTTTGCGTAAATATTGAAAAATGCAAAAAAAAGGAAAAAAAATAAATAAATAAACACACAACAAATACTTCATGCTTTCTAAAACTACCCATATTACCTAAAACTTCAATTACATATATATATATTATGATATTATAATTGCTTACAATTAATACTTATAATTAAATTTTATCAGTTTTTTTATTTACTTTTCACATTTTTTTCATAAATATGCTGATATTTTTTTGACACTTGAATCAAATTTATAATCTCCTATAAAAAAGTAACAACTAAGTGATCTTGTAGTAAATAAAAAATAACTCTTGAATCAAAACTAAGAAATCATAATTTATTTTGCCAAAATATAGTTTTGCGATACTAGCCGTGCACATAAAATATACATAAAGCATGTGAATCGTGTCATCAACCAAAATTTTCATAACCATCATCAAATTACTTATATTGAGTACAATATATTTTGTTTATTTTATACATATAAATATTTATCAATTATGTATGAAGAGAAAGTGCACACAAATGACAAGCAGTATAAACCAAATAATAAAAAAAGAAGCACAAAAATTCAAAATTTAGTTTTTGTAAAAATATTGTTGATAGAAAAAAAAATATTTTAGAACCAAGCACTATAGTTCAAAATGCACCAGCACCATATGTGTTGCCCTCAATGGCTTTTATTTTTTTGTCTGCTTTCTTATCACAAATTTTTTTTTCTTTTGCTGCCTTTCTATAGGTAGCTGTGTGTCGCCTTTGGCTTTGCTTTATACGTCGCTCATCAATACGGCGAGCTACATTATTCGAGCCCTTGTCATTTTTTAGAACAGTTGTCGCAACACTACCCATGTTAAAGTTGCTCACTGCTGTTGTAGCTGCCATCTCCAACCGCCTCTTTGAAACGAAAACATTTTTGGAGCACATACTCCAAATTACACTATGCAGGCTTTCGTTTGCATTTTGAGTTTTCGCAGAAGTGCAACGTTTCAAAAGTTCATCACAAGCGAGTCTCTGATAGACAGGAAGCACTTTTGCGACAATAGCATCACTTATGGTAACTTTCATAGTCGTGTGACTTGGTATTTTTCTACCAAGTGCCTTGGCGCGATTGTGAAAGCACCAAGAATCACCCCCTATAGGACACTTGAAATGCTTAGGGTGGGCATCTGTTGAAGAACAGTGGTAAAGTGATGCAAATATTGCTGTCTTCATTGCGGTTAGATCTGGAGCATTTTTGACAATGGCATTTCTGTAGTAATTTTGGAGCCTAGTTATAATACCATTCGTCAAATGTCCCTTCTTTTTGCCACCGATGCGATCCCCTTTCACTTTGAACTCGTTTACCTTGTTACGAAGGGCTGTGCCAAGCCTCTTCGCAACGTGATTAACACACTCCTCTTTGTGTAAATCCACATCTTTATAAACTTTTAAATTTTGTAAATGAATGAATGTTTTTGAATCTCCATCTGAAAGAAGTACAGTATACCGCATTTGGCACTGTTCAACGGAACGCTGCCACAAAATGCTGGCAGCGAACACTTCCATAGCATTTGAAGATCCGTCATAGTTCTTTTCACACATGCCGGAACTTCTATGACCCTCGTGCCATATGTGAAATTCAGGTGAGGAAGTGCCAAGTTCTTTTGCCGTAACTTCACATAAGTGGCAATATTTTGACACTATAGTAAAGTCCACGACAATGCCAGTGAAAATGTCAATAACACAGCCAATTCCATATAAAGAGCAATGGCCACGTTTCATCCACGTTCCGTCATATGACACTCCAATATTCAAAATCCCTTCGTCATCTTCACAGGAACAGTTATACTTTCTATATTCTTCCCTCACTTTCATTCTGCACTTTTGGAGAACTTCATTCTTGACCGCCTTATTTTCTTCTGCAAGGTGAAGAACATATTTGTCAAATGTTTTTCTATCCATCGGTTTCAGTCCCATTGTCGCAGAGAATTTTTCCAAAGCAAAATAGCCTTTGCCTACATTCAGAAAGGCTGCAACCACATCTTTGTTTACGACAAACTTTTTACTGTCAGGCATTCTGGGACTTGAAAAAGTACTGCTAAAAGCATTATTGCAAGCCTGGCAATAGATTTGCAATTTAGCTGAAAGACCATATTCAGTTGATTTTCTGACATCAAGGCAGTGCTGTTCACAACTAGAGCATTTTAACTCTTTCAGAAGAGAAGGCCAAACCTCATCAGCAATAATTGTGCTTGATGACACTGGCAAATCAGTATCATTACAATATTCATCTGAGAAAAGATGTAATTTTTTTTCACTTCTAGATGTATTAGGATCATCTGGAACAGGCTCAGCAGAAGAAACATTTTCAATGTTTTTATTCCATCTAGCTTTATTTCTAGCTTCAGCTAGTCGGCGTTTTTTAGATGGATGTGATTTTGGAGCATGCCATCTGGAGTTAATTTTATGCATTTTTAGCAAAAAATAAATGTAAAAAAGTAATAATAAACGTAACGAAGCAAAAAATAAACGTAATAAGTAACAAAAAATCAATAAATAACAATCAAAATAAGTAGTTTTAGACGTGTTCAAAATGATAACAAACGACGCCAAAAAAACATAAACAAATGCAAGAATGTAAACAAACCCACAGTTAAAGTTAATATTATGTGTTGCCAGATTTGTTTCATTATATTATTAATTATTATAATCATCAATAATTATAAAATTAAATAAAAACATAAAAATATTTTTGACATCTGTTGCAAAACGGAATTTGACAGCTATCACGTAATGTAAACAAACTCTGGAGGCCACGCCCACTTTTTTTAAAATCGCCATAAAATCTTAAATATTTGACGGATCAAAAAAATTTTTTCGGCAAATGATAAAGACTCATTTATTACATATTTTTAGCCAAAAAATTTTTTTTCACAAATTTGAACATTTTAAGGTCCCATGTCCTCTTAAAATGTTTACGTAACAAGATTGCCAGATTGCAAAATATGAAAACTATGAAAACAAAAGCGCAAATTGAGTGTAACTAGAGGAGTTAAATATAAGAAAAATGAAAAAGCATTACAAATTTCTTTTAGTTTTGTTTTTTGTTTGGAAATCTAGCAATCTAAACACAAGAAATGCAATCTAACTATTCATAATGAAAATTTAAAAACACTACTCATCTCCGATATCGATAAACTATTTATAATCATGCTAGTGAGAAAGAAAAATAAGAAGATAAAAATATATATATATATATCTGCAGTACTTTCTTTCGGCCTTCATGACTTTTTATGTTGAAGAGAAAAAAAAATATATAAATAGAGACTTCTCTCTTTTTTTTTTTTCACTCGCTAAATTTTCCGCCGACCTTCATGTGAAAGGAACTTTTAATAAAGAAGCAAAAAGCTTCTCCCTAAATTTAATATAAATCACGCACATTCACTTTTGTTTTCATATAAGTCTTCGGGAGTTCACACACGTGCACATATCACTGGTGTTTTCACAATTTGAGCACTACGGAATCGTAGGGTCATCGGTCATTTCCAGATTGGACACTGTAGGGTCATCTCGATCAACACTATGGGGGCGCACATCAAACGGTTTCAGAGAGGCCTGTGACGAGTTCGAGCTAACGTCAGCATTCTAACAGCGATGAAGGTACGGGTAGTTAAAGATGGAGTAGTGATATCAGTCCTTCCTTTATTTTTTTTTCTTTGCGGGATAGGCAACTTTCTTCTTTCGTCCCCCGGGATGAGGTTTTCGAATTTACAGGCGATTCCTCGAAAGATTTTCGAAACACTGGTTTCCTCCACTAAGCAAATATCCTGCAAGACTTATAATAACAGGGCTACAACCCTGTTATCAGTGGTGTATTTAGCTTTAATAATGCAGTCGTAAGCCATGATACACTCCAAAAAGCTTTATTAAAGGCAGTAGGCTGGTATCGATAACAATTCACATCCACTCTCCGCAAGGGAGGGGGTGGACAAGACTTTGGACAATTCCGGAACAGCTTATCAGGATCACAACATGATGAAAAAGACATGCGAAAAGCATTGCTCTCGCTTTTATACTAACACATTTTGGCGTAAAAAGGCACAGTCTTTGAAATACTTGTTTCCTTACGCATTAAGGAAAATCATTCCATGCTTCCTTATATGGAAGTGAAAGGGGGAGAGATTCTAAAAATAACTCAATAGTATGTTTATCTGCCTTGAATTCCCAAAATAGAATCTCTCTACGCTTATTCTTTAACAAAGACATTTTATGAAAACGGAAGACTTTTAATTCTTTTATTAACCCACTGGCGGTTAAAGAAATGGGCGAAATTGGGAGAAAGTTTCTCCCCTACACACAGTTCCCCTATCTATTAACATTGGAAAACCGGTTGTGCTATGCAGTGAAGACTGCAGGTTAAAATACGACTTTCTACGAGCAGAACCGTCAGTGGGTTAATACAAAAGTATTATATTTTTTGTATTACATATATATATGTAGGATAGAGATAGCATGTAGGGTGGTGGGGACCACGTGCAAGAGGTCGTGATTTCGATCTCTGCATGCCAAATATTCTGATAGGTGCATGTTGAATCTGTCGGGTCACAAAATCCTCCATATACCCATAGGAAATCATACCTCTTGGGATACTGTATATGACAATAATTCTTCTCTCGTTCAGGTCAAAATTATGATCTGTGGATGAATGACTAGATATATGAATGGGTCCGAGCTGTAAACGGACAGTGAGTTATGTGCGTGGCAGGGTTGAATACTTTGTCATAGATAGCGCCACAGAGAAACAAGGAAGCGCACTCCCTTTGCCTTTATGGCATATTTATGGCGTGTTATTTTTTCCCAAAATATATATCCTGCTTATATCAAAAACAAAATGCTATACATATCATTCTATTAAAAAAAAATTCCAAGCAGTAAAATATTTTTGATACTTTAATTTTGCATGCTATTTATCTCTATGCTACAACGTGCCCGGATACTGATATTCAAAGAAACTAGTTTTTGTAAGAGGTTTTATTTTAGTAGATTTCAGACTTTTCAAATGATGCTAATTTTATCATAAATCATAAAAAAAGAACATGTTAATACCCTCTTCCGAATTCAAAATTAAAATATGAGTGAAAATGCCTGAAAAAAAAATAATACTAATATTTTATGCAGAGCATTATTTGTTTTAAAACTGATATTTATTCCATAAAACACCTACGTTATAATAATCCACTAATAAATAACTGACAAAGTTTCCAAAAAGATAATGCAAGTAATCGCTTTTAATTTTGGGCATCACATCCCTAAATAGTGAAATGACTTATATTTGGTAAAAAAATGGTTTTTTTTACACCATCTTTAAGAAATATGCGCCTTCTAAAACGTGCTAAATGTTTTATAAAGAAAGTGCATTAAACGGATTTAATGAAGACTCATGGGAAAAGGGAAAGAAAAACGGGTGGTTCTTTTAATTATGAAGAAAAGCTGTGTGAAAGTTTTTTCAGAATTCGTGTTCGAGAAGATTTTTTTGTTACCCACGCCTTCTAACGTAACAGAGAAGTAAGGAAAACATTAATGAGACCTATTCTAATACTTAATGTAATTATATGTCTTGAAGTGGTGTAAAAAAACTGTGTTTTTTGGTGAATACAAAAAGTTAACCTTCTTGTTGAAAATAATATATTTTTTTTAATTAACTCTCTCTCAAAAAGATATTTTATCACACTTTTTATCTAATGCATACATAATTAGAGTTATTAAAAGTAAACAGATTTGCTATTTTTAAGCTTATGTCTGAAGAATTGCACCTTTAAAAACTTTTTTTGAAATATAATTTAAGATGAAATGCTTTCTAGGTGGTACTATAAACTAATAAAATTAAAATTAAATAAATTTGAATTTTTACAAACGCAATGACAGAACTGAAAGCTTTATTTCACGTCGCAATGATTTTACATATTTCCTTCGGAGTTCAAGGAAACATTCTTATAGTTCAATGTCTCATCCAGCTACTTGAGAGCGTTTAACTAGATAACTCTAAAATTTCAAATAATTTGAAAAATACTTTTTTTACAGTCTGTTAATAGTAGAAAATTTTTAAATCATCTTAAAATTTAAAACATTAGGTACAGTAATTGCCATAACTAAGCGACTCTTGAATTTGATTACATGATACTATGGTACAAAATTAATAGAAATATGGTTTAATTAAACACCGTATTATGGCTGCATATCATACATGGAATTCAACGTATCATGGCTAAGAGTGCAAATGTAGTAAGTATAAACGTTCTCTGAGTTGACGTGAATATAAATGAAACAAGTTTTCTTAAATTTTAGGAAACGTTTTCTCCAAATAGTCTTTTTTAGAACTCGCTTCAACGGAACTTTCTACTTAAATGTTTAGAAAGTCATCGACATGAATATTGTTAAAAATAGCATTTGTCGCATGAACAAATATTTTAAAAGTTTTCATAGTTCTTGATTAAACCATGAAACATATTAACTTTTATTTGTAAGCGTGAGTTAATTTTATTAACTTTTAACTTATTTTGGTACAGAAACAAAACACTTAAACATTAGTAAATTCTCACCCTTATTATTTGTAATTGAGAAACGAAACAATTATCAAAGAAACACTTTTGTTTATCTTTTTTTCGTTTCTTTCATTCTTTCTTACCTTTTTTTTTTTTTTTTCTTCAAAAAGAGATAACGTACGCTTGGCATCTAAATTATTGAAACGAAACATAAAATTAAATAAAACGACTAAATTCCTTTAGAGTAAATTTTGAATAGATTTTCTGTAATATAATGCTTCAAGTATACACTTTAAATAACACAAAGCTTTAAAATTGAGTTTTACACACTGATGAATAAAA
Source organism: Parasteatoda lunata (assembly GCA_949128135.1). Taxonomy (NCBI): domain Eukaryota; kingdom Metazoa; phylum Arthropoda; class Arachnida; order Araneae; family Theridiidae; genus Parasteatoda; species Parasteatoda lunata. Next base: position 23,332,314 of record OX421981.1, on the reverse strand, counting down.
GGTGTTTAAAACCTTTTGCAGTGTTGTAGTTATATTCTTCCGAATTGTATTTCAAATTCAATTTGTGTAGAATGGCTTATCGATTTAGAAATAAATGCGTGCATGCAAACGGTTTAAAGCAAAATCAGTTTAAAAAGTGATAAAATAGTTGAAGCTATATGGAATGTGTTTCAAGAAAAAATACAGCAGTAATGAAAAGCTATATTTAGATCTTTTACTGTTGTGTTGTTTAACGTAATAAAAAGTAAAAAATAAATACAGAATTTAATTTAATTTAATTTGAATTTATACCGGGAAATAGCATTTAGCTTAATTAATTTAAATTTAATGTATTTTAATTTAATTTATTTTAATTTATTTTATTTTAAGTTTATTTAATATATTTAATTTTAATTTAATTTAATATAATTTAATGTGCAGAATTTTAACATTTTTGGGTTTTTTAGTTTTGTAATTTTGACTAAAATATAAATATCTACAACTTAATATTTTAGGAGTGATGTCAGATTTGAGTGAAATAAGAATAATTTTCATAATCGATGGATATAATAATTGGCTTTAAAGGAATTTTACATTAAATTCAAAGTTATAAATCTTAAAAAAAGTTACATATAAAATAGCTAAATTAAGTATTCTTTTTCTTCTTTTAAAACAAAAATATGTTTTATTTGATTAATTAAGTTACAGAATCGCTAAAGTTAGTTAGTATAGACTTAAAAATTTTATTTATCTCCAGTTCAGTAAAACTTAAATAAAGGCTGCTGTGGATAATAAGAAAACCGGAAAATTTTCAATTAAATAGCAATTGTTTTACAAAAATAACTTTTTAAGAAACATACAGCTTTAGCTTTTAGAAAAGTTATTACATTCAAGTAAATCACAAACACGTGAATTTATATTCACTTAAATTAGTGAGTAACTAATCAATCAGTGAGTAAATAAAATTTTTTTTGTGACTTACACAAAAAAAAGAAACATATTAAAGAAGAATGATTTTTTAAATTTATTACATTGTTGTTCTTTATTATTTAAATAAAATGAAGTAAGAATTTAGTACATTTGTTTAAAAATGATGTAATTTTTTTCTAAATGATTTAAAAAACTTTCCTAATTTGCTTCTAAATATTCATGACCTTATTAAGCATAAAGGCTACAAATATTTATATGATACATGTTTAACATAATTTTTTTTTTTTACCTGTCAGACACAGAAAACGAAAGATATCGTTGAATTATTTTTGAATAAATTAAAGCTTCATATATGCGGAAAATTAGAAAGAGCTCCAAAATCACTTAATTAACTTATTTATAATAAAAAATAATAAGGATGTAGTACGAATGGATGTTTAAAAAATTGCTTGAGAAATTTAAACAATTGCAATGCTTAAGATCTATAGTAAAAAATCTGCTTGGTTCCTAAAAAAAAAGGAAAAAAGAAAAACATTTTTTGGGTTAGTATATTGTCCTTAAATTGAAGTTTGAGCCTATTTATCTCAGAAAATATGTTTTCAAATATAAAACTAACTCAGTTACATTTTATTATTTGTTAATAATTTAAATAAAAATCTAGTAAATTTTTGAATTTGAAAGAAATGATTTTGTTTATATTTTAGTGTTTTGCGCATTTTTTGTCTATATATTTTTTTACTTTAAAATTACATGTACAAATTAATTAAAAATGATTTTTGCCCTAAAATGATTGTAGGACTAAAAATACAATCAGGTATTTCATTTTTTAAAAATAATCTGTCAGAATAATTTTGAATTTGAATTTCATTTTAAAAGAAACACAATTGAAATATTTTAACGAGTCATGTTTAACGAGTAATTTTTGAGCGAAGGTTTAAACTCATTTTTGTGATTTTGAAATGACAACAGTTAAGTTTTTCAGTAATTGCAATAAATATAAGATGATAAGGTTAACGAGATTATAATGAATAAATCAATATTAAATTTCGCTTCATTTTTTTAAACTTTTATCGAAGTTTCTATAAAATAAATATGCCAGGTCTCAAATATTTAACTTCTAACCAAATTTCATTAGAATAAGAAAATCATTAAACTACTAAATATAATAATTACAATTTTACAAAAAGGTGTTAATAGAAATTTAAACATAAATATATTTAATTAGTTCAAAATATTCCTTCTTAAGTAATCATTTAAAAAGCAAAATAGAATTAATATAAAATGTCTTTTTATTTTCCTACAAATATTTAGGGATAGCTCTTAATTAAGAAATTTAAATTAGAGTTGACTAGCTAAGATGTATATATTATTACTATTTTGCGTAGAGGTTTCTTCCAAAGCACAATTATAACGAAACATCACATCTGTTTCAGCAAGGAATAGCGCACATAGAATATCACCATTGAAATTATGTCGCGCTTATGCTATTAAGGAATTAACGTTTCCGAAAAAAAGCAGCGGAAAGACATTTAATTACTGTCGGGAAAATAAATATTGCGGGTAACAAACCGAAAATATTCTTCAATGAAGGTGGAAAAGAATAAAATAAATGAGAATGAAGTAAGGTATAATAAAAGAGAATATTAAAAACAGCATCGCCATATGCTCCGCAAAATAAATGTACTTTTATGTCGAATTTTATTACAGCTTGTTTTGAACAATTTATTTGAAATACTTAAGAGGATATAACGAGTTTGTGATTTGAAATATGTTTGGGGTTGAAGCTTTAATCCAACATGTAACATAACAAAGATGGATAGTTGAGAAAAATAGAGTATTACTCGTAATTTATATTGGATTTATGTCTAATGTTTATAACATTAAATTTGTATTTTTATTAAGAAATGAAGTAAAAGATGGATAATTCAGAAAAATAGACTATTACTTGTAACAGATATTTGGATAATTTTTAATATATCTAACTTCAAATCTGTATTTTTATTAGAAGATAAAGAAAACAATGACAGATATATTTTAGAAAAATAGAATACTACTCATAACATTAAATTTGCATATTTATTAAGAAATAAAGTAAACAAAGATGAATATTTCAGCAAAAAAGACTACTATTCGTAACAAATATTTTGATTATTTCCAATATATATAAATTTAATTTTGTATTTTTATTTAGAAACAAAGAAGAATATTTCAGCAAAATAGACTATTACTCATTATATATATTGAAATTATTTCTAATATATATAATTTTAAATGTGAACTTTTTTCTTGAAAATAAGTAAACAAAGATGAATATTTTAGAAAACTAGACTATTATTCTTGATAGAAATTTAGATTATTTCTAATATTTGCAATTTTAAATTTGTGGTCTTATTTAAAAATGAAGTAAAGTATGAATGAATTATTTTTTAACAATTAAAATGCATATTTTAATTGTTAAAAACAATTGGAAAGACTTGACCATTAATAATTTAATTGATAGGTAAAATTATAGCACTGTATGGTAAACTATTCATTTAGTACTTTCTCTGTTCATATGGTAATGGTTTACCGCACTTTCTGATTTTTAATATTATGATTTTTATTATCACACATTTTGTAAAAAAATGCAACATTGTAAAATGAATTTAACGGAATTAATGAATTTTACAACATTCGCAATGTTTCAAGATAAATTTAACCACATTTGCAAAACTTTATCAGGCATTATAAAACTGTACATTATTGTTAATTTTACCAAACTCATTATTATAGTGTTTCAAAAAAATACTGAGCTTATTGCCGTTCTCATAAAGCCAAAAAAGACGGTAAATTTTACCATATTCTGCTAGTTTTCCCTCCATATTGTTATGTAGCCGGGATTGGATTCTTTGTTCATTTACTTGGTATGATATCAAAAAACTTCGAGTTGGATAGTTTGAAGGGTTTCTGATAAATAGAATAATGGTGAAAGGATGAGAATACAATCCTTTTACGAACCAGAAGAAAGGAAAACCAACTATTTTACCTATTATAAGTATTGATGACGATTCTTCATTTTCTGTGTTACCAAACAACAAGACAAAAAAGTATTTTCCATACGACGATTAAATAATATCAACGAATTTATTTTAGTTCAGATTCATACAAAATTCTTTACATGTAAATCCAAGAAGATTTTATATTTACCTTAATCTAGCACAAGTGGGAGTAACACGACGACATGCTTTATAAAATGACTATAATATAATTTAAATAATAATAAATTTAAATATTTGAAGTAATAAACATCTTTCAAGTGAGCACACATGAACAGCTTTTCCTAATTCCTATGTTTGAATATTGTCTTGATCATACTATCCACTTATCACAACTTCAATATAGTCTTCAATATAAACTGTCCCTTTAAGTTTTGCTGCCACCCTTCTCTAAAGAGGTACCTCGTAAAAGTTTATTTTAACAGCTTTATGTATATATATATATATATATATATATATATATATATATATATATATATATATATATATATATATATATATATATATATATAAAGCATAATAAAAAAATACAAAAAAACACGTACTTTCCGTTTTTTTGTGTTATTTTTACTTATTGTATTCTATTTTATTTGTTGTAATTTTTGAAAAAAATTTTTTTAGTGCTCCTCACACTATTGTATTGATATATTTTGCTTCGGCTATATTAACACAATATTAGAAAGCACTCTTTTTTGGATATAATCGTGTGGGCTGATGAAAAGATTATATATTTTTATTTATTTTTCCCCACGGATTTTTTTTAAAGTTTTTTTTTATTATTATTTTTTTATTTATTTTTTTTTAATTTTTTTTTTTTATTTTTTTTTAATTATTTTCTTTTTCCCTTTTTTCATTTATCTGTAATTTTTCTTCGTTTTATCTTCATTTTAAACTTATATATATATATATATATATATATATATATATATATATATATATATATATATATATAATCTGTTAACAGAAATTTTTACAGGTTTTAATTGTTAGGAAAGAGAAAAGTACACATTTTCTCCAAATTTATAAAAAAAATGAATTATTTGAAATTATAAATTTAAAAATATGACATTAGTAAATAATTTTTAAAAACCATTACATGCACTAAAAATGAATTTCCATGAAATTATACGAAATGAGAAACCTTTTTTAATCATTATTCAAAGCTATTTACTAAGGCTAATTTCCTACATCAGAACTACATCCAAATCACTGAAGTAAATCGAGTGTGATTCTCATAAAGCAAGGCTTAAAACAAGTTTAGTGTTATAATCAGCAAGTCACGGTTGAGTTAGAACTGAACAGATTGGAATAGTAAATTAAAGGCCTTTCAAATTTTCTCCTTTGAATAACTTTAACCGCTCTAAAGAATGCTGACTCGGCAACTAGGACTAGCTATAACGTAATGAAATATGTCTATGCGCAGTCATACACCAGTTTCTCCTTTAGTTAAGCCATTAAATCATCAGGTTCGTTGCTTCATAGAACATACGTTATAGGAACGAAAATTGAAAGGGAACGCAAAATATATTCTCGTCCGGCTTCTGAAACATGAGTTTGAAATTCATTTTTAACGCCAAAAGCAATTAATTAATTATACGATATAGTGTAAGTAAGAGCTAATGTTCCACGTTTCTTGACAAGATGATTTAATTGTATGGTTGTGTAAGAGGAACTTTAAGTAGGTTTGGTTTTTAGTGGAATAATTAATATTTATATGAGTGTCACTTAGATCTGTTCTAAATGATTGTTTTTGAACAGTAAGTGGATGTTACTTGTTCTTAAGAAAATATAAGGGAATGAATGTTGAAAATTTAAGTTAAGTATAAGAATAAAATGAAAGGTTTGAATATTTCAATCAATGATTTCTGATTCTTTTGTAATTATATTTAAATTTGAATTTATTATGTTAGTTTTGCCCTTTCTTTGAAAAAGTGCACTGTAAAAAATTCCGGATTAAATTACAATAATTAATAATAGACCTCGGGAGGCCGGTATTTTTTTACTGTAAAAAACCTCTTTTTATCGGAAAATGTTTTTTTTCTTCTAATGACCGCCTGTGTTAACATCCGCCAGTTCAGGCATCTTCAGGGCGATTTTGTTGACCTCTCTCACAGGGGCCCCATATTAGGTGGGCCAACGTCGCTCCCACAGTAAGGACAAATAGTACAGAGAAGGAAAGAACACCCATGCCTTGCCCGGGATTCGAACCCAGAACCTTTCTGATGCAAAGTCAATTCCCTGCCCCCTACACAGACCGGTCTGCTTTTATCGGAAAATGTTACGGAACAAAACAATTCATATACTATGTTTTTTACAGTAATAATAATAGCAAAATCCCTGAATCACTGTAATTAAATAAATATTGCAAAATTTATTGATGATAAAATTATATTATGCGAAAAGTGAAAGGAAACACGAAATTTTTTCACAACCAGCTTCTGAAACATAAGTTTGAAATTAATTTTAACGCCAAAATCAATTGATTAATTCCACGATATTGTATAAGTAGGAGATAATGTTAATTTTCTTTGGCAAGATGATTTAATTACATGGTTGAGTAAGAGGACCTTAAGTAGGTTTGGTTTTTAGTGGAATAATAAATATTTATATGCGTGTCACTCAGTTTTATTTTGAATGATTGTTATTTAATTCTATAAATATTACTTTTAACGATTCCTTTTTTTCAAAAAGATTACTATTTACATTTCCCACTATTTTGTGATAATTTATATTAGAGTCAAATTCATGGAAATAAAACTTAATACTTATATTACATTAAGCATTTACAAAAAAGAAATAAATCCAGAGCATTCGAGAAAACGAAATCCGTAGCCAAAGTCGAGTAAACGTCAACCGACCTTCATCATCTCTTCGCACAGGAGTTAATATGTCATTTTCTACCAATAGCTTCATTCGGCGGCATGGAAATTCAATCACTCGTCAAATTTAAAATATTGAAAGACTCCACTAAAGTAGTTTTAAAGGCACACGTGTCCAATTTCTTTCAAGTTAGGAAAAAAGATCTCAAAATGAATGTTATTCAAGACTAAACGTCCTGTGATCTAATGCACTATGCATGGTATTCCAAAGTAAAACACCATTTCTTTGGTTAGTGACCCAGGTTATAACATTATGTTGCAACTCAGACGGATTTTTCTTACATCAATTTATTTTTTGCTGAAGTTTGTGAAATAATACGTTACCAAAAAATCATTTATTCATAGGTAGTTGCACAATAAATGTCTAGCAGAATCTCTAAGTTATCTAAACAAAAAATTCAAAAATTGTTCGGAAACACATTAATCTCGCTTATGTTTTAAAGCTTGACAAAAAAATAGAAGTAAAAAAGTTTAAATTCAGGTCATTCTTAAAATTAGAATGACCTGAATTAATTGAAATGAATGAAATGCTCTTGTTTTACTTACCTCTACTGCAGAGATGTAGCAAATAAAATTTTATTTCGCCTTTCTTATATATAAATTACCTATAAATTTGTTTTCCATGAAAGGGAAATGATGTTTTTGGAAAAAAATTTCATTAGTACCTTAAAATATTTCTAGCTAATTGACAAAGATTTTTTATTTGCTTAAGAGGAGAAGAGGAGTCGCTAGGGCATATACCAACAATGCTAAAACTGACCTTTTACGATGTACCTTTTCTAAGCATCTAAACAAGATATTGCTTCAGTTTCTTTTTCCCAGAATATTTATCTATACATGTTTACACTGTGATAACTGTTAATTCATATCTTTGAAAAAAAAGAACACTGAAGCAATATCTTGTTTTGATGCTGAGAAAAGGTACATTGAAAAAGGTCAGTTTTAGTAGTATTGGTATATGCCCTACCGACTCCTCTCTGCTATTGAGGAGTCGGTAGGGCATATACCAATATTACTAATGCTGACCTTTCTCAGTGTACCTTTTCTTAGCATCTAAGCAAGATATCGCTTCAGTTTCTTCCCACGTAATATGTATACATGCGTGTTTACACTGTGGTAACTGTTAATACATATCTTTGGTAGAATTCTTTTAAAACATTATGAACTAAAAACCTACAAATTTGCAAGAAGCTTAGTCATTATTGAGTAAAAAAATCTTTCAATACTCAATAAATAATGCTGTTAACGCTTACAAATTATCACAGCACACAACTGATAATCTGAAATATCCCCTAAAATTTTTAAAGCGATATCATAAGTAGTTTCTTAGAAAAAGTCCATCGTAAAAGGTCAGTTTTAGCATTATTGATGTATGGCCTACCGACTCCCCCTAAAATAATTTTTATAAATATCTGGAACATAGAAACAAGCCTTTCTTTTAGTAGATAAAATCAAAAAGATTTTTCACCCCATATGAATCAGGTGTACCATAAATTATTTATTTACATAAAATCCTTTTCCCTGAAGTTAATTGTTTCCCTTTCATCAAAATAAACAATGTAAGTTCGATGTATATCCACATAAATCATCTTCTTAAAATACTAATGTATCATATCTAGATTTCATTCTGTCTAAAATTAATTTAAGGGATCATCATCAAAGATTTTAAAAATGGTTTATTTCTTTACCACATAAAGGAACTATAATTATAAGGAAAAATTTGAATCCATTCTAATTACGATAGTTCTATATTTTTTAATACTATCGTTTTACTGTTGCTCAAAACTTTAACAAAAGAAAACTATTGAATGATTATAAAATGTGGTTTTATAATTATTAAGATGTGAATTTGAAGAAATATTATAATATATGTATTTTAAAATATTTTTGAATTTGCTTCACTTACTTTGGTTTTATCCTCTTGAGATCTATTCAGCCTTACTTACCTTCAACAGATGAGATTCCGAATCAATAAAATTATGTGACAAAATATATAAAATATTATCATTTTAAGTGCAACTTTGTATGTAATAATCGAAATGAAATTGATGGCATGTTAAGTAAATATTTGTAAAGTTTAATAACTATTAAATACTTTAATAAGGAATAACAGTATTAATTCAATTCTATATATATGGGATCAATTAACAATGTAAATTATGTACAGTTGGCAAAATAAAAAACCTCAAAAATCTTTACAAATTTTTGACGTAATGATGGGTTCTCATGTACTCGAACTTAATAGCCTATCCTTAGTAGATTATTAAGATCGAGTCTAACCTTAGTATTCGAGTGCCTAACCTTAAATATGCTACTTAATTAGAAAAAACGATACTTTCTCCGAAAACACATATCTTTTTTGAAGGATTTGGATTCATGACGCTCAAATTATGGGGAGTAGCGTAATTCGGAAAATATGATCTAAACAGTTTAGCCAGAAGAGCAATCGAAAGCTTGAATTCTTTAAGATTAATTTTACTTTTTGCTTAATTCTTATAGTTCGAGAACACAATTATTAAATTCATTTATACAAATATAATTCCATTCAAAAACTAATTTTTATAATAATTATATGTTGTTTTTAATCGCTTTATTTAATTTATAGTTGAAAAAATTATAAATGGAAAGGTATACAAATTTTTATAGTATTTTAACGATTGTGAAATCATATAGAGAATTAGTTGGCTAGTTCCCGAGAAACCATATTTTAAATATATGATTCTACTTGAAATTCCACACTTCAAAAGCTATAACATTTCTTAAAATGTTGAACTATGCTACATAAAATTATTTTCTTTAAAGCCATGTGAAATCTTGTATACCTTATAATGGAAGCATTTTTCAACTGTTATTATACAAAATAATAAATAATTATTAAAAATTAATTTTTCCACAGAATTATTTAGGGATAAATTATCTATGTAAATTTTTTAAATGCCAGCAATTTTTTTTCCGATTCACTTAAAAAGACTTAGCAAAATATGCAAAACGGGAAATTAACTTTTTGACCGATTGGTTGAATAAAATATTAGGACCATATTTTCCAGACTGCGACCCCCTCCTATTTTGAGGGTCAAAAGTTTGTATTTGTTAATCAGAGTAAGTATGTTTTTACATTAGATTTCATAACTTTAAATATCGTTTGCAGTAATTATTTAGTACAATTAAAATTAGGCTTTCGAACCATTAAAATTCAATTCGGATACTTGACAATTCGATCATTAGATTAAAAGTTATTCTGGGTGTTTCATTTCTTATTTAGTGCACTGTACTTAAATTAAATTAAAACTTAATTTTAAACAATTTAAATTAAGACTTTATTTTTACTTACGAATATCAGATGCTTCTTACGGTTCAAAAATAGAAGAAATTCACCTGAAATTAAATAAAAAGTACAATTTATATATCTTAAATTTAATAAGAGGGTTTTTGATGAAAATTGACTGTAAAGTATTCCACCTTTCATAACAGAAAAAAATAGATATAAAACGTTTCTTAAAACTTAAAATTAATGCAATTTGATAAAATAAAATATATTGCATATGTTGTTTACAGAGTTTTTTTTTCCAGTTTATATTCGTATTTAAAATGAAAATAGAGGGAACAGTATTTTTCTAAACGGTTAAATTTTTTAATCCGAAATTGCGGTAAAATGACCCACAGGAGTCTGCCCATTTGATTAACCATAGCATTTATGGTTAAGAACATTTGTTTACCTTTATGGTTTTAAAACCATTTAAAGCTTGGACAATTAAAAAACGGTGAATACAGAATCATATGGTTCAGTGACTATTGATAACTAGCATGGTTTCTAAACCATAAAAATAAAACTGAGGCTGAGATTGGAGCTCAGTGGGTTCTGTGTCATTTATGTGTGTATGATTCAGTTTGGTATTCTAATAATCTTGGGTCATCGATTGAAGAGTGCAGGACCCTAGAAATATTTCCTGTATTGAAGTTGTGGGGAAAAATCGTGGTTTCTTCGTTTGGATTTGAACCCCTGTTCAGCCGGTCATGGTATTGAACGGTTAGGCCTCTCAGCTTCCGAATGTACTCAACTGCACGGGACAAAATGGCTTCATGAGGTGGGCCTAGTTGGCGTGGATAGAATTCTGGTTGTTAAACTGTATTAGGTGAAAAGAATCAATAAAGTTTTTTTTCTCGAACCTAACAGTTTGAATACAAACTTTTTGTTTTTATTTAACTGTTTAAGTTGAACATGGTAAAGTAACGATTATATAAATTGCTATTTAATAATTTTTGCCGAGAAATTACCAACAGTGTAGAAGTAAAATTTAGTAAAACTGTTTTATAATATCCAATAATCTGAATTTGCGAATTAATATTATAACTCTCTAAAGGAAATTTTGTTAATTAAAAACGATTTGTTTATGACACATATTTATACAGCTGCAATAGAAAGAAAATCAATTAATTAAAATTTTGTCATTCCTTTTTTGAGAGCATGATTTAATCTGACATCTTCTCTTCTTCATTCACATCTTCCTTAAAATCATTTCATTTTATTTTACTAAATACTTCATGAAACCTTAATCACTGATTAAATTTGAACAAGTTTCCTAAAATCAGTTATCTAATTAATTAACAAGGATTAAATCGATTTTGTTTACCTTTGATGTCCGACAGTATCATCAACGTTTGTTTTCTTTCCAAAATCCTACTTACAAGATAATTAAATATTTGGTATCTGTTAAATACTAAATAGTGATCAATTTTTAAAGAAATTTGCTCATTCTTTAGAATATATCTTTCAAAATAAACAGAAACAAAGAGAAAAATTGAATCATAGTTATATTAATCTATTTCATGGAGATTAAAAGATGGCACAATTTTTTTCCATTGTGATCTGAATAAACAACATTTAGCGTGATTAGTAGAAGTCTATTCTCAACATGATGTTTTATGTCAAATTTTAGGAATTTTACAAAACAACTAACGAATATATTATTTTGTGCCTGTCAAAACCATCGAAAAGAAATGCTTTTGCAGGGAGTTATTACGAAGGAAAATGAATGGGGGGATCAGCTCGAGGTGTTAATCACGTCATTTCACTGTGATCAGTGATAAATTTACGAATATTCGGTTAATCTCTCATCTTCATGATATCGAGATAATGAACAATAAAACCGTGCAAATTTGATACAAACTTGATATGGTGCTAAATTTGACTATACACGGAAATAAGTTTAAACATTTTTAATGAACAACACAAGACACAAAGACCAATGCCAGACACTTAGATTCTAAAACAACGCAAGACACATAGACGAATTGTAGCATAAACTAGAGAAAGGCAACAAAAAAAAATATGTTGAATATTATGGAAGGATAAGAAACTACTTCCATTGCAATTTAGATCTATTCAAACTACTATATTTATTTCATCAAATTAATTTCGATAAATTAACTAAATCAGTCATTACATACGTATTAAATAGCATTTGTTTGTTGTGATATATAAAGAGATAGTATAATCTCAACTATTTAATCGGAAAAAAAATGTCAAAACAGTCTTCGTTTTATCTTAAAACTTTATTGTTACTGCCATTTTATTTATACAGTATATCTTTTCTGAAGCGTCGAATTAATGTTTGTGCACGAAGTAAGCTGTGAATTATACAGTAGTTCTAACAAAATATATATATATATCTTCTTGAAGCTGAACTTCGGAAAATACGAACTCAACGATTAAGATGCTTCAGACGTTTATAGTAGAAAAATAAAAAAATATGTTTTCCTGGCTTTTCATTAGGCAGTGATCTATTGCTAAAGTTGGAAGAATATTTAGTTTTTCTTCCTTCTTTATTGAACAGGAAAATACTAAGCTTTATATGGAGAAGAAAATAAACCAAAGTTTGTTTCGATGACACAGAGTTAGAGAGATATTAATGAAACGTATTCTATCACATGAAATGGCACTAATGCAATAGATTGACTTACACATATTGAAGTTTAATTATACATGCATGTTATTTATTTAGTTTTTGGGGAAAATATATTTTTAGCTTATAAGGAATAAAAATTGAAGAAGTACAACGCGTTTAATGACTGATATATCAATCTTCAGTCACAAAAGAGGTTGAAATATATGTCATAGAAATAAACCAAAATTTATTTCCATGACGCACAGTCAGAGAGATATTAATAAAACGTATTCTTTCATTTGAAATGTCACTAATTCAGTAAATTGACTTACACATATTGAAGTTTAGTTATAAATATAAATTATGTATTTGGTGCTTTGGAAAAATATTTTTAGTTTATAAAGAATAAAAGTGTAAATTGTGGAAAACGTTTTAACATTTAATGACTGGTGTATCCATCTTCAAATAGAAAAGAAAAGTTGAAAAATAAGTCATATAAATAAACCAAAGTATGATTATATGACACACAATTAAAGAGATATTATTGATACGTATTCGATTACGTGAAATGGCACTAATGCAATAGATTGGCTTACATATATTGAAGTTTAATTATACATTCATATTATATAGTAAGTTTTTTGGGAAAATGCATTTTATTTGATATGGAATTAAAAAGTAAATAGTACAAAAAGTCTTAACATTTAATGACTGGGATATCGATCTTCAGTTAGAAAGAAAATATTTTGAAATATAAGTTATAGAAACGTACCAAAGTTTGTTCATATGACTCACAGTTAGAGCTATATTAATGCAACGTATTCTTCCATGTGAAATGGTACTAATGCAATAGATTGACTGACACATATTGAAGTTTCACTATACATACATACTATATACTAAAATCCTTATCACAGTGATTTGGCAAAAATTTTAGAGCTTTTTGGTGTTTAAATAGAGTCAGAAACATGGTAAATTTTACCATATTCTTGTAGTTTTTTTCTCAATGTATATTGTATGTTTTCTACATGCCTGATTGAATTAAGAAAGAAATACTTGTCGTTGAAATAAGGTGAGAAAACGTAATATGTCATTATAAAAACGTTCTTATAAACAAATATTGATTTAAGCATTTAAGTTACAAATTATGATATTTTAAAGAAACAATCAACTATTTTGCTGTTTAATTATAATCGTATAGTAAAAAAAAATTTGTGCATGTTGTTTTACGTTTTATTGCATACTTACTACGTGTCTGACTTACAAAAAATTTAACTGAAATAATATTAGATATCTTAAAATATTAGAATGAAGAGAACTAACAACAGATACTGAATTTAATGTATAAACATGCATTAATTCATGAATGTATACAAACATTGAGCATTAACATTGTGCATAATAACATAATTAAAAATGAGCGTTCAGTAGAGGAAAAAAAAATCAATTTTGTGATTTCGAGAATTCGTTTTTTCACTGCTATTTTAGTGCAAAATAATTCCCCAATATATCTTTCATAAAAATTTGTAAGAATTAAAGAAGGATATGAACTCAGAGAATTTCTGAGTACACTGGGGGGAGAGGGAAGGTAAAAAGTTACGAATCAAATTAAAATAAAAAGTACTAGCAGTTTTACCATCACATGATACAGAACAAAAATCTGATACACCTTAATTTTTATAGTAATAATTACAGTAAAATCACTGTATCACTGTAATTAAATAAATATTATGTAAAAATCACGGTAATATTTTTTACAGTAAAAATGGATTTGACGGATGATGCAGCAAAAATGACGGTAATTTATATCATGATATGACATGGAACGTATAACAGTGCGGTTGAAATTATTTTTATATTGATTAAACAAGCAGACTTTTCACAATAAAACATATTCTATTACACAAAATTAATAAACTTAAAAAATCATATAATATATATAGTGTAAAAAAGTTTATTTTTCTTAACATAATTGAAGTACTATATATGAAATTTTTAAAATCATACCGAATAACATAATCATGTTTTAATCGCTAAAAAACAGTCGAAATCGTAAAATGAAAGCGCAAAGAAATTCTAATGGTTACGTGAAAAACCGAGTAAAGAGGTTTCTAAATATAACCTACTATCAATAAGAAGATATTCTTGGAGAAGCTTAATTAAAAAAAAAGTTTCATTTTGCTTGGGAATGCAAAAATGTTTTAAGAAAAATCTTTTAATATAACTAAAACGTTTTCCTCATATCAGGAATGTCGTTTTTTCAGTCTTTTAAAACAAAATTAAAAGATATTCATAACGAATACTTATAATATTTTTTCAGTGTTCTAAATATGTAATTACAAATCAAAATATAACAACATTTTTGACATTTAAATTTTTTTCTTTGTCTCATAGTTGCATGGTATAGTTTCACTGTTAGAGTTTCTAACCTATAATTATGGTTAAATAACCGGCAGCATCAATATGTCCATCCAATTAACCGTAACATTCACGGTAAAGAACAATTTTTTACACTCATAGTTTTGAAACCATTTAAAGCTAGTTTGGTTAAAAAAACTATAAATGCAAAATTATACAATTTTTTAACAAGATTACAGTTGTTTAACAGTTTTAGGTTAAAGCTGGTAATAAATGGTGTTTCTCACAGATATCAGTTTGATTACCATCTTATTAATGGTCGTATGACTGTTTTGTATGAATATGGTAAAATCAAAATTAAAGGAATTTCTCTTTAAAAATGTTTAACCATTAAGCATTTCGCGAATCATTTGATAAAACACAATTTAACCACGACCTAATGCCAATGCCCGTTGCTTAACGAAAAGCCTATCTCCAATATTCAACTAAATTTTTTTTTTAAGATTTTGAAACTGTGCTATTTATAAATGGTTTAAATAGAGTATATAGTTTTGTATTCAAAGTTTTTTTCATCCCTCAACCGGTTTTGAAAATAGGCAAAAATGGGAGAATATTTCACTACTCACTATTCTCTATATATTAATATGGAACAATTGGTTTTGCTATAGGGAAAATTTGCTGCTGGTTAAAATTCGACTTTTTCTGCTCGAAACCATTAGTGGGTTAAACATATTCGTAAACTGATTCGGAACCGTAAAGAATCCGAATGCAGACTTTTGCCGGTTTTTTTAACATAATTTCAGAATGGAAATTGTAACAGTGTGCATTAGAGTTATACTTAGAGATCTCTAACTCTATGGTAATGAAATTTCTGCTATAAAAAAATGTATAATTCTGTTAATAAAAAAAATTTTTATTACTCATTTAGTAGTTTTTTTGTTCTTTTGGTCATGGTTTAAAGTAAATTCTGGTTTTTAAAATATAGTTCTTATCACCATCTTAATTATTACTCATTTAATAAATAATATAAAACTATAAAATAAATTTTACCGAATAAATAGTTTTTATTCCAGGCTCTTAGGCATCATGGTAAAATTATTAAATCTTACTCATTTTTAAAGTTTTTTGATAAATTATAAAGCCATATTAAATTTTTAATTTTACCAATCACTATCAAAATCATTATAAAAACATATTTTATTTTTAATTTTACCAAACTAATCTATATTTATATCATTGAGTTTTTATATGATATTTATCAGCTTTATACCATTGACTTTTTATATGAGTTTTTATATGAATATTTTTTATATGAATATTCAGACGGAAAGTACTTAAAAATACATTCTACACAGCACTGAAGAGTATGTTATTTTAATAATTTTAAAAATTATAGTAAACAACTTTTGTTTTTGTTCCAGTTTAATCATTTTAATAAAAATTGATTTTTAAATGTTTCCATGCCGTTGCGAAAGCGTGTTACATTACAAAAAAGCTTTATATTTAAATGTTATTTTTGCTTTCTCAGGAGACGTTTCAATCTGGATTCTTCTTTTTTTTCTTTCAATTTTTGTTACGCATAAATACAACGCAAAAATTTCAAATAGTGTTGTAAGAAAAAGTGAATTATAAAGAATATTTTAATAGAAGTTAATAAAGTACAATAAAGTGATGATTTACATTCAGAATTATTTTCTTAGGAGTTTTGGATCTAAGATGTTATACCTCTGGGAAATTATTGATTGAATAAAGCAAACAAGACTCGTTTTCGAATGCAGTTATCTTCCTCAAAATCTGAAAGTTATCTATTCATTCAATTTTTATGAATTTCTAAAGATTTCTTTTCTTTTAGGGTTGCATTAAACTTTAAGATTATGCGCAAGTTTAAAAAAAAACCTAAGAAAATACATATACTCTTTTAGAAAATCAACAGACATTTCGTTTAAAATATGATTTCTTGAAGAAAGATTTTGAAATTTGACTTTTCCCAAGATTTATTGAGATTTATTTATCTAGTGTATAACTGAATTAAAATGTAAACGCTAAAATTTTATATATATTATATATATTTGTACGATAGATTTGTAAGATTTTCTAAATATTTGCGATACTTTTGCAAAAATTTGTGTTGTTGTTGTTGTGTTGTTGTTACTTATCCTCACTGTCTGACGGAGTCAGACAAGATCCACGAGTTCGTTGACTGAAAGGAAGTCGAAGACTATGAGAGGATTGCCAAAGAGATCCTCTCATAAATTTGTAGAAATAATAAAGATATCATCCCAAAAACTTGTAGAAATAATAAAGAAAAGTTTTAAGTATTTATTTCTTTTCTTAAATTTTTTACCTTTCACTTCAGAAATCCTAGAACTGTAGAAGAACCTGGAATAATTGCTGGAGACAGTAGGGGACAAATGTAAATAAGTATTATAAAATACCAAAAAAATTTTTTTATTAATCATTTTGATTATAAATAATTATTTTTATTTCAATTTAATATTCAAATAGTTTAATTCATTTTCTTTTTGATTGATACATAAACTAAATTGATAATTAAATTTTGAATTTTCTTTTTTGTTAATCCAAATGTTTTTTTTTCTCCGCAAAACCCATGACTACGCAAGTTTTAAACTTAAAGTTGCTTTTAGAAAATAAATAAAAATCGTAAATAATCCCATTTTATTCAAAAATACAGTCTTAGTTTATAATTTTATTAATGTTTTTTATTAAAATAAATAATATATTTTAACAAAGCAGCATTAAACAGAGACATTAATATATTTTTAACTAAAACTTTTTACACATATTCTTAAAATTAAAAGAATATTCAGGATAATGACTTTTTTTACTTAAAAAAAAACTCAAAATATATTAAAGACTTAACTATATAGTCGTAAAATTTCCCCTTTACAAAAATTAATAGAATATAAAAAATAAAAAAATGAATGTGGACATAATTTGAAAACAAATGAATTTTTTTTCATAAATAATTTATTTTTTGAAAATAAATACCTTAATAACTGACTTGGTTTTAACTAACTCCCATTAGTATCAAAATTTAGAAGAAAAAAAAAGCAATTAAAAAATCAAACAAAATTGAAATAATTAACAGATATATTGTCTATATATCTCTAATTATGTATCTCTAATAATATATCTCTAATATTATATCTCAAGTTATTAAAAACTATGAAAAATAGTCTCAAGAATTATAAAGCAAATTAAGTGTGAATTTCCTTCTCTAACATTAATATTATAATTTAGTTATTCTCTAACTTATTTATAACTTATTAATTATTTATAACTTATACTTCTTCGATTTTTATTATTTTTGTATTTATTTATCAAACTGCAATGGTTTTTCAATTTCTTTAAAGAACCAAAATATAAACCACAATTTGTAAGATATTTTTAGAAATATTCCACATGCAATATGTACAATAAAAAAGACCCACAAACAAATCATAAATACAAATAATTATTTCCTTAAAGTAGAGGATTAAATATAGTTAGAAATAAAGTTCAATTTTTCGCCTTTTTATTCCCACATTATCCCAATTTCGGATTCTTGCGAGGCAGTGTCTTATGAAGCTATAATAAATCTTAATAAAGTGAAAGTAAAGTGTCATCAAAACAAGGTCTATTAATCAATTAGAAAGTGTCATTTTGTGACAAAAATGTTCTTTTCCTTTGGGCTGTTTTTCTGAATGGAACAAAAATACGTTTTTTAAAGTACTTCTCAGCAGCAATAAAATGATATTTTTTCATAAAAATAATTTAGTTTTGTTATAGATTATAATGCTTTTTTAATTAAATCCACGGGAGTGTCAATGGATATCTTTGGAGCCTTGGTGGCTCAGTGGATATAGTGTTCGCCTTTCAATGAGGTGGACCGGGTTCAAATCCCACCGATGGCTAGTCGATACGGATTTTGCACCAGTCTCGCACAGACGAAAGAGTTGCGTAACATATCTCCAGTTATAGATGGATCATGGGTTCCATAGTTCCTTTGCCGCCAGGAGGTTTTTGAGGTTTTCCTCTTCATGTAACGTAAAAGTGGGTTAGTTCCAGCTCAAAGTCTTTCACAAAGGAAATTACTTTCCAATACTTGATCCAAGAGTTCCCTTATCTTCTGGATTTGTTTCAAAATAGCAAGACTACTGAGTTGAACATAAGTAGTCGTAAACCCTAGAAAATTGTGGCGGCTGTTCAATGACGGTTTTAAAATAAAATAAAATGGATATCCTCGAGAACGGAACTACATTATTTTTTTTCTTTTAAATTAAAATGAAATAATTTCAATACCTCTTTCTGAAACGTCATTAAATTTCAATACTTCATTGATTTCATTATTTTGTCATCATCATGTTGTGAATTATCCAGCTGATAATAATACATTTGTCTCTAGAGAGCCTCTGAATTCTACATTATTTGAAAATGCCCGGAAATGATGGTTGCATTAAAAATATTTGATTGCTATATTGTCATAGTCAATCTAAACAGTCAAATACATACTTTAGACGAGAGAGCTTATTTATCTATCGCTTTAAAGTCTGAACGAGAGTTCAAATCACAGCTTTGACAAAGAAATTTTTCCTCCATTCCTTCAACACACGAGGAGTTTCGAGTGTCTTTGATTGCTATATTGTCATAGTCAATCTAAACAGTCAAATACATACTTTAGACGAGAGAGCTTATTTATCTGTCGCTTTAAAGTCTGAACGAGAGTTCAAATCACAGATTTGACAAAGAAATTTTTCCTCCATTCCTTCAACACATGAGGAGTTTCGAGTGCCTTGCATGCAATTCAAATCTCTCAAAATAGCTGTTATCACTAGATAAGCTACTTACTCCACATTTCACGATTTACTTGGCAAAAATAACTGATCTAAACCTAGCTCTAACAATCCATTACCTAATGATAAGTTTAACAACATCTAGCTCTAATGTCTTAAATTTAATTTTTACGGTAGTGAAACAGTAGTGTTTTTTTAATAATCGTAATTTTTCGCATTTAAGGTTTTTTAACCATGCTATTTATAATAGCTTTTAAACCTCTAAATAAGAAGAAATGCTCCTAACTGTAAACTTTAACAGATGGCTTATGGTTCACAATAATTTTAGAATAAAAATTATCTCAGTGAATGTAATCGATGAAGATATAAAAATGCAGTATCAAAACTGTATTAGAGAATTAGATATTATCAGGAGGTGCAACCAAACCATATGGTGTAAAATTGAGTTAAATTTACATCATTGCATGAGGTAAGGAAGGCCGAAAGCGTTGCCCATGAAAATGAAATTATTAACTTTTATTGTACTAATTTCGTTAAACCTGCATCGCTGAACTAAATGATTTTCTTCAAGAATGAATGTTAGAATGTTCAAACATTAAGCATTTAATCCCACATGCATTAATTAATCAGGCAAATCATAAGTTCTGCAACCAGAGTTGCATGCTTAGTTTCAAACAAATGATATCATACCAAAATAAATCAAAAATAAAATATTCGCCCCACCAATATTAGCAAAAAATAAAAATAAATAAATAAAATAGAGAAAAAAAAATAAGCGATTGATTAATTATAATAAGATTGAATTTATCAATTTGAAAAATTCAGTTTAATTTCGTGCCAAAACAAATTTACCTGTTGAGTTTGAAAATTTTGAAAGAAAACTACTGCGATCCAGTATAACTGTAGGACCATACATAGCAGCTATAACTTCAGTGTTTTAAATCTAATTTAATTATTAAGTTGTATTATTACACTGTGAAAAATAGTACAAATAAATACAAAAGTACCGCAACATGGTGTTTTTTTACAGTGTTTCTTGCTCTGTAGGAACACCTAAAAGCTAGATAAATTTTACTGAAGCGATTTGGTAATGAATTTGATAAAATTAACAGTAACATAACGTTTTATGTATGTGCTAAATATTGATAAATGTGGTAAAATTTGATAATTTAATCATGATATTATAGAAAATGGCATAAAAACCAGATATTCGTTAACTTATATTTTTATTTTTAAAATTTGTTTTACTAAATGTGTGGTATTGAAAAACTGTAATTATATATATATATATATATATATATATATATATATATATATACACCCTTGTGCAAAATAATTGAAACAAACTCAATAAATTCAGAAAACTAAGAGAGAATGCTATTTTGTTTAAATTTATACAAACTCAAAAATTTTTAGTACATAATATGATCTCCACGAAACTTTATTAACATTTGGACACAATTCGGCATGGATTCCACTAATTTTTTACAGTCATTTATAATATTTGTGTCCTTGCACCACACCTGAATTAACGCCGTGATTAGCTTCTCCATAGTTGTACAGTCCATATTTAATAGGCGATTCTTGCATATGGCCCAGAGATTCTCAATTGGGTTGATATCCGGAGAGTTCACTGGCCTTTCCAATGTCTCAATTTGATTCTCAGACATTGATTCTCAACAATTTTGGACGTCAGAATAGAAATGTACTGCTCAGAACGCATCATATCGTCAATAGGCTGCAAAGGTCCAACCCCATTGTAACCGAAACCCCAAAACATCTTCTTTTGCGGGTGTATATAACACGAAAAAAAAAGTTTGTTTATAACTTTTTATAACACGATAGCTTTTTTTTAAAGGCTTTGTGATTATGTTTTTAATTTATTCAGAATATGTTCTGTTTTGTAAGAGTTTATAAGGGTTAAGTCAGTAAGAAAACGCATAAAAAAAACGTAAACACATAAAAACACGTAAAAAAACACATAAACATTTATACTTCCTTGTTTTATTTACACCAAATATATTTTAAATTTGAGAAATGGGATTTTTTTTATTTCAAAGAACTAATAAAAACTGCTACTTTCTCTTCATAAAAATTGACTAATGTTTTAGTAAAGTTTTTATACGATAATATTCATTTGTTAAAGGTATATTATTTTAAATAATTAAATTACAAGTTTTTGATTCTTCATTCTGTGCAGTGAAGATTACAGGGATAAATACTAGATAGCAATTTGTTCGTTTTGATTAATGAGGGAAAAATCTACATATCAATTCATTATCCTTGAATATAAAACTTCACGTCAAAAACTATCCTGCTTTCTAAGAATCTTGAAAAAAAAAATCAATTTTTTGAACCATCAAAGACCGATATTGAATTATGGCCAATGTAATGCGACGCAAAATATTTTTTTTACTTATGAGAAAGAATTTTTTTTAAAGAAAAAAAGCCCTTCTTTGCATAATATTGTGATTATTTAAGTCAAGAGTAAACAAAATCCAATTTTAAATGCACACTTTATTTCTTTATTTTATAAACACGCTTTGATTGAATTTTTTTTAGAAAAAATATATTTTAAATTATTATAGACTCTTTTTTATTCACTAGAATATAAAAGGAACGCTACGCTGTGAATTAAATAAGAAAAATTTAGTCACAACGGTTTTTTAAATTTTTTTTTTGAAATGTCGTTTTATAAAATATTTTTTTTTATTACGAAATAATTATATGGGAAGAAAAATATTTGTTTTTGTAAAAAATATGATAAATGTGATGATAACTGTCTTTTTTTAATTAATTATTCCATGCAAATAAATTTGTTTTTTGGAAGTTTTCCATATTTTGTTGTGAAAGTTGTTTATTTTTGAAAGAAAAAATATATTTGCTTTCTGCACTGTATTGTTATATGAGAATTCTATTTTTTAAACTATTTTATTTTGCCAGTTTTTACATATTTAATCGCTTTTAGTACAAATGTCAAAAAAAGAGAAAATTTTTTTTCCTTTGTTGTTTTAGACGTGTTCATTATTTTACTATTATTATTAATATTATTAGATACTTAGTATGAAATCTCTCGTTTTTTTTTAATTCACATCAATTCATTGATTGGTAGTCTACTGTAATTTCTATATTTTATTGAATGTTTTTATGCATGATGAAAAAAATTCAATTATCAGATCAAAGACCATATACCAATAATGCTGAAATTGACCTCTTTCTATGTACCGTTTCTCAGCACATAAATAAGATATTGCTGCAATTTTTACCCACAGAATATTTACATATACATGTTTACACTGTGATAACTGTTAATACATATATTTGGTAGAAAAACTTTTCAAAAATTTACGAGCTGTGATCGTTTAATTTTTCAGAAAATTCATCAAAAATCCTTCATAACTCAAAAATGTATTAAATATTAATCAATAATATTATCACAGCATACAACTTATATAATCTTAAATATCGCCGCAAAATTTCAAAGGGATATCATAAGTAGTTATTTTAGAAAAGTAGCATAAAAAAAGATCTGTTTTAGCATTATTGGTGTATACCCTACCGACTCCCCTTAAGACTTGATAAAATAAATTATTTTTCAAATAAATCCATTAATTTGTCCACTGTAGTTTTGATATTTCGCAGAATATTCTAAGGCTTGATTGGAAAATTAGTTTTTCAATCAATGCATGTATCCATTCAATTTTATTTTTTCTATTTCACTACAATCTTTAGAACTGAATGAAATAAAAAAAAGTTCTGCACTTACAACTAAACATAACATTCTTTTCACCCATTTAAATTCAGAAACTTGAGGACTTCTTTCAAAATTCTTCAACATTTTCTCTATCTAAATTCTTCAATTATTCAATAAATATATTTCACATTTCATTAAAAACAAGTAAAATAATTCAAAAATGTTGTCGAAAGCAAAATCACGAGTATTTCTGATGCTCTAATCTTTTTTTTTACCTTTTACTGCTTTAAAAGCCATTAATTTAAAATTGCAATAGCAGATTTTGATTCCTCAAAAGGAAAATGTCTGACATTGCATGTAAAATTTTCCAATTTAAAGTATTCGGGTTTTACCCCATCCAAGGGGATATTATTAATTATAGATATCTTTTCGACCGTTAAGCGATAGCAACGTTTATTGATTTTTCCAATTTTTTACTGAATAAATCGCATTAAGCGAACATAAGTTTAACTTAGCGTATATCTTTTATGCATAAATATGAAAGATATCATAAAATACAGCTAAATTTTAAATTACATTGATATGAACTCACCCTTCCACATTTGTTGTCATGTTTTCTTATGTCTTTTGCTCATGAATTGTTAAGCTCATTTTGTTTGATGATTTGATGCATGAATCCAATTTCATAACTATATTTACTTAAACAGTTGAGAGAATGAAAATAAAAATAAAAAAAAACTTCGTTTAATACATTCTACTTTTATTGCCTCTATTTATGTATTCTTTATTTTGTTTAATGCCGATACTTTGCGAATTTGATATTATTTAACAATAATCGGACATTATTTAACAATAACAGAAAAATTAGATATACCCCACATATTTAATGATAAGCAGTTTCTAAGTAGTTTCTTTCTCTTTAAAAATTTTGATTATTTACTGATTAAGTGTTTTGCTTATGCAATTTGCTCACGAATTGATTAAGTGCATTTTGTTTCATGATTTGATTTATTAAAACAGTTGACAGAATGAAAGTAAAACATATATATTTTTATACATGTTTCTTTCATTGTCCTTGTTTATAAATTCTTTATTTTTTTTAATGTCAACACTGCGCAAATTTCACAAAATTAGGTTACTATTTAACAATTACAATAAGGTTAGATATACCCCAAATAGAAATACAAACAATTTCTCTGCAGTTTCTATCTCTTTTAAAATTCCGATTGTTTACAGCTTATGTTTTTTGCTCATTAATTGATTAAGGTTATTTTGTTTCATGGTTTGATGCATACATTCGATTTCATTACAGTATGCAGTTAAACAGATGCCAGAATGAAGATAAAAAATTCTGAATGTGAATTTTGAAAATGACTTAACCATTACAGCAAATCAGATATACCACAAATAGAATTACAAACAATCTCTTAGTAGTTTGTATCTCTTTTAAAATTCTGATTATTTACAGCTTATGTGTTTTACTCGCGAATTGATTAAGCTCATTTTATTTCATGATCCGATTTCATTACAGCATTCACTTAAACAGATGGCATAATGAAAATAAAAAAAGTATTTTATTCTTTATTTTTCTTAATATTAATATTTTTCAAACTTGATAAAATTCAGTTATTATTCAACAATAAAAGAATGGTTAGATATACCGCAAATAGAATTATAAACAATTTCTCGGTAATTTCATTCTCCTTTAAAATTCTGATTATTTACAGCTTATGTGTTTTGCTTATATCTTTTACACACAAATTGATTAAGCGCAGTTTCTTTGTTAATTTGATATATAGATCTAATTTCATAACAGCTTTTAGTCAAACAGTTGATAGAATAGAAGTTAAATAAAAATATTTTAATGCATGTTTCCTTTATTGTCTTTGTTTATATATTCCTTCCACTTTTAATGTCTATACTTTACAACTTTGACGAAATTCAGTTATGATTTAACATTAACCGCAAGGCTAGATATACCAGAAATTTAATTATGAATAGTTTTTCAGTAGTGTCTTTCTCTTTTAAAATTATAATTATTTACTAGGCTCTCATCGGCCTTAAAAATTGCAAAAAGCAGTATAAAAATCTCTTAACTTTAAAGAGAAGTAACATATTTTTTATTACTAAACTCTCCATTTACATCAAATTATAAGATTATATGTTTTACGCAATGAAAGCTGAAAAATTTGTCTCATTTCTACATGAAGAAAAAATTATGATACAATTAGCACCCAATATGATAATGAAATTTCTGGTAAAAAAAACCATAATTCTGGTTGAGACAACTAAAATATAAGGTATTTATACCATACATTTGGTAATTTTTCTAATCATATCACAGTGGGCCAGCACCAAGGTTTCGTGGCCAAAATTAGTATTTCTATAAAATTCGTTTCAAAATGTGGGGGTTTTTATATAAGGGTTTTTATGTGCAGGTAAATTGAATTCATAGTTGTAATTATGAAATGCACTAAATATACTAAAAAAAAAACAAAATGGCGGCTGGAATATGGCGAGCAAAATAAAAAAAAATATATATAGTACGTTTAAATAATTAAATATAGCAATGAAAATATAATAATTTTCGTAATTTTATATTAAAAATGAAAAGCAAATTATATTTCCGAAGTAATATTACAAAATTACGCGAATTAATTACAAAATAACGCAAAATAAATACAAAATAACGCGGAAAAATGAAAAAAACATAATTTTTTTTTCGGTATATTTAGTCCACCTTTGCAATACGGGCAAAGTGGGGCAGGTTTTTTCGAAAGAAGAAACATTAAAGAACACAACAAAAAAAAATTAGTTAATTACCTCCTGGAACTTTTTGGAACTAAGTTTCGAAAGTCATTCAAACATTATAAAATGTCAAATGATAAGATATAAACTATAAGTTTGTTAAGAATATTAACTACTCCAACATGTTGAAAAATTGTGCTATATTTTCAGACTAATTACTCTGATAAAAATGTAACAGTAAGATGAAATTCCTATATATATTTGTGAAAAAAAAATTTAAAAATTACATTAAAAAAAATTTGCATATTTTTCATTGCATTGTACTCTCGTTTGTCAAAAAAGTAAACTATAATGCTTGGAATGATTATGAATACTTAATGTAGGCTATATAAAAACCGCCTACACATATTTAAGTTTAAAATTTAATATTTGAATTTTGGCCAAAGATCATGGTCTTTTGGCCCCCAGTGTATATGTTAAATCGAAAATCGTGGTTTTTCAAAATTATAGTTCTTATTACCACTCATTTAGTAAAAAATAAACAAAACTGATAAGTACCGAATAAATAATTTTTATACCATCTACTTTCTTCGTGTAGAAATGGCATTATGTATCATGATAAACTTACCAAATTTTGCCACATCAGCAAAATTTGCATGCCACATTTTAAAGCTATATTTGATTGCTAAATTCACCAAAATCGTTAGCAAAGCTCTTAGGTAAAAATTGTCTAGCTTTTTTAGTGTTCCCATTGAGTTAGAATCGCAGTAAAATTTTCCATAACCTGCTGTTTTTAACTATACTTTTTTTTCTCTTTGTATGGAATCTTAATGGAAATAACCACCAATTATTTATTTAACAACTTATCTGACAAAAAAATTAATTATTAAGAAAAAAACGCAGTTTGCACCTTGTTTAATATTACTGTAAGCTTCTTTTTCAATTTTACCTCAACATTTTAAGCCTATTCTTTCAATGTGATAAAGACTATTCTTTTATTTTCAAAGAACGGCCTTCAACAATTTCAACATAAAGGTTCCGCTATGCAAGATAGAGCTTTTTCGTAATCTTGATCTTTCAGAATGCTCCTAATCTAGGATACAAAGAATAATCCTTTTGGGAATTTTGTAGCAGACTGGAAAAATATTTTTTCAGTATTTGAATGTAGTTTTTAGGGAACTAGTAATGCTTGAAAGAAAATTTATTTGTCTAACTCTAATGCTCCACTGCATTTAATGCAATATTTTTATTGAATATTAAATGTTGAAGTTTTTTTAAATGTCAGATTTTTTTGATAAAGCTATATTCAGAACGTTGCTAAAATTAACATGTTGTTTAGAAAAATGCAATTAGTTTTCATCTATCTTAACAAATTTATTGTTTATCCTGCACAAATGCATAAAATAAAACAGCTTAATATGAATGGTAAACCCAAAGACAGAAAACAGAGCAAACATGCAAACATAATTCTAAAATAACATTTTTTTTTTGTTGGTCAGACTTTAATATATAGTTACGCTTAAAATACAATTTTAAAATTAAAATGTAACTCCTTAAATTAAATTATGGTGTTTGTTTTAAATGTTTAAAATTGTAATTACACAAAGTAAAGGTATAAATTATATTTAAAATATAATTTTAATAAATTAAATAATATTTTTAACTAAACTACAACAGGACGACTCGCTTATATTTAAAACAAGGAAATTTCTAAGCAGTTATGATGCATTAAGCATAATTATTTCCTTTTCGATATGTAAATAAGTTAAAGCACTGTATATTGAAATACAATGTATCTAATCTTGACAAAGATACCTCTGCTTTCCCGAACTAACTATTAAAAGTATTTCTTTTCAAGAATGCCAAACATTGTAATAAAAATATTTTATACCGTTTCATAACGTAAAATATTTATTAATAGATAACGCATACATTTTATAACGTATATATTTTATAACGGAAATAAGTATATAATTTCTTTCTTAGTTTTATTTTATTTAAGGAATCAGAATAAAGTTGAATTAATATATCAGATTTCGTGTTAAGGTAAAGTACGATTAGATTTTTTGCTGCAAAAATAAGATGTAACTTATAATTATATTCTTAATTACTAAAAATACAGAACGAAAGAAAATTTTTAAGTGTACTGATAATGTTTTAGGAGTAGAAATAAAATAAGTTCTTCGCATTTTTTAGTTATTTGAGAACATTATACTCTAAAGAGTTTAAATTATATATTAGATATATTACACACATTGTTATATATTTCTTTTCATGAAATTGAAAGGACATATGAACATTTACATTCTGAAACTCCTTTAAAACTGAAAGCAAATATTAAAAGGAGTCTCCAACTGCGTGGATCAAAAGTTGTTTGATTTAAAATAAAGTAAATGCTTTACTTTTTTAAAGTTTTTGAGAACATTATCTATTATAAAAGTATAACTTAACATTCAAATAAACACTGAGAAAAAAAGTAAGGTATAAACTTTTGGATATGGTAAAATTTACCATGTTTCTGACACTATGGGAACAACAAGAAGCTCCATAGTTTTTACCGAAGAGATTTCATACATTTTTTGTAAAATTTGCAAAAATATGGTTTTATGATGGGTGATAAAATTTTGTAAACGTGGTAAAATTTTTTTATTTTATCCTCAGAGCATGGCATAGAAACTATTTGCCTGGTTAAATTTACTTTTCAATTTTGTATATTTCACGAAATGCCTGGTAAGAAGGAATATAAATTTTAAAACCAGATTTTCTGAAAAACCGTTATCATGTGAATGGTTTAAAAACCCTATAATTTTTAAATTAATCAAAATTATGTTTTTATTTTTTTTTTGAGAAATATCCCCTACAGTACATTACCCTACAGTATGATAGTTTTTCCATAATATTATAAACCATGGTTTTATAATGCTGTTCTTTTTAAATCTCAAAATTCCTAATTCTCCAAATTATACAAATGACATGCATATTTATGTCAGTTTCTTATCTTAATTTTCTGAGGGAAATAAAATATCATTTCTGAAAAAAAAGATTGGTTAAATGATTCTATTTGTGCTTAAAATATGTATGAAAGCTCGTCTTTTTTTGTCACAAAATATTACTATAACAATTTTCATTTAACTATTTTAACTTAAATAAGTTTCACTGCGGCTTTTACATAGCGAATTTCTATATTGATTATAGTAAAATAGTACTGAAAAATCAGACTGTTACTTAATACATTATTTAAGTTTGAAATATTTCATTTTTAACACCATATATGATTAAAATGTAAATTATAAAAGCGCGAGAAAAAGAGGCTCCCACAAAATGAATAACAAAATAAAATTAAACATGTCTAGCATTCGAATCGAAATTGCATTTTTTTATAATTATAAATAAACAAAATTTAAATGAGGATTACATATAGACCATAAAATATATTTGACTTCAAGTATAACAAGGGATTAAAAAGTAATATTAAATTATTGCCATCACAGTTTTTGAATATGAGGATATGATTGAAATAAATAGGGGGGTGTTATAACTTATAACAAGTAACGTTATCTCATAATAATGTTATATTAGTTCAGACTTATCATCAATGGAAATTTGTTTGTTAAAAAATGCATTATAACATCATTCATGATGTCTGCTATATTCATAAACTCATTAATTGCATTTTTGGAAAAAAATGAGTAGTGTAAATAGTTGTATTTTTTTCTTCTGTACATCATTTCTATTTAAAATATTTGATAAAAAAATCTGGGAAGAAAAGCTTACATCTATTCCAGACACCAGAGGTTTGTTTTGTGTTTTTAATGTTTTTTGATAGTAGAAACCATAAAACCATAAAAGTTTACCATATTCTGGTAGTTTTGACCTAACTTTTGTATCAAGGCAATATAGATTTAAGTTTGGTTCTAAGTGTAAAAGAAATTATAAAATTCACTCAATGACCTACATTCAATATAAACATGCAATAAAAATAATGATTCAACACTCAATACATTTTCAATCATTGAGGCTATATTTTTTAATGGTGCATTCTTGTACATTGTTCATGACTTAACACAAAATATTTTCTCAAAACCTAGTGTTAAATACAAAAATATCTCTATAAACTGATTTATTTTAAAATATACTAACATTGCTTGAAGTAAGTTTAATTTTCGTTAAAACACGCTTCTTCACCCCAGTAAGAAAATAAATATTAAAATTTATTTTTAATTAAATAATATTGGTCAATTTTCATTTTTGTAAATCTTGATATAAAATTAAGGAACATAAATCGATAAATCTAAAATAAAGAAAAAAATTAGTTCTCTGTCTGCCCTTTTTTGATCATGCCAAGTGTTAAAATCGACTGCCAAGTGTTAAAATCTTTTAAAAAAATGATAAGAAAAGAAAACTGTTTCCATTCTTTACACCGTGAAATTTTGTTTCTATTTTCCACATTCTATTTACCCCAGAGTCCAAGGTCAAGAAAACTGAGATGGGCACAGAAGGTCGTGGCCCTCTATGGGCTGTCGTGCCACTGAGTTTAGTTTTACCACATGTTAAGTAAAAAATACAAAACTGAAAACTAAATTTAACCGAATTAATGGTTTTTATGCCATGCTCTAAGGGATAAAGGTTAAATTACCAAATTTTATCTCAAAGTATAAAACTCTATTTTATTGTTAATTTACATAACTCATTACATTACTGTTCAGCCGTAGTTGAATAATCGAACAATCACTTATGAGGAGAGAACTTTTCTTAGTTGTTATTTGTTAATTTGTAACGCATGCGCTCTGAAACTCTTGCTAACCCGAATATTTTTGCCTGCTCACCAGTCAGTTGAATTAGCGATTTCACGACAGCATGTTTTTACTCTGGCTTTAAGAGTTTCAGAGCGCAGAGCCTTTTTCCCAAATACTTTGGAAGTTTGAAGTATGTTCTTATTAAGTTTTTATTTTAGAGTTTTTAATAAATAGTTTATTTTTGCAATTTAGTTTTATTTCGTTATTCGATGGCTCATATTAGTTTTAATTCATGTTAGTATTCCCCCACATCTGGTCCGTCGAGCCGGAGCCATCGAAATTAAATTTTTAGTTAGGGCTTTGAATTACTTTTCATGAGCTTTCAATATGCCAAAATTATTAGAAGAGCATTTATTTATAAAGCACTTCAGTAAAACAATTGAGTTTTTGGCGTTCGCAAAGAGCCAGAAACACGGTAAATTTTACTATATTCTGGTAGTTTCCGCCATGATATTTTAATATTACACAATAAGCATAAATTCGGTTCTAAATATTAACGAAACACGGTAAATTTTACTATATTCTGGTAGTTTCTACCATACTTTTTTTAATATTGCACAATAAGCATAAACTTGGTTTTAATTATTAATGAATAGCAAAATAATTTCGAAACTAAGTCAAAGAGCTAGAATTCAATAAAAAAAGTATTCAAAATATTATACATTAAAAATGTTTCAACAATCAATATATTTTCAGGCATGCATGTTATATTTTTATTAATGATGCAAACTCGTACATTGTTCGTGACTTACTACAAAATATTTTCTCAAAACGTGGTGTTGAATACAAAAATACCTTTATATACTGATTTATTTTAAAATATGCTAACAGCGCCTGAAGTAAGTTAAAACACGCTTCTCGTCCCCAGTAAGAAAATAAATTTTAAAATAAAGAATTTTTTTTTTCCTTTTTCATTTTCGAAGATCTTGATATAAAAGAAGGAAAAAAATCTATAAATCTAAAATCAAGAAAAAATGAGTTCTCTGTCTGTCTTTTATTGATCATGCTTCGACAGCTGAGTGTTAAAATCTTTTGAAAAATGCGAAGAAAAGAGAACTGTTTCCATTCTTTAATATCGTAGTGTCGGGCATTAAAATATTTCTTATTTCTAGAAAATATGCTTGGAAGAACGCTTCGAAGAATATAGAAGAAAAATCAATAGAATCTGGATTTTCCCCATGGTTTATCTACAAGTAGTCTTAAATTATTATTTCAACAAAAATTTATAAAAAATATATAGAATTTAAATCATTATTTAGTTTTTTTAAAGTTATTTATTATTTTTCTAACTATAAATATGCAAAGTGGTAATTTAAATTGGAAAGATTGTTGTTTTCTTTAATTTGCCATAAATTGTGATTTTAAATTTTGTTTATACATATTGACAACTTTTAAAAGAATTCATAAACTACAAACCTGGATTTCTCCAATGACTTATCCACAAGTAGTAGTATTATTTTAAAAAAAATTTATAAAAATATATGGAATTTAAATCATTATTTAGTTTTTTTTTAAGTTATTTTTTATTTTTCTAACTATAAATATGCAAAGTGGTAATTTAAATTGGAAAGTTTGTCGTTTTCTTTAATTTGCCATAAATTGTGATTTTAAATTTTGTTTATACATATTGACAACTTTTAAAAGAATTCATAAACCACAAACCTGGATTTCTCCAATGACTTATCCACAAGTAGTAGTATTATTTTTTAAAAAAATTATAAAAATATATGGAATTTAAATCATTATTTAGTTTTTTTTAAGTTATTTATTATTTTTCTAACTATAAATATGCAAAGTGGTTATTTAAATTGGGAAGTTTGTTGTTTTCTTTAATTTGCCATAAATTGTGATTTTAAATTTTGTTTATACATATTGACAACTTTTAAAAGAATTCATAAACTACAAACCTGGATTTCTCCAATGACTTATCCACAAGTAGTAGTATTATTTTTAAAAAAATTTATAAAAATATATGGAATTTAAATCATTATTTAGTTTTTTTTAAGTTATTTATTATTTTTCTAACTATAAATATGCAAAGTGGTAATTTAAATTGGGAAGTTTGTTGTTTTCTTTAATTTGCCATAAATTGTGATTTTAAATTTTGTTTATACATATTGACAACTTTTAAAAGAATTTATAAACTACAAACCTGGATTTCTCCAATGACTTATCCACAAGTAGTAGTATTATTTTAAAAAAATTTTATAAAAATATATGGAATTTAAATCATTATTTAGTTTTTTTTAAGTTATTTATTATTTTTCTAACTATAAATATGCAAAGTGGTAATTTAAATTGGGAAGTTTGTTGTTTTCTTTAATTTGCCATAAATTGCAATTTTAAATTTTGTTTATACATATTGACAACTTTTAAAAGAATTTATAAACTACAAACCTGGATTTCTCCAATGACTTATCCACAAGTAGTAGTATTATTTTAAAAAAATTTTATAAAAATATATGGAATTTAAATCATTATTTAGTTTTCTTTAAGTTATTTATTATTTTTCTAACTATAAATATGCAAAGTGGTAATTTAAATTGGAAAGTTTGTCGTTTTCTTTAATTTGCCATAAATTGTGATTTTAAATTTTGTTTATACATATTGACAACTTTTAAAAGAATTCATAAACTACAAACCTGGATTTCTCCAATGACTTATCCACAAGTAGTAGTATTATTTTAAAAAAATTTTATAAAAATATATGGAATTTAAATCATTATTTAGTTTTTTTTAAGTTATTTATTATTTTTCTAACTATAAATATGCAAAGTGGTAATTTAAATTGGAAAGTTTGTCGTTTTCTTTAATTTGCCATAAATTGTGATTTTAAATTTTGTTTATACATATTGACAACTTTTAAAAGAATTCATAAACTACAAACCTGGATTTCTCCAATGACTTATCCACAAGTAGTTGTATTATTTTAAAAAAATTTTATAAAAATATATGAAATTTAAATCATTATTTATTTTTTTTAAGTTATTTATTATTTTTCTAACTATAAATATGCAAAGTGGTAATTTAAATTGGGAAGTTTGTCGTTTTCTTCAATTTGCCATAAATTGTGATTTTAAATTTTGTTTATACATATTGACAACTTTTAAAAGAATTCATAAACTACAAACCTGGATTTCTCCAATGACTTATCCACAAGTAGTAGTATTATTTTAAAAAATTTTTATAAAAATATATGGTATTTAAATCGTTATTTAGTTTTTTTTAAGTTATTTATTATTTTTCCAACTATAAATATGCAAAGTGGTAATTTAAATTGGAAAGTTTGTTGTTTTCTTTCACTTGCCACAAATTGTGATTTTAAATTTGGTTTATACATATTGACAACTTTTAAAAGAATAGAGAAACTACAAACCTTGATTTCTCCAATGACTTGTCTACAAAAAGTAGAATTATTTTAACAAAATTTCATAAAAATATATAGAATATAAATCATTATTTAAACTTTTTTAAAGTTTTTTCATATTTTTCTAATGATAAATCCGCAAAGTGGTAATTTAAATTGGAATGTTTATTTTCACTTGCCATAATTGTGATTTCAAGTTTAGTTTATAAGTATTGATGCCTTGAAAAGCATTTAAATACAAACATTTTGAATGTTCTTAATGATTTATCTACAAAAATTCTTAAATTATCATTTTAACAAGATTTTATAAAAAAAACATAGATTTTAAATCTGTATTTAAATTTATTCTAAGACATTTAATATTTTTCTAATAATAGATCTCAAAAGTGGTTTTCTAAATTGAAAACCTTTTCTTCTTCTTTTACTTGCCTTAAATTATTATTTAAAATTTAGTTTATAACTATTGAAATTCATATCCTACAAGCTTGGGTTTCCCCAATGGCTTATCTACAAATAGTCTTAAATTATTATTTAACAAATTTTATAAAAAAATATATAGATTTTAAATCATTATTTAGTTTTTTTTTGAAGTTACTTAATATTTTTCAAATTATAAATCTGCAAAGTGGTAATTTTAATTGGAAAGTTTTTTTTTTCTTTCACTTGCCACAAAAGTTATTTCAAATTTTGTTTATTGACAATCTTAAAAGCATTTAAGTACTAAAATTTTGAATGCACTGTATAAAATAACTAATATAATTACTCATATCTCGAGCAGTTCTTCTCAAATTTTAAAGTAATAATTTTCAGACAAATTTTAAAAGAATCCAAAAGTTTTGTTATTTTTTTTAATATTTTCAAAGTTATAGAAAAAAAAAAGTAAGAACAAAAAAATTTCGTTTTCATTAAAAAAAATTCCATATTTGCATAAATATTCAAGCTAGAATTACAAAATTTATAATTATTGCATGAAATAACCAAAATAATACATAGTTGGAAGTTACAAAGTCATTCCTACATTTTTTGCATAGGGTGTTTAAAAACATTTTTTCCGTTTGTTATTCATTGGCGGTCCCTCAACCTCAAAAAAATTTATTCAAAAAAACTTTAATGATAAGTATAGGAAATCGCACGATCTAAACTCGTCTAATTTCACAAAGTGATTTTCTATGTAATTTTTGCGAAACGTCAAAAAAATGTGTTAGTGCTGAAGTGTTTCCATCATTTTGTCCAACTCCTGTATCTTTGAATATTTAACACACAAATCGCTTAAAATTATAATTGATTTTATTTTTCTTGCTGCTGAAAGATGCACAACTAATATACCTCAGTTATCCATCTTGTTTATTTAATGGTTTATTGTACACAAAGGTAAGACAGATTTTGTTCACTCTCCATATAAAAAAATATTTCTCAAATTTTTCTTATTTTAGTACTCGGCATAGGAAGAAAAGTGTTGCATTATGAACAATAATTAAAAAAAAAAATTCTGTTTACTATTGTTAAATTGTCTATTTATTCTTATATATACTAAAAGGGCCGGGATAGCCTGGTCGGTAGGGTGCTGGGCCCATATCCAAGAGGTCGTGGGTTCGATCCTCGCCGGCCGAAGACTCCCCGTGTAGTAAATGGTGACTGATGCACGTTAAATCTGTCGAGTCTCAAAGTCCTCCATGTTCCCATAACAAATCAATACCTCTGGGGGTACTGATCCAGGAGTTTCCTTGTCTTCTGGATTGGTTCAAAATTACAAGGCTACGGAGTTGAACATTAGTAGTCGTAAACCCATGAAATTGGGTCGGCTGTTCAACGACGGTTATAAAGTAAAATATATACTAAAAGCTAAAAAGATTTATCATAGACAATATGAATCATATTGCTAAATTGTTTTCGTATTTTAATACCCTGCATCAGGAGAAAAACATTGTATTATGAACTATAATTTTAGGAAAACAAAACCTCCATTTCATATTAATAAATTTTCTATTTATTCCTGTCTAAACTAGAAGCTGGGAAGACTTAAAAAATATTGAAATTAATTGAATGCAAAGTAAATAATATGCCACTCGCATTACTTCTTTGAAGATCTAATGGAAATGCTGATCCAATCCTTAAATATGTTACAAAATATGGAGCCATTCAACCTTGATAAAATTATCAAAGACTAGAATCTTGTGTCGAATCTTTGAAGCGAAATTTGAAGAGCATTAACGCAAAGAATGGTGATTTAGGGTCTTAATATGAGTTGCAACACATCGATTAGCTTATTTTCTATGAAACTTTAGTAAGAGCGATGATGTTACTAAGAGGCAGCTTTCTGAAATCTGTATAAGTTGTTTGTGACATTTCAATTTATATACGGAGGAAGATACAACTAGGAATTTACCAAAATGAAAACGATTCAATACTATAATATACAATTTGCAGTTAGATAATATTGATGAAACTCAGATTACAGAAAAGGTATAAAATTCAAACTAAAATTATTTAAAAACAAAAACTAAATATATTTTATGAGTTTGAAATTGTGAAATTTATTAAATTATATATTTCAATATGGCAAATTTCATGACATTTTGTAAATATATATAGATAAAGAGGTATTTATTTTAAGAAAATAAGTTAGATAATATCACATTATTTGATAAAACTATCTTCTCAAAGTTAATAGTTTGAATACTATCTTTTTTCCGGTTATTTGAATGTTTCGGTTAAATGTGGTAAACTAGCAAATAAATAAATTGTTATTTAACAGTTTTTCCACGAAATTTTGAGCAGTGTATTCTTCAAGCTTAATTAAAAGTTATCCCGTGAAAAATTTTAAATTCTTAACAAATAAAGTATTAATGATAAATTACAGAAATAAAACAGTTTGTCAATTTTTCTTGCGTGAAAATAATTTTTTTATTTTAAACAAATAGCTTAAAGAACTATTTAAATTATATTTTATAAACTATTAATAATGGATCAAAGCATTTAAAAAAATAAACTTTTTTTTTACTTAAAGTTAACTTTCCTGATTAGACGAACTGATAACTTTGAAAAATTGAATTTCAAGTACTGAAAGTACTTGAAAGTACTTTAAATAAGACAATGATTCTTATTCATGTATAATATTCCATCTACAAAACGAGAGAAGAAATTGATTTTCAGCTTCTGATATTTTAATTAGATGGACAGAGAGTATTTTTTTAACAGCTAAAAAATTTTAAGAAAAATTATTTTTGACATTAATACCTTATCGATGGGTTAAAGTCGAAAAAAAAAATTCATTTAAGAATCTTTATAAAAAACTGACTAAACTCTTAGTTTAAAAAATAACTTAATCGAAGAATGAAGGAGAATTTTTTCTATTATCTCTTATGTTGCCAGACAGCTCTTTTTAGACACATTGCAGATCACTTTTTCAAATTTTTTTAAAAAGAAAACTGTAAAAAATATTGTTAAATAAGCTACTCAAAAATTTGACTAGGTTTCTACTAGGTTTATGAAAAGTTTTCATAATCGTTTAGTTAGTGTTTAATCAAGTAAAAAGTTTTTTCTTTTAATTTTTGTAAGTAAAAAACCAAAGTTTAATTTATGTTTACTATTAATCTATCGCACCTAATTTCTTAATTGATTTAAAATCAATTTATTTAATAACGTATTTCTGACTTAAATAAGAGTATATAAAAATATTTTTTTTCCAATTTTTCTACTATAAATAGTTTTTGTGACAGTCGAAAAAAAGAATATTACAAAATAAAATTTTTTTAATAAAGGTATTACATATTTAAAGATTGAAAACTATACTGAAACTATTTTTATCTATGGGAACACCAAATATCTCTGTAATTTTTACTGTAGCTTTTTGTTATTAATTTTGGTAAATTTAACAGTCAAATAGGGTTTTATAATACATGTTAAAATTTGATAAATATAATAAATGTGGTCATTATACCTAAAAGCATGGCGTAAAAATCACCTCTTTGGTTTAATTTTCAGTTTTGTATTTTTTTCTAAATGTTTGGTAATAAGAACTATAATTTTGAAAATCAGAAACGTCGGGAAACTGTCATAATATGAATGGAAAAGGTACCAAATGAATGGTTTAAATAACATATATTTTGGTTTTTATAAACATAATTATGCTTTTTTTTACCTGAAATGTCATTACCATACATTACGGTAATTTGACCAGAATTTTTTTGCCCGTGGTCAAATTACCGTTAAAACCGTGAACATTGTTACTGTTCATGAGAATTCAGTCTTTAGATCGAATGCTTCATTGGGATTTTAGAAATTTCGTAAATAATAAATTGCGTGACGTAATTAAGTTGCTTAATCTGTATTTAAATTTAATGAATCAATAAGAGCTATTTTTGCCTTATAACTGCCTTATTTTGCCTTATAACGATTATGAATTTTTGTATGCTATTTTATCTAAGAGTTTAAGATTAACAACAATAAATTAACTTGATTAAACTTAGCATTATTATAAAAAAAAATAATTTTTAATAAAGTCTGTAATTGTTAAAATATGATTAATATGTTTTTGAACTTATTATGAAAACAAAAATCAGAAAAGTCATTTGTCAAGATAAAATTTTACATAGTTTATTACACAAGTATGTTACATAAGTATGACCATTAGCAATAAACATTACATAATATGTCCACTGTTACATAGTCTATGAAAATTTAATTGATTGAAATTAACTATAAGTTTCTTTAATTTAGATGATAGAAATTCTTGTGTAATAAGTTGTTAATTTAACGATGTTAAAATTTAATACGTTAGAATTTTTCAAACATGCGTCTATAAATTATAATGAAGAAAATAGCATTTCTATGCAAACTTTTTTACATTTTCATAGGAGTAAAATCTTAAGAACTTTGAATCTTTCGATTATGAATCTTTCTTTTGATTTTTTCTTCATTCAAAAAGACAATGAAGGAAAGTTAAACCAACGCTTTACAGTGTAATTTTTTTATGCTTTTTCGTTTTACAAAAAAAAAAAAAAAAAAAAAAAAAAATTGAATTTCTAAAAAAATATTTTTTTTCACAAGTGACTATGCATACTTCTTTTTATGTAATTTCTACCGGGTATGAATTATACATATATATTTAAAATTATTTATGATAGGGGAGGGTAGCCTAAAGCGGGTAGGTCGCCTAAAGAAGGTAGGCATTCGTATTCCGCCGCATGGCGTGCAAGCGCCGCCGATATCTATACCGTGATTACCCGAATACTCACGAGTTTCAATCAGTCCCAGCGGAGCAAAAGTAAAGCGACATGGCGTAACCAAGCACAAAATAAAAAGATTAATAAGTTTATTAAAAAAATCAAGGTGTGTTACTTGTGGCTAGTCGACAGCCGGCTTATTTTTTTTTATTGTCAATATTATTATATTATTCTGACACTATTCACCTATAAACTACGATATTCAATTTTTTTATTTTATGTTTTTTATTTAAGCTTATAATTTTTTTAGTAAAAAATATGCTTTTTTGATACCCGCTTTGCTTATTTTTTAAACTATGTCAAGAATAACAAATCATAATTTGAGACTGATTAAATATAAGTCTAAAATTTTAATCGGATAAGTATAACTTACAAAAATTATTTTTTTACTATCGCAGTTAACTAGTCTAAAAATTTAATAATTTTTTACTTTATATTTTGTTGACAACTGTACTGAATTAGATGTTAAGTTTAAATCGTATAAGTATAACTTGAAAAAGTTTTTTTTTTTTTTTAAAAAAAGGCAGTTAACTAGTTTAATTATTTAATTTCAGTACTTTAAATTCAACTATCAAATTAAACCCAAATTCATTTATTTAATGTTTTTTTAAATTATTGAGACCCTCAATAAGACTGATAAAATAAGTCAAAAATTGATATTTAAATGTTATTTTTAACGTTTATTATACGTGTGATTAAGGTCTCATTATTAATGTTTAAGAAAATTAATATGCGCTTGTATTTGTAAAATCTATGGTGCTTACCCGCTTTACACGAACGGCTTACCCGCTTTAGGCCCCCTTGTAGGGCAAAGCGGGTTTTTTCAGTGTTTTTTTTATTTTTGATAATAAATAATCATAAAACTTAAAATAACGCAATAATAATTTTTTATTTTAAAGTTCAAGATCTCTCTTAAGAAATAAAGTAAACAACGCTGCGATGAAAGCCCAAAAACTAAATCTTTTGAGAGTTTATTGTTAACCTACCCGCTTTAGGCCACCCTCTCCTACCGTTTGATTATAAAATTCCTTTGTCGGCATACGATCTTCTGAGGAGCTAACCGTTTGGGTGAGTGAATGAAATAAAATTTTGTATTGTTATTCGTATTATGATCTAAGGGCTTAATAATTATTTTTAAACGATTTATCATAGCTCACGGAAGCAGTTACAAAGAAAAAAATTCGAAATTTTAAAATGGCAACACCGATTTTTAATCAAAACGTGATCCTTACAGTTAAAAACTTAAAATGACGTTGGAATAATGTTTTTTTTTATCCAATCCTGAAATTGTGAACTCATTCCAGAAGACAAGGGAGCTCCTGGATCAAGTATTGGGAGAAATTTCCCTTCTTGGAGGACTTTTTGATGGAGCTTAACCGCATTAGTGCGTCATGGAGAGAAAAACCACGAAA
The DNA here is from genome assembly GCA_949128135.1 of Parasteatoda lunata. Taxonomy (NCBI): domain Eukaryota; kingdom Metazoa; phylum Arthropoda; class Arachnida; order Araneae; family Theridiidae; genus Parasteatoda; species Parasteatoda lunata. The sequence goes on along the minus strand of OX421981.1, from coordinate 23,291,213 downwards.
TCCACACACAGTTAGCCGAACGGCAAGAGGACTCTAACCCATGATCTGTCCACCGCTGAGGATAATTTTACGTTAGCACTGTGGTCGGTATCAGCCAGGTACGGAATTCGTATCAACCTGCTATGGCTGGGAATCAAACCCGGTTCACCTCATTGGACGGTGAACCCTCTAACCCCTAAGCCACCACTGCTCGATACGTCCACATTGGTTAGTTCTCTAACACACGTGTTCTCTAAACCAATTTTCTTCTCGTTAGGGGCCACGAAGTGTAGCGACACTTGGCAAAGCTCTAGCCTCGCAATGTCTTGAGCGCTAAAGATATAGTTCCAACGAAATATTTTACTGCAACAATAAAGCTTCGATCAAAAAATCGGAGTTGTCTATTGAAATTTTTGAAATTCTGTAACCAGGAAAGTGACACAATTTTTAATAACAATGTTCTTATGCTAATATATTATAATATCTATGCACAAAATTTGAGAGTGCTACATATCTTCAAAGTCATTATAAAATCGCCCTGTATTGCCCTGTAGAGTACAAACACCCGACGGAAAAAAAAAACATTCCACCCTGAATACGTTTTAATCAAATGATCGGATATTCACGTTCTATGACTTAATCTGAACAGTTAGAAGAGGTGATCTCAAATATATATTTTGAATTGTAAAGCATAAAATTTTTTACACCATTTTAAAAGAGAAAAGTTTTAGATGGCAACAAAATGGCAAAATTACAAGAAAAATTTTTTAATACAAGATTTGAACAAATTGGTCGAATAGTTTCTGAGAAATCGATAATTAAAATTACGACTAGTTTAAAATTCTATTAATCAGGAACTATTCAAACAATTTTGATCAAATTTTGTATTTTTCCATGGAAAATTACATTCCTTTAAATTATATAAAAATTTTATACCTTAATGTTGAAAATATTTTTGACTAATATTAATTAAAATATTTAATAAAGAATATATATTTACTGGAAGTTTTTTTTCGAAAATTTTTTTATTTTATAAACAAATTTTACAATTATATGTGCAAATTTTTCAGTCTACATAGTTCTCGAGATATGGTGAATTACGCCAAAAGCAAAATTAACATTAAGGGGTTTTTACTTTGAACCGCTCTACTGACCATACCAATAGGACCATATTTCCCAGATAGCTGCCACTCCCTATATTTTAAGAGTAAAAAATCCGAATCCGTCGAAAAAAAAGTATGTTTATTTAGAGAAAGTCCGTTTCTATGTTTGCTTTCGTAATTCAAAGTATCGTTTTGCACTAATTAATTAGCATGCTGGAACCATCAAGAATGTTTCGTAGAACATGAGGATTCGATCATTACTTCATAAGTTATTCAGAGTGATCCATTTCTTTTCTTTTCTTTGGCATATATATATATATAGCACAAAAAATACAAAGAGATAAAAAACAGAAAAACGAAGAAACTGTTTTATAATCTCTTTACATTTTATTTTCTGTTTTTTGCTTGATATATTTGTTTGTTTTTTTTTACTTAATGTGTTCTAATTTCGTTTCAATTTTTTTGAGTGCTCCTCACACTATTGTATTGATATATTTTGCTTTGGCTATATTGATACAATATTAGAAAGCACTCCTTTTTTCGGATATAATCGTGTGAGCTGATGAAGAGATTATATCTCTTCTTTATTTTGTTTTCCGGATTTTTAATATTTTTTTTCCTCCATTTTTTCTAAATTTTTTAGCTTATATATAAATATATATATATATATATATATATATATATATATATATATATATATATATATATATATATATATATATATATATATATATATATTCTTAGTTTAAAATACCTTACAAAGTAACACTTTAATCAGAGTGACATGTATTAAGCTATATTCTTCTATACAGAGCTATAGTCTGTGCCGAAATTTGAATTGTAAAGAAATTGCTCCACATTTATAAATCATCATTGCTTTCAAGATTTTTCCGTTTTTCTCGAGCAAAACCAGAATAGCAGAATAGAAACTGGAAAAACATATTTTTTGAAAAAAAATATTTAGATCTAGAGAATTTTTCGTCAATCTTAATATGCATTCACTATTTTCTTGAGTTTTAGAATGAGTGAACAGGTGTCCAAAGAACTTTATTCTCTAAGAAGGATTGGTGAAGAAATTTTATTCGTATAGACAGATTTTCAAGGATTTACAACAGCCAGTAGTTTAGGTTTTGAAGAATGATTTTACAGTGACACAAACATGAATCAAATAAAACTTGTTCAATTTTATTCTCTTTTTTTAGGTCAGAAATAAAGATCTAGTTGGTCCTTATAGATAGCATTTTATAAAAATATGATTCTGTTTTTAAGGTAAATAACTTATTTTAACTTTGATCTAAAAAAATAGACAAAATTAATTACTGACTCAATACTTGAAAATTAATTTTAAGATAAATTTATGTCAAATGTAGTATTGTATTAATTTTTTTAATGTTTAAATTGCACAAAATGTGAAAATGAATTGCATACTAGTTGAAGGAAATGTATACTTAGTTAATTTAAGAAATATTTTTATTTGGTACTTTTTCCTTGAGTCATTAATTTGCTTCATACACGTATTTTCATTGTAGCATGCTCTTTAATTAGTTTTCATATACTGTCTCAATTTAAAAATGTTCCTTGCCAATTGCATCCTTGCAAACATCATTTTACCATTCCAGTCATATGCCGGCAAACACACACTAAAATCTGTTGCATAGCAAAGATCTCATCAGAAAAACACTATTCATTTAATGCAATTGGAATTAAAGATGTATAAAATTCGAAAGAATATTTCATAAATTGTATTTAACTTTCATAGCAAATTTTATTTTAAGAAAATAATTTTTACTTCGCCATCCTGAATATTATATTTTTCCAATAAAATTTAGTTTTAGCTGGTTTATAATAACAAGTATAACATGATTCATATAATTAATACTATCGCAGAGTTTTAACTTATATGTCATGAACAGGTCACATATAGAAATATGCTTCAATCCTATTAAGTTCCTTTGGAATTTTTTTTGGAGAAGGATATGAGATTACATGACACAAAGCAAGGATCCTTTCTGAATTATGGACAGCTCTATCTAATATTCGCAATCTATATCAGGGGAACACCGTGGATTTATTGAATCCATTTTTTTTGTGCGGCAGCAACCATCAAAGCCAGAGAAGGTTAAACTCATTATTAACTAACTATAACTTTTGCAGAGGTTGTATTGTCTACAACTAACAAAAAATACGACAGGTGATCTTCCATAATTTTATTTCAATTTTTATTACATAACTACTTAAATTGGAAAATATAAATTCATAGCAAAATATGAATTATTTTAAAAAAAAAACAGAAAAAAAAACATCATGCATCGTACTTAGTTTAAGCTGATATCTAAACTGCAATATATATATTAAATTTGTATTTCATTTCAATTAACTGCAGTTATATTATGCAATACAAAATTATAAATTATTCCTAAATCTAGATTAAAGCGAAAAACATAAATTAACTTATCTTAAAGGGCATTTTAGGTTTGATTTTTAATTTTTCAACATCTCTATTATTTAAGATCCATATTCGTAATGATAGCTATCTGATAAAAAGTGTTACGATTTTGTAATTGATACTGATTCAATAAAATTAGATTTAGTAAGAGCATTTGAATTGTTTTTTTAAAATTTTACAATCATTTCGGTCGTAGCAAATTTTGCATGAGTAAAATGAACACCATTTAGAAAAGCCTAAAGCATGAACTTTCTAAATAATTTAACAGATTTGCAATGTAAAACCTTCAAACACTTTTAATGCTAAAAGAAAAATTGTTTACATGAAGTAAGTAAAGAAGTGTTTCCAATATTTTGATCATGTCCGGATAATAAATAAATGCCATTCTCATAAATGTCCTAATTATATATCCTGGCAATAAAACCCCATGTTAAATAAAAATAGATGTTTTGATAGATACAGTTATTATAATATTTCCATACAAAAAAGGACACTCATATTTATTTTATTATTTTGCATTTCGAGTTCATTCAGTGGTTATAATAACACATAAAACTAAACTAAACTCCGCGGCGCGACAGCCCAAAGAGGCCTACTGTGTCCATCTCAGTTTTCTTGACCTTGGGCTCTGGGGTGCAGGAGCATATGTTCCGGTTAGGAGGTCAGCCGAAAGCGAAACCCCCAGTGCTTATTTCCCAAGCATGCTTGGAACTCATTTATCGACCCACTGAAGGGATGAAAGGCTGAGTCAACCTTCCCCGGCCCGAGGATCGAACACAGGACCTTTGGCATGGGAGCGCGAAGCGCTACCGCTCAGCCACTGGGCGTCATAGTAACGCATAGAAGCATATTAATTTGATAGTTTTATCTTTATTTTCAAGTTTTTGCTAAGCCCTTATCAGGTTGCTTAGTTACTTAATGCCACGTATTTCCCTTAATGTACTGAAGTACAATGTCAAAAATTCCAGATTAAACTACGAAATAAAGTACTGGCACTTTGAATGTATCATCCATAAACATTTTAGTCGAAAATTCATCATATCATTAATTTAGAGAAAAGAACAATACTTATTTGATGTTAGGTTGTGAATTGAAATATTAGGTTATAACCTGTTATATTTTGTGATAGAACAGTTTATAACTGTTTTTAACTGTAATTAAAACTGAATTTGTGATTTAAAGAATTATTTAAATAAATACTTGCTTTCTGTGCTAATTTATAGTTTTATTTTGCACATAAATGTTTCATGTTTTAAAGAAATATACCTGACTATTGAAGTTTATGTTTATCACTGTTGCTTCAAAAGTTTGAATAAAATCAGTTAACGCATTGCCATATTACTTTTTAGATTCTTAGAATAAAATAAAGAAATATCTTTCTTGGACTATCGTTTTATCTTTTACTACTTTTCCTTATTTTACATTAGCATCTCTACTGCATAATCATTCTTTGTTTTACGTCACTCACAATTTTTTTAGTTTATTACTTAAGTTAGTAAAAAAAAGTCGTAAAAATTTGATAAGTGCATAAATATTTAAAAAAGACGTTTTTGAGGGTGCGTAACAACATTATTGGATTTTATGTTTAAAAAAATAGAAATATCTGAGGAGAATTTATGCTACCATAGAATAATTTTACTTCTGATGGAGCAATAAATAATAACATAAACAATTTTGTTTCTTTCTGAAATTAGAAATATATTCAAATTAAATGACTTTCATGAGAAAAATTATCTGATATCTTGAAAAGAAGAATTCATGTACAAAAAAAATAGGAAAGGAAGGAGGTAAGAAAATTGCAAAGTTCAAACTTTGGTGAATATGTATAGAAAAAAAAAGTTTTTTTTTCTTGTAGGAAATTCTGGTTGACATTTATAATGTGCTCAACCGTTTATGAACATAAAATGAATATTTAGCCAAGTTTTTGAAATTTACATGACTAAACTAGCATTAAACATTTTTAAATTGGCATAAAAGGTATTGAATTCTAAACACATTTTTCTCTAAATGGAAGAGTATGAATACACGAGGGTAGGAAATGGAAGGCATTGTTCTCATGATTTTTATGTTCCCCTGTTAGCAATATCCTTTGGTTTATCTAATAAGAAGGATTCTTCAAGCAAACTTTTTTAGATGTCATTTCATTGTCTAAATTCTCTTTTTTTTTTTTTTTGGTTCATTATTCAAGATGAAGCACGTTTTTGCAATTAGTAATTCATCTCGCAATTAGTAATCCGTCATTTTAGATCTAACTTTAGAAAAAAAATAGTTATAATTATCATAAAAAGTTTTTCGATTTAAAACTTATAAAATCCTGCGGGAAACGTCTCACAAAGTATTCTAGTCTATCATAATTGTTGAATTATCTCTTGTGAGAAAAGTTATAGGGAATTCTTGTAAGACTTCCCCTTTTCAAAATCCCTCACATTAAAGAGCGAAGCTCTTCTATCCTCTTTTGTGATTTGAATGCTCTCCCACAATTCTGGAATGGCCTGTCTTATGTCACGTCTGGGTGATATTATATAAATATTGATTTGTATTTATTTGTATTTGATTCAATATATATATAGTATTTTTTGAGAAATATCAAAAATATGTTAGTATAAAAGCGTGTTTATAAGCGAAAAATGTTATGTTATTAAGTAACTGAATATAAATAAATAAATTATTTGAACTACATTATCCATACTATAATTCATTTTTAGCACTTTTTAGCTATTAGCGTTTTATTTTTAGCTAAAAAAGAACTATGTGTGATCAAAATATTAAAATGACGTATATTTCAATTTTCATGTCTTCAAGCATATGCTACTTTTAATATTAAGCTTATTTAAAACACAGAGAAAACATAGATTAGTGAAAAGATATATATATATATATATATATATATATATATATATATATATATATATATATATATATATATATATATATATATATATATATATATATATATATATATATATACAGATTTAGATATATAAAAAATTCATTTCAATATTTTAAAAGTTTTTTATTGTAATGAGCGTCTTACTATATGAATTAATTTTCTTGATTCCTAAATGGAATTGTTATAGAAAAGTTCTTAAAAATAAATAAAACAAACTTTTAAAAATTATATAGTTGTGTACTTGAGATATGCTATGAGATGTACAGTTAAATATACATTAAACTGTGTTATATGTCTACACATCATTAACAAGCAGCAGCTATGTTAAATTTCAACTTATATCTATTATTCTACATTAGGAGTAACAGTTATGACCTACTATTTGTGATAGCTTGATTTATTTACGAATTCAATTCACAAATATAGTCAGTTATATTTAGTTAAAGTTATATTTTAGCTTAACAAGATGTAGTTGTTATTCGTATCCTGATTTTCAGTATCATAACGAGATCTGTTGAATTTATGCTAATTAGTTTGTTTTATACAATAGTTAATAATAAGTGGATATTTCTGTGCTTATTGTCAGGAATACAATATTTTTTTCGTACTACTTAATGCTAAGTTTAATAGTAGATTTAGATGGTTATTTGTCCTTATTTGAAATAAAAAATGTATATGTATAATAAAACTTGTTTAAAAGCTTAGTATGCAATTTTAAAATTTAATTTTGTTGCATGAAGATTACGCGAGTAAAAAATTTAATTTGATGTTTCATGCAATATAAAATGGTTTTGAAAATGTATTTTTATTTTTCGCCTTCACCGTGTTGAATTTTAAAATCATGTTAATTTAATTATATTAATTAAATTAAATAAATAAGAAGTAATTAAATAATAAGTGCATCAGGTTAAATAATAATTAAATAATATTTTTTTATTATAATGTTTCTTACTTTGTTTTTAATTTAGTATAAAAATCAGATTTTATTTGGTTTTATTTAAAGATTTTTTAGATCCACGGGAAAATATTCAGGTAAAATTACCGTACTACATGGTTATGACACTTCTGGTTGAAAAAAACCTATATTTTTGGTTAATAAATCCAAAATATATAGTATTTAAACCATATATTTGATACTTATACGCTTCATCTGATAATGGTTTACAAGAAATTTTGGTTTTCAAAATTATAATTCTTATAAACACATATACTGAATACAAAACTGAAATATTACACACTTATCACATATTAAAATACAATATTTTTTGTTAATTTTTTCAAAATAATTAGCTATATAAGCTCTTATATAAAAACTACCGAGCTTCTGGTGTTCCCGTAGAGCGAGAAACACGATGAACTTTATTATGTTCCGGTAGTTTTGACAGTACTTCTTTTTTCTCTGTGTAGTTTCTGCTTAATCTTTAAAAATATACATCTGAAATTTGACTCAAATTAAATTTTTTATAAGTCATTTGCTTAGATAATCCGAATCTTCTGTTAAAATTGAGTTATTTGCTCAATAGAAAGATTCAGCTTCCTATTGATAAATAAAAAGTGGTAGGATTATCATAACATTTTTCATCAATTTTTTGATCAAACACGATATTTACTACCTAACTAGAATAATAACTTAAGTTATTCCATTAATTCTTAACGGACAAAAACCACCATATAATTAGCTAAACACTTTTATTTACTTTGACCAAGTCTACTCATACGATGGTTAAAATCATTTTATCATATTTATCACTCTTATTGCTGCACTATTTTAACTAATTTAAATATATTTAATTTCATAATTAGAATTCATTTTAAAAATTAATAATTATAATTATATCAGATGGGAAGTAAACTCAAAGTATTCCCGAGTAATTCAGTGTAAAATTCGAAAGATGGCGGCTTCACTGTGAGAAACAGAGTGAATCCTAATACTAGTATTTTCTTTAAATATATATTGGCTTCCTTTTTTCAGCATTTAGAAGGCGATGCAATCTTACAAATGCTCAAGTTTGAGTAACTAATATTAAATCAAAGCTGAGTTGAAATCTTAAATGTTTGTATGTACTATTCCTGCCAGCTTTTTCCCGTTTCAAGGATAGGATGAATTTCCAAAGTAGTAGTAAAAAAGTTGAAATACAAATAGTGAAAAAAAAATTTTTGATAAATATAAATACAGTTGATAAAGCAATAAATGAATTGAATTAATTTTTTTATTTGCCAGGACTTAAATAGACTCTCATTTAAATTACTACCCTATATTTTTTTCACATGGAGAAAAAAAAACTTTCTAGTTGAATTATAGTATTGTATGGCAACGACAGAAAAAAAACATAATTCTGTAGAACTGAACGAAAAAATAGGTATACCATTTATTTGATAATTTTTTTGTTCAATTGGTAATGGTTTATAGGAAAATCTGGTTTTTAAAATTATAGTTCTTAGCAACCAAACATTTAGAATAAAGTACAAGTAGGTAAATTTAATTAAATAAATGGTTTAATGCTGTGCTCTAAAGATATCAAGAAATTATCAAATTTTACCACATTTATCAAACTTAATCATATATTAAACAATATTTTATTGTTGATTCTACCAAAATTATCACCAAAACATTTAAGTAAAAACTACAAAGATTTCCCGTGTTGCGGTAATTTTTACCATATTCTGGTAGTTTTCACTATACTTTATTCTCGGTGTAGTGGTGATCCAAATTATTTTAATTTAAATTGAAATGTACAATAAATAAAAAAAAATCAGTATTTAATTACTACTATAAATATAGAAATTAAGTGATATGGAGAATCCGTAATAATTAAAAAAATTTCTGGAGAAAAAAAAAATCATTGATTTAAGGGGTTAATATACATTATTTGAAACTAGCAATCAGCGGCTTTTAAATGAGTTCAATTGAATTACAATAAACTCTTTTTGACAAGATTCAATAAAGAAGATTTTGTTTTGAACCCTCTGGGCACACGATGGATTGAAGCAAATAGGAAAACGAACTAAAAACTATAAGAGTGAGATAGAAAGCTATTACAGGATCCTTAATATATATATATATATATATATATATATATATATATATATATATATATATATATATATATATATATATATATATATATATATATATAAACTAAACTCAGTGGCGCGACAGCCCATAGAGGGCCAAGGCCTACTGTGCCCATCTCAGTTTTCTTGACTTTGGGCTCTGGGGTGCAGGGGCAGATGTTCCGGTCAGGTAAACGTGGAACCCCCAGTGTTTAGTTCCCAAGCATGCTTGGTACCCATTTATCGACCCACTGAAGGGATGAAAGGCTGAGTCAACCCTGCCCGGCCCGGGTTGACTCATATATATATATATATATATATATATATATATATATATATATATATATATATATATATATTATAAATATATATATATATATATATATATATATATATATATTATAAATAAATATATATATATATATATATATATGGGTGATTCTCACGAAACATGACAATTCGGACCAAAACATTTCTTCAAATTTAAAGTCTTCAAAACAATCCCTTTTTTTTTTGTATACTTCTTTAGTTACACTTATTAATACCTTAGAGACAGCAGTGCAGTTTATTGACATTTGCTCGAGAAAAAAAATTGAATAGATTCTTATTTTATTCACTGTCGAAAGAATCAAAAATGTTTTTGTTGCAGATATGTACAGAATAAAATTGTGCGTATTAATCTATCATTAAATTAAAAAAAAACTTTGATTACATTCAGTCATATAACAATCTTACATATACTTGATATTAGGTAAATATTTGCTTTACATTCAACTGTTTAAAAAAATTTCTGGTAACTGTTTCAATGTCATGTCATTCATAAACCAGGAAAATGACAGCCAGGATAATGACAAATTCGCCATTTTATAGCATATAACTTTACTTTAATTTAATATTTTGGCCTAAGAGGGTAATATTCCGTAAAAAACAACAGGATTTCTTAAAATAACTCAGATAAATCTATGTAGTTTATGCTATTTATGATTTCAAGAAGCCAGGAAAATGACAACATAAAAACCAACTCACCTTGAAAAAATTTTTGAAATAGATTTTGAACCAGAAAATTGGTTCTTTATTCATGTAACAAGACATGTTCATATAGGAGGGTATCTAATCAATCTATTAACATTGCTGGCTCTAACTATTTTGGCTATAAACCACTAAATAAAAGTAGCCAGGAAAATTACAGATTTTCTTGGGACAAACAAATTATTGCCAGCAAAAATTATTTTAAACGAAGTTTTTGTAAATAATACCCTCTGCGTATATTCTAGAAATGCTTACACCGGTTGAGATAAAAAAAATTAGATATTGAAAAATTTATGGGAAGTTTTGAAGCTAGTTATTATTGGAAACATTGTTTGGGGCATGCAGGAAAATTACATTTTGAAGTTCAATTAAATTTTTTAACTATACAAAAAAGTCAGTGCTAGTGCAGAGTCATTTTAAAATGTTAACAGCGACGTTATTTATTAATTTTTTTAAAAAAGAAATCTTTTAGTATAATAGTATTAGCTCTTGGAGCAAGGGACAGTGAATTGTCATCTTCCGTGAGAATCACCCATATATATATATTATTTTGTGTAAAACCTATTATAAAGGAACTAAACTACTACTGAGCATAATTACTCAACACCCATATATTATTTTGTGTAAAACCTATTAGAAAGGAACTAAACTACTACTGAGCATAATTACTCAACACCCATATATTATTTTGTGTAAAACCTATTATAAAGGAACTAAACTACTACTGAGCATAATTACTCAACACCCATATATTATTTTGTGTAAAACCTATTATAAAGGAACTAAACTACTACTGAGCATAAATACTCAACACCCATATATTATTTTGTGTAAAACCTATTATAAAGGAACTAAACTACTACTGAGCATAATTACTCAACACAAATCAGCATATTTTGCTTAAATATAGATTTCATTTTAAAAAATTGATTTGAGTGAGTGAAGTATTCATGACATAAACTGAGATAAATGACTGGAAAGAACTGAGCAATAATTTATCATATGATTATCTGAAAACAACAAAGGGCTTAACGCAGTCCAAAAAAGCTTAAAGAAGTTCATCTGAATGACCTCTTGATTTTCTCATTAAATGATAACCGTAGAATACCGTACTTAACACAACAAAATAATCATTGAAGTTCTGAAAAAATTAGTAAAATTTCCTTATCATAACTGTAACACATTATCCTGTAGACCTCCTGTAACAACAAGATAATGCTAGTCCTCACACTGCAATAAATGTCAGAAACGATAATGGAATAAATGATCTAAGTGTTCTCTTTCATACTCTAATATCAACCTCATAGTTTATTTGTAGGGACTAATTAACACATATTTGCCTTTTATTAGACAATAGATATAAGACAAGAAAGAATAAGATTTGGTTAAAATATGGAAAGAAATAACTTTCGACGCTTCCAAGTCACTTGCATAGTCTGTCCCAAGATGGATACAAATACTAATTAATGCTAATTAAGAAAGAATTTACTACTGATTTATCCGTATAATGTTGTATAAATATAAGACATCTTTAAATTTTTAATTTCTGATTTTAATTTTTATTAACTTATTAAATGTAACATTTTTTAAAAGTTTAAATTGTTTTTTGCTCTTATTAATTTATATACTTGTCCTTTAATTTGGAGGATATTTGAGATATTCTATAAATTTTCTGTGAACTAATTGCGATATCCTATAAATAAATATAAATGCGTAGGATCAATTATTTTAAACATGTGTAGTAATTTATTAATATTTGAACATTCATTTTAATTTTGGATATGTAAGCTACTTTGGATGTATACTTTTTTATGAATATTTTTAAGAATATTTTTTATGAATATTTTTTATGGATATTTTTTATGAATATTTTTTTTATTAATATTTCTTTATGAATATTTCTTTTAAAAAATTTGTTTGGTTTACGTTAGCTATCATGAGGATATAATGGTCAAGTAGGTATTTAATCTCATCATCCTCATCATAGTGGGCCAGGCAGCCCAATGTGAACCAATGTATTCCTCATTATTTAATCTATTGTTACTTATAAGAAAAAGAAGTAAAATCAAATTCGAACTATTTTTTGCCTAAAAATAAAGTTTTGAGTTAATACTCTTTGCAAGGTTGATTTTAAGTAATGATAAAACTTAATAAACACTGCAACTTATTTCCCGTTAAATGAAGTTTTGAGTTTATTTTATTTATAAGGTCGATTTTAAATAATTATAAAGCTTAATATATTCTAACGCTTCAACTTTTCTCCGTTGAATGAAGCTTTAAGTTAATACTATTTACAATGTTGATTTTAAGTAATGATAAAGCTTAATATATTCTAACGCTTCAACTTTTCTCCGTTTAATAAAGCTCTAAGTTAATACTATTTACAAGGTTGATTTTAAGTAATGATAAAGCTTAATATATTCTAACGCTTCAACTTTTCTCCGTTGAATGAAGCTTTAAGTTAATACTATTTACAAGGTTGATTTTAAGTAATGATAAAGCTTAATATATTCTAACGCTTCAACTTTTCTCCGTTGAATGAAGCTTTAAGTTAATACTATTTACAAGGTTGATTTTAAGTAATGATAAAGCTTAATATATTCTAATGATTAACTACGAGTATATTTTTTACGTTATAGTCACATATTATTAAATTTTGCCTAGAGTAATAAAAAATACTAGCTCTAGTTACCGGTTTTGATTCTTTCCCTGATAAGTATTAGCTTTGCCGTTTGTGCTTAACCTCCAACCTGTGTATCTGAGAATTTATATACCTTTTTAAAAATGTTTAAAAGTTAAAACTCTTTTAATTCTACTTTATTAAAATTTTAATTCATTTCACTTTACCTACCTCTAATAAAATATGTTCTAAAACTTCTGAAATTAATTAGTAGTTGAAGGGTATGCATAATATCAGTTTCACAAAAATATATTCATAATGTACAATCCAAAAAAATAAAATTAAGACGGCAAAGAAAACAAGGAGAAAAATTAAAGAGAAGAAGAGAAAAAATTAAAATGCTTTGAAAAATATTTAAAAAAAATTAAATTTTTTTTAAGAAATTAAAACTAATTAAAAACAAAATTAGGGAAAGAAACGAAAGAAAATCTTTGTTTAAGGATTTCTGTTTTGCGGCTTTTTAATTATTCCTTAATTATTAAATATTTTTAAATTTGTTAAATATTTTTTAAAAATGTCCTATTATAGATAATTTTTTATCCTCTTTAAAAATATAAATTTTTTCCTTGTTTTCGTAGTATCTTTAATTTATTTTGGTGGATTCCATGCAGAGATGCCAACTGCTTCGGACAAGACAAAATATTTTAAAAATCCATAAACAACTACAAGCTAAAATTGGCAGATTTTGGATAACTTTCCCGACTTTTTCACACGCTGAACACGGTTTAATAGCAACAAAATGAACTATAATATAAATGCTTCGATTATTTAGAAGAAGTGGTGAGCAAAATTCCTATAAATCGAATTCACTAAACCAAAAATCGAACATTAATTGACTGCCAATCGAAAATATTTATCAGCTGTCAGGATCAAGTTGGCATCTCTGTCTATTTATATGTATATATTATTCTCTTATAGAGCAGTAGATTAGTAGATTTTTAAAGATAGATATCTAAGGTGGATAAAGGAACGGATAAGAAAGTTACAAACCACATGGAGTTATTACCTGTTTATATTTGATTAAACGTTCACGCCGGCGTGACCCATCGGTGGCCCACGCTAGATTGTCTCATCGGGCGGCGCACCGGAGTAAAAACTGGTAACAAATAAATTTCATTTTTTAGTTTTTTTCCTGGAATAATAAAAATCCATAACTACCAATTGTTTTTAACGGATGCCATTTTTATATGGAATTGCTTCCACGCCGCGATAAATTTCTTTACAGTGAATTGTTATTGTTGAGAATAGATTAACTCCTCCCGAATATTATCTAATATTGAAATAGTTCTTCTACCAGTATTTTCTCTTTTCTGTCCCACTTTCAGGCCTGAACACTCGGCGTGAACGTGTTAAATAGTAGTTCCAAATAATGTTACAATTTGCTTACTTTTTTATAAATATAATAATATTTTTCAAGAATGTCGTAATTATCTAAACGACATTTATAATTAAAACTTTTTTTGCAAATAAGATGTGGAGATAGCAAATCTGTCAATATTTCACTGATTCAGGGTTTTTGTACCCCAGAAAATTTGAAAGAAACTTTAGATTAAGAAAGGAAAATATTCTCTCTAAATTTCGATTCTTAATAACAGATATTTTTACGAGGGACAAAATCTGATTTATATATTTTAAGATTTAATAAGTCTTGGTAGCCAATGTTCTTTATTTCACCCAAAACAAGCTAGTTATAGAAGTGATTTACTACCAGCTTTTCCTTTTTTCATGGGCAAAAACAGCTATGATTGATTTAATTTAATAGTGATTTTTCGGTAAGTATTATAATTGAGGTTATAAAATTTTATTCATATTTGATCTACTAAGTGTCTCGGGTAAACTAAAAAACCGGTAGCAAGTTCTTCACAGTAAATTTTATTGCAGGAGGCTAATCAACGCCTCCTATAACTGAAAGCCTCCACACGGTTTATTATAGGTAGTCCGATCAGACCACTGAGAAGGATATCCACTTTCCGAACGAGTCATCTAATACAAAATCTAGTTAAAATAAGAAAGTGGTAGCAAATATATGACTAAAAATTTGTTTTATTTATGAATATTATTGGTTTGCCTCATTCACTTGTCAACCACTACAGATTCAATTCTCAAATATATATGATAAATTTCAGTCAATCACTTATATAAAAGGTTTTGGGTTCATGCGCACAACTGGTTCACTTTTTAAACAGTCTGCGCGGACTACTTATAAAAGACCGTGTGGAGGCTTTTTGATGTAGGAGGTGATGGGTTAATCCGCTTTTTGATGAAGTTCAACGCATTTTTTTTTCCAAGTTGGTAATATTAAAAAAATTTGCCGACATAGTTATTCAAAATCATAAAACTTAATTTAGCACCACTTTTTACTCATATGTAAAGCAGTTAATTTTGTTTTAGTGAGGTTTCGGAAATTTTTTTTTAAAACATTACAGTATAACTGGGGGACAGTATAGCTAGTATTAAAGTGACGAAATCTTGAAAAATAGTTTTTTGCCAAAACCTAGTTAAGCTTGATATCAGCATTTTGCTAATTTCTTTTTTAATTAACCTTTAGCAGGAATTGCTATTATGAAATTTGCACTGATTAATTTGGCTTAATTATAATAATAATTTTAAGTTTTAGCTGATTCAGATGAAGAAATATTGCCCTTTTCATAATGTTAAAGTTAGAGTCGAAAAATTTACAATATTTCCCCTGTATCTGAATGATAAAGAGTCGTACGAACTAGTCTTTCCTACAGAAAGAAGGACAGAAATTTTCTAATGAATTGGAAAAATTTAATAGAAACCTAATAAAAAAATTTAGCATATTCTTTCTCCATTTACTTTATCAGAAACAGGGGGCAGAAGTAATATCTTACACATTGAATTTGCACTGTTTATCACAATATTTCATGTGTTATACACTAAATGCTTTTAAGAAGTTTAATTAGAAGGCTTTAATAGAATTTAATTTTAATAGAATTTTAAGGAATAAAAATCATTGTTTGATAACTGACAGCTTAAAGGCAATGGAAACAGATATCACACTTTTAGGAAAGTATTTCTTACATCTCAACGCTTACTACAAAAATAAGTTAAATATTTCTACTTTTTAGTAAACAAAACAATTATTGTATTAATTATTTTAAATAAGATAGTGGATTTTCATGTAAATGCTTATAAAAATATTAAAATAATAAATACATATTTTTTACTTTTCAAAAAAAGTATTTTAATAACTATAAGAAATGTTAAAAGGATAATAATATTAATTTATGGTAAAATTTATTCTATTATTCTTACATGATAAAATTTATTCTATTTACGGTATCTGTTTTAAACATATGTTTATTATATCTAACAAATAAAACTCCATGATTATATTGTTAAAAATTAGTTCCAATGTATTAAATAAGATAAAATATTTCTATTTTATGATAATTAAACTTAACCTTAATGGATATATTTAGGTTTTCCTAATATTATAGTAAGTTCATAATTCTGATAAAACTATTTTTTATATTGTTTTCTTCAAATCTAAAGCTGAATATATTGATAAAATCAATAATTCCAAGAAAAGAAAACAGTAAGATATTACTTAATTAAAAACTGAAATCACTTTAAAACTATTCAAATTGGAAGTAACAGTCGGCCTCTTTCACGTCTGGCAAGTCTTGAAATTGGGCGCCTATTTTTGAGCGCTTGAAACATTTCGACTGTTATTTCCGATTTGTATATTTTTGAAGCGAATGAAGTTTTTAATAAAAGAATATCTTGATAATATTAAAAAGTTTAAATGAAACTATTCGTGTTTCTTTATATACTATACTCAATTTTTAGTCATTAAAAAAAAAGGACCATTTCACTTCCCAAATGTCGAAAAAAATTTTTTTAAAATTGTCAGCAAATATTTTTTTGAATCAATTTCATTTTTTTTTCAACGGATAAGGAAAAACAAGAATAACTGAAAAATTTAAACTTTTTTTGATTTACTAAAAAGTGTCTTAAAACTGTAAATATTTTACTTAATTCTTTAAAGAAAAATTATGTATAGCTTCGTTTAACTATGCACATGATATACTATCAAAAAAATGGGAAACAATAATATCCTTTTGAAATTTAAAAAAATATAATAAATTGATTAAAAGTTTGGGAAATTACCTTAAGTTTCTTCTTTTTAGCAGAAAAGACTATATATGCCGATAGAAAATTCTTCTTAGAAAATTTCTCAACTCTACCTAAGTTTCAAAAATACTGATTTTTAAAACATTCGAATAAAAGTCATCAGAGATCGACCAGCATGCTTGAAGAAAGCACGAGATGATGAAGATCGGAGATGCGAAGAGAAGGCAGCCACACGCAACGACCGCTTTCCAGCCTCTCACAATCCCAGCTCTTGCGCTTCATCTGGAGCATTTTCCAGATGCGAGCGCCTTCTATCGTACGCACAATTGCATAAAATAGTTGTCATTTGTGCATACCTGTAATCAAATAATATATTTTCTAGATCTGGGCATTAAGATGCTCTTAGAATAAAAAAAATAATACCTAGTCTTACTCATCACTGAAATCTTTTCAGCTTCGTAGTAGCATTTTTGCTATCTATATCATATAGGTATAATGAGAAATGATGAGGTGTATAAAAACGTAAAGCATTTTCTCGTTTTTAAAAAAACTATTTAAGTTAAATTTTTTAATTTAGTGTTTAAATTATTGATTTTTGCTTTGAAAGGGGGTATTTTTAATTCTGTCAACCTAAGCTTAAAACCTATGATTTTTAAAGCAATTAAAAACAAAACTAATTTTTAAATTAAAAATTAAAAAGAGTCAAAAAGAAATAATTTAAAAATAATATAAAATAATCAATATAGATGAAAGTCAAATCATTTATCAAAGATATTAGTTTTGAAATCTTCTAGGTTGTGTTTCCTAAAAGAAATTTGAAATAAAGCTTTCATAAAGCAAAGCACTTAAAACAAATTTTAATGTTTATAGCATCAACAAACTGTTGCTTTAAAAGAAATTTTTAGGTGTACTCATATTATTATTTCTTCACATAAGGAAATAAAAATGCGTGGTTGTATTATTTTAATAAATTCTATTCCTCTAGGGTTCGATAAAAACAATACATTGAGCAAATAATTCTACTTGTGAAAATGTTTCTGAATCGCATTTTGGTTTCTGAGTTTCACCCCAAAATATCCAATTTGGAATAAGAGTATTTAACCCTTTCATGGGCCATTTATTTCTTGTGAAGGTAAATTAAAATATTTTTGGATGTGAAATTGTTTTAAGAATAGTAATTGATATAAGAAAAAAAAACTAATTTAGTTTATAAAAATGCCATTTTTTTGGCGGTATATATATTTAACACGACCTATTAGGAACTTATTAATTTTTATTTCTATTTATTTATAAAAAAAAATTTTTATAAATGCTACAAACTTCAAAAGAAATTATGTATTTTATAACTTTTATACGTTTTTTTTAAATTAACAAATGGTTACCAATTTTATTCATACCCACTTCATGAAAGCTGAAGCTATTAACAAATGGAAACCTAAATTAAAGGTGTTGGTAAGTTTACTTCCTACGGCCTCAGAAAGGGTTAAAGGACAAAAAATGCCTGCCACGAAATCAAATGTAGAATTTCTTACATTTCTTTAATATAAAATGATAGGAAATCTATAAATGCTAGATAAATATATGCAAACTTTTTTTACTCACATTTTTTTAAATAAATTTAAAGTATTTTTTAACGATTAATTGCTTAAGAAGAATTTATGATATTTTCTTTTTCAAAGCATAGCAACTCTTCTAGATATTCAAAACTGCTTATTATTTAACTATTAGTCAAAACTTTTCTCTAAATATATAGCTGTACCATATCCCAGGGTTTTTCGTAACATCTAGATCGTTTTAACTTATTTTTTATTGCGAGCACATATTTAAACATATACATTTTAGATTCTTCCAACAGTTTAAAAAAAAACTAACGTTCCCACTGAAAGTTTGGAAGATAAAAGTAACAAACCGTGATGGCTCAGTCGACAGAGCGTTTGCCTTCTAATGAGATGTGCCGGGTTCAAATCCCAGCGATGGCAGGTAGATTCGAATTCCGCATCCGGCTTGCACTGACCACAGTGCTGACGTAAAATATCCTCAGTGGAAGAAGGATCATGGATTAGAGTCCCCTTGCCGTCAGGGTAACAGTGAGAAATTATCATGGTTTCTCTATCCATGTGACCCAAATGCGGGTTAGTTCCATCAAAAAATCCTCCACGCAGACAAATTTCTCCCAATACTTGATCCAGGAGTTACCTTGTCTTTCGGACTGGGTTCAAAATTACAAGGCTACTGAGTTGAACATTAGTAATCGTTTACCCGAAATATTAGGTCTACTGTTCTATAACGGTAATTAAAATAAAATAAAATAGATCTCTGAGATTGGAAATTCTCGATCAATTTAACAGTAACTCTCCATAAAATTAACGGTACCCACAATCATTGTACAATACTGTTAATCTTTAATAATCACTAAATAAAATGATTATTAAAAATTAATAAGTAAAAAGTTTAGCAATCAAAGGGGTAGTTATTTATAGTTAGAGTGGGGACTGAAAGTCTCCTTTCTAGTGCAAAGGGTTAACATTATTCAAGAATTAACCCATCCCCATCCACCGCTTGATCACTCAAGTATCTCCGTCATGTAAGAAAAAACATTGATGTTCACTATTATATATAAATATATAATGAATATATAATAAATATTATGCATATTATAAAATATTGTGGCAGTATAGTTTTTATAAAACTAATGATTTAGGTAAAAATAGAAAGTTGTATGTGAGTAAAAAACCCTACAATGTTTCTCTAGCAAAATTCAGTTTTTGGTGTTTTCGTCAAACTGGTCTTAATAGGATTAATGAAGAAATTCTTAATAAGTGATTAAGAAGCAGAAGTGATCACAGAGTCTATAAAAAATTAAAGTCTAGTAGTCATTTTATCTTTAAGGCTAAGAAGTTTTTGACATCTTATTCTGTTTATTCTATTAACACTTTATTATATTTATTATACTTAACACTTTATATTTTTTTATTATATTAATGCGCATTTATTATATTTATCTCTTTATAATTTTTCATATATTGTTCTAAAATCTAAAACTCTTAGAAAATTTGAAATTTTATATAAGAAATTAAATAGTGTCCTGTTAGCCACAATGCTTGATTTCTCTTAGAAAATGGCAAATAACATAATTTTAGTACAATTTTTTATTTATAGTTGAACGCCGCAAGTACTGTAGATGCCAATATTTTCGTTCAAGATGAAATAACGTTACAAATTAAATTTAATATTTATTTTTCAGTTTAATAAATATTATTTAGAAGATTTTAGCTAGAATGGTTGATAAAATTTTTTAACATATGTGGAAGGATCTAACAAGAGCAGGCCTGAAAGCAAGATGGAGAAGAGAACTACCTCAATAATAGATAATTTTCGGGATCAGTAATTCTATTTTTAACAAAAAACAATTCACTGCTATTAAATTTTTCTCGAGGAAGAAGCAATTCAATATAAAAATTGTATCCGTTAAAAAATTGGAAGCTATGAATATTTTATTATCCTCGAAAAAAAGCTAAAAATGACATTTATTTGTTACCAGCTTTTACTCTTTTCAGTCTTGATATAAATAGGCCTTCAGCCCTAAACAAAAGGGCTCTATTAAGTCAGCTATACCCTCACCTCCTACATCAGAAAGCCTCCACACGGTTTTTTATAAGTAGTCCGCGCAGACTATTTAAAAAGTAAACCAGTTGTGCGCATGAACCCAAAACCTTTTATAAAAGTACTTGGGAGAAATTTATCATATATATTGGAGAATTGAATCTGTAGTGGTTGACAAGTGAATGAGGCAAACCAATAATATTCATATATAAAAAAATTTTTAGTCATATATTTGCTACCACTTTCTTATTTTAACTAGATTTTGTATTGAGTGACTCGTTCGGAAAGTGGATATCCTTCACAGTGGTCTGATCGGACTACCTATAAAAAACCATGTGGAGGCTTTCAGTTATAGGAGGTGTTGGCTCTACGGTTTAAAATGGTAGCAAATGTATAATTTAAAATGTACTTCTTTTTAAAAAGAAAATTGAATGTTCTTGATCACCATAAGGATTTTGAAACTTATTATATGCATAGAAGTGCGATACATGCTGTATGAATACTATATAAATTGGAGAGGATGCGGAATTAGGAATGTGCTTTGATGAGTAGTTTCATCACCTCCTTCAACAGAAAGTCTCCTCACGGAATTTTATAAGTAGTCTGTGCAGATTATTTAAAAAGTGAGCCTGTTGTGCTCATGAAACCAAATTCTATTTTAAAAGTGCGTGAGAGAAATTTATCATATATATTTAAAAAATGAATCTGCAGTGGTTGACAAGTAAACAAGACAAACAAATCATATTCTTAAATTAAGCAATTTTTTAGACATATATGCTACCACTTTCTAATTTTTTATAGATTTTCTATTAATTGGCTCTTTCGTAAACTGGATTTACCTTCATAGTGGTCTGATCGAACTACCTATAAAAACCGTGTGGAGGCTTTCAGTTATAGAAGGCGTTGGCAGTTTACCGCCACCTGTATATTTTTTGGCAGAATTTTGTGAGCACTACTACAGTTATTAGACAAAAAGTTCTGATAAATGTATAGTTGGCAACTATGTTTTATTCCAACATTTGAGGTTCTTAGAAAATTTTGAGCTGAACAAAATATTCTGTTCGCAAATGAACATTTCCCATTATTGTAGAAGGATGCATTTAAAAAAGTCAAAAAAGTGGTTGAAAATTTACCCTTAAATGTTTAACTCAGGGAATAATGGAGTATCTGAAACAAAATAATTTTAAAGTTACCAGTCTACCTTTTGCAAGCCGATTTTGATCTAATATTCAAATAAATAATTCACTTTTTGTGTCATAAAGGAATTGGTAAGCTATTTTTTGTAAAAAAAATATTTTAAGCAGAAGATTTATTCAATACATAATTGTTTAAATATTATTTTATTCACTCATTGTTTTAAATTATGACTCTACAAGCTTGAGCAATATAGTTTTTAAGCAGAAAAAAATATTAAAAAAAAGTCAAGTAAATTCTATCGGGCATTATGATTTCCGGGTAGATTATAAACTAAAATTATTTTTAATCCACAAAATTTACCTGCTTTAATTCCCTTTAATATACCTAAAAACTATAATTACTTTAAAACGATTTAATTAATGTAAATTAAAATAATTGTCATCTTCTTAATTAAATGTGCTATAATCACAAAAAATGCTCTTAAATGAATCTTACTTTTTATATCAAAGTCAGAGAGTAATAAAATCTAAAGTAACAGAATGTAAAATATAAAAGAATTGCCTTTTGATGTTTCATACTTATCACTTGATGTATTACCGAATAGATCATTTGGAAGGAGAACGACTCGGCAGGAAAAAAGGACGATATATCATTTGAGCAACTGATGAATCAACATAAAAAGCTCTATCATATAAATGAAAGTATAATAATGAATAAATTATTCACTTTTTTGTCACAAAATAATTCGTAAGTCAGTAAAAAAAAATCATTTTAAGCAAAAGATTTATTCAATACATAATTGTTTAAATATTGTTGTATTCACCCATTTTTAAATTATATGATTCTACAAATTTGAGCAATATTGTTTTTAAGCAGAAAAAATATTTACTAAAGCAACTACATCAAATAAAGTAAGTTCTAAGGATATTATACCTTCTTTGAAGATTTTGAACTAAAATGATTTTTTTTTTTAATCCTCAAAATTTACCTACTTTAAATCCTTTTAAAATAACTCAAAACTATAATTACTTTTAAAACGATTTAATTAATGTAAATTAAAATAAGTTAAATCTACTTAACTAAATGTGTTATAATTACAAGATATGCTCTTAAATGAATCTTGCACATTATGTCACCGTCTGAGGGCAACAAAATCTTAAGTAACAGAATGATGTTTAAAACAGTTTACAAGAGAATAGCTCTGTGATGTTCTATACTTATCACTTGATGTATTACAGAATAGATTATTTGGAAGGAGAACAATTCGGCAAGAAAATAGGACTATATATCATTTGAGAAACTGATGAACCTACATAGGAAGCTCCATCATGGAAACGAAAGTATCGCCTGAGAGGCAATTTAGATATTTTAATATTTAATGGTTCAGTCTTGGAAAGAGAATGTCTTAAAGAATATTAAGAGAAATGAAAACAAATCGAAATTTAGAGTCATTTTTAAAGAAGTTAATATGGTGATATTTCTGAAAAGTATACTTTATTTTATTTTTATAAAACAATAGCGCAAAGATTTATAAGAAATTTATTTTTTTTAACAATATTGAATATTTTTCAATATACAATATTGTTAAAAAAATAAATAACAATAGCGCAAAGATTTATAAGAAATTTATTTTTTTTAACAATATTGTATATTTTTCAACATTAATTTAAGAGAAACACTTTAACCAAGTTTTATGTATTGCTTTTTTTCAAAAAAAGTAATGTAATGTACATTCAGTGTTTCAGAGTTTCTTACAAATTTAGAGTGTGTTGGAAAACTAATATTCATTCTTTTCCATGTACATATGTATATATATGTGTATAATAATAACCCAATAAAACAATAAAGACAGAAAAGGATAAAAAAAAAGAGAAATTAACGAAGAAACTTGAGAAAAATAAGTGCTATTTACCTACCTACCAAATATAAAGAACTCATAAAAAAAGTGATAAATATAGAGAAAACATGGAAAAACCATAATGACCGTAATAGACTTAAACCCTTCTAAAGATTTAAAATAATTTTTTCAAGTATATCTCGAGAAATATGAAAAACTGAGTAATTGAGTAATTCAGTATAGAAGTGTTTCCCCTATTTTGTAATTATATATATATATATATATATATATATATAAATTACTAGTTGTTTAAATGGTTTTACGGTTGCATTTATTATGTAATGCCAACTACTCTGCTTTCTGAAAAAGATTTGGACATGGGTCTTATGCCCTACCAACCAGGCTAAACCGGACCTAATACTCCTTGATGCTTTTACGAAGTACCATGATTTCTATAAGCATATTGTGGAATTTCGAACATAATATATGGTTATGTATCTTCTATTCTTCTCTTACTGAATTATCTCTATTCTTACTGAAATATGCTTTTCCCTGTGATCGTAAAATAGAAATATGAAGCTAGAACCAACATGGAGCTAGCATGGAGCTCCAACATGGAGATGGAGCAAGAGAAGGACACAGAACCTTAAAGAAGTGGTCAGCTTATGTATAAGGACCAGCAGCTCATAAAAACCTTTACCTGGGAAGTAAAAAGAAACAGTTTCAAAATTACTTCGATCCCACAGTGTTATCGGAAGGAAGAAAATATCTAAAACTAAGGATGTATTAATTGATATATGTTATTATTCAGAGATACCAATTGCTGCGGTCTCGAAGAAATATTATAAAAAACGGTAGAGAACGGCAAACTGAAATTTACAGAATTTCGATTAATTTTGGCAACTTTTTAAAAGAATAAACTGAACTGTATCAAATTCACGTTTTATATAAGCCTTGGAATTATTTAGAAATAGTGGTAAATAAAAAAGCTATCAATCAAATTTACTAAATCAAGAATCATGCATTAAAACGAATCATGATCAAGAATCATGCTCTTGAAAATATGCATTTATCTGCTGTCCGGAGCAAAGTGGCTTATCTGTATAATTAAGCTGCCCAGTTTCCTCAGGAAACAAATAAGCTGGTAGCAATATTTCTAAGAGCCCACAAAGCGTAAGAAACTGGTATTCTTATACACTCTAACATTTGTTCTTTAAAATTTTTTTTCTCTCCAGCAGTGGTGTGCAGAAATTTTTCGACGCCTTTGTTGTCGATCACGTGCTATTGTCGTTCGTGTCAATGAAACAGATCAAGTGGTGGCAAAGTGAAAAGTATTATCCAACTATTTTTGGCGAAAATATGTTTCCTCAAGACAATAATATGGCGTTCATTACAGAAAATTTGCTGTATAATTCAGAAGCTAAAATTGTTCCAAAAATATTAACGCTTCCTTTTGATTTAATTTTTATTGATTACCACTCTTCAATACAAGATGCCTCCAGAACTTCAGTGGCAATGATCGTGTTAAACAATTTCAACAACCAGTTAACTTCTCAACCTTGTGATTTGACTTTAATATAACTATTTAAAAAAATATTATGAATCGGTAGATAAAATCTCTTGGTTTTAATTTATTAAATTATAAAAATATCATTGTTACTACTAAAAATATATTTATTTGAGAAATTCTGGAAATTCCGCCATTTTTAAGTGTATACTTCCCAGCAGACCGTACATTTGAAAGCCTCCACACGGTGTTTTGTAGGTAGTCATTTAATAGAAAATCTAGTAAAAATAAGAAAGTGGTATCAAATATATGTCCATACCTGACAACTTTAAATCCTTTCGAGGATGATTTTCCCCAGTGGGAGTAAAATTGAATTTAAATTACAATTTAGGCAGAAACATACGCCGTATTTTAAGGGGGCTTATGTGGACTACCACAATTTCTTTTCTTTATATATACAAATTGGGCACCTGGGCCGCGCAGAAGGCCCCTATCCCATATATCATGAAGTAAAAAAAAGTTAAAATAAAAGACAGTTTGAGTTCAGCAGTCTATGGGGTGGCTGTTACTGGGAGACAAGCACCTTGCTTGCATAACTGAAAGAAAATGAAAATAATAAGAGCTACTCTTGCTGTTAAACTGTGGATGGCTGTGGTTTGATTGTCAACGTGAAGTAACATGTCAGGATTTCAGTATTGGTAAAGTGTTTGATGCTATTGATGCTTAGGATTATTGATGTAGACTATAGATGCTGGAATTGATGACTATTACTTATGCTGATAGTTGTTGTATGAGGAGTCGGAGGTGAAATAAGCGGCTATTGGTCTTAGTTTTTAGTCTTTTTTATAGTTCTCGAAGTTAAAAATCTGATTGAAGTTGGCTGTGCTGCATTTTATGGCTATATCGTAGAAGTCTGCATTTAATTTATATATATATTCGTATAGAAACGGAATTTTGAGATCTTTATGGATATTTGAATTACGTATGAACCATCTGGCACGAGTGATTTTTCTGAGTATTTTATTTTGACATTGGTTGAGCTTTTTCATTAGGTGTTCGGGTATAGTAGTCCAGGCAGGTGAAGCATATGTAAGAATAGGTCGGATCATAGAGGTGTATAGTAATTTTCTGATTTTTAGTGAGGCATTTTGGTTATAGATGAGAGGTTGGATGATATTAAATGCTGCATTTGCTTTGTCTATTATATTTTTAATATGGTCGCTCCAAGTGAGTTTGCTATTAATTATGAGTCCAAGGTACTTTGCTCTCTTAACTATTGGAATTCGAATGTTGAACAGTTTCGGTTTGCATTGAGGTGAAATTTTAATTCTTCTTTTTTGTATGATGAGGATTTGTGATTTGTCGGCGTTTACGGCTATTTTCCATTTTCTACACCAGTCTTCTATTTCATCTATTTGTTCTTGTAGTTTTATTAGAGCTAAGTTTGGATTTCTGGATTTGATTATTATACCAGTATCATCTGCGTAGAAGGCTGTAATGCTATTGTAATCTGCTTTATTTATAGGGAAATCATAGGTGTAAAGTATATATAAAATTGGTCCAAGTATGCTGCCCTGAGGTACTCCGGCTAAGATGTTTCTTTTTGATGAGATGCAGTTTTGGATAGTCACTTGAAATGTTCGGTTTGAGAGATAACAGGATAGAAGTTTGATGAGTCCAGGAGGAAAATTTAGTTGCATTAGTTTGAATATTGTACCGGTGTGCCATACTTTGTCAAATGCTTTTGAGATGTCGATCATTAGGAAAACTATTGTTTCTTTGTTTACTATTGCTCTTCCGGCGTAGTCTATTATTCGAAGTAGCTGTTTGGTTGTATTTAGTTTTTGTCGGAATCCATATTGTTCATCGGGAAGGGCTGTTAAAAGTGGCTTGATTCTGTTGTAAATTATTTTTTCATAGATTTTTCCAATTATATTTAGTAGGCTGATTGGTCTGTAACTCTCAGGGCAACTTGGAGTTTTGTTTTTCTTGAGAAATAGAATAACTGATGCATTTTTCCAGATTTGAGGGTAGTGATTTAATGCAAGGCAGCTATTGATGATATGTGTGATCTTCTGAATATAGGTTAGTGGTAGCAGTTTTATCATGATAATTTTGATTCCGTCTTCACCTGGAGCTTTATTGTTTTTTAGGTTTCGGATGATATTACAGATTTCTTCGTTGTTTGTAGGTTCTATTGTTTCTGGTATAGGATGATCTTCATGGAAGTTGTTTACTTTTTCGGTGATTGAATTATGGTGATTTAGATCTGAGTTTGAATTTGGCGAAAATTGGTTTTAAAGGGAATCTGCAAATATTTCTACTTTTTCTTCTATTGAGTATGTTGTGCCAGTTGGTCCGTTGATTGGTCAGTTTATTTGCGGTGCTGTTTTAAATAATTTTGCCATTTTCCAGACTGAGATATCATTGGTTCAGAGGGACGCGACTTTGTTTTGCCAGAGTTGATTTTTGTATTTCTTACTTTGTTTTTTGATCTGTTTATTAAGTTTTCTGATTTCACTGAGGTATGAAGGATCTGCTGTTCGTTGATACCGCTTTCTGTAGTAGTTTCTAAGTCTGATGATGTTTTTAATTTCAAGTGGGAGTCTGTAGTGATGAGCAATTTGTTTGGTTTCAACTGTTGATCTTTTATAGGATTCTAGGATTTCGGATTGTACTTGTTGAATATATGTTTCTATTGTAGGCTCGTCTTCTAGGGATGGTAAACTGCTATTGTTAATGGTGAGTATGTTTTTGTAGAGATTCCAGTCTGTTTTCAGTTTAGGTTTTTCAAAGTGTTTGATGGTTAGCCCGACGAGCAATTGTACAGGCAGATGGTCAGATGACAGGTGGTTTAGGGTGCAGGCGACCGTGGGGACTTGGATGTTGGTTATTGCAATGTCTAGAATGTCAGATCTGTGGTTGAGTAGATTCGGAATATATTTGGGAGAAGTAGGAGCTATAACGGTAAGTTGATATTTTATGATGAGGTTTCTAAACAGAGTTCCAGTATGGTTAGAATTATTGCAGCCCCATATTGTATGTTTAGCATTGAAGTCGCCTGCTACAATTGTTGGCAGATTGGGTGGAAATAGGAGTCTTAGGTTGTCGTCTGTGAGTTTATTTCTTGGTGAGTTGTAGATACCTGTGATTTTGATGTTCTGATTTTGATATTTTGGAAGTATTGATATTTACTCATAGCCACTGTCATCTGTAGAGTTATATTCTGTTGTTATCAGGCTGTTTTTTGCTAGTAGTGCTACGCCGCCTCCTCTGTACCTTCTATCACATCTATATGTTTTATAGTTTGCTATTGTAAAGTTGAAGGTTGGGTTGAGATGAGTTTCTGTAACTATTAGGATGTCCGGGTTGTGATCTAAAATAAATTTTTTTAGTTCGTGCTGTTTTGCTAGTATTCCG
The DNA here is from genome assembly GCA_949128135.1 of Parasteatoda lunata. Lineage (NCBI taxonomy): Eukaryota > Metazoa > Arthropoda > Arachnida > Araneae > Theridiidae > Parasteatoda > Parasteatoda lunata. Next base: position 23,262,427 of record OX421981.1, on the reverse strand, counting down.
TTGGCATTCCAAAAATATATGTTGATGAAAGGTTTTTGTGCTACTTTAATATTCATCTTCTTCTTCTTGTTGGTTTGATTGGGCTGCTTTTTGAATTCTTTTGAACATGTTAAAACTCTCGTTGTCCTGCATAAATCCTACAAAGAGCTTTAATTCTGCAAGTAATGATCTGGCTTCTTGCATTGTTGTTGTGTCAAGTTGTAGAGTGTTGGTGCTTTTTTGGTTTGATGACTTTAAAATATCTGCATAAGAGTTGGAATTGGAGTTATTGTAGCCAGGTGCATTTCTGTGATTTGAGTAGCTAGGTCTATTGTTGATGATGGTTTTGGAAGCTGGATATTTTGGGCACTGTCTATAGTTTGCAGGATGAGCACCTCCACAGTTGGCACATGTTGCTGGTGTTGTTCTGGGTTTTTTACAAAGGTGAGTCAGGTGCTCCTGGCCACATTTGAGACATTTTGGTGTGTGCCGACAGGATGCCTGCACATGGTTGAACTGTTGGCACCTGTGGCACTGAGTGAATCCACGGCGCCCTCTGTAGGTTGATACAGTGACAACGAGATCCATAAAACGTGTAAGATAAAAAATATCCTTGTTACTTTCGGTTTTATCTAGAGTTATGATGTGTAGTGGTAGATTTTTAATGCCTTGATCGGAGTATTTTTTCCTTTTGAGAGACGTTTCTTGGTGTATATCCATAATTGATTAAGTTTCGGTGTACATCATCTGAGGTTATGTCTGTTGGAATACTTTTAATAACAACTCTTAATGGCTTCTCTTCATTCAGTTGAAATGTGTGATATTTGACTTGTAAATTATCTAATATATTTATTGCTTGACGCCTCATATTTATATCAAAGAAATACAGTTTAAGGTATTCCCCAGTGTGTTTACCTTCGAATCCTGTAATTTTCTGTTCTTGTAGAGTTTGTTTAAGTTGCATCCATTTTACATTGTTATCTTTTATTATTATTGGTGGTATTCTTGGTTTGCTGGGTCTTTGATACTGATAATCCTCATTGTCATCCATTTCTTCTTCATCGCTGGTGTCCTGTTGCTGATTAATAGTATTTTTTTCAGGTTCGTAGTGTGTAGTCGTTACTTCACGTTGACGTTGCGGTGGGGTGGTACTTGTTGAAGGTTGGTGTATGGTGTCTCCATCTGCTGGCATATTTGGGATTGCAGTTTGTTTTTGAGTTAACAGTTTTTTATTACTGGCTGGTTCCTCTTCATCTGTGCTGGAAGATCTATTTCTTTTGGTCACTGTTTGTTGTTTACTATTGTCCACTTCGTTGTTATTCTTATTATTTGTATATTGTTGTTGTTCTGTTTTGCTTTTAGATGTTGTTTTCTTTCGGTTTTTACTTCTCTTTGGCGATGTTGTTACTGGAGTTGTAGGTGTATCAGGGATTGTGATTGTTGATTCTGCATTTTGTTTGTTGATTTTTTGTAGATGTCGATTTTCTTTTTTTACTTCGTCATTTTCAGCTTGAAGTTTATCGATACTATGTTGCAATGCGGACATCTTAGTTTCAAATATTGTTTTGATGTCATTTAATTGCTGAGATAAAGATTTATTGAGTTCAGTTTGTCGTTGGAGTTGTTGTTTAAGTAAATCCATGGTGTCCATTACCCAGCTGGGAACCGCACTTTCACTGATTTTGATAGTATTGGGAATTATGTTATTGCACAGAGATTGAATTATAAAGTTTATAAAATACAGTTTATTTGCACTTACTAGAAAATAATGCAGCTACCGCTGCTCGAAAACTATATCCAGTAATATAGAAAGTAAAATTGTAGCTCAGCATACACTTTATGCTGGTGAGAAAATAAAATAGTGCAGCTCGCACTATGAAACTGTATTTCGGGAATCAGTTTACATGTTTATGCATCACTGTTGTAGCACAAATGAATCAGTTTAAATCGACTACCACAATAGTATTACATATTAATATATATATGCTTAATTTTTTCAAAAATAGTGGTCGTCAAAGAGATTATAAATTAAGTTTATAAATGCAAGGAATATATAGAAATCATACATTTTACTACCACTTAAAATGTAGAAATAAAATATTCCGCCAAATGCGGATGAGTTGGCAGGTATGTATGTCTAAAAATGTGCTTAATTTATGAATATGATTGGCTTGTTTTATTTACTTGTCTACCACTACATATTCAATTCTCAAATAAACATGGTAAATTTCTCTCAGTCAAATTTTACAAGAAAATTTGAATTGATGCGCACAACAGGTTCACTTTTTAAATAGTCTGCGCAGACTACCTATAAGAAACCGTGTGGAGGCTTTCTGATGTAGGATGTGATGGTACAAACAGTTTCTCGCAAACAAAACCTACCAGCTAAATTCTAAATGATTGTATAATATACTTAAAAAGAAAACCAACTCAAAATTGTGTCAAAATTGTAACATATTTCCAATATATATCCTAATCGCGCTGCTATGAGCGAAGTTAACTGTGAGTAGTCTTTTATTTTTATTTGTTTAATGGAGCGATGTATTCTAAATTGTTTTTTGCAAAACCAGTTAGCATCGATTTTAGCACTATTTATAAGATAGTTACTTTTATTTCGAAAATATATGTTGTCGTAGAATTATTTCTTCTAAACCATCATTTTTCTAGAAGAATTAAAATATTCTCACAGACTATAATTTGTTTATGAATTAGATACCCATGACTAGATACGAGGGTTGCTATTTATATTTCTGGCCTAATAATGAAAAAACAAATATGTAGGATCGAAATTGGTTTTATTGTTTTTCAAAATATTCTCCATGATGATCAATGCACTTTTGCATGCGTTTGAACCAATTTTCAAAGCACTTTTTCCAGTCCGATTGTGGTAACTCCAAAACATGCGTTTTGAATGCATCAACCGCTTCTTCGGGGGTCGAAAATCGTTGTCCACGTAATTTTTTTTTATGTGTGGGAATAAGAAGAAGTCATTGGGTGCCAAATAAGGGCTGTACGGCGGATGACCCATCAGTTCGATCTTTCGCTCCGTCAGAAATGCCTTTGTTTGAGTCGATGTGTGAGAGCTCGCATTGTCATGATGAAGAATGATTCGCCTGTTCTTCTGCTTTTTTCGAATTTCTCCGATGACTTCTGGCAAACAAATGGTCGTGTACCATTCAGAATTGACGGTCCTGCGTTGCTCTAACGCCACTGCTGCCACATGACCGTTAATGCCGAAGAAACAGGCAATCATTTGTTTCGATGTGCTTCTTCCTCGAACAACTTTTGTTGGTTTTGCCTCGTCTTGGAAGACCCATACAGTTGATTGCTGTTTTGTTTCCGGCTCATATGCATAGATCCATGATTCGTCACCTGTGCAGATGTTATACACAGCCTTTGATGTACCTTGAACGTATTTTTCCAACATTTCCTTGCACCAATCGACACGAGCCTTTTTTTGAGCGTTTGTCAGATTATGCGGGATCCAACGCGAACAAATTTTTTTTACGCTCAAATGTTCATGCAATATTTTATTGATGCTAGCCATACTAATGTCCAAAGACGCCTCTATCTCAAGGTATGTCACATGACGATCTTGCTTTATCAGTTCAGGCACAGCATCGATCTTTTCTGGCACAACAACGGATTTTGGACGACCTGCATGGGATTCGTCCTGGATCGAACATCGACCACGATTAAATTCGTTATACCAATTTTTTACAGTTCTGTAGGATGGCGCTTTATCGCTGAATAAAGAATTAAGTACATCGAAGCACTCTTGTCTTGACAATCCACGTCGAAAGTTATGAAAAATAATGGCACGAAAAAGTTCACGATTCAATTCATTTTTTGAAAGAGAAGAACTTTTCAATTTACTGTCAACAACACAAATGAAGCTATAATGGTAAATCATCTGCTGAATTTATGTTTAAAAATATCAAACTTTCGATTAAAATCGTCTGCGGTCGCCTAACAACACTTACTGTTGCCAAGGCCAGAAATATAAATAGCAACCCTCGTATGCCAAAAATTAAAATGGTAGTAGAATGGGTAGAAAATGGTAGATGATAGAAAATATCCTATTATTTCGAAAGCATACATCATACCATTTTTTTTTCATTAATATTCTTTTGTATCCCTTCAATATAAGAAGTTGAGATAAAAATGGTTAGGGGTTAATTACAAACATTGTAACAGGCTTTATATCATACAGGTACAAATAAAAGATATGAGTGCTTCTGTACTTACTCTAAGTTTTCATTTACCAGAAAATATTTTATATTGCAAAATTGTTGGTACAATTTGAAAGATTGTAGTTAAAAAAAATTAAAATTTTGTCATTTTTAATTAATTTTGATGGAATAAGATTTAAATAAGATAACGAGAAAGTTAACATTAACAATCACAAAATTTAAAAATTTTAATGGCACATGCAAGAGACTTGATAAGTTAAAAGAAATGTGAGCAAGAATTGAAAATTCTTTTTTAATATTTGCACTCTTAATATTTTTAAGCGTGGTAGTGAATTAAAGTCAACTCTTTTAAATAAATTTTGTTATATAAACTTTTATCGGAACTTAATATATTTGCCCATTCGTCTACCTGATTTCTTTTTATATATCTTTAAAAATAATTTATATAAAGTGTTGGATAAAATGTCTTTAATTATTAGGTTCTACAAAAAAGTTCTTCTCTCCTCGAAATCACATGACTCTTTTTTACAGTGATGCAAAAAGTTCGTTTCTAAAAGAAAATGAGAAGGTATTTTCCCTTTAAATCAATAATAATCTTCTAGATTAAAAAGGCACAGCATATATGGCGCAAAAGAGCATGTAAAAATAAGAAAAAATGGACCACCACGAATAACTTTTAAACTAATGGTTGGATCTTCCACGTTTTAGGATTCAATCATATAGGGTAGAGAGGGTGACCTCAAATTTGCTAATTAATTAGTGCAGACGATATTTTAAGTTACGAAATTAGACATAAAAACGTACTTTCTCTAAAAAAAAAAAAGCCTTTTCTTGATCGATTTGGATTTCTGACCTCCAAAATGTAGGGGGTAGCAGCAATCTGGAAAATATGAGCCCCATAATTTGGTCAGAAGAGCGGTCCAAAGATAGAACACCTTAATGTTACTTTTATTTTTTGCGTATTTCGCCATATCTCGAGAATCTTTTATGGCCGCCATATCTTTTATGGCCCAATCACACTCAAAAAACAAAGAATCATACATTCAATCATAGTACATTGTTGTCCATACACAGTACATTGTTATAGTACATTGTTGTCCATACACAGTACATTGTTATAGTACATTGTTGTTGTACATCTAGTACATTGTACATTGAGTTTAGTACAAGTTCATTGAAACATAAATCTAACAAGTAAACTTTTTCCGAAAATCGTAGAAAAATTGCAGCCTGAATGAATATGGCTGCAAACTTTCTACTCTTTGTGTTGAAACTAATACGGGTGGTAGTATTTTTGATGCTTTAATGTATGAATTTTCGTTTAATCGGGTTTAAAGTTATTTCCCCGATCATTTCATGTGGATAGACCGTAATAGTCTGATTAGTAGGGCTTTGGGCCCATGCCCAAGAGGTCATGAGTTCGATTTCTGCCGGCCAAAGACTCTCCGTGTAGTAAATGGTAAACCGGTGTACATTAAATCCGTCTGGTCACAACGTCCTCCAAGTTTCAATAACAAATCTATACCTCTGGGGATACTGAATTAGAGATTAACCGTTCACTGTGTTAGGTGAGAATTACGAAGAGTGGATAAATGAATGGATGTATGAGTGGGTCAGCTCTCTAAAATGGGCTATGGCGTGCATATGAGTGTGAAGATTTGACCATAGATAGCGCAACTGAAAAACAAGAAACGCACCATTTGCCTTAAATTCGTTTGGTTTCAGCAAACAGGCTTACTGGTTAATCGACAAGTAGCATTAGAAACAACAACAACAACAAGTGAATGTTTAAAAAATTATATGTTAAGGCCACTTTATTATGTTTCTCACTCACATAGAGCAACCCTTTCGTGCTGTCCCACCTGCTAAACGCTGTGTGATAAGTGGAGGTAGCGGGTTCGAATTCCGCTCTTACCCTGGATGTTTCTTCGTGCTATCTGTCCTTCTGCTTGACAAAGGCTTATAAGCCTTATTTGAGCATAGAATCTTACAAATTCATTTTTTACCATTTATAATTAATAATTTCTATCTCAGCGAAAATATTGACAAAATTATCTAAAATTTTAAAATCTTTAGTTTTTGCTTATTTACCATTGCATTAAATAAGTTGTCAGCCCTGAGTATAAAAACATGCATTTACAGCCATTCGATGGAAAATAGGTACAACAAAGGGCTAACCAAGCGGTATCCCCCACTAAACGCTGTACAAAGCGTGGAGGTGGCAGGTTCGATTCCCGCCATAACTATGGATGTATTCTTCCTGATTTTCTTCTTTAAACTATTCTATCTGTCCCTGTACTAGACAAAGGTTTAGGAGCCTAAATTGAGCCAATAAGCCTGAAAATATATGAAATTTCAAAAAAGCAATAAAGCAATAGGTAAGAGAAGAATAGGTTATATCTCGATTTTAATACCACTCTAACAATCTGTAAGACATATAAGAGATTACAGTCTTTGCAAAGAATGTCACTATTATGCAAATAAACAAAGCCTCCAAGAAAACTTAACATCCAAATATTTGACACAATCAGTATCGTTAAGAACATTCATCACAATTACTTTGAAATTCCACTTTTAACGAAGTTACATAAATTTAAATCTTTACTTAAGGATATTAATCATTTCTTTACTCTCATAGGATCCATCATTTTTCGACTGTTTAAGTGATTTAGTATTCAAATAAAATTTTATCGTATTTCAGTCTCTTAAACGTGACGATTCTCTTTGTAAAATATTTAAGTTAAGTGAATTGAGTCGTTACAAGGGATTTATTTAAGTATAAATCCTCCGTTATATAATTAGGGAAAATAATTGAGTTTAATTTGAATTCTGTAATTAACTTAATGAAAACTGTTGAGTGATTAAATATTGAAATTTGCAAAACTTGAGTTGCATTCAGAAAATAATAAATTTAGACATAGGTGACCATTTGGTTATACAGATAACTATAACAATATAATACTAATGATTATAATAATAACTATTATTATAATAAATATAAGATAATATAAGTAATAAAACAATATAATTCAAATAACATAACAATAATATAATAATGATTATAATAATAACTATTATTATAATAAATATAAGATAATAATAAGTAATGAAACAATATAATTGAAATAACATAACAATAATATAATAATAATAACATGATTGATGTGATGAACTACTAAAAACATGTTTTGCGTAAAGTCAGTATGAAGAGCAACAAATAATAATAAATTAAAAACTGATAATGTTTTAACTCAATTTATTGTGTCTGTATTTCTGTGTACATTCTTTTACAGTTTTGATCTTTACCCAATTTATTGAATATTTATTTTTTTCTTCTAAATTATAAGAAGGAAGGGCATAAGCAGTTTAAAGCAGTATTTTATTTTCTTTAGTTGATCTATGAGTCAAGAGTTCACGGCATTTTTTCATTGTTATTGGGGTACCAGGATAAAAAATGTGAACTAAAAATAAACTCTTCTCTAGATGATACTGACAGATTTGATCACCCACCACTATTCTTTATAGATTCAGACCGGACAAACGTTGTTCACAACGCATTTGACCTACTTTACGTGTTACGAAGCGTCCAGTTGCGGCGCTATGATGACATATTTTTTATTCCAGTTATTTTATTAATATTTTTATGGAAGGTTTTGGCCGTAGTAGTACATTTCTAGCACATTTGCACTTCTTGCCAAAGAAGGATTTATTCCAGAGAATTTTAACAAAAATAGTTTAAAAAAAAGAATTGTTGATTTATTTAAGAAATTTTTTTAGATGACCATATGCAGAAAAAATATTTAGCAGCAGCAAAATAATATAGCTACATAGAGAGAAAGATATCCATTTTTTTAAAGAAAAACGATAATTTTTTTTAATTAATTAACCGCCGGATTGAGGGGCACTCGCGCATCAAAAAACCCCTGTTCTAACATCAAAAATTAAAAGTGACTGAACTGATTTCCAACAGACATTTAGAAGCATGGGAAGAGATCTATAGTTGGCGATTTATAGAAAGATAAATTAGCCAAAAACAAAGCCAACCTGATGTAATTAATATTAAATTTTAAATAATTTGGGAATAGCGTAATCCCCTGAAAGATCGTGAGAATTAATATAACCCTGTAATTGAAATTTTTTTTCTTGTGGTAAGATAAATAAAGTAACTTAAAGAGTAAAGAGTTAAAAAAAGATTTTGAAGTTTGATTTAGTCGAGAGAATAAATTAATGAGTTATGCATTTGAATTGAATTAAAAAGTCACATCAACTGTTAAAAAGGAAATAAAATGTTTATTTCTGCTTTTTATGAAATTTAATAAAAATTAAATAATTGGTTTAAATGAATAAAAACTATATTAAGAATCATTAAGAAATAAATTTATGAAATTAAATAAATTTTAAAAGCTAGAAATTATGAAATGCCTATAAGCGATTTATCGAAAGATAAAAAAAGCCAAAAACAAAGCAAACCGCTTGTTATTAATATTAAATTTTAAATGATTTGTTTATAGCTTAATCACGAAAAGGATTGCGAGAATTAATATCATCCTATAACTGAAACATTTTTTGAGGTAAGAGAATTAATGTAACTTAAGGAATAAAGAGTTAAAAATAGATTTTGATGTTCGATTTAGTCGCGGCTTAAAATTTTGAAATACACTAAAAATACAAAAAAAAAAAAAAAAATGGCGCTGAAAAATGGCGAGCAAATATATATATATATATATATATATATATATATATATATAGTACGATTTAATAATTAAATATAGCAATGAAAATATAATAATTTTCGTAATTTTACATTAAAAAAAATGCAATTTATATTTCCGAAATAATATTACAAAATAACGCGATAGCATGAAAAAAACATAACTTTTGTTTTTCGGTATATTTAGTCCACCTTTGCAATAGGGGCAAAATGGAGCTGGTTTTTTCGAAAGAAGAAACATCAAAGGCAACAAAAAAAGTTTAGCTAATTACCTCGTGTAACTTTTTGGAGATAAGTTTCGAAAGTCATTCAAACATTGTGAAATGTCAAAAGATAAAATATAAACTATAAGTTTGTCAAGAGTAAGTATTAACTTATCCAACAAATTGAAAAATTGTACTATAATTTCAGACTAATTACTCTGATAAAAATGTAACAGAAAGGTGAAATTCCTATATATATTTCTGAAATATAAATTTAAAAGTTACATTTAAAAAACAAATTAACATATTTTTCACTGCATTGTATTCTCGTCAGTCAAAAAAAAATAAATAAATAATGTTTGTAATGATTAAGAATACTTAATTTGGGCGATATTAAAACTGCCTACACATATTTTAGTTGAAAATTTAATTTTTACTTTTGGTCGAAGATCATAGTCTTCTGGCCCACAGTGCAAGGTCACAAAATGTGGCTTTAATTCTTTTGAAAAAGAAACCCATCCTTAAATCTTGACGCTTGGCGCTATCGAGTTGAAGTACAATTTATATTGATTTACAGGCAAGAAAAAAAAAAAACTCTTACAGAAATCTTTACCTGAAAATGAGAAGAAAAAAAATTGATTGCAAAAAAAAATTCGATTCTAATATGTTAGTGGAAGAAATGAATAATACAAAACTTAGGATTAATCGATATGTGTTATAATTAGGTCCCTTGTCGTTCTCAATTTAAAAAAAAAAAATAATCCGAATTTTTTTTTTTTTTTTTTTGTAATAGGTATTTCTGATATTATGTTAGTTTGTGTTATTTTAATATGTACTCTATATACTTACTAACGTAGATAGCACAATTCCTACTATAAATACTGTAAAAATTGATTTTTCCGGTCTACCGAAAGGTATTTTATACAGGAAAAAAATGTCGATTATGGTAATCTTTTTACTATCAAGACTTGACCATGAGCAATATTATAATACGAAATCATGGTAAATATTGTAAAGCTTTATATTGATGGGGTGAGCTTCTAAAATTTTTTTTCTTAATCTAATAAGTAAACATGAAGAGCAACAAATAATAACAAATAAAAAAAAACTGGCGTTGTTTTAACTTAATTTATTGTGTCCGTATATGTCTTTCAGTTTTGTATATAACTTTATAGTGCTAATCATTACCCAATTTGTTGATTATTTTGCTTTTTCTTAAACCATAAGAAGAAGGAGCATTCAGCTATAAATAATAATATACTGAAAAAATTACTTAAACGCAAATTAATGTTTATTTTCAACACTGTTTTGTTACAAAAATTCATTAACAGAGCAGTGTGTCTAAAACACAAGGTATCGCGAACGAGAAACAATAAATTTATATGTTGAACCACTTAAGTAATCCTTTTCTTACATTTTTAATTAATAATTCGTAAAAAAATAATCTACATTCTACCTTAATGAGTGCAAGACGCTGTTTTAAGTTTTCCATTTTTCCCAGCGTTGCATCTAACTCTTCTAGTTTCAGCATTCAATGCCAAGCTAGTGATTTTCCATAATTGTATGTTGACTATTTGATGTCCAGCATCTTTATCTTGTTCTTGCACACAAAAAATACTCGAAAGCCTTTAACACGTTAACGTTTAACAATACTTAACGAGTTAGCTTTTTTCTACTGTGCGCAGAAATACTGGTCCTGAATCAATTTTAATCTAATGATTGTATCTAATGTTTGAAATATAGATACTTTAAAATTCTGTTAAAAATTGTTTTCCTTACAATTTATATTTTTTCCGACCATTTTTTTTTTAAATAAAAAATAATAATAATTATTTGCAAAAGCTTTTTGGATAAACGAATGCTATAATTATAAGTACAAATTTTTCAGTCTACTTAAGTAAATTCTCGAGATATGGTGAAATACGACAAAAGTAAAATTTACTTTAAGGGATTCTTACTTTGAACCGCTCTTCTGACCAAACAATTGGGGCCATATTCTCCAGTCACTCAAGATATTTTGGGGGTCAGAAATCCGAATTTGTCTAAAAAATGCATCTTTATTCAGACAAAGTAAGTTTTCATGTCTGACTTCATAACTTAAAATATCACCTGCATTTTTTAAATAGGTCATTCCCTCGAGCCATTAAGATTGAGTCCTAAAACGTGAAGAACCGATCATCAGATCAAAAACTATTTAGGGTCGTTTATATATATATATATATATATATATATATATATATATATATATATATATATATATATATATATATATATATATATATATATTTACATTTTTTTAAAGTGCCGAATTAAATGATATTAGCGCAATTAAGAAATTTCATATTCTTTTGAATAAACGTGAATCGAATTATTACAAACGTTTTTCATCTAAATTTTATATATTAGGAGGTAATAGGAGAATTTAAACTTTAGTTTTACCGGGTAGGAATATACTTTAGAGTTGCTCAAGAGACTGCATATGAATATAAAAATATGCTCTTCAATTTGTTTGCATGTACTTTTACGAGGTAAGTCTTAAGGAACTCAATTGCAAACTTTGCTCGTAAAGTGCATATATTTCAACACTTTCTAGAATAATTCAAGTGCATATGTCTTCCTTCGAAATGAGTACTCATAAAACATAGAAAATCTTCCAAGCCGTAATTGTGCTATAAAAAGATATAGTGAAAAGAGGAAATATATACTATTTCTGATGCGGGGCAAAAGTTTTAAAATTAATCAGTTACTTCTTTTGTTATATGTAAATATTTTAAATATTTTTGTGCAAGAGAATTAATGTCCAAGACAGCAAGGTTGATTTGAAATCCAAATTTCAACGTATTGAAGCAAACAAATCATATATAGATTACCTCCATATTTAAAGCGCAGGCTATGTGACGCACAGATTACTTTAGATTCCGTTTCTGTCCCAAATTAGGGTTTGAGTTGAGCCGATTGTATTAGTTATTACAACCACATAGCCCAAGAGATTGTGGCGATAATTCTACAATTATCTCTAGAATAATCAAGGAAGAAACCGTATCAAATAGACATTTGTAAAAGGTAGTTAATTAAAGTTTAGTTTGAAAACTAACTTTGTTTAGGCTTTTTTCGACAGAATAATGAAGACGTATATATCTCTGAAAACGATATAATATTCCCCAATCAACTTTGAGCTAACTTTTCTAGGGCATCATATTAAACATATGAAAATTAATCAAGACTGATACTGATTCTGTAAAGGGAAAAAACAGATTGTTTAACTGTTTCACTTCTACTTTATATCGTCAGCAGTAACAATCATGACCTTTTATTAATTGCACATTTTATATTCGCTTATAATTTTGATTACATTAACTATATGTTTAAAAGTTAGAGATGGTTCTCGATATTTTACTATTTTTTAAAAGAAATATTACTACCAATCATTTCGTCTCCTATATCTGAAAGCTTCCTCATGGTTTATTATAGGTAATCCGATCAGACTACTATGAAGGTAGACAAGTTTACGAAGGAGCCATTTAATAAAAAATCTAGTAAAAATAAGAAAGTGGTAGCAAATATATGTCTAAAAATTTGTTTAATTTGTGGATATTAATGGTTTGTCCAATTTAGTTTTCAACCACCACGGATTAAATTCTCAAATATTTATAATGAACATATCTCAACTACTTTTAAAGTACCATAGCATATGCATAACTTTATTTTAATCATATCAACTTAGCTAAAGTTCATACTTTTACAATACAGTGTTATCTCCCTACTGCATATAATTGCACAGTCAGAACCTCAACGATTCTCACGAATACTCCTTTACTTCATTTGCATTCCACAACCTCATCGAAGCACCACAAAGATCGAGCTAAAGATTAATGGGAAAAGGGCCCCAAGCAGCCTCAGGTGCCCAGATGCTTTACAGTTTAAGTTTACTTTTAACCCTTTCCCACCGACTGTCACAAATACGTGCCAGCATAAAACCGTATCAATCAGGGTAAAAAGATAAAACGGGTAACCCAAGTAGTTCTTTAGCAGTTTATTTGTGGGCGGTGTTATATTTGTTTAATTTATTTAGGTCACCATTACTTTGGTTCAAAATACAATTATTTAGTTATACTTTGAGCTAACATTGATTAAATATATATGACTAAACTAACAAAAATTAAAGTAAAAGCAAAGTAAGTCTGTCAAATTAGCAACGCCTACATTTAAGCTACCGTTTTTTATTTATTTACATCCTGATTCTGATTTTGTACGAATGCTTGTATGGATCACCCGTCCCCAAGGGGTTAAAGTAAGGGTCTCCCCTGGCCGAGTGGTGTCGCCCGCCAAACGCTGGGCGAAGCTAGGAGGTAGCTTTTTGCTGTCCATCTATTTGACAAAGGTTTATAAGCCTAAATTGAGCACAAGAGCCTGCAGATGTATGTAATTCCAACAAATAAATAAGAATACTTTTAAAATGGAATTTGGGTTCATGCGCGCAACTGGTAGGCTTTTTAAATAGTCTGCGCATACCATTAATAAAATCCCGTGTGGAGGATTTTTGATGTAGGAGGTGATGGTTAAAACCCGATTGGTGTGAAAAATACTTTCAATTCTCGATAGATTTAGAATACTTCTAAGCTTTTGTTAGGGATATTTTCCGAAAGTTCCTGTCCACTAATACAGCGTTTACGAAAAATGTGTTTATAGATATATGTTTAAACTAAGTGGATAATTCCCTCCGTTAGTTACAGGAAAAGATCATTTCTAAGGGATACTACGGGCCACTTAATGTAAAAAAAAAGTATAAACTCTCTTAATTTTTATTTATTTATAATCACTTTCATTATTGAATTTTAACTACCCATATGACATACTTTTCAAAATCTTCATCTTTAAAGAAAAATCACTCTTTGCATTGACTTTCAATAGTAAACCGATGAAAAAAATCATGCCAGCGAAAGTTATTACTTTTAACATCTTTTAATATAGTTTTGTATATTATTAGTTATTGCATTTCGAATTTTTAGTCTCCCGTGACTATCCTTGATTTTACATGGCAAAACTGTTGGCCTAATTTGAAAGATCATGCTTGAAGCTTTTAGAAATAGTGTAATTTTTATCCATGCAAAATTTTTATCGATCAAAATGAGGAGTCAAAATCAATAACTCTTTTTAAGCTTTTATACCAGAAATTTTGAAATCATTATATAGAATAGCGACACCTAGGTTTTAGAAGTATAATGGCATTAAATTAGAACCACTACAGCTTGCACCCTTGAATGCTTATTTCTCAGAATAACCACTTTCCATAAAAATTTAGAAACTGACAGAAAAAGATTAAAGGGAAAAAACATTTAAACTAATTACCTTATACCTAAAGTATTTGTAAATCCAGTATTTGTGTTACAACTAGCAAATGCAAAAATACACAAGTGGGCGACCTTTGTGCTAAAATACAAACTAAGGCAAACAACGTTTAAGAGCACAAAAATATATATAAAATACAGACAGCTGTTTCGGATGCTCAAAGGGCAACCTTCATCAGTGCAACAAGGTGAAGGTTGCCTTTTGAGCATCCGAAACAGCTGTCTGTATTATATATATATATATATATATATATATATATATATATATATATATATATATATATATATATTAGTGCTCTTTAATGTTGTTTGCCTTAGTTAGCAAATGCAATTCTTAAAATTGGCGCAAAACTATAGCCTATACAATTTACGATAATCTCATAAATAGCTGTCGCTATATTTTAGATCTTGTCAGACTGTGGCTATCATGCTTTATCTTCATTTCAAAAGACGTTAGGTCAGAATAATAAATATTGGTAAGTCATTATTTTCATTTTTTAAAATTTATCTTGGAAAAAAATACATTTGTGGCCATCATAATGTATTGATAATATAAATATCTGGGTGATTCTGATTCTTTCGAAAAAGTGATTCTTCAGAATCTATCTGATTCTTCAGAAAATTTGATGTACAAGAGCTAAAAAAACAAGATATGTGTATTTTTGAATTCAAAAATGGGTTAACCGATGTTATTGTTTTACTTATGCGACTTGTAAAACCAGCTGTCTGCTTGATTAACAAGCAAATTTAAGGCAGAAGGTGCGTTTCTTGTTTTATCCAGTGACGCCATCTATGGCTAAGAAAATAACTTCAGCCTCACGCGCCACTGCCCATTTTACAAGGAGGACCTAATCTTACTTCAATCATTCACCCACAGATTGTAACCAGAGAAAGATTCACGGGCCAGAGAACGGCCCATCTCCAATTCAGTACCCCTGGAGGTATAGATTTGCTATGGCAACGTGGAGGTCTTTGTGACCGCGATAGATTTTAATGTGCACCAGTCACCATTCAAAACAAGGGGACTCAAAAGCTAGCTGGATTCGATATCACGAACTCATGTACTCACGAACACGAGCCTGATTTCCTACCAACCATGCTATACCGGCCATTTTAAATTTGAGTTATAGGGAAAGCACTGCACTTATCATCCTCGTTAAAATTTATCTAAGCAGTAAACGCATTTTCGGCTCTTTGCTCTTTGAATTCAGATCCAAACATGCATGTCTATATCGCCAATTTATTATTTTTGAAAAATCTGTCTTGTTGGCACTAAATAAATTCTAACAATGTTATAATTCCTTGCATATTTCAAATAATCCTTCATTTATGAATTCTATTTACTTTTTATATTTTTCGGGTAATAAGTATTGCTTAATAAGCTTAGTCTATGACCAAAAATTTTTGTTCATTTCTAACAAAAAATTATATGCCATTTTTTTAAGTGAAAAACTTCCAACATGAGTTCATTTAAATTGTATGTTAAGTTCTTCGATAATAAAGGAACGAAGGCAACGTTATCTTATTTTTAAATCATTTTTTATTTCTTTTTTTTGTACAATAAGAACATATAACATTCTCACAAACAAAAAGCACATTTGTAACTGATATAAACACGAAGGTTGTAAAATTTTCCTGAAATATGTTTCTAATTTTCGATTGGTAAAATATGAAAGTTTCCTCTTCTCTTATCCAACTTTGCGTATGCTCTATGATTTTCTAAATATTACTCAAAATACAGGTATCCGATCACTAATTACAAAAAAGTATCCTTTAATTTTTTTTTTTAAAAAAGCTTCCTTCTTTTTTTTTTTTAATTAAAAACGATATATGCAATTTATTTTGCTTTATAAAATACACACAAAAGACTATTTTTAAGAAAACTTCGAGTAAGTAAAAAAAATAAAGTAGTAAAAAAAAAGTCAAAACTCTATTTTAGCGAAGAGAGATCCTTTACATAAAATTTGAAAATGGAATAGAACATGCTCCAAATTCAAGAAGTTCAAAACCGTTATAAGATTCATACCAGGTTTGTTTTTTCATCCCGATCATAAAGACAACATCAATAGAAAATAGGATGATGAAAAGATGTTTCTGGAATGGCTGCACCTTTACGTGAAAGGATCATTCCGAAGATAGCATTACATAGATACGGAAAGTTGAGAGTCATAACATATCTGCATACCCTCCAACAAAGCAAATGTTTTGTATTGATTAAATTGAGTGACAGATTTTTTTTAATGGATCTCATGTGTGTGTCGCTGATTTTAAATTTGGATTTGGTTTCTCTCTACAGGCTCCAGTTTTCATGCAATTTAATAATACAATAATAACCGAGATTTTATAAAATTAGCTAGCGTGAATTCCAAGTTTCCCCACTTTTCGGGTATGTAGGAAGAAGGGGATAATACATTTCAGTTTATTATGCGATACGTTAAAGTCATATTTCTTTTTGTCTTAAGTGTTCTTTTCAAAGAAGTAGACAAATGTATATGTATGTATATAAATCTATAGTTCTTTACAAACATGTAAAGTTCATTATAAATATCGTTGTAAACTTGTATGAAGCTTATCTGTAGCTTAACGAACAAACTATTATAATTTCAAATTAGTTCCCCAGTGTTAATTGATAAAACAATATTAACAGAGTTTTGCACACATATATATATATATATATATATATATATATATATATATATATATATATATATATATATATGTATATATATATATATATATATATATATATATATATATATATATATATATATATATATATATATATATATATATATATATATATATGTATATATATATATATATATATATGTATATATATATATATTTGCCAACTGCTCCTAGAAACTAAACTACAAACTAAAATGTGTAGATTTTCGGTTCACCTTGCCGACTTTGTCAACTGTTCAACACGACTTTGCTGAAACAAAGAGGCGTCTGTCATAAATCTTTGAATAATTAAAAGTAATAGTGAGTGAAAACAGCATAAATCAAATTGGGTAAACTAAGATTCATATATTAAAAAACTACCACTCAAAGATATTTATTCGCTCTCCGGAGCAAGTTGGTATCTCTGTATATGGACTAAGAGGCAGGATATAACCATCTAAGACACAATATTGCCTTTTTAGCAACACTTAATCTAAGAGTGTTTCCTTTTAAACAATGGTTCATGCACATCTGGGAAAAAAAAGTAAAAAGTGTTAGTAATATTAGCTTATATTATTATATTCGTTACTACCAGAATTTTTCATTTTCTTTGAATAAATATATATAGATCCGAAAGCATAGAAGAAGTTTTATTTCTATAGTGGAAGTTAGAACAATAAGACATTTTTCAGCTTCTTCATAGTAAAACTGATACCAGTTATTAAATTTTTCTGGTGCGTAAGAACCTTGTAAACGCACAGCTACTGTTTGCAACCACTATACTTTATGCAACAAAGAGATTAAAACACTATTTGCGATCGCTCTTGCTAGTGTGTTGCTTGACTAAAATTTGCAATCAAAATATTAAAACCACCATTAAAATTTTCTAAAATCCGAACGAGACCTGCTCTTGTTTTATTTTTACCAAGCTTGAAGCGATATTGACGGGGCGAAAGAAAGTGGAGTGTAATCTATATAATAAAAATTTAATTTGTAATGTTGAAATGGATACAGAATATGTTTTCAAATTTGAAATTGTAGTTAAAATATGAAAGTGACTACTGTATTTTAGCCTATAAGGCAGACAGAAAAGAAAGACTAGCAGTAAAACCATTTTATTTCACTCTTGTTTTCGAGTTAAATGTATTATCTGCTACTAACAAGAAATTAAATCATATGTAACAAATATTCACGCGTAAAATTTGTTGGAGCTATGATTTTTAAAAGATAAAATGAAGAAAAAAAGCAATAAAATTTTTATTTCTCTTTACGTATTATTGCTGATAAATTTTCGTATTTTGGGATATTTTACTTCTTTTGATAATTAGCAAAGAAAGAAACCTGTGTTTTATACCTGCGTTTTATACCTTTATACCTGTGTTTTTTTTCTTCTTCTTGTACCTTCAGAGCCCTACAACTAGCTTTATGTATATTTTATATATGTCTATTTCAAGTACTATACGAAATCAGATTATAGGTTCCTAATCACTCTTTGAATGTAACGAAAGAAATACAAGTTAAATAATAATTTGGGATCTTTTTTATTCATTTAAGGACTCAAATTTATTTATGACAATTTTATGAAAGTATAAGCCAATGGCTCGTACTGTTAAAGATAATTTTCGTAAAATTCAGAAGGGAAAGTAATTACATTAAGGCTTATATAAACTAATAATTATATAAAATCTCAAACATGTTGCTCTTAGTCCCCTCGTTGACTTTATCTCTTACTTTTCCATGTAATATGTTTTAGATATAAGCTTAATGATCTAATGTATAATTTTGAAAGTAAAATACATGTTTTAGATATAAGCTAAATAATCTAATGTATAATTTTGCAAGTAAAATACAAAAGTCAAGTAATAAAGTTTTTCAAGTAATATAAAAAGTTAATACCATGTAATTACAGGTTAATTAGCAGTATTTGAATGTTAAGAAAACAATTCAAAATTAAATGTTAATTTGAGACACTTTTTTTTATTTTAAGTCTCGCATTTATTTTTATCAAATTACATTGAAATGTAAAGCACTGACTAGCCATGTAAAATAAAACAATGATGTAGTGAAAAAAAGACAAAACTCTATTGCTGCTTCAGAAAAGGAAGTAATCAGTTTCAGGGAAGCTCCAAATTCCAGAAGTGCTAAAAATAAGTTCCATTTTCACACACACACAAGTCACAATAACTTATTTAATCATTATATAACAGGAGAGGATGTTTCTTGAATAAATGCGATGTAACTTGAAAGCCTCATTCTGTTATAGCAAGAACAAGTAGAGAATGATCTATTTAAAGAAAAAGAAAAATGCCCTTGTAAACTTCGAAAAGCAGCTTACTTATACCATATTTACTTTAAACTTATATGAAAATCATAAATGAAAGAACTTGTTGTTATGCAAAAGAATTGCTTTTTGGAAAATATTTTTTCTTGAAAAATAATTAAATATTTAATGAAGTGTTTACTATATGGTTCTTACAAATGTGTAAAATTATTTATATACTTTTGGACCTACTGCTCTCGGTTTTAATTTTGCCTCAACTTTCTACTTTTCCAAGTGAAATACCAATCCGAATTACAGGTTTCTAATCACTATTTTACTGTAAAAATTTAATTTCAAAATAAACTTATAATTTTTTAATTATTCTTTTTTTTCAAATCAATGCATTAATGTTTGACTAACATTAATTTACTAAAATTTAAACTTATGCCCCATATTTTTACGAATACCTAAATAAATAATATGGCGAAAATGTAGTGAAAAAAATAAAGATAATATTGCGGCACAAATATAATTTTTGTAAAATTTAGAAGAGGCAGTAATCAAATTAAAGCAAGCACCACATTAAAGGAGTATAAACAAAAAAGTTCAATTTCAAAATCAATGCAAGTTTTATACCTGATTTGTTCCTTCTTTTGGATTCTTCAGAGAAGATCAATAGAAAAATAAGGAGATGAGAGGTTCCTTGAATAGATGCGCTTTCACTTCAAAGCATTATTCTGAAGAGGGAATATGGGATAGCAAGAAAGAAGAAGAGAGTCATCTAACTGAAGAAAAATAAAGATAAGATGCCTTCGTAAAGTTCGAAAAATAGGTTAAGTAAAACATAATTGCTTTGAAAAAATGAGATCAATAAATTAAAGAACCTGTCGCCATGTAAGGGAATTTTTTTACAAAGTGTTTTTTCTTTCTTGAAAAATAATTTAGATATTTACAGAAGTAATTGTATGATTACAATATGGTACTTAGAAACATATAAAATTGTGAGTAAACATTTTGTATATAATGTATAAGTTATATAAATATATAAAATTATACATAAAATTATGTATTTTGTATATAATTTTATAAAATCATATATAATAAAAACTATGTATCATTGTATTTAAAAAATAAATATTAAATAAATTATGAATAAAGAAAAAACAAATCAAAATAAAATAATAAATTGTTTTAATTTATTTTTTAAAAACATTGCAGTAATGTTAAAATAATACAAATTATCAAAAATATATAGCTACAAATCGTATTTTTTAAAAAAACCATGAAAGATAATACACCAAAACCGTAAAAAAATCGAAACACTTTTACAACTCAAAGATAATTTCCTTAAAATTCAGAAGAGGAGGTAATCAAATTAAGAGAAGCTCCAAATTCAAGAAGTTTAAAAAAAAGTTCAGTTTCAAAATCAATGTAAGTTTTATACCTGATTTGCTCCTTCTTTTAGATTCTTGAGAGAAGATCAATAGAAAAATAAGGAGATGAGAAGATGTTTCTTGAATAGATGCGCTCTCACTTGAAAGCATCATTCTGAAGAAGGAATGGTAGAGTAAGAACAAGTAGAGAGTAATCTATCTAAAGAAAAAGAAAGATAAGATGTCTTTGTAAAGTTCGAAAAATAGGTTACGTATAACATAATTACTTTAAATATATGAGAGCCATAAATTAAAGAACCTATAGCCATGGAAATAATTTTTTTACAAAATGTTATTTTTTTTCTGGAAAAATATTTTAGATCTTTAATGAAGTGTTTGTATGCTTACAAAGTATGGTACTTACAAAAATGTGTTTTTAAGTTCTTGAAATGAACGAGTTTTGTACGAAGGTGAAAATAAAATCTTTGGTAACGATATTTTGTGTTATAGTTATCTTAAATGTACCAAATGTATATTTTGTTCAAAGAAAGGATTTGAATTTATATTTGTTTCTTCTAGTGTCTTTGAGTTTAAACTAGTAGATTTGAGTCTTTTGAGTTTAAACGGCTAGAAATACAAGTTCATGTTTCATTACGTTTTTTTCAAATTTGCTTGTAGTGTAGAGTTCAAAAATTTACTGTTATGTAAAAAAATTCACAAAATAGTATTGTCTTTAAAATAATAGTATTCCTTGTTCTTATTAATCATTGTCTTTAAAATATCATCTGTGTCATTAGTTGTAAAATATTATCAGCTGTTTGAAATTCCTTTTTTTTCTCTCATAAAAACGACTAATTTTCCTTTATCCACATTTAAATGACAAACAGTACCTGCCTAAAATTCGGTTTCGGCAAATTAGTTAAAACTGGCAAAACGTATTAAGTTCAAAAATCAATTAACTGCAGTATGAAAAAAACACTTCAGTGATAGTAAAAATTAACTTTAGACGTTACTTGTCCTTGTCTTTAGCCTTTAATCTATATTTATCCTTGTCTTTTGACTATTATTTACCCCTATCCTTTTTTATCATTCTCTTTTGTCCGTTATTTATCTTTGTCTTTATTTATTCTTTTCTTTATTTATCCTTGTCTTTAAAATATCACCTGAGTCTTTATCTGTAAAACGTTACTAGTTGTTTGAAATTCATATTTTATACTTTAACTTTTTATAAAAATGACAAATTTTCCTTTATCCACATTTAACTGACAAACAGTACCTGCCTAAGTACCTCCAGTTTACAAAGAGTACCTCCAGTTTCGGCAAATTAGTTAAAACTGGCAAGTTCAAAAATCAATTAACTGCAGTATGAAAAAATACTTCAGTGATAGTAAAAATTAACTTTACACGTTATTTATCCTTGTCTTTAACCTTTAATCTATATTTATCCTTGTCTTTTGTCTATCATTTACCCTTGTCTTTATTTATCATTCTCTTTTGTCCATTATTTATTCTTGTCTTTATTTATTCTTTTCTTTATTTATCCTTGTCTTTAAAATATCACCTGAGTCTTTACCTGTAAAATGTTTTTAGCTGCTTGAAATTCATATTTTATAATTTTAATTTTCATAAAAACGACTAATTTTATTTTATTCACATTTAACTGAACAATTGTACCTGTTTACACCCCAGTTTTGGCAAATTAATTAAAACTTTCAAAAAACATTGAGTTTAAATATTAATTAACTGTTGCACAAAAAACTCATAAAATAGTCATTGTTTATAAAATAACAATATTCTATGTTTTTATTTATCCTATAAAAATATAATCTGTGTCATTAATTGTAAATGTAATCAAGTATTTCAAATTCTTGTTTACAAGTAACTAATTTACTAATAACTAATTTTCTTTTATATACATTTACTTTACAAACAGCACTTGCCTTTAACCTAGTTTCGGGAAATTAATAATAACTTGAAAAACATACTGTGTTCAAAGATTTACTTAAGTTACAGTATGCGCTAAATTTAGCTGCTATTTATCCTTGTCTTTAAAATATCCAATGAGTCATTAGTTGTAAAATGCAACTGTTTGAAATTCTTATTGTTTTTCATAAAATAACTAATCTTATTTTATTTATACATTTAACTGACAAACAGTACCTGCTTAGAACCCAGATACTGTATATTAATTAAAACTTGTAAAACATATTGTATTTAAAAATTAATTAACTGTAGTATAAAAATTCACTTATCTTTAAAGTATCAGTATTCCTTGTTTTTATTTAGTCCCGCAGTGGACTGATCGTTAAGATACGGTTCCCAGCAGATCACCGAAGTCAAGCATCACTGGCTGCGGTCAGTGTGCGGGTGGGTGACCACTTGGATCAGTCTGCGTAGGGACCGAGGGTGTGCGGTATAGGTCCTCGTTAAACTGTTCTACCGTAAAGTGCTTGACTTCGCGTGCAAGTCGTTAGGCTACCGAAGCAGGGGTGCCATCCCCTCTGCAGAGGATCAAAATTGTGATGGCATGTCTTCGGATCATCCTCAGGGATGTTTCCCAGACCGTCGCCAATAGCCCATTGTGCAGCTCTAATGCGACGTAAATTAACTACAACAACAATTGTTTTTATTTATTCTTGTCTTTAAAATACCATCTGAGTCATTAGTTTTAAAAAGTTACCAGCTGTTTGAAATCCTTATTTTATTTTTTTCTCCTAAAATCGACTAATTTTCTTTTATCTGCAATTAACAAATACTACTTGCTTAAAACCTAATTGTTGCAAATTAATTAAAACTTCCTAAACATATTGATTTCAAAAAGTTATTAATTGCAGTATAAAAAATTTACTTCAGTTATAGTACGTAATAAATTAAGTTTTTATATATCCTTGTCTTTAGTCTGTATTTATCATATGTATCTTTATTATCAATGGCATAAGTTGTTTGAAATTCTGATTTATTTTTTTTCCATAAAAACGACTAATTTTATTTCATTTATATTTAACTGACAAGCAGTACTTGCCTACAATCCAGT
The DNA here is from genome assembly GCA_949128135.1 of Parasteatoda lunata. Taxonomy (NCBI): domain Eukaryota; kingdom Metazoa; phylum Arthropoda; class Arachnida; order Araneae; family Theridiidae; genus Parasteatoda; species Parasteatoda lunata. The sequence continues at coordinate 23,238,659 of OX421981.1, read as the reverse complement.
TCGGAAACTTAATTAAAACTTGCTGCACATATTTAGTTAAAAAATTAATTAAATCTAGTATAAAAAGTTCGCAAAATAGTTCTTGCATTTAAAATATCACCTGTGTCATCAGTTGTAAAATATTATCAACTGTTTAAAATTTAAGTTTAATTTTTTCCTCATAAAAGAAGACTATTTTTTTACTTACATTTATCTGACAAACAGTACTTGCCTACAATCCAGTTTCGGCAATTTAATTAAAACTTTCAAAACATACTGACATCAAAAATTAATTAACTGTAGCATAAAAAATTTACCTCAGTGATCGTACGTAATAAATTTCAATTAGATTACATAGCATTATTAATGATTCATTATTTCACTACTTAAAAAGCAATACTTTAATTACACTCTTTGAAAATCATAAGATAAAAATGAGAAATCGAAAGAGCTTCTGCGGGAAAAAGGCATTATGGGCATCGTAAAAATTTACATCCAAACTAAAAGCCGATTTTCTGCATAGCTGACTCTAGAAAATATGATGATTAAAAATAATACGGAAGGAAATCAATATTTTCGACATCGATTGATTTTTTTAAGTATCGATGAAATAAACTCTTCTTGCAACTTCCATACAACCGTTAATCGGAGGAAAATATAAAAATAAAGAGTTTTGGATTCGAAAGTGATTGAAAATGGGCATGCTTTTTGATTAGACAGCGGAACATCATTAAGAGTTGTAGTTTAGGAATGAAAAGAAGCATGAAAAATTGCATATAATACGAATCGAGGAAAGTCATTAGATACATTTCTCATTAAGTATGCTGAATAATAACTGTCGAGGATTTTTCCATAGATACTTGTCTTTGAAAGGAAATAGAGTTTTTTTTTTTCTCTACCTTTCATTCTTTTGCACTTTGACCTCTTATAGCTTTGCATAAAAGAGAAATATTTGAATATCGACCATCTAATTCCTTTAGGATCATTTATTTAATTTGGATTATTTTTGAAATATTATGTCTGCTTAACCTTTGGAAATTAATAATTAAATGCCAAACATTTTTGTTAAAAAATATGCTCGACTTTTATATTAACTGATAAATAAGTGTTATGTGAATGATCGATCCAAAATGTCTAAATTGATATTTCAACAAATATATTCTTGCGTCTTCTAACATCATAAACTAAAGATTTTACTTAGGTTGTTATATTAACGTAAGAGTATTCGAAAATACAGAGTGTTCTGCAATCACCCCCCCCCCTTTATGTTTATATATAAATCCTTAAAGAAAATAAATTTAAAATAAATATTTACGAATTAGATGTTTCTTATAAATCATCCATTGCATTCTCTCTATTTCTTTAGGTGGTCCAAAAAATACATATGTTTTTAATTTTCTTTTCCCTGTTGAAGAGTTAGTAAATTTAAAAAAAAAAGCTTTTCTTTTTCCGTTAAATAATAGTTTTGCAGTCCTTATTTGTTTATATTTTAGCATCATTTTCAAGAATGATTCTAAAAATGAATATTAAGGGTATATGAAACAGCACGTGTATTCTTTTTAAACAGTTTGTTGAGGTGTGGTAAGATGTTTCGATCAATTGTAATTTTATATCGATGAAATAAGATCTGGGATGCAGCTGTTAATAGGATGTGAGTATAAAGGTAAAGAGATATGAAATAGCAATCAAATGAAATCAAATGTCATATTTTTTTTAAAATCAATTGAATTAGTAGTTAAGAAACAAAAATAAGTATGAAAATTGAATAAAATGCGAAATTATTAGAATATCTTTTATAATGTAAATTGGAAAATTCTTGCAAAGATATATTTCTTTTAAAAAAATTAAAGATCTTAACAAATATCATTCACTCGCTTTACCTTTGCCCTATTATGAGTTTTTCAAATATGGAAATGTGTTTTAATTGGCCATTAATTTAAATAGAGCAACTTTTAAAAATTGAATTACCTTATGTATGTCTTGTTATTTACTTAATTTACTTTTCAAACTACGATTTACTTTATATACTATCAAATTTAAACCTTTAAATTAACTATTTGAACACCGAAAACATTACATCAAGATAGATAATTAATTTTAAATATGCGTAATTATTAATTTTAGTAATTATTAATTTTAAATATAAGTAATTAATTTTAAATATGCTACAAATATTGCAAACTAATCTATAATGAACAACACACCCAATTTTAAACATAAATGACAAAATTATTTATTTTCACGATGTCAGAATCAATTCTTAAATAAATTTTTCTGATTTTATTGTCTATTTATGTCAAAATGATTGGTTCTCACAACGTTAGAATCAATTCTTCAAAAAAAATTTACATTTTTTTGTCTGTTTATGTGACAATTATTGATTTTTTACAACGTCAGAATTAATTTTTAACTAAATTTTCCATTTAATTTTTGTCTATTTATGTCAAAATTATTGGTTTAAAATGTCAAAATCCTTTATTCAATAAAATTTTAGATTCTTGAGTCAATTTAGTTCGAAACTATTGGTTTCATCTGTGTAAGAATTAATTCTTCAATAAATTTTGAAATTTTTTTGATCATTTATGACAAATTATTTGGTTTTTCACAATATTTGAATCAACCCGTTATAAAATTTGCATATACTTCTGTTTACCTTAGAAACTTCATATCTGAATACTAAATTAAGAAGTGATTAATTTCATATCTCGGACGATATTATTTATTTTACATAAATAATAAACAACATCCAAAATTAAATTCAATACTATCATAAGTTTTAAATATTTAATCAGGAGAATATATGTTAAATTAAAAATCAATTTCTAGAAAACATGGGGCTCCGTATTTATCACTCTTCATTAGTAGATTTAAATTCAAGCAAAAAATATGAAGTATAAAATACATCGTTAGAAGTAAATAGAAAATGCAATTCAAGTGACTAAAAAACCCTAACACTTTCAAAATCTGGTGAATCACTATCGAGGAAGACATGATTAAAAATGTCAAAACTAGCTTGGTCAAATATGAAGATATATTTACTCATCACCTTTTACATCTTTTCAATTTCAAACAAACAGTTATAACTTTTTTTTTATCTCATCTTATTTTCAAATTACTTTTAAGGTTTCAAGATAGATTGCAGTATTAAAGTAATTTTTTTCCTTAACTCATTAATTCCAAGCCTCAAAACGTGATTTATATACGCAAAAAAAAGTAAATAACCTAATTAAAAAAAATAAAAATATCCAATGCAAAAAAAGTAGAAGTGTATTTTTATTCATACCTAGTAGATATCCTGTTACCGTCCACTTTTACTATAGAATGCACAGAGTGTTGCTTTCGGATTCAAATTTAAATATTTATATTATTAACACATTGCGTTTGTGTGTGTGGGCGTGCATGGTGGCCAAAATCGGAAAAAATAATAGAGATTGTTTTGGAAATTGTTTTTAATTACTCATATCTTCCAAAATGTATTTGTAAATTAAAGGTATTATGACTAGTACTTGATTAAAAACTTCACTCGCTGTAAAAATTACAAATTAAAAATACTAATCGGCATGTTTCAAGTGCTCAAAACTAGTTGCCAATTTTAAAGACTTGCCAAATGTGAATAAGAAGAAATAAAAGTGATTAGAAATTTAAAAAAATTTAAAGTTGCCTACAAAAAATGAGAAAAAGGAAGGTGAGAAGCAAAAACTCGAAAAAACCTCAATCGCCGAGAAGAGCAAATCAGTGTAAATTGCATTTCCACTCGCCAAAGAGAGGTAGTGAGGAACTAAAGTCGTTAACAAGGGAATAAGCATTCAGATAAATAGAACAAGATTCCAGGGTATCAAGATGAGCTGATGGAGGAAATGCATTCTACCCTTATTTACCCCTCTCAACCACTGCGATTTTTTTCGTGCAAAACAGCCATATGAATAGCTTGTCACTACTTTTTAAATATTTCACCAGTTACTGCCGCTCTGTGTAGTAAAGGGCCTCGTTTCTGCAGAAGTAATCTTCATAATAAAACACTATTAGCACCACTTTATCCATGCTTTTCACTTTAATTAAAATATTAATTTGGCTTAACCAAAATTTAATATTGTTTCTCTTTGCCTTTATTTTTATGAATTTTAATAATTCATATTAAGAACATATATTTTGAGACACCATGTATATTTTTTTAGAGTTTTATTGAATTTTAGATTTTATTATTTCTATTTTATCTATTGTTTCCTTAAGATTTCCTATCTGAGCATTTATTTCATAAAAATATATGATTTAATAGAAAAACTAAAACCGTTATACTATAGAAAAATAACACAATTATACTTCGTACCATGCAAAAAAGAACCAATTTTATTTACACAAAATGAAAAAAAAGTTTAAAAACTATAAGGAAGAAAAAAGGTAAATTTATGTGACAGAAACAGAAAGTCAGTGCTTTGTATCCACTAGACGGATTTACCATAAAAGGATCTTCAGGTTTTTATAAAAGAAATATGACTAGTTCTCCAACAGTACTCCAACAAAATAGATTTGGATCTATTCCAGATTCTCCATCCGGAACGAGAAACAAGTAGTGAACAGCTGGGTAGAGAATTGTTACAGAGAAAGTGATAGGAATAATCAAAGGAAAAAACTGTTATGGGTGTGTATCTAAAAGAATTATATAAAGCAATAAACATAATTTGTTTCTATTTCGTAAAACTTTGTTATCATCCGTTTTTTATTGATGTCACTGATACATAAAAAAAAACATTTGAAAAATGAAAGAAAAGAAAAGAAAGAACGAAAACTACATCGAATTTTCCAGGTGATAGTTAGAATAATCAAGGTAGAATAATTAGGATAATCGATAGGAATAATCAAGGGTGCGGATCTAATAGAATTATATAAAGCAATAAACATAATTTTCTTCAATTCCGTTAAACTTTGTTATCATCCGTTCTTTATTGATGTCACTAATACATAAAAAAACCTTTTAAAAATGAAAAAAAAAAAAAAAAAAAAAAAAGAAAGAAGGAAAACTTCATCGAATGTATCAAGGGGTAATTAGAATAATCTAAGTAGGATAATTAGGATAATCGATAGGAATAATCAAGGAAAAAAAAACTGTCTTCGGTGAGTATCTAATAGAATTATATAAAGCAATAAACATAATTGCTTCAATTTCGTTAAACTTTGTTATCATCCGTTCTTTATTGATGTCACTGATACATAATAAAACTTTTTAAAAATGAAAAAAGAGAGAAAGAAAATTTCATCGAATGTGCAAGGTGATAATTATTAAACTATATGAAAAAAGAGAACAAAAACTTTATTTGAATTGTTGGTAAGAATGAATGAAGATTTAGTAGTTGCATAACAGTGCATGTTTAGTTCCTCTTTTTATCTTGTTGTCTAATGAATAAGTACGATGAAACAGCTATTTCTGGGTCTACCTGAATGAAATTATCTTTATTTTATGTTTATTATATGTTTTCTAATAATTATTTTTTTTAATTACTCAGATTTAGATGTTTTATCGTATTTTATTGCTTTTGTGACTATTATTTCTGTGATTACTGATATGTTTCGATCAACAAAATCTGCTATTTGAATGAGTTTATTTGTTGAACTCTGTTAATCTTTGTCAAAAATCTGTTTCCTATTAATATACAAAATAAGCGATATTGCAGAATAAACTAAAATTCATTTTATTTAAGAGACAACAAATGATTCATTCATAAAAAAGATGTCACTGCTGTGAAATTTAAAGTCTTTATCACACGCCATCTTGAATTTTTGGATAAATTTATTATTTTCGTTCTCTCTATATCAAAATGATCGAATGGTTTTTAACAGCACTCTGACTTTAAAAAAAGATACGATAAAAAGACGTCGCATTATTAAATAAACAGAAGTATCACTTGATAAATTTTAGTTTTTTTTTCTAAAACAAAATTAAGTTTTAGATATTTTTTTTCTAATACTAACCACATATTTATACTGATTAAATCTATTTATTATTTTCTCAATCTAATTAGGCAGCAACCTCATATTTTACATGTTTCGAAAAAAATGCCACATAAAGTGAGTATCCAACTTATTTCTGATATTGAAGATAATTAAATCATCGTTAGAATTCCCCCTCCTTAAGTAAATATTTATATTATTTTAAATTCTAAAAAATCTATTTATACAGAATACTCTTATAAATTTCAAATTTTATGAAAAGGACTTAATTAAAAAATGTTTGCTAAGTAAATCTGAATAAATCTTCACCTTTTTTTAATGTTAGATAAATATCTAAATGTATGTATAGTTTCAAAGTTTCTAGAAATTTTTTGAAAGCTTATGAAACAAATATGTATAAAATTTAAACTGCAAATTGTAAAAATTTTATTTTGAAATATAATTTATTTCTTACTAAATAGCACAATAAATTGCACAAAAACGAAAATATCCTTTGCGACATTTTGGGAACTAAAAAATCTCTGATTAATTCTTTACATTCATTCACCTTAATTAATTTTTATTCTAAAAGCTTTTTATTTCAAATCAATTCACAAAACAGCCCTCTTTAAAAAAATGAAAAATCTTTTTATTCAAACTACAAGCGAAATATGACTCTTTTATATAAGAAACAATCACAGTATGGAAATTTAAGTAAATATTCGTATTCTTTAAATTCTGATAAATTTTTCGGAGAAAGCAATAACAACAAAAAATTCTTATCTATTTATTTATTTATTTTTTTTGTTATACTTTAAGGCATAAATTCTCAGTAAAAAAAAACCGAGATCTTTCTTTCCGAGAATTTTCTTTAAAGAATGTCTTTTTTATTCAAGTTTATTTGTTTATTGTATAAAATATAGATGTTTCGGAAAATGCCAAATAGAGTAAATATGCAACTTATTTGTGATATTGAAAAAAGGCAATTAAATCATAGTTAGAATTTTCTCCGTCCACGGCCGTTTTCAGCCAAAAGGAAAGAAGCCTCTTAAGTAAATATTGATATTATTTAAGTTTAAAACACTATATTTCTATGGAATATTCTTACAAATTTGAAACTTCATAAAAGAGAACTAATTAAAAGGCTTACTATGTGCACAACGATAAATCTTTAACTTCTTTTATGTGTAAAATAAATACATAACCTTATATATAGTTTTATAATTTCATGAATTTCATAGACAACGTATAAAACAAAAATGTCTAAAATTGAAACTGTATATTGTCAAAATTTATTTTTGAAATACAATTTAATTCATAACAAACACAAACAAATTCCTGAAAAAGAAAAACTCCCTAGCGACATTCTGAGATCTAAAAAAAATGTCACATATTTTTATTTATTCACTTTAATTAACTTTTATTTTAAAACCTTTTTAGTTCAGATCAATTCACAAAATAAACGACTTCACGGAAGAAATGAAGAGTCATTTTATTCAAACTACAAGCGAAATATGACTCATTTATAAAAGAAACAATCACAGCATGGAAATTTAAGTAAATGTTCGTATTCTTTAAATTCTAATAAATCTTACGAAGAAAGCGATAACAACATGGAATACTTATCTGGTTTTTTTTATTGTTTTACTTTAAGGCATAAAAATTCCCAGTAAAAAAAAAACCGAGATCTTGAAAGAATTTTCTTTAAAGAATGTCTCTTTTATTCAAGCAAATTTGTTATCGTATAAAAAGCAGTTGTCTAAGGTATAAACCGAGCGGAAATAAGTTGAGAAAAATCTTACGATATAAGCGTTGCGAGTAAAAGTGATCTTATGCTCAAAGGAATAGCAGAATGTATAGAGTAAGCGATAGAAAATTTTATTAAAAATGTTTTCGAAGTAGTTACCAACAATAAATAGTACCGAAGTATGTACTATATCACTTTTTCTAGAGCACTTCAGGTCAAATTTTAGAAAAAAAAAAGTTTTCTGGACAGCTGTTGCTAGCAGTAATTTTTGAGTGGAAATTATAAAGTTTTCTATAAGAATTTTCCTTTTCCTTTCTTAAAATTAAGAAATTCATAGAGTAAGTTATAAAATAAAAAGTTTATTCTCCTACCACTATGTTTGTTTGAAAAAGTATTTGTTTTATAAAGTATTTCATTAAAAATATTTATAAGTAATTTTTGTTTGTATTGTGTTGTATATCAGTTTGACAACTGTTGCTGATAGTATGTGAAAGATAAACATTATATTCTTATACCGTGATCACGTGATTGTGTGATTCTTCTTTCATGGCTCAAGATATCACTTCAAGAGACTAGCCTTACTGACTCTAGCTGACCAAGATCACAGGGACGTGATCTTAATTCAATACTCTTGTATTACAACTCGTATTAGTACGTACACATCCTCTTTAGTAGGAAAAAACTCGGAGCGTGAGGTTCGAAAGAAGTGCTTTTTTCCCTTCCGCCGTTCTTGAAGAGGTTAAATAGTTCCGTAAATCTATACTTTTAAAATATTTATTAAAATAATTACACTTATTGCATTAGATTATATTAATCATTATAAAATTATATTGCATTACATGAAATATTCAACCCTTTATTTACAGACTTAATTTTATTCCATCGTGCCATTCCAAAATTGTAGAATGAACAAAATGGCTATTTATCATTTTAAGTCCTGCAGTAAACGGATCGCAAATACATGGTTCTCAGTAGAACACCGAAGTCAAACATCACTGGCTGAAGTTAGTGAATGGATGGATGACCATTTTCAACAGTCTATGAAGGGACCAAAGGTATCGGACCTCGTTAAACTGTTCTACCGTGAAGTGCTCAACTTGGGGCGCAATATAAGATATGAATATAAGGTATGATGTAAGGTATGAATATAAGATATATATATATATATATATTCAGTGGGACTATGCATTTGTGAATAAATAAATGCACAAACTAGTTAGCATACATAAAGGTATACCACTGAAACTATTAAAAATGTTTCTCAGTACCCGGCGACTACTAGCACGTGATATCCACCTTACAACTATTATCTATATTGTATGACTTTTACCTTTCGTTATCTGTGAATTACAACGCATGAAAATGAAATTTTTTTGAAATTCTTCGTCAAGTGAGAGTAATTTTAAAACGAAAGAAACTCTGTATCCATTTTCTGAAAACCATTTTCTCAAACGCCCATTTTGAGTTGAGTTCCTGTTTTCAAATTTGCATGGGAAGAGCCATGGTATCTCAGGGGAAGATGATCAGTATTTATCGATTTTGAAATAGATCAACTTTCTCATACACGCATTATTTGAAATGTGTTCGCTGCTTACTTTCAAATTTGCTCGCGAAGAGCCGCGGTAGCTTGGAGGATAGAGCATTCGCCTAATAAGGATGTGACCAAGGTTTGAATCCCAGCTGTGGCTGGTTGATACGAATTCTATTCCCGGCTAACACCGACGACAATGCTGACGCAAAAATATCATCAGAGGTAAATGGATCATGCGTTAGAATCCCCTTGCCATCTAGCTAACCGTGAGAAGATTTCGTGACATTCCTCTCCATGTAAATCAAATGTGAACTAATCAAATCAAAAAGTCTTCCATAAAAGCCAATTTCTCATAGTGTGCTTGATCGAGGAGCTCCCTTGTTTTCTGGATTGGGTTCAAAATTGCTAGGCTACGGTATTGAATATTGATAGTCGTTAGCTCAGAACTGGGTCGGATGTTAAGTGCCAGTTATGAAATAAAAGAAAATGCAAGTGAAGCTATCTGAAAGTAGATTTATTGTAAGTCACGGTTTCTAGTCGATCAACGAAGTCAAGCCTAACTGGCACTGGCCATTAATCGGACGTGTGACCACTTTGATCAGCGTGAAGAATCCGAGGGTGTGTGGCATCCTTCCTCGTTAAAATACTTGAATTCACGCTCATGCCCTCAGACTATCAAAGTGGAGGAGCCATTCCATGTGTAGAGGATTAAAATTGTCGAAGCATGTCTTACGATTATGCTCAGGGATGCTTCTCAGATTGTTGCCGATAGCTCACTGTGCAATTCTAGTGTGATGTGAATAAAGTACCAACTTACCTTATTATTTAAGGCAACATTAATTTTGAAAAAGTCGTGTAAATTTTACCTAATTAGGAACATTTAAGTTACTATTATATCTGTCTGACTTTAATTTAAATAAATTTTCGTAACGCAATAAACTTTGCCACCAACTTTGTTTTTCGGGAATATAAAAATTATAACTTGAACTACAAAAGATAAAGAGTTAAGTGAGGGGAAAAAACAAGCTTTGATGAATAATCTTTTAAGAAATAACATAATAAAAGCCTGTTTAGATATATTTTAAGACGTTGTTGAATATTACACGTCTTTCAGCTTCAGTCAAAAATAACTGGATGTGTTTTCAGCAAAGCATTAATAATGATTAACTAATTAAACCTAAAAATGACTCCTCCGTGTTTTCCTACTTATAGGGGTAACAAAACACTGGATGAAAATTCAAAATAATGTTCTGAATTGATCATTCATACACACTTTAAATTGTGTAGTTAAATCTTAACATTAATAATTGATAAAGGTTACATAATGTTGTTGTCACTGGTTATTAAGGCAAGGAGTGTGATTGTTCTTTTTTTTCCAGTGGCGCAATTTATGACCAAGAATTCAACTACTGCTCACCCATACTTCACACCCGTTAATAGGGTGGACAAACTCATACATCCATTCATTCATCCGCAGATCGTAATTTTGACCTGAACAAGAGAGCGGTCGATCTCTTCAATTCAGTACCCCTCACCCCCCAGAGGCATAATTTGAAATGGGAACTTGAAAGGTGACTTGACAGATATAATGCTCACCAGTCAACATTTACTACATGGGGGGTTTTCGGCCCGCTAGATACGAACTCGTTCTCTTAAGCGTGAGTCCAACATCTTGCCAACCAGGCTATCATGGCCCCAGTTTACACCAATCCTAGGTTTTTTTACTCCATTTATGGTAGGAAACAAGCCGGATGATGTGTTGCTGTTGTTTTTGAGTGTTCCATAAATTTTGGAAAATAAAAGCAAATTGTGATTTTATTTGCGTTTAAAGTCATATTATCGATGGCAGAAGACTCCAGCTACACATGACTGAGTTTACTTTATTGTCAGCATTATTCCTGAAGAATTTATGTTTGTCATGATTATTTTGATTTATTTTTGATTTCAATCCATGATATCGGAAATCGAAGCTTAACTACCTGCCTCCAGAGATTTTCCAAGCTCATAGTTGATTATTTGACGTAATTTCAATCTTTTTGTCTGATTGATTTGACAAACTGTTAAGTGTATATTTAGTACAAGTACGTTTCTTTACTGATTGATCAATTATGTTAATTGTGGTCACTTATTTGCCAATTTCAATCTTCTTGTCTGATTGTTTTGAAAAACTACTCACGTAAACTGATACAATAGTCATGCATGTTATTAGCTGCTTAAAATATATTTATGCTTTCATAATATTTAGATAAATCTGCCAATTGTGTTAGAATAATTTTACAATATTAAATTTCTATTCATTTATAATATTAAACGTCTATTCACTATATGTGTGAAGCCTAGTTCAAATTCATATTAATATTCTCTTTGTATTGCATGTATAGTTAATTAATAAACGAAAGCAGGATGTGGAAGTAAAACAATGTAAATAAACTTCAAAATTTTTTATTTATTATTCAACTCTTAATATTTCTTTTTCATCTGATAAAAAACATAGCAATCACCTACATGTAATGGTACACCACAAATTTTGCAAATATATCGGGTTTTGTAAAGTTGTAATAAATTGGAAGAGAATTAAATAGTAAAACGTGATAAGTAAGGAAAATTAAATAGTCAACTTCTTAAAATAGTCACCACGAGATCACTGCTAACATGATTGCTATTACTCGTGACCGGTCATCAACGCTTGGCCACGAAAACACGAGTTAACTCATGACCGGTCAGCAATCCGTTAATGGTAAGTGTATTAAACGAAATAAATTTAAGAATCTTTGTTGTAGCTCTTAGTTTAAAAATGCGCCATTTAAAATTATTAAATTTATATTTTTTTCTGCGACCGGTTTTTTGAGTGTTTAGAGAATCTGGCTGCTAAACCAATGGTTACAGATAAAAGTCCAGCTCCATGCATTGATGTCTCTCTCACTTTCTGTGCTTATCCTTTGTTGTGTGATGTGAAAGAATGGTCAACCCTAAGAACTGGTATCGAAGACAGTGGAGTATGAGTAATGTTGCCCGTGACTCTGGTTCACAGGTGTCCATCGGGTAACGTTAAATGAGCAACACATACGGCATCTTTCGTGGCAAAGAAAGTAATGACTCAGTGTCAGTCATTAGAAAAAAAAAACATTTCCAATTGCAGAAATTTGATTTAAAAAATATGGAACATGTTATAAACTATTTTATAATTTCATTAATAAGATCATTTACTCACACATGTATAAACGAAATCAAAATGAGTTAATGACATTAAGCAAAACCTATAACTATCAATTCGAAAATATACTTCTTTTAGTTTATGCTTACAAGCATTTTGGTAAAGAAACAATCACTTCTAACTACAACAGTAGCCATCATATTTTCAATTCAATAGCTATCATATTTCATAAAGAAATATTCAAATTAAACTGAAAGTTAGAGTAAGTAAATCATTAAAAAATTAAGTAAATCATAAAAACTATAAGTAATAAACATTGTTTTCAAACGTATCGCTTTTTTAGCTCTCAATTCCAGTATTATTACAATCCAGTATTATTACTTTTTTTATAAAAATTTTCACTAACTTCTTGTCACTATAAAAGTTAGTGAAAAAAATATTAATCTCTTTAAGTATAACTAAAAATGATTTATAAATAACTTTCGTGAATTCAATAAATCAAATGTTCATCAGGTAAAAGACATTACTGTTTCAAAACATGGTTACAAGTATTTCGTTTTGTTGTAGCAATCTTTAGTATCATTCATAAAATCACTCACAACATTACAGTGCATTGCTTGGCGACAAAACAGTTTTGATTAAAGTGAATTGGTTATTTATGCGCAACAAGAGACCCTTAAGTCAATACAGGATTGGTCAATAAAGATTTCATTACTTAAATGATTGGATGGCGAACAAACGGGTCTTGATAAAGCTTATTGAGAGTATAGCAACAGTGATTTTCTTAGAAGATGGTAATATATCGCCTAAAGTATTTGATACAATGAAGATGAGATTTTGTCTAAATGTATTCAAAAGATGACATTTTAAAGGATATTGCAGTAGAATAGGAATTTGAATATTGGTTTTATGGCTACGTAGTCTGATGTTTCAATCTCTCTGATGTTAACGTTATGTGTCTTATAAATTACTGTAGATAGTTTCAAGATAGCAAGACAAGGGACTAGATAAATTTTCTTCCGAAGTTGTGTGACAATATAAATGTTTTAATTACGTAAAGGAATAATACTTGACTATTTGGAATTAATGAACAATGGTACAGTATAAGTATTCAATCAAAAAAGGAGCAACGTTAAAAAATTTTTAATAAAATCATTATTTTACATATTTTTTGTAAAAATTTTAAAGCATGTTTTTATAAACTTACACTAAAACTTATGATTTAACATTTACTCGCAAACTCAATGAGGCATTTCTTCAAATTACCATTTTCATAATCGATTACTTGAAAACTTGATTTACTGAACTCACAATTGTGCGACAATTTACACTGCAATGTGGTAAAATGCGGGTTTTCTGAAAAAAATCACATTGAATGTACAATAAACCCAAATTGATAGTTTCTTCTTTTACCTACTACTTTAATATAGGAAATTCATTGTTAGGAATGCTAGGCAATATAATATATGAAAGACATAATTATTATATTACTGAATCATTATTGTAAACAGAAATATCTGACATGTATTGCATTAATGAAATATGTGTGATATACGTAAAATAAAAACTACACTACGTGTGATATACGCAAAATTAAAACTAAATCTATAATTAAGAAGTTAGTGAAACGTTGGTTAAAAATGATAACAATTAAAAGAATTTTTAAATTAGTTGCTTTTGAATGTCTCACAAGAAAACTCGGTCATATTTGATATAATTTAAGTCCCACGTACGTATTTATAACGTATTATAATTTCCATCCAGCCGGCCAAAGACTCCCCGTGTAATAGTGAATGGTGCACGTTAAATCGGTCAGATCACAAAGTCCTCCCTGCTCACAGAACAAATCAATACCTCTGGGGGTTCTGAATTGGAGATTGATCGTTGTCTGATTCAGGTCAAAATTACGATCTGTGGATGAATGAATGAATGTATGAATGGGTGCTCCCTATAAACTGGTGTGACATATAGGTTCAGCAGAAGTCAAATTCTTTTCCATAGATTGCGCCACTGGAAAGCAAGATTGATCGCATGTTCTCTGCCTTAATGGTGACGACAACAACAGCAATATTATTATTACTCAACAGTTTTAGTTCAGATTTATTTAGAAATACACAATTTTGGCATTAATGCATTATTTTTTACTTTTTGCTTTATATATTTTCCTAATCAAAAAACCGCTTTTAGAAGTTATTTCCTCCGACATTGGATAGTTTTTAGGAAATACAACATTCAGTGTTCTAATTTCTTAGAATCATTTCCAAAAGAGGATTTGGTTGCATAAAATTTATGTCTTCAATACACTAGTACAAATAATTTCCTAAAAAATATGTGTATTTCGAATAATATGATGATAAATATGATATAATTTTGTTCTATGGCTATCCATAAAACTAAACTCAGCAGCGCGACAGCCCATAGAGGGCCAAGGCCTACTGTGCCCACCTTAGTTTTCTTGACCTTGGGCTCTGGGGTGCAGGAGCAGATGTTCCGGTCAGGTGGTCAGCCGAACGCGGAACCCCCAGTGTTCAGTTCCCAAGCATGTTTGGTACTCATTTATCGACCCACTGAAGGGATGAAAGGCTGAGTCAACCTTGCCCGGCCCGAGGATCAAACCAGGGACCTGTGGCACGACAGCGCGAAGCGCTACCGCTCAGCCACCGGGCATGGCTATGCATATTTTGATATAATTCAAGGTCCAAGTACGTCTTTATTAAGTACTATAATTTCAAGATAGTTTTAGTTTAGATTTACTTAGAAAGGCACAAAATAATAAACTTTCGCATTAATGCATTACTTTATACTTTTTGCTTCATATCTTTTGCTAATCAAGGAAACTGCTTTTAAAAGTGATATACTCCGACATTGGATAGTTTAATTGAAATACCGCATTCAATGTTCTAATTTCATTGAATCATTTCCAAAAGTGGATTTCGTTTTATACCATTTATATCTTTTTCTTTATTCGTTTTATACCATTTATAGCTTTTTCTTTATTCGTTTTATAACATTTATATTTTCTTTCACTAGTGCAAATGATTAACTTAAAAACATGTTTATTATGACTAATATGATATAGTGATTAAAATTTTTTTTTTTTTGGCCATGCATATTTCGATATAATTTAAGTCCCACGTACATATTTATAAAATATTATTATTTCAAAATAGTTAAGATTTACTTAGAAATACACAAAGTAATAAACTTAATACATTATTTTATTATAATTAATAGATTATTTTATACTTTTTGCTTTATATCATTTCCTAATCAAAGAAACTGCTCTTAGATGGTTTTTCCCCAGACTTCGCATAGTTTTCATGAAATACAACATATTGTTTTCTAATTAAATTGAATCATTTACAAAAGAGGATTTGTTCGATAACATGCATATCTTCAATACGTTAGTGCAAATGATTCACTTAAAAACATAAGTATTTTGAATAATATGAAGTAGGGATAAATATTTTGTTCTATGTCAAAGCTTATTTGATATAATTTAAGCCCCATGTACGTATTTATAAAATATTATTATTTCAAGATAGTTTTAAATATATTCACCCTTTTTTATCAGGAAATATCTAATATATAAATGAGTGTAAGTAGTTTTTTGACTATAGAAACCACTCCAGGAAATACATAATTTTTTCAGTTTTATTACAAAGAACAAACAAGGGTGTACTGAAATTATTCAGCGATATTTTGAGGCTGTTCAAAACATGTGACATTATTTCGTTTTCGTGAAAAAATACCTGCAAATAGAATTTTGTTTGTTTAGATATCATAAAAAAACGAATATTGTGTAATAGTAATCGAACAATTAACTTCACATAAAGTTAGACTTATTTTCAGTTTTTAGTACAAAAATCATTCCGATTCTTTAATATGATACAAAAGCTAAATTTCCTGAATGACTATGACCGTCATTAAATATCTTTAGCTATATTTTTCATACTTTACTGTTACAGCCTAGTCACTAAATTGCTTTTAGAAAAATATCCTCTCTTCCACATTTTCATTGCCTACTATCCACAATTTTTATAGACAAATAGCAATTTCCCTAGATGGGATATAATTATTTTACGATTCTATCAAAACTTGTCTAACAGACTATTAGATGGCTATTATTATATCATAAAACTAAATGAATTACACCAAACATTTTTAACATGTACGAAGATTTCAATATAATTTCAAAAATTATTGTTATTTGACTATTTCTGAGTAATTATTAAAAATAATCAAATATGATATTTTGTTTTTATGTTTTATAAAAGTCCTTGAATTGCAGACCAAATTTTCAGTTTACGACTACCAATGTTCAACTCCAAAGCCTTGTAATTTTGAACCCAATTCAGAAGACAAGGTAACAAATTATCAAGTATAGGTAGACATATGTCTTCGTGGAGAACTTTTTGATGGAACAATACGAAGATTTCAATATAATTTCAAAAATTATTGTTATTTGACTATTTCTGAGTAATTATTAAAAATAATCAAATATGATATTTTGTTTTTATGTTTTATAAAATTCCTTGAATTGCAGAACAAATTTTCAAATTACGACTACCAATGTTCAACTCCAAAGCCTTGAAATTTTGAACCCAATTTAGAAGACAAGGTAACAAAGGATCGAGTATAGGTAGAAATATGTTTTCGTGGAGGACTTGATGGAACTAACCGAATTTGCGTTAGACGGAGATGAAAATCAAGAAAACCTCTCTTAATTAGCTTGGCAGCAAGGGTCTAACCCATGATCCGTCTACCACTGAGGATATTTTATGTCAGCACTATGGTTGGTAAGAGTTGGGTGCAGAATTCATATCGACCAGCCATCGCTGGAATTCGAACCCGGTTTTTCTCATTGGAAAACAAACGCTCTTTATTCTGAGCCACCTCGACTCATGGGAGGATGATTGACAAAATCTTAAATTTTTCAGAATTTTTTTTTTTTTTTCGTCAGGTTATTATTTCGTTATTATTATGTTATATATGCTTTCGAAGATAGAAGAATAATAAATAAAAAAATACCGCTAAGGCACGAAGGAAAAAATGTTAAACATAAAAAGATATCCAGGAAGATATGACTGATATTTAATCAGAACATCTAAACAATATTGTTTATGAAAACTGTTGTATTAGAAAAAAACACTAAGAAGAAAAAAAAAAGATTTAAGAGAAAAAAAGCGTGCACATGTTCTGAAATGAGCTATTCCTAAAACCAAAATGTCAGTTTATAAAACCCATTATACGGGAGACATGAAAAAACTTTGCCACACATAAACAAAAATATTAATGAGTCTTATATTAGAACAACGAAGCATTAAAATAAACATGAAAACATTAGTACTTGTACATGTAGACTTTACTATAAACAAATTATCAAAATTGCAATTTTTCTCTTTCATGTTGAGCTGCAAGAGTGCTAAAAAATTTTTCGTGATAGCTGCAACTTGATTAGAGAAATTTTCCACGTTAAAATAAAGAATTTTCAAAAGGATAAAGAAGTTTCAAACTCAAGTGGGATAGAACCGTGGATTCAAGTCTGGTGAATGAGGTGACAACTCTTGTACTATTAGAAAAACAGGAAAGTTCTTTTAACTTTGAGTGCAGGAACAGAACGCAAGCTTATCATAATTGTTAAGATAAGAACTTAATCTTTGTTTTCAAATCTTTGTTTGAGGCAATACCTTCTCTCGATTCAATGATTCAATTTATTCTTCTTCTCTTTTCATTATATATATATATATATATATAGTTCTTTACAAACATAGTTCAAACATAGTACATAGTTCTTTACAAATCTATAGTTCTTTACAAACGTGTAAAGTTCATTATAAATATCGTTGTAAACTTGTATGAAGCTTATCTGTAGCTTAACAAACAAACTATTATAATTTCAAATTAGTTCCCCAGTGTTAATTGATAAAACAATATTAACAGAGTTTTGCACTTCTCAAACTTCAACAAATAAATAGAACGAATATATATATATATATATATATATATATATATATATATATATAAATTTAAATTTTTTTTTTCTTAAAAAAATTTTTTTTAAATAATTTTACAAATATTTTATTTTAATTAAATTGTTTCTTCTTTTTTCATTAATCTTTGCAACATTATTTTCCATGTTTTTTCTACATGCTTGCAGCTTTTATATAT
Organism: Parasteatoda lunata; assembly: GCA_949128135.1. NCBI lineage: Eukaryota > Metazoa > Arthropoda > Arachnida > Araneae > Theridiidae > Parasteatoda > Parasteatoda lunata. Next base: position 23,220,152 of record OX421981.1, on the reverse strand, counting down.
AAACAAAAAGGATAAAAAGAAAAAAGAGAGACAAACAAAGAAAATTATGAAAATTAATAATTTTTATTTGCTGCGCATAAGCTGCAATTATATAGGACTCATAAAATAAATTAAAACTATAAAGAAAGTCTGGAAAGTAATAAAGAATAAAGAAAATTTTTAAAAAATTTTAAAAATATATATTAAGTATCCGGAAAAAAATTTAAAGTTATAATCCCTTTATTAACTCACAGGATTATATGCGCAAAAAGGAGTGCTTTCTGATATTGTATCAATAAGGCCAAAGCGAAATATATCATTACAATAGTTCGAGTAGCATTCAAGCAATTGAAAGAAAGTAGAATACATTTGGTAAAAAAAATATATCACTGGAAATACAAGAAATAAAATGTAAAGAAACAAAACACAAAATGATATCTATAAAGCGAGTAGCGAATTTAAATGTACTTACATGTACCGGAATCTATCTAGAATGATTTAAAATATTTTCTAATGAGATTGCCAGATTACAAATTATGAATACAGAAATGAACATTAAGTTAAAAGCGTCAATAGGATGCTTTTATTTTATGGCGAGTTATTACTGGAGTCCTGAAGCGCGAACTTATAATTACCAAGCATTGGCCCGAAAATTTATGGGCGCAAGGTAATAATATAATACTGGATAATTTAAAGAAGTTTAAAATTAGTAAGGTGGCTATTTAATTATTTAATTTTAATTGTTTTAGAAAATAAGAGAGAGGAGCATAATTTGAACGTTTTGCACAGATTTATAGCCACTGATTTATCCGAATTAGATTTGCACATGGTAAAAATAGTTGACAGCGAGGTTTTTTAATAAATTTATTAATAAAAACAAACTATTGACTCAATGAATTTACATAGAATTTAGTTGCTTTATTGGGTATCCATTGTTTTTTTTTTATTTTTTTATAAAGTTTTGAAAGTGTTTTTTAATTTTTTTTTTGGATAAATAAGCATTACAACATATTCTTTTAATTCTATTCATATGATTGAAAATGGTATTTAAATAGATGTTTTTAGAAACTTAGTTATTAGTTTATTTATATTAAAATTAAAATCATTTCTTTTACCGCATAAAACAACAAAGCAGATATTTTTTTTTTCTTTTTTAATACCAAAATCCAAAAAATTAAAATCCATATTACCATCATGGTTATTAAGCAAGAGCAATTCCTCAGGGTGAATAATATCTAATAAAATTGTATAATCTCGAAAATTAGAGATAATTAAATCATCAATAAATCTAAAAACAAATTCAGTATTAAAAGTATAATTTTTTTCACAATATTGTTAAATAAAACTTATAAGCAAGGAAGCTTTAATGCGTAATTCCTGTGCTGTTAAAATTAATGAATAACCTTTATGTAATGAAAACGAGAAAACATGATGTTTGAATGCATAGTAAATCATGAAAATCATTTTAAAACAGAAGATATATATATATATATATATATATATATATATATATATATATATATATATATATATATATATATATATATATATATATATATATATATATACATATATATATATACATATATATATATATATATATATATATATATATATATATACATATATATATACATATATATATATATATATATATATATATATACATATACATATATATATATATATAATATATTAACACTTTTATTAAACTACAACTATTGGCATATAAGCAAAGAAACTTTAATGTATATTTTCCTGTGCTGTTAAAACTAATGAATAACCTTTATGTCATGAAAACGAGAAAAAAGTGAATTTCATTTACAGATAAATTTCACAAATTTTAGAACACGCATTTATAGTTAATGATTTAATTGTAGTAAACCGTGTGTCCAAGTGCAATAAATATATAATTATTTAATCTATTTCATGTCATGCATACTACGACTAATGTGTTAATCAATAATGAGTTGGTAGTATTTGTCGAATCATAAAATAGTTGTGATACGAATAATTATTTCGTCCCGCTTTGTCTCAAAATGCGATATTTAACTTCATTTAGTTTGATTAAATCTACTCTCGTATTAGGATAAATATGTGACCTAAACAGGTAAAAATTTTGTGTGATTTGTGTACTGAATATTTTACATATAGTGGTTACTGTCTATTTGATAGTAATATAATAAATAAGACTTTATGAATAATTCTTTTTATTTTATTTGAATTTAAACCAATGGGAAGTTTGCAAAAATAATTTAATAGTTTTTATACTGTTGGAAAAAATAGTTCAGCTTTGGACCTTTATCCCAGGAAAATTTGCCACATCCTTATTAAATTTGAAATTAAACCTTATTTAAGGGAACAATTAATACCACGTACGTTTAAGATAGATTAATTTACGCAATAATATGGTTTAAATTGGAAACGTATTAAGGTTGTACGGAATTTGCGTGTTAATGTTGTTAATGCACTCAGAAAGTCATACACAAGTCGTAATCGTAATCTAACTAATCTAACTACAGATTATGATTAAGGTAAAAAGTGATGACATTTATTCTCGGTAAATCATTTTTTTTAAACATGCATTTTTAGTTAACATACTTAAATTTGTAAAAATTAATTAATCTGAAAGTATGTATACAAAACAACAAATATGCAATTATTAAATATGCATCATTATTAAATATGCATCAATACATAGAATCATCTTACAAAATAAAAAAAAAATTGAAATTTTTTGGCAAAATTCACTATTTTTAGGCAGGCGGACCCCTTAACATATAGTAAGACTAATCCGTTATTCAATAATCAGTGGATAGTATTTGTTGAATCATAAAATAGATGTGATACGAATAATTATTTAGAACTGCTTTGCATTGAATTACGAGTTGTTACAGCATTTAACTTGATACCGTTTTAGGGAAACTTTGCTACCGTAAATGATTTAGTTCTCTTTTGAATTATCTGATGAATGTTTAACATTTAATGGTAATCATCTATTTAATAATTTTTTAAGAGTGTCATTAATCCAACGATATAGTGTGATAGATGCGTCTTTATTCTAAAATAATACTATGACAGATGTGTCTTTATTCTATAATAATATTACAATAGATGAGCCATTATTCAAATACAATAATATGGTATATATGTGTCAGGAATTATTTTTAGTTTTCTTGATTCTAGATCAATAAGGTAATTCTAAATGGTATTTAGTAGTATTTACCAATAATTATTGACTACATATACTCCTAAATTAAATATGAAAATTCCTTTTATCATTTAGGAGTCAAATCCCCCCTTTTACGAACATTTCTTATTATTCAAAAAACAAAGACTGGTAAATTAAATGACAAATTTGTAAGTCTCATTTACCAGAAACAGGAAAACCATATCAAATTTCATAAAAAAGTATAGGATATACATTGTACTATGTAGACAAAAGTAAGAATGAATAAAGCACAAACGTAAGTACAGTAATAGTGTCATTATAATGTATGTACTAAGAGCAAGAACTCTCCTTAGTGTATAAATACCGAAAATGTATAACTGAAGAAGGTTTTATTTTTAGAACCGAAACTATAGTATGCCTATTTGTATTCAATCATTTGTGCTTTTTCTATTGCTTAAGTCTTATCAACTTTATTCATAAATAATGGTTTATATATATTTTTATTCCTATCAAAAATAAAATAAATGTAATTTAAAGAAATAAATCCTAACTAATACAACAAAATATTTAATCAGTTTGAGCGCTAATGTGGCAAAACATTTTTCAACCAAGACCTTTTTTCATATCAGTTAAAAAATTTGCTTATTTATTCTTCTTAGCGTCAAACTTAAATCTAAAATAAAACAACATAAAACAATTCCGTGCCGCCTAGCTAAATGTGAGAGATTTTCTGAATATTTTTCCTTGCAGTGAAACAGCGGCCTTTATAAGTAATGTATTAGGTCCCTAATTCTGTAATTTAAATTAAGAGCTTCAAAAACGTTTAAAAAAAACTCATATTGTATTATGATTGATTCATATTTTAAGTTTATCAAATATTCCATATTATTACAAACGTAACTACTTACATTCTAGCTATCTATATTATATATTTTATTTAGTGCTGATAGCTTCTTATTTTTATAACAACATTTTTTATTACAAAACTGTCCCTGAAATACATTTCTAAAGACTTAAGAAGCAGATAAATCTTACAATGAAGAAAAATATTACTAAGAAAAGAAAAAAATATCAAATAAATATTAGCAGTAAGAAGTAAAATAATCTTAGGAAAATATAAAGAAAAGAAACTGGTAATCCGAAGTTACTAGAGACCGAAAGCTTTTCAGATTGCTAAAAACCGAATAAAACAGAATTTTTTTTAAAAAAAATAAGTACTAAAATATTAGAGGTAAACAAAGAAATGCATGGAAAAACTTTAATCCGAAGCTAAATGTTATACGGTTGTTTTAGGTATAAAAATAAAATAAATTTGCGGAAGACCAAATATTTCAGAAATATATAATACATATTTTTCAAGTGACTTACTAATTGTTTATCGTTTTTCCTGTTTTATTCTTTACATTATATGTCATAAAAACATGTGCTCGGTGACTAAAATAAAATTAATGGTTATAGTTGCTGAGCCATTTTTTATAAATTTGGAAAAAAAAAAAAAAAGATTTGCTAATTATTATTTTGAACTCATCGGGAAATTAACCTATGTAAGCTTAAGCTATTTAGTATCAAGCTAATTTAGAAGCTTACACTTTTCAGAAACGTTTTCTCAAGTAGTTGTTTTTATCCACACTAGCTTGATTCCACGGGGCTAGAGTGGATATGTCATAAAATAAATTTTTTAAATCTCTTGTATCCCAAAAAAAAGGCAAATAAAATGAATCATGAAATATGTTTGGTCTAAAAAAAGTATTTTGGGTCAATAATATTACCAATGTTTATTTTAATCAATGATCAAGCTTAACATAAACATAAGTGCCAACTTATCAATTTGACCATTACCTCCTGAAAAAGAGAAGGCCTCAGCGCGGATCGCAATGAACAAGTAATTTAATCCCGTAGTAATCCAAACATAATGGCATCTTTCATAATGCCCCCACGGCGCAGCTTAATAACCTGAACAAAGTGGCATCTTTCTTATTTCTCTACTGTACAGTTTACGTTCATTACGTCGGACTACTAAATTGATCCGTGCTGCGGCTTTCCTTCTTCTGGGAGGTGTTGACTTGATTTTTCATGAGTATATAAAGTACTGAAAAATTTTCTGCAATTTTTTTTCTTAATTTTATAATTATTATTATTATATTATTTTTAAAATTTTTTTTAACCCTTCCTTAAGAGTACCTTAAAGAGTGCATTTTAATTGAAGTTACATTCTTTAAATAGTTGTTGTTTGAGGAATAGTGGTTGCTAAACGTTAAAAAAGCCATTAGTTTTACATTTCTAGTGGTTTGTCATGTACCTTGAATTAGTGTTTTGAGATTTGTAACCTGAATTATTGCTTGAATAGATGCCGGTTTATAAGTTACCTGATGAAGTTTCTTAGCAGTTTTAGCTTGAAGTTTAATGCTAGTTTTTCGGAAGGCTTCACTAGTGATTGGTAACTCTCTCATGAGCTGTGCGTTGAGAGGAAAGAAATATTTTATAGCATATATTAATACAAATAGCAGTAATATTTATTAGAAGAAAAAACTATTTTTGTATTATATTAAGAATAGAAAAGCATATCCTAGAATATTAAAAGGGCTCCATTCAAAATATTAAAGCTCCATTCAAAATATTAAAAGGAAAGTGATTATAAAATTTTTAATGAAAATTAAATCCTTTAAGAAAAAGCTTTGATGAAACTAACATTTATTATAATTTAGGTAAAGTTTAATTTTTTTTACTAAAGCAAATTCGAAACATATATTGGTTACTTTAAGATTGTTTCATTCAAATAATAAATCTCTGCTATATGCAATCTTGAATAGAAAAGAATAAAGGAAAACTAATTTTAAGCCTATAGTTATCTTTTTTTTAAATTTTGTTATCAGTTTTAACATTCTTTTTTTTTTCCAAAATTTAGTTTCTTTCGGAGCAGTTAAAAAATGAATTACGATAAAATGTATAGTGAGGATTTTTTTTCTTTGAGGTGAAAGTATTTTTGTATGGTATGTTTTATCTGCATTACTTTTTTTAAATAATTGTTTCGGTGCATTTGAGTCTTGAAGGAAAGAAAAAACCGAGTTTAAAAGAGACTGCTCTATTAACGGAAAAGCGAAGATATCTGTTTGTATTTTTCAATAATAATTTTATGGCAGTTTTCATATATATATATATATATATATATATATATATATATATATATTGAACTTACAAAATAAGAAAATAAGATCCTTTGTAGTGATAGCGATATAGCGCATGATTTCATAATTGTAAGCAGTTGTTATTTTAACAATGCAAACAGTTATAATTTTTAAAGGATACGGATCGGATTTTTTATTTATTTATTATTTATTATTATTATATCTACTACTATTATTATTAGGCATCTATATCTGGCGGGAAAATATTTATTTTTCTTTTTACTCCAATTTGCATTCTAACTACCTGAAAGTACCACCTTAAATTTAAAACTTGAAGATAGATGTTAAAAGGGCCGTATACAGCCTCAAGCGCCCAGATAAGTATTGATGATGATAATGGTGTAACACTAAATAAGTAAACCTTTTTATTGTAAATATATTATGTAGATACATCCATGGGGTAAACAAAAAAAATTAAAGTCTATTTATTATTTGCGTGATCTTTCGTTAATTATTTAATGTAAACCAAGTTTCAAATCTGAAAAATAACCATAATTCAATTAATTAACAAAAAAAAAAAAAACGAATTTAATCCCAGCTGAGCTGTAATATTTCATACTTCAAAATCTTGTTAACTAAGGCATTCCGTGTAGTAATTTGGAATATTCTCATACTGAGCCGTCAGACATTTATTCTAAAAGTAAATCAAACACATTCTAAAAGCAATGGTTTACACAAACAGATGCTTCTTCCCATACTAGGATACTGCAATAACATTTTGAATATTGATTTTTTAGCCATCTGTGAGAAGAAAGAATTTTGTAACAAAACACGTGAACTTACTGTATTTTTTTAGCCTTTGTTTTCAAATAAATTAACTATACTCATTCGATTTTCTTAAAAAAAATAATATAGAAATGATAATTATTTAAGTTGTACACATTTATACACTTTAAAAAATCTAATGTTTTATATTAATTTTGTAATAAAAAAAGTATACTTTAATGATGATGCAGAAATAAAAATAAGCAACACACGCCCATTTTCTAACTGTTGACTATTTTGTTTTTCAATATTGGGGACACTGATTATACATTATTTCTTTTAATGTATTGAAATTTAATACTTAGGTTCTATAATCTGTTTTTTTTTTTTTTACTTTTTTTGTTTAAAATTTAATAATTAATCATATTTGATTTGGTTTATGAAAAAAAATTATACAAAAGAAATCAGTGTTTTCTCATTTAAATAATTTAATTAATGAAAATTATTTATTTTACATAAATTCTTCATTATATTAATATTTGTTTAGCCGAGGAGTAATTTTTTTTTTCAAAAGAAACATTTAATTTCAGCGAATCTTTAAAAAGTTATAAAGAAATATGAGGCACATTAGAACAATCTAATCAAAGATTGAAACTAATTTAAAAATTTAGATAAAGACAAATTAAGTAAGTAACATTTAAATCAATAATTCAAAATAGAAAAACGCTTAAAGTAGCTAAATTCAAATTCATTTTATTTGCACTTAAAAAGTCAGAAAAACAACTTCAGAAGAAAACAAAAACCGTAGAAATTAAAGATATGTGCGTCAGCAGGACAGTCCTTCATCAGGGGACACACTGCCTGCAAACACACAGGAGCCTTTCTGTTGACAGTAGCGAAACAAAACACAGTGAGTGTCCCGAGGCTTCATAAGTTAAATAAGAAAAAGCAATTAAAGAAATTGAAATGTAAATGCAAAGATAAATAAATGACAAACAATCACAAAGTCTTAATAAAGGCTTAAAAGTACACAAAATAAGTCATAAGAAGCTCCCACAAATAAAAAAATAAAGATAAAGTTACAATTAGAATAGCCACATCAAATCTACATATGAATTGTCAAGTCATGACGCCGATATTGAGTCCCGCTTAAATAGGCCTGTGCGGTGAAATTTAGGATTTTATGTTCCAGGTGGCAGCACCTTTTCAAAATTTTTACTCATTGAATGTTTTTCTGTTTTATTTTCTCAAGATTTACAAAAGAAGGGGTCAGCACTTGTTTTCCTGACTTTTTAAACACATTAAAACAACATTAGAGTAACAAAGCTTTGAATCGTTGTAGTGCTAAAACACTAAAAATTAGACTTTCAAAACTTTGCGTACCCAATATTTTTGGGTTGAAATATTTGTTTGGCAGAAAATAATGTGTTTTATTGAGCATTTGGGAACAAAAAGAAAAAAGCACTACTTCTGCATATGAGAAAAAAAAGGCATTTCCTCGTTTAATCGTAGAAAATCGTTTTTACCAGAGGGAATGGTCTCCCCGGACAGTCAGCAAAGTTGAACACGTTTGAGGCATCGAGTCAATGAGGTTATTAATGAGGAGCAGAGGTGTTTAGTCCCACTCCTCCAAAAGAGATCTTTCCAGTTATGGAGTTTTTTTTGGGGGGGGGGATAAGCATCCAGCGATTCGTCCGCCTTGAATGTCCCAAACATGTTCGATTGGGTTCATGTCCGGAGAACACGCTGGCCAATCCATTCGTATAATTCCCTCCTTCCAAAAGGAAATCATTCACCTAATTAGGATGAAGTGGCCTGAAACTGTCTTCCATTAATATGAAGTAATCTCCAATTGCTGCAGCGTAAGGAACTATAATAGGTCTCAGGACCATGTAATGTCAGTTCCATGTTATATATAACATTTTTAAACTCGTACATTTTGGCAAAAATAGATCAAAAATGTCATTATAAAAATCTGCAATTTTAGAAGCAAAACGTATTTTATAATTTAAATTTCAAGATTAAGAATTTGTATGGATGCAACAAAAAATGAGTTCCCCTGTTTAATCTGAAGGTTCTAATTGTGATCTGTATATATTTTTTTAATATAAGTGGTATATACCATGAAAAATACCTAATTAATTTAAAATATGTCCCTCTACATAAAAGCACATTCCACATCATAAAAAAGCAAGATATTAATACGTTGTGATTTTTGCTTTTTCAGAAGAATGTGTTTTATCAGTAGAGTTTTTATACCCCGTGTCCGGAATCTGGCTTACGAACATCAATGTTCAACTTGATAGTCTTATAGTTTTCAACCCAACCTAGAAGATAAGGGGCCTTCTGAATCAAGCAATGGAACAAACTAGCCTTCTTCGTGGATGACTTTATGACTTGCATTTGCATTATATGAAGGGGATTATAACCTGTGATCCGTCTACCACTGAAGATATTTTATGTCAACATTATTTCAATGTGAGCCGGAAGCAGAATTCTTATCAACCTGTCATCGCTTTTGATTGATTAGAATTACAAAATTTGCGTTAGATTTTTTTAATTATTGTGGTATTGAAAAAAAGCTTTTAACATCATACGCTAATTTTGATTAATGCAAATTTTTCATGGGTTAAAATGACAGCAATTTCGACAAGCATCGAGTATGAACTTTCAAATAGTGCCCACAACTTTGCCTTGTGAAATCTTCTAAAATATTAGCTGGTAAAAGAAAGATTGTTTACATAGAGCTAGTATAAAAGTGTTTTCAAGATTTTGTTCAAAATATATATTTTTCCTGCTGGAAAAAGTGTTGTCGAAAAACTACATAACACTAGCATGACCACTTTTTCCTGCGCTATAAGGTAACAAACCTTTTTCAATTCTTAACTTTAGCATTTATCACCACATAGCATATGACTACACAGTCATAATTTAACTTTCATCGGTCATCAAGAATAGTTCATTTGCATTTTCATTCCTTCATAGATCCCCCACATCGATCAAAATCAGGATGAATATATAAAGGACAGCAAGTAGCCTCATGGACCCAGATATTTTTATTCAGTTCAATTCATTAACTGGTTAAAAGAAATATTGTTTACATAGAATTGCTATGGAAGGGTTTCCATAATTTTGACCAACCCATGTATTTTTCTTGTAAGAAAAAGTTTTGTAGAAAAATTACCTAACACTATCATGATCTCTTTTTCCTGCGTAATAAAGTTTCAAAAATGTTTCTTCAGATATGTCATGGTTAAATAGTTTGTGATACAAATATAAGTTTAATTAAATTTTAAGATTACATGTTGAATAAAGTCATTTAAAAGATGCAATATATTTTTTTCTAAATAGTTCTTTTTTTTTTAAGAAACATTGCTTATTAATTATTTTAAATCCAATTTTTCTGCTACGAGTCGAAAATTAACCATGACAAGCACTTAATATTTGAGAAAATATGTCATTTTTAATAACAAAATACTAAGATAAATGTCTCAAACTAATTAGAATTTTCGCTAAACTTCTCGGAAGATACGATAAGACGAAGAGACGTATCCATAATAATGATAAATGGAGAATAAATATTTTTGATTCAGAGTCATATGTACTTATCAAGGATAAATAATTATATTCAGAGCTTCAGGAAGATATAAAATATATCAGTAAGGCCTTTAATTTTTTGACAACCACTATGTTTTTTAGCGCCAACAGCAGGACTTTTTTTTTACTTAAAAGATAATACATTTAAGGGAATAAATTTTAAAATCGTAGGATGTATTTATAAAGTATCTTAGAGTTAATTATCGAATAGTTAAAGAATTATTGAGGCTCAATTAAAAAGTTTTAAAGAATTTAATTAAGAAAGAAAGATAAATCATATCTTGAAATGTTTCTGTTTTAATATATTTTTGGTTAACTCTTTAGTTTAGACATATAGCTCCAATTTCGCGTGTAAAAATCAGACGTAGGCTAAATTACGTGTTCCAAAAAATGGTATAAGTAGTAGTACTTTATTTACATCACATTAGAGCTGCACAATGGGCTATTGGTGACGGTCTGGGAAACATCCCTGCGAATGATCTGAAAACATGATACCACAATTTTTATCCTCTGCAGAGGGAATGGCCAACGCCTCCTATAACTGAAAGCCTCCACACGGTTTTTTATAGGTAGTCCGATCAAACCACTGTGAAGTATATCCTCTTCCGATCGAGTCATTTAACACAAAATCTAGGTAAAATAAGAAAGTGGTAGCAAATATATGACTAAAAATTTGTTTTATTTATGAATATTATTGGTCTGCCCCATTCACTTGTCAACCACTACAGATTCAATTCGCAAATATATATGATAAATTTCTCTGAATTAGTTTTATAAAAGGTTTTGGGTTCATGCGCAATACTGTCTCACTTTTTAAATAGTCTGCGCGGATTACTTATAAAAGATCGTGTGGAGGCTTTCTGATGTAGGAGGTGATGGGCTAATCCGCTTTTTGATGAAGTTCAACGCATTTGTTTGTTTTTTTTCAAGTTCTAGTTCAAAATCAACAAATACTGATCTTCTTCCTCTAAGCCACCACAGATCTTTCTATGCAAATTTAATAACAAGAACCGAACACAGCTCAAAATGGGATTTCGTGAATTGGTTCTAACTTCAAAAAATGGATACAACATTTGTTTCGTTTGAAAATTACTTGTACGTGGCAAAGAATTTCATTTTTTTTCCCTTTTCACTTTAAGAGAGCCAAGATAAATGTCTTACAATATAGATAATAGTAGTAAGGTAGTTGTCTGGTGTTAGTAGTCGCAGTGTACTAATAAGCAATTTTAATGCTTCCAGTGTATGTATACTAACTAATTTGTGCATTTATTTATTCAGAAAAGCATACTGAAAAAATATATTATACACTGAAAAGAAATAAACCTTATATTCAACGGATATAGACTAATAGAATTTCTGATGGAAAAGATTAGCCACAATTTGTAAATTATGGCCCAATTTCTTTAAACCAGAAAATGAATTAAAATTTTGGTCCTTAAACCGTTTGGAGAAAATGGGACATCGGTAGCCTTTTTATACATATTCTTTTCTGCCGTTCTAATTTTAAGTAAGAATATTTTTTAGTATTTTTTTAAATTATAAAAAATAATCTAATAGTTACTAAATGAAATCTGTTATATTCTTGGAATTATAATTATGAATTATATTTGTTTCAAAATAAAAAATCAAAAATTCATAAATTTATTACTAATTGATTTTGTAAGTTAAAGAAATTTTAATGATGAATTACTGTTTCTTTCAGATTTAAATAACTGCAAATAAATGCAAATTTTAAAAATTAATGTTTGGAAGTGAGCCCTGTGGAAAATTTCACTTTTGACGTAAAAATGGACACCGGTGTCTGATGCTGTATTTCATAAACAAAAGTTAATAGAATTTTAAATGTAATATTTTTCATTTATTTTGATCGAAATTAATATGAAAGGAGGCATTGAAATATCCACGGAACTACTAGGGGAAAGCAAGATAAACACAATTATAAAAATTGTTTATTTTAAGATAATTTCACGTAAAAAGTACTTTTTAAGTTTATTTATTTATTTTTTAAATTTTATAAAATAATAATTATTAGCTATACAAATTTTTGCCTCGGTCAAAACTATATAATTTTAAATAATAAAATCCAAAATTCGGACAAAAATGCATTTTTTTTAAAAAAAATTAAAAGTTGAAATCAAACTTTATTCCTTTTTAAATTTCATCATTTAGAAACTTTTATCGGACAATTTCGCTCAAATTTTACCTTTTACATACCTGCCAACATTTAATTCTTTCAAGGAAATTTAAATTACAGTTTTAGGCAGGAACATGCGCTTTATTTTGGACAAGCTTATGCAGACTACCACAGCAGTATAACATATTAATGTATATGATTAGTTTTTTTTAAAATAGTGGTGCATAAAAAGATTATAAATTGAGTTTATCAATGCAAGGAATATATAGAAAGCATACATTTTACTACCACTTTAAATATAGATATAAAATTTTACGCCAAATGCGTAAAAGTTAACAGGTATGATTTTATCATGAAATTCCTTGTAACATGTGACATGATTTGAACTGAGACAACTTTGTATGCAACTGTTTGTAACATGCTTTCAGCAGAAGTAGGAGATTCTGTTTTTTTCCACTTACCAGTGCTTTTTTATGTCGATTTTCAATAATACGAGAAATTATTTTTTGAAGTTATGCGCCATTCTATCAATTAATCTTGTTTCAAGGCATGGCGGGGTTTATGAAAACATGCGCCGTGTGTTATAATGGATAAAAATAATTCCACCATTTCCATGGATATCTTGAGGTGAACCTTTCTAGCTGTAAGCTGAATTATCTAAACAATTGTAAATTTTGGGTAAATAATCATGAGTGCCTTTCGAGTCTAGAATATTCACCGGGTGCCCCCTGACCATGGATGAAAGCCCTTATATAGCAAGACGGAAAAGAGAAAAAACTGGTACATACAACTGCATTTCTTTCAAAAAAAATAAAATATCTGTAACTACCAAGACTTATTTTATGATACTATCATATATGTAAAACTGCTTATTTTCCGAGATAAAGTAGAAATTAGTGAATAGTTTTAAAAACAAATAAGTTAACTCCTCCCAAAACCCAGTTATAACTGAAAAGGTTTTACTACCAGCCTTTCCTTTTTTCCGTCTCGCTTTCACCCCTGCCCCTGACGGGGGAGGAGTGGGTTTTAGCTTCAATTATATTGGATCATCACATAACCTCCTACATCAGAAAGCCTCCACATGTATTTTTAGTGTCTGCGCAGATTATTTAAAAAGTGAAACATTTGTGCGCGTGAACCCAATTTCGATTTTAAAAGTAATTAAGAAAAATTTATCATATATATATTTGCGAATTGAATCCGTTGTGGTTGACATGTAAATAAGACAAACTGATTTTATTCATGAATGAAAAAATCTTTTAGAAATATATCTGCTCCCACTTTCTTATTTTACAAGATTTTCTAGTAATTGGCTCTTTCGTAAACTGTTTTAAAATCATAGTGGTCTGATCGGACTACCTACAAGTAACCGCGTGGAGGCATTCAGTTATAGCAAGCGTTGGTTAAGCTTCGATTATATTGAATCATCAGCGTCAATTGGTTAACCTGTCAGGTTAACCGGCGTATCTTTAGTAAATTTGTGGCCACTGCCTTTTTATAAATACGTGGTCCTTTTTTTTAAAAAAAAAGGGTTTCATTACCACACGTTATCTTGCAGAAAAAAAAATAATTGTGAATATACAAATAACATAAGCATTCTTATTTGAATCTGAAATCACGGCAAAAGGCATATTTCTAAAAATTAAATAGTATATAACAAATATGTGTTTAGTAAAAGGGATGTGAGTAAGTTTTTCTAAAAAAAATAGTTTCTCTTATATATAAAGCCCGTTTTTTTTCAATATATAGTCAAGAAAAATTGAAGGTATTTAAAACTTCAGAAGTTTTTTCAACAAGCTTCGTAATAATTTCACTACTATCAAGGGGAAACTAAATTTAACACATAGCTGACCGACAACCTTTCTGAGTATTACCCCGTGTCCCCAGCGATTGTTTTGAAAGCGGATGTGGAAGTAAAGCAATATAAATCAACTTTAAAATTTTTTATTTATTATTAAACTCTTAATATTTCTTTTTCGTATGAGTAAAAGTACAACAATCACCTACGTGTAATGGTACACCACAAGTTTTGCAATCCGGTTTCGTGAAGTTATAATAAATTGGTAGAGAATTAAATAGTAAAACATGAAAAGTAAGGAAAATTACAGCCGCTTTTTAAAATAGTCACTACGAGATTACTGATAACATGATTGCTATGACTCGTGACCGGTCACCAACGCTTGTACACGAAAACACGAGTTAACTCGTGACCGGCCAGCAATGTGTTAAGCATTTTACAACTGCCTTGAGAATACGTACTAATTTTTAATCTTTACAAATCATGGCAACCTTGTCAGTACGCAAATGCCAAACATTTTAAATTGCAATAAAGTGAAAAAAACTTTTTTTGAGGAGAGTGGTACAATATAAAACAAGCAGTCATTATATTACTTTATCTACCATAATAAAAGGCATTTGTGAAATTTTTTAATTAAATTTGAAGCTTCAGATTACAAATATATCATGATATTTTTGCATGCATTTTTACACAATAAATGGTTATCGTATAATAATCGTGCTACAGTTTTTATTAAAAAAGAGGTAAAATCCGAATATTAGTCTTATGCGTTAGCATAACGCCTCCTATAACTTAAAGCCTACACCATCACCTCCGACATCAAAAAGCCTCCACACTGTCTTTTGTAAGTAGTCCGCGTAGACTATATTAAAAGTGAACCAGTTTTGCACATGAACCAAAACCTTTTATAAAAGTACTCATACTCATATGTGATGGTTATCTTAGCATCAGCTCCGCTAGAGGCTCTAACTAATTCATCTCAGTGAGAATAAATAATAAATCGCCGAAGCGCAACTGAAAGGTGAAGGTTCAGTACGATTTACTGAGAGAAAATTAAAATTAAATACAGAGATTAAACAAACAAATTTAAGAGAGAGAAGAGGTTTTTGTGGCATACTGCCTCGCCTCCCCTGGAGGTATTACTCCCGAGCTTCATAGGTGCACAGCAGCCACATAGCCTCAGAGATATAGGACAGATACATAATAAATGCGCAAAATATATACAAGTATTTACAACTATTTACAAAATTTGCGGGACAAGACTCCATCGGATAGGAAAAAGGTGGTTGCCGGTCTATATTTTATGTTGTCTTTGATTAGCTCAAAATCAAAGTTTTTAAAGTAGTTGCACGTATGACAAGTGATTGAATCTCTGAAGAAACTTGCACATAGTTAAGCTATGTGTTCGTCTATTTTGTTGATTTTTAAATCTCATGTTAGATCTTTCATTCTCATGGATCTGGGCAGGGCCTGATTAACCATTAGGCCCAAGAGGCCTGGGCCAAGGGCCCCCAAATTTTTAGGGGCCCCCACAAATCTAGTTTTTTTCTGTTTTCATGTATATATGTCTCCCTCACAGCAAAAACCTAAGAGAACGAAAATCTGAAATAATTAAAAGTGTGTTTTCATACATAGCTCATGCACTTTCTGCTTTCACCAATCAAAATCACATACATTCAGTACATGTAAAATGCTCCATAAAATATATAAATTAAATTAATATTTCTTCATAATGTTCAAAGTAAACTGAAGTGAAATGAATTAGTATTTATGTTGCCTACTTGTGGTACTGCTTCTAAACAGTTTCAACTGATCTAGTATGTAAAATTGTAAGTAACAATACAAAAAAACAGATTAAAAAGTTGAAAAAGTGGGAAATGACCCTATTGGTAATATAAAGTTTAACACACTCAATCATTATTTGTGTTTGCTTTGAATTTGATTATATTTATCGCACGTTGAAGTAATCGATTTTAAATTTATTTTAAAACAACAATGTCAACCCGAAAATATGCTTCTGGTAGTTTTAAAAAAAGAAAGAGAGAAGAGAAAGAAATGAGAAATGTAAATCTTTTGAAGACAATGAAACCGTTAAATATTTTTTTTTCTGCTCCAAAACTCGCCAACATTGAGGAACAATCTGCCTTAATAGACAAAACTTGTGTTGAAGAAAATAGTTTTAGAGATAATTTGAAAGAAATCTATGCGGCAAGCTCTTCAAATCTTCATTTAAATAAGCCAGATCAAACTTTAAATGAAAATTAAAAAACAGCAAATGTATCTTCAGACGAAAGATTGCCAACCTCTTTAACCCACAATTCAAAGGTCATGTCAAATCCTGCCACCTCGTCTTCTCTAGATTTACTTGAGGTGTTCGATAGTGATCCAGCAACTTGGACCACAGTAACAAACAAACTGAAGGAACATTTTGTTCGCAGTCCACCTAACCAAAACATTGCTGGTTTAAAATATTCTGGCCGTTTATTTGCTGATAAGTTTCGGACATGCACAGGAAACAACTTTTCACACAAAAAGAGAAATGGAGGAGTAATTGAAAGAAAATGTCTGGTGTATTCTCCGACTGTCAATGCTGTTTTTTGTTATGTGTGTAAATTGTTTGGCAATAACAGTGATTACTTAAGCAGTTGTGGTTTTACAGATTGGCACAATGTAAGTAAAAGGTTATGCTCTCATGAGACATCTTTTGCTCACAGGAAGGCTATAAACACTATGGCTCAGTTACGTTTAACTTCTGGTCGGATTTATAACAAAATAATAGAGCAAAATGAAAGTGAAAAAATGTATTGGAGGAAAGTACTTTTCAGAGTTGTAGAAACTTTAAAGTTTATTTCAGTACGTGGGTTGGCAATTTTTGGTGATGATGAAACCTTTGGCTCTAACAAAAATGGCAACTTTTTGGGAATTTTAGAGCTTATAAGCAAATTTGATCCTTTTTTAAAGGAACACCCGAAAAACTGTGGAAATAAAGGTAAAGGACATGCTAATTATTTATCGTCCACCACAGTTGATGAAATAATTCAAATTATGGCAAAACAAGTACTAGATAAAATTGTTTCTGAAATAAATAAAACAAAGTACTTTGGAATCAGAGTTGATTCTACCCCAGATATTACACACATTGATCAGATGTGTATTGTTGTGCGATATGTAGATACGCAAAATGAACCTATTGAACGTTACTTAACTTTTGTTGCCATACATAGCCATGCTGCAGAGCACCTGCTTGATACAATTGTGCAATTTTTAACAAATCTAACCATTAATTTGCAAGACTGCAGGGGGCAGTCATATGATAATGCTAGTAATATGGCTGGTAAGTATTCTGGCTTACAATTCAGATTAGAAATAGAGTGCCCTTTGGCTGAGTTTGTGCCCTGCACAGGTCACTCACTGAATTTGGTAGGAGTGAATGCTGCAGAATCATGTGAAGCAGCTGTTTCCTACTTTGGTTTTGTGCAAGCACTATATAATTTTTTTTCAGCTTCCTCTCACAGGTAGGAAGGAGTCTTTTACTTCTAAATATGAACAAAAAGATTTTCTTACTCTCAAATCTTTATCGTGTACAAGGTGGTCAGCGAGTGCTGCTGCCGTTAGGGCCTTAAGAAAAGGATATGCAGTTGTAATAAAGACATTGGAAGATGTCGCTAAAAATTCTAATGAAAAAGCTTCGACGAAACATGAAGCTAAATGTTTACTTAAGAAATACCAAACTTTTGAAATTGCTTTAATAACCATTATTTGGGTTACGTTACTGCAGCGTATAAATGCTATAAGTAAAAGTTTGCAGGCTCAAAATTGTACCTTTGAAGTGATAATCCCACTCCATGAATCCTTAGTAGGATTTATTCAGAATGTGAGAGAAAACTTTAGTTCTTATGAAAAGGAAGCTGAAAATCTTGTGTGAAATATTTCTTATAAAACCTCAAGAGCTCTTCGAATACCAAAGGCTTTAGATGATAGCACCAGTGAAAGTGTGAATTTGTCCCCAAGAGAAAAATTTTTAACTCAGACACACTATGTCATTTGTGACAATTTGAAATTTCATTTAAGTGAAAGAAAAAAAGCTTACAGCTTTCTCGAAAGAAGGTTTGGATTTCTAACCAATAAGAAACCAGTATGCTTGGAAACAGTAAAGCCATTTCAGGAAGCATACTTTGAAGATGTTGATGGTGGACTCTTTGACGAACTTGTGCAATTTAAATACTTCTTGACTGATAAGTCAAATCCAACTGAAATGTTAAAGACTATACGAATGTTACAGATAGAAGACACATATCCCAATATTGAAGTAGCGTTAAGGATATTCTTATCTATTCCTGTGTCAAACTGTTCAGGAGAGAGATCATTTTCTTTAATGAAAAGAATTAAGAATCGACTTCGTTCAAGGATGACAAGTCGCAGACTATGTGACTTAGCACTAATGTCAATGGAGTGTGATTTGACAGAAAGTCTAAAATTTGAAGACATCTTAAACGATTTTAACAGTAAATCAAGAAAAAAACTTATGTAATAAGTGGTACAATATAATTTTTTTCTTATTATATAAGTTTACTGTATTTTGTGTATAAATTTACTGTAAAATTGAAGTCCATAATTCCTATTCCCGAGAAGCTTCCCCAAAATGGCTCAATTGACTGTTTATTATTGATTGGACAGTTCTATAATTTACCTTTAGTAACACTAATTATAAAATATTGCATATTTTTTAATTAACAATTTATATAAATATATTTCATATTGGTTTCCAAGTTTTTGGTAACTTTTTACTCTAAACATCAAGTTTTCTATTTAGCTTCCTGGAAATGCTGATTACTGATTCTTTTTTTTTTTGAAATATAATTTCTATCGTGACTTTTTCACTGTTAAAATTATGTATTAAATTTATTTGATTATGGTCCCATTTTGAACTTTTTATACTCCATTTGTATGAATTAAATTAAAATTTAACTGTTTTATTTTATATGGATATACATATAGATAATTAGTATCTGCCTATTTTGAAATTACAATTATTCACTTATATATCTCATCTTACTTATATATATTTAAGATCAACTTTTTAAAAGAGGGTTTTTAATTAAAAGATCAGATTCATCGGGGCCCCCGATAGTCTAGTGCCTACAGTCCCCAAATTTCTAGATCAGCCCCTGGATCTGGGGGTTCCAGTGATGTATCTGTGAAATTTATTTTGAGTTCTCTCCAGTTTCTTCTTTTGAGTAGCAGTGGTTGTGCTCCACGCAGGGGCTTATAAAACAACTGACTGACTGATACAGTTTTATCGGAGTGCCTATCCTATGGGGATATCTGCTCCTTCATCTAAAGTAATAATTGTAAGGGTGGTGCGGGGGTTAACTAAGTTATGTCTCAATTGTAAATATTTTACAATTAAAATAAAATCTGGGATAAGTATATACATGTTAAATCGCATTGGGATACATAATAAAAAAATAAAAAATAAAAAATTAGAATAATATCAAAAATAAAATAAAAAGAGAAAAATATTTATAATTATTTTACAAGTGAGGAAGACACCCTATGCACTCCCTCCGGTTTGACCGGGCTTCTTAGGTGCAAAGTGCATAGTTTTTCATGGTAAGGGTGATAATATTAAAACTATCGGTTGTAATATTTTGATAATACGCAATCGCTAAGAAAGAATGCGGTTATCGGACTGAAATTTGCATTATTTTCTATAATGTCCAAGTCTAATAGTTTGTTGAAGTCGCAAGTGCTACAGTCTTTAGCGCCTTTAAAAAAGGAAGCGTTTAATTTAAATAAATATTGGTCAATTTTATCGATTTTTAGGTCGTTATATAAAGTATTGTTTCGAACAAACCAAGATGCCCCGGTCATTCTTCTAAGTATTTTGTGTTCAAAAATTCTGAGTCTTTTCCTTTGGTCTTATAAAACTAATTGAGAGAAATTTATCATATATATTTAAGAATTGAATTCGTAGTGGATGACAAGTGAATAAGGCAAACCATTAATATTCCTAAATAAAACAAATTTTTAGTGATATATTTGCTACCACTTTCTTATTATAACTAGATTTTGTATTAAATGACTCATTTGGAAAGTGGATATCCTTCACATTGTCTGATCGGACTACCTATAAAAAACCGTGTGGAGGCTTTCAGTTATAGGAGGCGTTGACCTGTAACGTTAACCGGCGTTTCTTTAGTAAACTTGAGCGCACTGCCTCTTTACGAATACGTGGTCTTTTTTGGAAAGAAAAACGATTTCATTATCACACGTCATCTTGTGGAAAAAAGATAAATGTGAATTTATAAATAACATAATCATTTTTATTTAAATCTGAAGTCATGGCAAAAGGCATATTTTTAAAAATTAAATAGTAGGTATCAAATATGTGCTTAGTAAAAGAGATGTAAGTTTTACCAAAATATTAAATTTATTTTATATATAAACCACGTTTTTTTTTTAAATATATAGTCATTCTAAAACTTCAGACGTTTTTTTCAACAATCTTTGTAATAATTTTTCGATTATCAAGTGGAAGCTAAGTGTAAGCATTTTACAACTGCCTTGAGAAAACTTACTAATTCTTAATCTTTACAAATCGTGGTAATCTTGTCAGTACACAAACGCCAAACACTTTAAATTACAATTAAACGAAAAAAAAAACTTTTTTTGAAGAGAGTGGTACAATATTAGTGTTTTAAACTGGCAGTCTTTACATCACTTTATCTACCATAATAAAACACATTCATTAAATTTTTTAATTAAATTTGAAACTTCATATTACAAATCTATTATTGTATTTCGGCATGCATTTTTACACGATAAAGGGAAATCATAAAATAATTGTGCTACAGATTTTCAAAAAAAAAAAAAAAGAAAGAAAAAAGGAAAATGAAAAGGTAAAATCCGAAAATTAGTATCCCAGATGCCTACATGCCGTATTGTGTAGAATGGTAGAATGGTAGAAATCACATAAATCTCGGTGCGCTGCCGCGAAGCGGCATTAACCGATTCATCTGTAGTGAAAATTCGATGATGAGGAGTAGTGAGGAGGAATGGAGATGGGAGGAAGAGGGGGTGATCAGCACCAAAAAGTCGAGAGGGGGTTCGTGTGACATAGACAATCTTGAAGTGTTGAGCGGCATGGGGTATAATTAAATGAATGTAATCATAAACAATATAAAATAAAATAATCATGGAGATTATGATGATCG
Organism: Parasteatoda lunata; assembly: GCA_949128135.1. Classification (NCBI taxonomy): domain Eukaryota; kingdom Metazoa; phylum Arthropoda; class Arachnida; order Araneae; family Theridiidae; genus Parasteatoda; species Parasteatoda lunata. Next base: position 23,198,365 of record OX421981.1, on the reverse strand, counting down.
ATATAATTAAGGAAGGTCTGGGTTAGATACAATATATACATATGCATATATATATACACACACATATATATATTTACAACACCGTATCCCTAAGGAAAAAGGCAGTGATTGGGCTAAATTTAGTGTTGTCATTAATTAATTCTTTATCTAGGAGTGAGTTAAAATTGCTGGTGGTGCAGGTTTTTGCTTCATCGTAGAAATTTTTATTTAAATTTTTCATATAGACATTGATGTCATCAATTTTTAGATCCTTTTTTAAACTATTATTGCTAATGCATTTAGGGGCACCGACGAGTCTTCTAATAATCTTCCCTTCTGCCAAAGAGAGTTTATTTATTAGATGATCACTAAGGGTGTCAATGGCGGGGCAGGCATAGGTTAGAATAGGCCTAATTGCCATTTGATAGACAGTGCGCTTGCATTTTAAGTCTAAAGATGACTTCGAGTTTAATATGGAGTTGAGTGCCCAATAGGCACCATTCGCTTTTTTAATGATGTTATTTAAGTGTTGTTTCCAACTTAAATTAGAGGTGATAGTGACTCCTAGATATTTTGCACTCTTTGTGTGCCGCATTGTGTCCTAGATGCCGGTTTTTATCTTACCTGTTAAAAAGCTTTAGCAGTGGTAGTTTTCTAATACTAGTTTTTCGGAAGGTGTCACTAGTACCAGTGTTGTGCGACGTCTTTCATGAGCTCTGCGTTGAAAGGAAATAAATATTTAATAGCATATATTAATATAAATAGCAGTAAAAGTTTTATAAAAAACTAATTTTTAATTGCAATGTTTAAAAATTAGCATAGCTTTTTATTAGCAGTAATAAATATAAGAAAACCCTATTTTTTATTATTTTGAGGATCGAAAAGCATATCCTAGAATATTAAAAGAGGAAGCTTCACTCAAAATACTAAAATAAAGATGATTTAAAGAATTTGTCATGATAAGTAAATCCTTTAAGAAAAAGCTTTGATCAAACTAACATTTATTACAATTTAGGTAAAATTTAATTTTTATAATTAAAGCAAATTTGAAACATATTGGTTACTTCATGATTGTTTTATTCAAATAAAAAATCTCTGCTATATGTAACCGTGAATGAAAAAGAATAAAAAAAAGATTCGTTTTAAGCCTATAGTTATGTTTTATTATATTTTGTTATCAGTTTTAGCATTCTTTTTTTCCAAAATTTAGTTTCTTTCAGTTAAAAAATGAATTAAGATAAAATGCATTATGAGGGTTTTTTTTCTTTGAGGTGAAAGTATTTTTGTCTGGTATGTTTTATCTGCATTACTTTTAAAAATAATTGTTTTTGTGCATTTGAGTCTTGAAGAAAAGAAAAAAAACGAGTTTAAAAGAGACTGCTCTATTAACGGAAAAGCGAAAATATCTGTTTGTATTTTTTCAACAATAATGTTATGGCAGTTTTCAGAAAATGTTCAGTGTTTCAGTGCACGAATAATACATTTTTCCTTAGCCTATATATATATATATATATATATATATATATATATATATATATATATATATATATATATATATATATATATATATATATATATATATATATATATATATGTAATAAAAGGGCTAAAACCCCTTTTATTTGTGTTATAGATAGCTTAAATAATGCAGTCGTAAGCCATCATACGTTCTAAAATGGTTTATTAACAGTAGGTTGGTATTGATAACAGTCCATATCCGCTCTCCACAAGGGAGAGGGTGGACAAGACTTCTGTCAATTCTGGAACAACTTATCAGGATCACAACATGATGGAAAGGCCATGCGAAAAGCATTGCTCTCGCTTTTATACTAACACATTTTGGAGTAAAAAGGCACAGTCTTTGAAATACTTGTATCCTTACGCATTAAGGAAAATCATTTCATGCTTCCTTATATGGAAGTGAAAGGGGGAGAGATTCTAAAAATAACTCAATCGTATGTTTATCAGCCTTGAATTCCCAAAATAGAATCTCTCTACGCTTATTCTTTAACAAAGACATTTTACGAAAACGAAAGAGATTTAATTCTTTTATTAATACAAAAGTATTATAATTTTTGTCTTTAATCAGAATTTAAGATTCTGTATGGTTAAAGGGGTTATTTACTTTATGAAAATCTGTATTCCCCGTTAAAATGGAGGAAAACAGAATTTCATGAAGCACAGTGATATTGAGAGATCCAGACGGGTCAATCCAAAAATATTTTATAATACTTTTCTCAACTTGTTGAGAAAAAAAAAGTTCAACTTTCATCGCCCTCACATCCAATTGATGTTGAGGTAAATATCTCCACACGCGATTCGGATCTCCCAAAAAAAAATATAGGGTGTACTTCTTCCATTGAAGAAAGTAAAATATTTTGTTTTGTTTTGGACACTATTCATGATTTAATTTCAACATTTGTGGGTTGTTATATTTCCTAAGATTTGATACATGTACTATTTCAAAAGTTTGTTTACTTAAACAATTCTTTTTATTTTTGTTATTTAATTATCTACTTGGTCATTCTTTCTTTTTCCTATTTTTCCTGTTTTTTTTTATTTTTGTTACCCCTCACATTATTTTTTTTTTTTTCAAAATGTTTACTTTTACTGAAACATCTTAAACTTTTACTTTTTTCAAAACGTTTACTTTTATTGAAATATCTTAAACTTCTATTTTTTCAAAATGTTTACTTTTGTTGAAACATCTTAAACTTCTATTTTTTCAAAATGTTTACTTTTGTTGAAACATCTTAAACTTCTATTTTTTTTTTCAAATTTTTGACCTTAACATTATGAGAATTCTGTTGTCTATTGTGCAAGGATAAGTTGTCATTGTTAGAATTAGCAGAGATGATCAGTCTCTTACCAACTTGAGTAACAACTGGCCCGACACAATCAAAAAACAAACAAAAATCTTTGCATGTCTGCAACCCTACTAAAACCTATGATAAATCAGTATCAAGTATAAAAAACTTAGCTGAATTAACAATTTCGCCTAGCGTAATAAGGGGAAACTCACACAATTTGTTAAGTGTGAAATGTCCTTTTGTTTGGGTAACATTTAATTTTTCACATTTTTAATAGGAATATTTAGTTTTGACCAAGTCCGAAAAAGAAAAAGCATTACAAATTTCTTTAAGTTTTTTGTTTTTGTTTGAAAAGCTGAAAAATTTAGAATTTTGTTTGCCGTCACAAATTTATTTGATGTTTGAATCACATTTATTTCCCTCAAAAACATTTTAAATGCAAAAAAATACACTATTATATAATAATTTTAAAGAAAAGCAATCTAAACACAAGAAATGCAATCTAACTATTCATAATATAATATACTCAGTTATTCATAATGAAAATTTTAAAACACTACTCATCTCTGATATCGATAAAATATTTAATCATAACAGTATCACAAATTATGAGAAAGAAGAAAAAAAAATATATCTACAGTAAATCCTTTCCTTTTGCTACACTTTTCTTTGACCTTCATGATTGTTTTTGTTTTTCGTTGAAGAGAAAGAAAAAAATATCATTGCACTTCCTGAATATTCATGCTTCGGATTCGCGCACATTCACTTTTGTTTCCTTCTTTCACTCGCCAAATTTTCCGCCGACCTTCATGTGAAAGGAACTTTTAAATAAAGAAGCAAAAAGCTTCTTTTTAAATTTAATATAAATCGCGCAAATTCCTATTGTTTTCACAATTTGAGCACTACGGGAGTTCACACACGCGCACATATCACTTTTGTTTTCACAATTTGAGCACTAAGGAGATGTAGGGTCATCGGTCATTTCCAGATTGGACACTGTAGGGTCATCTCGCTGCTGAATCACTACCATGGATGATGTTTCTTCCAACGTATAGGCACTAATCTTAGATATCAAACGCTTTCATAGATGTGACAAGCTCGAGGCAATGTCAACATTCCACTAGTGACGAGGTGTACAGGTAGTGAAATCAATCCTTCCTTCCTTCATTCTTTTTTTTTCCACTGTAGAATAGGCAACTTTCTTCTTTCGTCCCCCGGGATGAGGTTTTATCAAAGTTGTAGTCAGCTGGAAAATAGATAACAATGGTTTCCTCAGCAAGTAACCATCCTGGCGTCTTGTAATAAAAGGGCTAAAACCCCTTTTATTTGCGTTATAGATAGCTTAAATAATGCAGTCGTAAGCCATCATACGTTCTAAAATGGTTTATTAACAGTAGGTTGGTATTGATAACAGTCCACATCCGCTCTTCACAAGGGAGAGGGTGGACAAGACTTCTGTCAATTCTGGAACAACTTATCAGGATCACAACATGATCGAAAGGCCATGCGAAATGCATTGCTCTCGCTTTTATACTAACACATTTTGGAGTAAAAAGGAACAGTCTTTGAAATACTTGTATCCTTACGCATTAAGGAAAATCATTTTATGCTTCCTTATATGGAAGTGAAAGGGGGAGAGATTCTAAAAATAACTCAATCGTATGTTTATCAGCCTTGAATTCCCAAAATAGAATCTCTCTATGCTTATTCTTTAACAAAGACATTTTATGAAAACGAAAGAGATTTAATTCTTTTATCAATACAAAAGTATTATAATTTTTGTATTACATATATATATATATATATATATATATATATATATATATATATATATATATATATATATATATATATATTTATATATATATATGGGTGATTCTCACGAAACATGACAATTCGGACCAAAAAATTTCTTCAAATTTAAAGTCTTCAAAATAATCTAAATTTTTTTTGCATACTTCTTTAGTTACACTTATTAATACCTTAGAGACAGCAGTGTAGTTTATAGACATTTGCTCGAGAAAAGAAATAAAATAGAAATTCACCAAATCTTGAATGCCAGGAAAATGACACATTAGCTTATAAATTTGAAAAAACAATCATTTTAAGCTATTAGTAAGTAACAAAACCTAGGCCTTTATGTTTGGTGGACCATGAATTGCCTAAACTAATTATTTTATCCACTGTAGAAAGAATCAAAAATGTTTTTGTTGCTGATATGTACAGAATAAAATTGTGCGTAGTGATCTATCATTAAATAAATAAAAAAACTTTGATATTACATTTAGTCGTATAACAATCTTACATAAACTTGATATTAGGTTAATATTTGCTTTACATTCAACAGTTTAAAAAATTGTCTGGTAACTGTTTCAATTTCATGTCATTCATAAACCTGGAAAATGACAGCCAGGATAATGACAAATTCGCCATTTTATAGCATATAACTTTACTTTAATTAAATATTCTGGCCTAAGACGGTTATATTCTGTGAAAAACAACAGGATTTCTTAAAATAACTCAGATAAATCTATGTAGTTTATGTTATTTATGATTTCAAGAAGCCAGGAAAATGACAACATTAAAACCTACTCAACTTGAAAAATTTTTTGAAATAGATTTTGAACCAGAAAATTGGTTCTTTATTCATGTAACAAGACATGTTCATATAGGAGGGTATCTAATCAATCTATTAACATAAGATATTGATTGCTGGCACTAAATATTTTGGTTATAAACCACTAAATAAAAGTAGCCAGGAAAATGACAGATTTTCTAGGGACAAACAAATTATTGCCAGCAAAAATTATTTTAAACGAAGTTTTTGTAAATAATACCCTCTGCGTATATTCTAGAAATGCTTATAACGGTTGAGATAAAAAAAATGAGATATTGAAAAATTTATGGGAAGTTTTGAAGCTAGTTATTATTGGAAACAATGTTTGGGACATGCCAGGAAAATGACATTTTGAAGTTCAATTAAATTTTTATACAATATAATATAATATAATTTATATATATATATATATATATATATATATATATATATATATATAAATATATATATATATATATATACACTTCTCAAAAGTGAAATTGCAACACCAAGAAATAATGCACGTAGCGTCATGCGAATTTCAGGAGCGATAGTAGTGAGATGGATATGCAAATGATTAAAAAAACAAACTAATAAAATCATTATAAAGCAATTTATTCAATATCTAATGTGGCCATCTCGGGCAGCTATACAGGCCTCAATCCGGCGAGGAATGCTATCAATGACTCCATTGATGGTTGCCTGAGGTAACCTTTGCCAAGCCACATCCACTGCTGTGCGCAGATCATCGATGGTTTGCGCCATTGGTCCTCTGTTCATGCCACGTCCAATGAGATCCCATAGGTGTTCTATGGGATTCAGATCTGGAGAATCTGCCGGCCAGGGAAGGATGTCAAATCCAGTCAGACTGTTAAGAGTTCGCCGTGCGACATGCGGCCTGGCATTGTCTTGCTGGAATACCGTGTTGGGTGCGCCCTGCAACAAGGACAGAACAACGGGATACACAACTTGTGTGACGTAGCGGTCCGCTGTCAAACTGCCGTGAATGTGTACCAGGGGCGTTCTGCGATCAAACATTATGCCACCCCAAACCATGATGCCCTGGGGTGAAAGCGAGACGGAAAAGAGGAAAGGCTGGTAGTAAAACCTTTTCAGTTATATCTAGTTTTGGGGAGGAGTTTACTTATTATTTTTTTAAATTATTCAGCGTTAACTACTTTATCTTTGAAAAGAAGCAGTCTAATATATATGCTAAAATTATAAAAGAAATCTTGATAGTTACAGATATTTTATTTTTTCGAAAATAATGCTGGAATGATATATCTTACGTTACCAGTTTTTTCTCTTTTTCGTCTTGCTATATAAGGGCTTTCACCCATGATGATGCCCGGTGTAGGATCGTTGTGACGCTCGACGTAATGGGCTGGTTTGTAGCGTTCTCCGGGTCGCCGCCATACCCGTCGACGGCCGTCATTTCTCCACAGACAGAAACGAGATTCATCCATGAACAATACCCGATGCCATTGGATGGTCCAGGTACGATGACGACGACACCACGCCAGGCCTCTAGCCCTCTGTAAAGCGGTCAACGGTACCCGTGCACGTAACTGTACTTCATGCTATCTGTTGCGTATGGTTTGGGTGGACACAGATCCGCCTGCTCCTGAAGGCAACCGGCTTCGGATAGTCAACTGGCGAATACGCCGGTCTGCGCGTTCTGACGTGCACCTGTACGCACCACTTCCTCTTCGGCGTGCACGTAGACCTTCCTGAATCCATCGTGTGACACAACGTTGGATGGTACTCACGTTGTGCCCAACACGAGTTGCTATTTCGCGCAGCGACAAACCAAGTTCATGGAGTTCGATAATACGGTCACGTTCCACGGTCGTTAACTGATGGTATTGAGATCGTCGCCGTCTCAGAGGCATTTTCTACGCTTTTTCGAAAATCGCAAATGCTACGCGAAACCTCAGATGCCGTTTATGAGAAGGGAAAGTTGCTGGCCTTTATAACTCGAATATGCGTACCACGTGATGAGATGCGTGCGCAAATTTAATCATTTGCATATCCATCTCACTACTATCGCTCCTGAAATTTGCATGACGCTACGTGCATTATTTCTTGCTGTTGCAATTGCACTTTTGAGGAGTGTATATATATATATATATATATATATATATATATATATATATATATATATATATATATATATATATATATATTAGACACATAAAAAAAAACATTTGAGTAACAAAGTTTTAAAGCGTTACAATGCTAAAACTATAATAATTAGATTTTCAAAACTTTGCGTACCCCGTATTTTTGAGTTGATGTATCCGAAATTGTTGAAAAAGGGTATAATACGTCAATAGTGTCTATTTGCGTATAAATTAATATATTCTAGATTATAACAGTCAACTTTCATGTATATTTTAAATTATTCCTTTCCATATTGCAAAATTCAACTATTAGTTCAAAAGTTGAAGTAATGATTAATTTTTTTATATACTCTGCACAAAACAATTAAAGGATTGTGAGTTGATCTTGTACATGTAGATTTGTTTGAATGATTGATACATTATCTACAGTAGTCATAGTAAACATAGTAGAGATAAAAATTATATTTGTTGGGCAGAAAAAATGCCATTTATTGAAAGTTTGGGTACAAAAGAGAAAAAGCACCATTTATGCATATGAGAAAAAAAAGCTTTTCCATCAAAGGAAATCGTTTTTAGCATAGGATATCGTCTTCCCGGATGGCCAGCAACGTTGAACACTTTTGAGGCATCGAGTCAATGACGTTATAAATGAGGGACAGGGTTTTCAATCCAAGTGGGGGTGGTAGGCATCCAGCAATTCATCTGTCTTGAATGTTCCAACTATGTTCGATAGGGTTATGTCAGGAGAATACGCTAGCCAATTCATTCGTTTAATTTCTTTCTCCAAAAGAAAATCATTCACCTATTTAGCATGATGTGGCCTGCAATTGACGTCCATTAACATGAAGTCATCGATAATTGCTGAAGCTGAAAGTACTATAAAAGGTCTCAGGACCATCACAAGTCAGTTCCATGTTATATATAACATTTTTAAACTCGTACATTTTGGCAAAAATAGACTAAGAACAGGGGTGAAAGTGAGACGGAAAATAGGAAAGGCTGGTAGTAAAACATTTTCAGTTATAGCTATTTTTGGGGAGGTGTTTATTTATTCTTTTTTAAATTAGTCAACAATATCTGCTTTATTTTCGAAAAGAAGCAGTTTTATATGTATGCTAAAATTTTAAAAGAAATCTTGATAGTTACAGATATTTTATTTTTTACAAAAAGAAAAATGCTGGAATGAAATGTCTTACGTACCAGGTTTTTCTCTTTTCCGTCTTGCTTTGTACGGGCTTTCACCCATGACTAAAAATGCCATTATAAAAATCTGCAATATTAGGAGCTAAGCGTATTTCATAATTTGAAATCCAAGATTAGGAATTTGTATGGATGCAACAAAAAATGAGTTTCCCTCTTTAATCTGAAGGCTCTAATTTTGATCTGTATTTATTTATTTTTTATTATAAGTGGTATATCCCATGAAAAATGCATAGTTAGTTTAAAATATGTCCGTTTACGTAATTGCACATTCCACATCATTAAAAAGCAAGATATTAATAGGTTATGATCTTTGCTTTTTCTGAAGAATGTGATTTATTAATAGAATTTTTCGTGATTTATTTAAGCATTATCTCGAAACTACCCATCGTGGAAGACTTTATGAGTGAGCTAACATGCATTAGCATTAGATGGAGCGAAAATACACGAAAATAGAAAGGGATTATAACCTGTGATCCGTCTACCTCTGAGAATATTTTACTTCAACACTATAATGGTTGATGTGAGCCGGGTTCAGAATTCGTATCAACCTGTTGATTTGCAACTGGTTCACCTCATTGAGAAGCAAACGCTCCGTCCTCCGAGTCAACGCCGCACTATACCAGAAATGAAAAATTATTCAATAGGATAGCAAAATTTACGTTAGATTTTTTTTTAAATATAGTGACATTGAAAAATGCTTGTAACACCATACTCTAATTTTGATGAAGGTAAGTTTTTCATGGGTTAAATTGATAACAATTTTGAAAAGCATCAAGTATGAACTTTCAAATAGTGCCAAAAACTTTGCCATGCAAAATTAAATTACCATTAGCTGGTAAAAGAAAGATTGCTTACATAGAGCTAGTATAAAAGTGTTTCCATGATTTTGTACTATACATATATTTTTCCTGTAAGAAAACGTGTTGTAGAAGAACTTCCTAGCACTAGCATAACCACTTTTTCCTGCGTTATAAAGTAACAGACCTTCTTCTATAGGTAACATTAGAATTTATCACCACATTGTATATAACTACACAGTTATAATTTAACCTTCATCGGACATCAAGAATACTTAATTTGCATTATCCCCACTTTATCGAACCACCATACCAATCAAGATCAAGCTACATAAATGGGTAAAAGGCCTCAAGCGTCCTCAGGCACCCAGTCATTTTTATTCAGTTCAGTTCATTTACTGGTTTAAAGACTTAGCTGGTTACATGTTGCTGTTGTTGTAGTTTACTTACGTCACACTAAAGTTACACAATGGCGACTGTCTGGGAAACATCCCCGAGAAAGATCTGAAGACATACCATCGAAATTTTGATCCTCTGCAGTGTGGACGGCACCCCCGTTTCGGTAGCCCGACGACCTGCGCGCGAAGTTTAGCACTTTACGGTAGAGCAGTTTCACGAGGACAAATACCGCCCTCCCTTGGTCCCTTCGTAGACAGATCCAAAGGGTCAACCATCCGCACACTGACCACAATCAGTGATGGTTGACTTCGGTGTTCTATTGGAAGCCGTGTCGTAACGATCAGTCCACTGCGGAAGCTGGTAACGTAGAGTTATTATAAAAGTATCTCCATAATTTGGACCAACCCATGCATTTTTCTTGTAAGGAAAAATTTGTAGAAAAATTACCTAACACTATCATTTCCTGCGTAATAAAGTTTCAAACATTTTTCTTTAGATATGTCATGGTTAAATAGTTTGCGATAAAAATTTAAGTTTAATTAAATTTTAAGATAACATGTTGAATAAAGTCATTTAACAGATACAATATATTTTGTTCTAAATAGTTCTTTTTTTTAAGAAACATTGTTTATTAATTATTTTAAATCTAATTTTTCTGCTACGAGTCAAAAATTAACCATGACAAGCACTTAATATTTGAGGAAATATGGCATTTTTAATAACAAAATACTAAGAGAAATGTCTCAAACTAATTTGAATTGTCGCTAAATTTCTCGGAAGATACGATAAGACGAAGAAACGTATCCATAATAATGATAAATGGAGAATAAATATTTTTGATTCAGAGTCATATGTACTTATCAAGGATAAATAATTATATTCAGAGTTTCAAGAAGATACAAAATAAATCAGTAATGCTTTTAATTTTTTGACAAGCGCTATGTTTTTAGCACCAACAACAGGACTTTTTTTTTACTTTAAAGATAATATTACAGTTAAGCGAATAAATTTTAAAATCGTAGAATGTATTTATAAAGTATCTTAGAATTAAATATCGAATAGTTAAAGTATTATTGAGGCACAAATTATTGAAGAGTTACAAAGAATTTAATTAAAAAAGAGAGATAAGTCATGTCTTAAAATGTTTCTGTTTTAATATATTTTTGGTAAACTCTTTATTTTAGACATATCTCCAATTTCGCTTATAAAAATCAGACGAATGCTAAATTACGGGTTTCAAAAAATGGTAGTAATAGTAGTACTTTATTTGCATCACATTAGCTATTGGTGACGGTCTGGGAAACATCCCTGCGAACGATCTGAAACCATGATACCACAATTTTTATCCTCTGCAGAGGGGATGGTTCTCCCGGTTAAGTAGTATGACGACTTGAGCTTGTGCAATTTTATGAGGACGAATACCACACACCTTCGGATCCTCCAAGCAGATCAAGATGGTCAACCATCTGTTCAATGACCGCAGCTAGTAAGTCTTGACTTCATACATCGACTAGAAACCGTGTATTACGATGACTTCACTTGAATTTTTTATTTTTATTTTAAAACTGGCGCTGAACAACCAACCCTGTTCTGAGCTTACGACTATCAATATTCAACACCGTTGCCTAGTAATTTTGAACCCCCTACAGAAGACAAGGGAGCTGCTGGATCAAGTACATTGGGACAAACTGGCTTTCGTGGAAGACTTTTTGAGGGAACTAGTTCACATTTGATCACATTGAAAGGAATGCCACGAAATCCTCCCACGGTTAGTTAGATGGCAAAGGGACTCTAACTCATGGTGCGTTTATCTCTTAGGATACTTTTGCGTCAGCATTATGGTCAGTGGGAGCCGGATATAGAATTCGTATCAACCAGTTACAAATGGGATTCAAACCTGGGTCACCAGATAAGGAGGCGAATGCTCTTTCCCCTAAGTTACCAAGGCTCTTCGCAAGCATATTTGAAAACAAGAAACGGACAATGCGTGTTTGAGAAAGATCTATTTCAAAATCAACAAATACTGATCTTCTTCCTCTAAGCCACCACGGCTCTTTGCATGCAAATTTAATAACAAGAACCAGACACAGCTCAAAATGGGATTTTGTGAAAATGGTTCTAACTTCAGAAAACGGATACAACATTTGTTTCGTTTTTAAATTACTCGTACGTAACATAGAATTTCAAATTTTTTTCCTCTTTTTTACTCCAAGAGAACGAAAGATAAAAGTCATAGAATATAGATAATAGTTGCAAGGTAGTTGTCTGGTGCTAGTAGTTTCAGAGTACTAATAAGCAATTTTAATGGTTCCAGTGGTATACCTTTATGTATGATAGCTAATTTAGGCATTTTTTTATTCAGAAAAGCATACTGAAAAAATATACAATACGCTGAATAGAAATAAACCTTATATTCAACGGATATAGATTAATGGAATTCCTGATGCAAAATATTAGCCGCAATTTGTAAATTATGGCCCAATTTCTTTAAACCAGAAAGTGAATTAAAATTTTGATCCTTAAACCGTTTATAGAAAATGGGACATCGTGGCCTTTTTATACATTTTCTTTTCTGCCGTTCTAATTTGTAGTAAAAATATTTTTTTGTATTTTCTTTAATTAAATAAAATAATCTAATAATTACTAAAAGAAATCTGTTATATTCTTGGAATTGAATTACATATGAATTATATTTGTTCCAAAATATAAAATCCAAAAATTAGTATTTTGACTTTTTTTCATTTAAACATTATTTTTTCATTTATTAATTGATTTTTTAAGTAAAAGAAATTTCAATGATAAATTACTGTTTATTTTAGATCTAAATAACTGCAAATAAATGGCAAATTTGAAAAATGATTCCTTGAAAATGAGCCTTGTTGGAAAATTTTACCTTTGACGCAAAAATAGACACCGGTTTTTGATGCTGTATATCATGACCTAAAGTTATTAGAATTTAAAATGTAATGTTTTTCATTTATTTTGATCGAAATTTACATGAAAGAAGGCGTTGACATATCAAAGGAACTCTACTTAGGGAAATCAAGATAAACACAATTATAAAAAATTTTTATTTCAAGACAACTTTACGTAAAAAGTATTTTTTATGATTATTTATTTTTTTATTTGTTTCTTAAATTTTAAAAAATAAAAATTACTAGCTAAACAAATTTTTGCATCAGTCGAAACAATCATCATCATCATCATCATCATAGTTGGCCAAATAGCCCAATGTGAGCCAATGCCTTCCTCTGAAGATTTCTCCACGATGACTTCCGATTTATCTTCGATCTCCAATTTTTTTCATTAATTGCGAGAAAATCAGACTCCACTGAGTCAGCCCATCTCAACTGCGGCCTTCCCCGCTTTCTTTTTCCAGTTGGTCTAAAAAGCAGTATCTTTTTTATTGTGTTGTCGTCACTCATTCGAATCACGTGGGCCATCCAATTCATTCTATTTATTTTTATGTATTTAATAATATCAGGTTGTTTATAAATCTTGTACCGTTCAAAGTTAAATCTCCTTCTCCAGTGATTGTTTTCATTTACACCACCAAGTATACCCAGCAAAATCTTTCTCTCAAATATCGCGATACAATTTTCCTCCAGTTTTGTCATTGTCCAAGCTTCAGAGGCGTATGTCAAGACAAGAGTTTTGTGGATTAAGAACTTTGTTTTTCTAGAAAGAAACCTAGATTTAATAAATCTTCTCAGCCCATAGACAGCCCTATTTGCCAGATAGAGCCGGTTTTTTATTTCAGGAGAAATTCTGTTGTCAATGGTAATAATTGATCCTGAATAAGTAAAACTCCTCAATGTTTCAAATCTATAAAAATTTATTTCAAGATAGGAGTCTGGGACTCTGTTTCTTGAGAATAACATATACTTCGTTTTATCTACATATATGAACAAGCCCATTTGCCCTGCAGCCAACTCAAGGGCAAGAAATGCCTCTTTTAGGGCAGGAAGGGAACGAGCAATTACATCAACATCATCAGCATATACAAGTAGTTGTACTGATCTAGTAAAAATGTGACCACTGGCATTGATGCAATATTAAAAAGTAGACAGGAGAGAGAATGTCCTTGTCGAACACCTGTGAATGTGTCAAGATTTTCTGACAGAGACCCCAGAAACTTAATCTTACACTTTATATCTTTCAATGTAAATCTTGTCAACTTAATGAGTTTTGAAGGTATTTTAAAAGTATTCATTGTTTCAAAAAGACACTTTCTATTGATACTATCAAAAGCAGCTTTGAAATCAATAAAAAGATGAAGTCGAAACTATATAATTTTAAATACTTAACACAAAAATTCGCACAAAGTTCCATCAAGAAGTTTTTCAAAAATTAAAAGTTGAAGTTGAACTTTATTCCTTATTAAATTTAATCGTTTAGAAACTTATCAGACAATTTCACCTAAGTTTTGCCCTTTATCATGTAATTCCTTGTAACATGTGACTGGCTGAAACGAGACATGGAACTTTGTAACATGCTTTGAGCAGATGTAAAAGATTCTGTTTTTTCCCCACTTACCAGTGCTTTTTATATCGATTTTCAATAATACGAGACATTATTTTAAGCCATTGTCCAACTCAGGAAGTGCAGGTTACTTCAAGCCATAGCGGAGTTTATGAAAACTTACGCCGTGTGTCATATTGGATGAAAAAAACTATACAAAATTCTATCTTTCTCCTGGTTATCTTGAGGTGAACTTTTTTAGCTGTAGGCTGGATTACCTAAACAATTTTAGATTTTAAATAATTGCCATGTTATATAATCGTACCTGCATTTTGAGCCTAGAATATTGACTGGGTGCCCTCTGATGGGGTGAAGCTTCGATTATATTGGATTATGTAGGGGTTGACAAGTAAATAAGACAAACTGATTATAATCATAAATGCAACAAATTTTTAGAAATATATTTGGTACCACTTTCTTATTTTTACTAAATTTTCTTGTAAAAGGATCTTTCGTAAACTGTTTTACCTTCATAGTGGTCCGGATCGGACTATCTATAAGAAACCGCGTGGATGCATTCAGTCATAGAAGGCGTTGGTTAAGCTTCAATTATATTGGATCATCAGCGTCAATAGCATAGCCTGTCACGTTAACCAGTATTTTTTAAGTAAATTTGAGCGGACTGCCTTTTTACAAATACGTGGTCCTTTTTGAAAAAAAAAAATGTGTTTCATTATCACACGTTTTCTTGCAGAAAAAAGATAATTGTGAATATATAAAGGTTTATGTTATATAAATATTTTTATTTGAATCTGAAGTCATGACAAAAGGCATATTTTTTAAAATTAAATAATAGTTAACAAATTTGTGTATGGTGAAAGAGAAGTGAGTAAGTTTTACCAAAAATTTATTTTTTATATATAAATCACGTTTAATATATAGTCAAGAAAAGTAGATGGTATTTAAATCTTCAGAAGTTTTTCCAACAAGCTTCGTAATAATTTTACGACTATCAAGTGGAAACTAAATTTAAGCATTTTATAACTGCCTTGAGAAAACTTAATATTTTTTTTTTAATTTTTACAAATCGTAGCAATCCTGTCAGTACACAATTACCAAACACTTTAAATTACAATAAAGTGAAAAAATAACACTTTTTTGGGGAGAGTGGTATAATATTAGTGTTTAAAACAAGCAGTGATTACATTACTTTATCTACCATAATAGAAGACATTTATGAAATTTTTGAATTAAAATTGAAGCTTCATATTATAAATATATCATGGTATTTTTGCATGCAATTTTACACGATAAATGGAAATCTCAAAATAATTGTTCTACAGATTTTCAAAGAAAAGAAAAGGTAAAATCAGAAAATTAGTCATTTGAGTTAACTGGAGCCGAGGAGACTCATAGGATAGAAGAATCGCCTTCCAATGAGGAGAACCGAGATCGAATCTCAGCGATGGCTGGTCAATACGAATTTCGCATCCGTCTCGCACCGACCACATTGCTGACTAAAAATTTTCCTCTGTCATAGATGGATCATGGATTGGAGTTACCGTCAGGCTAACCGTTACTCGGCTAATGAACTACGATTATAATATGCGTTAACCTTTTTATACGATATTTGTATGTTATTTTTTTATATGCTATTTGTTCTAAAATGTATTTGTACTAGATGAAATTATTAACTTTAGCAAAATATCATATCCGTGAATTTTATATATATATATAAATAGTTCCTAAAAAATCTGATGGATTATCGGAATTACATTTATACTAAAATTTAAAATCCCAAAATATGATTTTTTAT
Organism: Parasteatoda lunata; assembly: GCA_949128135.1. NCBI lineage: Eukaryota > Metazoa > Arthropoda > Arachnida > Araneae > Theridiidae > Parasteatoda > Parasteatoda lunata. The sequence goes on along the minus strand of OX421981.1, from coordinate 23,182,181 downwards.
GTTTTATTTTCATTCATATTCAAAAATTCATCAATAGTTGATTTCGCCAAATATAGACATTTCAATGAGGAATAACTGTTTATCTGTTTCTTTTAGTTAAATAACTGATGCAAGATTTTATCTTTAACGCAGAAAAAGACACCAATGTTTCATGATATATTTCATAAAAAAAAGTTTAAAAAAAGATAAAAGGAAACTAAAAAAAGGAAACTTTCATAACATAAGTTATTAAAATGCTACATACGATAATTTTTGATTATTTTGACCTAATTTAATACAAAATACTAAAAAGAATTCTCCTATTTACTAAAAGTTCAGAGTCAAAGGTCAACGTTTCTATTTTCTGTCGTCAAGAAAATGTAGCTTACAAAAAACTCTTGATCGTTTTTAAGTATAAAATGTGTAATAAAAAATCTAAAACGAAAAGTATTTTTGTTCTGATTTTTTAAAAAAAAATGGAAACTACGAATATAGTAATATTCACTTATTTTGATCTAAATTAACACAATATAAAAAATAGTAGAAAAATATATTAATTTAAAATTCAGCGACAAGGGGTTCTAAATGTGTTTTATCACTTTGCTGTTGTCAAGAAAATACAGTTTACTGAAATTCGTGATCGTTTTTAAGTATAAAGTGTGTAATAAAAAATAGAAAACTAAAAGTATTTTTCTTTTATTTATTTATTTTTTTTTTTCAAGAAGAAAACTATGAATTCTTCTTCAGTCTTCTTGTTAACAAAAGTAAGGAAACCAACATTTATACAAAGACGGTTTCATCCAAATTGCATCAATGACAACACTCCCAAGTGGATAAACTTTAAATCGTGCCCTGAAGTAAAATGCGAATCAGTAATGGTATTTTCTTTCTGAAAGAAAAAGATGTGTATTAATGTTTTGTTTGCTTAACTTTGGTGTATTTTGTGAATTATTGAGGTATTTGAAATTACAAAGGAACTCTGCTGCATTATTTCAAGTTTGTTTAAAAATTAAAATGCAGGAATAGAGGAATTCCTTATTTTAAATTCCTTATTTTAAATTCCTTTTATAATGCGAAAAATATATTAAGTATCGTTCTGTAAAAACATACAAACGGAAATGGTTTTTGATTTCAGTTAATAAGTTTTTGATTTAACATATTAATGGCTCGCAAGCGGGCATCACTTTTAATAAAATCTCGTCTGAAATATTTTAAAATTTGAAGAATTGAAAGTCAAGTTTTCATCAAAGCTGGTATAAACTTTTACCACAGCAACAGATTTTATTAAAAAAGCTTTTATGATATTTATTGTACATAGTACATACTAGGGTAGAGAAAAATACAGCAGTACTTCAACACTAACTATATAAAAACAATTTCTCAATTTTTCGTTCAGCAGCAAAGATTCTGGAAGATTTCAAATAACAAAACTGTCTGTACAATTTAAAAGATTATGCTTGAATCTTATAGAAATTAAAACCATAATTTGCTACACGCCGGTAAATTTGGTTTCTGCCTTCTTTTATTTCATGCTCTTTTTCAACTGAATTTTTTAGCGATATCGACACTTATAAAGAATAATTTTTATCTTAGGATAATTTCTCTTTATTCAAAAATATCGCATTAAATTATACCAAAAGATGCGTCTTGAGGTAGACTTTTGGCTTTTCCCATTAATAGTTTTCTTTTTCATATAATCTTATTATTTGTATATATATATATATATATTTGCACGGCAAAATGCAAACTTTGAGAGAAATCGGCTGCTTAGTTCCTGAGAAATCGAATTTTAAATATACGACTTTTCTAAAATTCGATCAAGATCACCCTCTGGAACCATTAAGATTGAGTCCTAAAACGTGAAATTCTAATCATTAGATCAAAAGTCATTCAAGGTGGTCTATTTATTTGGCTCACTGAACAACTCCTAATGCTCTTTTTATTATTTACTTTTGTGTGTCAGTAAGTACAGGGATTTTATAACGAATAAAAAATTTGTAGTCTTTTTGATATTTTAATATTAAAAATGCAAATTTATAACGTGTCCCTCTTTGATACAAGATTTGATGATGCAACTCATGATGAGTTGCTTTTCTGGAAAACTACCAAGTTTTTGACAATTTCTTTTGGCAAACCAAAGTTGAACACTTTAGTTATTCTTTTATAAATGCTGTATGTGAATGATATAATTAATATTTCTTATGGCAGAGATTTTAAGAAACAAGTAAACTGCATGTCAGCAACTTTTATTCTTTTTAAAAAAACATTTGTTGACTAAAAAAAAAAAAAACGTATAAAATTCATATTTTCCCGATACTTTTTGTTTTATTTATTATTATTTTTTTTTTAAGTTTACTTATATTAGGTTTTTTTCATATTTAACTGCTAGGGGAAGTATATCTGAATCATATTTTTTTATTTATTTTCCAAATACGTTGTTGTTTTACATGATGCTGATGTCTCAATAACTAAGAAAGTTTGATTTTACTGCATAACTGAATATGTTTAATTTTATTTGAAACACATTTTCTTGTTTCTATTTATTTATTTTTTTAAGTAAAAAGAGGGACATCTTTCTCTTGTTCTTTTATACTAAATAATAAAATAAATATAAAAAGTATATAAAACGAAGGAAATAAGTAGAACAAAAGATTAATTTAAAAAAAATATTACGATTAATTATGCTTTATCCCCGAAAAATTTTCTAAGAAAATACGAACATTACGTATTACAACGTGTTTCAAGCTCATTTCCTCAAATGTATTTTCCACCTTTGAACTCTGAGCATTTAAAAAAATGCTTTTAATAAATTAAATGCTTTAAATAAATTAAAATATAGTTTTTTTAATAACTAACTTCCATAAAATAATGCAGTACAGATATAGAAATATCAAAATTTTAAGTTTCAGAGTTCTTAATTTTGATTTCCCTTAATTTTGATTTGACCTTCAAACTAGCTTGAAACACGATTGTGAACAAAATTATTTAAAAAAAAACATTATCTGTAATCTAGATTTATATTAATCCGATATCTAATGGAAATTAGTATGGATTTTAGTTCAATGGTTTTAAAAATATGTGTATACCATTTTAGCAAACTTCAGCGTTTTATACCTTAAAAAATGTTATTTAACTTTTAACATATGTTAGTTTAAATAAATTAACAGATGAAAACAGACTTATGGTTGGTAGGATAAGGTACCTAAGATTTTGATTTTCACACACTTTATGACGAAATTCTTTATATACGAACGACATTGGCTATGTCATCTTTTGTGTCAACTCGCGAGTACTTAAAAGACGCCTCTATGTCTGTATGCTACGTAAGCAATTTCTATTTTCTACATACAGTCTAACGGGCAAAGAATAATGGCTGACAGCGATGCAAGCTGAAAGCAATCAGAAAGTTAATGTTTGTTTTATGATGTTCTATCTTAAACAAAAATCTTACAGAAAAATGCATAATTAAATGCTTAATTTCAATATAAACTTACATTCTGCAAGGCCTTATGTTTACGCTCAAAACTGTGAGCAATAAACTGAAAAATGGTAAATAGTTTAATGAACAAAAGATAAATTTTATATCATGTCAAAAATAAGCCTATTTATGACTAATTCATAACTCAGAAAGCAGACTATAAGAGTTTTTAACACTAGAAAGAGAGTTGGGGCAATTTTGACGATCCTATCTTTTTTTATTGCTTTGTAATTCAAGTAAAAACTTATTGAAAGTATTGAGTATTTCTGACTTTTCATTCTTTGATCCACTATAAAAGCCTATTTAATCATTCATGTGTTACGCTTTCATTAATGTACATATAGAATTTTATATTTAGAATAATGGGAAGAGCAAGGATGGCATCTAAGATATTTTGGTTGGACCTCCATAACCCCAGGTAGGTTTGGATATAAGGTAAACCAGTTTCATTAAAAATGAAAAATAAAACAAGAGTGTTATAATGTTTTTTTCAATAATTCTCTATAGATATTATCTAAGTAGATTATCTCTATAGAGATTAACTTCCTCAATTATCTAAGAAAACAATGTATAGGTATCATTGAAAAGTTAGTTTTCCGCTTAATCAAATATTTTCCTTACTTAAATCGAATAAAATACCATAGAATATCGATTACCAAGTTTCTATTATATTTATTATTAAATATAATTATGATCACATTTATTATTAAATATAATTATGATTACATTTAAATATGCTGCACACCCTTTTATTCCCAATTTTTTTATTTATTTACGTATTTTTTTTTGTCCTGTTAAAAAAAATAAATGCACCATGTTTTAGCTGCTTTACCTGATTTCGGTTCAAAAACTGTACAATTCAAAAATTGTAGCATTTTCGTGAGAAAAAATTATTTAGTAATTTGGTTGTATTCGGGAGTATATTTTAAAACTAATGCAAATAATTGAAAAAGAAAAGAAAGGCGGAATAAGACATACATGACTATCTACTAATTTTTATTTTTGAAAATTCTTAAAAACAAGAGCATTTTTCGTTTCACAAATAAATTATTAAAGAAATTATTAACTATTTAATTTATAAGCTAATTCATATGACGTTGAGTCTGAAGTATTTAAGTTTGGAGATATGATCAAAAAATGGAGTGCCATTTCATTATTATTTAATTAATAATTATTCAAATAATTTTTAGTGTTTTTTTAACAATCAAATGACTTAAAAAACTATATTTAGCTTTAAAAAAAAATCTGAAAGTCTTATAGTGTAGGCAAATTTTATATCGTACAATTCAAAATTTTTTTTTTATCAATATTAATTTAATGAAGTTATTTACTTAAAAAAATTGCTCACTATATTAAATATTTGTCATTGGCCAAGGGTAGAAAGAGAAAGCAAGAATTATTATAACTTAGTGTATCGTACAAAAGATATGAAGAGAAATGATATACATTAAAATAACATAAGAGTTACACATTTTTGAATAGATATAGTGGTTAAACCATGAAAGCCAGCTTCTAAAAAGTTTGTCTAACTCCGAATTTCGGGGTCAATATTTCCGATTTGCGTAAAAAAAGTTTTTTTCTTGAGAAAAAGTGCGTTTTTTTTAGTTGAAATACGAATGTTTAACTGTTTTTAAGGATAACTGAAATACAAACTTGAAGCGCCCACAACACTTTACAAAATGAAAATCCGATCAACCGTTCAAAGGGTGATAAGATGAAAAGGGTAAATAATGTGTTCTTTTTTTCCTCTGAGATATTTTGATAAAATATCTCAACTTGTTTTATCGAAACATGTTTGATGCTAGTATTAATATTTAACATAAATTTTATAGCAATTAGTTTAGTAATACATTTTTTTTAATATATTCAATTATTGGCGTGAATAATAAAGAATAAACATACTTTTTGAAAAAAATGGAATATCTCAAGACAAAATTTTTGATGCGCCCATCAACATATTTTAAGGTTTTATGTTGTTTTTTTGATGGCCCAACACTATTTGATAGTAATCATCATCCAAAAGTTCCCATCATGTTGTAGTGGATTGAGATGGTCTAACAAACTTCAATCATTTCATGTTGGAAGATGATATTTTACCATATGATGGTTAACCAATATGTTATGTTAGAAATTATTTGACCAACAAATTGCATTTTCTCGTGATGGAAAATGTTGCTTTAGATGGTTTACCAATAAGTTATTTTTGAAATCTTGGGTTAACAACTATCACCATTTCATGATGGAACATGTTTTTTTAGTACTATGATGGTCATTCATCAAATTATTTTTTTGTTATTGGTGAAACAACAACATCGATACTTTGAAGATGATAAGTATTATTTTACTATTAATAGACTAGTAACTTATTAAGTAATGCTTGATATTAGTAATGGAGCTTCATCATTTATTTCATGATAGAATAAGTTAGAACATTTGACATTGAATAATGAAGTATTCTTCTTCTCATACTGGCAATATTTTGTGCCTAATATTTTGTCGGTTAAATAAATTAAAAATTCATTAAATGGAAACTACCAGTAAAAGTCATTTATTTCTTCTATGAAGAGAAAAAGAGTAAAGCTTGATATCAGTTCATCGATCAAGTTGTACAAATTTCTAATCATGGTTATTTTTATGTTACCACACTGTTACATAAATCAAAATGGTATATTCACTGTAATAATATTTTTAAGATGGATGGGTTAGGGGCCGCTGCGCAGCCTAGGCACCCAGTTGTTTAAATAAAGTAAGTAAGTTGATATCAGTATCCAATTGTATCCTTTTTACTATCGGATTGTATCCTCTCAAAGCATTATAAATAAATATCCCCACTCTCATGTTCTTATGGTTACTCTCAGAAAGGTGAAGTGACCATCATGTGATCGCCGACATGAGAGTATCCACCCCAAGCTATATACTTAAATTTTACCTTATGTTCTCTTATCGGATATTATGATATTACCTACAGCACCAGAGAGCCCACTGGGCAGTAAGTGACCTTCATGTGATTCTTCCCGGGAGCTCCTCTATTCACTTTTTTTATATACACTCTTCTATAGAATAAGCTTGACTAAAAGTACAAACGTCATCCAGAGCTTCCGATATTTCGCTTGTATCTTACTAATAAATGACTGTACCTCAGTTGCCCAAGGGCTCTACAACATATGAAGAAGTGGAGTGTCCGCTCCGCGGACAGGGACTTCGAATCTCTTCTCAGTCTAAGTCAAAGTTTTTATCAGTAATGTGAAGTTGAATCTACGAGTAAACTTTTATTATTTCTTCAAGCAAAGAGCTTGAACGTTTTTGAATCACATGGTACAAGATGGATGGAATGAGGGCCGCTTCCCGGCTCAATTTTTCAAATTGCAACCCCTACTAGGACAAGGAAGATGATAAGGGTGTACGGCAATGCTGAAAAAAACAACACTCTCGTTGTTTGCTTCGGTGAGCAACTAAGATGATCAACGTTTGGTAACGCACATTGTAAACGTAAAATACACTGTTTTAAATGAAAGATGCCCACATTTCAAACCCAAGTGAAGAGAGTGTGATTGACTCAACATGAGGCAGCGTTAATTTCAATATCGGAGTTCTGGACATCAAAATGTATGATGGTTTGTGAAGGAAAATTATAATGACAACCAGTAAATTATGTTGGATCATGATGGATCATGATGGATGTTTTTGGTGACCCATTATAGAAATCCATCATACTATGATGGGTATGTTATGTTGGCCCAACATGAGATTACAAACTTGGGATGCTGGGCAGATTTAAAGGTGCTGTATGATGCAACCTGTATGAGGGTTTCTGATGGAAATTTACGATGGTTATTCTCATATTTATTATGGTCCATCAAGAAGTCCATCAAGTTTGTCCTTGGAAGATGCCGGGAGTGTTTCTAATTTAACATCATCCAGTGGGTGCCAATGAACCTAAGTCACGGAGGCGAGTAACATTACCCATGGCACACTGCCTCAGATACCCGTTCAAAGGGTGGGTCACATTTTTTTGTCACCTTCAAACAAAAGTGGCATATTTAAAGCAAAAAATATTATACCAAATATTAGGTTCAGTGCTGATATATTCCTGCTCATCCTATACTTCACTATCAGCTGTGAAAAAATTTCAAATTATTTATACTTAACTTTACAGCATAAAAAAGCTCATAGCATATTTTAATATTATAGAATTAACTAAAACAAAAAAGTAAAGTTTTACTTGATGCAAATATGCCGACCGGATAGTGAAGTGGTCAGGAAGCTGACCTTTCATAAGAAAGTCCTGGGTTCGAATACCGGATAATTCATGTATGTTCTTTCATTCTCTGTACTATCTTATATACTGTTTGAGCAACGTTGGCCCACCTTATATGGTGCCATTAGCGCATGTAAGAGTGGCCAACAAATCTGCCCTACTGGTATTTGAATAACGAGTGTCAATCAGGAGAAAAAAGAAAGCAAAACTTGCTGCGAGAATTTCCTTTAAAAATTGCTTATTTTCTTAAAAAACGTTCTTTAATTAAATACTTTCACCAATCACTGGGCTATTTCACTGTATATTTTTATTTTACTGGTTATTTATTTAAAAACATACTCTTATGCAACTTTTCTTGCTGTGTCCAAAATAAAAACAAACAATATATATATATATATATATATATATATATATATATATATATATATATATGCGCTTTTAAAGGAAATGTTTTAAAAAAAAAGGTCCAAGATGCAAAATTTTTCTCGAGACTCGAGAAAATATACGTTAAAAATAAATAGAAATTTCAGGCTAACTTCAGTTTTCTGAGATTTGCCTTTTTGTGGTTTCGATAAGAATGAATAAATCATGCACTTTGTAATATATTTTAGAAAGGGATTTTTAAGGGATTTTAAACGTGATATTCAAGGGGCTTTATTAATCTTAATAGAATACCTAATGTTTTCCTCAGAATCATAATAATAAATAAATATTGCAAAACTTTTTTCCTCTATGTATTCGTGTTTAATTGACCGAATAAAAATCGAGGATGAAGTTGTTTGAATTATTTTATAATGATTTGAACAGTAATATTTTGTATATTTTATGCTTTAACTTATGTTAAATAAATGCTTCTAAAGAGAAAATAAATGTTTTGTTACGCAATCCAGCAGTTCCCAAATGGTGTTCCGCAGAACCCTAGGGCTCCGTTGAAGAATTAAAGGGGCTCCAAGAGGCAAAGGGCTCCTATTTAACATTTTTCTTTAATTTTTGAAAATTATAATTATATTTAGATCCAATTAACAAATCCTTATTTACTCAATATTTCAGATGTCTTTACGAAATTAAATACAGTAAATTGCCAATAAAAAGTAAATAGCAAATGTTTTCGAAATACATTTTTTTTCCTATCATCCGTCAAATCAACTCATATCTAGGCTAGATCTCCAGGATTTCACAAAACTCAACTGTCGGGTATAAAACCCAATTTAAGATTATTCATTTTGAAACGATGACAAAAATGTCATTCTTCTTATTTAATAAATCTTAAATATCTTATTTTATAAAATGCTATTTATTTTGAAAATTAATTAGCATTTTATCGGTGCTTACAATTACTTACGGCAATAAACTTACAATTGTCTTTTAGCTGTTTTTAGGTTTTGGTAAATTGTAATCTTCCTTTGATTTGTTTATCACTACTGTTAATGAACTGAAACTATAAAGTTGAGGTTCCGCCGAACTTGATCAATTAGAGTTCCACAAGTGAAAAAAAATGGAAACCGTTGCTGTAATTTCTCAGCATTTAAACATTTTAAATATAATCAGAGCTGATTATTACACGGAAAAGAGACTAAAAAAAACTTCCAGTAAAACCAGTTTCTCTCTTTTTTTAACGACGTAAAGCATGCCATATATTTTTCTCTCTATCCGAGGACCATTCTCCAAGTGACAACCAGTTTACAATTACAGGCAGAATTTTTTTTATACTAAGCTATTGTTTAACCCTTTGCACTCCGTGTATTTTAAAATGCTCTTTGAACTATTATAAACACTAAATCATTTAAAGCACATAATACATTATTTTTATATAATTTTTAAAATTCTTAAAATTATGTAGTTTCTAATTATTAAAACATGAAAATATTCAATTTTAGAATGGCGCTTCAGGGGCGACATCGGAGTTCCAAAGGATCAAACACCCCATTGAATGTTAACATACATTAATATGCATGTTTAAATAATTTCTTATGGTCTAAATTAAATTGAATCAAGTTCATATAGCCAATAATAAATTTAAAACATGTACATAAATTTTGCTACCACTTTAAATAAAAACATAAAATTTCTAGCTGTGGTAAAATATTTGTATCAAACTAAATTTTTTAATCTTTGACGCGGTTATTACCATCACCTCCTACATTAGAAAGCCTCCACACGGTTTTTTATAGGTAGTCTGAGCAGACTATTTAAAAAGTGAACCAGTGGTGCGCATGAAACTAAATTCTATTTTAAAAGTATTGGTGCAACATACATTTGCTGGCTTGTGTGCTCAATTAAGGCTTATAAACCTTTATCAAGTAGAGGAACAGATAGCACAATAGAGGAGGACATATAAAAAAAAACACATCCAGGGTTACGGTGGGATTCGAACCCGCCACCTCCACACTTAACAGAGCGTTTGGCGGGCGACACTTCTCGGCCATATTTTAAAAGTAATTAAGAGAAATTTATGATAAACATTTGAGAATTGAATCTGTAGTGGTTGACAAGTAAATAAGACAAACCAATTATACTCATAAATTTAAAAAAATTTTAGACATATATTTGCTACCACTTTCTTATTTTAACTACATATTTTATTAAAAGTCTCATTTGTAAATTGGTTTACCTTCATAGTGGTCTGATCGGACTACCAATAAGAAATCATGTGGAGGCTTTCGGTTATAGGAGGTGTTGATATTACTCAGGTGCCCCTTTTACATATGCAGAGATGCCAACTTGCTCCGCTTTGTAAAATAGTATTTTCTAGTGGTAGCGAAATTCAAGTTACTTTTAGTTCAGTATTTTTCATTTTAAGTAATTTTTTCACCACTAAATATCAAAAATTACAAGTATGAGATTAAATGCAACGTTAAAGCATCAATCTACTGGATACTATATTAAAAAGTAGGCGTAACCATCTTTCTTTAACGAATTTTTCTGTATAATTTGCTACCACTTTATTAAATCTATTCTAGAAAGCGGAGCGGTTGGCATCCCTGCATATGATTGATTGTTTCAAAACATGGCAATTCTGACCAAGGCTGAAAGCCCATATATATTGAGACGGAAAAGAATAAAAACTGGTAACTAATAATTTTAGTTTTTTTTCCTCGAGAATAATAAAAATCTATAACTACCAATTGCTTTTAACGGATACAATTTCTATATTGAATTGCTTCATCGAAGTGAAAAATTTCATTACAGTGAATTGTTATTGTTGAGAATAGATTAACTCCTCCCGAATATTATCTAATATTGAAATAGTTCTTCTACCAGTATTTTGTCTTTTCCGTCCCGCTTTCAGGCCTGATTCGGATCAAAAAAATTTCTTCAAATTTAAGGTCTTCAAAATAATCTAATTTTATTTGTATGCTTGTTTAGTTATTACTGTGTATAAGATTAATATCTTATAGACAGCAGTGTAGTTTATTGACATTTACTCGAAAAAAAATGAAGTAGAAATTCACCAAATCTAGAATGCTAAATCTAGAATCTAGAAATGACATGTGCCTTTATGTTCGATGGACCATAAATAACTTAAATTAATTCTTTTATCTACTGTAAAAAGAATAAAAAAGTTTATGTTGCTGATATGTACAGAATAAAATTGTGTAAAATAATCAATCATTAAATAAATAAATAACTTTGATTACATTCATTCTTATTACAATCATACTTAAACTTGGTATTAGGTAAATATTTGCTTTCCCTCTTTACAATATTAACAGTTAAAAAAAATTTCTGGTAACACTTCAATATCCTGGCTTTCATAAGCCAGGAAAATGACAGGCAGGATAATGACAAATTTGCCATTTTATAGCATGTAACATTACTTTAATTTAATATTTTGGCCTAAGACGTTTATATTCTGCAGAAAACAACATGATTTCTTAAAGTAACTCAGATAAATCCATGTAGTATGTATTATTAATGACTTCAAGAAACCAGGAAAATGACAACACCAAAACCTACTCACTTTGAAAAATTTTTTGAAATAGATTTTGAACCAGAAAGTTGATACTTTATACATGCAACAAGACATGTTCAGATAGGAGGGTTCCTAATCAATCTATTAACATAAGATATTGATTGCTGACTCTATCTATTTTGCTTATAAACCACTAAATAAAAGAAGCCAGGAAAATGACAGGTTTTCTTGTGACGGAGAAATTATTGACAGAAAAAATTATTTTAAACGAATTTTTTGTAAATAATACCCTCTGCGTATATTCTAGAAATGCTTACACCGGTGGAGATAAAAAAAAATTAGATATTGAAAAAATTATGGGAAGTTTTGAAGCTAGTTATTATTGGAAAGATTGTTTGTGACATGCCAGAAACATGAAATTTTTAAATTCAATTAAATTTTTTAACTATGCAAATAAGTCAATGCTAGTTCAAAGTCATTTTAAAATGCTAACAGCAATGCTATTTATTAACTTTTCTAAAAAAAAAGTTCTTTTAGTATTATAGTATTAGATCTTGGAGCAAGGGACAGTGAATTGTCATACCCATATATCCTTTTCTGGCGCTCTAAATACAAGTATTAATATTAAGTATTACAAGTATTAGTATTAAGTCTAAATACAAGTATTAATATTAAGTATTACAAGTATTAGTATTAAGTCTAAATACAAGTATCTAAATACAATACAAATCTATTTTGGTATTTTTTAATTATAAAAAAAACAGTTTAATAATTACTAAGGAAGTCAGTTAGAATATCGGAATTATATTTGTACTAAAATATAAAATCCATAAAAAGGAATTATTCATATTCGAAAATTTTTCAAATAATTGGTTTGGTATATTAAATAAATTTGAATGATGAATAACAGTTTCTCTTTGAGCTAAATAAATGCCAGATATGGGAAATAATTGTTCGGAAGCAAGCCGCGTATTAGGAAGATTTACCTTTTACTCACAAAAAGAAGCCGGTGTTTTATGCTGTACTTTATAACAATAAATTATCAATTTTCTTCACTTATTGTGACATAAATTAATACGAACTAATGAAAAATATCTTTAATTTTTGGTGGAAATTGTAACTAATAGTTAACCCGTTCATTAAATAGTTTTGATTATTATTATATTGTGAAATTTTACTTCAAAGAAAGCGGATTTTTAAACTTCGGGCTGATAAGTCTGTTATACAGATATCACAAACGTATTTTCAAATTCGTAACGTATTCATTATGATGTACACTCCGCAAAAAAAAAAGATATAAAAGAAAGAAAGGTTTATGCAGAATTATATTTTTGTGTGTCCGATTTTGTAACTTAAAAGTTAGTACTAAATAATTAGCAAATTTGAGGTCTCCCCTCCCCCCTAGGAACCATTAAGATTGCCACTTAGTAAGTAAAAATCCGATCATTAAAATGAAAGTTATTCAGTGAGATATTTTTTTGTTTTTGCCTACTGTACATTATAAACATTAAAACGTTAATAACATATACATTATAAACATATAAATTATAAACATAATAAAATTTAATAGAAAATATTACATAAATTAGCCCGCTTAAAATTATTGCAGCCCTTCCTTACATTTTATGAGAAGTGCATTCAAAATCTAATTTGTTTAGATTAAGTAACTCATAATTAGAAATATTTACTACACCACTCTGTATGTATGCCTTCATTTATGTAGTTAACTTAGATTAATATAATATGCTTGTTAAAGGCTAAGATCTGTTAGTGTCATTAACGTATAATTTTAATAGTTTTCAAACACATGGTATCTTTTTTATGTTGTAATGAAAATTAGATTTAGCATTTCAATTTACTCCTTAGTTTAAGATTTGATTTAATTGTTATCATATAAAGGACCCCGCAAATATGAAATGTGGTAATACGTTTACTTTTTAACTAAGGAAATTTTTTACTCTTTAACTAAGTCACATAAACGCTTCAGTCTGCCAGTCTATTTATAAAAAGTTAAATTATTATAACATTACAATTGTTATGAATTTTACTTTTTATTTTATGTTATACGCTGTATTGAAGAGCCGAGCCAATTTTAGGTTTACAACTTTCAATGTTCATCTTCGTCACAATTATTAACCCAACCCAACAGACAATGGAGGTCTTAGATCAAGCATGGGGGAAAACTAGCTTTCTTAGATAGCCAATTGATGAAATTAACCTGCATTTGGGTTACATAGAAAGATTAACTACGAAATCCTCTCTTGGTTAGCCCGACGGTAACGACGTTTTAATCCATGATGGCGAAAGCCATCTCAATGTATATGATTGTCCTGTTTATCTTTTTTTTTTACCCATACGATTTTGGACCAAAATTGAAGACAAGAAAAAGTCTGCATAATTATGATCATTGCATACACGTCCAAAATCAAACATTCTGCTATTTGAAAATTTAAAGTGGTTAATTTTGATTTATAATTTATTGTCACAAATTCATGTGAAGGTTTGTCTGCTCATTACAAAGTACGGTTCATAAACCTTTCTCAAGTTGAAGAACAGATAACACACTTTGAAGAAAGACATCATAAACATGCATCAGGATTACCTACTTTGGACAGCTTTTGAGAAAATATCGTCTAGTTGTAGCTAAATTAATTTTTCAATGTATGATTCTTTGTTTTTTGAATTTGATTTAAAATTATTTTTCACACCACTACTTGTAAATGATTCAAACGTTAATGTGACATATTGAGACTTAGTGCTCATATTAAGACTTTTAAAATGTTAGCAAAAATACCAACAATTCTGCAAGCTTTAGTTTTCAATTGTATACTACTCTATAAAATATTTTTTTCAAATAGCTTAGTAGTTGGCAACCAGGTATCCATGATTTAATTGATTGTAAAGTTATGATTTTGTTTATTTTGTTCGTTTATACGTTTAAGTTAATCCGGTTTTTCTAAATTATAATAGGCATTTTACTTAACATGTTCACGCTGGCGCGGGCCACCGGTGGCCCGCGCTAGATTGACTCATCGGGCGGCGCGTATTATCGGTGGCGCACCGGAGTAAGAACTGGTAACAAATAAATTTCATTTTTCAGTTTTTTCCGGGAATAATAAAAATCCATAACTACCAATTGTTTTTATCGGATGCAATTTTTATATCGAATTGCTCCTTGGCCGTGAAAAAATTCCTTGCAGTGAATTGTTATTGTTGAGAATAGATAAACTCCTCCCGAATATTATCTAATATAGAAATAGTTCTTCTACCAGTATTTTCTCTTTGCCGTCCCGCTTTAAGGCCTGGGTGCGAACAGCCGGCGGGAACGTATTAAGCCATCACCTCCTACATCAAAAAGCCTCCACACGGTCTTTTATAAGAAATCGGCGCGGACTGTTTGAAAAGTGAACCAGTTGTGCGCATGAACCCAAAACCTTTTATAAAAGTGATTGAGAGAAATTTATCATATATATTTGAGAATTGAATCTGTAGTGGTTGACAAGTGAATAAGGCAAACCAATAATATTCATAAATAAAACAAATTTAAAACAAACAATAAAACAAAGAATTAAATGACTCGTTCGGAAAGTGGATGTCCTTCACAGTGGTCTGATCGGACTACCTCTAAAAAACCGTGTGGAGGCTTCCAGTTATAGGAGGCGTTGGTTAAGCCGTGGTACTGAAACATTTAAATTCATGTGAAAAATGTATACTTTTTAGATATTATTCATATTATAGTTTATAGCGCTTATATTAAGGCAAATAACAATCTTTCAAAGTTTAAAAATAAGTTAGAGCACTAGACAAAGTGAAATGCCTATATTTAACGCAAAACATCATTTGGCACAAGGAAATAAATATGATGGTGGAAAAAAACATGAGAATATTAGAAAAAAATATACACATTTTTACTTTAAATTGTAGAATCTATAAAAACAAATTAAAAAATGGAAAAATGACTGAGGAAGTTGATTTTTATTGTCTCATAAGAAATTTCTCTTCTGAAAAGTTGTTAAATAAGAATTTGTGATAAGAAAAAAACTTTTTTCGGGACTTAAAGTTGCGGATAACTATTTTGACTGTGTGTAAACTTTATTAGTTTTTCTGCATGTTCGTACACTTTTTTTGTATGACAAGTTAAATGAAGGCCCACTTTTAACCTATCTGACTCTGTAAACATGCCATCATGACCTATGAATTTAATGTATAGCACAAATTCCCAATTGATCTATTTTATATATACGTAACTTTGTTTTTGTTTTGTAAGGAACATTTTCAGCAAAACCCATATACCCTTCATATATAGCATATCGAACAAGCAAGCATCAGCTATCATTATTTTACAGGTATAAACATTTTACCCTTGTAATATTTTAACACGTTAGGTCAAATTTTTTAACGATAAATTTTAGAAAGTTCGTTATTGTTTTACGACACAAACTACATTAAACTGCATAATTTCAGTTTCATAAACTCACTAAACATTAGAAGGACTGAAACTTAGTATATACCTATATAGCCCAAAAGCAGTCAAAGTGAAAGAATAAGTAAAAAAGAGAATTTTTAATTGATTTTTTTATATTATTTACAGTTATATAACAGGTTATTAGTAAATATTAACAATAAAAAATGCACTTCACTTGGAAAAAAATTAAGCATTATTATTTGAACATTTTTTGAAAATGAAATGAAAAGTAAATAAAAAGCATTCAAAATGACTTCCTTGGGCATTCTAGTGTTAAATAAAACAAATCATGCAAAATAAATTATAATTATTTAAGATTTTGGTAGATTTTATTAAAATAATATACTGTCTCCAAAATATAATTAAATAACTTGAGTATTTTTTTTAACGAGAGTTTTTCGGGTTTCTTTTTAATGAATTTTCATACTAATATTTTAGACAATACAGCGCAGTTTTGTAACGTAATCAGGATTCCCGCTGTTTACCGTTTGGTAAACACTAAACGATATTTCTGATTTTAACATAACACTTCGTTGTTAAATGGTTTTAAAGGTGGAATTTTTATGCATATATACTTTCTATGCAAAATACATTTGTAAGGTGTTTACACAAATATTAAATTATTGACATTTGTTTAATATTCATTACCACTATTTAAAACTTACAAGGCCAGCAATCTCCCTGTTAATTTGCATCGAATCAAATTTATACATATTTAAATAATTCTTTATTAAAATTTAATTATTATTCAAAAATTACAAAACTCAACAATTAAATTTATATAACGAATCTAAACATTTTAATCTTTACAGGTGAACAACGGTCAATTCTTTATTACCCGCAAAACTTTACTGACACTAAATATTGTCTGAAATATCTACTTTCAAAGGTTGGTTTTATTCAATTTCTATGCAAGTGGGGTAGATGTTGGAAGAACTGAATATTAATGAGTCGGCAAATTCCTTAAAGATCCCAACTTCGAATGGAACAAAGACCTTTTGAATGGATGACTCGTGCAAAAATAAAACGAATAGGAAATAACTCTCCCTGTGTTTTGTGGTATGAATCTGTAACAGGCTTTAACTAATGAGTAAGGCATACTTTGTTTGTTTAAGATATTTCTTCTGATGTGAATATGAATTCTTGCGTAGACAATTCCCTTCGCTCTTCAGGTATGAAAAGAAGAGAAATATAGAATTTAATCGTTTATGGTTGACGTTTATTTAAATAAGTTGATGTTAACTTGAGTGCAAATGTATCTCGAAAAAGTGGTTTTACTGAATAGTATATTTGCTTCTAGAGAATATTTAAAAAATATTTTATGATCGTGGTTATTTTGAATATTATAAAAATTGGGGACAAATGGATCTGGAAAATTTTAATCCCGCATATATTACCTCCTCCGTGCCTAATTAGTTGCTACATATCCGTCGAAAATTGTGTCCGAATTTAGTTGCTACATTTTAAGTAGGTGCTCTTAATAGATCAATACCAATAAAACTAAATTAACTTTTATTTTATAAACCGGCTTTAAACAGCTGACCCGATTCTGAGTTAATGACTGCTCAACTCCTTAGCCTTGTAATTTTTAACTCAACCACGAAGACAAGGAAACTCCTGTATCAAGCATTGGGGTGAACTAGCTTTCGTGGAGGGCTGCTCAATAGAGCTAAATTACAAATGCGTTACATTGAAAGGAAAACCATGAAAACCTCTACTGGTTAGCCAGACGGGAAGGGGATTCTACCAACGCCTCCTATAAATGAAAGCCTCCACACGGTTTTTTATAGGTAGTCCGATCAGACCACTGTGAAGTATATCCACTTTCCGAACGAGTCATTTAATACAAAATCTAGTTAAAAAAAGAAAGTGGTAGCAAATATATTACTAAAAATTTGTTTTATTTATGAAAATTATTGGTTTGCCTTATTCACTTGTCAACCACTACAGATTCAATTCTTAAATATATATGATAAATTTCTCTCAATTACTTTTATAAAAGGTTTTGGGTTCATGCGCACAACTGGTTCACTTTTTAAATAGTCTGCGCGGACTACTTATAAAAGACCGTGTGGAGGCTTTTTGATGTAGGAGGTGATATTTCTACCCCGTCACCCGTCTACCACAGAGGATAATTTACGTTCGCACTATAATCAGTATAAGACAACAGCAGAATTCGTACCAACCAGGTCGTTACTGGGTTCAAACCTGGGTATATCCCCTCTCCCCTGAGCCATCTTCCTCTATTCCCTGAGATCCCTGTGATACATAACTCAGCACAAGGAATAAATTAAAAACAAATGTGTGCTTAAAAATATTGTCAAGAGAAATTGTTGAATTTCGCTTAGATTCGATTTTGTATTTTGTCATGTAAAATTACTTTAAAATGCTGTACCTTGGAATTTAAAATTTTTTAGACTATTATTAAATAAAATAATAGAAAACAATAAATATTTCGTTGAATTTATTTTTTGTATATTAACTGATTTCGAGGAACTAATTTTATAATTGTGTGCAAATATTTTTCAATTCGCTTAAAAAGTTTTCGATATGTGGAGAAAAAAGTAAAAGTAAAATTAAGGGGTTTAAACTTTTGATCGGTCTCCGGACCAAGTTATAAAGACCATATTTCCTAGATTGCGAATACTCTTTATATTTTGGGGGTCAGAAATCGGAATCCGTTAAAAAAAAAAAAAAAAAGGGTATTCAGAGTAAGTATGTTTTAGTGCCTGATTTCGTAACTTGAATCGTTGTTTGTTATTATTAAGTAGCATATTTGAGCAAAAATAGCAGCTTATTAATTAGCATATTTGAGGTCACCCTCTCGAATATAGCGTTTAATATTTGTGAAACTTCTACAAGATTTGCTCAATATCATGTGAAAGGCGAAATGTCCACCATTTTCAACCAGAAATTGAAACCGGTAAACGTCAAGCTTTAATAAGATCAAATCGGGGTGACATAATAAATGTGCCATGCAATGCTTGCTTTAATATCTGTAACTCAACTACGTTTTTCATTAAAATACTGAACTCTACTAAGGACTGTTTCTTCTTGTGCTTCTAAACAGATCATGATAAGAAAGAATACGTTGGAAAAAAAAGTTAATCCTGAGAAAATACGTTTTTGTGTCTGATTTTGTAACTTAAAATATTGTCTGCACTAATTTAATAGCATATTTGAAATCCCCCCCCAAATCATTAAATTGCGTCCTAGAAAGTGATGTTGTTGTTGACGTATGTCTGTTTAGGCAGAGGGGGTGCGTTTGTTTTTGTTTTCCAGTGGCGCCGTCTATGGCCAAGAATTCGACTTCTGCCACACCATACGTTGCACCCGTTTATAGGGCGGACCTATTCAAACATCCATTCATTCATCCACAAATCGTAATTTTGACCTGAATCAGAGAACGATCGATCTCCAATCCAGTACCCCCAGAGGTATTGATTTGCTATGGGAACATAGAGGACTTGGGCGACTCGACAGATTTAACGTGCATCAGTCACTTTACTATACGGGGAGTCTTCGGCCGGCGGGGTTCGAACCCACTAACTCTCGGACATAGGCCAAGCGCTCTACCGGCCAGGCTATCCCGGCCTTCCTAGAGCGTGATGATCCGATCATTAGAAGAAAAGTTATTCAGGGGGATTTGTTTTTTGTTCTCTGTTCAAGTTTATAAAGAACGTATTGAAAATATCACTAGAAACAAAAAGCATGTGACCTTAACGTATCGCATCATCAACTTAATTGCATTATTACTTCCTTCATACCACTCCCTACGTAGCAGCGAAGTGAGATCAGCTAGCATTCACTAGAATGAATGTAGAAAATTCTGGTCATGAATATATTGTTAAATTGCAAAAAAAAAAAGTGTAGCTTTTTGGAGAAAAGAAATCAATTGCAGATTTGAAATCAATGACGTGAAAATGTCTAAGACCTATTCTAAAATCATATGCAACAAGAAAAAAAAAACTGTTCCCCAGTGTAATTATCGAAATTATTTTAACACAATCATCTTTCAAATTTTTCTGTCCATTTTTGCTTGCATGGTAACTTATTTCGCTGAAGTAAAATTTTGCTCCGTCACGGTTATTACAGCAAAATTTACTAGACACTTTGCGTAGCTATTAACCCGCTGCACTCCCCTTTACAAAAGAGGCAACACTTCCATTCTTTTACTGAACTTGGTCAATTACAAGTCAACATTAGCTCTTTTTTTCCCTGTTAGATTGCTGCTTAATGCAAAATGTGTTTCTAGGTGCGTTTAACCAACGCCTCCTATAACTGAAAGCCTCCACACGGTTTTTTTTATAGGTAGTCCGATCAGATCACTGTGAAGGATACCCACTTTCCAAACGAGTCATCCAATACAAAATCTAGTTGAAATAAGAAAGTGGTAGCAAATATATGACTAAAAAAATTTTTTATTTATGAATATTATGGGTTTGCCTTATTCACTTGTCAACCACTACAGATTCAATTCTCAAATATATATGATAAACTTCTCTCAATCACTTTTATAAAAGGCTTTGGATTCATGCGCACAACTGGTTCATATTTTAAACAGTCTGCGCGGACTACTTATAAGAAACCGTGTGGAGGCTTTTTGATGTAGGAGGTGATGGTTAAACCATCACCTCCTACATCAAAAAGCCTCCACACGGTTTCTTATAAGTAGTCTGCGCAGATTATTTAAAAAGCGATCCACTTGAGCGCATGAATCCAAATTCCTCTTTAAAAGTACTCAGAGATGCCAACTTGCTCCGCTTTGTAAAATAGTATTTTTCAGTGGTAACGAAATTTAAGTTACTTTTAGTTAAGTATTTTTTCTAGTAAGTAAATTTTTTCACCACTAAATATCAAAAATTATAAGTATTATATAAAATGCAACATTAAAACGTTAATTTACTGGTTACTCTATTAAAAAGTGGGCGTAACTATCCTTCTCTAACGAATTTTACAATATAATTTGTTACCACTTTATTAAAACTATTCCAGAAAGCGGAGCAGTTGGCATCCCTGAGTACTTAAGAAAAATTTGTTATATAGATTTGAAAATTGAATCTGTAGTGGTTGACAAGTAAATAAAACAAACTAATTATATTCATAAATAAAACAAATTTTTAGTCATTTATTTGCTACCACTTTCTAATTTTCAATAGATATCATATAAAATGGTTCTTTCACTACTTGGTTTACCCTTATAGTGGTCTGATCGGACTACGTTCAAAAAACCGTGTGGAGGCTTTCAGTTATAGGAGTCGTTTCTTATATATCTATCTCTACGAACATGCGTCACTTTGACGCATGGGCGAATACATATAACAGCACTTACAGAGATGCCAACTTGCTCCGGACAGCAAATATATATTTTAAAGTGGTAGTTTATCAATTGTGATTCTTGGTTTAATAAATTCAATTTAGCAGATTTTTATCCCCCACTGTTTCTATATAATTGGTAAGCTTATATAATTCACCACTTTATCTTTGCAAAATTTACTTACGAGTTATCGACCATTTTTTTAAAAATTTTTTCGTTGTAAAGCTACCACAACGACTGCTTAAATTCAAAATGTTTAACTCATTGTTGTATATTTTTCATGATGAACGGGAAAGGGGCCGCTGCGCGTCCCAGGTGCCCAGATTTTGCAAATAAACTAAACTAACTAAAAAATTATTTCGGCGTGTCCGGAGCAGTTGGCATCCCTGCATTTAGAAAGCAATGTAATTATATATCTATAAAAAAATGAAAATATGAGATATGTATTTATGAAATATTCTAGTATTTTATTTTTCAATACTCGAACTAAGCAACCGAAAGCTTCAAAATCTGACATCAATTGACATTCTGCGTTTGTTCTTTCTATTATTGCTTATCGGCAACAGTTGTTTATTGTTTGTTTCATTTGAGATAACGATATAGGATAACGGATCAAAGTATTGTCGGTACATTCCTATTTATTATTGATGTGATGTTAGCATGTTTTTTCAAAATTTTGTCTAAATTACGATTGCGTCAAATTGACGCATATCCGTAGAGATAATAGACTTCAATATATATTTACCTCTATCAATGGATAAAAGTCATTACAACAGACAAAATAAAAATGCAAACGGGTTTTGTAATTTTCCTTATACAATTCGAAATGCGTCAGAATGACACGTCCCGTAAACCTAGCGTTAAAAAACTTAGAAAGGGACAATTGTTTAATTTGTACTCAGTAACAATTGGAACTTGAGGTTAGCGTTTGAAACAAAATTTTTTCGTGTTTCAAAAAAGGTGAGATATTCTGTTTGAAATGTTCTACTAGGTTTTAAACAGGACAAATAAATTAAATTTTCTAAGAACAAAATACAAATAAAATAAACAAACCGGTGAATAATCTCAACATTTTTGTTTAAAAAAATATTTTTTCTTTAAAGTTTTAACAAAAATACAATAAAAATATTTCTAACATCGTCAAACGATTTTGTTCCAATATTTTTGACTAGATTCGTTTCTCAGACACAAACTCTAGGAACATCACATTTTGAATTGTGCTAATGTAATATCTGACTGATGAAGGAATACTTTTGGATGTAAGAGATTGCAATATGTTTAATACCAATCAAACATGCTTCGGAAATTACACATCTTTGATATTACCGAAATTGAATCTTTAATATTTTTGAAAGTCTGTTAGGAGTTCAATTAAATCAACTTCAACAAACCGTTATTTTAATTAAACTAACAAGACGTATATCACTTACAAAGTATCATTGGAACATAATTGTCACATTTTATGCTCTTCAGAGGAGCTGTTACATAGTGCTAGTAAAATGAAATTTGCGTGTGTGTGAATTGAAACTATAAACAAACTTTTAATTTTTAATTAGCCCACTTTAAGATGAATATTACATTGTAAGAACGTAGATATTCGGTATGTACGTTGAAATTATGTAAACGTAAAGATAGAGACAAAATCATTCTAAGATCAGTTTATTAACGAAAATATCTAGTTTGAATGCATTAAATGCTGCCGGATTTATTTTAGGTATGGTGACATCTCTTGTGGCTTTTTACTGATATATATATATAAATATATATAAATATATATATATATATATATATATATATATATATATATATATATATATATATATATATATATATATATATATATATATATATAACAGTCCAAGTGATTGATATTGTAACATTTATTTTTTTTAACTGTTTTTAAAATAATAACATACAAGTAATAAATGATTAATACACAAATGATAAAGTAATGATTAGTATATATGATATTTTAGTTATATTTTTATTCCTTGCAGTCCTATTTCTCCTTTGACTAGAGATCAAAAGTCATTATACAAAAATTTAAAATTTTTTTCTTAGTTCCTAGTAACAACATATTTTTATTAATGTTAGTTAATACTTAAAAATACTGTTTTTTGTATTTTTAAAGACTTAGTGTTTACATAAATTTAAATACCATTTTAAAATACTTAAAATGGAAAAGATTAAAGCTAGAATATATACGAAAATGTATTGGCTGTATTTATAGCGCAATTGTTGTCTTTTTTGCGCTTTATATTTAACATTCATTGTTTTGGTAACTATATAAAAAATGTAATTACTTATGTAATTAGGGGTTACTCCATCATGTGATAAATAGACTTGCAGTAGTTTGAATCATGAAATAAAAGAAGAAATTACAAGAGAAGATTGATACATAAAATCAATGCAAGAAAATTTTTTTTTATTGTGCTTCGATAGCAGGTCGAGTAATTGTGAGGATTAGAATCGACCAATGAGTGTGACAGCAGCACCTGTAAAATTATAAATTAAAATTGATTACAGCGCCAAGGGTATGTAGTGATATAGTTAAGTTATTTGGCCCAGAGGCTGACCTTTTTTAATTTCTTCATATTACAGGCTTGACTACTTTCTGCGCGTTATGGGAAAATATTTAGTGTTACCTATGTTTATGCTTTAATATAAAAATTTTTGTTTGTTACTTTGATTTAAGGACTTTCCATATCACAACCAGGGGTGAAAGCGAGACAGAAAAGAGGAAAGGCTGGTAGTAAAACCTTTTCAGTTATAGCTAGTTTTGGGGAGGAGTTTACTTATTTTTTTTTTTTAATTATTCGGCAATAACTACTTTATCTTTGAAAAGAAGCAGTCTAATATATATGCTGAAATTATAAAAGAAATCTTGATAGTTACAGACATTTTATTTTTTTCGAAAAAAATGCTGGAATGATATGTCTTACGTACCAGATTTTTCTCTTTTCCGTCTTGCTATATAACCTCTTCAGACCCAATGTGTCACCAACTTGGGAAAAATTTTAGAGTGGTGACGAACTTTTCTCAAGACTGCAGAAAATTTCATTAACTTTACTTCCAATTTATTTTATAAGATCAGTTTTGAATTTTTCAACTAACAATAAACGAAATGAAATTATTTTTCAGCAGATATGAATACTTTAAAGTATGTATATTTTTAAAAATATAGCTACCACTTTAACAAATTGATAATATCAGGTCTGAAGAGGATAAGGGCTTTCAGCCATGATCACAACATGAAAATTAATAAAAAGTTCATATGAAACGCCACTTATAGTGCCAGCTTTTATTTAAAACCCTGGCAAAATTACGAAAAACCTTGTAATTTCTAATTGCCTACCTCTCTATAAAATATTTTTCAAAAAGTGCTGTAGGTGGCAGCAGGACTGAAAGCCTATATATACCAAGACGAAAAAGAGCAAAAACTGGTGCGAAAGACATTTCATTCTAGCATTTATTTCGAGAAAAATTAAATTTCTCTAACCACCGAGATATTTTTTTACTGTTATAGCCCATATATAAAAAGGTCCCCAACAAAGCTATAATTCAAGCAAGTGAAACTTTTAATAGCTACCACAACAACTTCAAATTAAATAAATTAAGAATAAATATTTCATGATAGTTGGGATAAGACAACGCCTCCAACAACTGAAAGCCTCCACACGGTTTTTTATAGGTAGTCTGACCAGACCACTGTGAAGGATATTCACTTTCCAAACGAGTCATTTAATGCAAAATCTAGTTAAAATAAGAAAGTGGTAGCAAATAAAAGACTTAAAATTTTTTTTATTTATGAATATTATTGGTTTGCCTTATTCACTTGTCAACCACTACCGATTCAATTCTCAAATATATATGATAAATTTCTCTCAATTACTTTTATAAAAGGTTTTGTGTTCATGCGCACAACTGCTTCACTTTTTAAATAGTCTACTAGGACTACTTATAAAAGACCGTGTGGAGGCTTTTTGATGTAGGAGGTGAAGGATAGGGGCGTCTTCGGTGCCCAGCTTAAACGACAAGACCCAAAAAAAATTAGAAATTACTGAATAGTTTGAATAAAAGAATGGATTTATTAACCCTTTCCTAAAGCTAGTTAAAAATGAAATGGTTTTACTACCAGTTTTTCCTCTTTTCCGTCCCACTTTTACCCATGGGTGGCAGCCCTGTTAAAAATCGAAAAAGGTATAGATGTCATGCAATATGTTAAAACAACAGCAATAAATATGCAAATACAGTTGTGAACTTATGACCTTCGGTGGGCTAATAGTGCTAGGTCTCCATTTCGGGATCACAAAGATGCCAACAGCTCCAGATTTTTCAAAATATTTTAAAAAACAGTAAAAAACTATAATTTTGAAATTTGCGAATTTTCTTTAAATACTAAAATGCTTTTTTAAATGGATCAAAATGAAACAGCAGAAACAAAGTGGCGTTTCACATCAACCATTGAATTATTTAAAAGTAGTGGTGGGTAAAAACTATTTAAAATGTTTTTAATAAACCTATAATCATACATTAAAATATAAATGTTACTGCCAATCGAAGACATTTACTTGAAATCGAGACCAAGATGCAATCTCTGGGAGCATGCTGTAAAAACAAAACATTTATTTATTTATTTGTTTTTTCTTTTTGTGCAAAATAGTTAGCTTTGCTTTACGTGTTCATCTTTAAACAAAATGTCTTTTAAAAATTCTTCTAAAATAGTTGTTCCAAAAGTCAAATTTTAAGTATTTTTTGTACAATGCCTGTACAAAAATGCACAAGCGGACGAAAAAGGTTACTTTTATGATACATTCGTGTTTAGTGCAGGCATGTTACAGGCAACTAAAACTGTAAGAAGTAGTCGGGACCATCAATTAATTTATATTTATTTAATCTAGTTAATCTAAGTTATAATTCAATTGAAACCACCATCCTGACTTAATTACAAATTATTTACATTTAACGCCCAAACACTCTTCTAAAAGAAATATGCTAGAAGAAGCTGCTAATTTTAATCTATCTCAACATATTTTTCTATTTATTAGTCATTACTCCTTACAATTTTAGTCGTCCCCGGTATCCCTGCACTAGGGATTTTTCAATAGATTGGTTCTTTTTTTACACAAAAAAAGTGACATCATAAGTGCAATTAAATTTTGTCTTACAGAATTTAGACCTGCCAACGTGTTCTCACGAGAAAATATAAATAATTAATATGCGTCTACAGAAAAGGCACTGTGTTTTTTTGTTTAATTTAAATGTTAAGTATCAGCCGACAGGACTGTGTAAGGGGTCAGGGAACTGGACTTGCATCAGAAGGGATCCGAGTTCGAATCCTGGACAAAACATGGATGTCCTTTCGTTTTCTGTACTATCTTTCCTTACTGTGGGAGCAATGTTGGCCTATCTAATAAGGTGCCCCTGAACGTCTGGCCAAAGAATTTGCCCTGTAAATGCCTGAATTGACGAAATATTAATGCAGGTTTGCATTAGAAATTAAAATATATATTATATATATATATATTATATATATATATATTATATATATATATATTATATATATATATATTATATATATATATATTATATATATATATATTATATATATATATATATATATATAAATAATATATATATATATATATATATATATATATATATATATATATATATATATATATATATATATATATATATATATATATATATATATATATATATATATATATATATATATATATATATATATATGGGTGATTCTCACGAAACATGACAATTCGGAGCAAAAAATTTCTTCAAAATAATCTAAATTTTTTTTTGTATACCTCTTTAGTTACACTTATTAATACCTTTGAGACAGCAGTGTAGTTTACTGACATTTGCTCGAGAAAAAAAATGAAATAGAAATTCAACAAATCTTGAATGCCAGGAAAATGACATACTAGCTTATAAATTTGAAAAAACAGTCATTTTAAGCTATTAGTAAGTAACAAAACCTAGACCTTTATGTTAGATGGACCATGAATTGCCTAAACTAATTATTTTATCCACTGTAGAAAGAATCAAAAATGTTTTTGTTGCTGATATGTACGGAATAAAATTGTGCGTAGTAATCGATCATTAAATAAAAAAAAACTTTGATTACATTCAGTCATATAACAATCTTACATAAACTTGATATTAGGTTAATATTTGCTTTACATTCAACAGTTCAAAAAATTTTCTGGTAACTGTTTCAATGTCATGTCATTCTTAAACCAGGAAAATGACAGCCAGGATAATGACAAATTCGCCATTTTAAAGCATATAACTTTAATTTAATATTTTGGACTAAGATAGTTATATTCTGTAGAAAACAACAGGATTTCTTAAAATAACTCAGATAAATCTATATAGTTTATGTTATTTATGATTTCAAGAAGCCAGGAAAATGACAACATACAAACCTACTCACCTTGAAAAAATTTTTGAAATAGATTTCGAACCAGAAAATTGGTTCTTTATTCATGTAACAAGACATGTTCATATAGGAAGGTATCTAATCAATCTATTAACATAAGATATTGACTGCTGGCTCTAACTATTTTGGTTATAAACCACTAAATAAAAGTAGCCAGGAAAATGATAGATTTTCTTGGGACAAACAAATTATTGACAGCAAATATTATTTTAAACGAAGTTTTTGTAAATAATATCCTCTGCGTATATTCTAGAAATGCTTACAACGGTTGAGATAAAAAAATTTGATACTGAAAAATTTATGTGAAGTTTTGAAGCTAGTTATTATTGGAAACATTGTTTGGGACATGCCAGGAAAATTACATTTTGAAGTTCAATTAAATTTTTTAACTATACAAAACAGTCATTGCTAGTGCAGAGTCATTTTAAACAGCGATGCTATTTATTATTTTTTTAAAAAAAAGAGTTCTTTTAGTATAATAGTATTAGATCTTGGAGCAGGGGACAGTGAATTGTCATATTTCGTGAGAATCACCCACACACACATATATATATATATATTACTTTAATAAATAAAATTAACTATCTTTTAATGAAACAACAAATCATTCAAAATCCAGAAGCAAAACCAATATTATAATTACGAAGCAAATATAAAATACAGTGAAACAAACTATCATTTTTAATGTTTAATATTTTATAACGAATTTTAAATAGTTTTCGTTTGTCGTGAAACAAAATGCACATACAGGCATGAAACTTTTTTTATTATTCCTATTAAAACTACTTTAAAAAATGCTAAATTTTAATAGGAAAGAAAAGCTTTTAATAAATAAAAAAATTTCTTAATTTTTAAATCAAATGTTTTTTATCACTTAAATAATGTCGAATACGTAAAATAATGCTTTTTTTTTATCAAATGTGGTTTAAATTGCTGCATCTAAGGGTTTACTTTAAACAATATATAACCAAATTGGTTCAAATGAATATGAATTTTCACTATTATTCACTATTATTATCACTATTCTTTATAAAGTTTTACTATTAACCAATGTCTATATTGAATACAACACTTATGTTATCATCTTTTGGTTAGTTATTAGTAGTTTAATATCTTATTATACTTTACGAATTGAAGATGACAATCAAAATGTTTTACAGCTATCATTAAATTTTAAGGTATATAGCTCTTCGCTATAAAATAATGCTGAACTTTTTTTTTACGTAGCATTAAGTTTCCAATTTAGACATAGGTTGGAGAGATAATAAAATTCACCAGCTCTCTTGTGGAAAATTCAATTGATTATTTCAATACATGGTATGCCTCTTTCAAATAAATTGTGACATATATGGGCAAGAACATGTATATATACAGGGCTATTAACTTTCTATGCTTATTGTGAAAATTTCTTTTTGTTGTAAGAATATTTATGTTTTAATGCATTATTCGATATTAGTATATTCGTTTTAAAGTTTTTTCTCCCACTAAATGTTAATGATTTAAAAATTATAATAAAACGTCACCTTTTCACTTTTTGCGAGACTTTTAAATTGTTGGTAATGTTAGCCCAAGTTCTGAAAGCATATGATTGTGTACTTGTCCACCACTCTACAAAATGTTTTGAAAAAAGCGTAGTAGTTGGACATTGTGTGCATGGTTACCATGGGCGAATCATGTTGATTTAATTTTTTTTGGTGCGTTACTTTTGAACACACCAGCCGGTAAATATCACGGGCACTATAAATAAAATAAGAAATAAGTTATTTTTAGATTAGTATTTTTTAGTTTAAGTAATTCTTCTCCGCATATCAAATATTCAAACTGTCACATGAATTGTAGTTATCTCGTGGAGACTCTTTTAAAAAGTAGGCAAAATTATCCTAATTTTGCAAGTTTTACTAATTAATTTGTCACCAAGTTAATAAAACTTTTGTAGAAAGTGGTGCAGTTGGCATCCCTGGCCTAGAGTCATCACTTAAAAATACGCTTTTTTTCTTATTTGCAATGTTCTTTTATGTACAAATACATTACAAAATTTACTTATTTCAAGTAGACACACGATGCAAGCAGAATTATTTCTTTGCAAATACTTAAATAAAAGAAATCTCGTATCTCATTCATATTTTAATATTACTTGATACTCACCAAAAATCAATTTTAATTTAAACTAAAAAATTTGAAAAAAGTTTAAACTTGAAGAAAATATGAAGAACTATTTATTTTAATTCACACAGTTCATGTGTATGTCTGAAAATTTATTTAACCATTACAAACAAACATTCCCATAATTTTAACTGAAATATATCCAATGAAGGAGACGAGACGTAAGCTCAACTGTCTAGTTACTAGATGGTAAAAGAAGAAAAAGATAAAACAACACAACATAAAACTGCCACCTTTTGGCAAAGTGCCAACAATCGGCAAAGAAAATAAAAGATGCTTAGAGTATCAATAACGGTGTTAGGATTTTGATTCGGAAAAAAAAAATTTACAAGCAAAGACACTAAAGAAATTCAGTTAGTATAATTTCAGAAACACTCTTACATTGTCTTCTGTTTTTTTCTCCTTAATATGCTAAATAGGTTTGTGGATTGAGTATATGTTATTAAATTGATTTTTCTGTGCTCATATTAAATGGCAAATTGTTAAATGCGCAATTACTATTTCTTTATAATTTTCAAATTATATTTGTAATAATTTTATTGAGCGTGATTTGAAGATTATTCAGTTTTTGTGAAATTCTCTTTAGTTTTTGTTTATGTTTAATGTGATTTGAATAGTATTTAATTTGGTTGCAAATGATCAAATGGTAATAAACTCCATTTTTGATTCTTTTTAAAAGAGCAATAATGACATATAGTAAATATAAACTTAGGTTTAAAGCTTCAATAAAATTAAAACCCTAGTTTAAAATTAGGGTACCACGCGCATAAAATTTTTACAAAAATTTAAATATCACTATTTTGTGTGTTTTGGACGCCCTAAGCATAAAACAAGTTTAGCTTATGTTGTACAATATAAATTTTCAAAAGTGACTAGCATTAGCACATTAAAAAGTACAAACTTCAGTCACGGGCTCAACAAAATAAAATTTTATTTTCTTGCCAAGTTCAGTTCTTAAATAAATATTCATTTATGTTTCTATGTATTTAAACAGTTTGCATGTATAAATAAACTTCTCTACGATGTCGTGTACGATTTTAGTCTTATCTCTACTTTCATTTTTAGAAGCAAGATATTGTTTCTTTAACTTTCCTCGTTTTATGAATTTAAAAAATTAAAAGTCAAATATTTACATTTTAACTTACATTTTCCTACATTTAAGTTGAGTTTTGAAGCATGTTGCAGTATATTAAGCGATGAGAGAAAAAAAGCGATATTTTCATGAGCGAAAAACCTGCTCCTGAAGCCATAGGCTATGAAACAATTTTGGCATGGATGCATACAAATATTTTGTTATATAACATACAAAAACATTGAGCTTTTGCTGCATTATTTGTACACAAATTCAAATAAAACGCTTTGTTTGTGTTTAAGATTTCTAGGAGTCGTTCTCTAGATATCGATTTGTAAATATTTTATTATTCATGACGATGTTTCAGAAGTTCATAGATTGTAATGTTAACCCGTTTTGTCCCGAGTTTATATATTGAGATGATACAAAAAGTGGTTTTATGGAAAAAGTGGTGTAATATATTATCGAAATTAATTGGTTTTTCTAATGTTAGGGCATTCAAAAAGTCTTTAATATATCAAAAAGTACTTACACCTTATAATTCTAGATCTAATCAGAAATAACTAAATCATTATGGTATCTAAGAATCTTTTAATTCACCCAGATAAATGAAAATGCGGAAAAAAGTTTCCCATCACAATGAATGTCTTTGAAAAGAGGAACTGTCTTATGTATACGACGCAGGGCGTTAACCGGTTAAAGAATCAGTGATACTTCACTTCTCCCAATCACATGGTAGAAATGATTTGGCATAACTACAAGTTTTATTTTCTCTTTACCTGGTTCGACCTATATATTTCTTTGGAAAACTTGCTAGAAATAAAATTATTTTACTACAATTTTTTTTCTCAATTCGCCGATGAGGCCAATTGAAAAAACATTCTATTCTAAAATGTGTTTGACCACAGCTGCCCTTTCCTTTAAAATTTCCTCCAAATCGTTAAACCAATACAGATAATATAAGAATAATCAAAGAATCATCGTACTTAAAGAAAAATATCAAATCTAAATGTGCTACCAATTTTAAATTAGAAAAAAATATAATAAAAAGACAAAGAATTTAGAAATTTATTTAGTGGTACACTTTAGTCGAGAGCGTAATCTTTCTGATTATAGCAAACTTCTTTTAAAAAGAGAAGCGTTAGCGTATAGTGAGTAATAACAACAACGACTTTTATTACATAGTTGCTATTTTTAAAAGCTTCTCATTAATATTCTTTGTAATAGAAGAGCGTTATAGCAAGTGATATTATAGCAGCAAACAGGTTATATATAATCTTTCAACGTTTTATAGAATATTGTTTGAACTTGAATCAGAGATGCCAACTGCCATCACCACCTACATCAAAAAGCCTCCACACGGTCTTTTATAAGTAGTCCGCGCAGACTATTTAAAAAGTGAACCAGTTGTGCGCATGAACCCAAAACCTTTTATAAAAGTAAATGAGAGAAATTTATCATATATATTTAAGAATTGAATCTGTAGTGGTTGACAAGTGAATGAGGCAAACCAATAATATTCATAAATAAAACAAATTTTTAGTCATATATTTGCTACCACTTCTTTTTTAACTAGATTTTGTATTAAATGACTCGTTCGGAACGTGGATATCCTTCACAGTGGTCTGATCGGACTACCTATAAAAATCCGTGTGGAGGCTTTCAGTTATAGGAAGCGTTGCAACTGCTCCGGAAACGCCTAAATAGTTAAAAAAAAAGTAAAGTAAATTATGCAAATATTTGACTATTTTTGCTTGCTTTTTAAAAGGTATAGCATGGTATAAGTACTATAAAGTGGTGAATTATAAAACCCTACGAATTATTTAGAATTAGTGGTGGATGAATATCAACCAAATTGAATTTATTAAATCATGATTCATAAGTGATAAACTACCACTTCAAAATATATATTTGCTGTCCGGAGCAAGTTTACATCTCTGCTTCAATGTGTTTATTGAAATATTGTAAGCATTTTTGGTTAGGAAAATTTTTATAATCAACGCTGATGAAGCCCTTTTTAAAAAAGCTGTATTCTTGATTCCATTTTTGAAAAAGACAGTCATAGACAGAAAGTAGAAAAGTAAAGCTTACTTAATACTAATTAATTTTGTCAGCTCTTTAAAAGGCTCACAACAATGCGAAAGTTAGAAAGTTGCACTTAGCATGAAATTTTGAGTTATTAAGACATAAAGGTAGGATAATTAACGTTAAATGAAATTTACCAAACCAAGAATTTTACATTAAAACAGGAATTACGCTAACACTTGAAAAATATCACTCACACAGGCTCAGAAAATTGGCACCTCAGTAGATTAAATGATCGGACTAGGTCAACGCCTCCTATAACTGAAAGCCTCCACACGGTTTTTTATAGGTAGTCCGATCAGACCACTGAAGAGGATATCCACTTCCCGAACGAGTCATTTAATACAAAATCTAGTTAAAATAAGAAAGTGGTAGCAAATATATGACTAAAAATTTGTTTTATTTTTGAATATTATTGGTTTGCCTTATTCACTTGTCAACCACTACAGATTCAATTGTTAAATATATATGATAAATTTCTCTCAATTACTTTTATAAAAGGTTTTGGATTCATGCGCACAACTGGTTCACTCTTTAAATAGTCTGCGCGGACTACTTATAAAACACCGTGTGGAGGCTTTTTGATGTAGGAGGTGATGACTAGGTCTGTTCAGAACGTTGTATCGGTAAGTGCTGGGATTATGAGGATGCGGTAAGGACAATTTAAAGTGTTTTCGAAGAAGGTAGGCAATACGTGTTGGTTTATTATAAAATTCTGATTTCAAAATTATTATAATGAACGTTGATGAAGTCTTTTCTTCAAAAGGCGGTATTATTGGTTCCATTTTTAGAAAAAGATAATCATAGACAGAAATTAGAAAAAGTAAAACTTGCATAATACTAATTAATTCTGCCAGCTCTTTAAAAGACTCGCAACAATGTGAAAGTTATAATATTGTACTTAATATGAACTTTTCAGTTATTTAGATATTGAGGTAAGATAATTCACATTAAATCAAATTTACCAAATCAAGAACTCTACATTACACCATGAATTTTGAACGTACTTGAAAAATATAGCTAAATAGAAGATTTGTACTTCTGTAGATGGACCAAAATAAATTCATTCATAATGCTGTATCGGTAAGTGCCGCGATTGTAAAGATGTAGAAAAGGGGAAAAAATGCTTTCAAGATGAAGATTGGCAATAAAAGTAGGTTTAAAAGAAGTGATCATGTCTTTCTGGTGCTTACCTTGAAGCTTAGAAAAATCTCCCCGTGTCATCATCAAAATTTATCTGGACGTTTGAGACCGTTCACGGCCTGTTTCTCATCCGTCTTGAAGTTTTAACTTGAAGACGGTGCTTTTTGGAAACTGGAATGCCAATTGGAGTGACAGCTTCTTCGCGTGAGCTGCAGATCCAAAAATAAATAAATACATTATTAATTTTCACTGGGCCCATGTCCAAGAGGGCGTGGGTTTGATCCCCGTCTGCCGAAGACTTCCCGTGTAGTAAATGGTGACTGATGCACGTTAAATCTGTCGAGTCACAAAGTCATCCATGTTCACATAACAAATCATACCTCTGGGGGTACTAATCCTGGAGTTTCCTTGTCTTCTGGATTGCTTCAAAATTGCAAGGCTACGGAGTTGAACATTAGTAGTCGTTAGCTTAATATCGGGTCGGCTGTTCAACGAGGGTTATAAAAATAAAACTTTAGCATGGTAGATGTAATACTAATATTGAAATACTTGTGCAACTACTTTTTTTCGTTTTTCGATAAAAATGAGCAATTTTTTAAAAAAAAAATGAGTCCATTTCATGTAAGCGATAGTTTTTTTTTTTTTTTTCAAATACACAACTTATAAAAAGTCGAAACATCTGTCTGTATCGAAAAGTCTGATTGTGAGTCGGTGGAAAGTTACTAAAATCAAAAATGCGGCTATAAATTTTATTACCAATGAAATTAAAAGATTTAAAATGTACTTTCTTGAAAAAAAGTGTTTGTTGAAACAAAATGGACAATTTATTTTTACTATAAATATGGCTCTCAATATTAAAATGCTTTGAATAAAATAGTTTCTAACACATCACAATTGTTTTGTAAAGATTATATATATATATATATATATATATATATATATATATATTTATATATTACACAACAAAGAACTAAAGAAGAGGGGAAGAAGGAAAAAAATAAGAATATAAGATTTATTAAGTTTTATTATTTTCACTTACACAACTTATAAGAAGTTAAAAGTAACCTTTTTACTTGATTTCATTCTATGATTGCAACTCCGGTTTTATCGATAAGAAAAGCCTATTATATCCATATAATTTTTTTCTACAATTTTTTTTTTATTTCACGTTGCTTGAAGATTAAAACTGCACATTGCTCTTTAAAATTAAACTTAAAAATATACATTGCAATTTATTCGAATTATTTCCAAAACCAGATCTAATATTCCATTTGATTTGAAATATTTTCTTGTTCCAAACTACTTTATTTTAAACTAAAAAGAATTTATCCCCACTATTATTTTTATGACATTGCATGGAGGTTTGTATAGTTCATTGATTTTACGACATAGTTTGAGAGTTTGCGGATTTCGAAAGAAAATAAAATTAATTAAAGTTTCAATACCAAGAATCAAGGTTTTTTGTTCGCATAGGAAGAAAAGGAAAATAAAAGTTTTACGAGAATCGATTCAATAAGGGTCACTTGGAAGTGTAAATAGATTGTAAAAAAACTTAATGAAGAAAATGAAGTAATAAATTATAATATTTTGAAAATGGGTTTTGTTCTTATCAGTTGTTACATTACCGTTAAGAAATTCACTAATTTTAAATCAAATATTTTTTTTTAAAGAATTAAAAGCAGAAGTAAAACTAAGTTTTGAAATATGTTCTTAAAAATAAAAAAAATATATTTTAAAAATATATGTAAATCAGAAATATTTTGTCAATTTTTATTCCTCTGAAATACATCACAGTTTTATAGGCTCATAATAATATTTCTATGATTTTATTATGGAAACATAATGTTTATTTGCTAAAGTTCCATATATGTTTCATGCTGGTTATGAATATATTGTTTCTTTTTTCGTTTAAAAAAATTATCCATAAAGAATTATTCATTATTACTATTGAAAACTCTATTATTGCATTTCATATTTTGTAAAAAATTTTATAATTATAATACATTAATAATATAACACGTAAATATAATATAATATGATGAAAATACATAAATAACATTATGAGTTTCATTTTTTAGTTAAACAAAATGTATTTATGATTTTCGTTTAAATTTATATAGTTTGTATGTATTTTGTTTTAGTCCGTACACTAATAAGCTAGTTTGCTCTCTAATTTGTAGATGGCAGCATTATTTTTAAATTGAAAAATATTTGAAATCTTCTCGCAATGTTAAAAAGAATTTTTTCGAAACTGCAATAAACGTTTTAATGACGCTAAGTGTTACGATTTAGTGTTTTAAGAAGTTAATAGAAATATTACTGTATTGTGAAGGACAATTATAATGCATAATATACAATTATTAATTTCGTTTTGTTTCACTTGTTTTCTTCCTAACCACACAATCGCGCCGAACCGTAAAACATTCTATAATTAAATGAAAGGGGGCTCGAATCCCACTGTAACCCGGGAAGCATTGATTGAATGCCGGTTTTTAAAATGTATCTGCAAATTTTGCTATTTATTTACCACTTGACATGGAATCATTAACCGTAGTTTAGTAACGGGCAGAATGAATTATGAGTAGTAGTCAAACCTGCATATATTTAAGTGACAATAAAGTGACAAAACAAAGACGTATTTCATTTGTTAAACGTTCCAATGATCTTGTTAAAATGATTCATTAAAAAGTAAATTTTTTAATATCAATAAATGAAATAATAAATTTAGCAAATCAAAAAATTTTAGTTCGAGAATAAAAACTAAGAATATCTACTCAAATTTATTAAACTAAATACATTTTTAACGATTGCAGCGGAATAAAAAATAAAAAGAAAAGAAAACAATTAGTAAAAACTTATAAAATTATTACTTATGAAAAAGTAAATCTGTCTTGTCTTGACAAGAGGTAATTGCTTTTAAAATAGTTAAATCTTGAAAAGAATAATTTTATAATCGAAATACTTGTGTATTATAGTTTTAATCAAAATGATTTTAATAAATGAGTCAAATTACGGAAATTACTACTTTGAGTTCTGAACTAAAATAAAATTAATTAATGTTTTAAATTTTATTTTACGTACTTAAAGCTTCAAAAAGAAAACTATTAAGTTGTCTCTTATCAAACTAAAACAGAAATACAATCAAGACAGAATAAATTACTATTTTAAAATTCTTCTAATAAGTAAAATCTTTGTTTAGCATCAAATTGTGAGAGCAGTCATATACTACAACTCATTCAGTTTTTTTTTCTACACAAAATAAATACACAAATTGAAGGATAGTAGAGTTAATTGATTTCTGCAAGCCAGCTTAAAATTAAGGATATATCTATAAGCCATTAGTGTTGCACTTCTAAAAAATTCTCTTGAAGCAAGAAAATGCTTTGAACTGAATTATTGTTGATGTTAATTACTACTTCTAGGTGATTCGTATTGCATAACTGATACTAATGTCCCTTAATCATGAAAGATAAATAAATTTATGTATTTTTTTTAAAAATTAATAGATCAAGTAACTTTGTAATTTGGGAAAAATTTCTGATTCGGTTATTATGCTAGATAAGATTCTGAAAGTTTTCAGTTCAATGGAACTAAATTTCATTTCGTAATTTTTAAACAAAAATAGATCAAATTTTTAAAAAAAAAATAGAGATTTTTGCATCAAAATCGACTTGAAATAAAAAATTTTTTATTGGTATGTACAAATTTACCACCATTTATAAGTTATAAGTTAATTTGCTGCAATTTGGAATAATTGTCATTTCTTACTACCCCCAATTTAAACCAGCAATCGAACCGGTTTAGTCTTTTTTAATCTTTCCTTTTTTCTCATGAAGCAACAGTATTTGATGACGCTTTTTTTCTAAATTTGTTTAGATATTAATTTGCAGCTCCATAATTGTATTTTTTACTCCATTTTTGTCAAGGATTCTCAGAATATAAATTATAGAGACAATGATTAGGAATCACCCTGTATATTAGACATGAAAATCAACTTATGTTTTCTAGCACTTAATATTTTAGTTAAATAAGAGTAATGTTGTTAAAATATCTAGTACTAAAAAACTTATATTAGTTCAATGTTAATTCCATCCGAAAATTGGCAAAGTTCTTCAACTGAAACAAAAAACCAAACTGTAGATAAAGAATTTAGAAATTGTGTGTTTTAGTAGCTTTTACTGCTTTTCCGAGAAAATATAAATTGAATTTTTCTAACATTTTCTTAAATTACTTTGTGAGTGCATACATGCAAAAACGAGTGCATTTTTGTAAGGTATTATTTAATTAAAATTTCTACACTTCGTTTAAAATAAAATGAGACATAAACAATAAAATAGTATTAAAATTTAAATCTAATGCACGATTCTAAGCATGAGGCATTTTCAAATATAAAATGAGAATCTAAAATTGTTCGTAATTTTTTTTTATTTTTTATGAACTAATGAAAAAATCCTTTGAATTTTGTTTACTGCTTGGGAATTATATTTTTATTTAAATATGATTGCAACTTTATTTAAACATGCTTTCTTTTTGCATTAAGCTATGAAAATATGAAAATAATTACCCTTAAAACTAATTACCCATAAAACATGCTTATACCATACTAAAAATTCCTAAAAATCATATTGATGAGGATATTTAATTTAAAATCAAACTACAATGTGAAACATACATAGACGCTAAAAAAAATTCTGGAAGAATAGCAAAAAGTTTTTTTTAAATTACCCATATAAACAAGTTCAAACGCATTTAAGTAAGTTCATCGATATAACATTACAAAAAATACTGTTTTTTTCCCATATATTTGTTTTTTTTTAAATATTTTTATGTATTGTTTTTTGTTTAAGGTGTAAATGATCACCCATACGATATATTAAGAACCACAGTATATATATTGCTTTAATTTTACAACCATTTGAACTTCCAACATTCCAATGTCCAATGCATTGTAATTTTGAACCCAACCCAGAAGACCATCAAGAATTGGGACAAACTAGCTTTTTAAACCAGCTAATGAAACTAACCAGCATTCACATCACATGGTGTGGAAAACAACGGGAACTTTCCATGGGTAGCTCGACAGCAAGGTAATTTTTACGTCAGCTCTGTTGTCGGGGTAGCCATATCGATCAACCATCTTCGACCAATTTCCTCCCTACCCTCATGAGATTCGAACTTGGGTTGCCCAATTAGAAAACGAGCGCTCAATCCCCTTAGAAACCATGACTCTCAGAAGCAGGTAGCGAAAAAAACTGATTTTCTCTATCCATAAATCTTTCTTCAATATATTATAGTGCTAATTTTTTTATGAAAAAATATCCGCGCAATATATGTCGTTCTTAGAATTTTTCAAATTTTAAAATTTCATCTAGTTATCTGTTTTAACTATGTTTTAACTTATGATTCTAGGTCAACTTACTAAGTAGCAACGTTCCATCATGGCTATCTGTACACCGGAAAAGAGGAAAAAAAAGGGGTTGTAAAACCATGTGGTCTTGTTTGTTTTTGAGAAGAGGGAAATATTCCCGTCTCACACTACTATTTTTGCAATTATATCATCTATGTAAAATTGTTTATCATTGAAAAACAAATAATGGTATAAAGTTTATAATAAAAAACTGTTCAATCTTTCCCTTTCCTTTTAATGCAAGCAAGAAATAATGTGGTTTTATTACCGTTTTTTCTAATTTCTGGGGTACAAACAGTGTGTCTGTATTTTCACAGAAATTTTAAGTTTTTAATATTCTGTAAATATACATTGGATTCCTGAGAAATGATTTCTAGTACACGCTCGTATACTTTTACCGGTTTTTTTTTTACTGCAAAAAATAATTGCAAATTCTTCAGAAAAAATATATTTTTTACTGAAAAAAGAACTGTTTAAAGATAAATATTTTTTTCTGGTTATTTTCATCCCCCCACGCTGCAAATAATACCATTTTTTTTACAGGTTTTCTCCGTATATTCGCCCATTTAAAACTATTTTTCATAAAATAGTTTTTCTTTAATTTTACCCTCATCATAAGCGGATTAAAATTTCTAGTTCAAATTCTAGTTCTTGCCATGTAATTTTGGTGACGGTTAGATATCCTTTTCTACTTTCAAATAATTTTTTATACTTGCTCTTTTTTTTTAGAAATTATTTAATGGTTTTGAACATCGTTGCGGTAAAATAAAAAGCAATAAAATCGCAATTCTACTGGGAACTAGTAGAATTGAAACTCTACATGATTATAATCTCTTTTTAGATATGACTTTTAGGTAAGTTAAATTGCTAGAGATTTTCAGAAGGTATATACAGTTTTGAAACTATACAACTATAGTTATACAACTATAGTTTTAAAAATTTTTACACTTAAATATGATTACAATAAGTGAAGCTTTCAAAATTAAGTTTAAGATTTTTCTTTACTGCCAAACGCTGGAGCTGATGAAGCTCACGGGTTAGAGCGCTTTTCTCCCATTGGTGTGACCCGGGTTCTAATTCGGGCGTTGATTGATCTTGCGTATTTCACTCTCGGTTTCTTAGTTTTTTTTTTTTTTTCATAAAAATAACTTAAGTTTCTTAAAATAGCGGTACTTAATTACCTAGAAAATAGGTGTCTATTTTTAAATAACAATATTTTTAATGAAATAAACGGTTTTACACTAGCTCACCAGCTGACAGTTTTTTTCTGAAAATGCAACTTTTTCTTATTTTTATTTTTACAGTATACATTTTTAATTCATTAAAAAAACTTGTATTCACTAAGAAACATTTTTATGCCAATATGCTTTACATTTTTCTTCTTTTCAAATTCTACATTACCCTTGAAATATCATATCCGTTTTCGATTGTATTTTTCGATTAAGAATATTGGCTAAAAAGAAAGTGGCCAAATCTTATCAAATTGCGCAATTGGCATGCATTGACTGATTTGCGAAAACTCAAATTACAATAAACTTTTGAAGTTTGAATGTTCTGAATACTTATGTCAACAATGCCATTCCATTTATTGGAAAAATTTTCTAAATTACATAACCTTTAGATTAAGCATTGGGAGATTAATGTGACTAATTACTGAAATATTCTTCGTGCAGTATTCAGTAGCAGAAAACATGCACTATTTATAGAGCTACTCTCGACTACAGCTCTTGAATTTGATTATTGATCCTGGTGAAGCGCAGACTAATTTACGGTTTATGGCAAGATTCTACATCAAGATCCTAAATACCACCTTCAAATATTTCGTTTTAACTAATAACACCAACTTGTTCTTAATTTGTTGAATAACTTTGA
This sequence comes from Parasteatoda lunata, assembly GCA_949128135.1. NCBI lineage: Eukaryota > Metazoa > Arthropoda > Arachnida > Araneae > Theridiidae > Parasteatoda > Parasteatoda lunata. Next base: position 23,140,566 of record OX421981.1, on the reverse strand, counting down.
AGATAGAGTGAAAGTCATTTAATAAAACATGACTAAATTACTATTTCCGTTAAGCAGTTCTCAGATTTATTATAAATGTTTATTACTAAGATAAAAAAAAAAAACGATATGTATATGTATCTTTTATAAACTATGAATGAATCCTATTTTGCCATGACACTTTGTAAATGTAAAAAAAGGATATATATTTTATTGTTTTAGAAAAAATAAATTGAAATTAAAAAAAACTAATGTAAAGTAAGTTACGTTAATAAAGTAAGTTTGTAAGGTAAGTTTAGGATACATGAACATTTAAATCAAAATAAATCACTTCAAATAGAAATTAATAAATTGGTATTACATTTAAGTTTAAGCATATTCTTCAAAAACTAATAACAAATTGACACTGTTATAAAATTAACTGATATGAGTTAATATTCTGAATAAAATAGTACATGGTGAAGTAGACAATTTACAAATTTTGATAAAAAGTCAATTTAATGTAGAAGAGTGTTTTCTGCAAAATAAATTACTACTTATAGTAATTTATCTTAATATATGATAATAATTTTATAATATTATAATAATAATTGTTATAATAATTATAATAATATTATATTAACTTTTTATAATAATAGTAAAATTAATAGTAGAATAAAAATTAGTATTTCCTTTGTGTTTAAGCATTTTCTTCAAAAGCTAAAGAAAAATTTTATCGAATATCAATTTTGAACAAAACAATCCATAATGAAATGGAAAAAACATAAATATTAATTAAAATGAATTTCATTACAGATGAGCGTTTAATTAAAAAAATACTACAAACAGAAATTAATAAATTAGTTTTATACTTTTGTTTAAATACTTTGTTCAAAAACTTAGTGTAAAATTATACTGTTATAAAATAAAATTATATGACTAGATACAAACATTAAAGAAAAGTAAGTTTAATATAGATGAGCGTTTACTGCAAAATAAATTACTACTCATAGGAATTAATAAACTAGTAACACATTATGTTTATTATTTGAACTAATAGTTAATTGATATGGTGAAATAACAATTTTGAACAAAATTATCACTTATGAAGGAGGAATAATATAAATATTAATGAAAAATAAATCTAATATAGATGTGCGTTTACTGCAAAATAAATAACATCATATAATTACTAATGAATTTGTATTATATGTATGTTTAAACAATTTCTTTGAAAAGTAATAGTAAATTGATAATGCTATTAAATAAAATTATTTTGTTACATATCAGTTTTGAACAAAATAATTCCTGATGAAATAGAAAAAATATAAATATTAATGAAGAAAAACTCAATACAGATGAGCACTTTCTGCAAATTAAATTACTAAAAATAGGAATCAATTAATTAGTATTACATTTATGTTGTAACATTTTCTTCAAAAACTTATAGAAACTTACTATTATGAAATGAAATTATACGGCTCTTAAATATTAATTTTGAATAAAATAATCCATGACCAAGTAGAAGAAATATAAATATAAACAAAAAGTAATTTCATATAGATGAACGTTCACTGCAAAAAAAGTACTAAGAATCGAAATTAATAAATTAGAATTATATTTATGTTTAAGTCTTATTTTCTTCAAAAACTTGAAGTAAAATGATGCTATTATAAAATAAAATGATATGGCTAAATATCAGTTTTGAGCAAAATAATTCATGATAAAATAGAAACCGATTATTTTCTTGCTTCCATTTTATGATTTTATGAGCGTGTCTTTTCTTTTAATTTCTTCTTTTAATTCATGATTAAAACTACTACAAGACTAAATATCACATGATAGAGAGGTAAAAATTCCTCACTGGGCCTAATAGCCTCCAACAACCAAATGACTTTGACTATAGGTATCTCTTGGTTATTCTTATAAAAAGTGGGCTTAATTATTATTATTCTACAAGTTTAGCTGTTTAATCCACTACTAATTAAAAAAAAAAATTGCAGAAAGCGGAGAAGTTGGCCTCACTGGAGGTAATGCAGAGATGCCAACTGCTCCGGACATGGTAAAATAATTAAAAAAAAAAAAACGGTAAATAACTACGGTAAAGTAAATTTTCCCAAAAATTGACTATTTTTGCTTGCTATTTAAAAGGTATAGCATGACATAAGAACTTCTTCTTCTTTATTTAAAAAAGCTGGGCACCTGGGCCGCGCAGCGGCCCCTATCCCATTCATCATGAAAATAAAAATTTACAATGAAAAGGTACATTTTGAATTTAAGCGTCAATATGGTAGCTACTCAGAACTGTATCAGCATGAGAAAAAGTTATTTTCAGAAATGTTGATGAAATTATTTGTTTTGATAGTTATGATATGAGAAAAAAAAAGATGACATAAGAACTATAAAATGGTGAATTACATAAGCCTACGAATTATTTAGAAATAATGGTGGATAAAAATCTACTAAATTGAATTTATGAAACCAAGAATCACAATTGATAAACTACCACTTTAACCTGTTAGTGCCCAGCGTCATATTTCAGTTTCCTTTTTCATAAACATATATTGTGGTAGGACAATTATTTTAATTTTGTCTTTTATCTAGGAGAATTAAAAGATTCCCTTCCACCATAATTTATTAGAGATTTAAGTTTCTATCACTAGATCTAGAACTATAAGCTGTAGGGACATTTCGAAATGAAATGGTAACAAATAGTTGATAGTAGCAATTTAGTTGAATAAGTATAATTATACCACTTTTTTTATAAAGCCACTTTTTGCATCACTTCAATATAAAAAGTCGGGATAAAACGGGTTAAAATATATATTTGCTGTCCGGAGCAAGTTGGCATCGCTGGTAACGAATCTTATAAGTTTAACTTAATCTGCTACCACATAATGCAAATAATTCAATCTTATATATAAGAGAAAATTATGACATAAGAAGACGGGTCTAAGGTAGAGCAATTTTGGGGAATCAATTTCGTCTACAATTACAGAGATGCCAACTTGCTCCGCTTTGTAAAATAGTATTTTCTAGTGGTAGCGAATTGTGTGTTACTTTCAGTTTAGTATTTTTCATTTGAAATAATTTTCACACCACTAAATATCAAAAATTATGAGTATCATCTAAAATGCTACGTTACAGCATCCATCTACTGGTTACATAATTAAAAAAGTGGGCGTAACTATCCTTCTTGAACGAATTTGACTGTATAAGTTGCTACCACTTTATTAAAACTATTCCAGAAATCGGAGCGTTGGCATCCCGGCAATTGCAGCGATGCAAACTGCACTTTCTGCAAATGTTTTAATAAATTGGTAGCGAATTAAAGCGTAAAACTTGTGGAATAAGGATAATTGCGTCTACTCTTTTTAAAATTGTCGCCACGTAATAATTGCAATAACGTTGCACTCCATACGATGCTTTGAATATTTGATATTTAGTGAGGAAAAATTTATTTAAGTGAATAATACTAAATAAAAATAGCTATAATTTTCGTTACTACTAGAAAATATTTGTTGACAAAGCGGAGCAAGTTGGCATTTCTGTAATTGCAATCGAATTAGTCCTTCACTACTATTTGGGAAATACTTCTTCAGAAAGAATAAAAGTTGACCGTTCAGCAAAGGTGTATAAATATTTCTTCATAATAATAAAAATAGAATATTAATAAAAATAGTTCAGTAGTAAAATAGCAAATTAAAATTATATTAATAAAAATATTTAATTAATAAATATAGCAAATTAAAAGTAAAGTATATTAATAAAAATAGTGAACTTATAAAAATAGATAAATTATAAAAATAGTAAATTAATAAAAATAAAGTTAAATACTTCATATTACTAACCACATTGTCTAGGAAAGTTTTTTTTTATCCATACTAGAACCAAAAATTGGAATAAGTGAGCAACCAGTTTTTTTGGTTTTGTAAGAAAAGAACTGTTAGGTTTCTCTCCCTATTGTTGTAATCTATTGGTACAATCTGTTGAACTGTATTACATATTTTAATAGAGTTAAAAACGATTTAGTTCATTTTAAACTTTTTGTTTAAATTTGAAACGTATAAGCACTTAGCAAAGCTTTCAAAGCTTAAAATTAATAAATTAGTAATAATAGTAAATTCATAAAAAGTTAATTAATAAAAATAATAAATTAATAAAACAGTCAATTCATAAAAATAAAATAATAATAAAAATAGTAAATTAATAAAAATAGGCAATTAATAAAAATAATTAATTAATAAAAACAGTAACTTAATAAAAGTAACGTTATATGCTTCATATTGCCAACTACATTGAATATTTTTTATCGATATTAAAAACTGAAAATGAAATAAGTAGGAAACCAGTTTTTATGTTTTTTAAAAGAAAAAAAAAAGAACTGTCAAGTGACTGTAATCTGTTGAACTTAATTGCATATTCGAATACAGTATAAAACGCTTTGTAAATTACAATTTATATACCAAACAAAATACTCATTGATCATCTTAAACTTATTGATTTAATTTTAAACTTATATTTGTATAATAATTTCGAATATTCTTTTACAGGTCACTCATCAATTTCCGCAGCGAAAAGAAATAAAGGATCGATCTATCAGCAAAGTTTCCTTAAGTAAGCACTCAACAAAGCTTTAGAAACTGCAGTTACAGTTAAGGAATGGGTCGGTGAGTCTAGTTTCCTTTGAGAGAGCTTACAATGGGAAAGAAATGCTTTCAAGAGTGGAAGAAATTCAAGAAACGGTGAAGGAGCAATCTAAGAGCATCAATGAGAAAAACTGTCACAAAGTGCAGAATAAGTTACATATATTTGAGTCAAATGCCAATGGAATCTTTGGGTAAAACCCTAAAAGTCTTAAATTGTTCAGAAGTATCTATGTAAGAATAAATGATCGTAAAAAAGAACAGCTGAATTACCATCTAGTAGAAAATGGAAAAAGAAAGGAAGATGGAAGATGATATATTGATGGTAAATTCGTCACAACGCAAAACACGTACTGTTAGCAAAATGATGAGTATATATAATTCAAAATAAACCTTCCTAAGATATATTCAAAATTGAAAATATATGTTTGAAAAAGTCTATATTTTAATTAAATTTAGCGCATAAGAAAGATCATTAAAAATATACCTAGTTTTTTTATTGGAAAAAATATAATATAAAACTATAAAAAATAAATGATCGCAAAAGAGTACAGTTGAATTACCATCACGTAAAAATGGAAAAAGAAAATATATGCATAAGAAAAAATAGATGAAAAGAAAACATAGTTACATAGTTAACGAATTGTTTCCGATTTAATTTTAAAAACGTTAAGAAATAGATCCTAATATAATTTTTTTGTTTTGTTTTATTGGAAAAAATCTAATATATGAGTAAATGAAAATATAATAAATAAATTATTGTGAATAGAACAGCTGAATGAACATCACGTAGAAAATGGTAAAAGAAAGGAAGATGGAAGAATATATATGGATGGTAAGTTCGTAACAACGGAAAAGACATGCTGCAAGAAAAATTATGTGTATATAGTATTCAAAATAAACCTTCCTAAGATCTATTCAAAACTTAAGATATACGTGTGAAAAGGAGTATTTGGAAATAATTTAATGCATAAGAAAAATGTTAAAAAATGGAAAATATGTAAAAAATAAATAAAATGTAATAAAAAAAAGATCGTAAAGGAGCACAGCTGAATTACCATCACGTAGAATAAATATGTAATAAATAAAAACAATTCATAATAAAATGATTGTGAGAGAGCACAGCTGATTTACCATCACGTAGAATAAATATATAATATAAAAATGAATAAAAAATATGATAAATAAATGATTGTAAAAGAGAACAGCTGAATTAGCATCACGTAGAAAATGAAGAAAGAAAAAAATATGGAAGAAGATCGCGTCAGAAAAAATAGATGAAAAAAAATATGTTTAAGAAATTTTTTTTTCAGATTTTATTTTAAAAATATTTACGAACAGAACTTTTTATTTGAAAAAATATAATATATAAATAAAAAAAATATAATGAACAAATGATCATAAAAGAGAACAGTTAAATTACCAGCACGTAAAATAAATATATAATATAAAATAAATGAAAAATGATATAATAAATAAAGGATCGCAAAAGAGAACCATTAAGTAGAAAATGGAAAAGACATGCTGTAAGCAAAATGATGTGTTTGTAGCATTCAAAATAAACCCTAAAATCTATTCACAATTGAGGATATACGCGTGAAAAAGTCTACATTTATAATAAACATAACTGCATAGGGCAAAATAGATGAATGGAAAATATGATTAACGAATTTTTCAGCTTTTAACTATTTAGTTTAACAACATTAATTTTTACAACAAAAGGTTTTTGTTTCCGCCATGTTTTAATGCATAAGTTGGAATTGTTCAATGTTTATGGAATTATAATAAATGTTGTGAAATATACTGAGATAATCCGAATAGATTTTTTTTTCATTGGAAAAAATATAATTTTATGATAAATAAAGAAAAGTATATAATAAATAAATTATCGTAAAAGAATTACCATCACACAGAACATGGGAAAAGAGTAGAAAATGGAAGAAGATATATTGATGGTAAATTCGTAACAAGTCGGAAAACATACTGTAAGCAAAAAATTGTGTGTATAGCATTCAAAATAAACCTTCCTATATTCGATTCGAAATTTAAGATATACGAGTTAAAAAGTATACATATAGAATAGAGACGAGGGGCCTCAGGTGATAGAGCTCTCGTCTCCCAATAAGGTGGTCTAGGTTCTAATCCCAGTTATAGTAGGATGATATGAATTCTGCATCCGGCTCGCATCAACTACAATGCTGACGAAAAATACCCTCAGCGGTAGTTAGATTAGAGTCTCCTTGCCGTTAGGTTTAACCATGGGAGGTTTCCATGGTTTTCCTTTCCATGTAACGCAAATGCGGGTTAACTCCATTAAAATTCCTCCACTAAGGCAAATTCCTTCCAATACTTGATTCAGGAATTCCCTTGTCTTCTGGATTGGGTTCAAAATTACAAGGCTACGGAGTTGAACATTATTAGTGGTAAACCAACGCCTCTTAAAACTGAAAGCCTCCACACGGTTTTTTATAGATAGTCCGATCAGACCACTATGAAGGATATCCACTTTCCGAACGAGTCATCTAATACAAAATCTAGTTGAAATAAGAAAGTGGTAGCAAGTATATGATAATTTGTTTTATTTATGAATATTATTGGTTTGCCTTATTCACTTGTCGACCACTACAGATTTAATTCTCAAATATATATGATAAATTTCTCTCAATCACTTTTATAAGAGGTTTTGGGTTCTTGCGCACAACTGGTTTACTTTTTAAACAGACTGCGCGGACTACTTATAAAAGACCGCGTGGAGGCTTTTTGATGTAGGAGGTGATGGGTAAACTCAAAACTGCATCGTCCGTTTAACGATGTTATAAAATATAAAATACATTTGAAATAAATTTAACGCATCAGAAAAAATAGATTAAAAGAAAATATGATTAACGATTTTTTTGAGATATAAAATATTTAGTTTCACAATATGTTTTTGCAACAATGAACTTACGTTTCTTCTACATATATTGCTCAATGTGGAATTCCTTACCACGCTCACGCTGGCGCGGGCCATGGGTGGCCCGCGCTAGATTGTCTCATCGGGCGGCGCGTACCACCGGTGGCGCACCGGAGTAAATACTGGTAACAAATAAATTTCATTTTTGAGTTTTTTTCCGGCAATAATAAAAATCCTTAACTACCAATTGTTTCTAACGGATGCAATTTTTATATTGAATTGCTTCTTCGCCGTAAAAAATTTTCTTACAGTGAATTGTTATTGTTGAGAATAGATTAACTTCTTCCGAATATTATCTAATATTGAAATAGTTCTTCTACCAGTATTTTCTCTTTTCCGTCCCGCTTTCAGGCCTGGGTGTGAACAGCCGGCGTGAACGTGTTAATTTAGGTAATTATAATAAATTGTGGAAAATATACTAAGACAATCAAAACCGAAAACTTTTAAATTTATTGAAAAAAAACCCGGAAAATTCTCCAAATTAGCGAACGTAAGGAAGATAGATCAATATAAACAACTAAAATATCGAGAAACTCCAAAATAAAGTATTCTTACAATTCTACTTACTAAAATGTTTGCTAATTACTAAGGCCCGGATTTTGATGACATTTGCATTTTTATGCATTTTTTGCATTTTTAGAAATTTTTTGTCCTTTAGAGCATTTTTTTAGATTTATAGGGCATTTTTCTTTAAAGTTTGGGGCATATTTTGCATTTTAAAGCATTTTTTAAATTTTTTGATAATTTTATCCAATTTTTATTATATTTTATCATTTTTCATTATTACACTGGCTTCCAAACAATGAAAAAAATCTCTAGGATATTAACAGGTGAAGCAACGTGTTTTCAAATTGAAGAAGAATTGTCAGTAAGTGAGACCGTCTTTTTCAAGTACGCACCAAGAACATCAGTAGACGTTGAAAGAAGCTTCTTCAGGTATAAAAATTAACTTTCAGACAAGAGACGCTCGTTTACATTTCAAATTATTAAAAAAAAAAAAATTAATAATTCAATGTAATTCTGATATTTAGTAATTTGGAAGTTGTTATATTCATTAAAGTTTCTATACAAAATGAAAATGTTTTAGAGTCAATATATTTTCCTTTTTTATTTATTTATTTATTTTTTTTTTGTTGTTATTTTAGGATATAAAACATATTTTTCAAACTTTAATGAACGTAGAACAAGTATTGCATTGCTTTATATTTTTTGAAATGACTCATAATAATTTTAAAGATTAAAAAAATTTTTTAGTTCAATATTTTTACTTTATTTAGGTCATGTCATAAGGCATTTTTAGCGCAATTTTCGCATTTTAAGGTCAGTTTTTGCACTTTTTAAGGGCATTTTTGCACTTTTAAAGGGCATTTTTTGCACTTTTTAAGGGCATTAATTGAGATTTTTTAGGTCATCAAAATCCGGGCTCTACTAATTACGCAATCTTAACATTTTAACAAACACATTTAACAACTTTCCAACTTTTTTATTTTGAATAGTATTAATTTAAGTATTTCTTTATTCATTAGCTTTGATTAATACAAAAAATAAATAAATAAATAAAAGCATGAAAGTTTTAAATTTTCAAAGTAAAAACAGAATATCAAGTAAATATATTCAATTTAGGATTTTTCTGTTAAACTTCTGAAAATAATTAATCTAAAAATGTTAATTTTAACGTTCGAATTTTGCGTTAATAGGAAATTATTTAATGCATCCAGATTATCTTGGAAACAATAACAGGGTTGCTGCAGCTAACTACTTTTCATAGCATATTTTTTCAGCCAACTACTGAAAGCGATTGCGAAGAAAGATTTTACTTTCAATATCAATAATTGAAATGTTAGTCATTGTGGTAGTTACGGTTGATTAATTAACACTAGAAAGACGGAAAATTAGTATATACCTATATTGCCCAAAAGTAGTCAAAATGACTGAATTGTGAATGCGTAAATAAATTTGTTTAAAATTAATTTTTAACAGTTTTTATAATATTTACAGTTATATGAATAGTTATTAGTAAATATTAATAATAAATAAAATTATATGTTGTACAAAAAGTCACAAAAGTCTAAGAAATTCTGTCATTATATAGATAATTGTTCTTCTAATTGAAATTAAACGCAGTCAAAATGACTTCCTTAGGCAATCTAGTGTTAAAGAGATATTAATTATCTCTATTAATTATTATTAAAGAGATATTAATAAAATTGAATTGGGTTTCTACCACTTTTTGGATTCTTAGTCGCCTATGGCATCCCTCTATTGAAATTATTTTCAAAAAAATAATTCTTCACTTTTAATATTTTTAATATTAGTAAAATTTTCACTTTATGTATTTATGGGAAAATTTATAAATAACGACCCAAATTTAAAAATAAGCGATATTGACATAACTCTGCAGAATTTTAGTAAAATTCGAGTAATCGAATAGAAATTTTTAAAAAAATTGAATATAAATTCACAGAAAGGATCAGGATTCTAGGAAGAGATTTATGCATGCATCATTTTAAATGAAAAAAGTGAAACTAAGGGATTAAAAATAGATGAGCTCAACTGAAATCCTAGAAAAATGCGGCAACAAGTACTAATTTTCTTTATATATAAATTCATAAATATTGACCTAGGTTTATTAATAAGCAATCTAAAGATAATTCTGCAGATTTTTTTGTAAAATATGGGTAATTGAGCAGAAAGGCAGAAAATCAAATGTTAATTCCCAGTCAGAGAAGCTGGATCAAGGTTCTGGGAAGAGATTTTTGCGTGATAAATTCACAGAAAAGATAGCTGGATCAGGATTCTCGAAAGAGACTTATGCGTGCTTCTTTTTAAAAGAGAAAAGTAAAACTAAAGGATAAAAAAATTAATTCAACTGAAATCCTAGAAAAATGCGGCCACAAGTACTAATTTTCTTTATAGATAAATTCATAAATATTGACCTAGGTTTATTAATAAGCAATCTAAACATAATTCTGCAGATTTTTTGTAAAATTTGGGTAATTGAGCAGAAAGGCAGAAAATCAAATGTTAATTCCCAGTCAGAGAAGCTGGATCAAGATTCTGGGAAGAGATTTTTGCGTGATAAATTCACAGAAAGGATAGCTGGATCAGGATTCTCGTGCTTCTTTTTAAAAGAGAAAAGTAAAACTAAAGGAAAAAAAAATTAATTCAACTGAAATCGTAGAAAAATGCGGCAACAAGTACTAATTTTCTAATATCATTTTTAGAATCATTCATAAATAATGACCTATCTTTATAAATAAGCAATCTAAACATAACAGTGTAGATTTTTTTTTTTTTTAAATTTGGATAAATGCATACAAAGGCAGAAAATCGAATAATAATTCCCAGTAAGAGATGCTGGATCAAGATTCTCGGGAGAGATTTTTGCGTGCTCATTTCCAAAAAAGGGAAAGTAAAATTAAAGGGGTAAAAAAGACGAAGTCAACTGAAATGCTAGAGAATGCAGCTACAAATAAATTCACTAACGAAGTATAGTTTCTCTACTTCACTCAAAGTGAATAGCTATAATAAAGCTCAATTGATGAACTATTAAGTTCCAAGAACATCACTAAGTAGAAAACTAATTCAGAAAACTGATTCTTTGTTGCAACTTTTGCTTTTTTTCTCCTTTTTATGGGTTTTTTGGAAGTAAAATCTGTTTTGAAAGCAGTTGATTGTTTCATTCATTCGAACCAAAAGGTTCACCCTGGTATATGGGAGGGACACAAGGTCAACATTGAATACCCATCCGATACGATCATTAGGGTGTTCTTCATTGTGCTTTGATTGAAAGCTTAATAAGAGGAAATGTTCTTATTTTTCTCGATCATGCATTAAAACTTATTTCAAAGAACCTCCTCGTTGCCTTATTTCAAAGAACCACAATAGCGTCCACGTGATAGTAAAAAGATCTTTATACGAAAGTGAAAAATTGAGAATGTCAACGCTGTGCACTTTGACAAGTGGGATATTTAACATAGTACAATACAAAATATTGCAAATGATGGTGCAGTAATACAGCATTAAGTAATACATTAAGTTATTCTCCGTTAAAATTCATTTCGAAAAATAACCTCTCTACAAACACGTTCACATTAAAGTTGAAAGATCATTGTTTAAAACTGAAAGATGGGGAATGTAAACGCCCGTGTACTTTAACTCGAGAATTATGTAAATATTACAATACAAAATATTGCAAATGATGGTGCAGTATTATAGCAAGTAATTCTCGCTTAAAACTTGTCTCAAACAATATCTCTTCCCCACAATAACCTCAAAATGATGGAAGAAAGATCATTGTGTAAAACTGAAAGATCTAAAGTGTAAACGCAAGTGCATTTACTTGTGAATTATTTAACATATTATAATGCAAAATATTACAATACAACATTTAACAAATGATGATAGAGTAATGCAGCATTAAAATTACTAGGAGAACTGGAAGGGAACTCGCAACGTATTTGTACATCATGCGTACAATTTCGAATGTCATAGAAAAGCATTGTTCATACAGAGTTGAAATAAAATGAGTAAAAAATGTTTGGAATAAAGTTCAGAAAATAATGACTTGACATATAGTCAATTGGGGGCAAAACTTTCCATTTTCAAATAGATTTTTAACAACACTGTAAATACACATAGTTGAAAAAGCCCTACTATCCATAGTATTACAGTATTAAGATATTTTTAAAAGAATTATAAAATGAAAATATGATTGAAAATGCTCCAATTATATTTATAATAGGAAACTACCATATTTTAAGGGATTATTGTAGAATTTTATTATAACATTTAAAATTTTGCTTCAAAATTTAATTTCATTATTTAAAATTCATTATGGATATGATTTCAAATATTTTAATGGCGGTAGTGAGTCAATATTTCAACAAAAAAAAATTTTTTTTTTATGTAAACACATTTTATTGTTCGTTAAATAAATACAGTTAATAAATAATTTGAACATAATTTAAATTTTTTTCTTAAACGGACAGCACTGAACATCCATTCTTCAACTTGGAAGAAGTGTTGTTTTTAACCTTACCAGGTGGGTACCTGCGTATCTAAGTCATAGAGGCGAGCAGCATTACTCAAGCCAGACTGCCACAGATACCCGTTCATAGAATGGGTCACAACAGAGAACAACATAAAGAGAAGCACCCATGCCCTAAACATGATTTGAACCCTCAACCATTAGCAATGCAGTCAGGTACGCTGAACTCTCGGCCAACTGGCTGGCAATTAAAACACGTGTCTAGTACACTTCCTAGCTATAGGGTTGCCACAAGCGAATAAAATTGGAAGAAGTGGTAAAAACATTTCATTCATTTTTTCTTGTTTACTTTCTTGTTAACTTAACATTTGCTTTCTTGTTAACATTTTGCTTGTCAGCTTAAATATTCCATTGCAACTACCACCATGTCATGCATTGTAAATTATTTATATTAAAGAAAATAATTTTAAAAGAAATTTGCAGTCACCGGCAGTAACTGAAAAAAATATGCTAGGGAAAAGTTGCTAATTATAATCTCTTTTAACAGATTTTTGCTTTTTATTAATCACCACTTTTTACATTTTCAGTCACCTGCAGCATCCCTGAAGCTCATAAAAGGTGCTGTGCTGGTTAAATTTTAACGAAACACCTGCATACAATCTTAAATGAATTTGCTTTTCCCTATCACTTGGAAAGCATTTTTTTCAAAAGCGTTAAAGTTGGCAAATATGTGATAGCATCTTGTTTTTAGTACTACTTTGATTTTCAAAGGTCGGAAAAAATGTTCAGGCATGAATATCCATAAATTTTGTTTCAAAAAACTTATTTTGTTGTCAGCAAAATTTTGCTTTTCATTGCCTGTTCCTCGAATAACTTAATTTAGAACGAGAGAGACTTGGCAGCTCAGGGTATAGAGCGTTCGCTTCCCACTAAAATGACTCAGGTCCGAATCCCAGTCGTGGCTGGTTGATACGAATTCTGCTCCTGGCTCGAACCAACCACAGTGCTGACGTACAATATCCTCAATGGTAGATGGATCATGAGGAATCACAATCCATTCGGGTTAACAGTGAGAGCTTTTCGTAAATTCTCTCTCCATGCATCGCAAATAAGAGTAAGTTTCACTGATAAGACCTCCGTGAAGTCTACTTTGTCAAAATACCTGAGCCAGGAGTTCCCTGGTTTGCTGGATTCGGTTCAAAATCACTAGGCAACATTGATAGTCATGAACTCTGAATTATGTCGGCTGTGTAAAAAAATAAAATAAAATTAACAGCAGGAAATGTTTTTTTTTGGATTTTTGAAAGTAGTCATGAAAATAACAAACAAAATCAGAACTATGATCATCTTTTTCATAATAAGGATTGCTCAAAGTTTCATCAACTGTGAAATATAGTCATATATTTCAAATTAAATGTATCTTACATTTGCTAGTTTATTGCTAAAACATGTAACATCCCGTAACAGAGTGACTCAAAAAAAAAATGTAAGAAATAAAATATTTAAGCAGAATAAATTGAAGGAAAAAGCAATTTAATATTATTAGGGATGAAATAAAAGCCACCCTTCAAACTGAGTCTTTCTTATCAGCTGAAGTAATATCGTCTCTCTATTTTCTTCTATCAAGTCTACCAATAAATAAATTGTCCCTTTTACTAACTGTGACGTTTCTCGCCACAGCAGTCACGGTCGAAGAGAAAAATTTCCTCGACAGGACGAAATACAGGATTAATCACCCAATAGGTATTAACACGAAGATCTCGTATATCTAAACCAGAGATAACGCAAAAGAATTAAATAAATCGGGAGATTAAAAACAGCAGTTTTAAGTTACTTTTAATAAACGTAACTTTGAGATAAAGGGTTTATTTTTAAAAAATTATTCTATAACAAAAATGTTTTTGTTAATGATCGAAATAAACTTGTCTAAATAAATAATGTGATTGATTCTCATGCATTCGGGAGCAATCTGTTTTTGAAATAGGACGCAAAATAATAATATAATTCCAACAATAACAACAATAAAAAATAATTAGAGATTAATAGTTGCGCAAAATTCACCTAATATAAGAATAATCAGCCAGTAGGTATCAACACCAAATTCTCGTATATTAAATTCAAAGATAAGGAAAACGAATAAAGTTACTTAGTAAAAAAGTTTTTCTTGAAATTAAGCAATTTTTTTAACACGTTCACGCAGGGTGTTCAGGCCTGAAAGTGGGACGGAAAAGAGAAAATACTGGTAGAAGAACTATTTCAATATTATATAATATTCGGGAGGAGTTAATCTATTCTCAACAATAACAATTCAATGTAAGGAAATTTATCACGGCGAAGAAGCAATTCAATATAAAAATTTCATCCGTTAAAAACAATTGGTAGTTATGGATTTTTATTATTCCCGGAAAAAAAACTAAAAAATGAAATTTATTTGGTACCAGTTTTTACTCGGGTGCGCCGCCCGATATGATAATCTAGCGTGGGCCAAGGGTGGGTCACGCCGGCGTGAACGTGTTAAATTGCTCCGAAACAAATAACAGTGGTATTTCAAAACCCTTTGCTTTTAAAACAGAAACAGCATATACTCATTTTTTTAGCTATGGGTACAGCTCGTTGTGCGCCAGGGGTCATGGAGTTTAAGTTTACACAAATTGTGAGAAATGGTATGGTTGTGGTAATGTGATTAGTATTGCACAAGGGTTGTCTTTACTTCTCAGAAAAGTTGGTAACTTTCAAGCTGCCACTGGTGATCGGTTCTTCACTATGACAGTTCAGTGTTTTAAGCACGGAGCCAAAACTATTGCAGTACATACTTTCAAAGGCATACAGAGAAATAATTAATTTTAAATTAATATTTAAAATGTAATACGGTTGTTTCTAAAATTGTAAAAAAAAAATATTAAGTAGTAATTCAAACTGGTTTGAAAAAATAAAATCTATATTTAAAATGATGCAGAGGAAGCATTCGGTATCTAAATACCGTGGTAGCTTAGTGGTAAGAGAATTTCACTCCGGTCCGGAGGGGTTGGGGTTTGGTCTTTAACTTCACTAAGACCCGCCGAGTACGTGCGATCTATGTACTCTAAAAATCTGTAAAATCTGCTATGTAGTGCTGAGAAGTATCAAAGGTAGAGAGATCTGGAGAAAATTTCCTTCCACTTCTGATCTATGTCAAAATTGAGGAAGTGGCCTAGCAACATTGTGAGGGCATGTCTTTGGATCAGAGATGTTTCCCAGACCTTTGCTTATAGCCCACTGTACAGCATTAGTGCGAAGTAAATAAAGTACCTACCTATGTTTTAAAATATAACTACAATGCGTGCTAGCTGAAAGCCTCTCTAGTAATGAGCATACTGTTTTAATCAACTAAATAAGGTAGGCTGGTAGGCACTTTATTTACGTCACACTAGATCTCAACAATGGGCTATCGGTGGCGGTCAGGGAAACATCCCTGAGGATGATCCGAAGACATTCCATTACAATTTTGATCCCCTGCAGAGAGAATGGCTCCTCCGCTTTGATTGCCCGACTATACTGTTCAACGTTGTGACCTCGTAATTTTGAACCCAACCCAGAAGACAAAGGGTATCCTGGATCAAGCATTGGAACAAATTAGCTTTCATGGAGGAAGTTTTGATGGAGCGAACTGCATTTGCGTAACACGAAGAAAAAAACCACAAAACCTTCCACAGTTAGTCCGAGGGGATTTTAACCCATGATCCGTCTACCACTCAGCATATTTTACATCAACCATGTGGTCAGTGCAAGCCAAGAGCAGATTTAGTATCAATGCGCCTTTGCTGGGATTCGAACCAGGTAACCAGGTGAATTATAAAATTTTTAAAATAAACTTATAAAAATTATAATGCTTTTTTAAAAAAAAAATATCATTAAGCGTTCCCTATCTCCCCAATAATTCCATAAATCAAATAGAGAAAAAGCATTATTTTATAGTTTGGCTGATGTTGTTGTAGTTGTAGTTTATTTACGTCGCACTAGAGCTGCACAATGGGCTATTGGCGACGGTCTGGGAAACATCCCTGAGGAAGATCCGAAGACATGCCATTACAATTTTGATCTTCTGCAGAGGGGATGGCATAGTTTGGCTGAAAATTTATACATTTTAGTGGTTGCTGAATCAGGAAATGTCCGTTGCTTTAAAGATACCTCTTTAATTTTAGTTGAACTACTGGATGCATTGAAATTAATCATCCTTTTAATTTTTCATCATTGCCCAGTCCCAAAAACTTTAAGCATTGTTTGTAAATTTAGTAATTGCAATCCTAACTCTTTCCGGAGCAGTACAGCCAGTCTGACCACACTAATTTAACAAATGTTGCAAATCACTAGAAATGGACAGCGGTGGCTCAGGGGATAAGAGCAAGCCTCTCAATGAGGTGAACCGGATATGATCCCAGCGATGGTTGTTGATACGAATTAATTACCCGGCATGCACCGACAACAGTGACGTAAAATATAAACAGGCCATGGGTTAGAGTCCCTTTGCTGTCAGGCTAACCGTGGTGTGTTTTCTTGGTTTTCTTCTCCATGCAAAGCAAATGCGGGTGAATTCCATCAGTAAGTCCCCCACGATGGTAAATTTCTCACAATATTTGATCCTGGTGTTCCCTTGTCTTCTGGATTGGGTTAAAAACTTCAATGGACGGGATCAAATGGGACGGAGTTAAATATAGTCGTAAACTCAAAATTTGGCTGTTTATTGAAGGTTATAAAAAAAAAGAAAACCATTAGTGATTTAAAACTGATTGGTTTTAAATATTAACACATTGCTGACCGATCATGAGTTAACTCGTGTTTTCGTGGCCAAGCGTTGGTGACCGGTCACGAGTCACAGCAATCATGTTAGCAGTGATCTCGTATTGACTACTTTAAAAAGTGGGCGTAATTTTCCTTACTTTTCAAGTTTTACTATTTAATTCTCTACCTATTTATTATAACTTTACGAAACCAGATATATTTGCAAAACCTTTGGCGTATCATTAAAATGCCACCACACAGTAGCAAAATTACAAAATGTTTTTAAATCAATGTATATTTCATGATGTATGGGATAGGGGCCGCTGCGCGGCCCAGGTGCCCAGTTATTTTAAATAAAGCAAGCAAGCGTATCATTAAAATATCCGATTATATCAACAAACTGAACGCAGACTTCTACAGGAAAGCCGAAAAATGTACAGCAGCCAACTTTAACCAGAACCTCTCTTTTGAAAATTACAAAAAGGATTCCCATCTAAGACCAATAGCAGCTTTCTACACATCAGACGCCTCATATCATCATCATCAGCACAAATAATAGCAAACCGGCATAGCTGAATGGATAACGCGCTCGACTACAACCCCACAGAACTCAAGTTCTACCCCAACAGTCATCATTTTCTCAAAGATAGCATCGGAATCATCCATCCTCTCAAACGCATCATCTGAATCAACTCAGTGGACGAATCATCGATCATTTTACATAACATCAACCTTCCAATTCACCCAGAACAACATCAACTGAGTATCATCCAACAGTGTTTCCCGACTAACTGAAAAAAGCAAACTCTGAACTCTAAATAGAACTTTAAAATGATTCAATAATTTCCTTAAAAATTCTGAAAGTAATAGCATAAAACCATAGTAATATAACCATGTAAAAGAAAACTACAACCTTAAACAACAAACAAAGCATGCAATATCTTTAATGTAAAAAGTTTTTATTATGTAATTATCTTTTCTTTTCTTTTTTCTTTTCTTGCTACCATAATGTTTCAAAAACCAAAATGTTTTTACACACTGTACATATTTTATGATGAATGGGTTAGGGGCCACTGCGCGGCCCAGGCACCCAGTTTAATTTTAATAAAAGCAAAGCAAAAGCGTATCATTAAAATAGAAAAATTGTGCAGAAATTGGAAAACAGCCGTCAATGCCGAAAAATCTGAGATCATAATCATACCAAAAAGAAGAATCAAAATAAGTCCTCAATGCAAACCAAAACTTTTCGATATTCAAATTCCAATAGTAAACAAAACAAAGTATCTCGGACTCACCATTAACAGCAAATTCACCTGGAGTGACCACATAAAAAATGCAATAGACAAAGCCACTGCAGCAATTCAACATCTCATCTACAATCAGAATGTTTCACTCAAAAACAAAAAACTGCTATACACTTCCATGATCCGACCCATTCTAACATATGCTTCTCCTGTTTGGGCCACAATTCTAGAACATCTTATAAAGAAACTGAACCAGTGCCAAAACAAAATACTCCGTAAAATCACCTGTGCCAGATTGTTGATTAGAAACTCAAACATTCACAAGGATCTCAAAATCCCGACTCTCTCTCAACGTATTTACAAACTTAATGCAGATTTTTACGACAAAGCAATCAACTGCAATACAGCTAACTTCAATTAAATATTTAAGTTTGAAAACTTTAAAAAAGACAAAAATCTTAGACCAATAGCTGCACACTTCACCTCTGACGCCTCATACCGAAACTATCAACATAAGTAAAAATCTCCATCTCTAGCATCAATAGTTCATAGCAATAGTTCAAAACATCAATAGATTACAACCTCATTTGCCTCAACTTGATACGAGACTTGAAACTTGAACCTACTACCTAAAGTTGACAATAAATTCACGGCCATCTTGACTATAGCAAGTTGCTTAGAATTATTTTCACTTTCTTTTCAATTAAACAATCAAGGTGCTTTCTCTACAATATCAGTCACCTCAGAGACCCAGATAACAAGCTGAGACAATTCGCTTATAATCGGAACTCTTCTGAAACTGAAAATACTGAGTCCACACTGTAGAAAAAGCAGAAAAGAGGAGACAGACAATCAAGTCGTTCCATCCAATCACAATGACTTCTTTGATGATGCAACAGAGCTCCAGAAAAAGAATCCACCATCGTTTTGATGGTCCCATCCAACTAACTTTGCATCACGAATGCTACTAGTTACTTACATTAAGGGTCAAACAAATCTCTCTATTAGCAACGAAGCCCCCGAAGTGGATTTTTCGAGATCTTTCCCAAAAGCTTATTCATTTACAATGCATGAACAAAAGAATAGAAATGGAGAATAAAGCATTGAAAGAAAAGAAAACACGTTCAGCATCAGACAGTAAAAACACTACAGACAAAATGCATCACATGACCGACGAATTTGAAATCTTGACAGTAGTTGGGATATTGATGATCATGAGCTACAACCGGGTACCTCAAATGGCTCCATATTCACCACTCAATTGTTCGCTGGGAAATGCAGCTATACAAATGGCGATGAGTAGGGATCGCCTAGAAACCCAGACTTTAGATACTGTTGCTTTTCCACTACTTCTAATTTTTTTAAAATTTTGTACCGTTTTTGTTTTATAACTGTCAATTCCGAAAAAGGCTTATAAATAAATATGTTAATAAAAATGTTAACGCAAATGTACATGAAAATGTAAGCAGAAAAACGCTGCCTAAAATAATCATCAAAATGTTAAGTAACGGAAAAATAACGGAATTCTAGAGTTATTGACTCTAGAATTCCGGCCGGGACATTCCCTGTCCAGGGATTCAGATTCTTTTGGTTCACGGCGGGACATATGTTGTCACATCAATTCAGCTTGTGAAATCATTGTTGTTGATGGTGCGCTGTTATGGGGACGTTTATGCGTCTCCAAGACCTTCAGCCTTTTAGACATTAAAGTTATTTTATCTAATAATCGCTTGGAGGAGAAATAACTGATCCCGGCAATGGGGCGCACTCAGACTGATTTTTTGCCGCATTGAAAGGTTTAAACAAGAAATATATAAAACAAACACTTCGCTTTTATTTCTGGCCATACCCTTCTCTGTGACCTGCGAAGCTCCGGTTTTTACCCCAGGGGGCAGGCGCGGCAGGAAGAGGTAGAACCCAATTTTAATTGTAATATAATTCATCATGTTTTTTCTCCTGCACGCGAAGCGTGTATACTATAATTTCCCCTTTCACTTTTGCTTCGTCTACTCTCTACTTCAAACAGATGAATGAGCTAGAGCCCCTCTCGTGGCTGGCACTCAGATAAAATCCGCAAATGGGAATAGGATTATAGTTTGTCTAAGCTAAGAACTTCTCCCGCCATGAAGTCTGAAGCCGTTGGTGCTATGGAAACAAGAATGGAGTATTTTAGGTAGCGAAGCTTCCCTCCTGGACTAACACAATAGAATTACTAACCTCCGGGACTAACACCAAAGATATTCCCTTTCTCTCGCCGACTCGAGCCCAAACCCCTCCGAAACAGACCCTCTACTAGAAATAGTCATACCATGGTCACCGCCACAGGTCCGGACAAATGTCTGGAGGAGTTCTTATTATAGACAAACTATGTATATTTACAATTTCTGATGTCCTGCTCGAATAAAACGTTCAATTAAAATTTGATGCTTCTGAAAGGGTTGAAAAAGAATATTCTTTCTCTGTTTGCTCTTTTGAAAGCTAATCACGAAATACTGGTCTGCTAGCTTTCCACGCTTTTTGCACAACTTTATTCTAGTGGTTATTAAGTTCATGTTTTAGTGTATTATTTTTTATTCATTTAAACTTATTTTCTACATAACTACATTTATATGATTTAAAAGTTTATATGCAACGACATTTTGTTCCAGCTCTTTCGTGGGAGAACATTTAAAATGTTGGTAAACCCAACAAAATTTCTGAAAGCTTTGGTTTTTAAATTTCTACCATTCTAAAAAAATATTTTGCTAAAACCGTAGTAGTTGGCAGGAGTGCGAGATATTGCCAATACTGTTTCTGCCAGGGGTCAAAGCGAGACGGAAAAGAGGAAAGGCTGGTAGTAAAACCATTTTACTTATTTTTTTTTCAAACTATTCAACAATATCTACATTATCTTAGAAAATAAGCAGTTTTATGTATAATCTAAAACTTTAAAAGAATACCTTGATAGTTACAGATATTTTACTTTTCTCAAAAAAAAAAATTGCTGAAATTAAATGTCTTATCAGTTTTTGCTCTTTTCCGTCTTGCTATATAAGGGCTTTCATCCATGAGTTTGAGGATAAAAAACGATTATGCAAAATTATATAAAACCATTTCATAACTAGTTTGTTATGAAGTGAAATAAGTTATAAAATGCTAAAATGCCTATGCCTTGTACTCGTTTTTGGTATAGTAGTTCTTAATAAGTCTTGGTCAGGTATGTTAACTGCTCCACTCTCTGCAAATATTACTTAGAAGAAAAAAACAGAAATTAAGAATAGCATATAACAATAATTCAAACAAACATGTTTTTTTTGTTTCTTTATTTATTATACCACAGATGCCAAATGCTCCATTTTCTGAAAAAGTTTTAATATATTGGTAGCGAATTTAATAACAAAAATTGTATGATAAGAGTTACGCCCATTCTTTAAAAATGTCAGCACCAGATAACTTCAGAAATGGCAATTTGCTCCACTATGTAAAAAAAAAATTGTCCTTGTCTAGTGGTAGTGAAACTTAAGCTACTCTCAGTTTAATATTACTAATTTTAAGTAATTTTTCACCACTTCAGATTAAAAAATCAAACTTTCACACGAAATGCAACTTTATTGCAATTATCTAGTGGAGACGTTTTCAAAAAATGAGTGCAATTATCCTTTATCTGCAGGATTTTTAAAACTTTTGCAGAAAGCGGAACAGTGTGTTGAACCATGCATTGCAATAAAGTTGCATTTCATATTATACTTAGAATTTTTGATACATAATGGAGGAAAAATTACTTAAAATAAAATATACAAAACTATGAATTACTTAAATTTCGTTATCACTAAAAAATATATTTAAATAAAGCGGAGCAAGTTGGAATTCCTGTTATGCCATCACCTCCTATGTCAGAAAACATCCACCCGGGTTTTTATAAGAAGTATGCGCAGACTATTTAAAAAGTGAACCTGTTGAGTGCATGAACCCAATTTCTATTTTAATAGCAATTAAGAGAAATTTATAATACATATTTGAGAATTGAATCAGCAGTGGCTAACAAGTAAACAAGACAAACCAATTATAATCATAAATTAAATACATTTTTAGACATATATTTACTATCACTTTCTTATTTGTACTACATTTTCTATCCAATGGCTCTTTCGTAAACTGGTTTACCTTCATAGTGGTCTGATCGGACTACCTAAAGGATACCGTGTGGATACTTTTGGTTTTAGGAGGTTTTGTCTTATACGTCTGAATTTCTTTTTTCACTTATTTAGAGCATTTAAATAAATTTAATTTTAACTTGAAATTAATTTAATGTTAATACTTTAATAATAAAGTTCTAATGTTTAATAATAATATTCTTAAAAGCTGCAAAACACTTCAACAAACAACAATGCTGCGAACATTTTTCTAAATTCTCTTCGAACTATTCAAAGGAAAAATAAGTTTACCTTTCATCATGGAAAAAAAGCAGAAAAATCATAGATTGGATTACATCAAAAATTCCTTTTGAAGATCAAATACAGAAAGCAGCATTATTCACTATACGAACTAGACAGTTCAATCGCATTTAATATAATTCAGATTCCTCCAGAAAACTTTTTATTTTCATTTTGTGGAGTTTACTTTTTCGGATAAATATTTATTGTATTTTATAAACATTTGGAAAAAATTACCATCTGTCCTAGTTATTGAATTATTTTCACTCCCTAGTTTATATTTTCTGGAATAGTTTAGAAAAATATTTAAAATTCAAATAAACAAGTTAAGATTAAATTGTACCTGTCAGTTGCATTATTACCTACCGTATCAAAATTCTGAAAGATATTTATTTTGCACTTTTTGACAAGAAAATTTTAAGTCTTATTATATTTAAACTTACTAGAAGCTGTGAAATAGTTTATAATGAACACTTGTAAAAATGAAATAACCTAGAAATATGTTTTATACATAACTTCCAATATTGAAGTAGCCTATTTTTTCTTCTGACATA
The DNA here is from genome assembly GCA_949128135.1 of Parasteatoda lunata. Taxonomy (NCBI): domain Eukaryota; kingdom Metazoa; phylum Arthropoda; class Arachnida; order Araneae; family Theridiidae; genus Parasteatoda; species Parasteatoda lunata. Next base: position 23,117,051 of record OX421981.1, on the reverse strand, counting down.
ATGAGATTTTGTTTATTATATTCTTAACGAGAATAATGATTTTAAAAATGTCTAAAAGTGATTAACTAAGAAATTTCCAAGAGAGTATAAAATTTTTGGATTAAGTTCTGAAATCCATGTCTTTTATATAATTCCTAAAAGTTTTCAAAAAATACTATATCTTTCCAGACCTGCATTTTTATTATATTGCATAAAAACTAAATATAAATGCATTTTTCCCCCCAAATTTCTATTTTTTGATAAAATATGCTGCTAATGTTAATAAACATAAAGGTAAACCTTTTTTTTGCAAAGAATTTATTGTTAAATAACTGTTAACAAAATCAAATTTAAGTATCTTAATAAAGATCCTATTTGCTTAGAAAATCACTGGGGCATTTATAGTTTGTCTACGGTAAAAACGCCCCCCGCTACAAAGTTTGAGGCCGTCTGTTGCTATGGAAACAAGTATAGCGCATTTCTGGAAGAGTAGTTTCTCTTCGCTTTGTTTATTTATTTTCCCGTCCGGCAAGTCTTGAATATAGGCCCTAATTTTGAAGTGCTTGAAACATGTCGACTTTTATTTCACATTTGTTTATTTTTTTGAAGCGAATGAAGTTTCTAACCACATAACGAAGGAATTGATTTAAACACGAAGGATTTAACAAGCAGTCGATAATTTTTACTTTGAGTTTATTTTTTAAATCTAACAAACTCTAAAAATTGAATTAGAGAAGCTACGTTTAGAAAAGTTTTTTTCTCAAACTATAGCAAAATTTTAAAAAAAAGTATTTAAGAAAAGTTATTTTTGTCAACCAAAAAATTTTCAATTTTACTGAAATATATATGGGTCGAAAGCATCGGAATTTGTTTTCTTTTAAATAATACAAGTTAAACTATTCTGATTCCTATAACTTTGGGGAATCGGAACTGACTTTAGTCAAGGGTATCTAAAACTGGAAGATAATTTTCCTTGCTTACTCTATGCCATTTGTTCTTGAATGGTGTTTCGTGGAACTTTGGGATTCCGTGTGAGTTTTAAAACATCTCTGGTTATGTTTAGATCCAACCTGTAATTTATAGTTTATTTAATATTTCTGTTGCCTTTATAAAATTACTTATGCAATATAGCAATAAAGCAGAAAGAACATTTTTGAAAAAAAAAAAAAAAAAAAAAAACATTTTCAATAACAATATATTGAACGAGTTATGAAAAGAACGAGCATTTATAAAATAATGAGTTAGTATTTCCTATCATGCTTTTCAAATCAAAATAAAATATCTAAAGTTGTTAATAATAAAGTTATTAATAAGTGGCTAATTTTATTAATTTTCAGTTTATGCATATGCACGAAAAATGAATTCATAATTAGATTAGATATAGCACAAGCACTGAAAAGTTAACTGTTGATCATAAAACTTAATTTAAGATTGTTAGTGAAAAAACAATGAAAAATCTTCATTCCTGTGATTAAATATTTTAAAAATAGTCTTTTTTTAGTTATAATGTTCACAACTGCCTAACTAAACTTACTTGTAAAGTCGGGTTTCACGAAATGCAGGGTTGTTTATTTAAGGTTCCGTTAATAGGAACAAACTGTGTACCACTGCCCTAAACGGTACCGAACATGGCCAAGGAATACAGTCTCCATCAGGAAGGAAGAACTTCCCGTGATGACCTATATTACGCCGTATGTGGAGTTTAAGATTTAAACAATCATCAACGAATTTAATCAGTGGCCCATATTTTATAAAATGGTAGACAATTAAACACGTTCGGAATTTTTGGCAATTTTAATAAACTTCTTTAAGCCTCACCACGAAAAAGCTCGGAAGAAGTGACTTTTATTTTAAAATTTTGAATCATCTGCATGAAGTGATGTGGAAAATAATTTTAAATCGAATTTATGAAACAAAGAAAATTAGCTTAGTTACAACTAGAAGAAATTTCACAAAGCAGTACCATTACCTCACGCTTACCTTTATTGTCTCACATTCCAGTAAACATTGCCCTTAATTGACATTTTCTTTTGCATTTTTTGAAGTAAAAGAGAGGAACGCACAAACATATGTAGAAAAATAGCTTTACATCCACATTTGATTCAATGAAAAAGGTGGAAATTTATTTTGATGTTGTTGTCGTAGGGTATTAAGGCAACGCCTCCTACAACTGAAAGCATCCACACGTTTTTTTTTATAGGTAGTCCGATCAGACCACTATGAAGGTAAACCAGTTTACGAAAGAGCCCTTTAATAGGAAATCTAGTAAAAATAAGAGAGTGGTAGCAAATATATGTCTAAAAGTTTGTTTTATTTATGAATATGATTGGTTTGTTTTATTCATTTGTCTACCACTACAGATTCAATTCTCAAGTATATATGATCCATTTCTCTCAGTCAACTTTAGAATAGAATATGGTTTACATGTGCACAACCGTTTCACTTTTTAAATAGTCTGCGCGGACTACTTATAAAAAACCGTGTGGAGGCTTTCTGATGTAGGAGGTGATGATTAAGGTAACGGAGTGCTATTGTTCTTGCTTCCCAGAGTCTCCATATACCACCAAGAATTGGATTTCAGACACTCCCATACGTCATAAACGTTTGTAGGTCGTATCCATTCATACATCCTTTTATTTATCGACAGACCTTTATTTATCGCAATTTTGACCTTAAACAGAGAACGATCAATCTCCAATTCAGTAGCCCCAGAGGTATAATTCGCTATGAGAACATGGAGGTCTTTGTGATCAGACAGATTTAACGTAAAACAGTCACCATAACGGCCGGCTAGATTCGAACACCCATTCGCACGAAAGTGAGTCCAGCGCCCTGCCAACTAGGCTATCCCGGCCACATAATTATATTTACATCGGCCTTATAAAGGGTAAATATTGTTATGTTGGCAGAACTATCTTATATTTGCAAAATAGAGTCCTACTAATGAAATTCTTGCGTTAATTTTCTTTTCGTCTGAGAAACATACCCATGTTTTTAAATGCTGCTATGTAATGTTTTTTTTTTTTTTTTTTTTTTTTTTTTTTTTTTTTTTTTTTTTAATAAAACAAATTTTTCATAAAAAAAACAGTTTTTTGTATTTTAATGAAAAAAATGAGTTAAAAGCATATGAAAAGACGTGTTAGTCATACAATTAGATGAATATTGAAAAAAAAAAATTTGAAAAGAATTAATTGATTTTATTTAGTACTATTTTTTAAATATGTATAGGGGGGGGGGTAGAATATAGGATTTTTTAGGTAGAATATTTTTCGAGAAAAGATCTTTATACTATTGTAACAAAGATATTTGATAATAAAATGTTTTATTTTTCCGTAAAATAATGGAAGATGCAAGAACTCATCTCTTATATTAATGGAAAAAAGAAAGAAAAACAGAAAAAAAGCTCAAATACTTTGTATCAGTTTCACAAAACGATTACAATTTCTTTGGATAAAATGGATAGATATTATCTTCACTACGTGCTTTGAAATGTGAAATAAGGAGATAATAAACTTATCTATTTTTCTCAGAAATGCCGAGAAATATCTGCTGAACTATTCAAATTATTACTTTTTTTGACTTTATGGCTGACTATTTTTACAATTTCTGCCAAAAAAAGAAAACAACACTCCACGTAGCATTTGATTTCTGGGAAAATAATTAGATGAACAGAAAATGTGGCCAATTTTCCTCTTTACTTCAAATATATTCTAATATGTAAATCTGTAATCCAATTTTCATCATTAAATCTAATTTATCTTTTTTATGAACCATATTTAATTTCCAATGCTTAAAAGAAAGTCATCAGAGACTTATAATATCAGAGTGATTTTAATACAATGCAGTGTATAAATTTTCATGGTTTTAAAAATAATTCCATTCTTTTTTTACAAAATACATATTGCTAATTATTTATTATTATTTATTTAACTTATTTAAATTATATATTCTGGCACAATTTTGTTTTATTGTTTCATTTTTACCATTAAAGGCTTTGAAAATAATATTAATTTGTTTTACAAAATGCATACTACAAATTATTTATTATTATTTGCTTTTACTTTATTTGAAATACATATTATAACACTATTTCTCATCATTCAAGTTACGAAACTGTTGTTTGACTTTTCTTGCTTTATTTATCGAAATTTCTTTAGCAAAATTAAATACAAAGAATAAAAAGCGTATTTTCATTGAAGAAATAGTGATTTTTAGCCGAAACTTAAGCAAATGTGCACCATTTTTTTTTTAAAAAACTCAAATTAGTTTGAATGTATAAAAATACAAACATGCATCTCTCATCTAAAAATAAAACTGGAGAAATAAATAATATTATTCATTTTTATATCTAAAAGCCTTTATTGTTTCGAACGTAATTCTTCCGTGTGGTTTTCAAACTTGGCAACTTTTGATCTTTCCAAGAATGATTTTCTTTGAGCTATGGTAGCCCAGTAGTAAGATCGGATCGTCCAGTATGGTAACGGATCTACAGGTATGGAAATCGTTCCTCGACTCCACTATGACCCACCGAGTATATGTGATATACATGCTCGCAAAATCTTTTGAATAAGAAGTTCTGTAATCGTTCACAGAGTCGAACCAATGGTACAGGGATTTGTAGGAAATTTCCTTCTCTTCCAGATCTATGTCTAAATTGAGCCTCATGAATCTGGTGCTGCCATCTATCCTTGGGGTTCTGAGCCTAGACGTGCCTTCACCTTTGCGGTGCTATCTTGTCAAACGAAAAGTGCACCTTCCTGACTTGGTTCGTAAAAGGACTATGGCTGATAAATATTACGTGTCAAAAAGCAAATAGAAGCAACAGCATTATAGTTTTCAGTAATGGGATAATGGGTTTCAATGGCAAAAAATTAAGAATAGGAAAATCAAATTTAAGCAAAGATATTTTAATGTTTTTCCAATATTTTACCCGTCCTATGATAACTGTTTATTTATTTACACGTTTATCTAAATCATACGTAGGGGTGGTTCAAATATTTATTAATTCTAGTTGCTGTCATTCTAAATATAAAAACAAATTCTTGTGGAAAATGCCAACGGATTGGGATTGGCTGCTATGGAACAGAAATGTAAAACTGCATATTTTATACACTTTCTGGTGTTGAGTATATATATATATATATATATATATATATATATATTGTAGGGCCACTGGTGACCAGAACTGAGTTTCTTCGTAGTGCCACGAGGCAAGATTATTAGAAACACATAATTCGAGTAAATTTTTAATTTTTTTATATAATTATTGTGAAGGAATTAATGCAATAAGAACACACAAAAATAGTTTCATTAATATTCACAGAGATGCTAACTTTCTCCGGACGGCGAATAAATATTTTCAAGCTAGGTTAATAAATTTAATTTAGTCGATTTTTATCCACCACTATTTCTAATATATTCGTAGGCTTATATAATTCAACCTTTTTTTCTGATACATCATTGGAATTATAAGAAAATTTGTTTTTTTTATGGTGAAGGCAGATTGTGATGAAGTGAAGTGAGTCCTTGATTTGGATGTGAAGGGTCAAACTGTGAAAAAGTGGAATACCAAAGATTGATGCGTATTTTGCGATTACGAATACGAGATCGTGAAGGAATTTGGACCCAAATCGACGTGAAAGCATGCTGCTCTTATGTGTAAGTTGAATCGCCATTGATATTCACTGATAATTTGTGTTAATGAGTATTGTGCTGTGATGAGTATTGATGACGTGTTTTTATGCCACGTATACAACAATTGAAATAGTAAACATATCTCCGTGAACTATTATTTAAATTGATTCATTTGTGCTACAACAGTGATACATAAACATGTAAACTGATTCCCTAAATACAGTTTCATAGTGCGAGCTGCACTATTTTATTTTCTCACCAGCATAAAGTGTATGCTGAGCTACAATTTTACTTTCTATATTACTGGATATAGTTTTCGAGCAGCGGTAGCTGCATTATTTTAAAGTAAGTGCAAATAAACTGTATTTTATAAACTTTATAATTCAATCTCTGTGCTTACAATAACATAATGTCCAATACTATCAAAATCAGTGAAAGTGCGGTTCCCAGCTGGGTAATGGACACCATGGATTTACTTAAACAACAACTCCAACAACAAACTGAACTCAATAAATCTTTATCTCAGCAATAAAATGACATCAAAACGATATTTGAAATTAAGATGTCCGCATTGCAACATAGTATCGATAAACTTCAAGCTGAAAATGACGAACTAAAAAAAGAAAATCGACATCTACAAAAAATCAACAAACAAAATGCAGAATCAACAATCACAATCCCTGATACACCTACAACTCCAGTAACAACATCACCAAAGAGAAGTAAAAACCGAAAGAAAACAACATCTAAAAGCAAAACAGAACAACAACAATCTACAAATAATAAGAATAACAACGAAGTGATCAAAAGAAATAGATCTTCCAGCACAGATGAAAAGGAACCAGCCAGTAATAAAAAACTGTTAACTCAAAAACAAACTGCAAACCCAAATATGCCAGCAGATGGAGACACCATACACCAACCTTCAACAAATACCACCCCACCGCAACGTCAACGTGAAGTAACGACTACACACTACGAACCTGAAAAAAATACTATTAATCAGCAACAGGACACCAGCGATGAAGAAGAAATGGATGACAATGAGGATTATCAGTGTCAAAGACCCAGCAAACCAAGAATACCACCAATAATAATAAAAGATAACAATGTAAAATGGATGCAACTTAAACAAACTCTACAAGAACAGAAAATTACAGGATTCGAAGGTAAACACACTGGGGAATACCTTAAACTGCATTTCTTTGATATAAATATGAGGCGTCAAGCAATAAAATATATTAGATAATTTACAAGTCAAATATCACACCTTTCAACTGAATGAAGAGAAGCCATTAAGAGTTGTTATTAAAAGTATTCCAACAGACATAACCTCAGATGATGTACACCGAAACTTAATCAATTATGGATATACACCAAGAAACGTCTCTCAAATGAAAAAATACTCCGATCAAGGCATTATAAATCTACCACTACACATCATAACTCTAGATAAAACCAAAAGTAACAAGGATATTTTTCATCTTACACGTTTTATGGATCTCGTTGTCACTGTATCAACCTACAGAGAGCGCCGTGGATTCACTCAGTGCCACAGGTGCCAACAGTTCAACCATGTGCAGGCATCCTGTCGGCACACACCAAAACGTCTCAAATGTGGCCAGGAGCACCTGACTCATCTTTGTAAAAAACCCAGAACAACACCAGCAACATGTGCCAACTGTGGAGGTGCTCATCCTGCAAACTATAGACAGTGCCCAAAATATCCAGCTTCCAAAACCATCATCAACAATAGACCTAGCTACTCAAATCACAGAAATGCTCCTGGCTACAATAACTCCAATTCCAACTCTTATGCAGATATTATAAAGTCATCAAACCAAAAAAGCACCAACACTCTACAACTTGACACAACAACAATAAAAGAAGCCAGATCATTACTTGCAGAATTAAAGCTCTTTGTAGGATTTATGCAGGACAACGAGAGTTTTAACATGTTCAAAAGAATTCAAAAAGCAGCCCAATCAAACCAACAAGAAGAAGAAGATGAATATTAAAGTAGCACAAAAACCTTTCATCAACATATATTTTTGGAATGCCAACGGAATACTAGCAAAACCGCACGAACTAAAAAATTTTATTTTAGATCACAACCCGGACATCCTTATAGTTACAGAAACTCATCTCAATCCAACCTTCAGCTTTACAATAGCAAACTATAAAACATATAGATGTGATAGAAGGTACAGAGGAGGCGGCGTAGCACTACTAGCAAAAAACAGCCTGATCAAAACAGAATATAACTCTACAGATGACAGTGGCTATGAGCAAATATCAATACTTCTAAAATATCAAAATCAGAACATCAAAATCACAGGTATCTACAACTCACCAAGAAATAAACTCACAGACGACGACCTAAGACTCCTATTTCCACCCAATCTGCCAACAATTGTAGCAGGCGACTTCAATGCTAAACATACAATATGGGGCTGCAATAATTCTAACCATACTGGAACTCTGCTTAGAAACCTCATCATAAAATATCAACTTACCGTTATAGCTCCTACTTCTCCCACATATATTCCGAATCTACTCAACCACAGATCTGACATTCTAGACATTGCAATAACCAACATCCAAGTCCCCATGGTCGCCTGCACCCTAAACCACCTGTCATCTGACCATCTGCCTGTACAATTGCTCGTCGGGCTAACCATCAAACACTTTGAAAAACCTAAACTGAAAACAGACTGGAATCTTTACAAAAACATACTCACCATTAACAATAGCAGTTTACCAACCCTAGAAGACGAGCCTACAATAGAAACATATATTCAACAAGTACAATCCGAAATCCTAGAATCCTATAAAAGATCAACAGTTGAAACCAAACAAATTGCTCATCACTACAGACTCCCACTTGAAATTAAAAACACCATCAGACTTAGAAACTACTACAGAAAGCGGTATCAACGAACAGTAGATCCTTCATACCTCAGTGAAATCAGAAAACTTAATAAACAGATTAAAAAACAAAGTAAGAAATACAAAAATCAACTCTGGCAAAACAAAGTCGCCTCCCTCTGTACCAATGATAACTCAGTCTGGAAAATGGCAAAATTATTTAAAACAGCACCGCAAATAAACAGACCAATCAACGGACCAACTGGCACAACATACTCAATAGAAGAAAAAGTAGAAATATTTGCAGATTCCCTTCAAAACCAATTTTCGCCAAATTCAAACTCAGATCTAAATCACCATAATTCAATCACCGAAAAAGTAAACAACTTCCATGAAGCTCATCCTATACCAGAAACAATAGAACCTACAAACAACGAAGAAATCTGTAATATCATCCGAAACCTAAAAAACAATAAAGCTCCAGGTGAAAACGGAATAAAAATATCATGATAAAACTGCTACCACCAACCTATATTCAGAAGATCACACATATCATCAATAGCTGCCTTGCATTAAATCACTACCCTCAAATCTGGAAAAATGCATCAGTTATTCTATTTCTCAAGAAAAACAAAAATCCAAGTTGCCCTGAGAGTTACAGACCAATCAGCTTACTAAATATAATTGGCAAAATCTATGAAAAAATAATTTACAACAGAATCAAGCCACTTTTAACAGCCCTTCCCGATGAACAATATGGATTCCGACAAAAACTAAATACAACCAAACAGCTACTTCGAATAATAGACTACGCCGGAAGTGCAATAGTAAACAAAGAAACAATAGTTTTCCTAATGATCGACATCTCAAAAGCATTTGACAAAGTATGGCACACCGGTACAATATTCAAACTAATGCAACTAAATTTTCCTCCTGGACTCATCAAACTTCTATCCTGTTATCTCTCAAACCGAACATTTCAAGTGATTATCCAAAACTGCATCTCATCAAAAAGAAACATCTTAGCCGGAGTACCTCAGGGCAGCATACTTGGACCAATTTTATATATACTTTACACCTATGATTTCCCTATAAAAAAAAGCAGATTACAATAGCATTACAGCCTTCTACGCAGATGATACTGGTATAATAATCAAATCCAGAAATCCAAACTTAGCTCTAATAAAACTACAAGAACAAATAGATGAAATAGAAGACTGGTGTAGAAAATGGAAAATAGCCGTAAACGCCGACAAATCACAAATCCTCCTCATACAAAAAAGAAGAATTAAAATTTCACCTCAATGCAAACCGAAACTGTTCAACATTCAAATTCCAATAGTTAAGAGAGCAAAGTACCTTGGACTCATAATTAATAGCAAACTCACTTGGAGCGACCATATTAAAAATATAATAGACAAAGCAAATGCAGCAGTTAATATCATCCAACCTCTCATCTATAACCAAAATGCCTCACTAAAAATCAGAAAATTACTATACACCTCTATGATCCGACCTATACTTACATATGCTTCACCTGCCTGGACTACTATACCCGAACACCTAATGAAAAAACTCAACCAATGTCAAAATAAAATACTCAGAAAAATCACTCGTGCCAGATGGTTCATACGTAATTCAAATATCCATAAAGATCTCAAAATTCCGCTTCTATCCGAATATATATATAAATTAAATGCAGACTTCTACGATAAAGCCATAAAATGCAGCACAGCCAACTTCAATTAGATTTTTAACTTCGAGAACTATAAAGAAGACGAAAAACTAAGACCAATAGCCGCTCATTTCACCTCCGACTCCTCATACAACAACTACCAGCATAAGTAATAGTCATCAATTCCAGCATCTATAGTCTACATCAATAATCCAAAGCATCAATAGCATCAAACACTTTACCAATACTGAAATCCTGACTTATGTTACTTCACGTTGACAATCAAACCACAGCCATCCACAGTTTAACAGCAAGTTGCTCTTATTATTTTCATTTTCTTTCAGTTATACAAGCAAGGTGCTTGTCTCCCAGTAACAGCCACCCCATAGACTGCTGAACTCAAACTGTCTTTTATTTTAACTTTTTTTTACTTCATGATATATGGGATAGGGGCCTTCTGCGCGGCGCAGGTGCCCAATTTGTATAAATAAAGAAAAAAAAAGAAAGACTGATACGTCATTGTAAATATATATATGTGTGTGTATATATATGCTTACGTATATATTGTATTTAACCCAGACCTTCCTTAATAATATCGATCATCATAATCTTCATGATTATTTTATTGTATATTGTTTATGACTACATTTTATTATACCCCATGCCACTCAACATTTCATGATTGTCTATGTCACACGAACCCCCTTTCGACTTTTTGGTGCTGAGCACCACCTCTTCCTCCCATCTCCATTCCTCCTCACTACTCCTTATCATCGAGTTTTTACTACAGATGAATCGGTTAATGCCGCTTCGCGGCAGCGCACCGAGATTTATGTGATTTCTACCATTCTACCATTCTGATACGTCATGCTAAACCTTTTGAAAAACTAGCAAAATCTGTCTAATTTGCAAATTTAGTTTGCAGTTATTTACCGTTTTGCCAGACTGGCAAGCCACCTAAAATTAGCGTGGCATTAAACGTATCAACACATTGCTGACCGGTCACGAGTTAACTTGTGTTTTCGTGGCCAAGCGTTTTATAATAGTCTTGTGGTGACTATTTTAAAAAGTGGGAGTAATTTTCCTCTTTTTTTAAGTTTTACTATTTAATTCTGTACCAATTTATTATAATTTTACGAAACCCGATATATTTGCAAAACTTGTTGTGTACCATTATACGTAGGTGATTGATATACTTTTTATCATACGAAAAAGAAATATTAAGAATTGAATATTAAATAAAAAATTTGTAAAATTTATTTAGATTGTTTTACTTCCACATCCGCTTTCAAAAACAATAGCCGGGCACATGGGGCAATTTTCATAAAAGTTGCCAGTCAGCTATGTGGTAACATTGCCTAACTTTATTTAAATGCTACGATAAATGGAAACTTAATGTCTGGTCCTAGATTTTACCGGCAAAACCTTGTTTTACCTAGAGTGCCTTCAGTGAACAAGAGTGGCGTCAATCGAGGTGAAAAGCAAAACTGCGCAGGCGCATAACCATCGGGTTACCAGAAGATAGGTATTAAATCATGGGCTTCCATGTTTGGCAGTGTATTTCTCGAATTCGTTTTTTAGGGGATGGGATGGAAAATGTTTTTTTCTTCTCCTAATCGATCATTTCATTAAAACAACGTAATATCTTTAAAGTTTTTAACTCGTAATTGATTGACTTTTAAAAAATTGCTTAAAAAATTGTTTTCTACATTGAAATTTTTTTGAAAATGAAATTAATATTTCAACAAAATTCTATCCTTAAATATTAGTATCATAAATTTAAAATTTTATTTTTCAGTAATTAAACAAAAATTAAAATTAAACAAAAAAAAATTAAACAAAAAATTTAAACAAAAAAATAATTAAACAAAAAAATTAAACAAAAAAAAAATTTTTTTTTGAGAAATATATTTAAAGCTTGTTTTTTACTTAAAAACACAATATATCCATATAAATGAATAAATAGACATAGAATTATTGTTTTAGTATAAATTAATTTATTTTGTTGTGCATGGGCAAGTAGTTTAAAATTTTAATATTAAGAGAGTATGTAATTTAAAAAATAATTATTTCTTTTCTTGAGGAGGACATAAATTGCCCTCATTAATAACAGTGAATTTTAAGTATATGATATTAAGAATGTTCAATCAATTAATTATAAAGAACAATTTTAATTATAAAAGAAAACAACAAAACATATTTATGGCTTTTTAAAACAAACAAACCAATACATAATAAAAGACTTAAAATTAACAAAAAAATTCACATGTCACTATTCCAATTATAGTATTACATTAAGATACAGGTAAAACGGAAAATAATTTAATTATAAAAGTAAACAACAAAACAAATGTAAGGCTTTTCAAACCAAATCTAAATATAATAAAAAACTTATAATTAACACACCAAAAAATTCACATGTCACTATTCTAGTTTAAGTATTACATTATTAAAGCTTCCATAGTTAGATAATGACGTGATTTTTTATGGTATTAATTGCATAAACTAATTCGTTTTGACATTGAATTGCAAAACATTATGTTTTATTAATAGCTAACTCTCTTACACTAATTTTAAATTTAGTTTCAGTAGAACCATAGTATGAGTTTACAATTTTTTTTTAATTATTGCAATAGATACAATTAATAAAGATACAATAGCTATATATAAACAAATGCATAAAAAATTTTACACTACCTATTTAGACATATAAAAATATTGAAAATTCAGCTCTAAGATCACCTTCATAAGGAAAATTCAAATTCAGGTATCAACTATCGAAGCAGACGACACTTCATTCTTGGCGACATAGAAACGGCGAGACCCATGAATGAGATATAAAAACGGCGCCAAGCCAGACAGTCTGCGCATAGCACAATGCATAGTTTCAATGCATGCATGCGAATTTAGAAACGCTGAATTTGACCCATAATTATGAATTAAATAGATAAAAAATAATTCTATACGTATGATTATTCATTTAAAATTGTTTTAAATGGTTCGGAAAAAGTTTTTACTTGACGAAAAATTAAATTTGAGTGCAAAAATCTGCAGCAGACGTATACCAGAATGTAATAAATTCGAAAAAGTAAGAAAAATTGGCAATTTTAGATCATAACTTTTGACTACAATTGTAAAATAAGTATTTCTTAAAATAAAAACAAAGCATTCAAAATTGTACCTACCTTCTATTAATGAAAATATTCAGTTTTCACATCACTAATCATGCTTCCCGTGTTAAACGAATGGAGAAATTTTCCATTTAGCCTGCGGCGGTAAAAATTTAGTTTCCTCCGATCAGATTTTGTCGGGAAGTTGGCGCCACTCTTGTTCACTGAAGACACTCTAGTTTTACCTAAGTGACATGGTAAAAGTCTAGATTCCGCACAACAGATTTATGTCTTTTTCGTTGACGCATATGTAGCTCAAGGCAAAGTAAAGCTTTTATTGAATGCAGAATAACATAGTCTCCGATGTTTGATGACTGTACGAAATATTTTCTCGTGATAGTGAAAATAAGAAAAAAGGGTAATAGCAAAATGGTTTTCCTATATTTTAGCAATTTGAAAACAAAGTCCTATAGAAGGGTAGGAAAATAATATGGATTCACAAATATTCTCGTAGATCGATGAATTTAGGGTGCTACGGACTGAAGATTGCAAACTAAGTAAGCAATATTTTGTTTTGAAATAAATGTTTTGGAAGATTTTACATGGCAAAATATTAGCAAAATTTGAACGATCATGCTTCACGCTTTTAGAAACGATGCCATTTTTTTCTCGTAAAAAATGTCCCGCAGTGGACTGATCGCTAAGACACGGTTCCCAGCAGATCACCGAAGTCAAGCATCACTGGCTGCGGTCAGTGTGCGGGTGGGTCACCAGTTGGATCAGTCTGCGTAGGGACCGAGTGTGTGCGGTATTGGTCCTCGTTAAACTGTGCTACCGTGAAGTGCTCGACTTCGCGTGCAGGTCGTTGGGCTACCGAAGCAGGGGTGCCATTCCCTCTGCAGAGGATCAAAATTGTGATGGCATGTCTTCGGATCATCCTCAAGGATGTTTCCCAGACCATCGCCAATAGCCCATTCTGTAGCTCTAGTGCGACGCAAATGAACTACAACAACTTCTCGTAAAAAATAATTTTGATTTCCCAAGACAAGGAGAGGAATATAGCTGCTTTTTTCTAGTTTCTATGCCAGCAATTTTAGATGCCAGCAAGTTAGATGCCAGCATTTTCTATGCCAGCAAGTTAGATAGATAGATAGATAGATAGATAGACAGATATAGATAGATATATATATAGATATAGATAGATATATATAGATAGATAGATATAGATATATATATATATATATAGATATATATATATATATAGATATATATAGATAGATATATATAGATATATATATATAGATAGATATATATGCTTTTGAAAATTATAGTGATATTAAAAGAATGAAACAAAAAAACTTTTAACTTCCTACGTTCAATTTGATTGATACAAATTGGGATATGGATAAATGGATTGGAAATCGGGATATGGATATGGATAATGGAAAAAAAGGAAACCATTTCTAACAGCTTCTAACATCATCTTTCATTGAGCCGAAAGCCACGCAAAGCCTTTCAAAACATTTACTAGTAAAGATTTTTTTACGTATTGTCAGTAAGAAGTATTTCAATAATTTTATCCAATCTCTGTGCTTGAAAATAAATCAAGAACCAATCACATAACAGCAAATAAAAGTTGCATTAACATTATGACATCATTCCAAGCAAATACAGAGCAAAGAATATCACGGTAACCAGAAACGGGGCTTCAAAAAAGAGGGCAAAATAATTTACGCGTCCACACGGTTTCTTATAGGTAGTCCGATCAGACCACTATGAAGGTAAACCAGTTTATGAAAGAGCCATTTAATAGAAAATCTAGTTAAAATGAGAAAGTAGTAGCAACTATATGTCTAGAAATTTGTTAAAATTATGAATATTATTTACTTGTCAACCTCCACAGATTTAATTCTCAAATATATATGATAAATTTCTCGCAATTAGTTTTAAAATATAATTTGGGTTCATGTGCACAAGTGGTTAACTTTTTGAATAGTCTGCTCAGAATACTCAGAAAATACCGTGTGGAGGATTTCTGATGTAGGGGGTGATGCCCCGATTCCATTTGTGTTTAAATTATGTAACATGTAATTTCGTAACTTTCTTTTAAATCTCCTTTAAAAAAAATTAATACATAACATGCGCTACCGCTAGAAAGTATATTTCTGAATTCCCTGAAATTCTGAGATAGTTGGAGAGTATTTAAATGCTCTGCAGAGTGTAAATAATGTGTTATACAGTGTATCAACAGAACGTATACGCTACAAAGAGTACCCAACAGATCGTATACCTGAATGTGTGTAAGTATTATTCATGATATCCTCCTTTAATTTGGGATATCTGTACTTCAGTTCAGCAAAAGGGTTATTAACCGTCCCTTGATTACTGTGTTGCGTGGACACGAACCTGCATGCTTGTGTAACCATGAATGTGTATGTGTAACCATGCGTAAATAAGGAGTATTGTACAAAGTTAGTATCGCTAGACATTTACTGAATCATATTGCTTTACATATCAAAAATTAAAGTAAATTTAAGTATTTTTTTTATGAATTGTGTTTCATTTTAGAATTATAAAAAGCTTGTTTTGAAGCTTTAACTGCACAGATTCCTTAGTTAATCTTTTGAAGATCCAACATTTCCTTCAAAAATACTGCTAGACTTTCTCATCCCTTAAATATATATATTCTAACAAATAAATCTATAATCCAAATGCTTTTTCTGCCAAGATGTGTCTTGAGCATTTTGTACGAAGATCGATTTCCACGTTTCGTGTTTTGCGTATACTTGACTTTGCTAGTGAGACTTCTGAATATTCAATAAGCAGCTTGCGAGTGCCTTTTTTCAAATATCCAGAAGCAGATAGAAATCTTTGGAGCTGTCAAAATCGTAAAAATTCTGCCGTGTAAAGTGCTTTGAACCACATTTCTTATTTTCACATATATAGCTGATATATAAAGTTTTTCAGCTTTTTTGTTCTTGGTATTCAGTCGTCAAACTATGTTTCATGCGTGAATAGTTCAATGAAAAATATAATTGAACAAATATTTTTTTAACTGATATGAAACTGAATAAAGAAAACCAATTTTAGATTGTTTAAATTTTCCCTATATTCATAACTGATATATAAAGCTTTTCAGCTTTTGCGATATTGGCATTCAGTCGTCTATTTGCATGAATGGTTGAATGAAAAATGTAATTAAGCAGATCATTTTTATTAATTATTAAGAAACTGAATAAAGAAAACCAATTGTGACCATTTATATTTTTTCTATAAACATTAATGATACATAATACTTTTTAGTTTTTTGATATTGGCCTTCAGTCAGTCGTCTGAATATTTTCCCTTGCATTAATGGCTGAATCGAAAATATAATTAAATTAATCTTTTGCTTAATTATTACAAAGCAGAACAAAGAAAAAGAATTGTGATTGTTTATAGTTTTTCTATTAGCATAACAGAAATATAATTTTTTTTAGCTTTTTTGATAATGAAATTCAGTTGTCTGACTGTTTTATGCAAGAATGTTTGATTAGAAAATATAATGGAGCAAATAGTTTTTTTTAATAGTATGAAACTGAATAAAGAAAACCAATTGTGATTATTTATATTTTTCCTATAATCATTAATGATACATAATACTTTTCAGTTTTTTGATATTGGCCTTCAGTCAGTCGTCTGAATATTTTTCCACGCAGGAATGCCTGAAGGGAAAATATAATTGAATTATTACTCTTTTGCTTTATAATATAAAACAAAACAAAGAAAAAGAATTGTGATTGTTTATATTTTTCCTATTAGTGTAACAGAAATATAATTTTTTTAGCTTTTTTGAAAGTGAAATTCAGTTGTCTGACTGTATTGTGCAAGAATGTTTGATTGGAAAATATAATGGAACAAATATTTTTCTTAATTTGTATGAAACTGAATAATGGAAAAAATTGTGATTGCTTTTGTTTTTCCTATAATCTTAAATGAAACATAAAAATCTTCAGTCTTTTTATATATTGATATTGAGCTATCGATGTTTCATGCATCAATGGTTTAACGGAAAAAAATAATTGAACGAATACCTTTATCAATCACAATGAAACAGAATAATGAAAAGGAGTTGAGAATATTTATATTTTACATATGGTCATAACTGATACTTAAAATTTTTAAATTTTTCTCATATAGACATTCATTGTTCTGACTATATATCATGTCAGAATGGTTAAATGTAAAATATAATTGAACAAAATCTTTTTCTTAATTAGTATGGTATTGAATAATGAAACAAAAATTGTTATTCTTTGTAGTTTTTCTATAATTATAAGTGATGTACAGAAGCTTTCAGCTTTTTGATATTGAAATTCAATCGTTTGTGTGTCATGCATAGAAAATCTAATGGAAAATCTAAGAAAAATCTAAGTTGAATGGAAAATCTAAGTTGATAAATTTTTCTTATTTAGTGTAAGACTGAATAAAGAAAAATAATTGTGATATTTTTTACTTTTCCTATATTCATAATTGCAGTTCTAAAGAATTCTTATGGGGAATCTTATTTCATATTTCATTGATAAAGAACCCTGAGATAAAACAGCTCACATATTGTAAGTTAAACAATACAAAAAATTTATAAATAAAGATTCAAAAAAATAAAGTAAAAACATCAAGGATTCAAAATATGTTTAAATATAGTCAATACATTCCCATTTTCTACAAAATTTTAATTTGACATAACCATATCAAAACATTATCAAACCTAAATTAAACATATTTATTATTATTATATCTATATTTTTGAAACATAGCATTTAATTGTCTGACTACTCCTTGCACGAAAATTTGAATAGTTAAAATAATCAAAAAAATTTTTATCTTAGATTATAAGAAACTAAAAAAAATAAAACATCTTTATTTAACATTTTTATTACAATTAAATTTAATGATCTAGAGTAATTTAATAATAAAGAATGTCTTATGTTTCAATGAATAAGAACACTAATTGGAAAAGGTGGAAATATTGTATGAAAAATAAACGCATAAATAGAATAAAAGTAAATTTAAAAAAAAAAAAAAAATAGACAGATTTGTCTGCCAAATCTGTTTAAATGCAATGTATAGTTTACTGTTTTATATTAAATTTTCCCTATAACAAATCATACCGAAAGAATAACCAACCTAAATGCTACATTTCATTAAATTAAACTTTTGTTTAAAATGACATTCTTGACGTAAAAGTTTCTTGGAATATATAATTAAGGTAAATCAAGCGTCCCTTACCAAACGTTCAAATTAAATTTTAAATGATTGACATAATTCTTATCAGAAGTTTTAATTATCCCAGGTTTCTTGATGTCTAATAAAATTAAAGTTTCCAATAGCCTTATAATTTTATAACAATTTAATTATTATATATTAAAATTTTAAATTATTCATATTTTGATAACAAATGCTAGAAAATAAGCCCAGGTATATTTTTTAAGAACATAAACATGTTATCCATACAGTTCAGTCGTTAAGATAAGGATCACATTCATTCCATCAATTCGCATTTCCTCTAAATAATAAATATAACACAGTTTTTTACCGTTTTTGAAAAGGCAAATTATATATATCTATGTAATAACAGGGCTTCATCCCTGATATTATGGGTTACAATTTGCTCAAATAAGTCAGTCGTGAACCAATTACTCCTTCATTAGTTTTATTTACGGGTAGGCTGGTGGCTATAACATTTCACATCCACTCTCCACAATGGAGGGGTCTGGACAAAACTCCGGATAGTTCTGGCAGATCTTACATGGAACACATCATACAGCAAGAGACAAGCAAAAACAATTGCTCCTGCATTATATACTAACAGAGAATGAGGTAAAAAGGCTCAAATCGTACAAACCTTGTAACTTTACGCATCATCGAGAATCATTTAATGCTTCCTTATATGGAAGTCAGAGAGGGAAAGATTCTAAAAATAACTCCTCTTTTGAAATATAAATCTAATTATAATTCATGGTATGTTTTCAGCCTTGAAGTCCCAAAATAAAATATTTCTACACATATTTTTTAACTAAGACATTTTATGAAAACGAAATAGTTTCAAAATGAAGATAAAACAAAGGAAAATTACTGACTATTGAAAAAAGGCGGGAAAAAATTAATAAAAATAACAAAAACTGGAAGGAAACAAAAATAGAATTCTTTAAAAAAAAAAAAAAAAATCCAGAAAATAAAGATATAATCTTTTCATCAGCCCACACGATTAGATCTGCAAAAAAGAGTGTTTTCTAATATGGTATTAATATAGCCAAAGCAAAATATATCAATGCAATAATGTGAGGAATACTCAAAAAACTTTTACAAAAATTACAACAAATAAAATAAAACACAAAAAGTAAAATATATATATTATAAAAGAAGAAAATATCTGCTTTGTTGATTTATACGATAAAAGAAATGATTTTAATTTTAGTATAAATAAACTTATTACTTGGAATGCTAATGTTTCTAGGAGCATCTATTTAAACGCGACTTTTAACGAAATGAATTGAATTGAAAGAATATGTAGTAATATTTATTTATCCAAAAAACAAATCGATAATCTGTTTCAAAATTTGATAAAAAACAATGGATACCTAACTAAAATAATAAAATTCTATATAAAATCATTGAGTTAATCGTATATTATTGTAGATATATTTACTAAAACTTTTCTTTGTTGATTTATTTAATTTTCCCCTGTGCAAATCCATTTCGGGTAAATCCGTGGACAAAATTATTTACTAAAATTTTATTTGCTAATTTGTATAATTTTTCATGTGCAAATCCATTTCGGGAAAATCTGTGGTCAAAATTATTTACTAAAAAATTCCTTTACTAAAAAATTCCTTCGTTAATTTATTTAATTTTTCCGTGTGCAAATCTATCTCGGGCAAATCCGTGGCTAAAACTATTAATTAAAAAAATTTCTTTATTAATTTATAAAATTTTTCCATGTACAAATCCATTTCGGGCAAATACGTGGCTAAAATTATTTACTAAAAATTTTTCTTTGTTAATTTATGTAATTTTTCCATGTGCAAATCCATTTCGGGCAAATCGTTGGCTAAAATTATTTTCTAATAAATTTCCTTGTTAATTTATGCAATTTTTCCATGTGCAAATCCATTTCGAAATTCGTGGCTAAAATTATTTACTAAAAAGATTTCCTTGTTAATTTATTTAATTTTTCCATGTGCAAATCCATTTCGGGCAAATCCGTGGCTAAAATTATGTGCAAAACAGGCAATTCATGCTTCTTTCTCTTTTCTATTTTTTTCTAAAATAAATATTTATTTTCTAAAATTATTTATAGACAACTTCTTTTAATTATCCAGTATAATATTACCTAGCGCACATCCATTTTTGGGCCCATCCTTGGTAACTAACAAATCAAACGCACTTCAGTAATTCAGTAAGAACGCACTTTAAAACAAAACTTCTCTAGTTACGCTGTTTCAATTTGCGCTTTTGTTTTCATAATTTGCAACCTGGCAATCTTGTTACAAAAATATTTTAAATCATTCTTGAAAAATTTCCGGTTCATGTAAGTTCATTTGATTTCGCTACTCGCTTTATAGATTATGTTTTATGTTCTATTCTGTTTTTTATTTATATTTTACTTTCTGTTTTTACGTGTTATTTTTACTTTTTGTGTTCTATTTTATTTGTTGTAATTTTTGTAAAAGTTTTTTGAGTGCTCCTCACGTTATTGTATTGATATATTTTGCTTTGGCTATATTAATACAATATTAGAGAGCACTCTTTTTTGCAGATATAATCGTGTAGGCTGATAAAAAGATTATATCTTTATTTTCCGGATTTTTTTTTTTTTTTTTTTTAAAGAATTTCTATCCTCTTTTTTTTTTCTTCCAGTTTTTGTTATTTTTATTTTTATTAGTTTTCTTTTTTCATTAGTCTGTAATTTTCCTTTGTTTTATCTTCATTTTGAACTTATTTAATGAGTTATATTTACTCGCAGCTGATGCGCATTAAATGAAACTTATTGTTTTTCTTAATTTTCTTCGTATTTTTTTTTTTTTTTTTTGTATTTATTTATTATGCTATATATATAAATGTACAAAGAGGAAGAACAAAATAAAATAGGAAACTTGTAATGAGAAGACGTAAAGTTTATCATCAGTTCCCATCCTTTACGATAAATGCAATATTTCTGAAAAAATAATAAATATAGATAGATATCGATATAGATAAATAGATAGATAGGTAGATAATGATTTATCACTTCATAACTCATAAATTCCCAAAAAATAAAAAATTGCTAGAAAATTCTTTTTTTTTAATGAAAATTTATTTGATAGAACCGAGATTTTCGAACTCACAGTTATATAACAGCAACTTTAATATTTATATTTAGATAGATTACATGCAAATTTTTAGACCCAATGTTGTTTCAATTGGTAATTAAGTTTAATGGCAAACAAGCTAATACTTTTTTATCAATCCATGTTCTCATCGTTCCGTAAAATTATTCCGGTATAGAATGGCGTAAAAGGGCCTAATGTCTTCATGTATTTGTTTCAAAAGGATAAATACTGCTACTTCAATTCTTTTATTTTTAACATTTATCTCACAGAAGCGAGAGAACCACTGTAATTTATACCGTATTGAATTTCATTAAATGTGACATTTTCAAACTAAAATGGCAGTGATCAGTGAAGTATTTTCCATTTTTCAAAACGTAGCACCCTGCCACGTATTTTTCAAGGTACTTTTTACGCTGCAACAAAATGTTTCATTTTCGCAAAAGTAGTATGTAAAGGATTATTAAATTTCTATGCGACTGTATAATTGAAAATCAAAGAGAACATAATTTAACTTTAGAACTTAACATTAGAATTAGAAATATATTTCAAAAATAAGAACATGTGTCTCAGCTAAAAAATTATCCGATTGTGAATAATGATATTATTCAACAAGAATATTAAAAATTTCAATTCATTTTAAAGGTAAAATTTGTAAAATAATAATTCTTCTCAAAATATTTTATCTATCTTATGCATGCTATCTAAAAATCACAAAAAATATTTAGTTAAAAATGCAATAACAATTAATAAAATATTAATGCATTATTTTTTCAATGAATCATAGAATTATTTCTAAATTAGAATGTATAAAAAATGCTTTAAAGTTTTAAGATACAAAGAAATTAAATAATTTCAAAGTGAATAAAATATAATGCAGCATAGTTGAAAATCAAAGAGATCATAATTTAACTTAAGAACTTAACATGCAAATTAGAAATATATTTCCAAAATTAGAATGATTCAGCTCAAAAACGATCCGATTGCGAATATTGATAGTATTTTACTAGGATATTAGGATTTCAAATTAATTTAAGCATAAAATTTGTAGAAGAATATTTCTTTTCAAAATAGTTTAGCTATCCCATATGTGCTATCTAAAAGCCCCAAAATTATTTAGTTAAAAATGTAATTAAAAAAAAAATAATAATAATGCTATCTTTTTTCATTGAACCATAAAATGATCTTTAAATTTGAACGAATAAAAAAATGCTTGGAATTTTTTTAATATATTGCAAAGTAAAAACGAAAACTGAAAGCGTATAATAAAATTCCAAAGCATATTTTGTTATACAGATAACAGAAGCATTGTTATATAAAAAATAAACATATTTAAATTGGAATAAATAATTTCTATAGTTGAAAGAGAGTTCATGCAAATTGCTTCTTAATAATCATCACACTATAAGAAAAGTTTGTACTTACACTGAAAAACTTTTAAAAAATCTGTGCATACTCTTGCCTTAAGCTAGTTTTAAATAAATGAAACTAATAATGCTGAATGTTTGGCTTACAGGAAAAGGTGTTGAAAGGTGAAATAAATGATCTTTTTCAAAGTAAGGGCAAAAATGTTTTAATGATATATTTTTTTACATGTTTGGGCAAAGCAGACTAGTAAATAACTTATATAAAGGTAGAGATAAAATGATGCTACATTTCTTTTAATTATTTTACTGTTCCACATTTCATTTCTTTAGCATTAAAACTTAATACATTGCTTTAGGATACAAACCATTGAGTTGGGAAAGAAAAGGCATTATTCTCCTAAAAAGTCATCTTTGAAATGTTCTTCATTATTTGAAAGAGGGAGATATCTTTTTGAAACTTAGTTATATATATATATATATATATATATATATATATATATATATATATATATATATATATATATATATATATATATATATATATATATATATATATATATATATATATATATATATATATATATATATATATATAAAATTTTTAAAACTATATTCTTCTTTTGCATTTGCTCAAAAAAAAATTACAAAAACAGCATAAATCATAATTTTTAAAGCATTAATATTACAAACGTAGAACATATTAAAAATTTTAACATTTCATTCTAAATGAAGTTTAAGAAACAAATTAAACACAATGCAATTAAAAACTCTTACTAATTTCATCTATTTGTCCTAGAATACTTATAATTAAAAACTAAGATTAAGAATAAAATTTAATTAGAAAACCAGCGCTACTTAAAATGAAAAATTAATTTGCTTTACAATTTCTCCCTTTTATTTAAAAAAAGAAAATAATGTGAATTGAGTCTTTGAAAGGAGCAATCCGCAAAGTTGAATTTTATCGAATATAACTGTGGATAATTCACCAACGAAACATGAAAATAATCACGATTAATCTTCGATGGATTAATTATCTTTCATCCACAATTTTCGTTAAATATTTGTGGTGTCCAAACTTTAGAGAATTCATTTACTTTTTATTTCAAAGATAATACAATAACTTCGATCGTGTTTGGTAGAAGCGGCGTGTGTTTGGAAATAAATTATTACACCGCTGTAAGCGCAAATGTTTGTCTCAAATTTAAAATGAATGTTTATTTAAAATGAAAGATTTATGATCAATTTGTTCAAGCTTTATTAAACAACAGACGGCCGAAGTTTCGTGTTTAATTTTTGAATGGTAATTGACTATATTTTTCCTTATTTTCTTCTCAGGAAAAAAACATGGGAATAACTTTTAATATTTTAAAAAAATATTCTTGAAGTGTATTAGAATATTTTGAAAATTGAAATTAGATTTTATACTAAAATATCTCAATTGAACGTTTTTTAACATGTATATGGCTAGAATTTTTTCATTTTGAAAGCTACAAAATCCTATTTTTTTTTTAGATATTTTAATTTTGTATTTAACACATTGCCTGTGGGCAACTTTTCCAAAAAATGTTTCACAGCTGTTAGATATTAAAACCTTAAAAAAGTGGTAGGGAAGATTTTATAAAAACTGGAGCTAACTCTAAAGCTGCACTTTAATTTAAAAAAAAATAAGATGGCCGTTTGTGGTACTGATTACATATATAGTGAATCATTTGTGTTTGTGGTAACCGCGAGTAAAAATTTTTTTTTTAAAACGGAGCTGAAACCGAAGTAGTGTTGCTACCACTCTTAAATTTTTTGTATGGCTCGCACAAAATTTCAAAAACGTATTTCAACGTAACTCGCTTGCAATGTGTTAAGGGCTCTTCACACCGACTGCAACAGCAACAAATCGTATGTTGCAATGACTTAACGCATGCGCACTTCTTTTTTCCTCCCTCTATTGCAACAACCAGCGATCGCCGTCTCACTGGTTTCAAGAATTGGATGGGGTTCAATTTTCGTCGCTATTGCAGACTCAGAGATTCAATCCGATTCATATGTATTTTTAATCTCTCTCTCAATATGATGAAATCAGGTATGATTTGAATGTTAAAGTCATTCAAAGCATATTGATTTATGTTTATGTAAAAAAATATTTTAATAAATTTGACAGATGTTTTTGACATATATATGTTAAAAGACATTTTTATTACAAAAATGTATTTTAAATGTTCTCATTTATATGAATTTTAATTGATTATTTTTAATTATATATAAAATAATATGAAATTATAAAAACATTGATTAAAAATTATTAAAAATATATATTCTTAGAATTTAGAAACAGTGTTTCTAACTACATAAATTTTTAAAATTATAAAGTGGGATTAATCTGCTAATCTCACTTAGGTTTAAGCTATTTTAATGCGTTTTGTTAATTATGAAAAATGTATTAAATAGATAATTTACTTTATTTAATTCTCTAAAAGCATTTTGAATTAATTGCGAAAAACTAATAGCATAAATTTTAAATGAGTTTTACCTTTATGAATTTTATTCTTCAATGAGCTTATTTTACACAATTTTAAGTGTTCATGCACAAGTGAACAGGATATATATTTAAATGCATGTCTGCGTACTTTTTTCGCTCTTCATTGCAGATAGTCTCAAGTGGTAGTAAGCTAACTATTAATAGTCAATTGTTCACAGAATCGTTTATGAATTTTGCAAGAACATAACTTGACACTCACGAAAATATCAAGCTGTTTAAATAAATTCTTTTTATACTAATTTAGATAACTTTAAATTGATTTTATTACACAATAAATAAAAAATCAAAGCTTTACTCTTGAAATCATTGAAAAATAAAAATTTAATGTTTCGCGAAAAAAGGAAAAGGTGGCGGCTAGAGCGTTGCTAAAAGATTAGAAAGCAGTATTTTTAATTAAATATTTTTATTTAATTATTTTAAATTATATATTTTTACTTGAAGAAAAAATTTTATTTTTTATTTGCTATTAAAAAGTAGTTATTATAAAAAATTAGAACGTTTGTTTTATTAGTTGTATAATGTCCTTTGCAAAAATTCAACAAATTGTAGCTGTCCTACATATCGGACGATAGTAAAATACGGGTTAGCAAAATAAAAATACGTGCTATAGCCGGAAAAAAAAATATAGAAAAAAGGCATTTTCTTTCCATAAAAAGATTAGTTAAGTATTAAAAATTAGTAGACAAAATTATAATAGAAAAATGTAAAAAAAATAAATAAATAATTCTGTATATGTTATAGATACATTATTTGTGAAACACGTGACGCAAAGTTTTTTTCGGCAATTTATGAGGAATTTTGAAATGAAATCATAAAGTAATATAAATATAAAAAATAATATAAATGTCAAAAATAATACATATATGTAAAAAAATAATATAAATACAAAAAAATAACGATAAAATGAGCTATGAAACAAAAACTAGATACAAAAGTAAAGTGCGCATACTAACCGGGAAACAATAACCGGGAAACAGGCTTGTTGTTGCATGCGGTGTGAAGGTACTTGCAATCACTTGCAACAGACACACGGCAACAAAGAAGCGAAATCTTGTTTTGCATCGCTATTGTGTTCAGTGTGAAGCCACCTTTAATGTGAGAATAGAATGCTTACTTTAAGAAGTTTTAGTTTAACCACACTTGTATATTTAGTTTTATATTTAATATGATGCATTGAATATGAGTGTGATACCAAAATTTGAAAATTCTCACTTTATTCTTTTTGAATAAATGGGATTAAAAATGATATTTTATCAGGAAACTATAGAAAATTTTGATAAGTATTTGCGGAGATGTAGAGGTTCAAACTTAAATTTGGGTCAAAATAGAACCGTTTAACATTCTAGGGTTAAACTTGAAAATTCTAAAACTAATTTCACAAAAGCATATTTTTTACTAATGCAAAACTTGAATGTGTAAATCACATATTTAATGGAAGAATTATAGAATTATTATACACGTATGGTATAAATCTATAAAATCAAAAAAAAAAAAATAATAATAATAATAATAAAACATTTACTAACTAAATTCAGAATAACCAATACACACCTTCCTCTATGATATAATGGTAGTATTTAATATCAAATATAAATTTTTAAATTCAAATTATACAACAGTTTCTAGATAAATAACTACGTGTGATGGAGTAGTTTCCTTTAGCAATTGTCTTAGAAGAGAATTGTCTAGGTATCATTTTAAAATCGTAGAATCAGGAAGGAATTTAAAGTAGAGCTCATTACTTAGACTTTGAGGTCTGACTTCTTCCTTCCTGGCATGTCTGTTTCCAAAAACCAACTTTGAACTATCTTTGCACATAAGCTAATAAATCTCCAATTACTGTCCGAATAGTTAGGAAACAAAGTTTGAAGATTTTGAAACAAGTATCTATTGTTATAAATGTTCCCGTTTATATAAATGTCATAGTTACGGTTTTGGGTGTTCTGTAAATTGATAAAATATCAAAATTTAATGTTGATATTGAATATTTTGTTGCGTTTTCTATTTTGAAACTGGAAGAAGCTACTGAGGTAACACGAGGTAGCGTCAAAAGTAGTAAGAACTTAATTTTATTTTTCTTCATTTAATCTATTTAATTATTTAGTCGCAACTATCACCATAACTTGCATTGCAAACTACATATATCTAAAGCAAAAGTATTCCTTGCATTCACTTTGTTGGGAAAGTAGCTAATTTTAATTTTTTTCTATGGATTTCTGTTTTTTATCAGTCATCATTCTTTTACAATTTCAGGCTCACGAGGGACTTCTGTATTACACATGACCCTACAAGGGAATTACTGTAGTTCCTGAAAATATATAACTTAGTCCTATAAAAGGTAATGTGTTTTAATAATTTGAACTTTTTCGCCATTATTACTTAGAAATAACCCCGAGGAAGCATTTCTGCTGCATTTATACAAGTATTTGATCTTATATATTTCGGGTAGGGGATTTCAGGGCTGAAATTATTTTTTTTTCTGGAAAGATAAAGAGTTTTAGTTAAGATTATTTTTTGCCTAAATGTACAAATTTATAAAGACGACATACTGCCATGTAATTGAAAAATCAACGCAAGCGAAAAATATTTTAAAATTAAAAATCTGTAGAGGTTGACAAGTACATAAGATAAGCCAATCATATTCTTACATTAAAAAAAATTGACATATATTTGCTACCACTTTCTTATTTTTATTAGATTTCTATTAAAGGGCTCTTTCGTAGTCTGGTTTACCTTTATAGTGGCCTGATAGGGCTACCTATTAGAAACCGTTTGGAGGCTTCCAGTAATAGGTGGGGACCCGGTCTTTCCCCAAGAGCAGAGATTATAATTTGACCTTATTGTTTGTTAAAATTGTGAATCATTAGTAAACGTATAGTAAGTCGTACTAAAAACATTTTTTGTAACAGTAATAATCAATTTATTAGTCTAGTTTAAAAGCAGAAGAAAATTAAAGGGTTGACATAGAAAAAAAATAGATGCATAGATGCTGTGAATAAATAAACAACAGCAATTGAATAGGGTTCGTCTTCATTAGGAAAGTGTAATTCTGAGTTTGTCGATAGAAAACAGAACCAATTTCTGCGCAATCAAGGTACCCGGTCTTATTTCTCTACCCGCTTTTACCTCACTCTCTTCTTTATTGATTTATATTTTAACACTTTCTTGAAGAAGGTGTGAAATGTTCAAAAAAAGTTTAAAGTGGCTCAATTTTCTACCAGACGATGAATAAGAAAAACCTTGCCACAATTTCTCTGATAGTTTTCTAGTTTTTTGTTAGCATCTTTATGCTAGATAAAAATGATTTTGTTTCAGTTTTTATAATATTTTTAAAAGAAAAAAGTTTAAGAAGAGCAACGGAATTGTTTTTTCTGCTACTTATGTTGAGTAAACATAGAAGAACTTAAAAACTCTTTGATACAATTGATTTTTTTAAAAATTTTATTTATCGCTTAAGTTATTTTTCAAACATTTGATATTTTTTCTAACAAGGCGTATAATTTTCTTTTTCATGAAACAAAAAACATTTTAAATCTCAACTTAGAAATAAACATAAGTAATGTTTTAATAACCGAAAATTAGTTTTTTTTTTTAAGATAAAAGGTAAACAAAATAAAAATATATGTAACGCATTTTATATAGCAGAACTGTAGAATTCGAAATAAGATTTTATAAACAAAAAAAAAACTGAAAAATGAGTTTTTTGTAATCGTTATTTATAATATTGTGAGAATTAATATTAATATTTTACTTATTTTCTGTGCATGAGTACTATATTAAATGCTACCGAAGGCTCTATATGGAACACTTAATTTTGGTTATTTTTTAATGCTCTTTATGAATTAATAAGCCATACACATATTTAAAGACAAGCCTATTCTTGAAAATTTAACAAGTAAATACTTGGAAAATGTTAACTTTTTTTTTGTAATCATGAATTGAAAATTAAAGTGTCAACATATTAACACATACTGTTCATTCACTGGGAAACCTATGCCCAGTAAAGGAACATGCCTGTTCCCTCACTGGTTAGAAGTTGTTTCTTGTATTTTTAACATACTTTTGATGCGGAACATCACTAATGGTACAAAAAAGTTAAAGTTTATCTTTTATTTTCATTTACTTAGAAAAAAAACCAGTAAAGGAACACTTGTTCCTTCACTGGTTTTTCATCGTTTGGTGATCCAGTGAATAAACACCCCTTTATCTCAGTACTTTATTATGCTATGATGCTTAAAAAAAATAAAACGTAACTTCAATAACTATATTTTGAATTCTCTTTATCACAGTGAGAAAAACAAAACTATTACATGCAATTAATTTCACTTCAAACATATAAATACAAACACGCACCTTATCATTTTTCAAAGAAACAACGTGTTGCAGAGATAATAACGAATTCAAAAATTTTTCCAGAGAAGTCTATTTGACCAGGTAATCCAAAACATTGCTAGATGACTTCCTATTGTTTGGCAGTAAGCTATTGTTACCAATCAATCTAAAGAAAAATTTTCAAATTCTTATTTTAAATTAATATATATGAAATGTTCCTTCACTGGGTAGTGTTCCTTCACTGGTTGGTTTACCCTAATTAAGTAAATTTTGAAAAAAAATTCTGCAATTCCATAAAACAGTGTAAATTTTATAGTTCTATATCATGTTATACGCTATCAGCAAGCTTCTTTTCGCGGCCTATGTGAAAGGTCAGTGTCAGCAAGCGGTAGCAAACGCAGCCTAAATGTAGATCCAGTGTCAGCCACCGATGGCTGACGCGGTGCTCCACGTGTTAGTGGTAGTTTCAAGAGAAAAAAGTGGTAAAACATTCATAATTATATAACAACCTCCAACAATTGAGATTTTTGGGAAATACTTTTTTCAGGGATAATGAAATTAAGTAAAAATTTGAATAAAAAGGGAATTTTAATGAAAAAAACAAAGAAACGTAGATGTTTTAATTACTACGTATTATCGGTAGTTTAGGAAAGAAATTTTTTGCTAATGGTAGCAAGGTATTGTAATATATTTAATAAATTAGCAATAAAAGAATTGTTTCTACCACTAAACTCAAGTAATTTAAAAAACACAAGTAGGCATAACAGATAGATATAAAATCTTATAAGCAAATGCTTTGTTCGTACGTTCTAATACATATAATTTTTAAAAATTTTGTTTGTTTCAAAAAATTCTACTTTAGGTTACTACCACTGAAAAAATAATTTGGAACTACAACGAATTTACAATAAACAGGGGTGAAAGCGAGAAGGAAAAGAGGAAAGGCAGGTAGTAAATCCATTTCAGTTTTAACTAGTTTCAAGGGTGAAAGCGAGACGGAAAAGTGGAAAGGCTGGTAGAAAAACCTTTTCAATTCTAACTAGATTTTGGGAGGAGTTAACTTATTCTTTTTAAAACTATTCAATAATATCTACTTCATCCTTGGAAAATAAGCAGTTTTATATATAGACTAAAATTATAAAAGAAATCTTGATAGTTGCAAATATTTTATTTTTCTAAAAGAAAAATGCTAAATTGAAATGTCTTTCGTACCAGTTTTTACACTTTTCCGTCTTGCTATATAAGAGCTTTCGGCCATGACAAGTTTTTGGGAGGAGTTAGCTTTTTCTTTTTAAAACTATTCAACAATATCTATTTTATCCTTAGAAAATTATAAAAGAAATCTTGATAGTCATAGACATTTTAATTTTTTCGAAAAAATGCTAAAATGAAATATCTTTTTTACCAGTTTTTGCACTTTTCCGTCTTGCTATATAAGGGCTTTCAGCCATGACTGTAAATGTGGAGTTTCATTAACAGACATGCCAACTGCTCCGCTTTGTGCAATAGTTTTAATAAAGTGAAAGCGAATTGTAAAGTAAATTTCGTTAAAGAAGGATAGTTACGTCTTCTTTTTGAAAGAGTAACCAGAATATCTGTGGTTTAACGTTGCATTTTCATATGATACTTAAAACTTTTGATATTTAGTGGTGATAAAATTCCCTTAAAATGAAAAATACTAAACTAAAACTAACTTAAATTTCGCTACCACTAGAAAATACTATTTCACAAAGCGGAGCAAGTTGGCATCTCTGCATTAATTGCTTTTAAAGACTTTTTATGTATCTATTTATATTATTTATGTGCAGTGGCAAATATATCTTAAATTTCGATTTCATTACAATATTAGCACATTATTTTTATTACCACTGATAAAAATATTGTAGTAGATAAAAAGCAGAGATGCCAACTTGCTCCGGACAGCAAATATATATTTTAAAGTGGTAGTTTATTAATTGTGGTTCTTGGTTTAATAAATTCAATTTAATAGATTTTTTTTCCACCACTATTTCTAAATAATTCGTAGGCTTATATAATTACCCACTCTATAGTACCTATGTCATGCTATACGTTTTAAAAAACAAGCAAAAATAGTCAAATATTAGCAAAATTTACTTTGTAGTTATTTACCGTTCTTTTAATTATTTTGAAGTGTCCGGAGCAGTTGGCATCTCTGAAAAAGTATGAGCTTACCCGTAACCAAAAAGCCTCCAGACTATTTAAAGTGAACCAGTGATACGCAAGAAGCAAATTCATATTTTAAAAATATTTCTTTCTTTATTTATAAAAAATTGGGCACCTGGGTCGCACAGCGGCCCCTATCAACGCCTCCTATAACTGAAAGCCTCCACACGGTTTTTTATAGGTAGTCAGATCAGACCACTGTGAATGAAATCCTCTTTCCGAACGAGTAATTTAATACAAAATCTAGTTAAAAAAAGAAAGTGGTAGCAAATATATGACTAAAGATTTGCCTTATTCACTTGTCAACCACTACAGATTCAATTCTTAAATATATATATATGATAAATTTCTCTCAATTACTTTTATAAAAGGTTATGGGCTCACTTCTTGAATAGTCTGCGCGGACTACTTATAAAAGACCGTGTGGAGGCTTTTTGATGTAGGAGGTGATGCCCCTATCCCATACATATTTTAAAAATAATCGAGAGAAAGTTAACTT
Organism: Parasteatoda lunata; assembly: GCA_949128135.1. Taxonomy (NCBI): domain Eukaryota; kingdom Metazoa; phylum Arthropoda; class Arachnida; order Araneae; family Theridiidae; genus Parasteatoda; species Parasteatoda lunata. The sequence continues at coordinate 23,084,525 of OX421981.1, read as the reverse complement.
ATATATTTGGGAATTGAATCTTTGGTGGTAGACAAGTAAATAAGACAAACCAATATTCATAAATTGAAAAAAAAAAAATCGACGTATATTTACTATCTCTTTCTTATTTATACTATATGTTCTACTAAATGGCTCTTTCGTTAACTAGTTTACTTTCACAATAATCTAATCGGACTACCAATAAGAAACCGTGTGGAGGCTTCCCTGCCATTTGTTACACTTCTTGAAAGAAGCTTTTATCTAATACTAGTAGTAAAATGAAGTTTGCAATGACAATGTAAACAGACTTTTCATTTATACGTAGCCCACTCCTCGAAACACGCAACGAGAAGTAGCAGATCTTCATTATGTATGTTTACATTATTTAAACGTAACAATAGTCAAAATCTTTTTAATCAAATTTATTAAAACAAGAATAAAGTTTGAATGTAACATATTTGAAAATGAAATCTTTCAAAAATTCCGAAACAGTTGGCTTTGACAAACATGAAAATGTTTGAGGATTGTTACAACTTTATTTTTAAAATGTCGCAATTTCGTAATTTAAATTCTTTTGAAAATTAATTTCAGGAAATATTTCTTTGATTAAACAGTTTATTTATTAGTGAAATAAATTTTATGCTTTCGCTGGCTTTTAAAAAAAATAACGACAATTCTGTGCTTGTAATTGTCTTGTTCCTATTTGCTACCAAATGAAACTGTTTAATATTTTATCTGTCTTTTCAAAGACATAAATGTATATAACCCAATTATGATTAGCCATAAAAATATGAATATGAGTTAATATCAATTTACCGATTTAAGCTATCTTATTTAGTGTTCCTAGCCCGAAGGGCTATCTACACTTCCATCGAAATTGTAGTATCATAAGGGAGGAAAGGGGGTTAGGTGATTACGCAAGCGTATAACACATTAAATAAAACAATAATTAAGCGAAAAAATATAAGTCGTAATAAAATACGCAGTCTGGGTTAAATAATATAATACACGATAAAAATGCATTAAATGATGAAGAGGCACTAAGAGAATAATAATAAATATAAACAAGTTAAACATTAATATACATATATACATGTAAGAACGGGCGGAGTTAATATCTTACTTTATTTAACAAAAGCTGGGCACCTGGGCCGCGCAGAAAACCTATATCCCATTCATCGTGAAATTACAGAAAAATTACAAAATATAAACAGTTTGTATACAGAGTCTCTGGGGGGACTGATAGTTAATATTTGCTTTGCTTTATTTAAAAAGAACTGGGCACCTGGGCCGCGCAGCGGCCCCTATCCCATACATCATGAAATAAACATTGGTTTAAAAACATTTTGAAATTTTGCTACAATGTGGTGGCAAAAACAGAAAAAACAAAAAATAAAATATATAAATTTACAGTTGATGATTTGGAGTTTACAGATTGAATGTTTACATATTTGAAGATTCTATTTGTGGTGTTTTGTAATGCAATATAATTTTTATTGGATTTATTAAAGATTTATTAGAGTTCTATTTGAAAGTTCTGGTTTTATTTAGATATTATACTGCACTGGAGTTACTAGGTGGCAGCACTTGCTACTGTCGGTTTTCAGGATTCTGGATAATCTAGGTGGAGGAAGTTGATGATAGTTAATATTGATGGTTTGGTAACATATTTGTTTAAACTAGATGAGTCCTTAAGTGGTAGTAAAATGTATGCTTTCTATATATTCCTTGCATTTATAAACCTAATTTACAATCTTTTTGACCACCACTATATTGTTTTAAAAAATAAACACATATATTAATATGTAATACTGTTGTGGTAGTCATTATTGCCACCATAATGTTGCAAAATTCAAAATGTCTTTCATCCAATGTTTCATTTCACTATGTATGGGTTAGGGGCCGCTGCGCGGCTCAGGCACCCAATTTATTTTAAATAAAGAAAGAAAGTTGTGGTAGTCCGCTTAAGCTTTTTTAAAAAAAGCGTATGTTTCTGCTTAAAATTGAAACTTAAATTCCATTTTACTACCACTGGGGAAAATCATCCTAGAACGGATTAATAGTTTGCAGGTATGGGGATGGCAATTTACTCCTCTTTGTGAAGAAGTATTTTCCAGTGGTGCCAAAATCAAAGTTATGTTTAGTTTAGGTCTTTTTTTTTTTCAATAAATTTTTCCACCCCTACAAATCAGGAATTAAAAGTTTCATAAGAAAGGCAAATTTTTTAACAGATATCTCGTGGTGACACTTTTAAAGCGTGGGCGTAATTATCCTTATTCTGTAAGTTTTACTATTTAATACGATGCCAATTTATTAAATCCATTACTGAAAGCTGAGAAGTTGGCATCTCAGCCTCCAAGCGTTACCTAGTAAATGTACAAACTGTGAGTTTCATATAGTAAATTCTTCATAGTTGCAACGGTTTTTTTTTTAAATGTCAAAAGAACCTCGAGGCAAAGGATTAAAAAAGAACTAGAAGCAATTGGGTTAAACTATGTAAATAAAAGTTGCTATTGACTAAAATTAACATTTGACATTTTTTTCTTAATTTAATTTCCTTATATATCATGGATGATTATAATAAACGACTTGTGTTATTTCTTTTCTTTACAAAGAAAATAATTGTTACGATATTAAATTTTTATGCAATTCGGGTTGTATGAGTTGCGTTCTTGTCTTTGCTAGTTACATAATACTTTTAAAGTTTCAACCTAGTTCCTTTTTTCTTTTAAAGCTCAAATAGCTTAAGTGAGATTTATTCCTCATTAATTAGATTTTGTTTTAATTAATAATTTTTAAGATTTAACAGCACTTCTTTTCATAAGAATCATTATGTGACATTTTAAACTTTAAGTTTTCTTTAATTTAATTTACCTTTATATTTTCATCGAATTATTATTGAACCATTCCTCGTCACGGATATTCAGGAGATGTAATTTTAAAAATAGATTTTTTTTTAAAAATATCAAGAATAAGAATATTGTGTGTACAGTTATCAAAATGTAGTATTGTGTGTATAATTATCAAAAATAAGAATATTATGTGTATTAACATTTGCTCTAAAGGCATTTTAGAATTAGATATATCTTAACAAAATAGTTTTTTAATTAAAATAATTCTTATTTGCATTCGCCATTTGCAGGATAAAACGGTGCAATTTCCTTGTACATGATATTATATTGTGCAAAAACTCAGTAAAATTGCTAAATATACCAAACTTTTTTTCTCTTTAATCCTTTAGGGAACAGCAAATAACGAATGGATTTTTTTTTCAGGCAAGATATTAGCAAGCGCAACTGTACAATACAAATGAACAGAGATACCTACTGTTCCGCACCTGCCATCATAATTTAAAAAACGGTAAACAACTACTTACTGAAATTTGCAAGTATTTGATTAATTTTGTTTACCCTTGTAATTTTGTTTTACTTCTTAAAATTTATAAAAAGTTTAATGCCAGCAGTTGATGCCTTGTTGTAAATTTGTTTTTAACCCTTTCGAAAGCCGTGGGAAGTATACTTCCCACCACTTTTAATTTAGCTTACCATTTGTTAATAGCTTCAGCTTTCTTGAAGTAAAAAATAATATTGGATGAAATTGAAATAATAATAATTGGATAAAATTGGATAAATTTGAATAAAATTGGTAACCAATTTTTAGTTTTAAAAAAAAACGTATAAAAGTTATAAAATATATAATTATTTTTGAAGCTTGTTACATTTATAAAATTTATTTTATAAATAAAGAAAAATAAAAGTCAATGAGTAATATATGGTCGTTTTAAATATATTTACCACCAAAACAATTACCTTTTTATAAACTAAATGGATTTTTTCTTTCTTATATCAATTACTATTCTTAACACATAGCTGACCGGCAACTTTTCTGAAAATTTCCCCATGTGCCCGGCTATTTTTTTTGAAAACGGATGTAGAAGTAAAACAATATATACTTTAAAATTTTTTATTTATTATTCAACTCTTAATATTTCTTTATCGTATGATAAAAAGTATAGAAATCACTTACGTGTAATGGTACACCACAAGTTTTGCAAATATATCCGGTTTCGTGAAGTTATAATAAATTGGTAGAGAATTAAATAGTAAAACTTGAAAAGTAAGGAAAATTTCGCCCGCTTTTTAAAATAGTCACTACGAAACTATTTTAAAACGCTTGGCCACGAAAACACGAGTTAACTCGTGACCGGTCAGCAATGAGTTAAAACAATTTCAATTCAAAAATTCTTTAATCTACATATACTAGAAATAAATAGCCCATGAAAGGGTTAAACGATGTCACATGACTTGAATGTAAAAAAGTGGCAAATTATATAAGTCTTTGAATTAGTTAGCAATAGCGGTGGATGAAAACCTAATAAAATGAATTTATCTAGCCAAGATTCACACATTAATAAACTACAACTCGAAAATATTTTCTGCTGTCCAGATCAAGTTAGCATCTCTGATTGAAGCGTGCTACCCTAGACCTTTGTTTAAAATATAGTGGTTGCTAAAAATTTAAAAAAATTAATTTTACATTTCTAGCGGCTTGTAACGTTTGTTTAATTAGTGTTACCAGACAAACTAAACTGCACCGGAAAGGGTCAATTAGATAGAACATACGTTTAAGCTTTGAAAATTATTCCTAAAAAACATATGTAACCTGTTTCCTAAAAAACTTGAAAATCATGCTTTTCTCAATGTTAAAATATACTGATTTACATTGTAGTAATCATTTATTTTAGAATATTAAGTATTTATTTAGCAATTCTAATGAAATTAACACGTTCACGCCGGCGTGAATTCATCGGGCGGCAAACCGGAGTAAAAACTGGTAACAAATAAATGTCATTTTTTAGTTTTTTTCCGGGAATAATAAAAATCCATAACTACCAATTGTTTTTAACGGATGCAAATTTTATATTGAATTGCTTCTTTGCAGTGAAAAATTTCCTTACACTGAATTGTTATTGTTGAGAATAGATTAACTCCTCTCGAATATTATCTAATATTGAAATAGTTCTTCTACCAGCATTTTCTCTTTTCCGTCCCACTTTCAGGCCTGAACACCCGGCGTCAACGTGTTAATGAAAACATAAAAAACGTAATTAAATAAATATCTAGACTCAGATTTTATATCGATTTTCAAGTAACTCATGTATTCAAGAATGGTAGTAGTAGTTTCAAAATAACTCATGTTAATCAATAAGATGAGTAAGAAAATCAATTGTTAGCCAGAATCACTTTCGCAATTTTATAGCACCATTTAATATTTATTTATGTGATGGAAATTCTATTAGAAATGCTTCGTACTTCATATCACGGTACATAAATTCACCCATGAAATTTCTAAGACACGTTATTCTAGATGATTCTAACAAATCTCTTTTCCTTGCATGTAATTAGATCACCTTCATGATGAATAGATATTTCTGTTGTAATTACTTACAAAGTTTATGCAGCATATTCACTTGTTGTTGCATAATCGATGGCAAAGTTTTATGCATTTCAAATATGATAAATCACATATTGTACATCGAGTAATTTTTTTCAAATTTTTTAATATTTGTATAAAACTTTATGATAGGCTTAGTTATATTATTGGTATGTATTCAAATGTTTTTTGTTTTAATATTTTGTAATTCAAAGGATAAATAAATTCAGCTATGAAATTTCTGAAACAGGTTATTTTAGATTATCCTAATAAATCTCTTTTTCTTGCATGCAATTAGATCACCTTCATGATGAATAGATATTCATGTTGTAATTACTAACAAAATTTATGCAGAATATTCACTTGTTGTTGTATAATCAAAAGCAAAGTTTTTATATTTCAAATATGATGATAGTTTTCATATTGTACATGGAATAATTCCTTTAAACTGTTTTGATATTTGCATAAAAATGCATGATTTGCACAATTATATAATTGCCGTGTATTCAACTTATTTTTATTTTAATGTTTTGTAATTCATAGGAAAAATAAATTCAGCCATGAAATTTCTAAAAAACGTTATTCTAGATTATCCTTATAAAGCTCTTTTCCTTGCAAATATTTCTTGAGTGGCTTTTCTTAAAGAAATTTACCGAATTTTTAGATTAATAAAATCAAAGTTAAGAAAAGATTAAAAATAAGTTATATGTTTTATTACTTAATTTTCTTTGACAAATATGAGTACGAGCTTCTTGATACGATTTAATAATCAAAAACATTTCCAGAGTGCCGCTCTTTAGTAAAAGTGTTTGAGTTGCAAAGTTTTAACCCTTGAATTTCAGAAAGTTGTTGAACCGTAAATAATATTTGATGTCTTTATAAAGAAAGTAAATGTATAATCTTTCTTTGTAACACTTTTTTCTCGTCTGATGCTTTCTCTTTTCCCGTATTTCCTTTATTTTTGTCATCTGGGAAAAAAGCATTGACCGGAAAGCATAGACATGTTCAGTTGACAATTTACTGTAACCAATCGATCAAATCGTAAGAAGAAGGCTGATATATCCGGTGAATTATCAATATGTCATATTTCTTAAATTGTGGACTAGAAGTAGTTCATCATTGTATTTCTTTTCAAAAGTTAAACAATGTTGTGTAGTCGTCAAAAAAGAAAGAAAGATCTATTTTTAAGTTTTTGAAGGGAAATTGAAGTTTAATAAAATGAAAGATAATTCTTTATTTACTCGGTCATGGAGAAAGGAATATATTGCAATTTAAATTTGAATTTTCCTTAACTCCTTGAGTATTTACAAGGTGTCTACTGGTAATGAAAATTTTCGTGATCTTTATTTCAATTTCAACGATTTTCGACATACTTAATTTTTAAGGTACAATCTCTCCAACGAATCGTGCCTAAAAGTCTAAATATATCTAGTCGGATTTTCTATTCTAGTTTTTTCTATTCTAGTTTTTTCTTCTGAAAGTCCATGACAACCATATTTTTTAAACAGTCATAACATAAATAGTTTTTCCAATGCCCACCTGGAGAATGACCTTTCATACAGGCATCTGAAGGGTAGATTTGTTCGCCACTCTTTTTGAGGCACCATATTAGGTGGGCCGACGTTGCTCCTAAAGTAAGGACAGATAGTACAGAGAATGAAGGAACATCCATGCCTTGCCCAGGATCCGAACTCAGAACATTTCTGATGCAAGGTCTGTTCCCTGACCCCCCCCCCACACACAGGCCGGTCGGCATAATATAAAACATAGGTAGGACTGTTTTTCTTCCCCGACAAAAAGTAAATAACGAATAGTTATGCAAAAGAATAGATTTACGCTCTCTTAAAAACCAGCATTTAATGAAACTGTATAACTATTCTATTTTTTATTTTAAAAAAAAAAAAAAAAAAAAAAAAAAAAACGTTTTACGTTTCTTTCACGTTTTCAATGAATCTACAATTCTGGAATGGAAATTAATTTTTTTTTTATTCATTTAAAAAAGTGGGAATTAACATGACTTCTAAGCGATATGTCGACTTTTAGTACTCGTGAACTGTAAACACCCAGGTTTAGACAATTAACAATTCTAGATTGCTGTTTACTGATAGAAAAACTGTTAAATAAAACTGCTAGAGAAACTATTTCTTTTTTAGTTTGTCAATTCATGAAAACCAAGACTTGTATATACAGAGCAGGGGTGAAAGCGAGACGGAAAAGAGGAAAGTCTGGTAGTAAAACCTTTTCGCTTATAGCTAGTTTTTGGGAGGAGTTTACTTATTCTTTTTTAAGACTATTCAACAATATCTACTTAATCTTGGAAAAGAAGCAGTTTTATATGTATGCTAAAATTATAAAAGAAATCTTGATAGTTACAGATTTTTTAATTTTTTCGAAAAAAATGCTAGAATGAAATGACTTACGAACCAGTTTTTTCTCTTTTCCGTCTTGCTATATAAGGGCTTTCAGCCATGATACAGAGGTTGATCAAAGTAATGAAAACGCTTTCATGCTAACTCTGTGTAAACAATACTACTTTTAACAACAAATTACATGGAAGATTTTGCAAGGCAAATTTGTTTGCACAATTTAAAAGATCATGCTTGAAGCTTTTAATATTTTAACCCATGCAAAGTTCAGACAAGGATGAAAGCGAGACGGAAAATAGGAAAGGCTGGTAGTGAAACCTTTTCAGTTATAGCTAGTTTTGGGGAGGAGTTTACTTATTCTTTTTTTAAATTATTCAGCAATATCTACTTTATCTTCGAAAAGAAGCAGTTTTATATATATGCTAAAATTTTAAAAGAAATCTTGATAGTTACAGATAGTTTATTTTTTTCGTAAAAAATGCTAGAATGAAATGTCTTACGTACCAGGTTTTTCTCTTTTCCGTCTTGCTATATAAGGGCTTTCACCCATGAGTTCAGATCAAGCAAGTTGAGTTACGAAGTTAACTTCATTTCAGCTTCAAAACTAGCAATTATGAAACAATGCCATAAGATTTCAATATTTGAATAAAAAAGGTTTTTAAATTATAGTAATATCGAAAAATTAAACAAGTTTCAACTTCCCACCCTCATTTTGTTTGATACAATTTATGCATTTTTAAAAATAGCCCCAATTCTATAAGCTTGAAGCATCACGTTTAAAATTGTAAAATCTTCCACGCCATGTAAAATCTTCCAACATACTTTGAAAACATTTTCAGTGGATTGTCCCAAGTATTTCATTTTTATATTTACAGTGGTGAAGAATCTTATTCATGTCTTTTTAATTCTTGGACTTATAAATTTAATTCAATAAATTTTGTATATCAATAAATTAAAATAAATCAATCTTATTTATATAAGATTTTAAGCAAGTTATAGAAACGAAAATGTGCGTAAGTCGCTGCAATTGCGAAAAAGTTAATTTTACCTACAATGGCATTTCAACAAGTCTTTCACTATCGTTTGGGAAATACTTTCAGCAAGAGGGTGCAAGTTCGCAGGTGTGACTATTACAATAAAATAATACAAATTTTAAGCTTAATTTTAAGGTCTTTTTTTTACTTTCATTTCTTTTCTGTTTTCTGAAGAAATTCTAATCCCGCTTATCTAATCTATAGTTGTATAACTTACTATTTATGGATGTTTAATGGATTTTTTTGCATAAGAAATATGATAATAGGGAAACATAAGATGAAAAAAAATGTTAAAGAACAGAAAATTAATGTTTTATGACATTAAATATGTCAGTTTTGCCTTGTTTGCCCCTATGGACACTAGTTTTGATACTCATATGCATATTATAAGATCATATTACACATACTGTACCTAACATGAACTGAAAATAATTCTTTCCTTTTCATAAAAATTTTGGGTATTATTTTCTTTTCAAATAGTTTTATTTAACACAAATCAAAGAAAATCAAAATAAAATGAAATCATTTTTGTCGCAAACCTATGCATAAACTAGAAGATATTGTATCCCTAATCTAAAAAGGTGAATCGTAAAAAATTAAAAAATAAATTGTTATGCATTAATATTTATTCTACTCTGACATTTTAATGCAAAAAATGTAAAAAAAAAAAGATTTTCTATTGTGATTTTGTATCATAAACTGTTTTAAAGCTAAAATATGAAAAACTAAAAATTTGTTTTATAAATATATTTATTATACAACAAGGCTAACGTTATAGTATAAACAAATTTATTATTATTTTATTTCAAACACCTATGTTATTGTTTATTTTATATTGTCTACTTCTATTTTCGCCTTTAAAATTATGCTTATTAATCATACCCATTTTATTTCTTACATTATTTTTTTCAGAAATGTCTGCTAAACCTTTCTTTAAAGAAACTAAAATGTATTTTTATATTAAAAGTTAAGGATTTTTCTTTACTTGTTTCGATATGGAGGACGGCGTATCCTAACACGGCCATCGGCATGATGAATGGCAAATCGTAATTCATCTGACCAGGCAACTCTCTCCCACTGATCCATGGACCAGTCTTGATGTTCTCGGGCCCAGCGCAGGCGTAGTTGGCCATGACGCTTGGTCAGCAAAGGCACACGAGTGGGACGTTTGCTGCGTAGCCACATATGAACAATGTTCGCTGAACAGTGTGCTCTGATACTATTCTACTTGATCCTGCATTGTATTGGGCTGTCAGCTGAGCCATTGTCTGGCTCCGGTTTTGCTTCACCAAGCGAGACATTCTCCGACGACCTTTTTCTTTGATAGCGTGTGGACGTCCAACACCATGTCATCAACTGCTGATTTCACCGCCATTCATCCATTTTGCATAAGTACTAACAAATGTAGATCGCGAACAACCCACGAGTCGTGCAGTTTCGGAAATACTTGTTCCGAGCCTTCGAGCCATTACAATCTGTCCTCTATCAAAGTCGCTTAGATCCGCAGCCTGAGTTAAAGTTAAAGTCTCTATTCAAACTAGTGATTAATGAATGTAAACCTTTATTTCGCCCTAGTAATACAAAAAAAAGAAGAAAAAGAAAGAATTGACTTTATGTAAAGAATTGGTTTATTTTATCAGTAAATTACTTGCTTTAGTTAACCCGATAAAAATAAATAAATTGGTTTATTTTGATTGAATGTTAAAAAATCTGTCACTTAGTAGAAACATAAATACAAAAATGTTTTGGATAACCCCTCTAACTAGCAAAAAACATGAAAAAGGCCAGATGAAAGTTATCTTCTAAAATCCTCAAAAAAATTACTTTTTTGTCAACTTTTTTCTTAAAATAAATAGCTTATTTTTTAAGGCTAAGAAAAATTGCTAATGGTGCGTAATTTTCGTTTTCGTCCTATTCTGAAATAAATAAGACACAGCTTAAAGGTTACGAAATTAAACGGAATAAACTATTTATTTCTACAACGATAAATTTAATGAAGTAAACAGAAACCAATGATTAGCATGCTTAAGCATAAAGAGTGATGATAAACTAATGTAAATGTTTGAGATTCATGTGTTTCAAAATCTATCTTTACTGTGTCTACTTCACTTTATCGTCGATAACAAATTATGGGTTATTATTCGCAAGACTTTTTTAGTCAAGGAATCAATGATTAATGGAGAAAGTTTTCTTATGCTAACTTCATTTTAAATAAAGTAGATAACCGATAAGAATTCGTCATTATACTAAAATTTTCTTTTCTTTCTTTTTAACGAAATCTTTGTTTCTTTCACTAATGTCGTTAAAGTAAGCATACTCTACTTTTGAAATAGCGGCTTCTCAGCTAAAGTTAAAGTCTCTTTTAAAACTAGTGATTAATGAACAGAGCCCTTTATTTTGCCCTAGTTATACAAAAAAAAAAAAAAAAGAAGAAGAAAAAGGAATTGCTTCAACGTAAAGAATTGATTTATTTTATCTCTAAATTACTTATTTTAGTTAACTTGATTGAGAAAAAAATTGGATTATTCTGACTGAATGAAACAAAAATGTATTAATTTTTTCCATTGATTTTTATTTTAGTAAATTTGATTAAAATTGAAATAGTTTAATTAAAAAACAATGTCTATTAAAAATATCCAGATCATGCATTCAAGATGTTAATAATTAAAACATTTATTTTTAATTTTTAATTAACAGCATTTCAAATGCAATATTTATTTAAAACTAGTGATAGATTAATGGAACTACCTGTTTTTGCCCCAGTTATACATAAATGGAATTGACACAACTTTAAAAAAATGAATAATTTTATGGAATTGCTGACTTTAATTAATTTGATTAAAAGTATAAATTGGATAATATTGATTGATCGTTAGAAAATTGATTAATTTTTCCGTTGATTTTTATTTTAGTAAATTTAATGAAAAATTTAAATATATATTTATGGAAAAGCAATGTATATCCAGAAAAATAAATATTGTATTCAAGATGTTAGTAATTAAAATGCTTTTTTTTTATTTTTGCAGAGGGGTTGACTCAGCAGAAAGGGGACTCCCTTGCTTTAGTAGTCTAACGATCTGCGCTCCAAGCTGAGCACTGTACCGTAGAATAGTTTAACAAGGACTAAAACCGCATGCCTTCGGTACCTTCGCAGGTGAATCAAGAAAGTAATCATATATTCCATTTAATAAATATTGCATAAAAGATAATAGTAATTAAAATAAATTTTTCACAAAAAAAAGGAATTTTTTTCTTCAAATTAATGCAACGGGTCCCCTAAATAGTTCTTTTAACTTTTTATCACTATGACAACTGACTGCAAGAATGCAATTTTAATGAGAAATGGAAAATAACGAAGCAGTGAAAATATTCATAAATTTTGCTCTTTTTATTAGCTCAATGATTTTCTCTTTATAAAACTTTTTTTTTATTTTTAGTATTGAACTTTACCCTTTTATCAGTGTTTTTTTAATCTTTGTATTAGGAAGAACAGTAATGCTCAATCCAGTTACGTTTCAAAAAAGTTCCCTTAAAAAAAAAAAAAAAAAAAAAAAACTTGAAAGATTTTATCTTTCATAAAAGACCTAACCCAGTTATGTTTCAAAAAATATCTCTTCAGAAAAGATTGACAGATTTTACCTCACTTAAAAAATACAAACATTTCAATTAATTATGTTTAAAAAGGTACTTACCATTAAAAAAGAACCACAAAAGAACCACAAATTTTATCTCACATAACAGACCCAACAATATTATGTTTTGAAAACGATGTTCTTAAGATGGTCTTTAAAGTTCTAATTATGTAAGAAAAAAAACTTAGGAGTTTTTCTCACAAATTTTCCTTTGAAAACTGATAAAAAAAAACAAATAAAAGTGGAAATAGTATGAAAACATTCAGTAAATAATTTAACTAATTGTACAGATAGTTTTTATATTATCTCCAATTACCTACTACTTTTTTTCATGTATTTCTAAGAATATTCTACCAGGTAATTTTTTTCTCCCAAACATGCTAATTTGCATAAATAATTAATTCATAACTTTAACTAATATATAATGAATCCCAAAGTTTTTATCCACGCTATAAAAATATCCATAACTAATCAATAAAAATTTATTAATCAAAAATCTCTACGTCTAAAATATAAAATCTACCCTGCTTTTCACATCAAATAAGTGGGCTTCTTAAACAACTAAAAACTATAGAGTGAATACTAAATCAAAAAAAAGTTGCGAAAAATTTCTCAGAAAACACGAATGAAGAAAACGCTGAAGCGAAAAACGAAAAAAAAATATATATAATGATTTGACGACCATTTCTGCAAAGCTTACAAGAAACGCAAGACGTTAAGATGTAGAATTTTCATAATCTAATTGTGACTTTTTATAAGAAATTTCAGCGTACCTGAGATGTAATCTGCTTTACTTGCACGCCTTGCTTAACAGAATTATGATTTTTTTTTCTATTAATGCTTGATTTTTAAGCTTTTGTCGCAATTTTCTTTTCGATATGTTTCCATGCGTTGAAGTATTTTTAGCAAGCTGAAAACATTCGACAAAATCTTGTGTGAAAGAGAGGACATGGTTCAAAAGATAGTAATGCAATAATGGAAAAAATAGTTTATCTTATTCCATCAAGTGATAAAAAGCTTTTAAAATATAACAAGATAAATAAACTTAAATTATTTCAGCATGAAATTCTCATTTTTATTCCAGTTATTTTTATTTTACGTTTATCTCCTCCGTGTTTTAAATTTTAAGAAATATTTAATGCATGGAAGAATAAAGATATACAACTCGACATTTTACAACGATTCAAGAAATAGTATTTTGATGCAGTGAATTTCGAAAAAAAAATTTGCGACGAAAATAGATTTTGCGAATATAAGACTAATAAAGTTATAAAGATTTTTATTTTTTTCCAATTACTCACTAATTGGACTGTAAATTTATACATATTTGGGAAGCCGTGATAGCCTGGTTACTAAGGTGATGGGTCCAGTAGCCGTGAGTTCGATTCCCGCCTACGAAAGACTCTCCGTTCAGTAAATGGTGACTGGTGCACGTGGAATCTGTCAGATCACAAAGTCCTACATGTTCTCATAACAAATTTTACCTGAGGAGATACTGAATTGGAGGTGGATCATTCTCTAGTTCAGGTCAAAATTGTGTATGAATGAATGGATGTATGAATGGATCCACCATATAAACGGGCTGAAATGTGTGTGTGTCTGAAGTCGTATTCTTGGCCATAGATGACGCGACTGAAAAACATGAAAATGGATGCTCATCTTGACTTCACCGATTCGCTTGGTTCACCAATAAGCAGGCTTGCTGATATTGCAAAGTGTCATTAGAAACAACTAGATAAATATTTTCATATATTTTATTTATGATTAATGTTTTATATTTAAGAGGAGTTCATTTAAAAAATTAAAAATAAATTATTCATACTCCATTGGAAGTTCAAAAAACAACATTGCGTTAGAGGATTTAAGTAATCCTCTGCAACTGCGTATTTTTCCGTTTTATTTCGTTATCAAATAATACAGATATGCTTTCAAAAAAGATAAAAGCTTTTAAAAGTCAGACAGAAATTTAATTCGAGGTATCTTTTACAATATATATCATAGAATTATTTAAAAAAAGTTCATAGTTTCGAAATTTTACTGGAATCCTAGACTTGGCAACATATTTCAATAAATAAGGAGAATATTCTTTCTTGAAGAAAGAAACGATTTGATGTAGCATGAACATTGAATTTGATTGGACCACTAAAAATGGCACGTCATATGATGGCATGCCCTTAACAAATCAATTGCGATATACAGAAATTTGCTTTTTGATTTTCAGTTAAAAAAAAAGGTCTGCAAGAAACAATATTTATTATTCTATCATTCGTTTCTTTAAATGCGGCAGAAAGCATTTTTTAAATATGATGTTGCTCTAATTTTACGGGAAACTAAACTAGTAGAAAAACAATTCTTTTTCGATTCATTTAATTTATTTAATTATTCAACTGTAAATACCACCATGACTTGCATGGCAAATTATTAATATTTAAAGTCAAAACATTCCTCACATACACTTTCAACGGTAAAGTGAGAAAAACTATACGAGAAAAAGTTGTTAATTTTGATATATTTTCACAATTTTTACATCTTTACTTGCATGTAGCTATCCTGAAATAAGGACATTTTCAGTTATCAAATAATATATATTCCTACTAATTATATATTCCTACTAATTCTTTCAAACAATTATTATATTGTCAGGCTCATATAATTTAATTATAACTCAAAACTCTAAAACAGTTACAAATGCAATGCATCCCAGAACACAACAACACTAAATTGTAGTTATCGTGCAAAAATTTATCGAAACTTGACAAAATAACATTTGTTTGAAATAATTAGTACGAGTACATTATTAAAAATGTGCTTGTTTTTTAAATGAAATTTCTATGCAATAAAGCTATTAAATTGATTCTAATGTATATGGAAATATGTATTGTCCATAAACAAGTATACATAAACACTTGTCCATAACAAGTGTCCATAAACAAGTTTGTATAGTTACATTTGAATAATTCCTTAAAAACGTAAGTGGGAAGATATACTAGATATTATGCTTCCGTTGCTTCAAAAATATAAAGATAGTAATCAGAGTAAAAAATTATCGAGGTATCAAAAAAGCATCCAATTTTAAAACTCACTAGACGTGAATGAGGAAAACGAACGTAAACAGAACACGTAATGTTGCCAACAGAAGAAGTAAAATAAAGATGAAAAACAAAATTAAACAAACCGTTGTATTCTAGAGTGAAACAGAAAATTAAAAATAAATAAAGGTGAAAAGGTTTGACTAGAGAAATCACAGTATTGAAGAGTGGCAAACCGAGGCCAAATGCATTTCGTATGGAGAAATGGTGAGGAACACATGACGGTAAAGAAATTAAAATTTTACATTATCAAGCATA
Organism: Parasteatoda lunata; assembly: GCA_949128135.1. Lineage (NCBI taxonomy): Eukaryota > Metazoa > Arthropoda > Arachnida > Araneae > Theridiidae > Parasteatoda > Parasteatoda lunata. The sequence goes on along the minus strand of OX421981.1, from coordinate 23,068,734 downwards.
ACTCAGAACTGCTGAAATCTAATATCCGTCATTATAACAATAATAATTGTTATATAATAACAATAATTCGAACAAAATATTCAGCAAATAACCACAATAATAGATTAAAGGCTAAAAAGTAAAAAAATTGGAAGCTATGATGCTTACGGAGCTCATGAAATGAAGCAAAACCCTGCCATCATTTTCATGCAAGAGGACAAGGACGTGTTTATGACACCAAACATTGGATCAATACCATTGCTCCAATGTTTGCACAAGTGGTAACAGATGTGCATAAGCAATAATTAAATGTCGATTCGATCCGATTGGAAAGTAATAAGTATGAACATTTTAGGTTCTATATCTGAGACAAAGCCAGAAGTAATGGCGACATTAATCTAGAAAAATTAAACTTAAAAAACTTTTCATTATTTCTTATACAAAAATAAAGACGCAATATTGTATTTTGAATGAACATTTTTTATAACTAAGATGAACTGCGAACTAAGATGCTAAGATGAACTTCCGTTCTATATATTGTACATTTTTAACAGTTATGCTACATACATTATAGCATCGCTTCGTTGAATATAAAAACAATGTCAGGCTCACGGTTAGTTTTGCTACCTACCATTTATTAATTTAAGTAACAACTGGAATTTGATAGCTGTTTTTTATAAGATTTTATTAAAAATGCATGACATTCAAATTGCCCTTAACGTGAGAAAAAAAAATGAGGTATTCCCCCGTAAAATAAAAATCAATAAGACAACAAACGCCAAAATCTTGTTTTTGCTTTTAAAAGAATGTTTATTAATTAACGCAACAAATCAAATTAAGAAATGATTCAAGCAGAATACATTTTCTAAACATTAATGAGTAATTAATTTACCACCGTTTTAACTTAATTCTTTCATCTAATTATACCTTAGATTTTGACGGAATCGTGAAAAGCCTTAAATGTTTCTAAAATTTAACTTGAACACCTATATTAAAACTTTCAAGCATTAATCTACCATGTCCCAGGAACTCATTTTAGAAAATAAATTCTTTTAAGGTGTTTGTGTGGAATTTAACAGGTCAACTAGCATTATTATGATTTTTATATTTAATGATATGATATTTTTTGTATCAAAATAAAGTTTTATGTTTAGATACATCGTAATTTATATAGCGCAACTTAATCAAATATTTATTTGGTCTGAAATTATTTAACGGAGAAAACTGTATTTTACGTAGTGGTGTTTATGTTTAAATTCTCTAACATATAACAAAATATCTTCCGAAATTCTGAAATATAAAAATACTAGCCGCTATCAACAAAAAAAAAGCAGATATTTAGAACAAAATCTGCTGTTAAGCTGGTTATTTTGATTAAGTTAAATACTTTTTGCTGACACTGGGTGTACAAAAACATTAAACAAACATTTGCAACTTTTCTTCCTCTATAACTTGCAAACTATTCTTAACTTTTCCTCCAGGATTGCGAAAAAGAAAAATTGCAGATTCGATAAGAGAAAGTATTTTTTTTTAATAATATTTATGTATATATATAGTATTTCTATGTATATATATAGTATTTCTATGTATATATATAGTATATCGAAATAATTTTTATAGTCTTAAATTATTGAACAAAAATGTGGAAATTCAGAAAAGAAACATTTGTTTAATTGGTTAGTTTGCCTAAACTGAATACTTTGAGCAGACACTATGAGTACAAAATCATTGATATTTTTATTTTTTTTTTTTTTTTTACTTGCGCGTAATTTGCAACTGTTTTCAATTTTTCCCTCAGGATTGTGGAAACGAAGTATTGCTAATTCGGTAAAAGACAGAAAGGGTTTTTTTCCTCAAAAAATTATAATATTTATTATTTCTTAAAACTATAAATATTACAAAACCTGTGTGTACTGAAATTCAAACACAAAATAATTTCGATATTATTGAAGTAAAATGGGGATATTCGGAACAAAAATCGATTGTTAATTTGTTAGTTTGCCTAAAATTAATACTTTTTGTTGTGTAAAAAAAAACCATTGAAAAAAAAAAACTCTTTTTTATTTTTTTATTTTTTTTTTTTTACTTTCACTGTAACTTGCAACTATTCCTAACTTTTCCTCCGAGACTGCGGAAGCCAAAAAGCGCAAATACAGAAATATAATATAGTGTATCATTTTTAAAACTTATGAAATTTATCATTTCTTAGAATAATTAATAATACAAAACCCGATGCGTCCTGAAACTCAGGTATTAAAATGAAATTTTTTTTAATGAATCATGATGAATACGGCATCGTTTTTTAATGAATTATGAAGAATACGACATAAGCTCTTTAATGAATCATGGAGAATACGGCATGGTGTTTTAATGAATTATGAAGATTACGACATAAGCTTTTCTAATGAATCATAAAGAATATGGCATGGTTTTTTTAATGAATCATGAAGATTACGACATAGGTTTTTTTAATGAATCATGAAGAATACGGCATGGTTTTTTAAGTGAGTTATGCAGAACACGATATAGGCTTTTTTAATGAATCATGACGAATACGACATAAATTTTTATTAAGGAATCATGAAGAATATGAGACAGGTTACCTAAGTTTGTTGGCATGTGCTTATTTATATGGTAACTATAAATACCTATTTTGCAGTAATGTAGCTGATTTTCTTTGATACAGTGCTCACCTCCCTCATTCAAAGAGTACGTGAATATAGGCTTGTTGGTATGAACCATAGTCTTCAAAATAAATAAATAAAAAAGTATTGATTCTCATGTCTCAGAAATATAATATAGTGTATCATTTTTAAAACTTATAAAATTTATAATTTCTTAGAATAATTAATAATACAAATCCGATGCGTCCTGAAACCCAGAAAACACAGGTATTAAAATGAAATTTTTTATTATTTTTTTAATGAATCATGAAGAATACGGCATGGTTTTTTTAATGAATTATGAAGAATACGACATAAGCTCCTTAATGAATCATGAAGAATACGGCATACGGCTGAAAATTACACAACAATACTTAGCAAAGAAACACGTTGTCCATTTATGCGGTGCTCGATTTTTACATAACTAAACGTTCGATTGTGCCACTGTCTTGTTTTTCTTTCCTTCTCTTTATTTTAATTGGAAACAGTTCTACAACATTTGCACCCATGTCACAGAAATTTAATCTTTCGAAAATTTTAGGACACACTTTTTAAAATCAATGAAGTAAAAATAAGTTAATAAAAAGTTTTTTTTTTTTTCAAGTTAAAAAGTTATTAAAAGTGTAAAAAGTATACAAACTACATTTCATAAATAAAATCACTACTTTTCAATCTGAAATTACAATGTAGGACTGTTGATTACCAAAGAAAAGTTTATAAAAAAGGAAGAAAGAAATTAACTCGGCTCGCTCACGTAACACGCTGCATAAAAAAAACATATCTTCCAATTTCTTCGAGGATGTTTTCTAAATATTAATGGAAACGCCAGGTTTTTATTCAAAATATCTTTCAGGGGAAGCAATTGTGAAAAAAAAATTATAACAGATCCAAAAAAGGAAGTATCTTCTGAACTAAACGAAGCATAAAGAGAATTTTTTCCTTCTTCTAAATGACACGCCCTTTGGAAATTGCACGTTCTTGAAAACTCTGGTCAAAGATAAGAACTTTACAGACGTTGAAAAACTATATTTTTTCCTATCGATTTTCTAGTGTAGTTGATGATGCTGCAAAAAGAATTTCCGGTTTCAAGGCGAACCGGATGCGAGGATAACAATTTATTTTATTTTTTTACTCCCTGGGTGTTTAAAATCTCTAAAGTCACAACAAAGTGTGAAAGTAAAATATGCGATTATGTTTGTTTTATATCGCCCGTGGGAACATTTTTGAAAGTTATGCTAACTAAATAGCCTTTTGAAACTGAAATTATTTCCGTATGAAATGTTATTTCTTATTGAGAGTATTACAGAAACTTAAATATTTTTTTCCCAAATATTTTTTCATCTTCTTTTAAAGGTGTCTTTTTTTTTTCTTCTCCCTTTTTTTGGATAAACCTTTCTAAAGTTACGAACCTGAAAGATCCCATATAATAAAAGCAATTTTTTATCATTTCTTTCTTTATTTATTTCACTCTTTAAGTTTTTCCTTTTTTAAATTGTGGTTTTGTAGTGTACTTTTGTAGTTTTTAAAGAAATCAGATTATCAAGGGAACCATGTGAGCACTTTTTTTATAAAAAAAAAATAAATTTGCTTTAGTGTTAGTTAATTTATCTTACTATAAATTAAACCTTCATGAAAACTCTGGTCGAATTACAGATTAAAAAATATAAATCTGCAGTTTTTTATACACAAGATGAAAAACTAAATTTTTTTAATCGACTTTCTAGTTTAGCTGATCGTGACAAAAAGTAAGAAGCTAAAAAAAGGGGAGATTTATAATATTTCTTGATTGCTACTATTTTTTGTTGATTCATTACTGATTAGATACTAATAAATAACTTGTTAATTTCTAACGGCAGACTTTAAAGATAATTGTAGACGAAACAAAGGAAAAATGAAAAATTCAATAACAAAATAATAATGAACAAATAAAATGAAATAAGCCCACAGTATAGTCCATGGAATTTAATTTTTGACTAGCCTCCCATTGTTTCTACCAAAGAGATCCAGCATTGAGTGTAGGTCAACAATTCAAGGAAGGAGCACCCATTTTCTCATCTATGCAAATTGTATTTTGGGCTTGGAACAATCACAAAGGTGAAATGTAAATAGAGCCTACACATCATGATAATATTTTCTTCAGAATGAAACCACGTGACTGGAAGAGAAATATTTTCTACCTTCTGTTTCTCCTTGTTATTTCAATGGAAAAAAAATCAATGCTGGAATTTTAAATTCAAAAATTTTAAAATAAGGTAATTTACTTTGTTGCATCAAGTTGTACAGAAAGAGTAGATAAAGAGGTGTTCTTTAGTTATCTCCTCAATGAAGAACTCCCTTACCTTTAAACTATTGCTGTAGACCGCTATTATTCTTCTAATATTATTGATTTCACCTATAGAAAATTAATCTCGCAATCCCCCAAACTCTCGAATTTTAACTTTATGAATTTGATTGTTTTGTCTTATTATCCGAAAATCAGTTCCCGAATTACCATGATTTTTAATACATTTGAGTTTAAAGTCGTTTTTTTACCAGTAACTAAACTAAATTTCATTAACCATAAAGACCTTGTTGCTGTTATTAACAGCTGGGGTACTTATTAAAGTACGTGTCATTATGGTTTTGCGTAAATTTGACAATCTAAACGTACTTTTAAACTTCGAGTTAAAGATAAGGAAAGATATGTCCAAATTCGAGACATTATCCGATCTTCTATATACTTACATAGTTGAAATTCAAATTACATGTATGAGTTTTCCTTTGATATAATCATTCAACACTACTTTCATCTACGGAACTTGATTTTCGGAAGCCATTCTATACTTTGAGAAACTCTAAAAATTCAGTTAAGGATCTTTCTAGTATTCCTTCGTTTCCCAATATTTGGAAATCTATTTTAATTTATTATGTTGCACCGTGAAGTTATGTCAAATACCCTCAAACCTCTTTCTCCATTTTTATTTTCTTGCCCGAACTTGGTTCTCTCTCCCTATTGTTAAATCACTTTGCATGTGTTTGTTTCTTTACTCGAGCACGTGTTTGTCTCTCTTTCAAATGATTCGGGTTTTAGACACTGAGGAAGGAACTTGTAACATGGTTCATGGAACTGAAGCTATAGTAAGTATTTTCATTTGTACTTTATTCACGTATTTTTTGGAAGTTTTGTTAAATATTCTCTTCTTATTATAATTTATTAAGATATTGACTTCATTTTCCAATATTTACGCATTCAATCATAAATTTATGGCAGATTTTAATCACTTGTAACTGTATTTTTTCACGTAAATGAAAAAGTTATGCTTTAAACATGATAATTTAGTATTTTACATGTGCTCTTTAATAACTTTAATACGCTACCACTTTGTGAATAAAAAAAAAATTTCTGCATGCATAACTACTATTTCCAAAAAATAATAGTTTTAAAAGTTATAGATAAAGAAATAGCATGAATTTTAGGCTATAATATTTTTCAACGGATTTGAATAATTGCATAATTTATCATTCGAATTATCAAAACAGAGAGCTGAATTATCACAGTAAAAAACAAGCAATAATGTTTTCGAAAGAAGTTTTTTTATTAAAAACCATATTTTTACATTAATATTACGAAAAAGACATTTTTAAAATAGCCCTTTTTATCTTCATAGATATGTCAGATAATAACACGCAAATCTTGCAGTCTGACTTTTAACTCTTCTTTTCAAAGAAAAAATGTTTTAAATTCCGATCATTCGGGAGATCGTTTGACGGAAAATAGCTTCATTTTTATAATGGGATTTTGAATAAAATCCCATTTTTATTTTGCTTAATTTCTATCGTATGGATTAGAAAGTCGTCGATGTTATATTTGAGGTAGTAAAACTAGCTTTACTATAATTTAGAACTGCAAATACTTGAAACTAATTGCGAACAGTACTAAATATTTTTTTTTCGTAAATGCTGTGTGTTAAAAAGATTTTAGAAATATTTCTTGAACAAAATGCTTAAAAATATTTCATTTGTTAACATAAGATGAAAAAAATCAGTTTGAAACAGAAACAAAAAGCAATGTAAAAAATTACATTTAATTATTATTAAACTGACATTGATATAAGGCCTTTTCTACATTTTTATGTATCTTAAATAAACGAAACGTAGCAGACTTTTCTTTTCCGTGTAAGAAAATTGGCAAAATAATTTTGAATAAAAAATATATAGGGGGAGGGGTCTAATTGCGGAAATTCGGGCTAGTGGCGACATGGTACTAGTGTAGACAAATGAATTACTTTTGTTATTTATCAATTTTGTAAATCTTGTTTTCTCTAGCCATGCATGCAATGAGTCGTGGTGGCTCAGAGGATAAAGCACTTGACTGCGAATGGGGTGACCAGGGTTTGAATCCCATCAAAATAGCTGGTGGATAAAAATTCTGCACCAGGCTTGCAATGACCATAATGCTGACAAAAATATCCTCAATGGTAGATGAATCTTGGGTTAGATTTCCCTTATCGTCAGGCAAACTGTTTGAGATTTCCGTGGCTTTGCTCTACATGTAACCCACATTAGGGTTAGTTCCATTAAAAATCCCTCTATATAAATAATTTTCTCCGAATACTTGATACAGATGTCCCCATGTTTTCTAGATTGGGTTAAAAATTACAAGGCTAAGGAGTTCAACTCTTATAGACATAAACTCCGACTCGGGTTGGCTGTTCGACGCAACTTACAAAATAAATTAAAACCATACTTGCACGCAACCCATCTTCAGTGAAAGGCAAATTAAGGGTTAAAATCATCTTACCATCAAACTAACCATGGGAGGTTTTAGTGTTTTTCCTCTTCATGTAACGCAAATGCGAGTTAGTTCCATCCAAAAGTCTTCCACGAAGGCTAGTTTGTCCCAATGTTTGATCCAGGAGTTCTTCTATCTTCAGGGTTGGGTTCAAAATTACAAGTTTATTTCAAAACTACAAGTTACTCAAAATTACTTCGGAATTGAACAGTGATAGTCGTAAACTCAGGTTTAGGTTGACTGTCCAACGCTGGCTAGAAAATAAGTTAAAACCGTACAAGCAGCATACCCGGAATTTCTGCTGTCCCACATTATTTAAAATAGCAGAGAAATAACAATTAAGTAGTGTATTATATTTAAGAGTTTGCCAGAAGTTAAAAAAAGTTTCAAACCCGATTATCGGGTCCCTTATATCCATATGCTTTATTCTAAAGCTTCTTAAACTGAAAATGATTATTTAAGGTTAAATTTTCCTACTGGGGAAGAATCCCCCTGAAAACAGGAGAAAATAAAATAAATACAAACTCTAAAGAATTTCAAGTTCTCAAATTTGTTTTCTAATAACGTTATAAATGTCAATTTCTAAAAATCAAAGAATTAAATACAGATAAAACTATTTATTGTTCGCTCTTGCACTCAGACAAGACAATCAGAGAAAGAGAAATTTTATTCAATTTCTTTGTCAAGAAGATTCATTGTCCTTTTCGAAATTGTATTTTTGTTTTTGTTTTTTTTGATTTTATGAAGCTACATGTAACCTCTTTGTTTCTTTTAACGACTAATGATTTTTCAATGAAGATTTTAATTATTGTTCTCTTGAAATTAAGAATTAATTAATATGTAAATTTTAAACTTTCGAATGAGTTTTTCTTTTCTCAATTATGCAATTTACGTTTCTTAAATGAGATAGGAAAAAGGTTAATATTTTTAACAGTAAACTGAAAAATATTTGCTTTTAGTTAACAATATTATTATAGTTTGAGCAGAGCAATTTTAAATATTTTTCTACAGTAATTTTAATGAGTTTTGTGTCAATTCAATGAAAGGAAAATAGAAAGGTTTGAGGAAACAAGGAGTATTTGAATTTTCAATCGTTAATCACACCCTAGTTATTTGACAATTGAATTAAGTTTAAAAAATTTTAAAAAAACAAGTTTTTATCATAATAATTTATGACAAAAATGTTAAAAAAGCTCAATAAATGTATCAAAAAAAAAAAAAAATTTAAACAATAGTGGGCAGTTTTTAAACTGCATGTTTTTCTATTCTAACTTTTTTGTAAGCAAAATTTCAGTATGGTGTAAATTAGTAATTTGTAACTTTCGTCATCCTAAAGGGTAAGCTACTGACAATAAACTTGAAAATGTTAATTTAATAAACATCAAACGAGAAATTGCTAAATTGAAATAATAAATTTGGGGACGGTCTAACCATCACCTCTTACATCAGAAAGCCTCCACACGGTATTTACTAAGTAGTCTGCGCAGATTATTTGAAAAGCAAACAAGTTATGCTTATGAAACCAAATTCTATTTTAAAAGTAATTGAGAGAAATTTATCATGTACATTTGAGAATTGAATCTGTAGTGGTTGAGAAGTAAATAAGATAAACCACTAATATTTATAAATTAAAAAAATTTTTAGACATATATTTGCTACCACTTTCTTATTTTTAATAGATTATCTATTAAATGGCTCTTTCATAAACTGGGCTACCTATAAAAAACTGTGTGAAAGTTTTCAGTTGTAGGAGACGTTGGTCTATCAAAATTCATGTTTTCATAACTCAAATGTAATCGTTTCTCACAAAAAGTGCTAGTATAGCTCAGTGGTTAGTACAGAGAAATTCAACGTAAAATATATGGGTTTGAATCCATTTTAAATAATGAGTTCGTTAGTTCCTTTCTGTCTACAAATGGTTTTGGAATATCTTAATCAACTGTTGTCCAAGAAAAATGACGCAACGTCAAGACGCGTTGATCCGAAGTTCCAAACAAGAGCGCTAATCAAATATGCAAGAAGATGGCCACTGAACATGGACACACAGTAAGTAAACGTATCATAAGAAGTAGTCTGAATAGAATGCTGCTAGATTGTGTGCACTGGTTTTTGTAATGAAATCTCTCATCCAGGCAAAAAATGAGATGATCCGATGAAATTTGCAAAAGCATGAGGCATGGACGATAAAAGATCGGAAGAAGATCCTTTAAATTAATGAATCCAAATTCAAAGTGTTTGGAAATGATGACCAACGTTTTATCGTTCAAAACGTTCAATCAACCCTCAACGTTCAAACTTTCAATCAAAGTATCGCCATTCAAAAAGAACCTTGGATTCCCGGTATCAGTGGCAAAAAGTGAAACACAGAAATAGATCAGCAATGGTCTGGGAAGCTTTCTATCATAATTTTGTTGCTTCATCGAACACATCTGTTAATGATATTTCTCATTGTAAATAATAATAATTTCTAAAACTAAACAGATGGCGCTGTGCGCAGAAATGTATCATTAATTTTAATCAATTTCTTCCATGCCACTGTATCACGAACATCATCCGTGTTTTGTTATTAAATATATTTTGTTAAAGGCGTTTTGTAATGACTTAAACCCGAGATCATCTCATTGTATTAAATATTGGTTCACCAATCTGGAATTGACTAAGAATGTGATAAAGGTGAGTGCATTTGATTTAAATAATGGATTCATACGATGATTTGAAGAATAAAAGAAAATCAATTAGCACTTTAACAACTCGATTAATTACAAAAAATGAAAATTTAATGAATGATGATAATGTTGAAACTAAAGAAAAGCTCGAAGAATTAATAGATTGTAAAGAACAATTAATTGATAAGAATAAAAGTTTAAAAGCAATAAATAATCGAATTGAACCACTAATTAAAAGTGAGGAAATAGAAACTGAAATTACTGGAATTGAAGAATATTCGGAAAAAAATAATCAAGGGGCAATCTCGAATCGCAAGATTTTTGAAAGAAAACATTAAAGAAAGTAGAGGAGGAGAAGAATCATTTAACACCGTGCAATACGAAAAATCTAAATTTGTTCCAGAAGGAAATGCAGATAAACTTACAAAACTAAGCAGAAATAAATTTTTTGATGAAACAACATTATGGCTTGAATTTTGGAATCAATTTCAAATCGCAATTCATGAAAACGAAAGCTTATCTGAGATACAAAAATTTACTTATTTAAAGAGTTTACTTGGTGGAATTGCATTAAATGCTATTAAAGGGTGTGCTTTGACAAAAGAAAACTATACCAAAAGTATAGAATTGTTAAAAGATAGATTTGGGCACGAAGATTTAGTGATTAATATAGTCATATGAATCATCTATTAAATCTTGATCCCGTAAAAAATTCTAGTGATATTAGAGCATTGCGAAGTTTATTTAATAATTTAGAAGTAAATATTAGATGTGGTAGTAATGTAGTCTGTGGGACATATGGACACTTATTATGCCCTATATTATTAAAACTAATACCGAGAGATTTAACTTTAGAATACAACCACAAGCGAAAATCAAAATCAGAGTTTAATGTTTCGGAATTAATTCAATTTATTAAGGAAGAAATTCAAGTACCCGAATCATCTACATTATTCCATGATAATGTTAAGAAAATAAACGCTGTAACAATTATAATTCTAGGGAAGTAATAAATAATAATAAAAACAGTACAAATCGAATATTCTCGCAGCTTTTGCATTGGCTACTAAAGTAAAACTTAATTGTATATTTTGTAAATCAGAACATGATTAATTTATTTGGGAAAAAATGTTGGTTTCTGAAAAAAGAGATTAATGCGCGAAGGTCGTTGCTTTAAATGTTTCCGTAAAGCACATATAAGTTAACAATGTGGGAGTAATATTAGTCCTTGTAAAAAGTGTAATAGTAAATCTCATCATGAAATAATTTGTTTTGGAATTTCGAAAACTCAAAACGAAAGTTCTTAAGAAACCACAGAGAAAAATACAGTCGTAGCCAGCGTTTCTCGTGTCGAAGAGGGGCGGAAATGGGAATTTCAATCTGTGTTTTTACAAACATGTGTTGCGGAATTGCATTCGGCAGACAAAACGCAGGAGATAAATATTTTATTTCACTCCGCATCAATGAGGTCATTCATAACTAAAGAATTAGCTCAAAAGTTTAATCCCCCGATAATTAGAAAGAAAAAAATTATTAGTTTATACTTTTGGAAGCCGTGAACCGCAAGAAAAAACATTTGATATCATAAAGATGAGCATAAGCAATAAAAAATATCCTACTCGAAAGTCATATTTCGAATTATTGGTTTCAAGTACCATAACACGTGCATCTTTCCCATCGCATAGTAATAAAATAAAGTTGCTTGTTGAAGATTTTGCGCTTACAGATTTATGTCCTTCGAAAGGAATAAATTCAATTGATATATTAATTGGAGCAGATTATTATTGGAAACTCCACACTGGGTACATAAAAGAGTTGACTAAAGATTTGTTTTATGTCAATAAGCATTACTCGGAGGAAGCATAACTGGGGTTACTCATTCAAATTTAAAAAATGACTCTATCATTGAAAATTTATGTTATTGTGGGGAAAAATTTAATTGTGAGAAATTAACTACATAAAATAATTCTTGTGATGATATAAATTTACAGTTACGGAAATTTTGGGATATTGAGAGCTTAGGCATTAATGATAAAATTCAGAATACAGCTTAAGAACAAGAAACTTTAAAACGGTTTGACTATCTTAGATTTCTTTGGTCAGAGCTATTCCCTCCCAAGAAAATTGAGGTTTTTCGAAATAGAACCGTAACTTTCGGAGTAAAGTCATCGATATTTTTACTGGCTGGAACAATAAAGTATCATATCAAAAATTATAAAGAATCTCATCCTTTGGCGTGTAAGGCTTTAACTGAAAATTTATATGCCGACGATCTTATTACTGGTACAAATACGATTGAAGATGGACTACTATTATTCCGGGACACTAAATTAATATTAAAGTATGCATTAATTAATCTTAGGAAGTGGAACAGTAATTCTAAGGAGTTATGCCAAAAAGGGCAAGACACCAAATTTGAAAAATATCCCAGTGAAGAAACAGTGCCTTTAATGATTTTAGGATTAATTTGGAATACTTTAAAGGATGAATTTACTTTAGATTTAAGTTCGTTTATTGATTCTTTGGGAAATGTGAAAAATACTAAGAGAAGCGTATTACGCGTATCATCGAAATTATTTGATCCAATTGCATATATAACAGCATTCACAACTGGAATTAAAATTCTTCTTCAAGAAATATGGTAACAAAGCTTAGAATGGGATGAGGAATTTGGAGATATTTTAAGACTGAAATGGGAAAAATGGTATAAGGAAGTAAATGTATTAAAGGAACTTTCACTGCTAAGATATTATTTCCATAAAGAAGATAGCTATTCAGAAGTATGGAAAGTTAAAATAATTATATTTTGTGAAGCAAGTGAGAAGGCGTATGGAGCTATTGCATACATTCGATATGAAAGAAATAAAACTTTTTATGTAAGCTTTGTTACTTCAAATGCACGCGTTGCACCATTGAAGAAGTTGAGTCTACCTAGATTAGAACTGATGACTACTCTTATAGGTTCCAGATTATTGGATACTTTCTGGAAAGTGGATTATTGGAAAGTGTTTCAAATAAATAATAACTATATTCTGTATTTGGACTCAACCAGTTGGATTCGAGGAAATGCAAATCAGTGGAGGACATTTATTTCAAACAAAGTAAGTGAGATCCATAGTTTAACAGATCCTACTAATTGGAAGTACTTAAAGAAAAATGATAATCCAGCTGATATAACATGAGTATGCAGTGCTAATGATTCGCTCTTAAGTAAAATTATTTGGAATGGACCAAAATGGTTGACATTAAGCGAAGAAAATTTGTCGAAAACTGAAGAAACGTTTAGACGAGCAGATGTAGATGAAGAAAAGATCGAACTTTATTGCAGTTAATTATGCAAGTGAAAATAATGTTCACGATTCAATTTTCAATATCCACAAATTTAGTTCTATTTAGAATGTTTTTCAAATAACAGCCTGGATTAGAAGATTTAAAACAAATCTGAGACTGAAGAAAAAAGATAGAATGAAAAATGTTTTAAATGCAGGAGAATTAGAAGAAGCTGAAAACGTTTGGTTGAGACGCGTACAAGAAAAACACTACTCTAAGGATATAGATTATTTAAAGGAAGGACAAAGTTTGCCGAAGTGCTCGAAAATCAGAGACTTAAATCAACGCATCCTGTAGCTGAAAGCCTCCACACGGTTTTTTATGGGTATTCTGATCAGACCACTGTGAAGGATATCCAATTTCCGAACGAGTCATGTAATACAAAATCTATTTGAAATAAGAAAGTGGTAGCAAATATATGACTAAAAATTTGTTTTAATTATGAATATTATTGGCTTGCCTTATTCACTTGTCAACCACTACAGATTCAATTCTCAAATATATATGATAAATTTCTCTCAATCACTTTTATAAAATAGTAACCATAATGTTGCAAAATTCAAAATGTCTTTCATCCAATGTTTTATTTCACGATGTATGGGTTAGGGGACGCTGCGCGGCCCAGGCACCCAATTTATTTTAAATAAATAAAGAAAGAACTTTTATAAAAGGTTTTGGGTTCATGCTCACAACTGGTTCATTTTTTAAACAGTCTGCGCGGACTGCTTATAAAAGACCGTGTGGAGGCTTTTTGATGTAGGAGGTGATGCTTAAATCCGTTCATTTCTACTAAAGGGATTCTACTCGTCGGTAGAAGACTACAGCACTCCAATTTGAACTATTATGAAAAACATCCTATACTATTACCATCAAAAACTGAATTTACAGAACTGATAGTGAAAGAAGCACACGAAAAGACCCTACACTCTGGTATTTCAAACACACTAACACAGGTGCGAGTGAAAATTTGGATTCCGAATAGTAGGCAATTTATTAAGCCAATAATTGGAAGATGTGTCTTATGCAAAATATTCTATGTTCGATCAGGAAGTGAAATTATGGCTCCTCTTCCTAAAGACAGAACAGAACTGTCGCCTCCATTTACAGTTATAGGCCTGGATTTTGCTGGACCCTTATTTGTGAAAGATTCTGACAGTAAGTAAAAATTGCGGAAACATTTCAAGGACGTGAGAACAAAATAAGAACATGTGCTTTTAAAAACAGAAACGTCTATAATAAAACGTCCAATGAATTTATTATCAAATTTAGAAGTGAACAATTAAACTAATATGAACATTCTATTTGAACTTCAAATTCACATATATTATTATTTGAAAATTTTATTTTACAATTCTGCTCAAGATAAACATTTAATTTGCAAATTAAGTTTATTTTAAGATATTATTTAAACTTTTTTGATTTAAAGAAAATACATATATATATTTTTCTTGTTTAAGTACATGTTAGTTTAAAATGGAGATATTTTGCACGTGAAAGAATTTGTATTGAGAAAATTGTTTGATTTATTATTCATGATGTGGTAATTTAATTTCATAAATTGATATTTATTTAAATTTCAATAATTTCATTTATAAATCAATAATTTGTTAAAGGTTTGAGCTAATGCTCGTGAAACATATTAATTTATGAATTCGACTAATATTATTGAATTATAATACTTATATAATTAAGAATGGCTCATATTGTAAAAGGGTAAGAATATATTTCATTTTTTGGTCAATATTCGAAATGTTTAATTTGTTATGAACTAAAAGTTCATCGGGGGGAAGTGTTAATAATATTTCTCAATGTAAATAATAATAATTTCTAAAACTATAAAGATTGCGCTCTGCGCAGTTATGAATCATTAATTATAATGAGTTTCCTCCATGCCACGGTATCATGAACATCATCCTTGTTTTGTTATTAAATATATTTTGTTAAAGACGTTTTGTAATGATTTAACCCCGAGATCATCTCATCGTATTTAACAACATCAATGTAACTATGTATTAATATTTTTTATTTTTTATTTTAAGTAATTTTTCCACCACTACCTATCAAAAATTTAAAGTATCACATGCAATGCATTTTCATTGCAGTTCTTTCTACCAAACAACTACATCTGCAAAATCACGCATATTTTTAATATCTGCCTTGCTCATAATTACTACCCACAAATCTGGAAAAACGCATCAGTCATTTTATTTCTCAAGAAAAACAAGAAACCAAGCTGCCCTGAGAGTTATCGCCCAATCAGTCTACTTAACATACTTGGAAAAATATACGAAAAAATCATCTACAACAGAATAAAACCACTACTTACAGCCCTCCCCGACGAGCAGTATGGATTCCGACAAAAACTAGATAACCACCAAACAGTTACTCCGAATAATAGACTATACTGGCAGAGCAATCATAAATAAGGAAACAATAGCCTTCCTGATGATCGACATATCCAAAGCATTTGATAAAGTATGGCATACTGCCACAATATATAAACTCATACAGCTAAATTTTCCAGCCGGCATTATTAAACTCCTATCCTGCTATCTTTCTGATTGAACATTTCAAGTCACCATCAAAAACAAAAAATCGACAAAAAGAAACATCACAGCTGGAGTACCTCAGGGCAGCATTCTGGGACCGATTTTATACATATTATACACTTATGATTTTCCTATAAACAAAGTCGATTATAATAGCATAACAGCCTATTACGCAGATGACACCGGTATTATTATTAAATCCAGAAACCCAAATCATGCTCTTCAAAAACTACAAGACCATATATACGAAATCGAAGACTGGTGCTTAAAATGGAAAACTGCAGTAAACGCTGGAAAATCACAAATATTAATTATACAAAAAAGAAGAATTAAAATACTTCCACAACTTCAACCAAAAATGTTCAATACACCAATACCAATAGTTAAAAAAGCAAATTATCTTGGCCTTATAATCAATAGCAAACTCACCTGGAATGATCATATCAAAAGCACAATAGATAAAGCAAATGCAGCAATAATAGCCATACAACCATTAATATATAATCAGAATATGTCACTTAAACTAAAGAAGCTACTATATACAGCAATGATCCGCCCAATACTCACCTATGCCTCACCTGCCTGGACAACGATACCTCAACATCTACTGAAGAAATTAAACCAATGCCAAAACAAGATCCTTAGAAAAATAACCAGTGCAAGATGGTTCATACGACATATCAATATACATGCAGACCTCAAAATACCAACTCTATCACAGCATATATATAAGCTAAACGCAGATTTTTTCGATAAAGCCATAGAATGTAAAACAGCAAATTTTAATGAAGTCTTTAAATTTGAAAATTATATCAAAGATAAAAACTACAGACCAATAGCTGCACATTTCACCTCCGACGCCTCATATCATAACTATCAAAACAAATAATTTCATCAACCTTTCTGAAAATAACTTTTCCTCATGCTGATACAGTTCTGAACAACTCCAAAATCAAACAAACATAGTTTAGAGCAAGCTGCTTATTTTATTTTTGATTCCTTTTTAGTTATTCAAGCAAAGTGTTTGAAACATTCATAAAAGCAACTCCACTGCCTGCTTACCTCAATGCTCAACCAAAACTGTGTTAAAATTCCAGATGAATGGGATAGGGGTCGCTTCGCGGCCCAGGTGCCCAATAAAATCAAAACACTAGGACTAGGCAGTTCTTTTTAGAAGATGTTTGCTTACAACAATTGAAAGCGGAGTTGCTGCCATCCCTGAAGCAACTTGTGTGGTGATATTTAAAGCACTGACAGCTTCTGCGTTTTTTACAAAAACCTTTTTTACAGTGGTAAACACTAAAAAACAAAAGCTGTCATCAGTTTCGTTATTTCTACTATAATTTTAAAATGCACCTGCACCTGCACCTGTAAACAATTATAAAGTGGTAGTAATAGTAATGTAATTTTTTTTAGATTATTATACTTGTAGCTGCTAAATTATTACATTTTCTCTAAATAAATACATATAGATCCATACCTGCCAACTTTTAATCCTTGCGAGGATGATTTTCCCCAGTGGTAGTAAAATGTAATTTACATTACAATTTTAGGCAGAAACATACGCAGTATTTTAGAGAAGCTTATGTGAACTACAACAATTAATTGCATATTAATATATATGTTTAATTTTTTTAAAAATAGTGGTGGTCAAAAAGATTATAAATTAAGTTTATAAATGCAAGGATTATATAGAAAGCATACATTTTACTACCACTTAAAATGTAGAAATATAATCTTCCGCCAAATGCGGAAGTGTTGGCAGGTATGTAGATCTGAAGGTGTCAGTTATAAAATTTTATTTGAAAAATGAAAATTTTATAATTTATTTTAAATAAAGAAAAAGAAAAAAGTGTACCTTTACACGTAGGTGACTGTTATACTTTTTACCATGCGAAAAAGAAATATTAAGCATTGAATAATAAATTAAAATTTTTAAAGTTTATTTGTGTTGCTTTACTTCCACATCTGTTCCACAGAAAAGTTGCCGATCAGCAATGTGTTAAGTGACTGCCATTGAATAAAATATTTTGCAAAAAGCGTAGTAGTTGACAACCCTTGTATACTATAGTAGAATGATTAAGTTTTTTGAGTAAAATAAATTCTTATTTTGTACCAATTTATTTCTCCTTTTTTGTGAAAGGAATCTTTCCTTTAAGAAGAATCTAGGTACAAAAATGCAAAATTCTAAGACTTGCAAAATTGAAATAATGTATATAATGTTATAATAATTACTAAAGACATTCCAAATTATGCAACAAGGTAAGTAGTAATTGTTTTTCGATTTCGCGAAACTAATTCTGTTTCGTGGAAGGCCAATAACACATTGTTTTTTATTAATTCTAATCGTAAGTTAACTGTAAATGCATTTCATAGTCATGAAAATCTGGCAATTTGCCAGTCCACTGAAAATATTTATCACATGGTTCTGAAAATTTATGGGACTCTTACATAAAAAAAAGTTCAAAACTTATAGTCATCTGAAAAATAAATGGCGTATACTTTTTTTTTTTAATTTGAAAGTAGTGCTTTATCTGTTGATATTAGCTTTTCATGATAGAAAAAATAACTCCACCATATTCAGTTATTTTTATAGTAAATATCTAAACTCTTTTTTTTCAAAAATGTCAATTTGTTAGCTTTCTATTAAAAGTACGTTGTATATAAAATGTTTGTTGATATAATAGACATATTAAATTAAGATTATCAAGCATTTCTTTTTATTTCTCTTTTTTGAGATAATGTACTGCAAACATTTTAATATCAATCTTTCAAATTTTATCCGAAATAAATTCTAATTTATTACATAATACATGAAAGACCGACCGGCCTGTGTAGGGGGCAGGGAAATGTCCTTGCATCAGAAAGGTCCTGCGTTCGAATCTCGGGCAAAGCATGGATGTTTCTTTCTCTCTGTGTGTTCTATGTCCTTTCTCCTTTGTGTGATTGCGTGAATGTGTGTGAATGTGGCCCACCCTATGAACGGGTTAGTGGCAGTGTGGTGTGGCAGAAGTCGAATTCTTGGTCATAGATGGCGCCACTGAAAAACAAGAACAATCGCACCCTCTCCGTCTAAACAGACATACGACAAATATATATATATATATATATATATATATATATATATATATATATATATATATATATATATATATATATATATATATATATATATATATATATATATATACATCAATCAATTTACAGTTTGCTGTATTTTCTAAAAGTAATATAATGACAAATATGCAATTGCAAATGATTCATTGATTTCAATACATTCAATATTGTTTGCAGCACTATATTTAATGTATTGTATACATTATTTAATGTATTGATTTAATGTATGTACGCCACTTTTTTTTACTAATAAAATAGTCCACAGGAGGCGCTGCTTTCTGGAAAACAAAGCGCATGATTTGCCTGTTTGAGCATGCTCCGTTGTTTATTAGAGAGAGAATTTTTACATTATATAGGGCGATGATTGATGGCTGAAACCAACAAGAAGCTTACTGTATTCAGCGCTAGGTGACGTATTCAAGTTCTAGTGCTGCGGAAGTTCATCCGGTACATTTTTCTTTGCTTGTCTGATTTCTAGTGTCTTTCAGTAAAAAAAGAGAAATGAACCAGTAGTGTGCTAGCATTAAATTCAGATAGAAATTACTTGTATGAACGAGTAAGTGGAGCTATTTCTTTATTTTAGCCAGTGGAGTTCATACATTAACTCATTAAGAACCAACCTATTTTTTTTAAGAAAATGAAAATGGTTGAACTGAATTATTTTATTCTTGAAATTTATAATTTAAAAAAGAAGACATGCGTGTTCACCATAATGCACAGATAAGAAAAATATCTGCATTTTTATATGAAATTATGTAACGTAGAAATTACAAATTAAAGTAAAAGCCAATAATTAATAGTATTTCAAAGCTGCTACCAATACACTCTTCCAATTTTTTTATAATAGAATTTTTTACATCACTACAAAAAGTCCCAAACTACTTAAAAGAAAGACTTTACTAACCATATTTAAAAAAACTTTTGCAAAGTCTTAACTCTTTGCCACCATTGGTGAAAGTAACAAATACCTTATGAACAAATGTTACAGTACCGTTTCATAATGATAAATTTCATATTACTATAAAATTTCTAAGTTTTTGCAATCCTATCCAGAAATAAGTTAAAACAAAATGTTTGCTACAGTTTATCAAAAACTTTCATAAAATCCGTAATAGCAAGCGACTCTTCTCATGAAAACAGAAAGAACAAAAAACAATTATAATTTTTTTCTTACATTATTCTCCTTAATTGCTTGCAAAATGAGATTTTAATACGAGTGTTCTAAAAAGAGTTATATTTATATTATCGAAAAATTGCAAAACAAGAATAATCTAGGCATTGAATATGAACATTATTTGCATAAACTAATAATAAATTTATTTACATATAAAAAATTAAATGAAACTACTTTGTCCTATCACTAAACTTATTGTCTAATCTTTAGGGAAAAGTTGAATAAAAGATCATGAAATTCATTTTTGTGCCAAAGGCTAGATCATAAGTCAAATAAGACATGAGTTGAAATCAGGAAAGAACTGAACCCAGATACCCAAGGGTATTTCCGTCACAATGAATCTAGAGTGAGATTTCCTAAAATTAGAAATCCCTATTTCTCTAAATTTCATAACCTCTGGGCATAAGGAATTAAAATTTTAATGCAACTTCCATAATTCGATATGGGAATACTCTGCTTTTCTGCAATCAGAATCGAGTTTGACAATTGAAAATTTTTAAGCATGTGTATTGAAATATTTATTTAGAGATTTATTTAGCATGTGTCGTAAATCATTTGCTTCGTTTTAATGCTGAGAAAGCTACATCAGCATTAAATAATAAGTATTTCAGAAAAAAGATCAAAATACATTCTATAAAAAGCAATGCACTAAATATAAAAAAATTAATTTTTCAAAAAAGTTAAAAAAAATGTTTTTTTTTTTTTTTTAAATTTCATCTCTATAAATTCTTTAAGAAACTCTTAATCTAAGCTGCCATTATAAAATATGGCTCCAAAACTTAAAATTCAAAATAATAGCATATTTGCATATTTATGAATGAGTGAAAGACTTTCTTTAAGGATTACGACAAATAAACATTAAACATTTAAAACAAGACTAAGAAAGATATATTTTGTTATGTTTTGTTTATGTTAAAGTTATGTTTTGTTCAGAAAAAATTAAGTTTTAATCAATTTCTCTAGATCTGGTTCAAGCAATAAGTCAACAAATTTAAAGAAAAAGTTATTTAGTTTGGTACAACATGAGAGAAATTGTGAAATAGTTAGATAAATATCTAACTATTTCACAATTTAGATATTTATCTAACTATTTCACAATTTCTCTCATGTTGTACCAAACTAAATAACTTTTTCTTTAAATTTGTTGACTTATTGCTTGAACCAGATCTAGAGAAATTGATTAAAACTTAATTTTTTCTGAACAAAACATAACAAAAATATAATTTATATTGGGGGCAAAGTATAATTTCTATAAGGGGCAAAATTTTATAAATAAAATGAAAATAAAAATCAATGTTTAAGAAAAATTCATCAGACCTTCTGCTTTGTTTCCTGTATTGCACTGTAACAAATACGGGCACTCAGAGTGCCAATGCTTTTCGCCGTAAAATTTTACGAAAAAAAATTATAAATCGTAATTTTTACAGTGGTATTCATAGTAATATCACTGAATCACAGTAATTAAATGAATATTACTATAAAGACTACGGTATAAAATTTTACTGTATAAATAAATTTTGCATTGAAATGGATTTTACAAATGCTGCATTCAGTGTGTCAGTACTTTTTATCGTAATTTGATTAAGAATGTTTTACAGTTGAGTTTTAAAATTTTTCAAGAGGTAACTTTACACTTATTTACATTCATTTTTATTACACTTTCGTAAAACAAATATAATACCAGGTGCCTACAAATTCGTGATGGCTGGTTGCTGTAGCGTCTAAGTATTCGCTGGTGGCACACAGTTTGCTATAAAAATTTAGTATAACATTAAAAACATGGAATGCTATTTTACACAATATTTTGTATGTGAAAATATTTACACAATATTTTCACATACAAAATATTGTGTCAGCTAAAAATTAATCTTGGCTACTTGAAGCTTTGCATGTTTTTAGATTACTGTAAAATTGTTTTGTTTTAACCCATTGTGCAACCAGCGTCCTTTAATTACGATAAATCTTTTTGCCCATAAAAATACCTCAATTGTTTCCTTATTTGTTTTTTTTTTCTGAAATAATTTAATTTAGTCTACTGTTACATATTAATCATAAAGTGAAGCATTTCAAAAACAACCCTTTAGGGGTCAAGAAATCATGGAGGTTACGACTCCAAAATACCAATAAATATTTCTCAATACTTTTCGACTGTGAACGGAAATAAATTCAAAAATATGAAAATAAAATCTTTCGAAATGCCGGAAGAGTTGGACACTATATCGAAATATTTTACTTTCTCTTTTAGTTTGGTTATAAAGCGTTTGTTTCTACTAAGAATGAATTGCTGCAAATATTTTATAAATTCTAGTGAGTAAAATATACTGTGATCTTTATTTTCTATCATGACAAAAACAATTTTCAGATTAGCATAAGGGCTAAGGAAATTAAAACCTTTAACGAAAATAGTTTGTTTTTCCGAATGCTTGAAAAGAATTTTGTAAACTTATTTCTAGAGAAATAAAAAAGAAGAAAATCACGCACGAACAATTTATAACATAAGCAAATATGAAGTTTAGAACTGGTTATGAACGTAGTTTATGAACTAGTTATATCATTGTGGAAACAGTATTTTTCTCTCTCTATTGTTGTCGTCGTCGGCACTGGGGGTGCTATTGTTCTTTTTTTTTCTTCAATGGCACCATCTGTGGATAAGAATTCGATTTCTGTAACATTCATACGTAACACCCGTTTATACGGCGGACCCATTCATGCATCCATTCATTCATCCACAGATCGTAATTTTTATCTGAACCAGAGAATGGTCAATGTACAATTCAGTATTATCAGAGGTATTATTTGTTATGGGAGCTTGGATGACTTTGCGACCCGACAAATTTAACGTGCACTAGTCACCATTTACTGAATGGGGAGTCTTTAGCCAACTGGATTCGAAATCCCGTTCTTACGAACGCGAGTCCAGCGTCCAACAAACCTGGTTATGCCGGCCTTTTCTCTTTCTATTAGGTACTGAAAGTCAGTAGTATATCGATATTATATACAGTCAAACCCCGCTATAGTGAACACGATTTATAGTGAACACCCGGATATAGTGAACGAAATGTTCGGTCCCGTGCCTTGCTATACACGTATAATGCTATTTTTTCTGGATATAGTGAACCAAAAAAGTGAGGAAGTTGGATATAATGAACTTTTTTCTGTCATCGGCTAATTTTTTTTTCTTCATTTTTTTCTAATAATTTTGAAATTTCTACTTCAAAATAAATACAAATACCGATTTTTAAAACCATCTATAGAGGGGAATGTAGTGATAAGCATTTTTCTTGTTTGCTTCTTTTATCTCACTTTCCCATCCATAAACAAACCAAGCGGATGTTTGCAACCCAGCCAGATGATGCAACTGTAAGGTGTCAGTGGGATCAATATGCATTTTCTGTCAAAAGGAATGAGTAATTATTCATTATTGGTCAAAGGGTTGGACTATAACGTGTGTCGATAAGGCCCAAAATTTCAACTCCTTTTTGCTCTCAGTTCAGTTAAAAAAATCTTGCAAACAAGTGTCTCAAATTTAACTATGGCGAGCAGTAAACGTAATACGCTCTCCATTGGTGATAAAATGGACATAATCAAAAAAATTGAAAATGGATGCAATCAAGCTGATATTTACATGGAATATAAACTATCCAAATCTGCAGTTTTGTTACATATGAAAAAATAGGCAATAAATAATTTCTGCTCATGAAAATAATTTAGATGTCAGAAAAAAGTTGAGAAAAGCAGATCACAAGGATGTTGAGGAAGCATTACTGAAGAGGTTCACCAATCGAAGAAGCCGCAATCTTCCAGTATCTGGATAAATGTCGATGAATTTGCTAAGCGATTTTATGAGACTACTTTTATGTGCTCGAATGGCAGGTTACACAGGTTTAAAAAGCTGAATAACAGAAATTCTGGAAAAATTATCTGACAGTCGGGAAGTGTTTCTATATCTGATGTTGAGGATTGCTCATCAGCTAAAGATTAAAATTTTTTTTTTGTACGTAAGATGAAGAGTAATGAAAAATAACACATTTTTTGCTATTACATAATATTTTTCAGTCATTTATTTGAATAATGTGTAATAAAAGGGAGGAGTTTGGGAACCATTAGTTAAATTGCCTGCGTAACGGATATAGGGAACTCCCGGTTATAGTGAACCAAAATTTCGGTTCCTTGAATGTTCACTATAGCGGGGTTTGACTGTATTTGTTTTATTTCCTGGCTTAAACATATTATCTGACGCTTGATGGTTGAGGGTAGCGCTTTGCACTTCTGTGATATAAGTCCGGAGTTCCTTCCTCGAATTGGGCAGCTAATTTACTATCCAGCGGTCTTAAAGGATACACTCTCTGTTTTGGATATTTTCCTTTTAGCTGCAGCGGGTCTCAATTATAACGCAAGTTTTAGTTTCTATTATATAAAGTTACCTGAACTAAAAATTGTAAAGAAACATTTTTATTATTATTTAAGAAAATACCTAATACGAGAGCGGGTCGTTAAAGACGACTGGATTGAAAAATTGCGAAGGGAAATGGTTGACTAGCCTTTCATCTCTTCAGTGGGTTCATAAAATGAGTTTGAAGCAGACTCGGGGTCTAAGCACTTGGGGTTCCACGTTTAGCTGACCATCCAAATAGAACATCTGCTCCAGAACTTGAGAGCCCACGGTCAAGGAAACTAAAATGGTGTCAGTAGGCCCTGGCCCTCTTTGGGATGTGGCACCGCTGACATTAGGTTAAATTTAAAATCCTTAAGTTCAAAATAACCCTTATCTACAGCTTTTTTTTTAAGTTTTACTAAATTGATTATTAATAAAATTCATTTAAACTTGCGGATAGTTTTTAATATCTTTACTTTCAAATCATGAAATTAAAACTAAAAAGCATTAAACGAAAATTTTATTCCTTAGCTGACCAAAAAACACTAATTAATTCATGTGCAAAATAATTATGTGTTTCATAACTAGTTAAATCACATGCATGCAAAGATGCCAACTTGCTCCGAACAGTAAATATATGTTTTAAAGTGGTAGTTTATCAATTGTGATTCTTGGTTTAATAAATTCAATTTAGTAGATTTTTATCCACCACTATTTCTAAATAATTCGTAGGCTTATATAATTCACACTTTATAGGAATTATGTCATGTTATACCTGTTAAAAAGCAAGCAAAAATATTCAAATATTTGCAAAATTTTCTTGTAGTTAATTACCGTTTTTTTAATTAATTTGGCGTGTCCGGAGCAGTTGGCATCTCTGCGCATGTTCAAAAACCAGCTAAACTTATTTGTGTTACTAAATATATTAACAGGGTGGCCAACTTTCTACGCTTTTGTACAAATTTATTCCAGTGGTAGCTAAGTTAATTTTTTATGTATTATTTCTTATTCATTTAGCACGTTCACGCCGGCGTGACCCACCAGTGACCCACCCTAGATTGTCTCATCGGGCGGCGCATCGGAGTAAAAACTGGTAACAAATAAATTTCATTTTTTAGTTTTTTTCCGGGAATAATAAAAATCCATAACTACCAATTGTTTTTAATGCATGCAATTTTTATATTGAATTGCTTCTTCACCGTGATAAATTTCCTTACAGTGAATTGTTATTGTTGAGATTAGATAACTCCTCCCAAATATTATCTAAAATTGAAATAGTTCTTCTACCAGTATTTTCTCTTTTTCGTCCTACTATCAGGCCTGAACACCCGGCGTGAACGTGTTAAACTTATTTTCCACACAACTATACATAAATGATTTAAAAGTTCATACGCAATGATACTTTGTTCCAGCTCTTTCATGGTTTTAAAAATGTTCGAGATATTACCAAAAATTCTGAAAACTTTGGCTTTTAAATGTCTGCCACTCTATAAAATATTTTACACAAAGCGTTGTAGTGGGCAAGACCTGTATCAATAATAAAAATATTTAAACGTGTAGATAGTTTCTTTTTAATTCCTTACTTTTAAATTATAAAATTAAATCTAATAAAAATTGAAAGAACATTTCATTCCAAAGCTGACTAAAGACAGCTAATTTATTCATGTTCAAAATAAGTGTGTGCTTCAAAACTGTTAAAGGACAAACATTTTCAAACCAAAATATTGTTTATACTTGAGAACAAATAAGAAAAAAAAATATTATTTACATTTTTCATTTTCGTTAAAAGTAACCTATTTAAGTGCTCAATGAATTTGTGAGGAGATTTGCCAATACTCAACTTGGATCATTAATCAAGAGTTTACGCATAGCTAAAAACAAAAAGAATGTAGATATCGATTATCGTATCCATCATAATATTTCATTCAAGCTCATAGAGCATTTTCATGATTGAACGCAGATTCACTCAAATGATTTTGCATTTCTTTGGACAAATTACCATTTCTTCTTATTCTAGAAGATTATGAGCTAATTATCCATGTAAGGTTTAAAACAAATTTTAATGCTAAACCATCATTTTGATAAATATATATTTATATTTCTATTAAAAAAATAAACCTTAATTGTAATTTTTTTTTCGTATTTTATATAAAAATAAAATGCTAATGGATTTTAAGCAACGAAGGTATAGTGGTTATAGCACAGAGCTGTCCTACAGAACGACTGGGACTCGATTCCCGAAGGCGGCTTGAAGCCAGGCCATCTTCAGGCTGATGAGTTAATAATTATATTGACTTCAACTATCAATTAAATGAATTTAGGTATTACGTCGATGGTTTATTCTTGAGGCGTGATGGCAGAGCATTCGCCTTCCAATGTCGTGAACCGGGCTTGAATCCCAGCGATGGCTGGTCGATACGAATTCCGTATCCGACCACAGTGCTGACGTCAAATATCCTCAGTAGTAGATGGATCATGAGTTAGAGTATTCTTGCCGTCTATTTTACCGTGGGAGGTTTTCGTGGTTTTCCTCTCTATGTTACGCAAATGCGAATTAGGCCCATCAAAAAGTCCCCCACAAAGGCGAATTTATCATAATACTTAATCCTAGAGTTCCCCTGTCTCTTACATTGGGTTCGAAAGTACAAGGCTGCGGAGTTGAACATTAGTATTTGTAAACTCAAAACATTGGGTTGGCTGCTCAACGACGGTTACGAAATAAAATAAAATGGTTTAATCTTAACGTAATTTATAAAAGCATTTCTCAGAGCTCAGAACATGTAGATTTTACTGTACAGTTTGGGAACATGGAGGAAAATTTGAAAAAAAAATGAAAAAAGCAGCAACTGGCACATTCTAGGCTGCAAAATTTTTTCATTAACTGATTTTTTTTTTTTTTTTAACTCATATTTTGTCTTCGAAAAAAACAGTCTTTTTTCAACCCAGATCACAGCAGTGTAAGCAGGATTTTTAATGTCAGCAACAACATTTATCACAAAGCTTAACAAGGTTTCTAAATGATTATCAAATAAGCCATGCAATCTTAAAACAATGTTAAATTTAACTATGCTAGTATATGCGCATCGAGGTTTGCATTAAGCTTGCATGAAGAGCCCTTTTATATAGAGAGTGACAATGCCTTTACAAAACTTGGCTAGAAAAATTTTCTGAAATCGATAATGAATCATCATTCGAAAATCAAAAGTAGAAAGCTTAATCGACGATAAATTCACATTCTCAAGGTTTATTTTAGTCTTTCCGACCATTACTATAACAAGGTTTATTTGTCCGGGTTTTTATAACACTTCAAAAGTGAAGGTTAGCCTAATCATTTTGTTTTCAATACAAACAAAATGTTGCATTTGAGAGCCTGCGCAAAGCTGGAATGAAAAAAAAAGAAGAAAAACAAGATTTTACAGAAAAGTTAAAAAATTAGATTTTTTGTGAAGGGTTTTGCATGCATTTATTCAATCTTAAAGGAAATGAGCTTGACATACTGATATTTCTACTTAGTTTAAAAATATAATTAATTAGTCAACAATTCTATACCAACCGAATGAAAAAAAAAGAAAGAAAATACCACGTTTGCAGTGAGGTTGCCTGCTATCAGAAAATACAATAAATACTTTATATGTTTAACTTGACTTAATAACTCCTTGAGTTATTATGTCTTCTTTTCTGTTGAGTATTTTTTAATTATTTTTTGATGGTTGCATATATAATCAGTATTATATCTCTGAAATACCGTATAAAATTACTCAAACTATTTAATGTCCAGTTTTTCTGCGGGTCCTAGAATTTGTAACAGTGGTACCTAACTTATTTATTTAAACTTTTAGCTAACAGCTTCAAATTCTCATACAGATGTTTTTAATATGGAAAATAATGAGGGATAATTTCTATTAGTGATTATAATAATATATTAAAATATCGTCATTTACTTAATTTTTGACACATTTTTTTTAATTTGTAGGATCTACATTTGCCCTGCAATTTTGGAATTAATAAATTCATTTTAATTCTAAAATTCTGTATTTAACAGAATTAATTTTAAAAAGAAGTTCAAAATATAAGAGGTATGTTTTTATGGCATCATATATCATATGTACTGTACCTCTAATAATTCATCTAAAATTACTCGAAATTTTCCTGTCCAGGATTTCTACGGGTTTCATAACTTTGTAACAGCGGCTCTTAACATATGTTTATACTTTATGTTATATCATTTTTGATATATATATGTGAACATTTAGAGAACTAACAGCTTTGAATTATTATACAGGTTTAATTAATATAGAAAATAATATGGAATAATTTTTGTTAGTGGTTATAATTATGTATTAAAATATCGACATAATTTTTAAATTTGGCACCTTTTTTTTGCAAAGTTAGTAAAATCCACTCAGGCTCTGATTTTTGGGGATTAATGGATTTATATTAATTTCTGAAGTTCTGCATTAAACAGAATTTATTTTAAATAGAAAAACTTCAAAATACACTACAAAAAAGAGATAATTTTATCAAAGAGATATTTTTTAATGGCAGCATATATCATCTGTATTATGTCTCTATCAATTCATATAAAATTACTCGAAATTTTGATCTCTGAGATTTCTGCGGGTCTTATGAATTTGTAATAATGGTACTTTAAACATGTTTACATAATATGTTTATGTAATATAATTTTTTAGTTATCCATTTTAGCGTTCAGAGAAATAACGGCTTTAAATTCTCATACAGAGGAATTCCATACAGAAAATAAAGTGAATTAATTTTTAGTGGTTATAATAATCTAGTAAAATATCGACGCATGTTTCATTTTTGACACCATTTTTTAAATTAAGGAGAGCCTTGCATTTCTTGGATAGTTTTTAATTTAATTTTTAAATTTTGCGTTTTTAAAATAAACTTTTTATATATTTTGGGGATTAAAAAATTTATTTTAATTTTTGAAATTCTGAATTAAACATAATTCATTTTAAAAAGAACTTCAAACTACAAGAGGCATATTTTGATGGCATAATATCATCAGCATTATGCCTCTAATTATTCAATTTAACTAATAAATTTACATTCTCATTACAGATGTATTTCATATAAAAAATAATTAGGAATAATTTTTATTAGTGGTTTAGATAATTATTAAATTATCGAAATTTAATTCATTTTTGTCACCGTTTTCTTTTTTAAAAATCTGTTAAACCTACAGGGACCCTGCGTTTTTAGGATTAATAAATTTATGTTAATCCTAAAATTCTTCATTTATCAGAATTCATTTTAAAATGAAAAACTGAGAATGATACATGAGAATTTCTTAAAACAAATATCAGAAAAAAAAGTCTAAAAATAGTATCCCACATTTGTGAGTATATATATATATATATATATATATATATATATATATATATATATATATATATATATATATATACAGGTACAAACATTTGAGAAAAGCTTTTCTTACATTTTAGAACAAGATCTGAATTTAAATTATTCATTTTTTACTTACTCTTCAAATAGTTATTAATGCATAAAGCAGAGTGGTCTCAAAATATCTGCTGTTTTAGCTCTGTTACTGCGTTCTGCATTGATTTCAGTAAACACAGGAGACAAACTTGAATATTTTAGAATCTGCAAACTTGTGAGCCGGAACAAAGTATAAAGAAAAGTTTGGAGACTTTGGTTAGTGCTTAGCTTTATTATTCACGTCTTGCTCCGGTGAACTGCTTACTATCTGTTAAATAAGGTAAACATTTAAATTTAAAGTATCTTTGTTAATATAGTGAGCCATTAATCTATTTTAACACAAAAGGTATTTAGATATAAATTTTGTAAACCTTTTCATTTATATAACACTGTTTGATAACAAAAGATACAATTGTATAACATTTAGCTTGCTTTAAAAATGCAATGCTCTATTATGCAATGCTCTAAGTTATCATGATAAACTGTATTCTTTTTGATTTTACCATACTATTTTTCACAGTGTAATATTCATGTATCTATGTTTTATGCTGATTTTTAATATATATATATATATATATATATATATATATATATATATATATATATATATATTGATATTTAGTATTCATTGTTAAGAAAATGTTTAACATCTTAACATCCTCTATTTAGAAAAGAAGTACTGTGCAGTAAAGAAGCTGATAAGTAAAGATGAATGTTTCTTTGTGACTATCTTTGGGAAAGAAAAGCGCCTATCAGTTTCTCTTAAACATTCTTGACACGTTTTTGACTATTTAACGAAAAAAAAAAAAACGTAGAATAGAAAAGCATTGCGTTGCTTTAATAACTTCATGATGAAACCAAGTATTGAAAAACTGATAATGGTTTCTTTCGGATAGTTTCACCACGTAATGGCCTTGGAGCTTAAGATACTATTCTAAATTCACTTAGTGTCTCATATTGATTCAAAATATCCATTTTGTGCAAAATAACTTTGAGAGTTCAGATATTGGATTGAAAAAAAAATACTTAATCAAAGAAGGTAACTAGATAAGAAGACGGTTTTTGCATTAGATAAGGGTATTGTAAATCCCTTTCGTAGAAAATGATAGCAAGACACGAGACTTTTAAAAATCTTGTGTTAAAGGTACATTAAAAAGAAACGTTGAATGCATTCCATAACAGGAATTTTATAATGTAAGGGAAATTCTAAACTATGCATTTTTTTTAGAAAAAACGCCAAAATATATTTTTCCTGTCTCTACCAGGTATTTCAATTAAACTTAATAATACTCATTTAACATTAGACATACGAGAGAGACCAATTTCCCCCCTCTCGTTTTTTGTTGCTCTTTAATTCAAAAAATAACTTACATAAAGTGTTCAGTATTTCTGACTTTCCATTATTTGACCCATTTTAAGATTTTATTAATCACTAGCACGCTTTTTCGATACGTATACATGTATATAACCTTATACATAGAATGACAGTAGGAGCCAGGGTAGTCCATTAGGTATTTTGGTAAGTATCTCATAGCTCTTAGTTGTTTGTCCTTAGTTGTTGGCAATCCAGTTTCATCAAACAACAAAAGTATTTTTAAATATATATAATTATTATTTATAGAGAAAAAGAAACTCAATTATCTAAGAAACTAATGTATACATATACTTGAAAAGTAACCATATTTTCGTAAACCAAATAGAAATTTGATGGTCAAATCGATAATATGTTTTTATTAAATTAAATATGTTTATATTTTAAGATTTTAATTGAAAGCTCTTAATCGTAATCTGATTTTGAGATTATGGTTTTAATATTTAAGACCTAATTGATATACACAAAACCAATCTGGGAAGGGACATTTTGGACCATTCTATAACAATGGTCTAGGTCTATAACAATGTTCAGTCTTTTTAACGTAAATTAGTTTTTTTCGTATGATTTCTTTCTTTCTCTGTTTATTTATTTTTAAAGCAATTTAATGAGTGTGTTTTAACAAAACCTAATGCAAACTGGCATGCATTTTTTCATTTAAAAAAATATTGTCTTTCAAATGTTACAAAAATTATGCTTTTGTCCCAAAATGCAAGAAAATATTTAGTTCCTGCTTATCCTAAACTTAATTTTAAAGGACAAGAAACGTTAAATACAGGTATCCTTTTTATCATTGTCTATTTTTTTAAAATTTGAATACATTAAATCTGCATTTTATATTATCGAGTTTTAATTACAAAATATAGATAAGGAGCTGTAGTGGCTCAGGAGATTGAGCCCTCGCCTCCCAATGAGAAGACCTGGGTTCGATCCCAGATCAAGGCAAATTCCGCACACTGCTCGCACCGATCAAAGTGCTTATGTAAAATATCCTCAGTGGTAGACGGATCATGGACTAGAGTCCCCTTGGGATTAGGCTAACCGTGGGTGGGTTTAGTGGTTTTCGGGGGAGTTCCTTCAAAAGGTCCTCCAAGAAAGCATATTTCTCCGAATACTTGATCCAGAACGTTTTTTTGTTTTCTGGATTGGGTTCAAAATTACAAGGCTACGAAGTTGAACATTAGTAGACGCAAATCCTAAATTGGGTCGGCTGTTCAACGACAGTTAAAAAATGAAATAAAATACGATGCCTACCCTTAAAAATATCTAAATATTGTTGTTGGGGTACACAAGAAGCCTTGTAAATTACATATCTTTTACTGAAATTGGAATCAATAACTTCAAAAATAAAATTCACAATTTCGACGATTTTGCCATCCTTAAGCTGTATTTTGTTAATTTAGAGAATCGTGTGATATTTCCACAAAATCCACACTGTTTTTGAAATTTCTGGGGGGAAATGGCTAAATAACTATCTATTTAATTGTTATTTTACCATATTTAAACGAAGCAGTTAAATAACCATAAATATGAGGGTAATGAAACTATTAACAGTGAGAAAAATTGTTTATTAAGTATTTTTTTCCTAAAGTGGTTAAATAACAAGAATTTTATTGCACCAACTAAGTCCACCTAATGAAGCAACTTAGTCCCTTGAAAATATGTACATATTATAGCCGAGAAACCTCATCTGTCAATCTCATGTCTGACAGAACGGGGGCTGGAGTCCCAGCGTTGACATCTCCATTCCCTTTAACACACAAGATGAATTTCCTGTGTCCTCCTTTCTCCAATGCCCATTATCTAATGAGAAGTCTAGCTCCTATGTCTTACATTTCTTTTTTCACGGTTTTGAAAATATGGTAGCTTTAAATGATTAAAAAAACATGTAGTTTTGCATTCATGATTTTATAACCATACTAGTAGTAAACGGTTTCAAAACTGTAGAGGTGAAAAATATTCTTTACCGTAAACTTTATGGTTAACCGGATGGCCAGACTGCTGCCGGTATTTTTTTACCATAATTTTAGAATTAAAAATCTAACAGTGATTGAAAGTGAAAATCTAACAGATTTTTGATGAAACGCGAACTCTATGATTAAAATGTTTCTTTAAGTTGTGAACTCATCGCAGTGCATTGTTTGAGATAGTTAATTAAAATGACGAAACTAGAATGAAGACTGGGTGATTAAAACTAATTCCAGCTTCGGCGATGAATGCAAATTATCTCTCCGTTCTATCTGCCTTTCATATATTGTTAAGTTGACGTTGATTCATATAATTGGTGCCCACGAAAAAGTGATCAACAATGCTACCCATACCTTCTTTTTGAAAAATAAGACAAAGTGAAGAAAGACTTTTTTACTTTTGACGAAATACATTTCCTCAAAGTAACTATCGCCTAGATAGTTATTTCGTTACTTTGACAGAATGAGCACTTACAAAGAAATCTTTGCCTCAAAAACGAAGAAATTTTCATGAGCTTAGAGTATCCATTTTTTACAGTGCG
This sequence comes from Parasteatoda lunata, assembly GCA_949128135.1. Classification (NCBI taxonomy): domain Eukaryota; kingdom Metazoa; phylum Arthropoda; class Arachnida; order Araneae; family Theridiidae; genus Parasteatoda; species Parasteatoda lunata. Next base: position 23,034,763 of record OX421981.1, on the reverse strand, counting down.
AGAAACGAAATACATAATTTTACCGATATAATATAATCAAAGTTACGAAATATTCATTATATATTTACGCGTGCAATAAATATATATTCTAAAGTTTGCATGAAATTTAAAATTACTGAACGGTGAAAATTATAAAATATTTTTTATTAATTATCTAATTAATCAGCTATTAAAGAGCCTGATACTTTTTTGCAGGTTTATGCTATGCATTCTGCTTAAACATTTAAAAATCCAAGCAATAGGGGTGAATAGTTAAAGCAATATTAAACTGTAATAAAACAATGCAGAATTACATATTTGAATGTTTTGAAATAACTCCCGTGAATTAATAGGTAAAATATTTTAATTATCCCAGTAGGATAAATTTATAAATAACACTGGGAGGCAATTTTTGGCTGCATTTATGCAAATATTCGATTCTTCCGAATTCGAAAGTGGGAACTTTATATCTCAAAATAGTTTTACTAATAAAACTATAGATTTTTTTAAAAATAATAATTTTAGTCAAGTTTTTGCTAAGATGTACAAGTTTAAGAAAGTCATATACAAAAAAATTCACGAAAATGTTGCGATTAATTTTTAGGGGAGTTAGGGCACATCATCAGGATAAAATTACATGAAATCCTTGCCTGGAAGCATCATCGTACGCCGCTAGGGGTACTTCCCTACTATGACCTGTTCTGAAGCCACAAGTTCATAATAGAGAAGTGCCTCTACGATGACATTTTTGGTCATGAGTTCCTATGCAATTTCAATCATAAAGATGTACCCTAGCTCTCCTAGAAGTTTGTCGCTACATTTATACGGCCCCTGATATATTTTGTTTTTATAGCCGCTTTTGAACAGCCTATCTAATTATTGGGTTTACGACTACTGATGTTCAAATCCATAGCCGTGTAATTTCGAACCCAATCCAGAAGTCAAGGGAACTTCTGGATCAAGTATTGGGAGAAATTTTCCTTCGTGGAAGACTTTTTGATGTATTTAACCCGCATTTGTGTTACATGGAAAGGAAGACCACGAGAACATCCCAAGGTTTGCCTGACAGCAAAGGAACTCTAACCCATGATCCGTCTACCACTGTGGATATTTCACGTCAAGTCGGATGCGGATTCGTATCGACCAGCCATCGGTGGGATTCAAACCCGGTTCACCTCATTAGAAGATGAAAGCTCTATTCCTTGAGCCATCAGAATTCGACCTCTGTTATATATAATGTTTTAAACGAGTACATGTCGATAAAAATAGACTAAAATCTCATTAAAAAAATATATGGTTTATTGAGAGAAAAATGATCGCATATTTGAAATCAATGTCGTCAAATTATCCAAGATTCGCACAAAAAATAATTTTGAAGTAACTATATTCCTTATAGACAATCAAACTAACTGGATCAACAATATGTTAACATTAAATATATTGTTATAAATGATATTTCCTGCTAGTAAACAAATCGAATGTTATATCTGTGTTCAGTCAAGGAAGCATTAGCTTTCTCACTTTACCAAGACAGCTACTATCAATTGTCTATAAACAAAGAAGACTCTTTTTTGTGTTAATAAATGATTATAACCATATAATGTCTTGTAACATGACACCAAAATCTCATTATGGCAACTAAAGTCCATTCTTTTTAGCTTTATCTTCAGGAATTAGATTTCGTGGCTCGCGAAGTGAGAACCTTTTTCATTAAGTGCTTTTTCTTCCACGCTATTTGGGGAAAGAAAGGGACCCAACGTAGAACTGACCAAGAAGTAACCAAATAATGGTATTCTATATCCCAACTGAAGAGCCTTCAGAACACTAAAAGATGTTCTTTATCGTAGAATGGACAAGAGAACCACTCCATCATGCAAGTCTTATTACAAGACTTTATTTTTTTTGTCTGTTCTTTCTTCTTTTCTTTTCGTCACCTTCTTTAGTTTGTTTTCTCCAGCTTTCATTACCTTATTGGAATTAGATTGCAAAGAAGAAAAAAATCCCCTCTCTGAGGTCTAGCCTTGATATCTAGAAGAAGGGAAAATATTGCCGGAATGTATATTTATGAATAGAAATATGATTTTACTTAGAGACAAAGGGTGCAGTAAAAAAGTAGGGGAGTAGGAAAAGCAATCAACTTATTGCATCTTATATGCTGCAGTCAAAGGATTCATTTTGCATATATGCTAACCAAAAGTGAGTTATGATTATACAGCTCGCGAAATTCTATAAATACTTGATTTTGCTTTTGAAAACAACACTTTGAAAAAACCGAATAAAATACTGAAGTTTTAATAGTTATATTCTTTTGTAATATTTTTGTTATGGAATATAATTTGACTGATTGACAAAGATTGTAGTAAGAAGATAAGGGAGATAGAAAAATAGTCAACTTATTGTATCCTCTATGCTATAGTTAACTCATATAGTTAACTGTAGTTAACTCATTTTACACATATGTCCAACAAAAGTGAGTCTTGCATATACTTTTGAAAACAACACTGTGTAAAAGTGGAATAAAATGATGAAGTTTATTATTATTATTCTTTTGTTACATTTTTGTTTAGGAATATGATTTTACTTATTGACAAAGAGTGCAGTAAAAAGATAAGGGAGTAAAAAAAAAATAAAATACTGCATTCTCTATGCTGTCGTCAATGGAAACATTTTGCCTGTACCAAAAGAGAAACATGAAGAAACAATTTGCGAAAAATCTTAAAATGAGTGATCGTATTTTTAAAACAACACTGTGCAAAAATGGAATAAAATAAGGGCTAGTTTACTTTTTAGTGATAATTATTTGCAAAAATCAACTTTAAATATAATAATTTTCTTCATTACTTTTTAAATAAGCATTTTCGCTTTTTTTCATAGGGAATGCAAGAATACTTAATGTGAAAAAGGCTACGCGCACTTTTTAGATATTTTTTTAGTAAAATTCATACTTCAAATATGAGATGATTTTGCATATTGAAATAATGGAATTAATTTTATTTTCATAATCATGCAACTCAGTTTTACCTAATTTTAAATTATATCATTGCCAGCTTATTTCTAAAACTAAGCAGAGGGTGTGAAAATCAGCCAAGTAAGGTAGAACAACACACTCTTTGAGCATTAAAGATTTATATCTCAAAACGAACGAAATAAATGTCTTAGAACACTATGTAATAAGATCATATCTTCAAATAAAATATTATTTTCTTAATATTTTACACATATACCGATATCTTTCCAAATACGCAGGCTTACAATATTTACGAGGTTAAAAAATTTACAAACTTTTAATCTAACATTTCAAGGGGCAAAACTATATATATATATATATATATATATATATATATATATATATATATATATATATATATATATATATATATATATATATATATATATTTATTAATATAAAATTTTTAATCACAACGTATTAAAATGTGTTTAACACACAACGCATTTTGCTCTCAACTACACTATAATAGCTAGAGAGAATGAATGATATTGTTTAAATGTAATAAACATTGGAGTTAATAATAATTGAAGATCAAGCAGGAAAACGTTATTTGTCATTAAAAGCTGCTTTAAAAAAATCACATTTTAAGCTGCTTAAAAAAAAAAAAAAAACGCATTTTAAGGTTTGATATTTTCAGGAGTTAGCATTCAATTGAAATCATGAAAATGAAACTAGCCATGAATGTCACAAGTATTACTTTTTTTTTAATTGCCTAAAAGATTCGAAACAAAATTTAGAAATTTTGATGCTGAAAAAAGAAATAAAATTTGAAAATCAGGGTGAACAAGAAACATTTTTTTTCATAATTTCTCCCCAATCAATACTTCCCCATTAGTATTCTCTGCTTCTTCACTAGACCTTAATTTGTTCATCTTTTCTACGCGTTGACAGTAACAGTGTTTCACCATTACGGTCTATCATTAGTGTGTAATAACTCTCGGGGAGAACCAGTTTTCCTAGTCATTAATTTGTCAAAGCATAGAAATCTTTAAAATACAACAGAATTCGATTGAAACGTCATTTTTGTGAAAATTGAACCGTTCTCACCCCTTGATCTTCAAATGATACAAATCTTAGCCTGTAATTATGATTTAGATCGTAATTTTATATTATGACTGCCTAGAATCATGATTACCATTCACATCATTACTTTTTATGCCTACTAATTTCGTAGTTTAATTCAATAAAAACAAAAGGTAGGAAAAAAACATAAGAAAATATGCCAATCCCTAGGATTCTTTCAACTTCGAAATAAGTTTGTGCATTCTTGCATATATCCCATAAATTTCTTTATTAGTTTACTTTTAACCAGTACATAAATATGTTCCATTTTACTAAAAAAAATTATTTTGCAACTTTTGAAAATTTTTTTAATCATCTATGTTTTAAGATGTAAAAATCATTTGGGAAAGAGAAAACATAGTCCGAAATTTTCTTTCAGTTGAATCATTTCCTGAAAACGCATCTGTAAATTCTTTTTAAGTACTGACAGTTATTGTTTTTGTTGAAAATTCTTGGCGAGGAATTTCGTATTTTTTAATATACTGAACCTATTTGCTTTCAAGATTTACATGAAAATTCTGGAGGAAAAAGGGAAATAGCGTAACTAAACAAGATTGTTGTTTAGTTTAACATTCTTTTTCCACAGAAAACTGTTTAATTAAATAAAATACCTTTTTTTAAAGGATTCTTTATAACAATATGGAAAACAAAATATGCCCAAAACAATGCTTCTTCTAAAAATATTTAAAGGAGAAGCATTGCTAGTATATATATATATATATATATATATATATATTTATATATATATATATATATATATATTTATATATATATATATTTATATATATATATATATATATATATATTTATATATATATATATATATATATATATATATATATATATATATATATATATATATATATATATATATATATATATATATATATATATATATATATATATATAAATTGATTACTTTGTACGATTTAAGCTATAATTTTTCGCAAAAATTTGCGATTTATAATGACTGTTGAATTTGTATATCTATCTTTTTTAAAACATTTTTCACTTTTGCTACACGCCGGTAGGTTTGTTTTCTGCTTTCTTTTATTTCGTACTCATTTGTAATTGAATTTTTATTTTTTAGTGATGTCTATATCGCTAAGAAATTATTTATGTCTTAGGATAAATTAATATTTTTTATCTTAGAAAAATAATTCTGTATTAAAAAATATCACATTTATTGTAAATGATGTGTTTTAATGAAGACCTTTACGTTTGCCCATTAAAAGGTTTTCTTTTTTTATTTTATTTTATTTTTCTTCTTTTTGCTTACATATAATACCTAAATAACTTTCTAATGATCGGATCTTCACTTTCGAGGACTCAATTTTAATGCCTCTAGGGGGTGATCTCAAATATACTAATTAATTAATGCAGACAATAATTTAAGTTACGAAATCAGAGACAATAACTTACCTTCTCTAAATTAAAATGCGAGTGAAGTTAAAAATCCGACTAAAGAAATACTTCTTTTTCAATATTCGATTTCTCAGGAACTATTCAACCGATTTCGCACAAATTTTGTATTCTGCCACTTAAAATTACATTATTTAAAATAATTTAACAAATTTTATACATTACAATTCAAAACATTTTCGACTATTATTAGATAAAAAAAATAAATACTTACTTAAAGTTATATTTTGCATGAATTATCTTTAGATGAAAGAATTTTATAATTGTGTGCTGTAATTTTCAATTCACTTAAAAGAAATCTCGAGATATGGTGAAATACGCAACAAGTCAAGGGTTTCAAAATTTGGACCGCACTCTTGACCAAACTATTGGAACAGTATTTCCCAGATTGCACTACCCCTATATTTCGGGGATCAGAAAATCGAATCCATTAAAAAGAGGTATATTTATTCAGAGAAAGTAAGCTTTTGTGTCTGATTTCGCAATTTAAAATATCGTCTGCACCAATTATTAAAAGCCTTCGAATCTTTAAGCTTGATTCCTAGAACGTAAAGATCCTGTCATTAGATCAAAAGTTGTTCATGGTTGTCCACTTATTTATTTATTGATTTGCCTGAGTTCGATCACTTTAATGTTTATTTTACTTCTTGTGTATTTCACCATATCTCGTGAAACTTTTAAGCGAATTGAAAATTATTTTCCCATAACTATAAAATTTGTTTTCCAAAGATAATTCTATGCAAAATATATTTTTAGTAAATATTTATAATATTTTTTAGTGTTATACTTAATAACAGTCGTAAAACTTTTGTATTGTAAGTTATATAATTTTTTACATCATTTCAAAGAATGCTATTTCAAATAGCAATGTAATCAATGTAATTTAGATATAAATTAGGCAATGGCTATTTCAAAAAAATTAAATGAAACATTATATGCCTTGTCTTCTATGTATGTCCTTGTTCTTGCATATCGTTTTTAATAAAATAAAATCCGTAAATGTCCCTCAATAAAAAAATAAAAAATAATTTTTTCTCTCGCATGAATTACTTTATAAATGGTGTGCGTGATTTTCTCTCAGGTACTAATAATTCTCTATTAATAGATTGGTGTTTTCGATTGCATTTCATTCTTATTATTTGGGAATTTTTTTTGAAGGAAGATCCAAATGATCAAGGATAATAAAATGTTCCCGATATTTTTTTTCCTGTAATGGGGGAGGGAATAAAGTCCCAAGCATTTTAACATTGACGTAGTAAGACCAGGGAATATTTTTATAGTGATTTTGTTTCAAAACAAGATCATGAGCAGTCTAAATAAAGAAAATTCCGAACATTATTGAGAAAATTATTTAATTATTTATTGAATAGAAATCGCGTTTACTAGCATATTTTTAAAAATGATGATTTTTGGACGTACATATATCTTAATGTTAAAATTTTGTTGTAATGCTTTAAAAAGAAGTAAAGGAAACTGAAAGAATTATAAATAAACAAATATTAAATGTGTGAATAAATATATTTAAATGTACCCAAATTTTAAGTTTAAGCCATCCTAAAACAAGTTTTTAAAAGGCACTCAAATTCATAATTAATGTGTCAAAAAGGATTGTTCGAGGCAGGTGTCAGCATAGCTAAAATGTGTATTGAGTTTTCTCCGAAATAGGTTCTAAGAGGTATTCAGATTGGGTGTTACAATATCCAAATTGGATATTAAACACTACCTAAAATGGATTCAAAGGGGCGTCCAGAATGGGTGTTGAGATTCAAAATGGGTACAAAGTGCCAAACAATGGGCCAAAACAAAAATGAGCCCTGATCCAATTTAGTATGAACCCAAATTGGTAATCTCATACCTAAGAATCTTTCGACCTAAATTGGTATTTTTTTTCACATAATTTAGTTTTTTTTTTCCTTCCAAAATGGGTGACACAGCGATATTTAAAACAGGCATGGGTCGTGACAGAATTTAGTATGAACTCAAATTGGTAACCTCATAACTATGAATCCTTCGACACAAATTGTTTTTTGTAATCCAATTTAGGTTTTTTTTTTTTTGTTTTTGTTTTTTTTTCAAAATAGCTGCACAGCGATATTTAAAACATGCAGGTGTTGTGACCAAATATATTATGAGCCTAAATTGGTAACTTCATACCTAAGAATCTTTCAACCCAAATTACGTCTTTATTTGATGAACTCAAATTTATTACGAACCCAAATTGGTAACCTCATTCCTAAGAATCATTCAACCCAAAATATGTCCTATATTTTTACCCATTTTAGCTTTTTTAATTTTCTGTGCATGTGCCATATATTCTTTAACAAAGCACAATGAAACTTTAAGGAAGGATGATTATCAGATATTTTACAAATTTATTCATCATCAAATAAATTTGTCAAAGGCCTTAAATTGAATTTCTGATTAATTTAAATATAGAAAAGTTGAAAACCTAGTTATGAAAAAAAATCGTGAATTTGGTGATCTCAATTGCGTAGGATGTTCACATTTTATCCTTTTTACAGCCCACGTAAAAAATCTGAATTCGTAGAAGACTCGTGGAGATATTAAGTACATAAATTGAAATCGTTCAGTTCTCAGAATTTTACAAAACATCAAAAATACTTAAGTTTGAATAGTTTTATTTTTAGAAATGAACATTTTGATTCCGGAATGCAGTGATTTCGATTTAATGTGGATCAAAATACATATTTTATTATATATTTTGAATATAATAATTCTTTTTTATCATATTCGTCGAAACTCACATTGCATTTTTCCTTGTATTCTTTTAAAAATTATACTGACTTTGATTTACCTGTCGTAAGCTTAAATATTTCGAAAACTTTAAACATAAAGAGTTATTATTAAGGGATAATAAGCTTATTTTTAATTCTCTCTGTTTTTTAAAACAAATAATGATATGTTTGAAAGATCTTTTCCTTCTTAATATAAAATAAAAACGCAGAATAGTTTTATTGAAAAAGTAGTCATATTTTAAATAAAATTCTCTGAATTCGACATTTCATATAAAAAGATAACATTTCCTAATTGAAGAGATAATTGAAAGAATCAAGAGATTATCATTCAACACTTGATCAACTATTAGCAACCATTTCTTCTTTTAACATATCACTATTTTGTTGTTTATTACTATCTTTCATGAAAGTATTACACTTTGCATTGTAAAGAAACATCTGCATAAAATCATCGAATATAGAAATGTCACGTATTGAAAAAAAAATGGTTTCTTACTGTATTCTCCTAAGCTCTGATCCGTTTATTTATTTTTTTTGGCTTCTGTGCTGATGCATTCACTTTCAAATATACATGAATCTCAGAGATACAGCTATTATTAGTACCTCAGTATTATTAGTGTCTACGATTAGTATCTTAGAGATACAGCTATTTCAAACATGTTTTAATGCTGAAAACAAAATTTAAATAACGTAGCATTTAAATTTAGTGACAAAACATGTTTTTTTATTAATTCGTACATTAAGTATTTCGAATGCATATATCACCATAAATTTTGAAAAATTAGTAAATAAAAAATTTATTTTGTGTGTTTAACGACAAGAGTATGCTGTAGTTTTGCAGGATCAAAAGACTACTGGATCTAAGCTATTGAATTTTTGAAATAGTCTATGTACAGTGCTCAAAGAAAAATGGACCACCCTGAAAAACTTTTGATGTAATGATTGGATCTTCACGTTCTAGGACCTCTAATATGATAAATGATAGGTTCAATCGATATTTTATGTTACGAAATCAGACATAAAAACGTACTTTAAAACATAAATTTGTTTTTTGACGAATTCGGATTTCTAACCCCAAAAATATAGGGGTAGTCGCTATCTAGGAAATATGGTTCCAATAGTTTGATCCTCCTAATGTTAAGATTACTTTTTGCATATTTCCTTATATCTTGAGGACTTTTTAATCGAATTGAAAAATTTTTGCGCACGATTATAAAATGCGTTTATAAAAGATAATCGAATGCAAAAAATAACTATTAGTATGTATTATTATTTTATTTCTTTATAATATTTAATAACTGTTGAAAAAATTTTGATTTGTAAAGTATTGCATTCCTTGCATCATTTTCAAGAACAAAAGCTTACATGGCAGAGTACAGAATTTAAGCAAAATCAGTTAAATAGTTCCTGTGTTATCGAATTTTAAATATCTTGCGTTTTTGAAATTCAATTTCTCAAGAACTATTCAAGAGATTTTGCTCCAATTTTGAATTTTATCATGTATAATTATATTTTTTTAAAGATGCAAAACATTGTATACGCATTTGTATAATAATTCAAAATTTCTTCGATCTTCAATAATAAAAAAATTTTAAATATTTGCTAAAATTTATTTTTTGCATGAAATTATCTTTGGATAATCGCTTAAACAATTCGCTGAAACAATTTTCGAGATAATACGAAATACGCAAAAAGTAAAATTACATTCTGGGGCTCAAACTTTGAACCAATCCATGGGGATTGGTCCAAAGTCTCACACACACAGATTTTGGCTAGCCCCTATATTTTGGATGTCAAAAATCTGAATCTGTTGAAAAAATAGGAAAGTTTGTTCAGAGAAAATACGCTCTTGTGTATAGTTTCGTGACTTAAAATATCGTCTGCACTTATTAATTAGCACAGAGATCACCCCCTCGAGCCTTCACGTTTGAGTCGTAAAACGTGAAAATAAAAATTTATTCATTAAACCAAAAGTTATTCAGGGGGGCCCGTTTATTTTATTTTACTTATTTATTTATTTATTTTTGTTTGTGCACTGAACACGCAAATTGTAAGCAAATAGTATATTTCATGAAATTATTATTTATTCAGTGTCAAATAATTAAAATGCAAATTCTTACATAACAACACATATTATACGGTTTGTATAAAAAATGGCGGTCTCTTACCCCAAAAAATATATGGGATAAATTATTTAAAAATCACGCACACATTTTTTTGTAGAATTCTCAATATTCTCGCTTTTGTACAGAACCATTTGATCATACGAAACTATACTAAAAAAATCAAAATATTATAATCAAATATTTTTAATCGGAACTACCAGAATACGGTAAAATTAACCGACGCGATGCAAACACCAAAAAGTTTGGTAATGATTTTGGTAAAATTAACAACAAAATATGGTCTTATTTTGTTGTTAATTTTACCAAATACAACTTACAATTTACAAATTTTGCCACATTTACCAAATTTTATATGTGATAAAATTTGGTAAATGTGGTAAAATTTGTAAATTGTAAGTTACGTCATGTTTCTATAGACCAGGGCATAAAAACTATTTATTAGGTTAAATTTACTACTCAGTTTTGTTTTTTTCGCTTTATTTGAAAACAAGAATTTTCTATAAACCGTTACCATACGGTTGGAAAGACAAACAAATGAATGGCTTAAATACCGTATATTTTGATTTTATTTACAATAACTATATTTTTTTCTTCCTATAGAAATCTAGAAATGTTATTACTATACAGTACTCTAAATTTACGGGAATTTTTTTTCTCCATTTAGTCAGATTTATTTTACCCATTTAAGTTGATGTATCACAGTAAAATATATCATATTAGCATAAATTGTTTTACATTTATATCATTATTTCGATAAATATTTAATCAAGACAAATGTTTCACTGCAAGTGTAAATGTAATGTAAATGTCAATGCAAATGTTCAATGTAAAATAATGTTAAAATAGTAGATTGTTTATAATAAGATAGTTCGATTTAAAAACTTTTTTTTATCTATATTAATTTTGCAACACATCAATTCCAATCATGTGAAAATTAAAACTGTAATCTGTATTGTTATTCTTGGTAATAACAGTGTAATAGATAAAAATAATAAATATAACATAAAGGTGGAATGGTATTTGAATAATGTAATATCATTACTAAAGCTAATATAAGATATCACTAATGAAGCCTAGTATTTTTAAACTCAGTATATATTTTTAGGAAAACAAATATCTTCTCTAACTCTTTTGACTCTAAAATAAAATTTGTAAGACAAAAATCGTCGATATGCGAAAATTTTTGATGAAAGATGGTGTTATGTATTAGCTTTCTTGTTGACACAAATGTTATGCTCCTACGGTTGAAGGAAAACGCCGTACTTTGACACTTTATCCGTATATAACACTTTTCTAGTTTGGATCCTATACATTATTTGAAGGAAAAGGAAAATGTACAGTGCATTTTCGTATTCTAGTTTTATGTTTTGGAAATTTCTATAAAATATTTGAAAACGAAATAAAAAAAAATCTCTTTTTATCAGAACTGCTGCGAATTGCTTTCTTTTAACATTCCCTATATATATTTCAAATTTAAAAATATCTCTTTATTATTTGTTTCCGTGGATTTTTTAATATTATTAACAGTACCAATTATGTATATCTAGGAATTACTTTCTATGATTTTTTTATTTTTTATTTAACCATTTTTTGCTAAACCGTAGTTTTTAAGTAATATTTTGCGCATCAATATTAAATTTGAAACGAACTACAAAATAGTCCTAAATGAATAATTTGTTTTGTATAGATGCAAACCCAAAAATTTATCAACCTAAATTGCAATTTGAAAAATAAAATTTTATTAACATCTAAACTTATACGATTCATGAAATTGCAAAAAGAAAAATATGTATTTAATGGCCTCATAGAATCATCGAAGAATTACTGACAATTTTAATTTAAAACAAATTTTGATTCGTATTAGTAAACACTGTAGATTCATTATTTCCATGTAATGCTATTGATATATTCATTATCTGCCTTAACCCAACCATACCACAGTCGCGAAAGAGAAACATTTTGTAATCAATTCCAAATAAAACAGTTACATAATTTTATATCAAAATATAAATAAAACTTATACTATTAATATAGAATGGAGAATACTCAAGTTCTATTTCGTCAACCCTTTAACACAGAGCTTTCATTAAACATAGTTTTCAAACTTTTTCCTTATTTGTTTTAATTCAGGAAAAACTAAAAAACTTATTATTATATTCAGAATTTCAATAATTTATGGTTATTATTACAGCATGGAACACCGGTGTCTTTTTTTGCGTTAAAAGTAAAATCTTCCAATTACGGCTTATTTCAAAACAATAATTTTTCAAACTTGCACTTATATGCAGCTATTTAAATGGATGAGAAACTTTTATTCATAACTGAAATTTCTTGAATTTACAAAATCAATTAATGATACATCTTTAATTATTGATACATCTTTAATTATTGATTCATCTTTAATTATTGATACATCTTTAATTATTGATTCATCTTTAATTATTGATACATAAATTATTGATATATCTTTAATTTACAAAATCAATTATTGATACATTTTTGTAAGAGAATAAAAAAAAATCCTAACTTTTTTTTTTTTTTAATTTTTATATTTTAATACAAATATGATTTCGATGATCTAACACATTTTGAGTAACGATCACAATGCTTTTTTAATTAAGAAAATACCGAAACATATTTTTTGCTTATAATTAGAGCTTCAAAAAATTTTATATAAAAAGGAACATCTGAGTCAAAGGGTTAAGATAAATTTTCGAAATAAAAAAAATTAGTTGCCACTATTTGCCTTTCTGCAAACAGTGGTCCTTAGTGGATAGATATTTAATTTATTGTTAAAAAACGTAATTTAACATCGATCAAAACTTATAATTTTAATAAAGCCTTGTAAAATATGTCATGAGGTTTTTAAAAACTAAGGTCTGTAATATATTTATATATCATTATTGCTTTTAACTAACGTTTCACACATTTTGAAAAACAAAAAGTTGGCAGCTATGTGTTCTTAAAGTAAAAGTGGATACTAACGGGTTAAACTATTGTTGTTAATTTATTGTGGAAAGAGTTTGTATGGTTCTTTCAAACAATTAAAAGCATGTCAGTTAAATTAAGAAAATTAAAGCTATTTTAGAACTTTCATAATCATCTCAATACTTTAATATCCCTAAGTAGACAGACACGAATGCAAAATGTCCCGATTTTTATTATTTAACTCAATAGTTAAAATGTACAATGAAATTAGTAAACTACTAATTAACTACTTTTATTTAAAAAAAATAATAAAAAGTTTTATCAATATGTGAATCCTCATGGCGAGTAATATTCTATTCAATTCTTGATGTATCGCAATAAAAATATAAAATAAAAATTTAAAAACTTTTTGTATTGTTTTTAACATTAATTATAAATGCGAAATATTTTAGAAGCCAAAAAAAAAGCAAATTTTAAACTTTTTTGGACATATCATAATAAATAACTCTCATCAATATAATATTATAAATATTAGAGATTGCTTTTAAATTTTCACGAACTTTTATCAATTAGCATTTTTCAACAGTTGTAATGTATTTTAGCAATTGGCAACTAATTATTAAAAAAAAAGGTTTTTACAATTATGAGAGTCCTCATGGGAAGTAGTGTATTATTAATTTCTTGATGTATTGTTTGGAGAATAAAATTATATTACTTTCTTGCCTTGTTTTTACATTAATAAAAATGCAAAATATTTTAGAAGTAAAAATGAAAAAATTTTTTTTTCACATATTCAAATATCTTATTATAAATAACACTTTTAAATATAAATATTATAAATATTAGATGATTCATTTAAATTTTTACGAATTTTTAACGATTGGCATCTGGTTATTTTCAAATTGGTAAGTAAAAGGTTATTTTTTTAATTTTGGATGTATATTATGTCATTTGAAACTTTTTTTACAAACTTGAGTTTTTACAGAGCTTACCGTTCTTAAAGACAATTATAAAACAAATTTAAAAAAAATCTGCGTACTAACTGTACTTTTATGGAACCAAAAACTTAATTATTAACTTCAGTAACCCTTTATGGATGCTGATCGTGTATTTATATAATCCTCTTAAAGGTTTACAATGTTGTAAAATCTAAAAGATTCTTTACATTATTTTTTTAAATATTTATAGCATTTTCTTTATTTTTACTCAAGGCGTGAAGATTTTACGGTGTTTCTGCTATAAAATTTACGATTCTTTTCGCCGATGTTATAGTGTAACTTAACTTTATAACCATATAAAAAAAGCATTGTACATAAAGTTTTTACTATGTGCTCTTAGATAACTAATGCCAATTTTAATATGAACTTTTATTGCAATAATTTACCTCCTATTGTTTTTATGACTACACATTAGCATAATCCTAAACTTTTATTTACATAAATTCATTGCTTTTCTCGAATATTGGACGTTGAAATAAAATTTATACATTTTTGTTTACAGACACGTGACTCTCTTAACGCTTCAGACTATATTATTTTTGATTCACTTTTTTTCAAAAATTTCCTTCTTATCTAGAAATAAGTTTAACAATCAATTTACAGAATTATTTATTATGTGTGTATCATATATTTTGTACGTTGGATAACTACACTAAGAAAAAAAGCATGGTCATAACTGTTTGAAATTGGTAAAATGTACCGTTTTTATTAAAAACTAACAATTAAATATTATGGTTTTGTAATATGTGATAAAAGTTGGTAAATAGAAAAAAATGGTAATTTTATTATAATATCTTAAAACATGGAATAAAAACCGTTTATTTAGTTAAATTTACTTTTCAGTTTTAAATTATTTACTAAATGAGTGGTAATAAGATCTAAAATTTTGAAAAACATAATTTCTGGTAAACCATTACGATATGACCATATGAAAGGAAAAAATAAGAAATGAATGGTTTAAATACCGTCTATTTTAGTTTTATTAATTATGAATTATGATTTTTTTTCATTTGAAATGTTATTATTTCACAACAACACGTTGCTTTTTCCAGAGTTTTTTTTTATCCGTGTCTTAATACTTTGATACAAATTGATTAGGTATACTTAGGTATACAAGTTAATATAAATTAATTAATTCGAATTTCTTTTTTTATA
This sequence comes from Parasteatoda lunata, assembly GCA_949128135.1. Taxonomy (NCBI): domain Eukaryota; kingdom Metazoa; phylum Arthropoda; class Arachnida; order Araneae; family Theridiidae; genus Parasteatoda; species Parasteatoda lunata. Next base: position 23,019,327 of record OX421981.1, on the reverse strand, counting down.
TAAAATATAGCTTACTCTGAAATTTGATTCCCTATCATTTAAAAAAAATCTGTTGATTTTGTTCACGCAATGCCCATGGTTCTTAAAATTTTTTGACAAGGCAGATTACTTTTCATTATAAATAATCTCTATTTATAATATACTTGTGTTAGTGTTTTGTTATTTATTAAAACCTCATGTTATGTTATTATATTATGTGTTATTACGCCTCTCTTATATTCTATTAGAAAAATAGGTACCATATTATCAGAACTATTAGGTATTATTGGCAAAAGCACGCTTTTATACATATTATGTTGATACAATTATACCAAAACTATCCTTGTTTTCTCGCTTGTTTTCCTATTGCAATATTAACTTTTATATAAATTATTTTGTATGACCGGAAGTTGAGTTAAATCTTTTTCAATGAAAATAAGCCCGAGAAAAGAATAAGGTAAACTATGCTAACTTTATTTTAAAAATTAATATTTATTACAATTCAAAACCATCTAATCAAACATTTCGATTTTTTTTCTGTTCTCCCCATATGGTTTATCCTCCACATTTGGCAATTGGGCGAATTTAATTTTTATAATTGTGATATAATCAGAACCTTATGACGCAGATAGGACACTGGTGCCTCTTTTATATGTTTTTTTCTGGCACTCTAATTAAAATTCAAAGTTTATTTTAATATTTTTTATTTCAAAAAATCAGTCGAGTATTAACTAAAAATCTGTTGAATTATTGAAATTGAATTTCTATTAAAATATAAAATCCAAAAGAAGTACACAGTTAAAATTTTTATTCTAAAATTATGGTAAAATAACCGGCAACAGTGTGTCCATCCAGTTAGCCGTAAAGTTTGCTGGAAAAGACATATTTTACCTTTACGGTTTTAACGCCATTTACAGCTTATATAAATATAAGACTATGAATACAAAGCTATACAGTTTTTTAACCATTTACAACTAGGATGATTTCAAATAATTTTTAAACCATAATTTTTTTTTTGTTTACCTGTATATTGCAACTCCTGTTTTTGTCAGGTAATTGGCATTGTGCGAAACACAAATTGGAGAGTACAGGACAGTAGAAAAACGTCATGTGTTGAAGGAAATGAAAGAAATATTGTAATGTCAACGCTGGGGCTCGAACTCCCACCCTGTCGGTCATGAGATCGCCAGATTAGCTCTCTCGGCTATAATAGGAATCTAGCTGTAAGGAGCTAATTTGGAATAAATTTCAAACAATGTAGGTTTTTTTCATGCATATTCAAAAATTAATCAATAAATGGTTTTGTAAATATAACAATTTCACTGATGAACAATCGTTTCTTTTAGATCTAAATAACTGTAAATAAATGTAAGTTTGAAAAATACTGTTTGGAAGTGAGTCGTGTTTGGAAGATTTTACCTTCAACACGTTCATGCCTGATAGTGGGACGAAAAAGAGAAAATACTGGCAGAAGAACTATTTCAATATTAGATAATATTCGGGAAGAGTTAATCTATTCTCAACAATAACAATTCACTGTAAGGAAATTTATCACAGCGAAGAAGCAATTCAATATAAAAATTGCATCTGTTAAAAACAATTCGTAGTTATGGTTTTTTATTATTCCCGGAAAAAAACTAAAAAAATAAATTTATTTGTTACCAGTTCTTACTCCGGTGTGCCCCCCGATGAGACAATCTAGCGTGTGCCACCGGTGGGTCACGCCGGCGTGAGCGTGTTAAAGCAGAAAAAAACACCTATGTTTTATACTGCATACCTGCCAACTTTTAATCCTATCGAAGATGATTTTCCTGGATAGCCTGGTCGGTAGGGTGCTGGGCCCATGTTCAAGAGGTCGTGGGCTCGATCCTCGCCGGCCGCAGACTCCCCGTGTAGTAAATGGTGACTGATGCACGTTAAATCTGTCAAGTCTCAAAGTCCTCCATGTTCCCATAACAAATCAATACCTCTGGGTGTACTGATCCAGGAGTTTACTTGTCTTCTGGATTAGTTCAAAATTACAAGGCTACGGAGTTGAACATTAGTAGTCGTAAATCCATGAAATTGGGTCGGCTGTTCAACGACGGTTATAAAATAAAAATAAAAATGGTAGTAAAATGGAATTTAAATTACTATTTTAGGCAGAAACATACGCTGTATTTTGAAGAAGCTTATGTGAACTCCCACATCAGTATTACACATTAATATCTATGCTTATTTTTTTGAAAAGTAGTGGTGGTCAAAAAGATTATAAATTAAATTTATAAATGTAAGGCATATATAGGAAGCACACATTTTATTCTGAATATAGAAATAAAATTTTACACCAAATGCGTAAAAGTTGGCAGGTATGATACTGTATTTCATAACGATAAAATATTACAATGGTAAATATAATATTTTTCACTTATTTAGACGTAAATTAACATAAAATAATGAAAAAAAGTATTAAAAATCAATTAATCAGTAAAGTATTTACATGCACTGCCAAACATGTTAGGGTAAAAAATATATGACTGATCGTAATTATTACATGCCTTAGGCATGTGGAGAAATTTAGTTTTAGAACCCTGTTATATAATAATAACAGTAACATCTATTCTGTGAAAGAGATAATGCGCCGAATTTTCTGCAATTATTTACAAAAACTTGGTTTCATTAAAAATTTTACTGGAGAGTATTGTATAGATGTATTGATTTTAAAGTAATAAGTATTGGAAATTCTCTTTAATTTGGAAAGAATTGATAATTAATACACATCAAACTCCGGGTATCAAAGTTGAAACATACTGTCAAGAAAATTTTATTAAATCTTTAGGATACTTTCTTTCGCCTCAGTCCTACTTTTCAGTTTTAAAACTAGCTTGAAATGACAATGCTGTTAAGTATAACCTCCAGCGAAACTTAAGAGTTTTAAAATTCATAAACTACTTTATATTCAAAAGGGATACAAAATGACTTTCAGCTATTTCCTTGATCTTTTATCACAAATTGATAGTCCATCAGTTCTAATTATTTCCGCTGGCATTCTCCTCAAGCTATAATAATTAATTTTGATTGGACAATTTCTTTGGGCGTTTTTCTGATCACAAGATTCATTATAAGATTTAACCCCCTTTTTCGTGAAAGAAGGAATTTTAAATATCTTGTTAATTTACGGTAGCTCTTTAAAACAATAAATAGAAATTAAGCTTTTTATTTAGAATTTATATTTTCAGTGAAAAATTTAAATTTAAAAATTAATATCATTTTCATATAGTTATCATTTTTATAATATCATTTTTATATAGTTTAATTGGTATGCATACTTGCCAACTTTTAATCCCTTCTATTTTGATTTTTCTCAGTGGTATTAAAATGAATTAAAATTTCAATTTTGAGCAACAAAATATGTTGTATTTGAAAAAGCTTAAGCTGACAACCATGATAGTAACACATAATAATATATATGCTTAATGTTTTTAAAAATAGTGGTGGTCAAAATTATTTAAAAATTAAGTTTATAAAAGAAAAAATAGTATATATTTACTACCACTTTAAATATTAGAATAAAATTTTACGCCAAATGCGTAAAAGTTGGCAGGTATGGGTATGTGTTAAAATAATGTAAGCTGGAATTATTTAATACTAATTTCACGCAGAATAAAAAAAATATTCATTTATATTTGTTTACATTACATTTTTCTGCTCTTTATTAATTTCAAAAATGAAAATAGTTATTTAACCACGAGATGCAATGCTTCCTGTAAAAATATTTAATAACGAAATTTTTCTTTGGCGCAAAACAATAACGTGAGGTATGTACAGTCCGCAAAAAAAAAAGATTTCACCCTGAATAATTTTTGTTCTAATGATCGGATTTTCACGAACTAAGTGTCAATCTAAATGGTTCCTAGGGGTGACCTCAAATATGCTAATTAGTTAGTGCTAACTATTAATTAAGTTACGAAATCAGACGCAAAAACGTACTTTCTCTGAATAAACATATATTTTTTTTTACATATTTGGAATCCAGATACTTGAATTAGGAGGGATAGACAAAATTTTGAAAAAAATGGGTGGTAAATAGGGTCGCAACAAAGGTTTATATATATGGCGATAGTCCAGAAAACCGCCAAAAAAAGTCGCCTGCGCAAATGAATATTTTAAGATAACCCATTGAAACCCATAACCCATTCAAAAGAAGAATGCTTAATTTTACTAGGTTGCTAAGCAACCAAGCTCTGACTGGAAAAAAAAATTGAAATAATGTTCTGTGATTACTCAGAGAGGTTTAATTAATAGATAATAGAAAATATCTCGAAGTTTCTAGGCAATAGACAATTTTTAAGCTGATTTCTGTCCAAAAAGCAAAGTTTTTTTTATTATTTTAATCTCCCTTGAAAAGAAAATTTGAATCGATTATAAGTTATTTATGATTTTCTAAGTTTTAGAAATTAAATACATGAACTTTTTATCTTATATTATTTAGATTATGTTGTTTTTGCTATATTTATTCGAGGATTTCATACTAAAATCAAATTAACATAACTTATTATGGCTAAATACAAAATTTTAGGGATAATCACTTTTACAGCTTTAATCGAGTCTTCTAGGCAAGAAAGTTTGAAGAAAAAAAAGTGCTTGAAAAATAAAATGTATATTGTATAGTAATTCTAATGCACAGTCACAAGTTTTTCTATAATTTACGATATTTCTTTTCCTATAACTCAAGTAATTGCTGAATGTTTAGTGGTATTTTAAAAGCATTGAAATATGTTATGTTTAAGAATAAGATATTGAAATAATATGTTGCATATAGTATGATTCACTGTTTCAAAAATCGCTTCATTCTGCTGGATACTTAGATTACAAGGTTTTCTTTGGATAAAGATGTTTAGCAAATAGCATCCTTATGCTTCGATACATTTAGAAACTTACGTTCGCAAATCATATCAGATATATAAAAGAAAACAAAAATAATCATAGTATCAGTATTTGATGGTAAATGTAGCTTATCGTAATTGAAGAATATGCTGTGAGATATTTTATGGTGAATAAAATATCTGTATGGTTTTGTATGGATTGCCCCATATATATATATATAAATAAAATAAGTTGTTTATTCAAAATGAAAGCGCCACTTGCATAATCTAAACAACAAAATGTCTTTCAATCTAAACAGATGTATGTCTTTTGATATTTCTTTAATTTATTAAAGAAACATACAACCTCATTGACAGAAAAGGTGTTTTTTTCTTTTGTAAAATATCCATCAAAATGTTCATACCGGGTGATCTGGCATGGCTGAAAGCCCTTATATAGCAAGACGGAAAAGAGAAAAAACTGGTACGTAAGACATTTCATTCCAGCAATTTTTTCGAAAAAAATAAAATATCTGTAACTATCAAGAATTCTTTTATAATTTTAGCATATATATAAAACTGCTTCTTTTCCAAGATAAAATAGATATTGTTGAATAGTTTAATAAAAGAATAAGTAAACCCCTCCCCAAAACTAGCCATAACTAAAATGTTTCTACTACCAGCCTTTCCTCTTTTCCGACTCGCTTTCACCCCTGTGTTCAGGCCTGAATGTGGTATGGAAAAGAGAAAATACTGGTGGAAGAACTATTTCAATATTAGATAATATTCGGGAGTAGTTAAACTATTCTCAACAATAAAAATTCACTGTAAGGAAATTTATCACGGCGAAGAAGCAATTCAATATAAAAATTGCATCCGTTAAAAACAATTGGTAGTTATGGATTTTTATTATTCCCGGAAAAAAACTAAAAAAGGAAATTTATTTGTTACTAGTTTTTACTCCGGTGCGCCGCCGGATGAGACAATCTAGCGTGGGTCACCTGTGGGTCACGCCGGCGTGAACGTGTTAAATAAAATAATTTGCTTATACCGAATAAAAGCGCCTACTTGTATACTATGCAGTGACTTAAAATCTTGCAAATTAGGTGTTTTCAAAAAATTTATATCTGAACAAGTCTTCTCATGGATCGCGAGGAAAATTTTAACTATGAAAATTTAAATCAACACATAAAAGGAAAAAGAATCTAGCACATGCATTAACAGTATTTTTTTCTTCAAAAAATTAACTAATATATAAAACATCTAATACTATAATATTTTTCATTAATTATTCCACAAAATTTGCATTTTTTCATCGATATTCACATTTATATACCATTTTCAAAAATGATTCATTATACTTAATTTTCGTTCAGTTATCCCAGAAGAAAAAACAATTTCGAAGTAATAAATATCAAAAGATTTGAAAAATGAAATGTTATTTTTTTCTGCATTTACATATCAGAGATTTCTATCTGTATCTAATGACTTTGGTAATCAGTTTTAAATTATTCGAATTATTTGGTTGCTATCATCAACTCAATATAATGATTTTGGTAATAGATTGTCTCCCATTAAAACTTTCATTTTCTGTATACTTGATAGATTTAATAATCCTCAAATAAAACATTGTGTTACTAAATAATATTTGATCAATAAATGACATTGAATTGATAAAAATAAAATTTGTGTTCAATTTAGTCAGATACAAAATGTAGCGGAAGCATTTGCATCGTTTAGCAAAACTTATACATTCAGTAAAACAAAATATAAATATAAAATATACATTATTTATATTATTATTAATTATTAATTAATTAGTTATTAGTTATATTATTAATAATATAAAATATATACATTATTTATAAATTTTGAATTTTTCTATCATTAATATTACTTGATATCAATCACATTTTTGATTATTTCTTATGCTTGCTTCGCTAACCCAGAAACTTTTACAATTAAATCAGTGGGGTATTTTCTTGAGATTGCTCCCCTCATAAAGCTTAGTAGTCTTGCTGTTTCATAAAACGCAGTGGAGTTAGAGGGGCTCGAATCCAGCTGCAATCCTAAATGTATTTTTTGAGTTTCAAATGTATCCTATATACATTTATTTATATGTTTTAAAACTGTAATGATGCCTTCAAAACTCATTACAATGTGTATGATTGCAATTTATTGGACCAACTATATAATCTATATGATTTGTATATATTCATAACTGTAATAATGCTTTCAGGATACTAATTATATAGACTGTTCAAAAAATCGGTGCAATACGAATGTTTCAAATAAAAAAATTGTATTTATTAAATCAACCACGTATCCTATATGATTTTAATGCATATTTGTCAATTTATGTATTATTTTATGTAACATAAACAAAAATTATTTGTTTATGTATATAATTTTTTCCTAAGACTATTAATAAAATCATTTTTATTTAATCCTATGTGAGTTTTTTTACATTTTTAAAGGGGAAGAACAAAAAAGGGAGCAAAATAAACCTTAAAATAATAATTGTTTGATTTTATTGCAATTGTGATGCAAAAAGTAATAAAAGAATGTCAATAGTTAGTATGCTTAACATCAATGTAAAATGTACCAATGTAGGGCAACATTTCGAAATTGGTCATACTGAACTAAATAAATGGAATGAAACTGAAAAAATTCCCGGACTTTTTTCGTTTTCTTTTAGCCCAGTAAATTCTTTAAAAAATTTGATTCACATAAAAAATAAAAATAATAGATTAAACTGGAATATTTAAGCATAATGTATAAATGTTTTGGAAATACAGTGATATCATTTCGAAATATAGACAGAATTTGATTTGTCTCTGCCGAAAATATTACTTTAAAAAATAATTTCACAGGAGAATGAGTGCTTATCTTGCCGTAAAAAGAGTTCAGTTCCTTTTTTATCAAACTTTTCTTGCTACTTTTTATTTCCGCTACTTGCTACTTTTAATTTCGAAAAATAACAGTTCTGAATGAAATTATTGAACCAAGAAACTACTCTACTTATCAATTATTTCAGGCAGGTAAATTTGGAAGTGCTTTTGAAATAAATGTATTTATTACTAAAATTTCTTGAATCAAAATATAACTGAAAAATTTAAAAAAAGAATTTTAACTAAGTATTTTACTGATAAAAATGTGTAAAGATTGCATACTAATTTAAGAAACTTTGAAGTTTTCTGATTTAGGATAATCATCTGAAATGAGTGTAAAAATGTTATTTTATTTAAATTCATTTGTAAAGTTTGTGTCAGGTTCAAATATGGCGCGCATCTAGGTATGAAATGGTAGTTCTAAAGTAACTAAACAAGCTATAATTTCTGCTCGCCACTACTATACATTCATGGAGAATATAATTTTTTGTTAAAATTTTTGAAAATTTAGTATATAGAATCTTTTGGAGACTATAAGAAACATAATAATGTAGTGCATATATATATATATATGTGTGTGTGTGTGATAACTGGGCTTCAACTATTTTTGGATTGTTATTAGTCAAATTAGGAGAATTCAGAAGACCATACTTCTTTACAAGCTTTTATTGAATTGTTAGATGGTAGAAGCAGAAGTCTCACCCACTCTTCCAGCTGGAGGGGGGTGAACCAATATCAAGACAAATCTGACGAAGCTTAGTTAGTGTACGGCAAAAGACACGCAAAAACAATCGCTCCAGCATTAAATACTAATAGAAAGGAGGTGAAAAGGCTCAATCACTGCATAGTTTGTAACTCTACGCATCAAGGCAAATCATTTAATGCTTTCTAATATGGAAGTGAAAGAGGGAAAGATTCTAAAAATAACTCCTTTAAAATATAAATCTAATAAATAATAATTAAATGGTATGCTTTCAGCCTTGAAGTCCCAAAATAGAATTTCTGCACCTATTCTTAACCAAAGACATTTTATCAAAGTAAGTTTGTCTTAAGATTTCATTGTTTCCAGAAGCAAATATTTGGTAAGTGAAAAGAAGGTGTCTCAGAAATTTTTTTTTCTAAATAAAATAACGACACCATAAATTAATTTTAATCAAGCACGATAGTTAAAGTGTGTATAATTTAATTTGAAACTCAACATTTTAAAAAGGATGAAAATTATTCGCCAGTTTTAACTTCGTGATCACCAGTGTGTCGAGTTGCGCCCTGGTGTAAATGATATTTTATTTCAATTTTATAATCACTAGTAACTTAGAATGACCACACATATGTGTATATAGGTGTATATATTTCTATATATATATATATATATATATATATATATATATATATATATATATATAATATATATATATATATATATATATATATATATATATATATATATATATATATATATATATATATATATATATATATATATATATATATATATATATATATATATATATATATATATATATATATATATATATATATATATATATATATATATATATATATATATATATATATATATATATATTCATATACGCACAATTTTAGTTTTGCTTTCAGAATCCCTATACTTACTACTATGAAAATAATATATACATCTAAGATTTTTAAAACACAAAGATAGTTTTGGAGATAGCCACTGCACATTTCATTTATGAAACGAGAGCTTTGAAAAAATGAAGATGAATAGAAGTCTGAGCGTAACTTATTTTCCATCTATCATAAATCAAAGCAGACAGCTTTAAAAAAAAGTTTAAGTAACTGAATTTTCATTCGGTGGATTTTTCCATCCTGAAAAACCAACTAGAATGGACTGAAAAAGAAACAAAATAAAACATATAAACTATAGAGATGTATACTAGTCATAGTATCAAGCATCTGTAGTATATAAAAATACAATTAAAAAATTTAATGGAAACATACTCAATGCTTTTTCAAGTGTACAAATGAAATTTATCTCAAACACGAGTGTATTATTTTCAAGTAAAAAAAGGAAGAAAGAAATTGGAAAATTGTTGTTGTTTCTAATGACACTTGAACAAGCCAAGCGAGCCAGCCATTAGCCTTTCGTGAAATAAGTACAACACAGCAAGGGTGAAAGTACGTCTTATATTAGAACCCCAGGGATAGATGGCAGCACCACTCATTCATGAAGCCACTTCCTCAATTTACACTCAGTACTGAAGGAATGCTAAGGTACTTCATTTACGTCACACTAGAGCTGTACAATGTGCTATTGGCGACGGTCTGGGGAGCATTCCTGACGATGACCCGAAAACATGCCATCACGCAAGTTTGTGTGGCCACTTCCTCAATTTAGATATAGATCTGAAAGAGAAGGAAGTTTTCTCAATAACCCTGTAACCATGGTACTTCTCAGCTACCAACTGAAGGACTTTTGATTCGACGGATTTATTGAGCTCGTATATCGTATGTATTTGATGGGTCTTAACAAAGTCGAGGACTGAACCCCAGCCCCTTTGGAACGAAGTTCGATGCTGTAACCTTTGGGCTATCGTAGCCGGCAGAGATTTTTAAAAAGGCAAAAGAAACTGAACCGAATAAAATTTGGTATAATTGGGACAGTAGAATGATATTCTACTTTTCAATAAAGGGGATTTTATACAATATCGTTTCCAGAGAGATACTTTGCATGTTTCTAAATTTTACTATTAAGTGGCAGCAAAATACACAGAATCATCTTATTTTCTATATAAAAACATGTGGGGAATTTCTCAAACAACTTTTAAAAATGCTCTCCTAAACAGTGTGAAAATGTGGTTTATCATTATTTTGCTTCAAGTACATCAATTTAATTTCCCATCCTGAAAAATCAGCTAGAATTGTCTGAAAAAGAAACAAACTAAAACAAATAAAATATAGAGGTATATACTAATACATACTATCATCATCTGTACTGGTTAAAAAAATTAATTGGAAACTGTCTCAACGCTTTTGTAACTGTAAAAATGTAATTTATCTTATCCATGCAAGAAACATTTTGAAGTTTGCCTTAATTTCACTACCGCTTAAAACAACTTTGATACAAATAAAAATTCTTGCTAACCTACAATGTTTGAACACTCATAAAAATCATTTTATGAAAGAAAAATAAATTATACGCTCTATATTTCATATAAACATAAAATTCAGCTTCCTCTTAAAAACAATTTCCATATCATATCAACCTTGTCCAGGAGATCATGCATATCGTAAAAATATAAAAAAGTAGTTGAAAGAATTAAAATATAATTTAATAAGTTTGTTTCAATTTTCTCAATTGTTCTCAATATTCAATTTTAAAGTGCAAGATAATAAAAAAGAAATTTGTAACTTCTTTATTAGAATACGAACACCATTGTTTTAAATTTTCTATGAACAATACGAATCCTGCTTTTACAAAATAAAGTACCTGCAAACCAATATTGCTTGAACACGTAGAAGAAAAATTATTCAATGAAAAGAAAATTTATTAGTTGTTCTACGCCTGCAACAACAGAATAGTTAAATCGCAGAACTATCTTTGTAAAAAGCTGGGGTTCGAACCCCAATGGTGGCTTGAAGCCATATGTGCACATTGCTAATTACTTTAACACAATCGTGCTGTTGGTCATGGAATTGTGAAGCCTTATGCACAACGGACTGTTACGAGAATGCTTATAATATATTTGTATATATATAGCATAATAAATAAATATAAAAAAAACACGAAGAAAATTAAGAAAGACAATAAGTATTATTTATTGTGCATAAGCTGCAAGTAAATAGAACTCATAAAATTTATTATTTAATATGTGCAAATCCATCTCGGGCAAATCCGTGGCTAAAACTATTTAGTAAAAAATTTCTTTATTAATTTATAAAATTCTTCCATGTGCAAATCCATTTCGGGCAAATCCGTGGCTAAAATTACTTACTAAAAATTTTTTCTTTGTTAATTTATGTAATTTTTCCATGTACAAATCCATAGCTAAAATTATTTACTAATAAAATTCCTTGTTAATTTAATAAAATTTTTCCATGTACATATCCATTGCGGGCAAATCCATGGCTAAAATTTTTACTAAAAAGATTTCTTTGTTAATTTATATAATTTTTCCATGTGCAAATCCATTTCGAGCAAATCCGTGGCTAAAATTTTGTGCAAAACAGGCAATTCATGTTTCTTTCTCTTTTATATTTTATATTTTTTTCTTAAATAAATATTTATTTTCCAAAATTATTTATAGTCAACTTCTTTAAATTATCCAGTATAATATTACCTTGCGCACAGCCATTTTCGCGTCCATCCTTGGTAACTAACAAATCAATTTCTGTTTTTTCTTTATATTTTACTTTCTGTTTTTTTTTTTTTTTGTGTGTGTTATTTTTACTTATTGTATTCTATTTTATTTGTTGTAATTTTTATAAAAAAAATTTTGAGTGCTCCTCACACTATTGTATTGATATATTTTGCTTCGGCTATATTTATACAATATTAGAAAGCGCTTTTTTTTTGCAGATATAATCGTGTGGGCTGATGAACAGATTATATCTTTTTTTTTCCCCGGACTTTTTAAAAGAATTCTATCTTCGTCTTTTTTTTTATATATACATCCCTTCCAGTTTAGTTTTTTTTTTAATTAATAATTTTATTTTTCCCTTTTTTCATTTGTCTGCAATTTTTCTTCGTTTTATCTTCATTTGGAACTTATTATCTTAGACAGTAGAGACAGTTAACAAAATATCAGTCTGAATAACTTTTGCTCGAATAATTAGAATTTTACAAACTATAACATCTTAATGGACTTTAGATATGTTACTTAGTGCTAATCAGAAATTACATTATTAAATCAGTCTCAAAAACGTACTTTCTCTAAATAAACACGCCTTTTTTTCGACAGCTTTGGATTTTTGAAAATCAAAATAAAGTAGTATCATTAATCTGGAAAATATGTCAGGAGAGAACTGCAAAAAAAAATTTCATGTCAGGAGAGAATTTAGTCAGGAGATATATCAGGCCATATGAATCGACGAGAGTCTTCCGGCTGGTACAGAGCGACAAGACAAAATCCAATGAATGCATAAATAAGTTAAGGAATTAATAGAGTTCAACGTTTCACAAATTCAAAAACAAAACTTCAAGCAAAACAAGTTCCAATGTCTAAAGGCATAGTTAGTTAATAGGTTAACAGAGTTACACGTTTCAAAAAATTCCAAAACAAAACCACTGTCAAAAGACAAAAAATTCATAACCAAAACCTCTGACAAGACAAAATCCAATATCCAAAGGCATAAGTGAGTTAATGGCTAAACACAGTTTCACATTTCAAAAACAAAACCTCTGTAATTTAAAGGATTTTGACCAACTATTTATAATTTTTGCGAAAAAAAAAAAAAATTATGTTCCTTAAAACTCTGTCCTATCAGACTTCTCGACTTTTAAAGTGGAACATGAAATTCACAGCATTACTGTGATTACTTATATAATTTACAGAAATGAATATGTAATAATATTAAATAGACTTATTTGCACTTATATAAAAATATATTTCAAAGAAAAGAAAAAGTATTAAAAACATTATTAATAGATTTATATTAAATTTAACTAACATCTGGTAAAAATGTACTTAAGAGGTAATATCACTTATCATTCGGTAATAAAATAATAATTAACGAATAGTGTCTTGATTGAATGTCTACACATTGGATCTAAATCTGGCCTATTATGTCTAGCCTCGTATCACAATAGCCTATTAGTTACGAAACTACTACTATCATGCATGAATTATTTATGCTATAGATACTCCTAAGGCAATTTAATATGTTATATGCGCCCTTTGATAATATAATGACAATACATTGTAAATTAACCCTTCGTGTAGATAATATTAGTATGATATTAGTATGATTAGTATGAACAAGCCTCTTACTAAAAATGTGACACGTTAAATAAAAAGTTTTATTTAAAAAACATAAGGAGATAATTTAAAAATTAAGTAAGATTATAACCTATGCAAGAAAAAAGGTGTCCCGAAGATTTTGGCATATCAATGCCTGAATTTTTAAAGTGCAACAAAGGTTGAAAGTCCGTCAAGACGGAAAAGGGTAAAAAATAAATTTCATTTTTAGGTATTTTTCGGCAATAACATACCTGCCAACTTTTAATCCTTTCGAGGATGATTTTCCCCAGTGGTAATAAAATGGAATTTTAATTACAATTTTACGCAGGATCATAGGCGTATTTTTAAAACGCTCATACGGACTACAATGACAGTATTACATATTACTATATATGCTTTACTTTTTTAAAAATAGTGGTTGTCAAAAAGAATATAAATTAAGTTTACAAATGCAAAGAATATATAGAAAGCATACATTTTACTACCAATTTAAATATAGAAATAAAATTTTACGCCAAATGCGTAAAAGTTGGCAGGTATGCAATAATAAAATATCCATAACTATCAAATTTTTTTAACGGATTTAATTTATATTGAATTGCTTCTTCTCCGAGAAAACATTTATAGCAATGATTTTTTTATTGCTAAAAATAGATTTAATTCTCACGGAAATTATCTATTATTGAAATAGTTCTACTACTAGTGTTTTCTTTTTTTTGTCTTACTTTAAGGCCGGAATGCAGCATTCTTTTTACAGCCAGAATCAAATTTAATAGGAGATAGAATACCACTTTTCAAAATATGCAATATCACATTTGTGGTTTAATAGAGTATAAAATAGAGTAGGGCAAAATTATAGAAACGCTTAAATACTCACTCTACGTAAACAAGTTTTCTTTTAACAGCAAATGTTATCAATAACCAGTACAAAAATATTCAAATGTTGCAACTAATTTAGGACAGAGGGAATAATGCATTACAATAGCTATAACAAGAGGAACTAGTTTTTAAGATTACGGAAATTTGTAATAGTCGGAGAATATCTTAATGTGATCAGCTCATATCACAAATCGTGAAACTAAGTGTACTGGTTTAGGAAATTAAGGGAATTTGCAGACACGGTCGATTATTTCCAGAACTACTGACCAATTTTAATGAAATTTGATATATACATACATTGATACAATACAGAACAAATAACTATTCAAAAATTGTAATACACACTCATGATTGTGTGTAACACTCGTTGGAGTCGGAAGGTATGGAATTATCACAGGACAATTCAGGCCAATTGCCACAGGAAATGATAAACTGACTTATTTCAAGTATGAAATCAATCTGTATGTAATCTTTATATCTGTAAGAGGGGACCATACCCCCTTTGAACCCATTTTTTTTGTTTGTTCTGCATTCGCTGTTTCATACCTTCCAACTCCAACGAGTGTTACGCACGATCATGCGTGTGTATTACAATTGTTGAATAGTTATTTGTTTAGCATTGTATTAATGTATGTACATATCAAATTTCATTAAAATCGGTCCAGTAGCTCTAGAGATAATCAATCAAGTCTGCAAATTCTCTTAATTTCTTACACCAGTGTATATATTTATGATTAAAAAGTGAATGATATAGATTTTAAATTTCCTACCCTATATATTAAGTAAAAAAGAAAATAAAAATGTTTTTTGTCAAAAAATGAAATGCATAAGTAATGCTCGCATCATAAAAGTTAACTTATTATGACATCTAAATATTATTAATGATTGACAATGTCGGAATTCCATCTAAGCCTCCTAAGCCTAAGAGCTTATCATTTTCAAGGGAGAAAAAGACGTTTTCACTTTTATGACTTCTGAAGTATGTAACTTAAAAGAAAGGTATCGGTTTTATCGATTTTTTGGAAGAATTCGCGAGATTTAAAATATACATTTCTATAAATACTTGAGCCATAAGGAAGGAGCTTTGAACAGAAATGTTTTAATGTGGTGTGTAATGCTTAAGCACCTGGAAATGGATTTTCTTTTCAAATCTTTGAATATAGTGCAAGCATTAAAAACTACTTTGAGAACTCATTTTGAAAAGTGTACTTTAACAACTAAAATTATTACTGCTAATAAGTTGCCGGGAAAATAATTTTGCACTTATTGAAGTTTTCTAATAACCTTAATTATTAGTAAGTATTTTAAAAAATATAAATTTAATGTGTACTAAAATATAAGCTAATAGGATTTTCAATAAAATCATTTACAATGTTTTTAACGTGGGTTACTCTAAGATATTTTTAAGGATTAATTTTGATTTTTATAATCAATCTTTTAAATCAACATATGAAATTTATAAAAAAGGTAAAACATATATTTTTTAATACTTAGTGTAAGCTTTGTCTTTACCTTAGTAAATTGAAAAAAATGTCGCTGAATTTGTATAAGGCTATTCTATTTCCTGTATACAATGACATTTTATACCTAATTTTTTTTAATTATTTAGCTCATTTATTTTTCAAATAATCTTTAATCTTCATAGTGTTTAAAATATATTCAAATATGTAGTGAATAATTTTTTAAATTATACAAAATATTTTTAATCACATCTAAAGCTTAGAAGAAAATGTGCATATCTTTTTTTTCTTTTTTTAACATCCAATTTAAAAAACCCACCGAGTCCAATT
Source organism: Parasteatoda lunata (assembly GCA_949128135.1). Taxonomy (NCBI): domain Eukaryota; kingdom Metazoa; phylum Arthropoda; class Arachnida; order Araneae; family Theridiidae; genus Parasteatoda; species Parasteatoda lunata. The sequence goes on along the minus strand of OX421981.1, from coordinate 23,003,005 downwards.
TAAAATACCCACCAATAATAATTTATACGACTCATAGCTATTTTATATATTGTACACTTTGACAAAAGAAATCAAAATATAGTTTAAATTAAATGCTGCAGCTGATAAAGCAGTTTATACTTTGATAGAAAGGAAATAGTAACCATTAATGATAATGCATAACAAAAAAAAAGAAAGATCTGTATATGGACAGTTCAGTTTTTTGCAAAATATTTTATTAACTGGTAAAATATTTACCATTAATGTTTTAGATTTTTGCACGATTCTCAGTTTAATTATTATAATTACACTCGCACATAGCAATTTATAATAAACTTAATTTAATTAATTTCGCCCGTACTTAACTACTTCTTTGTACTATTCATTGGTTGTCTATACATGTTTCAGTTTTTTGCACGTTGTGGTCGTGCAAAAAACTGAACTTCGTTGCCCAGGCGCCCAGCTTGAACAACAAGACAATGCGATGCGCAATTTAATACAGATCAATTTCATTGGCACTGCTTCATGATCTAAAAATCTTTTGAATTCCTTTTCTTTATTTCTGAATCATGATGAACTTACCACATGATTTGATCATTCAATACAAAAAGGTTTAAAAAGATCCTCAAAGGATATTTGGTTTTCGGAGATTCCTCATTTTTTCCTCATTTCCTCATTTTTACCTAAAACTGACCATTTTAAAAATATATAATAATTTTTTATAATAATATTTTTCTAGTTTTATAAGTTTCTACATATAATAAAATATGCTAGCTTTTTTTAAAATTTTTTAATAATATTAAAAAAAAATTTGTTGAAACTAGTCGGATGCCTTAAATTAAGTTTCGAATGGTTTTAGCTATGCAGAGAAATTTTAAAACATTTTTAGAATGTCCTTTATTTTAGCAATATATTCTTCAAACATTGCGTGTTTTAGACTAAAAAAATTTTCAAAAATTTTCTATATAAATTTTAGTCATTATTATTAAGAGAGAATAATATAATTTAGAATTACTAAGAGAATGCATTTTTTTTTTTTTTTTTTTATTTTTTTTTTTTTGCTATCTCTTTAAATTTATCATAACTAATCCACAATAATTTTATTAAACTAAGTAGTGGTAAATAAAGCATAACGGAAAATTATAATCCCCTCTTTTTCCTACTCTATTATAAAATTATTTGTCATTTTTATACTAACTATATATTCTATGAACTTTTCAAGTTTCGAACAATACAAGCTTTTTCTATAGATATTTCTTGTTATATTTTCTAACAGATTAACAGATAACGATTTAAATAAAACACGTTGCAATACAAAAAATTAATAAAAAACCCTCAAATTATCCAAACTTGTGTTGGCGATTTTTTCTCTGAACTGTACATTTTATTTTATTATTTTTTTTAAATTTTATACCACTCTATATATTTTTTCCTGAAAGCTTCGCTGATAAATTAAGCACTAAAGTGAGACAAAAATGGTACTTCTATAAGACATTGTGTGTTAATGATTGCGTGTTGTGCTTTGACTAGTCTGATATTCCAAAGAGTCACTGTTCCTCTTTATTTTTTATAAACGTTCGTTTCGTTCTTTTTCTACATCATTAATCTTAATTTTAACTATCAAAAGCATGAGATAAAAATGTAGTTTATATAGTCAATTACATAATAAACTCGTCTAATGAAAAATTTATATGTAGTATGAAAAATATGGCCTCCTTTAATATGTACATTTTTTCACATTGGTTTATAACACTAGAACAGCTGGATTTTGAACTTACCAAAAACCAACATTTGGGGTCAATTTGACCCTCATAAGAAATTGATGTTATTTCAAAGTAAATTAATTTTTAAATCAAGAAAATTGTTAAAAATACAATATGTAAGCGTTTTTAGCGATTCAAAGAAAATTAACTTTTTATGACCGCAATGACAATATTACATTATAATGTAATACTATAGTACAAATTATTCTTTCTCAAAAGCACAATACTAAAACAAACAAATGAAATTACGATAAAACTAATATGATTTCTTAATGAGTAATTAGAGTTGCATAGGATTCAAGCAATGAGGTCACCAATATCACAAATCTTGTAAATAAATGCAAGACACCTCCAGTGCCTTGGCTTCTACTTTGTGATATTGTTTGCAAAAACGTTAGCAAGAATACTATCTAAAATTGTGGCATTTTTTTTTTCTTTTGCACGTAAAAACAAATTATTTAGTTTTCATTTTGCAGTGCAAAGAATGAATGTCATGACGAAAAAGTGACATTGAAATCAGGAGGACATTTCAAATGTGGTATCCCTGTAACATAAGGATTTTTTTTACGAAAAAAATTCATCTGCGAGTTTTACTGTAGCAAAAGACAGTAATTCCGTTGGTCCTAGAATTTAGGTGTTGTTCCATATTTAGAGCACTATACTCTTCACAGGTCGTAATTCATTTGCTGGTTTTTCAACTTGCACAAATAAAAACAATCAAAACATAATTTTTTGCACTCCATACCAGTTGAAATCAAATTTATGTCACTTGAATGTACATACAATAAAGTTTTATTATTGTCTAAATGACAATAACTGTTTTCCAACGATAATGTCTTGTCTAATTTTATAACAAATACGACCGCTTATAACCAACATGTATATGGTTCCTTTAAAACGCAGTAACAACATAATTTTTCAATAGGAACAATGTAGCTTAGTAAACTAAGCTACTTCGGTAATACATTTAAAATACAAAATAATTTACGAAAACTGTTGCACGTGACATTTTTTTTAACACCGTGGGCCCTAATTTCTGTTCTGAAAATTCATCTTCATAGTGTTTTCAGTTCTACAAAATGAAAAACTGACATAAAACATTAAAAATGAACGTTTTCCTTATGGAGGTCAAAATGACCCCTTTTCGGTGTTTTAAGTATTTCCATAATTGCTAATTCTACTAATCATCAGAAAGGCATGAATTCTTGATATAATATATTTAAAAACAATCTAGGAAAATTAAAAAAAAGGGCTTCGAAGCTCACGAGTATCTTCAAAAATAACAAAAAAAATTTCAAAAATGATCGAAATGACCCTAACTGTACTTATATTGTTAACAAAAACAACTTTTGAGAATAAGTACTTTTACCCATCTTTTGAGAATAAGTATTTTTACCATTTTAATTCCATGAGTTAAAATCTGATTGTTTTGGTTAACTTTTATTAATCTAATATTATTTATTCCATTACTTCACCTAGATTAAAATTCTTGAATTAGCTATTGTTAGTAACTGAATCATATCAGTCAACAATTTAAATAAATTAAAATAACTATTAAACTGTTATAAAATTAAAAATCTATGAATATTTATAAGCTTTAAATTAGATGCAGATTATAGACAATTCTTGCTGACGTAATGGACTGTTAATTATAACTAATAGCGTCGAATTTTAACCATAATAACTGAAAGGAGGAAGAACAGGGACGTCATAAATGATTCTCTGAGTTTACGAACGGGTAGCATTTTCAATTAAGTCACCGGAGGAAGATGACATAATTGACCAAAGGATTACAGATGATCTTTATAGGTCCAGAGTTGAAAGACTACAAAGCAGCTTCTCAAATGCAGGAAGGTTAAGATTCAGATAAAACTAGAAATTTTAGAGGTTGGTCGATAAAGTTCCCCAATTAGAGAAGTTATTTTTAAGGTAGAGAAATCCTTTGCACTAAAAAATATTTTATTGTTAAATAACAATACAAAATTTTTATGAACAGGAATTCAAATATTTTACAGATATGATAGTGATAAATGAATTTTTTTTATAACAAATTGTATTAAAATCTCAACTTGCCTTTATTTTAGTGCACATATTTTTAAATTTTTTGAATTATTAATTATTTGACAATTGAAAACTCATAAAATTGGTAATTTTGCCAACATTTTAGAATATTTATGACAAGTTTATAGAACATGAAGAGCATATGAACTTATGAATCCTTTGCATGTAGTGGGGAAGAAAATAACTAACTACCACTATACATTAAAGCAAAAACTTAACTACCACTAGAAGAAATTTTCTCAAAAAGCATAGAAAGTTGACAGGCAGAGAAAAAACTGATATAATAAAAATAATTCAGCAGGATAGTTGAGCTTCAAATAATTAAATACAACTAATTAAAAAAATTCAGTCTAATGACTTCTGATCAAAATTGAAAAGTTTATATTAGTAATATATTTCGGCCAGAGATGAAAATGATACGGAAAGAAATGATACTAACCATTTCACTTATAGCTAGTATTCGAGAGGAGTAAATCTTAATTTTCTCAGCATACCTGCCAACTTTTACGCATTTGGCGTAAAATTTTATTTCTATATTTAAAGTAGTAGTAAAATTCTATAAAATACTTGCATTTTTGAACTTAATTAAGCATTTATTTTAATATATTAAAAAAATTTAAGCATATATTTTAATATGTATTACTGTTGTGGTAGTCCACCAACGACATTTCAATGAATTATACATAAACTTCTTTATTAAAGCCGCCACTTGCGATACCGCAAATTTTAATGATATTTTCGTCTGCATAAATCTCAAAGAGGATGCAAAGCTTAGACCCTTAGCACACTTCTACACTTCTGATATCACACTAACACTTAACAACACAAACATTCACTGAGTTATGCACACGCAGATTCAACTTATCCCCGTGAAAGAGCAACCCATCGGGGTCTGATCAGGGGTAAGCTAATCCCTGTAACTAAGTGTAGAGAGCAACCCAACACGAATGTTAATTACCAGGACGGCCGGGTCTCTACTTTAGCAGATCCACACTTACTTACACATATACACAAATCCTCACATTCCTTTAACTCATTATTAAATCATTTCAAATGAATTTTATTTATTAAAGAATCGAATTTGAATGCATTAAAGTGGCTACCAGATTAATTGTAGAAACAAAATCTTCCGGAAAATCCGAAAGAGTTGGCAGATATGAAAATAAAGGTTTAGAAAGAAATTATTAATTTACCATTAATTATTATTTTGAAAAAAAAAAAATGCGTATTTTCAAATTGAGAACTTTGAGCTTAACAGCTTATTCCATAGCTGCTAATTCTTCCGCATTTTTCAGAAGATTTTTTGATATGATAGTGAAACTTTCTTATTCCCAGTTCGGATTCATGAATATTATTAGTAATAATCATAAGTACCCTAACAGATGAATGATTTAAACATATACATAAATACACGCTAATCATAAGTTTTACCTTTTGCCAAATACAAAAATATACCTGGTTATAACAGATTTATCTTAAGTTGTACTATTACTTGAGGAAATCATTTTAAAAGAAAAATTATGGCAGGGGTGAGTCATATATAACTGACAGTTCTTTCGGCTATTCTGAATGATTTTGTTTAAATTAAAAAATAAAGCAAAATCTAAGCATTTCTATTAAACGCTTAAACTTATAATTTTTAATCTTAAATTGCCACCACTACGTATAAATAAAATAAACATATACATGATTGCATTTATGATCACAAGATAGTGTATTTAACAGCCACCGCATAGACTGCTAAACATAAAGTTCTACTACAAATATAAAAAAGAAATATGATGGATGGGATAGTGGCCCAGGTCAACACCTCCTATAACTGAAAGCCTCCACACGGTTTTTTATAGGTAGTCCAATCAGACCACTGTGAAGGATACCCACTTTCCGAATGAGTCATCTAATACAAAATCTAGTTGAAATAAGAAAGTGGTAGCAAATATATGACTAAAAATTTGTTTTATTTATGAATATTATTGGTTTGCCTTATTCATTTGTCAACCACTACAGATTCAATTATCAAATATATATGATAAATTTCTCTCAATCACTTTTATAAAAGGTTTTGGATTCATGCGCACAACTGGTTTACTTTTTAAACAGTCTGCGCGGACTACTTATAAAAGACCGTGTGGAGGCTTTTTGATGTAGGAGGTGATGCCCAGGTGTTCAGCTTTAATATCAAGACAAGATAGTTTCTTCAAGGAGGCGAACAAAAACATCTTTGAACTATTAGAGGACAATATAAAATACAACCTGGAAACTGCGTTCTTCTATACTTTCGAAAAATTTCAGCAAGTAACTGATAACATGTACATATACGTAAATATCTCTTACGGATAATTTCTCCAATTTTATTTCAAAATTGAACCCCCGGGAGAACGCAAAGCAGGAGATGTTGAGACCGTTGTTGTTTTTATTTTCTGATTCGTAATTTGAGAATCTTTTTATCACTCAACTCAAATGTGCTTCTACAATTTCTGCTCATTACCCACACAGATGAATGAGTTAAAGTCCCTGTCGTAAGACTGAAACTTAAATAAATAATACACATAGGCATACACATGATAGTGTGTCTAATTTCAGGCAAAATACAAAAATAATTTTGCTCGTAATTTAATATATTCAATTGACCTTAATACCAATAGGGAGAATTATTGTGGGAAATACCGAAATTTGGCAGGTATCAATTAACCATTATTTGAGCGACTCAAAAAAAGCATTTTTCTAGTGGTAGTGTACACTATCGAAGTGATATTATCGGCAAATATTTATTTCCCCTTTTATAACTTAATACACATTAAGATAACTAGCTGGTCCTTGTTATGCATGTTTAAACTATTTAAATGTAGTGGCAGTAAAAAAAATTACATTTGTTAAAACAAGAGTCAAGCATGAATTTAATTAAGCATTCAAGTAAAAATTTTGCTACCACATTGAACACAAAAATAAACTCTCCTAGAAAATTCCGTATGAATTGGTAGGTACGGGGTAGCCCATTCCGAACAAGATACTGTTGAAATATGAAAAAAAAAAGTTTCGTTGAAAATTTCTTAATTTGTATTTAGTTTCATGTGATATAATGGCATAAAATATTCTTTGAAAATATAAAACTTTAGTTAAGTATTTTTCTGTTATTGCTTCGTAAGATTGAAGTGATTGCTAAAACGAGAAGAGTTTCGTTCGATATTATCGTTATCTCAAATTTGCAGCCAGTGTTTCATAGGTTCAATCTCATTGTCTACTGTTCCATTAACTTCGTCTCAAAATACGGCCTTTATTTCTAACTTTTAAATTCAGCATAATCTTATATTTATGCTTCTTTAATTACGTTGTATGTAAATAATCACTTAAGTTTTGCAACTCTTTAACTATTACAGAACATTTTCCATTGTTGCGCATTTAGAAGCAATCTGAAAAATTTACCTTTCTTTTCTATTGGACTAAACAACTTTTGTATAGTCCGAATAAAACATCTTTGTTAGATCAACATAAAGCTAGGATTGCGTTTTGATTATTCTTAAGAGGCCAGCTGGGAGCTCCTTTGTTCTTTTCTTCGGGTGATTAAGCACATTAACTTAATGACACACTTCTTTTCTTTCAACCCTTTACTTCTTAGGCATTATTATAGAGAACTCTGCCTAAATCCTCATAGAAATAAAGTTATATTAGTGAAAATGTATCGCGAATATACAGAGTAATATATAGAATAAAGAATGTGACTTCAAGTATTTTGAACATTTAATCAACAGTAATAGGGCTAAACTTATTCAAGAATCCATACGATGGGAAATTGAAACATTTCTGCTAATTTATAATTCTGTAGCGTTTCATGACTCGCTCTCTTTTTTTAAGATTTTCCTCTTGACTGTAGTTGGTTCCAATTATAATACGAGCTTTTATTTCTTTTAAAATTTTTTACCTGACCTATGAAAGTCAAGTATATATATATATATATATATATATATATATATATATATATATATATATATATATATATATATATATATATATATATATATATATATATATATATATATATTGTTTAAAACATGCTAAAGAGTTGAGCAGGAAGCTAAACGCTGGTTCGGAAAATCGCTCCACACCAAGGAGTTTTTGGAGTCCGCTCCAAACTGCTCGTTCGAAAACAGTCTGAAAATTTTAATCGATTTTCATTGTATGAAAAGAGTGGCGATATTCTTTACTTCCCTTTTTGTTATAAACAAACAATTTTGCGTAGAATTCAAATGTTTTGAAAATAACTTCTTCATTTTAATACAAAATATTTTCCAATGCTGCACTGACAATATTTTTATAACTTTTTCATCAATAGAAAAGTACATATGAAACATATATTCAGATATTGAAATTTAATTTTAGCATTCAAAGTAGATCAAACATAGCACATTCAGTAAGAATCTTCCGTAAGTTTGTAAAAATCTTGAATTGTAGCTTACTGTTCTTTGAGATTTCAATTTGTTTCTGAAGGAAATATTTAAAATATTTTATTTTATTTCATAACCGTCGTTGCAACAGCCGACCCAAATTTTGAGTTTACGACTACGAATGTTTAATTCCATAGCTTTGTAATTAAATTCGCTTAACACCCATTAGCACGATGAAGAAGACAGGAGAACTCCTGGATCAGTACCCCCAGAGATACTGATTTGTAATGGGAATTTGAAGGAGTTTGTGTCCCTGACTGGCTGGAAACGAACTCTCGTTCTCCCTACCAGGCTATCCAGGCTTTCATTTGAAATATTGGTGAAATAATCATTTTTAATAAGAAATAATGACGTCATGTGAAAATTAAGAATTGTATCAATGAAAAATTCAATAGTTAAACGCTTATAATCAATTAGGCATGAATAATAAATACCACTAAAAAAGTCTGTGAAATTTCATTATTATTTCCGTGGAAGGGCAATGGTTTGAATGGTTCAGAAACTCTGCTTTGCTCTTCAAGTGCATTCTTTCATATACACGAAGAATGAAAGCAAATAAGTAAAATAAATTTCACTGCGTGAAGCATGAACTGTTGTAGATCGGGTCATAGCTAAGGATATAATGAACGCTTGAATTTCGTTTTATTTCAATCTTCAATATCTCTCCATAAAACAGTTTGATATATTAATAGTGTTTGGTGATATTTTGAATCTTTAGGAATATAGAAGGAAGTAATTAGCTTTCCGTGACATATTTAGGCTTTGAGGAGTATTCATAATTCCTTCAGTAGAATTCTTGGTCATAGATGGCGCCACTAGAAAACAAGAAGTGCACCCATAAACCTTTAAATATGATTGTCAATATTGAAGTGTGGCATAAGACAAACACAACTTGCGTTTTGAAGATTAAAAATCAATTTTTAAAGCAAATTGTACCTCCTAAGCCAAAAAAGTAGCCGTTATGACCTATCCAAAATTAGAAAAAAATTTTGGTGTTTTCATTCGAAAATTCAAAATTTCGAGAGAAATATATATATCGTTATTGAAATATATATATATATATATATATATATATTTCAATAACGGCAGGCACTGAACTTTCGTTCTTCGCCATAGAAAATGCCGGAAGTGTTGCTCATTTATCGTTACCAATGGGCGCCTGTGAACCAAAGTCACGGAAGCGAGCAACGTTGCCCACGCCACACTACAACAAACCCGTTCATAGGGTGGGCCACATTCATTTATTCACACATCAGAAGACAACACACAGAGAGAGAGAGATAACATCCATGCCCAGAGCGGGATTCGAACCCGCGGCCATTGGCTTCGTAGTCAGACCCGCTAACCACTCGGCCACCTGGCTGGCGAGAGAAAATATATATATCAAGGTGAATCCTAATTTCTTTTTTCTCCTACATAGAATTTTAAAATTGAATTAATTGTGAATACGAATCTTTTATCTCATCTAAACTTTAATGAATCTCATTATTTGAGATAAATATTACCATTTATACACTTAATGAAATAATGGATGCGAATGCTTCGTTTAATCAAAACCAATTTAACTAATTGAATTACACATTTATTTGTATCATTAATAAAATTCAGTGTGGATGACTGTCGTATTTACCAAAATAACTTTAAAAAAAAAATAATAAGTTGAGTTAAATTTAATAATTTAATATATTGGTGTATTTTTTTTTTATGAACAGAACTTGTTTATTCCAATGGAGATAATTTCCAACTCATGACTAAATTGACTGAAGTTATTAATTTTTCGGATGAACGCGAATCTCTTGTTTTCTTAAGATAAATATCAAAAATTACATTAATTTTATTAAAAAGAATTAATATAATGCTCTAGATTTTATATATATATATATATATATATATATATATATATATATATATATATATATATTTCGGCAAATTCTCATTTGAAGTCAGGGCTGATAGTCAATATATATCAAGCCGGATAAGTGCAATATCTGGTAATATAGACATTTTATTTTGTTTTGCTTTCTGAAAGAATAACATATCCATAGCTACCAAACACTTTTAACAGTTATAAAATATAAATAAGAGTTGGAATTGAAGTAGCAAGTTATAACTGATAATTTATGGGTAGGGATAGATTTACCAGACAACTTTAACTATTTCCAAAGAAAGTGCTCTCAACTAGTAGTAAAAAACTTACTGAAAAGAAATAGTAGTTAGGATAACTTTTCCACATTTGATATAGCTTACACAAGACTCGTAAATGAGAAAAATCAGTAACTGGTATCAAGTTTGTTATTAAAAAAGCTGAAAAAATTTTAAACCATTCATAATATCAATTCTACCATTGAATTAAAATTTTTGCTTTCGGAGCTATACATATTTACTTAGAGAAAATAAAATATCTATTTCGGAAGCTACAAACATAATAATATTAAAAAATATATATATTAATATTACTCCCACTTTTTAAGTTTTTCCAGGTGTGTATGAACTCAGTTACACTAAATTTTGCTCCTAAAATACCACACAGGCAACTAAAGGGATACCACAGGCAACTAAAAATATAAAAAGTTGATACAATTCAATTCATTTTAATTTATTTATTATCTCTTTAATTTTTCAATCGTAACTACCACTATGAAATACATTTCAAATTATTAATATTTAAAGAAAATTCTATAACTGCTAAAAGAATTTTGGTAGTAAATTTTTCATATAATTTGATCCTTTATATGATCTTTTGCTTCTTTAGCGTTCGACATGTATTCACGTTATTATTGACTTTTAATTCCGCACTCAGTGAATATATTTTAGAATAAAATTGCGCTCATTACTGCACTGAATTGGTTAAAAATTTCAAAAGATTTGCTAGAAACTTCATGAACAAAAAAATTTTTGGAAGAAAAAGAAACTTAACACTAAGTTAAAATTTTCCGTCTCGCGAATGCGTCGATTTAATGCGTCAATCTAAGCATCAGCTTAAGGAGCGAGAAGCATCGAATATATCAAAACTCAAAGGTGATTTACTCTCTCTTTTTGTCTCTTGACGTGATCTCATTCTCTTATTTCAATAAGAGAGTATTTTCTTTATTGATTTTCAGATCTAGAGATATAGAATGTTAATTTAAAAATAGAAACTGTTCCAGAAAAGACTTATCTGAATTGTTCGATTTTTTTCAATAGGACGGAGTATCCTGTCAAAAGTAAAATTTTGTTTATAATTTAAAACAGGCTGATCTAGATCGGTTGGCTTATTGATCCCTGCAGGAAGAGCTCAACTTTTCAAACAATTTAAACGTAAATGTTCTCTACTATTTTTTCAGATATTGCGTTAGTAATAACTTGTATAAGTGAGTTTCCGTTGAAAGAAGTTAATATCCATTCACAATGCTTATTAAAGTTTATTTGATTTTGTTTACGGAGGAAAAACATAGTAAAATCCTGCAAAAAAGATTTTTTTCGTTAATTTTGCTGCGATTGAGATAAAATTTAATTAATACACTTATTGTACATATTTTAATCTTAATTTTATCATGTTAATAGTTTTTATTGCTTATAACTTACTTTTCTGTAATTATATCTTAACTTTCTGTACTCATAAGTTGAAAAAATATCCAAGTTTGATCCCGTTTTGATTTTTTAAAAATACATGTATGCAGGGATGCCAACTGCTACGGATTCAACAAAATATTTTAAATAATAGTAGAGAATGCAGATTTACGGTTTGTTTTGCTAACTTTTTGAAACGCTCAACACAACAGCATTGTGGTGTATCAGATAAACCTTTGAATTATTTACAAATATCGGTGAGAAAAACCATCGCCTCCTACAACTGAAAGCCTCCACACAGTTATTTTTAGGTAGTAAGATCAAACCAATATAAAGGAAAACCAGTTTACAAAAGAGCCATTTAATATAAAATCCAGTAAAAATAAGAAAGGGGTAGCAAATATATGTCTTGAAATATTTTTTAATTTATGAATATAATTGGTTTGTATTATTTACTTGTCTATCACCACAGATTCAATTCTCAAATATATATGTTAAATTTCACTCAAGTACTATTCAAAATGAATGGGAAAAAGGCCGCTAACGGCCTCAGGCGCCCAGAAAAATATTGATGATGATGATGATGACTATTCAAAATAGAATTTGGGTTCAAGCGCACAACTGGTTCACTTTTAAAACTGTCTGCGCAGACTACTTATAAAACACCGTGTGGAGGCTTTCTAAAGTAGGAGGCGATGGAAAAACATTGTAAATTGAATTTACTAAACCAAAAAAAATACATTAAAAGTCTAGACTACCACTCGAAAATATGTATCTGCTATCAGGAGCAAGTTGGTATCTCTGTGAATGCAGTTTTTGTTGCACGAAGGATTGAAAAATTTCAGAAAATGGCAGTTTAAAAAAAAAAAAAAAAAAAAAAAATCAAAACCTGACATAGGACAAGTTGCTATTTCGTGAATTACTCAAAACCAGTCTACCCAGTTAAAAAAAAACCCATATGTAACGAAAATCATATTTATTGTGAATACTGTGTAAAAAATTTGAAGTTAATCTGTTGAAAATTGTACTAGGTAAAGACACAGCAAGTGTTAGAATTATAGTTTCGAATTTTATTTTACGTTTTGAGATCAATAATTCATGTAAATATATATAATTTTGCATCTAACTATGATGCAGGTTCATAGGATGCTTCTTTTCCATCATTTACAGCAATCCCCAGTTCTTGTTCAGCACTTTTTCCTGTCGATTTCCCTTCAAGTGGTGGATTATATGTTTTTCAGAATGATAATCGAAACTCTTTGGTCATCTTCTGAGCATATTCTTTGGCTGCTGGGCCTAAATTTATTTTTTATTGTTCGAAACCCTGTCACTTACCCTTTTCACCCTTCAATAAAAGTCAATACAATTAAATAAATTGCAATTTCAAATATTTACATTGAAAGTACCATTAATTCCTTTCATTATATAAATTATACACATTATTTCAATAACATTATTAAAATTATAGTATTTTACTAAAATGTTTTGATAGAAGTGAGCAAATCCATAAATCATCTGAGCGTAAAAGTTTACTGTTTAATATGTGTCACAGCTCGTCCTGCGTCGTGCCCTGCGCTAGACGAATTATGCTGTAACTTTAAAATTTTAACGAAAACAAATTTAATATTTTAGTACAATATTTTTAAGAGGACAAACTATTAAAAAATGCAATGATTTTTTATTATTATTTTTTTTTAAATTTTACTATATTTTACTATTATTTTTTTTTAAATTTTACTATATTTTACTATTATTTTTTTTAATTTTTACTTTTTTTTTAATTTTACTTATTTCCCTCCCTAATAGCCAGAAGCCGATGTTACACAGGGCTGAAAGCATATATATATCAAGACGGAAAAATAAAAAATTCTGTTAAAAAAAAACTCATTTTAATCTAGCTTCTCTTCGAGAAAATTAAAATATCCATGACTACCAACATTTTTTTTTTGACAATTACGACTTATAAATCGGGGTTTTTTCTCGAAAAAAGTAAAAGATGCCAACCGTTTCGTAAAAAAAGAAAAATATTTTTTGTTTCGAGACTTTCATTTTACTTTTAAAGTGTAACAAGTTTTTGATTGGAACCCGCAGAGCGATAGAAAAAGAGGAAGACCTAAAAATACTTTGTGCATGACGTTTGTAAATGAATTGAAACCATGAAGAAAGGCAAAACATCTGGCCCCAAATAGAGTGAGATTGAAAGCTATAACAGAAGCCCTATGCTGCCATGCAATTGAAAGAAACAACGTATAATGTGCTACACGATTGATTCAAAGAAAAGTGGCTTGAAAACTTCTCTCCTTCGGTTGCTAGGCTATGAACGCTAAAATAGAATTTTAAAAAACTGATAAATAAATTATTTTTTGAAATATATTTTTGGCACATGTGGCTTACCATATAAAAATGCCAAATATATAAAAATCTTAATTTTGAATTTTTTGTTACTTTGAATTTTCAATTGCATGGCAGTATTCTGAGTGAAGAAGAACATGTATATGTACGATTTTCATTTTAAGCAATTTTTCTAATACTACACAAAAAATTCAATATATGATTTAAAATGCAACTTAATTGTAACTGTTTCATGGGAAAAATTTTAAGGAGTAGTCATAACTATTCTTAGTCTACAAGTTTTACTATTTAATTCAGTACTAATATATTAAATCTTTTGCAAAATGCGGGCCAGTTGTCCTCCCCGGAAAAGTAAATAGTTGTCCATAGATTATAATTAACAGGTTGAATGCCATGGGGATCACCGGTGACCGCTGAAGCCAAGATAATTAGAAACACATAATTCGATTAATTTAATATTTTTATATTATTATCGTTACTAAAATGGTTTGAAGAAATTAATGCAATATAGAACACACAAAAATAGTTTTATTTATATACACAGAGATGCCAACTTGCTCCGGACAGCGAATAAATATTTTCAAGTGGTAGTTTATTAATTGTGATTCTTGGTTTAATAAATTCAGATTAGTAGATTTTTATCCACCACTATTTCTAAACAATTCGTATTCCTATATAATTCACCACTTTTTTCATATATGTCATGCTAAACCTTTTAAAAAAACTATCAAAATCTGTCAAATTTGCAAATTTATTTTGTAGTTATTTACCGTTTGGCCAGAGGGACAAGCCATGTAAAATTAGCGTGGCATTTAACGTGTTAAAAATAGGACGAGATTATTATACTAATGCAGTCAATCAGACTAGCAGGTTTTTTACCCAGTGTCGTCGCACAGTGCGCCAAAAAAAATTGACCACCCTGAATAACTTTTAATCCCCATGCTCAGATCTTAGCGCTCTAGGACTCAATCTTAATGGTTCGTGGGGGTGACCTCAAATTTTCTAATTAATTAGAGCTGACGATATTTTATGTTTCGAAATCAGAAACAAAAATGCATTTTTTCTGAATAAACATGCCTTTTTTCAACGTATTCGGATTTCTGACCTTCGAAATATATGTTTTGCATCGGATTGGATGGTTAGCCACTATCTGAGAAATATGCTCCATATAATTTGGACGAGAGAGCGATCCGAAGTTTGGTCCTCATAATGTTAATCTTATTTTTTGAGCATTTCGCCATACCTCTAGAACTTCTTAAGCAGATTGTAAAATTTTTACATACAATTATAAAATTCATTTGTTCAAAGATAATTCCAAGCAGAAAATAAACTTTATTAATATTTAAATTTGTTATTATTTTATTTAATAACAGTCGAAAAAAGTTTGAATTGTAAGGTATACAATTTTTTTTATATCATTTCAAAGTATGTAAATTTACATGACAAAATGGATTATTTGACTGATATTGTTTTAAAATTCTACATCCACTTTATTAAGTAAAGGTAAAAAGCATCTCTGTGTCTCTGAATTCGGTGGATGTATAGAAGCTAAGTTTCAAATATTTATTAGTATACAAACAAAAAACCAAGTAGTTAAGATTTAACCTTGTTATTCATGTGGAGGTAGCGGGTTTGATTTTTACCCACCGTAACCAGCATTTAACGTGCTTTGTAAAGAGGCAGCACATTTGTAACAATCAAAATCAAGCCTTGTCTTCGTAAGCCATCATTGCAAACAAATTTCGCATTTGTAGGTTACATAATATCTTGCCAAATTACAATTGAAGTAAGTTTGACTTACTTAATTTTATCACTTAAATATAACTGCATGCGCTTAAATAACTGTGCCTGATTATCAAGCCTATATTTGTTTAAATGGTTTAACATAAAGGTAGTTAAAATAATAGCAAATGAAATTTGTTAATTCAAAAATAAATTTTATGGGAGAGCAGGAAATTTACAACCACTTTAAATATATAAGAATATCCGCTCTTAAAACGGAAGAAGATAACATATATTGGTTGGAAACTTTCAAAAATTGATTTGAAAAACTTTTAATAATAATCAACTTAACACGAAATATTAGGGTAAATTTATTAATTGATCTTAAAATTCAAATCATCTAAGAATGATTAATTGTATTGATAGTTATAAAGTTGTCACAATGATTATTGAGTTGCCCAAAATATATATAATATCTATCCAGTTTTAGTGAATTACTTAATTTTGCAATTCCAAACATCTAAGAATGAAGAATAGTATTGATGACAATGAAGTAGTCATAATGATTGTGATAACCGTCATAATGATTGATTTTTCTTAAGCAGCTCATAAACGTTTGCCCAAAACTTAATATTTATGTAAAACCTAAAGTCAAATGAGTTTCAGGATTCTGGTTTAGAATTTTTTTTTTTTTTTCATTTATTGATAAATTCATATTAAATAGCTGCTGCCAGGTACTTAAAGGTGTTAACATGCTTTCAAGATGCTCTTGCTGATTTTTGTAAGACACTGTTTTTTTAAAAATCAAAACTTTATCCGATGAAAAAATGCAATATGTTTTTGCTCTTTTTTTTATATCTAAAATGACGATAATAACCTTAACAGTTTTTTAAAGATAAAAGTGTCGCGATGTTATTATAGATTTATCGTTCTTAGGTTCTTTACTTCAAAAATGAAGGTTACCTCTATTCTTATGTTAATCAATCATTTTGCCTGACTCCCATTTCTTTTGAACGGCGTCAGATATTCTTTTTTTTAATGCTCTTTTATCAATTTTCTTTTTAAGAATTTGCTTTTCTGTTTAGATTTCATACATCGTAGCTTGGAATATTTTAATATATTTTGTTATTTTTCCTTCGGATGGTGCTCACTTTCGCCCCCTCACTCTTTTTGATCTTTGCTGTCGATGCTTTACTTAATATTAAAAGAAGGTAAAAAGCGTGAAATTTAAATTATTTTATGCATTTGAAATTTTTAAAGCTAATTAATCTGAAAAAATAATGATAAGTTCATGCAAGTCATTTTGTTCACTGTGTACTACATATTTTATATTGAGTTATATAAAAAATATGATTTAAAAAACTAGTTTAAGAGCTAAAATATATCTATTCTTTATATGGGTATTCTTACATTACTACAATATGTTGAATTATCATTAGCAATGAATCCACATACAAACTCGAATACCAGATTATCAGATTATTTATTTATAGTGGGTTAAATAATTTTATCTTATGAGTTTATATAAATATATTATGAATTTATTAATTATGAATTTATGAATTTCGAATGTATGTATAAATTTTTGAATTATAAATTATGAATTATGAATTTGTGAAGTATGAATTTGTGAATTATGAAGTATGAATTTATAAACTATAAGTTTATGAATTATGTATTTACAAGTTTATGCATTATAAATTTATGAATTATGAGTTTATGAATTTATGAATTTATGAATTTATGAATTTATGAATTTATGAATTTATGAATTTATGAATTTATGAATTTATGAATTACGAATTTATGAATTATGAATTTATGAATTATGAATTTATGAATTATTAATTTATGAATTATGAATTATGAATTTATGAATTATGAATTTATGAATTATGAATTATGAATTTATGAATTATGAATTATGAATTTATGAATTATGAATTATGAATTATGAATTATGAATTATGAATTATGAATTTATGAATTTATGAATTTATGAATTATTCAAAAGTTCATAACTCACCAAATGCATAATTCAAAATTTATTTTCATAAACAATCTATGAATTTACATAAATAAATTTATATCAATCAAGAGAAAAAATTATTGTTACTCATGCTTTTGAATAATTTCTTGCTCAAAGTTGGAAAATTTAATAGTTACGCTATTAGTTGGTGAACACGCACGCCTTGCTTAAATTTAAATCTAAATATTGTGCGAAATCACTGAATATTGTTTCTGGATCTACTTCTGAAAAGACCTCTTAACAATACAGATTCATAGGAAGTTAAGAGTATTACCATTAGCCGTTTTATTTGTTTACAATGCACTGAACTTGCTTTGCGCTCAATGTGCCCTACAAAAATACATAGCCTTGCATACAACGTTTCTATATTGTAAACTATGATTTGCTTAAAGACTGCTAAAACTGAGGCATTTCTCTTGATCATAAAGCGTAGTTCATTGCACAACACATCTTTTGCAGGGCTGCAAACAACTACGCTTTTTGCAAAATATTTTATAAAGTGTTAAACCACTAAAAGCTACAGCTTTCAGAAGTTCTGGTAATTTTTGCTGACATTTAAAAGCTTTTCCTCTAGAGATCTGGAATAAAGTGATGTTTCATAAGAAATTCAGAATTATTTACATGCAGTGAGCTGGAAAATAAATTTAAGTTAAATTTACATAACAAATAATCATACACTAAAACATAAACCTAGCTACCTACCACTAGAAGAAATTTACTCAAAAAGCGTAGGTTTGCTTCCTTGCTTTTGGTCAACCTACTCTGGGAACTTCGCCGCTCCTAACTTGCCTATGCAAATTAGATACCTTAGTATCACCCCCGTTAAGGGCTAAAACCAATTCGTCTGAGTGAAAATTTGATATAAATCACAGAAACTCAATTGTATGTGTGGCTCTCAACTTGAACGATTATTGGGAAAGAACTGGTAGTGTTATAATGCTGAAAAGTATTCAGAGTTTGCGGAAAAAAAATTACCTACGCTTAATTTGTTTTTGCCCGCAACGTGTACCTTACATACATATTTGTTTTATTTATTGTGCTAGGTAAAACAATTTAAGAACCATTTTTTATATTCAAGACCAACATAATATATCACATATAAACATGTATCTTTAAAACATAAATAATGCTACCACTAGAAAGATGTCTTCTGAATTACCATGCAAGTTAACACACATGAAAATTACGTTAATTTTCCTCCCCCTATAGAAAAAATATAGAGATTTTTAAGAAACAAATAAGTAAAAAAGACAAATAGCGAGAAATCAAAAATTGCAATATCAAAATTTTAAATGTTCATTGTGGCAGACAATACTTGGCAAACAAGCCAACGTTTCCTGTTTCAATGGAAGATTTTTCTGGAAGATTTAAAATAGTAGCATAAATGACTTTACTGTTTTGTTTTTAAAGTAATAAATTTGATTTGCAATGGTTTTGACGGCCTACATTTCTAAACTATTTAAACAAGTATATAAAATATCGTACTATGAATGATTTAAGTGCTTATCTTTCTGCCACTGTATAAGAAGTTACTGCAGAGATGCCAACTTGAAAATTTATAAATAGTTACAAAAAAAGCTATAAAAGAACTTTTTTTCTAGTGGTTGTAGTTTTATTTACGTCGCACTAGAGCCAAAGAATACATCCAGGGTTACGGCGGGATTCGAACCCGCTACCTCCACGCTTAACAGAGCGTTTTTACCGGCGATACCACTCGGCCAGGAAGGCCCCTTTTTTTTTTTCTTTTTTTTTTTGAAGTATTGTTTATTGTTTATTGATACAACATACATTTGCAGGCTTGTGTGCTCAATTAAGGCTTATAAACCTTTGTCAAGTAGAAAGACAGATAGCACAATATAGAGAAAGACATCACAAAGAATACATCCAGGGTTACGGCGGGATTCGAACCCGCCACCTCCACGCTTAACAGAGCGTTTGGCGAGCGATACCGCTCGGCCAGGGAGGCCCCTTTTTGAAGTAATTTACAGAAATTTATCATATATATTTGAGAATTTAATCTGTAGTGGTTGACAAGTGAATGAGGCAAATCAATAATATTCATAAATAAAAACATTTTTAGTCATATATATGCTACCACTTTCTTATTTTAACTAGATTTTGTATTAAATGACTCGTTCGGAAAGTGGATATCGATCACAGTGGTTTGATCGGACTACCTATGAAAAACCGTGTGGGGGCCTTCAGTTATAGGAGACGTTGGTTTATCCCTAACCATCGAGAAATGAATTAATGCTCTACACACAAAATGATTTTTTTTATAACCATCATTGAGCAGCTGACCCGATTTCGGGTTTACGACTAGTAATGTTCAACTCCTTAGCCTTGTAATTTTGAATCCAATCCAGAAGAAAAGGGAACACCTGGATCAAGTATAGGAAGAAATTTTCTTTCGTAGAGGACTTTTTGACGGAACTAACCCGCATTTGCGTTACATGCACTAGAAGAAAACCACGGGAACCTCCCATGGTCAGCTTGATAGCAAGGGAACTGTAACTCATTATCCGTGTGAGCCGGGTGCGGAATTCGTTTCTACCAGCCATCGCTGGGATCCCCTGAGCCATCATGGCTCGCTACCAATTTATAAAATATTATATATTATTTCATCCAATTTCATCCAATTTATGAAATAATATATATATATTATTTCAGAAAGTGGAGCAGATGTCCTCCCTGTTACTGGCTGGTATCTATGAGTTAGTCATAAAGAGTTTTAGATAAGTCTTATAATAGATAAATAGATAAGTCTTATTGGATGGATTTATGTAAGTTTAATCTTTTTGAGAATGTTCTTTTGAATGGTTTAGATTTTTATAAGCAAATTATTGGAATTCCACAAGGTAATTCCTTTTCTGGGGCTTTTGCTAATATTTTTTTGCATTTTTTTGAAGCTAAATTTCTTGAGTGTAATGAATTTAAAGCATTTAGATATATTGATGATTTGATTTTGTTTAATTATGATAATTATAATTTTATTTACAGTATTTATCCTAAAGATTTGGTTTTGAAGAAGACTAATGAGGATTGTTTTAATGTTAAGTATTTAGATTTTAAAATTGATATTGTTGACAAAATTATTAAAATTGGTATTTTTGATAAAAGAAAAGCTTTTAAATTTAAAGTTATATTTTTCTGCAACTTTAATACTAATTTGTGCAATAGAGTGCACAATAGAGTGCAATTTAGTTTTAGAGTGCAATAGAGTGCAATTTAGTTTTTTCACAATTAGTTAGGATTAAAAATATCTGCAATAATGTTGAAAGTTTTCGGGAAGCTGTGAATAATTTTATAAAAAATTTGAGTAATAATGATTTTCCTTATAATTTTTGCAATGTTAATTTTTTAATTAAGAAATTGATTGAAGAATGTTAGTTTTTTATTTCTTTTAACAGGGCGCAATTCAAGACTTAACTGAGCAGCACCAGTTAAGCATTCTATTAATATGTGACGTAATCTTTCTTTTTGACATCTTCTTTCTTTTATTTTATCAATCTGCGCAGTTTAAAAGAGGGCGTTGTTTTCATTTGGTTTAAGTGTTTCATTTTTATTTAGTTAGCTTGTGAGTTCGCCGTTTGACCTAGTTTATGTGAGTTTTTATTTTATTTTCGGATGATTTTTAATTTCTGATGATTTCTGATGATTTGTTCTACGTCTTTTTTGAATTTCTTCTATGTCTTATATGTTTTTCTTTCTCCTGGACTTCTATACAAAACCTTCGAGGTACTGAGAGAAATTTTTAGGCTTTTGCCATCTCTCTCAATAGAAAAGGTTTTGTTTTATGGCCACTGGGGCCGGTGACGTCGGCTTCAGTGGTCATATTTTTAATTTTTTTATTTTATTTTATTCCTTTCGTTTCCTTTATTTCTTTTTTTTATTCTCTCTTTTTATGAAATTTCTGCTGCTTTTTAGCGCATTTTTTTCAAAGAAGATTTGTCCTTTTTGATTTAATAATTATTTGTTTACTTTTAGTATCATAAAGAGTTTTATTATACATGCCAGTTTCCATAGTTTTAATGGGAGGGTGGGGGGTTCTTCACTATTTCAATTTGCTTTAAATTTTATGCACCACATTTTATTTAATAATTTAACTTGCAAGGATTTTGAACACATATTAATAGAATAAATTTTAACAGATGTATTAAAAATCCGTTAACCACGCTGTGATATTATTTACCGCTGGGAAAATCGAGCGAACGAATTTATCCGGTATTGCAAATTCGTAGCCAAGTGATATATTTTTGGGAAGTTAGAACTTCCGGATTGACATATATTAACCCTTAAAGAAACGGCTCGCGCCACTGCAGAATTTCAATTCATCCGCAAAAGACTCTGAGCTTGTACGCATTTGGAAAAAAAATTAAAAAAAGTTTTTATTCTAAGGGGAAAAATTATATTTTTTGTGTAACACACTTGCAGAATATTATAACAACTATAAGGAAATATATATTTAGATCCGAAATCAGAGGTTTACATTTTGAATTTTCAAATGAGATTGAATTTTAAGAAATTCTTGGCTTCTTTTCCGGGCATAATAAAATCCACTTTTCGAGTTTTAACAAAACTTAAAATTACAATACGAATTGCTCCAGATTCGAGAAAATATTTAAAAAAAACGACTTAAGAACTACGAATTAAAAAATCCATACTTTCGATAAAATTTAAAACTTTTTAAAAAGTAAAACACAGCTGAATTTTATTGTTTATTGGAATTACAAACATTTACAGGCTTATAAACCTTTGTCAAATATGACAGATGGCACAATACAAAGAAGAACAGTGGGATTCGATCCTGCTATCTTCACTCTTGATAATTGCAACATACCATATAAGCCTTTGTATTATTTCAAAGCAATGGTGAGCAAACCCTAAAATTCGAATTTATTAAAATAAAAATCATTCATTTAAAACTGTCACACGAAAATATTTATCCATTCCACGGAACAAGTTGGCATTTTTGTTAAAGATCCGCCCCGTCTTAAGGGGGTCCTTCAGGTGTTAGGAGCCAAAGTTGTTATCTTAAATCTAAGTGTAATAGTTTGAGATGCTAAAACAAATTTCTTTTATGGAAAATGTCTAAGATAAAGGTCATTTCTTACAAAGTTGAAAGTAAGTATGTTAAAAGTGAGGGGATGATCAAAATAAATACATACATATAATTTTAAAAAAAATCGTTCTCTTAAACTTTTTAACATTTAAAGGCTTTTAAATTTTCTTTGAAATCACGAACTATTTCACATAATACTTCCTATTTTTGCTTAATTTACTTTTAGTGACTCTCAAGATATAAATTTTTTAACCAAGTGCAAAATTTTAACTGCTTATAACTAATATTTTGATGTTCTTATGTTCTTTTCCCCGTTTCAGTTTAGAAATTTTGAAGCTGAATGACTTTGAAATTTGATTTAGACATTTTGGCTGTTTTTTTAAGGCATGTTAAATAAATTGTTGAGTCGAATCCCGATCCTCCATGTTCCCATAACATATCAATACCTCTGGGGGTACTGATCCAGGAGTTTCCTTGTCTTCTGGATTGGTTCAAAATTACAAGGCTACGGAGTTGAGCATCAGTTGTCGTAAACTCAAAAAATTGGGTCGGCTACTCAACGACGGATATAAAAAAAGGCATGTTGCGCTTTTTTTTGCCAGTAATATGCAACTTTTGTTAGTTTGCAACAGTTACTCATGATTGTTAGGTCAAGTTTAATCTATCTAAAACCAACGGTAGTCATATTTATTCCAAAAATGGCGCAAAACGTCAATATGGAGAAACTCCGCAGTTTTGCAAAAAATAAGAAGAGTTTGTGAACTAATGTTTTTACTGTTCAAAAGCTGCATTATCTTAGCTCATAAAAATTTAAAAAACTGAGATAAAGCATCTAGAGGGAAAAATCAATTTGCGATTTTTATAAAAAAAATTAATATTTTTTAAAAAATTAAGGTATTTGTCCGTTATGGAATCTAGATAATTACACACAGCAAAATTAAAAATATAAAGTTTCAAATCATCGTTTCGCTTCGAGTGTAAGGCACTTTAACTTTAGCTTTTTTATTATCCATTGCGACAGATCTTCAAAAATCATGTTAAGATTTTTTTTAGTTGTGGTTCTTACGGATTTGCCTCTTCTCCCAACAAAAGAAAACTGGAAACAGCTTTGTCGCGATTTTAAGGTTTACATAAGCTTTGGCCGAATTATAAAGAGAGTTGCTACCTAAGATTTAAAAGAACGATATTGCGTTTTAACCAAAGCGAAAAATCCTTGAAATTATAGTGTCAGTAGTTTTGAATACGTGATGCAGTCATCCCTTAAAGCTTAAGTTTCGAAACGGATTTATAAATTTACAGGGATGCCAACTTTTTATACACTTTTATTATACTTTTATATACTTTTACATCTATACTTATACATATATACTTTTTATTCCCTTCAATACATACTTTTTACACACAAACCTTTTCAGTGGTAGAATTTTATATGTTTTGATATTAGGGGGACTGGAAAGTAATGTTGTTTCGGCGCGTTCAATATCCGTTAGTCTTAAAAGCGAATTCATTCTTTTTTTCGATCCATTTCGATTTATTTGTGATCCGGCATTGAAAGTATGTTGCTAACGAGGGTGAATAGATTATTGATTAAAAATAAAATCTTGATAACAGATATCATATGCACCGAAATGACATTACTTTCTGGTCCCCCTGATATATGGTTCTTTGTTTAGTGAAATTTATTTAAAGTTATTTTCCGTACCACTATACAAATGAATGATTCGAAAGTTAAAATAAAAAGTCTTTTTTTCGGAAATTCGCGCGGTATGTCAAATTATGTTTAATTTATTATGATTCAATTCTCAGATATTTAATTATTAAGTTTCAATCACAAATTGTTTTTAAAATATTCTCATTTCAATATATAATTTATCAAGCAATTGTGCTTGACCTTTGAATAGCTGCCACAATGTTGCTAAATTACAAAATGTTTTTTACTCAATGTATTATTATATGATGAATGGGTTAGGGGCCGCTGCGCGGCCCAGGCACCCAGTTTTAGTTAAATAAAGAAAGAAAGAAATTCGTGCGGTGGGGTAGGGGCCGCTGCGTGGCCTAGGTGCCCAGTTTGTTTTAAATAAAGAAAGAAAAAATACGTGCGGAATTTGTGTCGAATAACCATTGCTGAGATTCGAACTCGGGCTCACCTCGCTGAAAGTCGAACGCTCTATCCCCTCAGCCTCCACTTCTACCAAACATAATATTGAAGTTCATTATCATATGACCGACATATTCGATTGAAAAAAAACGTGCTTCTGAGATCGAATTAAAAAATAAAATTAAAAAATGCTTCGATCATCAAATTAAATGTGAGCGGCGACGTACTAAAACCTTAAAAATTGGCAACTCTGAAAGTCATAATGAGGTAGGATAAAATGTCGTAATTTAGTCGTAATTTTTCGTTTAGTCGACAGTTTGTTTATAGATAATTCACTCTTCTTATCTCAAGTAAACACGAACTCTCTTTTGTCATAAATTAATCTTTCAACTTCAACAACTTTAACAAAATTTATAAATGGCTCGAGTGTAATTGAGAAACTTTTAGAAAAAGTGTTTACTGTTTAGCCACTGGGGAATCTAAGCCACATTAACCAATTCTCGGTAAAAAGTATCGTAAAAGTCGATTTCTCTCCATTTAAACAAAAGAAAAAAAACTTCAGTACTGTGTTTAGAAGTGATTTATCATGTTCACGTGATGAAGAACAGTTGTCTCTTTTTCTCATTTTTCGATTCTTATTTTTATATTCTTTTCACATTTTTTCCAGTATGAGTAAGTAAAAATAAGTAAGTGGTTTTTAATCAAATTAATTAATACATTGTCCTGTATTCTTTTCTATAGAATAATTGATTACTTCAATCGATTTGTAGAAAAACTGGATTACTTGTTGAAATGACTTACTTCTTTCTTTTTTGTCTCTCACTGAATGATTAATGTCAATAATATCGAATTGTTGTTTCGCTACTTTTCAAGAAAAATAAATCATCGTCTAGTTTGAAGGCTTGGTTTGATTTAATAATAAGCCACTTTCTAAACTGTTTAGCTGAGCATTTTTTTGTGAAATGCATCACGATTTTCACGTTGGTCATTCTATGTTTCTGTGTTTATTTGGTGGAAATTCTGAAAGACACTAAAGTACCCAACTCCAGAGATGCCAACTGCTCCACTTTCTGCAAAAGTTTTAATAAATTGGTAGCTAATCAAATAATAAAACTTAAATGGTAAGTATATGTCGATAGTAAATAAGGATGATCAAGCCCATTTTTTATAAGTGTCACTATGGGATCAATGCAATACAGTTGCATTTTATATGAATCTTTGAATTTCTACATGTGATGGTGAAATATTTACTTACAAAGAGAAACACCTATCTACAAATAACTTATATTCTGTTACAAAGCGGAGCAAGTTGGCATCTTTGCCAACCCAGGGATGGCAACTGCTCCGGACACGCCAAAATAATTAAAAAAAAAAAACCGGTATATAACTACAAAGTAAATTTTGCAAATATTTACTATTTTTGCTTGCTTTTTAAAAGGTATCGCATAAGTACTATAAAGTGGTGAATTATATAAGCCTGCGTATTATTTAGAAATAGATAAAAATCTGCAGAATTGAATTCATTAAACAAAGAATCACAATTGATTAGCTACCACTTTAAAATACATATTTGCTGTCCGGAGCAAGTTGGCATCTCTGCCAACCTCATACGCAAAGATGCAAATTTGCTCGTTTTTCAAAAAGAGTATATTCTAGTTACATGATGGCTGAATGCACTTATATAGCAAGACGGAAAAGAGCTGAAACTAGTAAAATGTATGCTTTTTATATATTCCTTGCATTCATAAACTTAATTTATAATATTTTTGACCACCATTATTTTTTAAATAATTATTCATTTATATCAATATATATATATATATATATATATATATATATATATATATATATATATATATATATAATACTATCGCGATCTTCGAGTAAGTGAAAATAAAGAGTAGAAAAGGTCATGCGATAAGATCTACTGAAGGATGGGGAGTTTATTGAAGTCTCGACTCGTCATTGATGTCATGCTGGTCATGCTCTACTGATGTCCTCTTCTCCTTTGCTATGTTAGTCATACTGAATTCATGCTGATTATCTTGAACGTTACACAAGGTGAGTGATACTGATTTTGATCTCGTCAGGTTCCTGAGTCGGAAGAGACAATACTGCCAACTCACCATTTTGATGTCTAGATTTTGAGCCCGCCATTTTGTTTTTTCAAGTCATGCCGTATCATAAAACAGCTCGTGGTGGAAAGGTCTCACTCTCTGGTCGTAATTCACCGTCGCATTGCAAAGAATCCACGTCATTAGAAGAAATCAATGCTACTAGTGGGATTTAAAAAAAATATTTTCCATCAATTGAACTTGAACATATTGACGATCTTGTAGAGTTTTACACCCAGTTTGATACAGAGGAGCTGATTCATTTAGATAAATTATTTAGCAAACTGCTCATTCAAATAAGATCGAGTTACCCTGGAGACTATGAATACTCGTACTTCCTAAAATTGACAAATGCAGCTTATCACGTTAGATGGAAGAGGAAAAATTTTCAAACAGAAGAAAACAAGATGAATGAAAAATCCATTCAAGTCGAATCAATAATTACCGAAACTAATCCAAACACTGAAGACATAACCACGGAAAATAAAGATGAAAACCTGAATACGACACTGAATACAGAAACTGACACGGACATCAATATTAACAATAATTCAGAGCCACCAGCAAAGAAAAGAAAAAAGAAGAAGAAAAAGCAAAATGCAGTGAAAATAATTGAAGGTAATTCTACACTCAAGTCTACAAACAGTTGTCCTTCTAGCCAACATAACTCAACATATGACGCCACTATCTTGCCGACAACAAAACCTAACGAGGATACCAACAAAGTACGGGATCTGCCCAGCAAACCTGAAATAACACCGCAAGCCAGATTTATTAAGGTTTTGGTCCGGGGCCTGCCCGTGGACTTCAATACAGATGTCATCAATACAGAATTTCAGAAAAACAATATTGAAACCTTTAAAATAGTTCAGTTTAAGAAGAGAATGGGAGAGGCCTATCGGCTCCTACCACTTTTTCTCATAATCCCAATATCAAAGGCGAATCACCATAGAGTATTCGAATTCAACAACATACAGCAGATCCCGAGGTCGTGGACCTATACAATGTTACAACTGCCAAAATTATGGACATACTCAAAGCCACTGCAATGCACCTGCAAGGTGTGTAAAATGCGCTGAAAACCACAGGTCTCATGAATGCGACATAGAACTCCAAAATGCTGTAATTGTACCAAAAACCACACAGCTAACTATACTGGGTGCGAGACCCGACCCAGCAGAAGGAGCCCTCGAACAACATCAAATTCAAAGCCTAAACTTGCTCACCGATTAGTGTCATTAATCAAAGAATTACAGGAATTGCTCAAAAATGAAGAAGTGCTCCACCTTCTGAGGCGGATCATCGGGGAAACATCTCAATCTTAGTGAGTTCTGTTTTTATTTTTAAGACTCTCAAGTTAAATTCACTGAACTTTTCAAAGCAGAGTTTTACTTAAGTTAAATTATATTCCAATTTATTTTCTGATATAGCCGATTTAAACATATATATTTATCAATTTATGCACGTTAAATTCTTTTGCAAATTCTATAGTTGTTAATGAGCAATATTTCTGTGATAAAATATATTTACTGCATTTTCTCCAAATATGCTATTTTATCATGTATCAAGGTATGATTTATCTATTTTCATCAATTATGTCTTTCATTTTTCAAGAATCATTGTACAAATCAAATCATGTTTAATTTTTATTTTTAATCTACAATCAATGTATGTAAAAACGTCAATTTGTGATATTGAATTTTTTCATTGTTTTATTTCACAAGCAAACGTCTTGATTTTTTTTTATGGCTACCACAATGTCTGCCAAATCAATGTTTTTTATCTGACTGTTTGTAATTTTATGATGAATGGGATAGGGGCCGCTTCGCGGCCCAGGTGCCCAGTTTATTTAAATAAAGAAAGAAGAAATAATACTATCGCGTACCTGCCAACTTTTAATCCTTTCGAGGATGATTTTCCCCAGTGGTAGTAAAATGTAATTTAAATTACAATTTTAGGCAGAAACATACGCGGTATTTTGGAGAAGCTGATGTGGACTACAACAATAATATTGCATATTAATATATAAGCTTAATTTTTTTAAAAAATAGTGGTGGTCAAAAAGATTATAAATTAAGTTTATAAATGCAAGGAATATATAGAAAGCATACATTTTACTACCACTTAAAATGTAGAAATAAAATCTTCCGCCAAATGCGGAAGAGTTGGCAGGTATGCTATCGTGGTAAACCGCAAAAGCTTTTTCAAAACATGCGTATGTTTCTGACTAAAATTTTGTAATTTAAATTCCATTTTACTACCACTGGGGAAAGTCCCCAGTGGAATTAAAATGTAATCCTCATCCTCGAAAGGATTAAAATTTGGTAGGTATGAACTATTATAACTGAAATGGTTTTTTGACCTGCCTTTCTTATTTTCCGTCTCGCTTCCCTCCCCCCTGTCTAGCGATGGATACGAAATTTGAGTTATTTGTAGTTTAGTATTTTTTATTTTCAGTTATTTTTCCACCACTATATATCAGAATTTCGAAGTATCATATCATATTCACGTTCAGGAATTTTACTATTTAATGCGGTAACAATTTATTTTGGTTTTTACAGAAATCGGAGCAATTTGCCTCCCCGCATACGTGCCAACTTTTGCTCTTTCAAAAAGTGGTTTTCTACAGTGGTAGTTATAGGTAGATTGAATGACAATAAAGTACCTACCTTATACCAGAGATTTTTTTTTTCTCTTTCAAAAAATGGTTTTCCAAAGTGGTAGTTAAAAGATTGTAAAATAAAAAACTGGTATCAAAAGTAAAGTTAGTGTGAACTTAAAAATAAAGCTTTCAGTCCATGGTTCAATACTCAACTTATATATATATATATAATGAGAGAGAGGGAGAGAGAGAGAGCATATTAAATAAATACAAAAAATATGTAGAAAATAAAGTAAAAATAAGTTTTTTTTAATGCGCATAAGTAAATAGAACTCATAAAATAAGTTCAAAATGTAGAGAAAACAAGGGAAAAATTACAGAACAATGAAAGAAGGGGAAAAAATAATAATAAAAATAAAAATAACAAGAAACCGGAAAAAAAACAATCCGAAAAAAATAGCTGATGGAAAGATTATAGCTTTTATTTTCCGTAATTTTTGTCCTTTTTTTCGGATTGTTTTTTTTGTTTCCCAGCTTTCTCGTTATTTTTATTATTGTTATTATTATTTTCCCTTTCTTTCATTGTTCTGCAATTTTTCCCTTGTTTTCTCTACATTATGAACGTATATATATATGCCCATTTATTCCAGACATTTACCAAATAGTCTGGAGGTAAGTATTTACTTCCAGACATTTACCAAATTTATATTTTCTCTTTTCCCCATTATCTACCTAAATAGATTATGAGAAAAAAATGAATGTTCTTACTATCAGTGATACTACTAGTTTTCCGATAACTACCAGTCCTAGGCTAACTTATACATAACAAATTCTTTTTCTATGCATCACTTGAATTACAAAATATCTGCACAAGAGAGCCTAGTGGTTGGAGAATCGGATTGTCTTGCTGAGATTTGATATTGCTAAGAACGTTGTTACCATAGTTAAAAGAATCTGGAGAAAATTTTCTTTCCATTCAAATCTATGTCTAAATAGAGGAAGTGGCCTCACTAATGAGTGGTGCTTCCATCTATACGGGAGGGGGCGGGTTCTGAGCCAACACGTATTTTCACTCTCGCGGTGCTCTCTTGTCTAACGAAAGGCTCACCTTTCTGGCATAATTCGCAAACGACAATTAGCTGGCGTGCTTCGTTTGTCCAAGTTTCATTAGAACCAACCAAAACATTATAAAATATCAAAAATTTGAAAAATTTTATATATATATATATATATATATATATATATATATATATATATATATATATATATATATATATATATATATATATATATATATGTAAATCAATGAAATTTTGTTATAGCAAATAAATGTATCTCGATATCAAAGCACCCTAAAATGTATTTACATGGCCACTTTCTCACTTTTCGTAAGACACTTTTATTTCTGGTTAAGCAATAAAGATAACCAGGTGTTTAAACTCTTAAAATGAAACCTCTAATTCAAAACATATAAAATATACATTCAATTTAAATATGCTTGACCAATAAAAGATATTGTCCTATCAGGTAAGGATTCAGAGTTTATTTTGAAATAAGGCATGTAGATTCAACCAAAATATATAGCACCTCCACTAACCTAAATCTTAAAGGAAACTTTAAGACTTCTTGAAAGCAGTGGCACAAAAAATTGCGTAATTTGCCACAAATAGGATTCTAAGTTCTCTGGAGAACTAGGAAAAGAAATGGCTTTCTATTCACCCGAGTGATATTAAGCAGCTCCAATGTTTGTTTTTTTTTTTTCAATTTTTATTTTGTGTACTTTTGTTTTTTTAGCCCTGTTTCTGCATTTTTGAGTTTTATTTTTAAAAGTTTAGATATCTTTTATCTCATGTCACTTTTTATCGTATCAACAGAGATACCAACTGCTCCGGACGGGATAAATTATTTTAAAAAGTGGTAAAGAACTACACAGTAAAATTTGAAGATTTTCGGTAAATTTTAAAAACTTTTTAAAATACTCAACACGATCTTACCATAACTAAGTAGCGTATCACATAAGCCTTCGAAATTTTTAAAAGTAGTGGTGAGTAAAAGTCTTATAAATGGAATTTTTAAGCCAAGAATCATACATTAATAAATAGCTACCACTCAAAAATATTTATTCGCTGTCCAGAGCAAGTTGTCATCTCTGTATCAAGCCTCCACACGGTTTCTAAGAGGTAGTCCGATCAAACCACTATAAAGGTGAACCAGTTTACGAAAGAGTCTTTCAATAAAAAATCTAGTGAAAATAAGAAAGTGGGAGCGAATATATGTATAAAAATGTGTTTAATTTGTGAATATGATTGGTTTGTATTATTTACTTGTCAGCCGCTGTAGATTCAATTTTCAAATATATATGATAAATTTCTCTCACTTTGAAAATATTCCCAAATCATGTTGTATATAATAACCAAATTCAAATTGTTTGTACTACAAAATGTTTTTACGCAATCAATAGCGCTTGTTCTCTAGAATTAGTTACCTCAATGTTGCTTACCAAAATGTTTGTAAATAAACTGTATTATACTTTCATGATGAATGGGATAGGCTGACACTGAACTTTCCATTGAGGACGCGTCAGCCATCGGTGGAAGACACTGAAATTACATTTAGGCTGCGTCAACCACCGATGGCTGACACTGACCTTTCACATAGGCCGCGAAAAACAGGTGTCTGACAGCGTATAACATGATATAGAACTATAAAATTTGCACTCTATTATAGAATTGCAGAAAATTTATTCAAAATTTACTTAATTATTGTTATTCTTGGTTTAATAAATTCAATTTACTAGGTTTTTATCCAACACTATTTCTAAACAATTCTTAGGCTTATATGAATCACCACTATTTTAGATATGTCATGCTCAAAACAAAATACTGCGTAAAATCACCTGTGCCAGATGGTTCATTAGAAACTCAAACATCCACAAAGGCCATAAACTCCCGACTATTTCTCAGCATATTTATAAACTTAATGCAGATTTTTATGACAAAGCAATCAATTGCAATACAGCTAACATCAATGAAATATTTAAATTTGAAAACTTTAAAAAAGACAAAAACCTTAGACCAACAGCTGCACACTTCACCTCTGACGCCTCATACCAAAACTACCAACATAAATAAAAATTTCCAACTCTTATATGAATAGTTCGTAGCAATAGTTCAAAACATCAATAGATTACAACCTCAACAGCCTCAACTACAATACCAGCCTTGAAATCCGAACCTGATACCTCATGTTGACAATAAATTCCCAGCCATCTTTACTACAGCAAGTTGCTTAGATTTAGTTTCACTTTTATTTTCAGTTAAACAAGCAAGGTGCTTTCTCTACAATATCAGTCACCCCAGAGACTTTGCATACAAACTGTTTATATGATTATTTAATTTTCTGTAATTTCATGATGAATGGGATATGGGTCTTCTGCGCGGCCCAGGTGCTCAGCTTTTGTTAAATAAAGTAAAGTAAAAGATATGTCATGCTCTTTCAGCCCTCCCAGATGAACAATATGGTTCCAGCCAAAAATTGAGCACAACAAAACTGCTTATACGAATAATAGATTATGCTGGAAGGGCCTTAACAAACAAGGAAACAATAGCATTATTAATGATTGACATTGCCAAAGCGTTTGATAAAGTCTGGCATACAGGACCAATTTTCAAGATAATACAACCCCACTTTCCTCCCGGACTTATTAAACTTCTTTCATGCTATATTACAAACAAAACCTTCCATGTCACCATTCAAAACAGCAAATCTTTCAAACGAAACATAACTGCTGGTGTACCTCAGGGCAGCATACTTGGACCGATACTATATATCCTCTATACATATGATTTCCCAATAAATCAAGCAGACTTTAACAGTATTACAGCCTATTATGCAGACGATACTAGTATTATTATAAAATCCAGAAACCCAAACCTTGCTCTGACGAAACAACAAGATCACATTTATGAAATAGAAGAATGGTGCAGAAATTGGAAAACAGCCGTCAATGCCGAAAAATCTGAGATCATAATCATGCAAAAAAGAAGAATCAAAATAGTTCCTCAACGCAAACCAAAGCTTTTCGATATTTCAAATAGTAAACAAAACAAAGTAACTCGGACTCACCATCAACAGCAAACTCACCTGGATCAACCACATAAAAAATGCTATAGACAAAGCCAATGCAGCAATAAATGCAACTCAACCTCTCATCTACAATCAGAATGTTTCACTTAAAAACAAAAAAACTGTTATACACTTCCATGATGAGATCCATTCTAACATATGCTTCTCCTGCTTCGGCCACAATTCCAGAACATCTGATGAGGAAACTGAACCAGTGCCAAAACAAAATACTCCGTAAAATCACTTGTGCCAGATGGTTCATTAGAAATTCAAACATCACAAAGATCTCAAAATCCCGACTCTCTCTCAATATATTTGGAAACTTAATGCAGATTTTTGTGACAAAGCAATCAACTGCAATACAGCTAACTTCAATGAAATATTTAAATTTGAAAACTTTAAAAAAGACAAAAATTTTTTACCAATAGCTGCACACTTCACCTCTGACGCCTCATACCGAAACTATCAACATAAGTAAAAATCTCCATCTCTAAC
The DNA here is from genome assembly GCA_949128135.1 of Parasteatoda lunata. NCBI lineage: Eukaryota > Metazoa > Arthropoda > Arachnida > Araneae > Theridiidae > Parasteatoda > Parasteatoda lunata. Next base: position 22,968,612 of record OX421981.1, on the reverse strand, counting down.
ATCAATAGTTCATCGCAATAGTTCAAAACATCAATAGATTACAACCACAACTGCCTCAACTACAATACCAGACTTGAAATTTGAACCTACACTCTAAAAACAGTACCTCTTATATAAAAGGTACAAGCTAAATGTACCCCTTATTTTCTCGCGTAAGAGGCACATAACTAATGTGCCTTTAAAAATGACAGGCACCACAAGAATTTAAAGGCACCAAAGCAAACGCGAGTGAATACTCGGTACGAAAAGATTTTACCGCTTCCTCGTGCCTCTCAAATGCACTTGCCTTCTTTTTCTTCGGTACGATGTAACGGAGAAGAAGCGCATGCGCACATCAGTTCGTTTCCTGTCCTCTCCCCTGCCATCAACTCCACCGATTGAAACAACTTGTAAACAATTCTTGTTTGCCAAGATCTGGCCTAATGTGTGATGTTATATATGCTTGAATTTGGTAAGTTTAAAACTTATACTTCTATATTATTTTTATATTTATTCCTAATTAACGATGGCATCTTTCTTATTAATACATTTCAATTATTACTACTACAAATCTTATAAAAATACTTAAGCGAGGTAGCTAACCCTAATTATGATGTTTACATTTCTGTTGTAGTTGTATCATTTATGTTTTATCATTATAATATTAAGAAGAATGTTTTTAAAATGCCCTATATTTGTTCTGTAGTGTTTGATCATAATTTTGTATGAGGTTTTCAATGTGGCGATTGGTATGAATAAGAAATCATTTTTATTTGAATAAACCAATTTCCTTTTTTGTTTATCTTAGTTTATAATCAAGAGCTATCACAGAAATTCTCTCAGAGAATGATTGAATAATTTAAAAAACAACGAAGAATGTTTATAATTATGAAAAATATGCTCTCAATCATTAGCTATTTAAAAAAACAATTAACGTTTGGATATCTAATTATACTTATTTTAAACTGCTACAAAACTTACAGTTGATATAAACCTGAAGAAAAAAACAAGATTATGCTTTATTTATATGTTAAATATGGTGTGAGCATGAAAGAAAAAAAACAATCTTCTAATGATTTATAGATTTTTAATTAGTTATTATTTATTTTGTAAAAGTAATGTTTAAAAATGTTTTATTCTAACATCACAGCTTTAAGTTTAAAATTTTATTTTTGAATTTATGACTTAAAATAGATAATATGGGATATATAGTTATTTACGACTGAAAAACTTTCCTTTTAAAAATTTTAACATTTTAAATTGAACTTTCATTTATTTGATTTTTAAGAAGGGTTAATAGCTTGTTCCAGAGTGCTCTTGTGGCACAGCTGGTTAAAATATCTTTCACACTGCTTATTAGAGAAATAGGGTAATGAGTTTGATCCTGGCAATGTATAAAACAATTGACGTGTATACTCAGCAAGGTGCATATGACCTCTGCCACAGCTGAAAGTTCTCTCATTGGTTATCGTGCGAAAGATTGAAAAGAGCTAGCTCAAGCGGAGTCCACTTTATCTGACCAGTATCAAAATTACATGGCCGTTAAAAGTTAAGCCCTAGAAATGGGATTTTTGGTCATGGTTGAGTTATGGCGGTGATGAGTACCTTGCTCTATATTTAAAATAAAATAATGAAAAGTACTTAACACTTGAACTTTTTAAAAATATTAAAGTATTTTTAACTAGTGCAGTATAATTTACATAATTTTGTTATCAATAACCATAAATAAAAAATTAAAAAAAATTATTTACATAACATTCATTGGATCACAAATGGATTAGATATGCAGAAGCGCTGTTGTGCCACTGGCATTTTTCAAGATAATTTCTTAATGCTTTATCGATATATACTTTATACCAAAAAATATTTGGTACTTCATATTCAATGCTCAACACTTTATACTCCATGTTTTCCTGCCACGAAAAGCTACCTAGTAAAACTTTATAATTCAACATCAGTGATAATAATTTTTGAGAAACCTTTATTTATTTTATAGTTATTGCTACCTTACCTGTGTTACTTAGAATAACATTATCATACAACTTTTATTTATCTATAACTAATGCTATTCCTGAACTGTAATAAAGAAATACAAAGCGAAGCAATTTTGATAACAATATTAAGAAAGAAAATATATTTATTGTAAGGTAGTGTATATTTATTGTATATGTGTATAAACTTGATACAGTGAAATTTTTTTTTTTTTTTTTTTTTTTTGCTCTCTGAAAGGCAATTTAATGTTTCTGTAATCTAAATTTATATTATTAGTATAACTAAATGATTAATATATATATATATTTTTTTTTGTTACTTTCTGTCTTGACTGTGTTCCAGTAAATGCAAAAAAATGTTTTCAATTATTAAATATTTTTATAAATAATAATTATTTTTATAAGTAGTTACATTTTATAAATAATTACTTTTCTATTTACATTTGAATTTTCTTTGTTTACTCCAATTTTGTTATGTGTTAAAAACAATCCTTACACTTTCTTATATGTATTTAAGCTTAGCTAGTTTACACTTTTTTTTTTGTTTCTTTAGCACATTGAATGCCACGCTAATTTTACATGGCTTGCCTGTCTGGCCAAAATGATTTTTTCAGTATATATTGCATTAACTTCTTCAAACCGTTTTAGTAATAATAATAATATAAAAAAAATGTAGAGCATTGAAAATTTATTCGAATTATGTGTTTCGATAATCTAGGCTTAGCCGTTCATCAGTGACCCCTATGGCATTTAACGTGTTAAATTAGTTCAATAATATTAAACTATCAATAATATTAAATTTAAAAATTACTTTGGCTAAACCTATTCTTAATGTAATAAAATCTTCATGAATGTATTTATGTACATTGTGATGAAAACTTTTAACAACTTATTCAAATAAAATACTTTTACATTGATTAGTTCTGTTTTAAATTTTCTAGCCCAGCTGAATGCATGACAAGACTCGCATTTGGATTACATGGAGATGAAAACCACGCAAACCTGCCACGGTTAGTCTTGCGTCGAAGGGAATCAAACCCACGATCCTTCTACCACTAAGGGAATTTTACGTCAGCACTGTGGTCGGTGCGAATGAAATGGAAAATACATATCGACCAGCCATCTTAAGATTTTAACCCGATTCATCTCATTGAAAGGCAAACCCTCTGCTATTGTGACACCCCTGGAAACAAAGGCGATCACTACAAAAAATCCTGCTGTTAAATTCCTCAACTCGCTTTTACTCTCTCCTATAGAGAAATCTTGTGATTGTGACACCATTGTGAGACTAAAATATAAACAATGTTCAAGATGTGGATGCTGCGAGTGATAGCTAGTGAAAACTATTAAAAAAATTGTCATTTGTTTTTTTTCAAAATTAGGAAAAATTTTTCAATAAAAGTTCTCTGTGAGACATGTGGACTTTTTTTATAAGTGCCTGCATTAAACGAATCTTACCATTTCTTCCAATAAAATCGAATTAAAGTCGTTTCACTCTGTATAGCAAATTTACCTGTATGTTATCACCTTTTACTATGATGTTTTATTTTCTCATTATAGTGCTAATTTTATTTAATTTTGTTTTATTTGAAACGATTACCATTATAATTTTGCTTCCAGTGTTGTGTTTTTTTTTTGTTTACCTGCACTTTTTCTTTATTGACCTTTAATTATGATATTACTATTTATATATACATAGCCAATACTAAGGATTTCAAATTATTTTCCAGATTTTAAAATTCTTAGCCAAAGGAAAATTTTAGAAATTTTTTATGATTGATTTTTTCTGTAGGAAACTTTTAAACATAATACAAATTTATTACAAATTAATTATTTTATAAAAAAGCAAATACAAATTTCCAGTCATTTTGCTGTTGGGGAGGAGTAAGCGCGCAATGAATGGGGGAGAGATTGAAAAATCCAGGTGTTTTATCGTGTTTGAGGGGAGGAAATAGACATAGGTTGAAGTTTATTTTTGGCAACGTATTAGATTAGTGCAGTAATATAAAGATAAACCTGAATCGACACTATGTTCTGTGTTATTAAGTTAGTGCATATATTATTGTCATGAAAAAATATATTTTCTGCTAAAATAATTTGCATCTTGCTTTTCGTTTGAAAACAGCTTTCGCCAACACTTTCCCCAAAATGGGCCTGACCTTGTTCCCAAAATGAGAACAAGGTTTTTTTTCCTAAATTGTTAACTAGTTATTGTACATTTTCACTAGGGATTGGTTTTATTTTAGACATTAGATTGTTGTAATCAAGTTTAAGTTAAAATAATTTTCATTTTAATAATATTTATGAAACAAATGCATGTTTAATGATTGGGGACAAAAATGTAGAATTTCACGATTTTTAAAATACAATGAAAATTCTGAAACAAGCTTTCCAAAAAAATTGCAGAATGCTTTTCATATATCCAGAGCTCAAATAAAATCACCAATTAAATAATATTAAGTACAGTTAGTTCTGAAAATATTGAAAGCTAATGCTCCAAAAATGGGAATGTTGGCGCCTAATGGGTTAATATGCTTCGCCAAAATCGGACTTTAAAAAAAAAACATTTCAATAGAAAATAATATTTGATTTTACATTGGTTAAGTCATTTGATTAAGCATAGTTCATGTTATAAAATATACAAATTGTTCAAAATCTACATCTATCATTTTAAAATATTGTGAAAGTTCTATGTTGTTCTATATTTGTGCAACTGCTACTATATTATTTAAAATTGTTCTTTATGTGTGAAAATAAAAGATATTAGATTTCATTTAGTGTTTAATTTTGATCCTTATGAAACTTTTTTATTAAATCTCTAAATATTTAAAAAATATCTAAATTTATAATAAATTTCCATTTTGAGGATGCTTTTTGGAAAAAAAATCCATGAATTATATTGACTTGGCTTACAGAAATAACATTTTTTTTGTACCTATATCTGATTAGAAAAGCATCATTGTAGTTGTTGAAGTATCATTAAACGCTACATAATTAAAGAACAAAGTATAAATTTACATATTTTATAACTGCCTTAGATGGAATCCTATGAAATGATCACTTTCAAGTGGCCAATAATCAAAGAATTGAGAAATATTTTTCATTAAGAATTTTTATAATTAATATCTTGGTGGTAATAGTGTAAACCAAATGGAAAGTCCCTTTTTATATGAAGTGCTAGCAAAATGCAAATAGGTAAAAAAATTGTGTTCAAACCTGGTAAATAACAGGTCTTGGTACCACTGCTTGTTTCAGTGAGCGGTACATAAAAGCAAAATCTAAGGCACAATATACCTTTCAAGTTAAGAGGTAAATCTGATTTTGCCTCTGAAATCAGAGGTACATTGTGCCTTTCATTTTTAAAGGTACGTTGTGCCTTTTAAATTCAGAGGTACATTGTGCCTTTCATTTTTAAAGGTACGTTGTGCCCTTTAAATTCAGAGGCACAAACAATCCAAATTTGCCTCTGAAATCAGAGGTACAGTTTTTAGAGTGTACTACCTCATGTTGACAATAAACTCACAGCCATCTTTTCTATAGCCTTAAAATCCGAACCTGCTACCTCATGTGAACAATAAATACACAGCCATCTTTACTATAGCAAGTTGCTTAGAATTACTTTCACTTTCTTTTCAGTTAAACAAGCAAGGTGCTTGCTCTACAATATCAGTCACCCCAGAGACTCTGTATGCAAACTGTTTATATTTTTTAATTTTTCTGTAATTTCACGATGAATGGGACATGGGTCTTCTGCGCGGCCCAGGTGCCCAGCTTTTTTTAAATAAATAAAGAAGATCATGCTAAACCTTTAAAAATCTAGCAAAATCTGACTAATATTTGCAAATTTAGTTTGTAGTTATTTACCGTTGTGGCCTGACGGGCAACGCATGTAAAATTAGCGTGGCGTTCAACGTGGTTACTAGCAATTTGAACAAAAATATTTCATACCTCTTTTGCAGTTATTAAATAAGCGGGGCAGGATCTATATTCATTAGGGAAAATATTTTAGCCTCCTTATTAATCCTTCAATTTAAACCAAGCATTATTATTTAATTCATTACAAACCTCTTTAGAGGATGCAGTTTTTAAAAAAAAATTTAACAAATTACTGTCAAAGCACGAAATTTTCTCTAATACAACTTTTTAAAAGTTTCGGAAAGTTTAAAAAGATATAAATAAATAAATCACGAAACACGGAATGTCTGAAATGGTCAAAGAGTTCCATAAAAATATTCCAAAATCCTAAACCAAACGTCAACTATTTTTCTTTTTATAGTCATAATATTTCCGAGTCGCATAACTTGGCGACTTTCAAAACAAAAAAAAGTTCTGAAAAAAAGACAAATCTAATAGTCAAAAGCGCACAATAAGTACCAATTATCTCAAGTTAAAACAATCGATTATTGCTTCCTTAAACGGCTAGGAAGAAATCTCACCTTTCTTCGGAAATGTAAATTTTTAAAATTCTCATTATACGAACCTGCGTTATTTTGAGAGAGCCTTCTTTCCTTGTTAGCATATGATTGCCCCTTTAAAAGTATGAATAAAAATTCTGTTTTGTAATTACGTGCTCAGAGTTTTAGTTTATTCTAATTTTCTAGAAAAGATCCAACTTAAACATATGTTCGTGGCTCGGAATTTAAATTATTGTTTCTGCTTAACTAAAATGAATAAATTCAAAATGCAGATAAAATAGAATTGACTAAATCGAGAAATGATATTTGTGTCAATATAAAGAAAGACATGGAATATTTTGTAAAGAGACGTTTTCTGAAATGTGTGATTTATTTTCAGTTTTTATTGAATTCATTGATTTTGCATTTTATTAAAGCGTAAGTAAATTTGATGTTTAATGCGTGTTTGTAATAAATGGAGCGTAAACTCTGTTATTGAAAGGATTTTAATAGATGCGAAATTATTAAATTCGCAAAAAATCTTCAGCGATATCTTGTATTTTATAATTTTTTTTTATTTTTTATTTGTTAATCACATTTCTTTCTATTTTTTTTTAAATCTTCTAAAAATAATCATGTATATTTTACCTCTTTATCAGATACATAGAACTGGAATGAAACGTAAGACACAAAGTTTAACCTTTTCCGACGTCAAGTTTTCAATCCGGAATCATTTATTTCGAAAATATTACAAACCATTGCAAAAAAATCTGCAGATATTTTTTCTCATTAAATAAATGAAACTAAAATGAAACATGAGACATAAAGTTTAACATTTTACGACGTCGTGTGTCCATTCTCGAATTATTTATTTCAGAAATGTTAAAAACCATGGTTAAATGTAATCAAGTATTTTTTTTTTATCGCATCATTAATATGGAACTTAAACGAGACGTAAAATATATAGTTCAGCCTTTTTGACGACGTATGTCTATTCAGGAACCATTCATTTCGACATTACTAACCATTGCAAAAAATAACTATATATATTTTTCTTCACATTACATCACTTTTCATTACATTACTTTCCATCATATTTTCTTCATAAACTCAACGTTAAATTGCAAAGGGTGGATCCTTTCCAGGACAGCGTAACCAGTCCAGCAACACTAATTCCAAAAATATTACAAACCACTAGAAGATTTGAAACAAATTACTTTTAAACGTTCAGTAAACACTATTATTTAAACAACAAAGAACTAAAGCATGTCGCTTAGCTTTATATACCGAATAGGGTCGCATTTACTAATGTCTTGCCTGACTAAAATTTTCAATCGAAAGTTACTATTGTATAAAGGGTTAAAAAGACACTGGCAAGAATTTGGTTAATGCTTTCCCTTTCAGCGTTTTAAAATCAGACAAAGAAAGTAATTATTGGCATTCAAGATTTGAATTTAGAATTTGAGTGAAAAATAATATGTTATTATTGAGACATCGATTCTTTATCGGTACTATAAACAAATATGTCCAACGCCTTAGAAAAACTAAAAAATTTAAAAAAAATGAAAATGCAGTTTTATCGTGTTATTGAAATTCCAAATATAGAAGTTTCAAGTGTTGATAGAGAAGAATATAAATGACTGCTTTAAAGGATAATGCACTTCTATCAAATAGCAAAAGCTAGATATCCCCACCATGTTCAAAAAGAAATAACCCATCAAGGAATAGTCATGTTCCTTTCGTTATTTCTTTCGCAAACCATCTATTCCAGATTTTGTAAAAATACAAGCATTTATAAAAGGAAAATGCTATGTTTTTATTTATTCTTTTAGATTCTTCCAACCAATATAATAAAATTTGAAAAAAAAAATCCTCCCGATATTCCATTGTTTTTCTAGGTATGGTTATTTCAACATTTTATTCATATTTTTTTCGCCAATATCATGTATTATGCATTTCGTGAAAATGCTTACTTTATGTTCTAAGGACCCTAGGTTTCTATACAACTTAAGAAATTCCAAACCATATCTACTGTTAAAAGTAAAGAAAAACAACTTAAAAGATCGATATAAGACAATACGGATATTTTGGAAAAAGAATTTGTTATTTAAACGAGTTTTGTAAAATGTAATACAATTATAAATACAATGAAATATGCAAAGAGTGTATATTTTATTCAAAAAGCTAAATAAGAAAAATAATAGTAGTTAGTGTTGTTTTAAACTGATTTATTAAAAATATTTTAAATGTATTTGATATAATAGAATGAATCATACTCACTCTTTGTGATCCAAATTTTTTATTCCTTTTTTTCCTTTTTTTTAAAAAAAAGAATGCTTTCATTAATAATAAAAGCTAAACAAGATTCACAAGTAAGACATTACAATTTTTCAATCATGTAACACAGAGAGTAACAGCTCGAATGAATATTGATTAGTTCAGTAACATTCATTAAGAATATATATATTTCTGTTTTAGGAAAATTTCTATAAACATAATTTAATAAGTTTTTAGTCAATTCAATAAAATTAAGAAACATAAAGTTGTTTTTCGTCTAAAACAACTAATTTCATCAACTGTAACAAACAGCAAATCCATCTATCAAATATAAAATTTTGAAGTTAATAGCCTTGTTAGTTTGAATTAGAGGTGGATTTGTAACAATGTATTTAATACTTTACATTAAACAGTAAGTTTAGTAATAAACAGTATCAGTCACTTTAAATGAATATATCTTGAAATGAACGGGTTCATATTGTATCAATTAGTTTTTCAAAATAAAAAATTTAGTAAATTCTCCGAAATTTGTTTGATAAAAATTAAATAAAAATAACTTGAATACACATTTAACACTAGATGGCAACAATATCTAAAAAAAAAAGGTTTGAAGCCCGATCAATTTAAATAAGATCAAAATCTGTTCCATCCGGTAACTTTTAATAATCTAAAATTAGATTCAACCAACTCGTATCAGTTTGGATTCATTCATTTTGAATTAGCATTCAATCAATTCTGATTGGAAACTTGTTTCTCTTGTAGCCAGCCAGTATTAATGTGTAAAGTAGTTCCTTTTTAATCTGTCACGAGACTTTTATCTGAAAATATCTCAGGCAATCTTATTAAGTTTCTCGCATGACCAGGTTATGTTTTCGCGTTACATTATAATGATTTGTCTTACTTTTTTTTTTAATTCACTCTGCATAATTCTGCACAAACTTTATAAAATGTTATGTTTCAATCTGTTTTTATCTTCCTTTTTTCGATAGACATCAAACAATTTAGAGTTTCTTTCAGAAAATTTTTTTTAAAAAAAAAAAAAATTACATTATGCTTCAATAAACACGCGCAAAAGCGGCCACCGAAACTCAGAGCAGATATACATAATATACAAAAACACAAAAAGAAATAAATTATAAAAAAAAATAATAAAAAATTGGAAGTAATCCGACGTTTGTTTCGTTCAAAGAATGTAGTGTTGTTTGCTGCTGATGAGTTACGACACTTTTTATTATTACTTATATCTTTTCGTATTAATTATGTATTATATATATAAATATAGCATATTATTATTATTATTATATCTAGCTAAATTTTGGTTAATTAAATGTACTCGCTGTATTAACGTTTCTGAAAAGTGTCTCTATTCAAAACATCCTCCTACTTTACCTCCTACTTTAGAAAGTTTCCACACGGTGTTTTGTAAGTAGTCTGCGCAGACTGTTTTAAAAGTGAACTAGTTGTGCGCATGAACCTAAATTCTATTTTTAATAGTACTTGAATGAAATTTATCATATATATTTGAGAATTGAATCTGTGGTGGTGGACAAGTAAATAATAGAAACCAATTATATTCATAAATTAAAAAAAAAATTAAGACATGAATTTGCTATCACTTTCTTATTTTTACTAGATTTTCTATTAAATGGCTCTTTCTTAAACTGGTTTTCATTCATATTGGTCTGATCGGACTGCCTAAAAGAAACCTTGTGAAGGCGTTTAGTTGTAGGAGGCGTTGGCAGTGCGCGTCAAACTTTAATATAAAAAAATTGCCGAAACAGTTCGATTGAAAAAAAATAAAAAAATGTTTATGGTTAGAATTTTTAACACTTTAATATTTACGGTATTATCCTAGATAGAATAACCCATTTCAAACTAAATTCTGTTCATACTATGTATAGATTTTATTTCGTTACTATTTTAATAATAATGAACAGCTGATTGATTTCAATACCAAATACAGGTTTTCAATTTTCTACACACATCACAGGTTAAATATATTATTTTTATTATCAAAATATTTGTAAAATTTTATTAGATTTAAATTAAGCTTCTTTTTGTTTTAGATACAAAATCATTTTTAAGTCTGCAATTTAAGCGAGTGAAAATTCCTTCTAAGATGACAAATTAAAACTTTCAATACTGATATGAAAGCAGTAAAACTTTAACTTAATGGCGATTCTCTCCCACTTTTGTTTAATATCTAAATTAAGATCAATGTGTATTTGAGACATAAGGTATTATGCATCTGTAGTTGCATCAGTTTCAGTTTGTGAGTGATCCAAACAATTGGTTCTTACCAATCTCCAGTTTGAATCCAATTCATAAGACAAAACAACTTTTGAGTATCGGGATAAATTCTTCTCTGCGTGGATTTCTTTTAAATGAAGCTAACCTGCTATAGTGGTTAAGGAAAACCTCTCAGGTTCAGCCAAATGTTTCACCCTACTACAAGGAACATGTTACGTTTGAATCTTATTGATACAAGTCAAGGACAGTATGTGACCCAACCAGATATCTCCGAAATTTAAACCTTATTTTTATTGAATATTAAATGCAAGGAAAATTCAAAAAAGAAAAATTTCTGAATTTTTCATTGAGTGAAATTTAAAATAGAATTTGAAATAAAATGTATTTTTAATGCGATGCAAAGATTTGGAAGTTTAGGATTAATTTCTTTTTCTTAGGTAGAAATTATTTTTCATATTTTAATTATAAACAGTTTAATTTTGTTATTATTATTATAGTACTTAGAACCGGGATAGCCTAGTTGGTAGGACGTTGGGCTCGTTTTCGGGAGAACGGGAGTTCGTATCCTGCCGACTAAAACATCCCCGTATATTAAACGGTGACTGGTGCACGTTAAATCTGTTGGGTTTACAAGGTCCTCCAATTTCCAATAACAAATCAATACCGCTGGGGGTACGGAATTGGAGAGTAATCGTTCCTTGGTTCAGGTCAAAATTACGATCTGTGGTTAAATGAATGGAGTACGATTGGGTCCTCACGGTAAAACGGGCTGTGACGTGTGTGTGTGTGGAAGAAGTTGTACTCTTGGCCATAGATGGTGCCACTAATAAACCAGAAACACCCCCTTTGCTTTAAAAATTAACTTGATTTCAAGCAGGCTTTCTGGTATTGGCAAGTGGCATAGTTAACAACAATAACAAAATGTAGAATTTGATTACTCATGTAAGAATTTTAATTTATTTAAAATTCCAAAAATTTCAATAGCACAAACTTTTATTTATTTATTTAATATTTTATGCTTGGATACCTCAATGAAGTTATAAATGTTATCTATCCAACCAATTTTCTTGCAAGAGATTTAAATCTAATTTTATTTTAAAATTCATTTCTTTATTTCAATGAAATTAAGAAGACAATGAAGATTTTGAATTTGTACTTCACAGTCGTTATTTTTACTTAAAATGTGTCTAAATTCTACTGTGTCTAGTTAATAGTTTAGTTAAGCTAATTATTTTAGAATAATACTATCTGCTTTAAGTCAGGTATTATTCTTTAAGAAAAATACATTTTTTTTTTCAGTTTTTAAGTCTCTTTGTAAAATCTCAACATTTTTTGCAAAACTAATTTTTTATTCACTAATTAAAATAGTACCGACCGCTTATAAGTAGAGCTTAAAATGAATTTAAGAAATTCTTTCACTTCTGAGTATTAAATATGTTTTTTTTTTTTTTGCAGATTATACGTATTTTTTATTGTTCTTGAGCAAAACAGGATTTCAAAATTTTTCACTTTAATTTAGAAATCTTTTAAAAACATTCGTAATAGCTTATTTTTACTAATATTTAAGGAATTTTATTAGATAAATTCTTCTGTGATAAATATTTTTAATAGAAAATTGTTAATCATCTTTAAAATTAATTTGTATTATGATAAAACTTATCTATTTCATTCCTGTGTAAAATTGCAGCAAAAATATCTTTTATAAAATTAGGTAGTTTTTTATACAAAAAATTAAAAAATTTTTTTAAAGATTTTTGCTAATTTCGGGTAAAATTTATATACCTCTGTGATTTAGCATAGTAGTATTGAACCTCATGATTTATACATAAAATGATAAGAGACTTTTCAAATTATTTAGCCTATTTTATGCGAATCTAAGGATGCCACAGGTGACTAAAAATGTACGAAGTGGTAGATACTCAATTTATTTTTATTTATTTAATTAATTTAAATTTCCAGTTATTCACTCGCAACTACCACAATGACTTACGTTAAAAATCATTCATATTTTAAATTTAAACAACCTTGGCAAAATTTGCAGAGATGCCAACTGCTCCGCTTTCTGGAATAGTTTTAATAAAGTGGTAGCAAATTATATAGAAAAATTCGTTAGAGAAAGATAGTTACGCCTACTTATTAATATTGTAACCAGTACATTAATGCTTTAACGTTGCATTTTATATCATACTTAAAATTTTTGATGTTTAGTGGTGAAAAAATTACTTAAAATGACAAATACTAAACTAAAAGTAACTTAAATTTCGCTAACACTAGGAAATACTATTTTACAAAGCGTAGCAAGTTGGCATCTCTGAGATTGTAAACAGAAATTAAAGTGCAAAGAAATTTTGCTAATTTTAAAATTATTGTTTTTTTTTTGTTTTTTTTTTGTGGTGTACTTAAAAAATATGTGATATGCATCTCATTTTAAAAGAGTCACAAGAATTTTTTTATTAACGCGTTGAATTCCACGGGGGTCACTGGCGAAGCCAATAATACTAGAAACACATAATTCGAGTAAATATTTAAATTTTTTTATATTATTATCGTTACCAAAATAGTTTGAGGAAATTAATGCAGTATAGAATACACAAAAAAAGTTTTATTAATATACGCAGAGATGCCAACTTGCTCCGGGCAGCGAATAAATAGTTTCAAGTGCTAGTTTATTAATTGTGATTCATGGTTTAATAAGTTCAGTTTAGTAAATTTTAATATACTACTATTTCTAAGCAATTCGTAGGCTTATATAATTCACAACTTGTTTCATATATATCATGCTAAACCTTTTTAAAAACTAGCAAACTCTGTTAATATTTGCAAATTTTGTTTATAGTTATTCACCGTTTGGCCAGACGGGCAAGCCATGTAAAATTAGCGGTGTCAAAAAAAGGGGGAAGCTAAAACTCTAATATTTTTATAGTTTTAAAAGGAAAATAGCTTCTCCTATGTAATTTTTTATTGGATATTACGATCATATCATAAATCAATTATAATTTATTTTAAAAAATCACGGAAAATAATAAAGAATTTTTCGGAAAAATTAAAAGAATTTGTAGTTATTTAAACTGTTAAAACTGATTTTCAAATTGCACATAATGGGCATTTTTTGAATTTTTATTTTTTAGAAATAAATGACTGATTGTGAGACAGCAATAATGCACAAAAAGAAAATAAATGGAAAATTTAGAAACTTCTAATGGCTCAAAAATGTCATGCAAATAACTGTAAGAATTTTTTGTTTTGTTTTATCTAGTATTCAGATTTAAAATGACAAAATGTAATGTGAAAGTAAAATCAGGGGAGTGTTGAAATGAAGTTAAATAATCTACTAATCTATAAATGCAAATAAATGTTTAAATAATTTATTTAACAATAAATGCTTTTGATCTCTACTTCGTCAGAAACTATAATTATTTTTATCCCCCTCTATTTTGTTGTACACAAAAAATCGTTTAAAATTATGAGACAGCGATAAAACACAAGACAAAAATAAATGGAAAATTTAAAAACTTCTAATAGTTCAAACATGTCATGCAAAAATAACTGTAAGAATTTTTTTCTTGTTTTCTCTAGTAATTAGATTTAAAATGTCAATATGGAAATGTAAAATGTATTTAATTGAATGTAAGAGGAGTATTTAATTGAAGTTAAATAATCTACTGAACTATAAATGTTAATAAACGTCTAAATAATCTATTTAATTCTACTTCGTCAGAAACTAGAAATATTTGCACCCCGTGCTTTTTTGTTGTTTAAAAAAATCTTTTAAAATTCGATTATGTGATTAAATGTATCACAATATAACCCATAAACCTGATTGCAACAGATCTGAAGCTCTGTGTCATTTTAAATTGTATTGTAGGTCTTTTTTTTTTTTTTTTCTTTTTCATTTTTGCTGCCTAGATTCTGCTAGGCCTTCAATATTTCTTATCCCTTTAGTATTGGAGAATATATTCAATTTCAAGCTGTCACTCTCAATAAAAACTGAGCGCCCAACACGCGGAGAATTCCGAAATTCCTTCCTTTTGACATGTGACGGTTTTTCTATATTTTATTTCATAATGTGTAGCAATACATTTAGATTCGAAAGAGATATAAAAGCTACTTTCCAATTCTATTTGTTTGCGGTTTTTCCAATAAATATTTATTGAAAATTTCAACCTTGGCATTATATGCAACAAACAAATCTTTTAAAATTAGCTTTCAACTTTTGCACCACTTTATACCTATTGATTTACGAGGGGTTTTAAATGAACCAAAAAGTAGTCATGCATAAATACATTATAACCGTGTCAGCGAGGGTCTGGTTTTCAGGTTTCGTATGGAACTGGTTGTGACATTGGGTCACTCTCTATTTTTAGATCTTAAAATCTTTATAGTCCCTAGAGTTAATTAGGTATTTTTTGCACTTTCCCTTATGGAAATTAACTGGAATGCTGCTTCCCTCAATTCGTGGAAGAGCAGGTCCGTTGGCTCTTGTGATCTATAAACGTGAGACTTTTTACTTCTACATTTTGTTGTTGTTTCTTAACCGTAACTATCTAAAATATTAAAAACCTTAACTTTTTCTTTTACCTTTTTGCTGCGCATTTTACCGTAATTTCTAATTGTCTCTAACTGTAACTCGCTTGTAGCATTTTGCTATTTAAGGGCTGCCGGCGCTTAGCCAACGCCTCCTATAACTGAAAGCCTCCACACGGTTTTTTATAGGTAGTCCGATCAGACCACTGTGAAGGATATCCATTTTCCGAACGAGTCATCTAATACAAAATCTAGTTGAAATAAGAAAGTGGTAGCAAACTATGACTAAAAATTTGTTTTATTTATGAATATTATTGGTTTGCCTTATTCACTTGTCAACCACTACAGATTCAATTCTCAAATATATATGATAAATTTCTCTCAATCTCTTTTATAAAAGTTTTTGGGTTCATGCGCACAACTGGTTCACTTTTTAAACAGTCTGCGCGGACTACTTATAAAAGACCGTGTGGAGGCTTTTTGATGTAGGAGGTGATGGCTTAGCGCGACGCATTTGATTTTTGTATTTTTTTATTGTTACTTCTCAGTTAAACAGAGCTCTTTCCTTTTTTCACCTTCCCTCTTAAGGTGGCTGGGAAAGATGGTGCAATTGAAACTCATCGGACGTCTCATCGAATAATTACAACATCAGAGATGCCAACTTGCTCCTGACGGCAAATATATATTTTAAAGTGGTAGCTTATTCACTTTAAAAGAGCATGCCCATATTCAAACCAACAATGAAAGTATCCGGAGAAGTAAGAGATACGTGTGATACAGATATGATCACCAAGAGTCACTTATTATTGTGATTCCTGGTTTAATAAATTCAATTTAATAGATTTTTATCCACCACTTCTTCTAAATAATTTGTAGGCTTATATAATTCACCACTTTATAGTATTTATGTTATAGCTACCATAGTGTTGTTAATCTTAAAATGTTTTTAACACAATGTATCTAAATGACGTGATGAATGGGATAGGGCAACGCCTCCTACTTCTGAAAGCCTCCACACGGTTTTTTATAGGTAGTGCGATCAGACCACTATGAAGGTAAACCAGTTTGCAAAAGAGCCCTTTAATAGGAAATCTAGTAAAAATAAGAGAGTGGCAGCAAATATATGTCTAAAAATTTGTTTAATTTATGAATATGATTGGTTTGTCTTATTCACTTGTCTACCAATACAGATTCAATTGTCAAATATATATGATACATTTTTCTCAGTCAACTTTAGAATAGAATATGGGTTCCATGCGCACAACCAGTTCACTTTTTAAATAATCTGTGCGGACTCATGGGTGAAAGCCCTTAAATAGCAAGACGAAAAAGAGAAAAACCTGGTACGTATGACATTTCATTCCGGCATTTTTTTCGAAAAAAATAAAATATCTGTAACTATCAAGATTTCTTTTAAAATTTTAGCATATATATAAAACTGCTTCTTTTCGAAGATAAAGTAGATATCGTTGAATAATTTAAAAAAAGAATGGGTCAGCTCTTCCCCAAAACTAGCTATATCTGAAAAGATTTCACTACCAGCCTTTCCTATTTTCCGTCTCGCTTTCACCCCTGCGCGGACTACTTATAAAAAACCGTGTGGAGGCTTTCTGATGTAAGAGGTGGTAATGGATTGAATTGTTTAGAAATAGTGCTGGATAAAAAGTTACTAAATTGAATTTATAGAACGAAGAATCACAATTAATTAACTACCACTTGAAAATATTTATTCACTGTCCGGAGCGAGTTGGCATCTCTGTGTAAATAAATAAAACTATTTTTGGTTGTTCTATATTGCATTAATTTCTTCAAACCATTTTATAACGATAATACTATTTAAAAAAAAAAGTTAACAATTTACTCGAATTACGTGTTTCCAATAATCTTGACTTCGTCTGTCACCGGTGACCTCCGTTGCGCTAAGAACAAACTCAGTGATGGTCACCAGTGACCCCCATGGCATTCATCGTGTTAGGGTAATTTTAAATTAAGTGCGAGAAAGTCAAAGAAGTAATACTTAGAATTATGGTTAATCTTTCCAATTGTTAGGAAACCCTATAGTAGTAGTATTTAAACAAAGTTGGGATATCTATGAACTTTAAAATCACCTATAGATTGCTACGGTAAGTACTACCCCCACCACAAAATCTGAGGCCGTCTGCTGGCACGGAAGCAAGGATAGCGCATTACAGGGAGGGCAGCTTCTCTTAACTCTAGGTCTAACACAATAGACCGAAGAAGAATACTCCCTTTCTCTCTCCGATCCGAGCCAAAACCTGTCCTAAACAACGACCCCAAACCCTTACTTGAAATATTTGTACCTTCTTACCATGGTCACCGCCAAGAGGTCTATACGAATGGATAGGGGAGTTCTTACTTTAGACAAACTATACAACAGTAGTTTGGTAAAAAAGTTTAAATTTTAAGAACAAATAATCATATATTAAAGCAAAAATGTTGCTGCCACTCGAAGAAAATTTCCCATAAAGCATAGAGAGTTTGCATTTTAGAATTGAACATCTAAACGTAAAAGAAATATCTTGAAGAAATTCGTCCAACTTGCATTTCACAAAACAAAATAAATAAATAAAATATTCTAGAGAGGCTACTAGCCTCGTCACGTCGGTGCATCATTTTTGTACTGTTTCTCGAATTGCTTTCATAGAACGAACGTTTCTAACTAATTTAATTTAAAATTAATAGATTTAACGCGTTGGGCCATCACCTCCTACATCAAAAAGCCTCCACGCAGTCTTTTATAAGTAGTCCGCGCAGACTGTTTGAACCAGTTGTGCGCATGAACCCAAAACCTTTTATAAAAGTGATTGAGAGAAATTTATCATATATATTTGAGAATCGAATCTGTAGTGGTTGACAAGTGAATAAGGCAAACCAATAATATTCATAAATAAAACAAATTTTAAGTCATATATTTGCTACCACTTTCTTATTTTAACTAGATTTTGTATTAGATGACTCGTTCGGAAAGTGGATATCCTTCACAGTGGTCTGATCGGACTACCTATAGAAAAGCCGTGTGGAGGCTTTCAGTTATAAGAGGCGTTGGTTGGGCACCGTGTCAGCCATCGGAGGCTGACACTGGACTTTCCATTTAGGTCGCGTCAACCACCGGTGGCTGACACTGAAATTACATATAGGCTGCGCCAACCACCGGTGACTGACACTGAAATTACATTTAGGCTGCGCCTGCCACCGTTTGCTGCTGACACTGACCTTTCACATAGGCAGCGAAAAACAGCTGGCTGACAGCGTATAACATGATATAGAACTATAACGTTTACACTCTTTTATGGCATTGCAGAAAATGTATTCAAAATTTACTTAATTATTGTGATTCTTGGTTTAATAAATTCAATTTAGTAGATTTTTATCCACCACTATTTTTAAACAATTCGTATGCATATATAATTCACCTCTTTTTTTAGATATGTCATGCTAAACCTTTTATAAACTAGCAAAATCCGTCTATATTTGCAAATTTAGTTTGTAGTTATTTACCGTTTGGCCAAACGAGCAAGCCATGTAAAATTAGCGTGGCATTCAACTTGTTAAACTATCTTTTCTTATCATGGAATATGGTTCAGTCTTTCTTCCCTTTTTTCTGAGAAATTCTGATATATTATTTTATTGTTACTTAAAATAGCGAGACTATTTTGAAAGAATGAAAAAAGTAACTAAATATTTTTTTATTTTGAACTAGTAGTGGTGAATAAAAATAAATCAAACTATTATTATCCTATCTACCAATAAGCTGTTAAAAATAGTCAGGCTACCAGTTTTATCTTTTTAACCTTGATTGTCGCCACCCTGAGAAAGCATATATGATTTTCCCTTCTCAAAGATGTATAGATTGCACAATTCCCTTCAGTCGCTTCAAGCAATCTGTTTCTACTAAAACCAAAAATACGCGAATATAAACATTTTGTGAAAAATGTTCATTTGTTTTTGCAGGACAATGTCAGAATATCTGAAACTTGATTTCAGTGGTTATTTTAGCACACTACATTGAATATAGTAAAAGAAATGACATGTTTCTGCAGAAGAAAGTGCGTTTTTGCGTGTAAAATATATATTTCACCAAGGTTACGGCTAATTGTTAAGTATATTGCACGATGTTTATTTTATTTTATTTTTTAGATATTGTTTTAACACTTTACAGAATGAAACTTTGATCAATAGTTTTAAAATTATTAAGATGAACCGTTTCAAATTTCTTCTTTTGCTGACTGTAGACACTACCCCCTTCGAAACACGCCTTAAAGCTAATTATTTATCGTATTATTTAGTTAAAAAGCAAGTAAAATCAAAAAGGGATTAATTTTTGTCTAATAATAGAGATATTTGCCAACTTATTTGGTTTATACAATCATTTCTTTTATACCCTCTGTAAACAAGCGTGTTTATGTATGTGTAACGACAAATAAATAAATAAAAAAATTCCACTTACAATAGATCCCATCTATTGAATAAAAAAACATAAATGCTCTGCGATATGTTTCAAGAAAAATGGCTAGACAACTATTTTCTCTCTATTACTACTTCTAAAAGCGATAAAATAAAATTTCAGAAACAGTTAACCCAAATTTTATTTATGCACTAATTTGCTTATCATATAAATCAAGTACATAAAAATCTCAATTTTGAATTTTTTGCTGCTTACGTTGATTTTCTTATTGCACCGCATTATATTTGTCATGCAAGTTCCAAGCAGTTTGCCAGCGTTTTCTATTTACAAACTTTTCTCTTTTATAAGAAAGAGATAAAAAAAATTTTTTTTAATCAGATTTTGAACATCTGGTCAAGTAAATAGGAAGGATTTGGCTTCTTAGAAGGATTCTAAGAAGCTAGAATCATATATCAAAACAGTGTCAGTTAACAGATATTTAAGCTTCACTAACCGCCTTATATGTTCTAAATAACATTTTTGAAATATTTAAGCACATAATCTTTTACTTGAAAATGTTTCAGTGTATCAGAATGGCATCAAATTTTCAGACAGCTTGTATCATATTTTTTCCCCAATTTAGTTTATTTTCAGTCTAGGTTTAATAAATATCTATAGAATACTTTAAAATTTTTGAATTGACGAAAATACAAAATCTACAATACACGTAAGAGAAGATTTCATTTAAATATAAATAAATATAATACATAATGCATTTCTAAACCTTAAAAATTTCGTTTATTTAATTATTTTAATGAAAATAAAACATTGAAACAAGCGAAAAATAAATGTAGGGGTTAAATGAAACGGTGCACAGAAGCACTGTTTTTTTTTAAAATTATTTTATTTTTACAAAACAATGTTATTAATAATTTTTAGAATGGTACACAATATATATTTTTAACGCAATTAAAACTTATGGTAAGATTTGGTTATGATATTACTTAAAATGGAAATTTATAAGTTTTTTCTTCTTCATATTTTTATAATATTAAAATAATGTATCTAACTATAAAAATTCTGAATATAAATATTTTTAGGTACTATGCTGCTCACAAAAAAAGTATAGGCAATTGAAAATATTTTCAGATGCATTTAATTTTTAAAAATGTTGGAACGATAGTTCAATTTTTGATTTATAAGTTGAAAAGATTTTACAAAGAAAGATATACTTTAAAACGAAAAAAAAAAAATACTCAGTTACAAAAGGGGGCGAACAGATTTGAAATACCTACATAAGAAAAGTTTTAGTATATAATATTAGGTCTACCGGAAAGAACACTCCCTATTGTACAAGGATGCAAAAGAACCTTTTTGAAACAAAAGGTGGGCACTTACCCTTAAATATATGTATCACACGAACCACTTATTTCTGTGGATACTTTCGTTGTTGGTTTGTCTATAGACATGCTCTTTTGTGCAATATGTGCTGTATCTTCTTAAGCAGAGATACTAACTACACCGAATTGTTCAAACTGGAAAAAAAATCAGAAGAAAACTACAAACTAAAATTTCTCCCAATACTTGATCCAGGAGTTCCCTTGTCTTCTAGAGTGGGTTCAAAATTACAAGGCTATGGAGTTGAACACCAGTTCATTTACGTAGCATTAAAGTTCACAGTCAACGCTTTCTACAACTGATAGCCTCCACACAGTTTTTTATAGGTAGTCCGATCAGACCACTATGAAGGCAAACCAGTTTACGAACGAGCCCTTTAATAGGAAATCTAGTAAAAATAAGAGAGTGGCAGCAAATTTTTGTTTAAAAATTTGTTTAATTTATGAATATGATTGGTTTGTCTTATTCACTTGTCTACCAATACAGATTCAATTCTCAAATATGCATGATACATTTCTCTCGGTCAACTTTAGAATAGAATATGGGTTCCATGCGCACAACCAGTTCACTTTTTAAATAGTCTCGTGGACTGCTTATAAAAAACCGTGTGGAGGCTTTCTGATGTAGCAGGTGATGGCCATACCTGCCACTTTTAACGTCCTTCGAAAAAGCTTTTTCCCAGTGTTAGTGAAATAATTATAGAAGTATTATTGTAGGTGAATACTTAAATCAATTTTCCCCATCACTTAAAGGAAAGTCTTATCCACTTCTTTTTCGTCTAAGTTTAAACTATTTAAAAGTGATAGTAGTTAAAAGTATAATGAGTCAAATTTGTTAAAACCGGAATCAAGAATCAAAGCAAAATTTTGCACGACGAAGAATATAAAAATAAAATCTTCCAAAATCCTTTCCAAAACAATCACATAAGTGACTGCATCGGCATGGTTACGTATAATGTAGCCAACTTTTTTTTGCTTTCACTTTAATTTTAGCATAACTAATCTTCATCAGCTTTGAGTATGTTTCTATGATATTTATTTTATAATTATGATTTTATAATAAAATAGATCACGGATAACACTTTATTTTTATTAAAATCCTGATTATAGCTACTCTGATAATGACACTGCCAACTAGGAGCAGTGCGGTAAATAAGAGCACGAATTCTATCGAAGGTTCGCTCTGCGAACGAGGTCGTTAATCCGATTGAAAGTGTGATCTTATGAGAGTATTATTTTGTACTTAATATTGGATCATCTACCAATCAAGTTAGGAAAGTTTTTTTTTTTTTTTAGGTCGCTGACGTGACTGAAGAGAAGCCACGTTCAAATTGTAATTCGAAGTACTATAATTCCCCAGTGTATCAATATTTTTATGTTGGATGAAAAGTGAGCATCTATGAATTTATAGTAATATGTTAAAAATACCCGCCTTATTTCAGGATTACCAAAACACAGGTAAGCCACTTTGACTTTTTTCCTTTTGGGGGCCATCCGATCAAAATGACTGATCTCGTAGATTACCAGTGGTGCTCCAAGGTACCCATAGAAGATATACTGGCTCAAGCCAAAAACAACAGCACAACAGATATATGGTTCAGCATTGAAGCTAAAGACAAATCTTGTGCTATACCACAAACCTCACCGGTGCGCCTTAAAGCAGACTTAAATGCTTCTGTACCGACAAAAAAAATCAAAAGTATAAGATTCCAAAAAAGCGGGTCGCTCCTTATTCAATGTGACGACACAGAGACCGCAAAACACATCTTAAAGATAAACACAATCCTAGAGATTCCTGTAGCAGCTAAATGCCTTCGTGAATGTATTTCCACCAAATTTATCCTCCGGAACTTTCCTATTGAAACCTCGGTTTCAGACATAAGTCGGGAGTTCAATTCAGAAAACAAGACGCAGGCTCTAGAAATTCGTCGGTTTTTAAAAAAAGGGAAACCGACAACCACAATTCTTTTCAACATTCTTGGCACAGATGTCCCAGAGAAAATCCGCCTTTGGTATCAATACTATGAAACTAAACCATTCCAAGATAGCGTAACCTTATGTAAAAACTGTTGGGGTTTTGGCCATCCCGAGAAATACTGTAAATCCCCAACCAGATGCCACAACTGTGGAGGCCTATCCTCTGAACATCAGGGCCCGTGTACTAGGGACCAGTGTTGCAGGAATTGTAACGGCAACCATAATCCAATTCAGCGTGATTGCCCAGCATTTTTAAATTTTGAGAAACTACTCAAAATTAAGTCTACTCATCATGTTCCGATGAGTGAAGCTAGACGAATAGCTTATTTAAAAAAGCCCTCATACGCAGAAATAACCCAGTCAGTGCCAGGAGAATTCATTACCCGCGCAGAGTTAAAATCGGAACTTAACAAGTTCGCGGGATCCATGCAACAACTAATCGAGAATACCTGCGCAAAGCAAGTTTCTATACTGGCGGCCCAAATCGAGAATTTGACGGCCTCCATAAATAATATTCTTATCCCAGCGATAACAAACATTCAAAGAAGCACGACTGTCCAGAGTACACTGACAGATACGAAACTCTCAACCCATCCGTCCGACTTCTCTCCAGAGCGGGCTAAGAAAAAGAAGAAATCAAATACACCCCCCTCTTGTGTGCAATTCACTACAAAACCTCTCCTAATAGCTGGTCAACCAGTAGTCCAAGAACTTCATATGCCTATGGACAACTCCTTATGAATGCCTCTTATACCTTTGAACAACGATGAGGATGAATTGTCTCTTGTACCCTAAGAAAATGTTTATTTAAAAAAAAAACTCTTATTGCATACTCTTTCCCAGGCGTTTAAGAAAACTGAAAAAAAAAAAAAAAAAAAAACTTTTATTTATTTTTTATTAACTATGTCAATTCCGATCTTTAATATAATTCAATGGAACGCGCGCAGCCTTAGAAATAAACGTCACTGGCTGAGTCAAAATGTCTTTTCAGATGCCGATATAATTGCAATCCAAGAAACCTTTTTTCAAGCCAATGACCAAATCAACATTAAAAACAAAATAACTCTCCGACAGGATCGTGACCACCCTAACCATAGAGGTGGTGGCACCCTCTTAGCTATCTCAAAACATATTCCTTTTCAAAAAATTTCTTTTCAAAATCTCCCTCCTTCCCGAATTGAGATGCTCGGCGCCAAAATCCAAGTTAATAATCGACAAATCACGGTAGTAAATATTTATTCCCCAGACGGAAATTGTTCCTCACAATGGTTGGAAAAGTTCTTTTCCAATATTGAGAAACCCTTCATCATTGTCGGAGATTTTAACGTGAGACACCGAGCCCTCGGCTCTGCCTCGTCCTCCCAAACTGCGGATATCTTCCTCGACTGGATCCTATCAAATAGTATCACTGTCTTGAATACAAATACTCCCACCCATTTTGGCGGCCCAAATAATCAACAGACATTATTAGACCTTACCCTAGTATGCCCTGAACTTTTCCAGAAATCTTCTTTCTCTGTCTTTCCAGACCCATTTGATAGTGACCATTTTCCAGTTTTAACCAAGGTTAAATTTTCCTTAAATAGCCCTTGTCCACCACGCCCGTACCTACTTTTGCAGGGTGCACAGAATGAAATCGCTGAAGTTCTTTCAAACAATAATTTCAATGCGGGGAACATGGAAGATGCTTGCAATTCCGTAGTCAGAGACAACACCCGATTTACAAAATTTTCTCCCCATCCCGCGACTCCGTGGTGGGATCAAAAATGCGCTTTTCTCTTAGGTCAAAAGCGGAAATTTTTGCGAAAGGCAAAAAAACAAGTCTCATCCACATATTGGCTGAAATACAAACACTGCTCCGCCCAACTCCGCCAATACATTGGAGGCAGAAAAAGAACTTATTGGGACAGAATTTGTTCCAACTTGGGGTCTTCAAAAAACATTTTTAAAATCTTAAAAAGTATCTCAACGCGAAATTCCTCTGCTTCCGCCGGAAATTTGATTTTAACCCACCGAGCGACGGATATCACTTGCCCACTCGACCAAGCGAACCGTTTGGGGGAGCACCTTTTTAAAGCTCAAAGCCCCTGTCCAATCCCTTTTTCATTTTGGGGCACAGGCCACAATCACTTGGATGCCCCCTTCACGCGTACCGAACTGGATGCTGCTATACATAGAACAAAAAATACGGCACCTGGGCCAGACCGCATTCCGGCTATTCTCATTAAATTTATCCACTCCTGTTATCCAACTAAGCTCCTTAACTACTTTAATGTCATTCAAGGTACAGCCCAACCCCCAAGTTCATGGACCCTAGCAAAAATCGTCCCGATCTTAAAACCAGGAAAAAACCCATCAGAAATTAGAAACTATAGACCGATCGCCCTCACCTCTACTTTCGCTAAAGTATACGAACGGATGCTGCTTCAAAGGCTCCTTAATTTTAGCCTTAAACAAAATATCTTCCCTCCCTCCCACACTGGCGTCCTCCCCTTTCGAGACTGTAACACTACTCACTCAATACTCTACCATAACATACGAGACGCACGTGAAAGGAGAAAATTTATTGTCTGTGTCGCACTCGATCTAGTTTCTGCATACGACAACGTATGGATTGATGGTCTCCTTACCAAACTCCTGTCGGCCGGCATTTCTGGAAAAACAGCGCTCTTCTTACAAAATTTTCTTTCCAATAGAACCTTCTACATCTCTTGGCGCAACACCCGGTCTAAAGATTTCCAGCAACCCCAGGGCCTCCCACAGGGCAGTGTCCTCTCCCCTCTTCTTTTTATGTTTTACCTTAAAGACATTCACAAACACCTTCCCACTGGAGTACAAATTCTTGTGTTCGCTGATGACATCTACATTTATTACGCTGCAAAATCTTTTGACAGGGTTATTGCTAAACTCCAAGATGCCCTCATTGCCATTCAAACTTGGTGTACGGATTGGAGAATGGCTATTTCACCTTCAAAAAGTGCAACTATTAACTTCTCTAACAAACGTCTCTCACCCACAATTCAGTTAACAATCTTTAACGAACGAATTCCCCAAGTCAACTCCATCAAAATTCTCGGCATCTATTACACCGCAAACATTTCTTTCCTCGGCCATTTTCAATACCTAAAAAAGAAGTGTTTAAAAAAAAATTAATGCACTCCGCTGCATCTCTAGTACACAGTGGGGGTCTCGAACCTACCACCTCACTCAGATTGTAAACGCTACTATCAGAAGCACTTTAGAGTATGGCAGCCCAATCCTCTTCTCTGCGCCAAAATCACATCTCCTAGTAATCGAAACAATTTACAACTCTAGCCTCCGCGCAGCAACAGGCCTCCCACGCTGGACTCCAATTCATATCCTCCACAAAGAAGCTGGCACCACCCCAATATCGCACAGACTTGTTTTAGCAGCAAAGAAATTCTACCTCCGTCACTGCTCCCTTGGATCTCACTCCCCAATGCATCGACTTTTGCATAAATTTCATTTTACTAGACTTGAAAAGAAACCCCACCTTTTCCTCAAGTTTCAGGACATCTTCAACCAAAAGGGCATAAGCAAATACAATATCATCCCCTTCCACATTCCAGCATTCCTCACAGATCTCCCGAACCTCCATCTTTATGTACACGATCTTCCATTCCAAACTACGAAAAATCCCAACGAAATCCTCCCTCTCTTTCAGGAAGCCCTCCACACCCTTTGGAAGGATTATACCATCCTGGCTACCGATGCTTCAAAATGCAATTCGAATACAGGTATTGCGGCTGTTAACTCAAAGAACAATATGTCCTATATCTCTCAAATCCACCCTATCAACTCAGTGTTCACAGGAGAAGTTCTAGCAATTTGGTTAGCAATCACAAAAATCACTACCGAGTATCTGGATTACGTTATTTTATCGGACAGTATGTCCGCAATCACTGCCCTCATCTCGGTTACCCATAAATCCCCCCACAGCATCCTCCTCCTACAAAATAAGATCGTTTCAGCAACTGCAAAAGTTAAATCAATTACGATAGCCTGGACACCAGCACACGTTGGCATCCCACCCAATGAAACCGCGGATAAACTGGCCAAACATGCCACCAATGCTCCTCGAGCCATCCCTCTCATCTCACCTGAGGACTTGTCATATTCAGCAGCTCTAGACTCAAACCGCGAACTCAATAACCTCCGGACTAACTCTAAATACCACAAGCGTTTCCCTTTTGATCACCCTGTTAATAAAACCTCCCTTAATCAACTCCCAAACAGGAAATATGATATCTTAATCTCGCGTCTCCGAAGCAACACAATCCAACTTAACGAAATATATGCAAAAATAGGACTAGTTGACTCCCCTTTGTGCGATCACTGTCAATATCCAGAATCTGCTATCCATCTTCTCTTTGAATGCAAAAAGTTTGAACATCAGAGACAGGCTCTGCGAGCCTCAATAGGAGTTTTCCCACTTTCCCTCCATCGTCTTCTTAGTTATGACCCTCATGATAATCTTCTAAAAAACTTAGTGGTTTTTTTAATTTCTACTAAACGTTTCTAGTTTCCAGTATTCAAACCCATAATTAAATACTGCTACAAATTATTAAATGTTTTTTAAAGCCTCCCTGATCGCCTGGGAAAAAGAGTTTCAATTACATTTTCTTTAAGAATTTTCGTTTGATGAACGTGTCTCTCCAAAAGTGTTGGATTCACCAAATGTTGGATTTATTAATCCAACCTCTCCAAAAGTGTTTTGGAAATTTTTTTTTATAATTTCGATCTCCAGGAATAATACTAAGTTCACAATGAACTTGTTTGGCTTCCTCATGAACAGCGTTCACTCTCACTTCTCATCGTCATCATCATCACCAGCAACAATACAACTCATCTAAAACTCCATTCTACAGCAGAGGGGATAAAAGCGTGAAGCAGAGATCCCCTACCAACCTACCAACCAACCAACCAACCAACCACTGCCAACTATTACGCTTTCTGCAAAATATTTTATAAAGTGGTAGTCGTTTAAAAACCAAAGCTTTCAGAAATTTTGATAATTTTGCCAGCATT
Source organism: Parasteatoda lunata (assembly GCA_949128135.1). Lineage (NCBI taxonomy): Eukaryota > Metazoa > Arthropoda > Arachnida > Araneae > Theridiidae > Parasteatoda > Parasteatoda lunata. Next base: position 22,940,369 of record OX421981.1, on the reverse strand, counting down.
TCAAAAGTTTCATTACATTAAAGCTTTACAAATTGGCATTGCATAAGAGCTTTTAAATCATTTGTAACCACGTAATGTTGTGGAAAATAAGTTTAAATGAATAAAAATGATGCATTAAAATATAAATTTAGCTAGCACTAGAACAAGTTTTTATAAAAAGGTTAGAAAGTTGGCAGCCGTGCACTTGGTTGGTTCTTCCTCTAAACTCATCAATTGGTTCTCTCCGATTCTCCATTAGTTAAGGTTTAGTTGAAAAATTATTTCCCTTGCTAGGAATTCAAAGCAGAAATTATTGAAACAAACTGAATTTTTATGAAATTTTTATCAGAGTTTAAAGTCATACATATTTCCATTTGTGTAATTGTCTCTTCACATGTTTGTGTAAATCATTTTCTGATGTGATGGTAAAATAAACAAACAAAAAAAAGTATGAAAACTAAACAGCGATGTTGTTAGGTTGCCAACTATTACAATTTTTGCAAAATATTTTTTAGAGATAAAAAAAATAAAGCTTTCAGAATGAGAATGTTTGGCAGCTTTGCCAACATTTTAAAAGCCCTACCATGACCGAACTGGAACAAAGTGACATTTTATTTGAACTTTTAAATCATTTACCTGCTGTGTTCCAGAAATAACTTAAAATCAAGTTTACAGTGCAAAGAATCATACATTAAAACCTTTTTTGGTTATTTTATCATTATAAAAATTTGAATTTAATATTCATTTAACATTTAGCTTATTAGAGCTTAAAATAAACCACGTAATATTTCGATCACTTCTTCTACACAGCCTATGTTAATGTTCACATAATGTGAAAATTGACTAAAGCATCACTTGAATTCTTCCAATTACCGACGCTGGACACTTGATCTATGTTTTTTTCACGTTTATTAATATTATAACAGTTTTAAAGGCCGGGATATCTTGACTGACAAGGAGCTGGACTCAAATTCGTGAGAACGGGAGTTCGAATCCAGCTGGCCGAAAACTCTCATTGTAGTAAATGGTGACTGCTGCTCTTTAAATCTGTCAGATCACAAAAGTACTCCATGTTCCCATAACAAATTATACCTCTAGGGGTACTGAATTGGAGATTGATCGTTCTCTAGTTCGGGTCAAAATTACTATCTGTGGATGAATGAATGCGAGTATGAATGGGCCGCCCTATAAACGAGTGTGACGTATGGGTGAGGCAGAAGTAGAATTATCGTGCCACTATATATGGCACCACTGGAAAACAAGAACAACCGCAACCTTTATATTAATGGCCTACGACAACAACAAAAGTTTCAATAAATATATTCATTTGTATTGTAGCTTGAAACACTTTATATTTAGATAACATTTTCTGTGTCTAACTTTATTAATGTTTTCATAACATTAATACTTAACAAAACACTAATTATATTCATTTAATAATCAAAGTTTTAGACTCATGCTTAGCGATTTAGTCAGCCCTTTTCTGACCAGTTTCAGGTTTTATCGACATTATTATATCCTAAAATAACATTTATTTATACTGTAGGTTTGCAGACCCTAAAATTAAGAAAACTATAATAGGTTTTTAAATATTCATTTAATTTTAACGAATAAATATAATTTTTAATGCCCATTCATTAGCTTGAATTCCTTTACAAAACATGTCAGAAATCTTGTTTATAAATTTCGAAAATGTAGAACTATTTTATTTATGGAACAATATTATCAGAACAATGTGAACCGTCTAGCCGTCTTGACAAGACAAGTGTCGAAACTCCGTCATCTCAGGCTTATAAGTGAAGCAACGTGACATTTTCATTCTAATCATAATGTTCCCAAAGTCTCCGTAACCTATTTTATCCATTTGTTGAAGCATGTTGTAAAGACATCATTATCGTCGAAATTCGACGTTTACACATTTTAGTTGCAAACGACAAGTTGCTATACTAATGTCTAGTTTTGAGGCGCAATAATACCGCTATATCCAAGTATAATTCAATTCTTGACGTATATACTGTTTAAAGGATTGGGACAATTTTATGTATAATGTTTCATTAATTATTTAAAATTTTATAAACATCATATTTCACTTCTGGAAGTCTGACAGAACATCCAAGTAGTTTAATTTACCTTTACTAATCAAATCTCTGCCAAGAGGTTAGGCCCATCAACAGCTAAGGTTTTTATATTGCAATGATGAAAAAAGTGGCATCATGTGAAAAAAATTTAATTAACTAAGGCTTAAACAAACATTGGTCTGTGATTATTGTTAAAATTTCCACTTGAAAATGCTAAAATTAAATTATACACTCTAAAAACTGTACCTCTGATTTCAGAGGCAAATTTGGATTGTTTGTGCCTCTGAATTTAAAGGGCACAACGTACCTTTAAAAATGAAAGGCACAATGTACCTCTGAATTTAAAAGGCACAACGTACCTTTAAAAATGAAAGGCACAATGTACCTCTGATTTCAGAGGCAAAATCAGATTTACCTCTTAACTTGAAAGGTATATTGTGCCTTAGATTTTGCTTTTATGTACCGCTCACTGAAACAAGCAGTGGTACCAAGACCTGTTATTTACCAGGTTTGAACACAATTTTTTTACCTATTTGCATTTTGCTAGCACTTCATATAAAAAGGGACTTTCCATTTGGTTTACACTATTACCACCAAGATATTAATTATAAAAATTCTTAATGAAAAATATTTCTCAATTCTTTGATTATTGGCCACTTGAAAGTGATCATTTCATAGGATTCCATCTAAGGCAGTTATAAAATATGTAAATTTATACTTTGTTCTTTAATTATGTAGCGTTTAATGATACTTCAACAACTACAATGATGCTTTTCTAATCAGATATAGGTACAAAAAAAATGTTATTTCTGTAAGCCAAGTCAATATAATTCATGGATTTTTTTTCCAAAAAGCATCCTCAAAATGGAAATTTATTATAAATTTAGATATTTTTTAAATATTTAGAGATTTAATAAAAAAGTTTCATAAGGATCAAAATTAAACACTAAATGAAATCTAATATCTTTTATTTTCACACATAAAGAACAATTTTAAATAATATAGTAGCAGTTGCACAAATATAGAACAACATAGAACTTTCACAATATTTTAAAATGATAGATGTAGATTTTGAACAATTTGTATATTTTATAACATGAACTATGCTTAATCAAATGACTTAACCAATGTAAAATCAAATATTATTTTCTATTGAAATGTTTTTTTTTTAAAGTCCGATTTTGGCGAAGCATATTAACCCATTAGGCGCCAACATTCCCATTTTTGGAGCATTAGCTTTCAATATTTTCAGAACTAACTGTACTTAATATTATTTAATTGGTGATTTTATTTGAGCTCTGGATATATGAAAAGCATTCTGCAATTTTTTTGGAAAGCTTGTTTCAGAATTTTCATTGTATTTTAAAAATCGTGAAATTCTACATTTTTGTCCCCAATCATTAAACATGCATTTGTTTCATAAATATTATTAAAATGAAAATTATTTTAACTTAAACTTGATTACAACAATCTAATGTCTAAAATAAAACCAATCCCTAGTGAAAATGTACAATAACTAGTTAACAATTTAGGAAAAAAAACCTTGTTCTCATTTTGGGAACAAGGTCAGGCCCATTTTGGGGAAAGTGTTGGCGAAAGCTGTTTTCAAACGAAAAGCAAGATGCAAATTATTTTAGCAGAAAATATATTTTTTCATGACAATAATATATGCACTAACTTAATAACACAGAACATAGTGTCGATTCAGGTTTATCTTTATATTACTGCACTAATCTAATACGTTGCCAAAAATAAACTTCAACCTATGTCTATTTCCTCCCCTCAAACACGATAAAACACCTGGATTTTTCAATCTCTCCCCCATTCATTGCGCGCTTACTCCTCCCCAACAGCAAAATGACTGGAAATTTGTATTTGCTTTTTTATAAAATAATTAATTTGTAATAAATTTGTATTATGTTTAAAAGTTTCCTACAGAAAAAATCAATCATAAAAAATTTCTAAAATTTTCCTTTGGCTAAGAATTTTAAAATCTGGAAAATAATTTGAAATCCTTAGTATTGGCTATGTATATATAAATAGTAATATCATAATTAAAGGTCAATAAAGAAAAAGTGCAGGTAAACAAAAAAAAAACACAACACTGGAAGCAAAATTATAATGGTAATCGTTTCAAATAAAACAAAATTAAATAAAATTAGCACTATAATGAGAAAATAAAACATCATAGTAAAAGGTGATAACATACAGGTAAATTTGCTATACAGAGTGAAACGACTTTAATTCGATTTTATTGGAAGAAATGGTAAGATTCGTTTAATGCAGGCACTTATAAAAAAAGTCCACATGTCTCACAGAGAACTTTTATTGAAAAATTTTTCCTAATTTTGAAAAAAAACAAATGACAATTTTTTTAATAGTTTTCACTAGCTATCACTCGCAGCATCCACATCTTGAACATTGTTTATATTTTAGTCTCACAATGGTGTCACAATCACAAGATTTCTCTATAGGAGAGAGTAAAAGCGAGTTGAGGAATTTAACAGCAGGATTTTTTGTAGTGATCGCCTTTGTTTCCAGGGGTGTCACAATAGCAGAGGGTTTGCCTTTCAATGAGATGAATCGGGTTAAAATCTTAAGATGGCTGGTCGATATGTATTTTCCATTTCATTCGCACCGACCACAGTGCTGACGTAAAATTCCCTTAGTGGTAGAAGGATCGTGGGTTTGATTCCCTTCGACGCAAGACTAACCGTGGCAGGTTTGCGTGGTTTTCATCTCCATGTAATCCAAATGCGAGTCTTGTCATGCATTCAGCTGGGCTAGAAAATTTAAAACAGAACTAATCAATGTAAAAGTATTTTATTTGAATAAGTTGTTAAAAGTTTTCATCACAATGTACATAAATACATTCATGAAGATTTTATTACATTAAGAATAGGTTTAGCCAAAGTAATTTTTAAATTTAATATTATTGATAGTTTAATATTATTGAACTAATTTAACACGTTAAATGCCATAGGGGTCACTGATGAACGGCTAAGCCTAGATTATCGAAACACATAATTCGAATAAATTTTCAATGCTCTACATTTTTTTTATATTATTATTATTACTAAAACGGTTTGAAGAAGTTAATGCAATATATACTGAAAAAATCATTTTGGCCAGACAGGCAAGCCATGTAAAATTAGCGTGGCATTCAATGTGCTAAAGAAACAAAAAAAAAAGTGTAAACTAGCTAAGCTTAAATACATATAAGAAAGTGTAAGGATTGTTTTTAACACATAACAAAATTGGAGTAAACAAAGAAAATTCAAATGTAAATAGAAAAGTAATTATTTATAAAATGTAACTACTTATAAAAATAATTATTATTTATAAAAATATTTAATAATTGAAAACATTTTTTTGCATTTACTGGAACACAGTCAAGACAGAAAGTAACAAAAAAAAATATATATATATATTAATCATTTAGTTATACTAATAATATAAATTTAGATTACAGAAACATTAAATTGCCTTTCAGAGAGCAAAAAAAAAAAAAAAAAAAAAAAATTTCACTGTATCAAGTTTATACACATATACAATAAATATACACTACCTTACAATAAATATATTTTCTTTCTTAATATTGTTATCAAAATTGCTTCGCTTTGTATTTCTTTATTACAGTTCAGGAATAGCATTAGTTATAGATAAATAAAAGTTGTATGATAATGTTATTCTAAGTAACACAGGTAAGGTAGCAATAACTATAAAATAAATAAAGGTTTCTCAAAAATTATTATCACTGATGTTGAATTATAAAGTTTTACTAGGTAGCTTTTCGTGGCAGGAAAACATGGAGTATAAAGTGTTGAGCATTGAATATGAAGTACCAAATATTTTTTGGTATAAAGTATATATCGATAAAGCATTAAGAAATTATCTTGAAAAATGCCAGTGGCACAACAGCGCTTCTGCATATCTAATCCATTTGTGATCCAATGAATGTTATGTAAATAATTTTTTTTAATTTTTTATTTATGGTTATTGATAACAAAATTATGTAAATTATACTGCACTAGTTAAAAATACTTTAATATTTTTAAAAAGTTCAAGTGTTAAGTACTTTTCATTATTTTATTTTAAATATAGAGCAAGGTACTCATCACCGCCATAACTCAACCATGACCAAAAATCCCATTTCTAGGGCTTAACTTTTAACGGCCATGTAATTTTGATACTGGTCAGATAAAGTGGACTCCGCTTGAGCTAGCTCTTTTCAATCTTTCGCACGATAACCAATGAGAGAACTTTCAGCTGTGGCAGAGGTCATATGCACCTTGCTGAGTATACACGTCAATTGTTTTATACATTGCCAGGATCAAACTCATTACCCTATTTCTCTAATAAGCAGTGTGAAAGATATTTTAACCAGCTGTGCCACAAGAGCACTCTGGAACAAGCTATTAACCCTTCTTAAAAATCAAATAAATGAAAGTTCAATTTAAAATGTTAAAATTTTTAAAAGGAAAGTTTTTCAGTCGTAAATAACTATATATCCCATATTATCTATTTTAAGTCATAAATTCAAAAATAAAATTTTAAACTTAAAGCTGTGATGTTAGAATAAAACATTTTTAAACATTACTTTTACAAAATAAATAATAACTAATTAAAAATCTATAAATCATTAGAAGATTGTTTTTTTTCTTTCATGCTCACACCATATTTAACATATAAATAAAGCATAATCTTGTTTTTTTCTTCAGGTTTATATCAACTGTAAGTTTTGTAGCAGTTTAAAATAAGTATAATTAGATATCCAAACGTTAATTGTTTTTTTAAATAGCTAATGATTGAGAGCATATTTTTCATAATTATAAACATTCTTCGTTGTTTTTTAAATTATTCAATCATTCTCTGAGAGAATTTCTGTGATAGCTCTTGATTATAAACTAAGATAAACAAAAAAGGAAATTGGTTTATTCAAATAAAAATGATTTCTTATTCATACCAATCGCCACATTGAAAACCTCATACAAAATTATGATCAAACACTACAGAACAAATATAGGGCATTTTAAAAACATTCTTCTTAATATTATAATGATAAAACATAAATGATACAACTACAACAGAAATGTAAACATCATAATTAGGGTTAGCTACCTCGCTTAAGTATTTTTATAAGATTTGTAGTAGTAATAATTGAAATGTATTAATAAGAAAGATGCCATCGTTAATTAGGAATAAATATAAAAATAATATAGAAGTATAAGTTTTAAACTTACCAAATTCAAGCATATATAACATCACACATTAGGCCAGATCTTGGCAAACAAGAATTGTTTACAAGTTGTTTCAATCGGTGGAGTTGATGGCAGGGGAGAGGACAGGAAACGAACTGATGTGCGCATGCGCTTCTTCTCCGTTACATCGTACCGAAGAAAAAGAAGGCAAGTGCATTTGAGAGGCACGAGGAAGCGGTAAAATCTTTTCGTACCGAGTATTCACTCGCGTTTGCTTTGGTGCCTTTAAATTCTTGTGGTGCCTGTCATTTTTAAAGGCACATTAGTTATGTGCCTCTTACGCGAGAAAATAAGGGGTACATTTAGCTTGTACCTTTTATATAAGAGGTACTGTTTTTAGAGTGTATATATATATATATATATATATATATATATATATATATATATATATATATTGAGAAAATAATAAAGATTAATAACAAGAGAAAAGCAAATTCAAATAAAATTATTTAAAAAAAAAATTATTTATCTAAAAAAAAAAAAAATCCTATTAAAAATCCAGAAAACAAAATAAAGAAATCATCAGCTCACACGATTATATCCACTAAGGGGAGTGCTTGTTAACGTCCCTCGTTTTTCTCTCTTTTCTTTTTATAACTTTTATCTTTATCGTGCTATGCCTATATAAATACATATATTAAATTTCCTTTTCTTCCTTTGATTTTCATTCGGATTTTAATTATTTAACAACTTATTTACCGTATTGAACACAAAATACTTAGAAGTCAAAATTTGTCATTATTTTATTTTAAACTATAACTCACGAGTATTTTCAAGCTCGAATATTTTAACTGAATATGTCAAGTTTTTAATGATGCTATTATATAGTGAAGGACTATAAAAATGTCTCTATAAATATTTCTAAATATTATTTTTATCTCTCTCTATATATACGTATCCTTCAATAATTATATTTTATTCTAAAACGTTACGAGTAAAACAAATCCCGTTTCTTGTTTCAAAACTATACTTTACTATTGCTTGAAAAAATCTAAGTATTAAATAAAATAGATATTCTTGTAAATAAAATACATTAAATGTTATGATAGATCCTCATACACGTAAGAATCCTTAAACTATAAAGGAATTCGTTCAGAAAAGTGTCAGATGGAAAGCCATTTTTCCCGCTGTCTTTTTCATCCCATAAAATAGGAATGATTTAATTGGGCAATCAATCATTTCGATTGCACCAACCAGTTGCAAGTGGTGTTTAGATGGAAGAATTGCTCAGCTTAATCTTGCCCATAGTTTTAGATATAGATGATGTTCTTGTTAAATCATGTCAGATGCTAAAATAGATCTATTTTGGTCTTTTAGGCGATAAATTTTCTCATATAGTGTGACAATTCAAGTATGAACAATTATTCTGCTCTTAAAAGAGCACACATATTTTATTATATTTCATAGCATAAGATCTACGATAAGAATATTTTTCATGAAATATATAAATGTTATACACTGAATACAACAAAAAACACTATATTAATATTAAATTAATAGCAATTTTAATTCGTTAAGTTTGTGTTTTAAGTCATATTTTAAGGTGCCCGACTACCTTTTTAAAGCTTCAGATAGTGAGTTTACAATACGAGTATGAACAATTATTCTGTTCTTAAAAGAGTACATTATAGCTTAGTGATAATTTATTATATTTTATAGAATTAGATCTACGCAAAAAATATTTTCATAAAATATTTTAAAAATGTTATTATGTAAATTATGTAAATTAATGTAATTATGTAAATGTAATTATGTAAATTACAAAAAAGCTATAATAATATTAAATTAATAGCAATTTTGATTGCTTAAGCTTGTGTTTTTAATCATACGTCGTATGTTAAGGCACCCGACTACTGTTTTTAATCCGATTTTGACTAAAAAATTATTTTTATGCAAAATTTTCTTTTTCTACAATGGTTTGAATTTTGTTTCACCGTCAAATCGAACTGAGGTTCTGATAATTTAAAGAATAATTTATTTTTGTAATTACATTGTCTTTTTTGTCTTGTGTCTTTTTTGTTCTAAACTAATTTTTCAGTTTTTGTCCTTCATTTTAAATGCAATATCTCAAAATATTTTCATTCGAATTACATAAAATCGTTCATGAATGTTTTCTATCTATTCGGACTAGTTGATTAAACTATTATGTTACATTTTACAGCTAAGATGAAAATAACTAATCGCAATCTTTGACCCTTTTTTATCAAATAAGTTTAGTTATTTGCTGTAAAATATTTGAGTATCAATATTATGTCTGATGTATAGTCTATTCCCTAAGTTAAGTTTCTAAGTTTAAGTAATTAAAAAGCAATAATAATGGAAAAATAATGCATTTTAACAAAGCTTTGTGATTATGAAAAAAAGGCCGATATTTAGTCTTTTTTGTCCAGTATTCCTACCTTGCTTTCAGAAATTTTTTTTTTTTTCATATTCTTTTTGTATTCATACAATTTTTAGCGTATAATACACAAGTAAATCTCAATAAAAAATGTATAAATTAAAATTTTACCTTATTAAAAATTCGAGTAGCTGAATCTAAAAATAATGTGTGTATATTTAAAAATTGGGACTTGGCAGTTTCTTCTTATCTTCAATTAATTAATCATTCTTATTTTATGATATGATGTTCGTATTAATTCATGTCAGACGTGAAAATAAATCTATTTCAGAAATAATCTAATTCAGAATCTAAAATTTTATCATATATTGATACAATTCGACTATGAATGTTTAGTCTACTCTTAAAAAATTACAGCTGAGAAATATTTTTGATAGTAAAATTTATTAACTATCTTTGTATTATTAAAAATTAAAATTATTTATCTCGTTTAATAATTAATTACCAAAAATCACATTATATCTGACTAATATTTTATTATTGCATATCATTAAAATTATTTTATTGTATAAATTTTAAGTCTAAATTTCTTGTGGAATTATCTAAAAATATCTAAAAACACAAAAATGAGTTTCTGCAGTTTTATTTCCTATTTCAAATTAATAAAAATATTGAAAAAAAACTTAGATAAAAGCATTTTAAGCTATTTAAAAAACTTATTATAAAAGAAAAACATTTTAACATTTTCCAGAGTTTATTAAAAAAACAATATATTTCAGGAAATTCTTTTATAAAATTAATTTTTTTTATAAAAGAAGAATTTGTTGAAGTCTTTTTATAAAATCATTTAATTTCAGCCAAGATGTTTCACATTTTTAACTTTTTATCTTACATTTCTTTTTATTATTCCATTAGGTTTCTCCAATCATTTTCATTCGACCTCTTAATTCGGTCTCTCGAGATGTCTAATTAGTTCTTTTATGTCTAATGTTCTCGCTTCAAAAGTAATGATAGTTCTCTTGAAATTCTAGGTAATTAGTGTCATATAAAGATAATAACGTTCATTTAAAAAATATATTTTTGCCTTATTAAGGAATATTATAAATAAACAAGTATTCCTTTTTACATTTTATAGAGTCTCAAATATTTACTAATATTGATAATAATTATATGGTTAAAATTATTCCTCATCAAATAATGATATTTTAAATGCCATTACGCTTGAGTTTATGCGTTTTTTTTTAAACAATAAAATTTATAAGTGGGGGTTATTTTGTTTTTAACATTAGATTGCCTAAGGAAGTCATTGTGACTGCTCTTAATTTCAATTAGAAAAACAATGATGACACAATTTCTTAGAATTTTGTGACTTTTTGTACAATATATAATTTTTATATATTGTTAATATTTACTAATAACTTGTTATATAACTGTAAATAATATAAAAAATGTTAAAAATTAATATTAAACAAATTTATTTACGCATTCACAATCCAGTCATTTTGACTGCTTTTGGGCAATATAGGTGTATACTAATTTTCCATCATTCTAGTGTTAAATATATATAGAGAACAATGATCTTCAGATTTTCACTTAATTGAATTTAATTATTCATAATTTTAGTTTAAAGTTTGCCACTTGATTTTGTTTAAATTATATAATAATTTTTTTTTTTTTTTTTTTTTTTTTTTTTTTTATTTATTTTTTTTTTTTTAAATAGAATTTGTGATTCATTTTATTTTGCAAATGGAATTTTTTTTTAATATTTAATACTTAGTAAAGAATGCTACAAGAGACTGACAATGTAAAAAAGGGTGACTGGCAAAAGTAAAAAGTTATTAAAGGGACAAGCCTGTTTGCGCTAAGATATTCGAACGTGAAGCCGGGGTAGAGGGTCATAACAATAGATATGATCCATCAATATGTCAAGAAGAGAAATGTATTTTTATGAATAGATTTTTGAAGTGGGGACTCCTGAATTTTAAACAATGTCTATCGCCAAACATTTGGCGAATGAAGCAGGTTTCAAATAATACTTCTCTTTAACAACCTCTAAAATATATGCCATCACATGTCTTCAATAGCGACCAGGATTAGTATATTTAGTAATCAACATGGGAATGGCGTGAAAATATAAGCATAAGACGAGCTGTCGAGTTGCATAACGTGAGATCATAGTGATTATTAATTTGTAGATAATTGTTTTTCATTTATTATAAACACACTAATGTGGAATTTTTGATGAAATATATTTAGAAGTTATTTTATGCTCTTAGACGTTCGCAGCCAATGTTCATTTTTTACGAAAATGCTAGTTTGATAAGAAAATACATCTAAAAAAGTTTCATTTATAATTGTTTAGTAGGAATTTTCAATAAGTTACCAGGTTGATAGTACCGTATCGAAAAGTGTACTGTATCGAAAACAATGACTATAAGAAATCATTTTGTTTAATAAGCGGTTTTTATAAGATTTTTAAAAATGGCACTGAAAAAAAAATTACTTGCGATGAATCAAATGATATAGAATCTATGATCCATGCCTTGTCTCTTGATAGGATTTTTAAAGTAATGGCATTGTAAATTTATCAATAAACTCTTTGCTAAATGTAAAAACAATTTTTAAATTTAAATTCATTTTTAGTATACTTTTTTCCGAGTACCTCCAAGTAATGTTTTATTTTTTTTTTTTATAAAAAAAATATTATACTAGCATAAAAAGCTTTCTTCATTGCAAGGTTTGCAGTTATCCTGATATTCCAAATTTTCAGCTAAACAAGACTTTCGATTTTTCCTAATTTTCAGCCTTTTGGTTTGATATTTCTAAATTTTGTGCGCGTTCAGATGACCACTTTGTTCTATCAAAGTAAACAAGGATTTTAAATTAATCGATTTGGAATCAAAGAACAGAAAAATAAAGATTTTCATTTCAACAGCTTTTTATTACAATTAATAAGGAAAATTTCATAGTTTAATTTAAAATTTAACACATTCAAATTCTTAAGATGATGAATTCAAGTTCTTGCACTTAATTATTATTTTCAACCAATCCAGCAACAAACCCCCCATAACCAAATTTATAAAGGAATTTTTAAATGGTGAATTAGGAAATCATTTAACAAATTACTATTTGCTTTCTTTTTATTTTCTCTGTTTTTTCCTTTCAGATAATTTAAAAAATTCCCTTAAAATTGCTTATAGATAAAAAATCTTTAATAGATTAAAACTCTCAACCAAATATGATTTGCTATTATGAAAAAATATGGACTAACTAATGCTGTTTATGCTTTTAATGCAACGTTAGAATTTTCTATATATTGATATTAGGCTATTAGGAATTGTTTAGCGCTCCATTATTTAAATTGTGCTAGAAAGTTTTAAGACATTATGATCTAAATAAAATAGTTTTGAAATTTAAAATATTATATATATTTTTTTATTTTTAGAGACAACTATATGTATATTTGTCAACTGTATATTGTAGAGACAACTATATGTATATTTGTACAACTATATGAACGTTTGTCATTTTAAAAGTAGTATGGTGCATGTTTTAAACAAAAATGTCCCGATTTATTTTTTCTTTGATGGACTACGAGGTCTGATATTGTCCCACTTCAAAATTGCTTGAAACATTTGGAATTTTTAAAATATTCAAATATTTTTTGTTAAATTTATTTTTAGTGCATGCGCAGCATAAAAAAACTACTTTAATTATTCATATCTTTCGCAGTTTCTTAAATTTTTTTAAATATTAAATCAATACTTTTGTAAATAATTTTAAATTGCAAAAAAAAGCTAACTTAATTCCATTGAATATTTTTAAATTTATAGCAAAAAACCGTAAAACACAAAAAAATTAGCTTTTTTTTATAAAAAATGTCTATATCTCAATTAATTTTTATGCTAGGTTTACGAAATGTTATGCAGTTACTAAAAACAACAACTTAAGTAATTGGTGCAAGTTCCACGCTTATTGATTGATTTTCTGGCTTATGGTGTTAAAAACACTTGCTATTTTTCTTAACTTATTATAGTTCTCTCAAATCGCTAAAAGCTTTAAATTTTATTGCTTAGTATTAAAATCGAGTAAAATAAACAACTCTTAAGTTACAAATATGGGTGATTTTCCCGAAATACGACAATTGACAGTCTTTTGCTCCATGATCTAATTCTATATTACTAAAAGTACTTTTATTAAAAAAAATAAATAATAATAAATAGCATTGTTAGCAGTTTAAAATGACTTTGCATTGAAAATGCATTGCCTGTTTTGCATATTTAAAAAATTTAAACGAATTTCCAAATGTCATTTTCCTGGTATGTCACAAACAATATTTCCAATAATAACTAGCTTCAAAACTTCCCATAAATTTTTCAAAATCTAATTCTTTTTATCTCAACCGTTGTATTTATTTCTAGAATAAGTGCAGAGGGTATTATTTCCAAAAACTTTGTTAAAAATAATTTTTTCTCTCAATAATTTGTTTGTCACATGAAAATCAGTCATTTTCCTGGCCACATTTTTTAGTAATTTATAACAAATATAGATTGCGCCAACAATCAATATCTGAGGTTAAGAGATTGATTAGATACCCTTCTATATGAACATGTCTTATTTCAGGAATGAAGAACCAACTTTCTGGTTCAAAACCTGTTTCAAAAAATTTTACAAGGTGAGTAGGTTTTTATGTCATTTTCATGACTTCTTGAAATCATTAATAATATAAACTGCATAAATTTCCCTGAGTTATTTCAAGAAATCCTGTTTTGTTTTTTTTTTTTCTTTTTTTTTTCCGGAAAGTAAACATCTTAGGCTGAAATGTTAAATTAAAGTTAAATGCTGTAAAGTGACAAATTGTTATTATGAGGGCTGGCGTATGAATGCAAGTTACCAGAAAATTCTTTAAACAGTGGAATGTAAAGATGGAAAGCAAATGTTATAATACCCAGTTTATGTAAGATTGTAATATGCTTGTATGTTATCACAAAGTTATTTATTTCTTTAATGAGTAATTATTATACACAATTTTATTCTGTACATATCAAAAACAAAAACATTTTTGATTCTTTATCCATTAGATAAAAGAAATAATTTAAAAAATTTAAGGTGCATCCAACGCAAAGGCTTAAGGTTTTTTTTTTTTTTTTTTTTTTTTTTTTTTTTTCAAAACACAGATAGTTAAAATATAAAGGATAAGCTAAGAACATTACTGTACAATTTAAATCTGCCATAAACTCTACTTGGGTGTATAAATTAAAGAATGTAATAAAGTTGTAAAATAAAATGATTTGAAATATTTTAAATTTATATAATATATTAAAAAAAATTCCGATGTAAATTATAATAAAGTTAATTTTATTTGGTTATTTTAAAACATGGGGCCTAAAATCAATCAAGGAAAAATAAACTAAAAAAAGGAGAAACAAAGAAGTGTTCCAATTGTTTACAATAATTCTTTTTGGAATTTATTTTCATAAAAAGTTAAAATTAACTTTCTTTTGACTTTCTTAAAATGAATTACTTACTATTAGCTTAAAATTACTTAACTTTAATTACTTAACTTTTTAAGCTAATGTCATTTTCCTGGCATTCAAAATGTGATGAATTTCTATTTTTTTTTCTTGAGCAAATGTCAATGAACTACACTGCTGTCTGTAAGATATTAATAAATGTAACTAAATAAATATGCAAATAAATAAATATGCAAATAAAAATTAGATTATTTTGAAGATTTTAAATTTGAAGAAATTTTTCCCCATATATATTTTTTGTGGTTTTTTATTATCCTGATATCCCTAAACTGTTTTACGAAAAGAGATCAGTCTATTTATGAACTTAACAATATATTTTTTTTTATTTCGCGAAGTTCCAATTTGTTTGAAAATTATTGCATATATATATATATATATATATATATATATATATATATATATATATATATATATATATAATATAAATAAGACGAGACTTAGGCTGAGTCAGATAAAAAGGCATTTTATTAAGTTATATTAAGTATTGAAAACATTGTTCGCTGGCATTTTGCATTGATTACATTGGTGGTTTCCCTAGCAGGGATGTTGGAATTTGGCACAGATTTATCTAGCCATGCAAATATGAAAAAGCCGCGAATTTTCGGTGCTCTTGATATTTAAAGAGGGGTTGTGAAAAGGGAGGTGGTTGCAAGGATATTCTTATCATAATGAAACGATATTCAAATGATAAAATTTAGAGATTTTGATTCGCTAAAAGGATGACGCCACTCTCAGGCTGGGAATTTCTGGGACTATCTTAATGCCTACTTTATCTACAAATTATAGCCCATTAACTTCAGAAAATAATATTTTATCGGGCCTTATCTGGTTTATTTTGGATTTTTATGGCGCCTTGCGAGAGACCGACTTCTACATCTTAAAATTGATAAGAAACATCAGTTTTAAGCTTATCATTTAATATAGAAGGACTCATATGAGGCATTCTATATTACATTTATATATATATATTATTTACGTTTAATTTTGTTGCTCAAAAACAAATTGACATTTTAACGTGAAATTTCATAGGTGTATAGAAAAATGTAAGAAATAAGATTAAATTAAAAAAAAACTTTTTACTTAGCTTGAAAATTATTAATTGTTAAACTCGTATTAAAAAATACTACGTCATTCACATAGCAGTTCGCGTAACTGAAGTTATAGGAGGGCTGAAAGAGCCATTTTCATTTATTAACTTATAAAAAAAAAATGTCATTCTCATTTCAATTTGTTCGAAAAGTTATTACCACTTCATGCGCTTTTTCGCCATTTTTTTATTTTCTTTTGCGTTGAATAATTCCTATTATAGCATTTTTTTTCTTCTCGAAATCCTCATTGTGGACGCGAGTACTAACACTTGACTTGGTGTCAAAAATTACAAAAAAATTAAACATTTTAATATAACACTGATTTGATGCTGCCAAAAGTTAATGTTTTTATCGAAAATTTCAAAAATATGAGCGGTTAAAAAGAATTTAAAACATTTTCTAATTTTAACAGTTATATTATGGAAAGTTATATTTTTAAATTTTTAACAAATAAAATTAAATCTTAAGAAAATGTGCTAAAAGAGAAACGAGTATATTAAAAACAAAATCTTTTTTAATTGATTTGTCGGAGGAAACAAAACTAAAATGATTGAGACAGATGTAGAGGAGTTATTAAATGAAGCGATTGTGTAATGAACTTTCTAGTAATTAACAAAAATTGCTGTTTTATTTGAATTTCCTAAAAACTATAGTTATGTTGATTTCGTAAAAATGTAAGACGAATTGCATGTAGTTTATAAATTTTAAACGTAAAACATTGTTAATAATTTTTTTTCAAAAATATAAGTTAAATCAAACGTTTGGGAACAATAATTTGCAAGACTTAAAATATTATTTAATATTTTTTAAACTACTCGATTTTATAGAATATGACTTTGCTTAGATTTGAAAGTAAAATATCGTGTTTTAAAATTATTATCAGCGTACAGGAGTACAGGAAAAAATATACCAATACAATTAATTAGTAAACATAATCGTCGTGGAATATTTCATTATAAAAAAATATTGATTTAATTTTCAGAAAAGATGAAATGCAGCGTTAAAAAAGAGAGATTGCTTACTTTTTATATTAAGAGTACATTTGAACAAAATTAATAAATAACCCCTTAACACACAGATTTTTTGGAAAAGCCGGAGAAAAAAAATCTATTTTTTTATGTAAAAAAAATAATATAATAAAAAAAAACACTTTAGAACATTGTCTTTTCTTTTGGTGGACAATTATGATAAGCTGCATTTTTGTTCCATGAAAAAACGCTATATTCGGAGATGCCAACTGCTCCAGACCAACGCCTCCTACAACTGAAAGCCTACACACGGTTTCTTTTAGGTAGTCCGATCAGACCAATCTGAAAGAAAACCAATTCACAAAAGAGCCATTTAATAGAAAATTTAGTAAAATTAAGAAAGTGGTAGCAAATATATGTCTTAAAATTTTTTTAATTTATGAATATAATTGGTTTATATTATTTACTTGTCTACCACCACAGATTCAATTCTCAAATATATATCATAAATTTCACTTGAAAATTAAAAATAGAATTTGGATTCATGAGCACAACTGGTTCACTTTTGAAACAGTCTGTTCAGACTACTTATAAAACACCGCGTGGAGGCTTTTTAATGAAAGAGGTGATGTCCGGACACGCCAAAATAATTATTAAAAAAAACGGTAAATAACTACGCAGAAAATTTTGAAGATATTTGACTAATTTTGCTGGCTTTTTAAAAGGTATAGCATGGTGTAAGTACTATAAAGTGGAGAATTATGTAAGCCAACGAATTATTTAGAAATGGTGGTTGATAAAAATCTACTAAATTAAATTTATTAAACCAAGAATTACAATTGATAAACTACCACTTTAAAATATATATTTGCTGTCCGGAGCAAGTTGGCATCTCTGTATATTTTATTCTTAAATAAATAAGTGTTATATTTTGCAATCCTATGTAAATGATAAATATCAATAAAACGATTTTTTTTTCTTAGCTTTCACATTGTTATGTTCAATTCTCGATTATGTTTGAGTGTGAAAAATTATAGCAGCATAAAATACAACGCAGCACGAATTATCTCGAGTATGCACAGTTTGGCCTGTTTAGCTCGCTCGAATTAACTCGAGAGCACAAGTTAAAGAGTTAACCATATTAGAAATGCATGAAGAAAAAATTTAATTGACAAAATACTTTATACATTGCAGTTGTAAACTTTAAAAAAAAAAATGAAGGAAAAAAAAAAAAAACACTTAAGAAATATATTTCATGTACAGATATTTTGACTGGTACTTGTTTTTATTCAGCATCGTCATTTTCTTTTAGCTTGTTCTTAGTTACAACATTTTCAGAGATGCCAACTTGCTACGCTTTGTAAAATAGTATTTTCTAGTGGTAGAGAAATTCAAGTTACTTTTAGTTTAGTATTTTTCCTTTTAAGTAATTTTTTCTCCACTAAATATCAAAAATGATAAATATCATATAAAATGCAACGTTAAGCATCAATCTACTTGTTTCCTTAGTAGAAAGTGGGCGTAATTATCCTTCTCTAACGAATTTTACAGAATAATTTGCTACCACTTTATTAAATCTATTCCAGAAAGCGGAGCAGTTGGCATCCCTGCATTTTTGTAACTGCAAATCACTAAAGACGCATATTTTACGAGTCATCCATAAGAAGGCGGTCTTCAATTTGAAAGAAAACATTCCCCAATCCCAATCCCAAACATTCCCAAATATGATCCCATCCATATTCGGCTTTATCTCGCTATTCCGGCGCACACGCTTAAAATTTTTATGCGCAGTCGATCTTGAACTGATAAGAGGGAAGTTAACACGTTCACGCCGGCGTGACCCACCGGTGGCCCACGCTAGATTGTCTCATCGGGCGGCGCACCGGAGTAAAAACTGGTAACAAATAAATTTCATTCTTTAGTTTTTTTCTGGGAATAATAAAAATCCATATTTACCAATTGTTTTTAACGGATACAATTTTTTTATTTAATTGCTTCTTCACCGTGATAAATTTTTTTTACAGCGAATTGTTATTGTTGAGAATAGATTTACTCCTCCCGAATATTATCTAACATTGAAATAGTTCTTCTACTAGTATTTTCTCTTTCCCGTCCCTCTTTCAGGCCTGAACACCCGGCTTGAACGTGTTAATCTGCTCTCTCTCTCTTGCCCGGGTTTCGAACCCAGAACCTTTCTGATGCACGGACAGTTCCCTACCATCACGTCCAACATCAGAAAGCCAACACACGGTCTTTTATAAAGTAGTCCTCGCAGACTATTTAAAAAGTGAACCAGTTGTACGCATGAATCCAAAACCTTTCATAAAAGTAATTGAGAGAAATTTATCATATATATTTGAGAATTGAATCTGTAGTGGTTGACAAGTGAATGAGGGAAACCAATAATATTAATAAATAAAACAAATTTTTAGTCACATATTTGCTACCACTTTCTTATTTTAACTAGATTTTGTATTAAATGACTCGTTCGGAAAGTGGTTATCCGTCATAGTAGTTTGATCGGACTACCTATAAAAAAAACCGTGTGGAGGCTATCAGTTATAGGAGGCGCTGAATACATCTATATTGAGCGAAAATCTTGCTTTGCTTGCGTTCACTCGAACTTGAATGGTATTTATTTAAGCAATACTTGAGTGGTTTTCGCTCAAACTTGAGTGATATATTTATAATTTAATTGTGTGCGAGCTATAATCTGGAATTTCTATCATTTTATTTTAAAAAGCAAACGATAATAAATCTAAATGAAATTGCTTTGTTCTGCGATATAAATAGATAATGTCTTCGATTTTATTTTACGTTTAATTTTTTTCTGGAGAATATGTTACTTAGCATTTTGAATTAAGAAGAATTAAAACAAAATTTAGTTAACAGTGGTATTTCTGAAGAAGACGTTGTTTTACTTCTTAGTAAGTAAATATACTTTGTTGCTCTTATTTCTAAAATACTTTTTTTAAAATACTTTTATTTGGAATGTGTTATATACACTTTCTATTTAAATTAGCTGCTTTTCATCGTTTTTAAATAAAATATTATTAATTTATTTAATTATCAAAAAAAATTTATTAAAATTTTAAGTGTTAAATATGGATGATTATGGAATATTAAAAAAATCTGATTCCATCCTAGAATCTTTATCAAAGCATGTGGTGATATATTATATCTAAAAAGAGTTTTCAGATCAAGTTTTAACATTTTATTTTAATATAATAAATTTATATCCATGTTTCAGTTTTTTTGATGTGACATTTTGGTGCAAAACATTTATGGATAATTAATTTCATATCATTCTATACTTCTTTAATAAAATATATTTACGAAATAGTTTATTGTTCATACAGTCTATAATTGCTGTTATTTAAATTGCTTCTTTTCAATAAAATTGACAGCATTTAATTTATTAAAGTTCACATTTGTAAGATTCATTTATTGTAATCTGTATATTCAGATGCTCTATTCATTTTATTAAATATATGTCATTAAAAAAGGTGGCAAATATTATATTTAAAAAAATTAAATAATATTTTGTCTTTTTCTGTTTTTATCCTTTTTTAAGCTTTTATTTAATAAGAATTCAGAATTAATACTCTTTTCGTATTTCATAAAGTATATATCACATCATACAAAATATTTTTATTTTGTTGCTAGCATAAAATTTCCTACCACTTTTCTTCAAGTTCAATTTTCGAGGCAAAATTGAAAATGCGGAATAATTAAAAGTACAATGCTAATTAAAGTATTTTAAACTACAAATAAATTAGAATTTCACAATAGTTACAGATTAATAGTAAAGACAAGGGGAGCAGTATTAAAAATAATATTTATTACTAGATAGAATTCAATTTGAATTTATATATATATATATATATATATATATATGGCAAAATAAATAAATACAAAAAAACACGAAGAAAATTAAGAAAAACAATAAGTTTCATTGATTGCGCATAAACTGCAAGTAAATAGAACTCATTAACTAAGTTCAAAAAGAAGATAAAACAAAGGAAAATTACAGACAAATGAAAAAAGGGGAAAAAAGAAAATTACTTAAAAAAAAGAAAAAAAAAGGATTGAATTCTTTTTAAAAAAATCCAGAAAAAAAACATATATAATCTTTTCATCAGCCCACACGATTATATCTGCAAAAAGAGGCGATTCATGCTTCTTTCTCTTTTCCATTTTATATTTTTTTCTTAAATAAATATTTATTTTCTAAAGTTATTTATAGTCAACTTCTTTAAATTATCCAGTATAATATTATCTTGCGCACATCCATTTTCGGGCCCATCCTTAGTAACTAGCAAATCAAACGCACTTCAATAATGCAGCAAGAACGCATTTTAAAATAAAACTCCTCTAGTTACGCTATCTCAATTTGTTTTCATATTTTGCAATCTGGCAATCTTGTTACGAAAATATTTTTAATCATTCTTGAAAAATTTCCCGTTCATGTAAGTTCATTTAATTTAGCTACTAGCTTTATAGATTATGTTTTATGTTCTATTCTTTCTTTTTTCTGTATACTTTAATTTCTGTTTTTACGTGTTATTTTGATTTATTGTGTTCTATTTTATTTGTTGTAATTTTTGTAAAATTTTTTGAGTGCTCCTCACACTATTGTATTGATATATTTTGCTTTGGCTCTATTTTGCTTTGGCTATATTAATACAATATTAGAAAGAACTATTTTTTGCAGATATAATCGCCTTGACTGATGAAAAGATTTTTTTTTCTCGATTTTTTTAAAAAGAATTCTATCCTTTTTTTTTAAAAAATAATTTTCTTTTTTCCCCTTTTTTCATTTGTCTGTAATTTTCCTTTGTTTTATCTTCTTTTCGAACTTATATATATATACGTACATATATATAAAAAATCATTTATTATAAACAATTTTGTTCTTATATTCCAGTTCTCACATAGTAATCAGATTCAGAACAAGTTTCCATCAGAATTCAGTATGTCGTGTAAGCATATTTAATAGACTTTCCTATTAATTATATAAAAGTAAAGAAGCAAAACTGTAAATGTGTCACTTCTCTAGGTTTTTAATAGTACATTTATTTTTACTATTATCTCTATGACTCTAATATTTGACTCTATACATAGAACTGAGATATTCCGTGACTGAAGGATTATCACTACGGTTAAATCATATGCTACATATGATAGAGAACAAAGACTTCTTTTTTAAATTTAATTCGATAACTAAAAAAAGGTTTTAAATTCAAGGCAAATCAAGAAAAAAACCTGAATGTTGATAAAATTAATAATTACTAATATTTTGCACAGTTTTAAACAATTTCGCTTTCAAATTTTAAAACAAAAATTTTTAAAAATAATTTGTTTTAAAACAAATATTTTTTTTAAATTTTATTGAATATTTTTAAAGTTGTAGCTAAGAAAAAGTAAGAAATTTTTTTTTACCGAGAGAAGTTTTTTTGAAATGTGTGTATTTCAATAGCAGATTTTAATCTTTTTTCTTCTCTCAGTGAAGGGGGGGGGGAGTGGAAGCTTAGTGAGTTGAATCATCGCCTCCTATAACTGAAAGCCTCCACACGGATTTTTATAGTTAGTCCGATCAGACCACTGTGAAGGATATCCACTAGTCCTAGTCCTAGTCCTGTCGGTTTGTCGGGGTTCCTGAGGCCGGAACGGCCCTTTACCCTTTCATCTTGGGATGCGGATCCTTGAGGTGTTTCTTTGTGGTCCTTGAAATCTAAAAATGAAAGTAGAGAATAAGTAATGAGCACATTGCTCGAGTGGAACATGTAATGGATACATGCAATGACAATAAATAAATACATAAGAATTATAAGAAGTTATATAAATTTGAACTTCAGTATGAAGTTTGTCAAAAATTGTACGCCCCTGGTACAATTATTCCACACATCTCATCCATTTCATTCTCACAAATCTTTCGAAATCACTCTTTCTAAATAATAATTAAACTTCAGTATGAAGTTTGTCAAAGATTGTACGCCCCTGGAACAATTCTTTTCACACATCTCATCCATTTCATTCTCACAGATCTTTCGAAATCATTCTTTCTAAATAAATTTGGAACTTCAGTATGAAGTTTGTCCAATATTGTACGCCCCTGGTACAATTATTTTCACACATCTCATCCTTACAAATCAAACAAATTCATTCTTTCTGATTCATTTTCCCCTAATATAAAATCAAATTGATTTTGTCAACGCTTCTAAGCATTTCTAGTCAGAAATTGTCATATTCATGTAGTGCCATTTACAGAGATGCCAACTTGCTCCGGACAGCAAATATATATTTTAAAGTGGTAGTTTATTAATTGTGATTTTTGTTTTAATAAATTCAATTTAGTAGATTTTTATCCACCACTATTTCTAAATTATTCGTAGGCTTATATAATTCACCACATTATAGTACTTATGTCTTGCTATACCTTTTAAAAAGCAAGAAAAAGTAATCAAATATTTGCAAAATTTACTTTGTAGTGATTTACCGTTTTTTTAATTATTTCGAAGTGTCCGGAGCAGTTGACATCTCTGCATTTATGGTTTATTATAGCCATATCATTTATAAGTGCCAAGAGAGATTTCTTAACTTTTAGTGAGAAGTTTGTCATGATATTGCACTTTGCAGTGCGCTCTTTATTCAATCTATATAATAATATAATACAGCCCCTTTTCAAAGCTTAGTCAGTTCATAAATACAAATCTAATTGATTTTGTCAACGCTTGAGTAATATTTACAATATTTATATGTCATGTCCGAGTTAAATTGCCATATCCAATATTTTTATTTTTGCCATTAATGATGCCATTGAGTTTGTCTCACATGGTCAGTGTTACATCACTTGTAAAAAAGTGAGCAACTGGCCTCAGGGAGGCGTCCTCAGCTAAATTTTCGAACTCAAAAATAGAGTCGAAATTTGCTGCTGTGCAGTCTAACGCCTTTTTAAAAAAGTTTCGATTTTGTTTGTTAAAGTAATGATCGAAACTGTCCAACTCTAGGTCTGAGTGTATGTCTACATTTCTTTGATACCACTCTGCGCCAGTTAGTTTTCTAAGGATCTTGTTCTGCGTTGCTGTGAGTTTCCCAAGCTCACGCTCTGATACGTTACACCATGCTAGCGAGGCATAGGTCATGATCGGTCTAATCATGGAGGTGTACAGTAACCTCTTTAACTTCAAGCTCAATTTTTCACTATACATAATGGATTGCAGTTTTAAAATTGTAGCATTGGCTTTATTTTTGACATTTTTCACATGATCCGACCACGTTAGTCTGTTGTTAATGACTAGACCTTTCTTTACCCTTGGTATCACTTGGTTAAAAAGTACTAGGTTATTATGCTCTCTAATTGATTTCCTGTTCTTCTGAATAATCAATAGTTGGGACTTTTGAGCATTTACTTCGAATTTCCAATCTAAACACCATTCTTCGTAATCATAGATCTTTTCTTGCAGTTTCTCTATAGCCATGTTCGGGTTACTGGATTTTACTATGACTCCTGTGTCATCTGCATAGAATGCCGTTAGACTATTCCAATCGCCCCGATCGATTGGGAAATCGTGTGTAAAAAGGATAAACAAGATCGGTCCGAGTATGCTACCTTGCGGTACGCCTGCTCTAATACTCCTCACCGTGGAGCATGCATTCTTCATTCTAATTTGAAAATTTCGTTCTGCCAAATAACTGCTAATAAATTTTATTAGGCCTTTAGGGAATTCAAGCTCAATCAATTTATAAATGATTCCTTTATGCCACACTCTATCGAATGCTTTACTTATATCTAGCATCAACAAAGCCGAAGTCTGTTTTAGGTGCAATCCTCTGCCAACATAGTCAACTATGCGTAATAATTGTTTAGTTGTATCGAGTTTCGCCCTGAACCCGTACTGCTCATCTGGTAGACAACTTAAGTATGGTTTGAGCCTTGTATATACTATTCTTTCCAGTATCTTCCCAAGAGTGCAAAGCAAACTTATAGGTCGATAGCTAGTTGGAGATAGTAAGTCTTTGTTTGGTATAGGAAAAAGAATAATATTTGCAGTCTTCCACTATGCCGGAAAATAGTTTAGCGATAAACATGCGTTAAATATCTTTGTTAGATATTCTACATACTGGTCTGGTAGGGCTTTGACAATTTGTTATTAACATTATCTAAGCCAGGGGCTTTTTTATTATCTAGCTTTACTATTAACGCTTTTACTTCTTGAAAGTCAGTACTATCTATCAGCTGTGGTTCTCTGTTTTCGTTTAAAAAACTATCAACGCTTTCATTCACTATCCTATCATTATGAGGATTGAAGTTTTGATTTAAAGAGAACTGTTCTTCCATACAATCAGCAAATACCTCAGCTTTCTCTCTTTCGGTGCATACAAAGCCATTGCCAGTTCTTAGAGGCTTATTTTTCTGTGGGTCAGTGCGCAGTACCTTTGCCAATTTCCATATACTATTATCTTTCACACATAAACTTTCGACTTTTTCAATCCACTGCCTCGTTTTAAAGTTTTTGCACATTTTCTTTATCTGCTTATTAAGGTCCGTATATTCCTCTTTAAATTGAGGATCAGATGTGGTTTGGATATCCACTTTCCGAACGAGTCATCTAATACAAAATCTAGTTGAAATAAGAAAGTGGTAGCAAATATATGACTAAAAATTTGTTTTATTTAAGAATATTATTGGTTTGCCTTATTCACTTGTCAACCACTACAGATTCAATTTTCAAATATATATGATAAATTTCTCTCAATCACTTTTATAAAAGGTTTTGGGTTCATGCGCACAACTGGATCACTTTTTAAACTGTCTGCGCGGACTACTTATCAAAGACCGTCTGGAGGCTTTTTGATGTAGGAGCTGATGGCCGTACCCGATCTAAAGTAGTCACTATTTTGTTTGCAAAATCTGTTCAGTACAGAGATGCCAACCTGCTCCGCTTTGTAATGTAATATTTTCTAGTGGAAGCGAAAATTAAGTTACTTTTAGTTTAGTATTTTTCATTTTAAGTAATTTCTTCACCACTAATATAAAAAATTATAAGTATGACATTAGATGCAACGTTAAAGCATAAATCTACTGGTTACTGTATTAAAAAGTAGGCGTAGCTATCCTTCTTTAACGAATCTTACTATATAATTTGCTACCACTTTATTAAAACTATTCCAGAAAGCGGAGTGGTTGGCATTTGTCAGTATCTTCCTGGGGTGAAAGCGAGACGGAAAAGAGGAAAGGCTGGTAGTAAAACCTTTTCAGTTATAGCTAGTTTGGAGGAGGAGTTTACTTATTCTTTTTAAAACTATCCAATAATATCTACTTTAACTTGGAAAAGAAGCAGTTATATATATATGCTAAAATTATAAAAGAAATCTTGATAGTTACAGATATTTTATTTTTCTCGAAAAAAATTCTGGAATGAAATGTCTTGCGTACCAGTTTTTTCTCTTTTCCGTCTTGCTATATAAGCGCTTTGAGCCATGGTATCTTCTTCTTCTTTATTTAAATAAACTGGGCACCTGGGACGCGAGCCGGCCCCTATCCCATTCATCATTAAATTACGTACAGTAAGATAAATAAATTGATTTGGCAAACATTGTGGTAGCCATAATAAAATCAAACCGTTTGCTTGTGAAATAATAAAACAATGAAATTTTCAATATGGCAAATTGGCATTTTTACATAACATTAAAAATATTGATTGTAGACTTAAATTAAAAATAAGATAAAACATGATTTGATAAGTACAATAATTGGTTTTTGAGAAATGAAAGACATAATTGATGAATATAGATAAATCATGCCTTGATACATGATAAAATAACATATTTGGAGAAAATGCAGTAAATATATCTTATCAGAGAAATATTGCTCATTAAATACAATAGAATTTGCAAAAGGATTTAACGTGCATAAGTTGATAAATACATATGCATAAATTGGTTATATTATCAGAAAAATTTTTTTAATTTAATTTAACATAAGTAAAAGTCTGCTGAGAAAAGTTCAGTGAATTTAACGTCTTGAAAATAAAAATAGAACTCACTAGGATTGAGAAGTTTCCCCGATGATTCCCCGCAGAAGGCGGAGCACTTCTTCATTTTTGAGCAATTCCTGTAATTCTTTGATTAATGACACTAATCGGTGAGCAAGTTTAGGCGTCGAATTTGATGTTGCTCGAGGGCTCCTTCTGCTGGGTCGAGTCTCGCACCCAGTATAGTTGGCTGTGTGGTTTTTGTAACAATTACAGCATTTTGGAGGTGTTGTTGTGTCTTTGTTGCATTCATGAGACCTGTGGCATTGCAGTGGCTTTGCGTATGTCCATAATTTTGACAGTTGTAACATTGTATTGGTCTTCGACCTCCGCGAAATCGCTCGATTTTGATCGGGATCTGCTGTATGTTGGTGACTTCGAAAACTCTTTGGTGATTCGCCGTTGATGTAGGATTATGAGAAAAAGCGGGAGGAGCCGATAGGCCCCTCCCATTCTCTTCTTAAACTGCACTATTTTAAAGATTTCAATATTGTTTTTCTGCAATTCTGTATTGATGGCATCTGCATTAAAGTCCACTGGCAGGCCCCGGACCAAAACCTTAATAAATATGGCTTGCGATGTTATTTCAGGTTTGCTGGGCGGATCCCGTACTTTGTCGGTATCCTACTTAGGTTTTGTTGTCGGCAAGATAGTGGCGTCATCTGTTGAGTTATGTTGGCTAGAAGAAGGAAAGCTGTTTGTAGACATGAGTGTAGACATCTGTCAGTATCGCAGAGATGCCAACTTGCTCAGAGATGCCAACTTGCTCAACAGAGATGCCAGAGATGCCGCTTTGCAAAATAGTATTTTCTGGCGGTAACAAAATTTAAGTTATTTTTAGTTCATTATTTTTAATTTTAATTATTTTTTCCACCACTAAATATCAAAAATTATAGGAATCATATAACATGCAACCTAAAAGCATTAATTATTTGGTTACTGTTTCTTAAAGTAGGCGTAACTATGCTTATTTTACAAGTTATACTGTTTAATTCACTATCACTTTATTAAAACTTTTCCAGAGAGCGGAGCAGTTGGCATCCCTGGACTATCGGAGCTGAAAGTACCGATATATCAAGACAGCAAAGAGTAAAAACTGGTAACAAATAAATTTCAGTTTTAGCTTTCTTTAAGGAATAATAAATATCTGTAACTACCAGATTTTTTTAACGGATACAATTTATGTATTGAATTACTCCTTTCCCAAAAGCAAATTAATAGCAGTGTATTGTTTGTATGTTTAGAATAAATTTACTCCCCCCGAAAAATATTTATTATTGGAGGAGTTCTAATGCCAGTTTTTTCTTTTTCGTCTCGGAACAAGAAAATATTATAAAGAACAGGATGTCACATTCAACTATTATTGTTAAAAATGGTAGAAACTTCATTTTCATATAATTGCTATCTCTTTAATTATTCAACCGAGACTTCCACTAGGTTTCAAATTATTTATATTTAAAACAAAAACATTCTTTGCATTTATTTTCAATAGTAAACTGCAAAAAATATTGCTAAAAAAAGTTGCTAAAACAATTTTTTTTAATAAAATTTTGTAGTTTATTATAAATTAAGACCAATATATACATTTAGTTTCTGTTAAATAATTGATAGCATATTTTTACAATACTACTGAATATCACTTGAAAATACAATTAAAAACGTGTGTTTAAGTTTCTATTACTCTTCATTTTATTCCGCTTGAAAAAGAATAAATTAAAGACCAATTAAAAAGCTTCTACAGTTGAAAGCTTCAAAATTTAAAATAAAATTTTACACGGACTCAAACAAAATGAGTAGTTCGAATAAAGCCAAAGATTAAATTCCTAATAGAAAGCAATAAGGTTTAAATAATGAAAATTTTCAGTAAAATAATACACTACAAATCTCATATTCTTGAGAGAAAATTATGCAAATTGTCGTTGAGCTCATTTTAAGAAGATGAGAAGAAACTCATGAATAATTTTGCTTGATCTACCATTAGGATTACTTTAAAAGTCGGATACTGGTGTCTTTTTAGATACATTAAAGAGTGATAATTAAGAAGTTACATGTGTAGAATTTTAATTATTATTCATATTTCCGTGTTTCTTACATATTAAAGATAAGAGACTTTTTCATTTGCATCCAAAGGAAAAATACGGTTTTTTTTCCTCCTAAGCTTTCCAGCTTATTAGTTTCATTTGATACGGTCAAGGTATAAAATATTATAATTAAATTTATAAATTCCTCATTGTTACCTCACTACAGAATATGATTTAATATAAATTATTAAGTTTCCAATTTTTTTTTCTGACTCGAAACATTTTACAACAAAACGACATTCAAAAAAAATTAAATTTTTTCAGGGACGCTTTCTTTTTTTATATTTTTTGTTAAGGATTATGTTTTGAATATTCCAACCAATAAAATTTGAAGCATTTTCACAATGCAATAATAAGTATTTACATAGTAATAGGCATGTAAAAATATAGTGGTATAAGTCGCTACATTATTGTAAATACTTCCCAAAATAAACTTAAATTTTTCCAAGCCTCTACTAGCTAAATGTGGATAGATTCAGTTAGTCTTAAATTGTAACTATTAAAACATAATTGGAATATTCTAGAGGCATTGATTAGTTAAAGACGCATCACTAAAATTATAACACTATAACAATCTTTTCCCAACTTGGATCATTACTTTTAGCGTTCAAATTTGAAAATTTAAGGTATGACTTACATCATTTTGACTTTAATCAGTAAAACCCGAAGAGACATAAAATAAATTTTATTCAGCTATTAAATGATTAATTTTTCATTTAAAAAAGGGAATTAATTTATTTTTTACCATTATTTTTTCAACGTTTTTGTTTATAATATACATTTATTTGAAATTGAGTTTAAAGTTGATGATACGAATTAACTATATCACTATGTTAATATAAATGCATTAAAAATCTACAAATTAAAAAAATAATAATAACAAAGATACAGAATTATTAATTTTAGAGATGAAAGAGCAAATCAAAAAGTAAACCAATCATTTATTAATACCAAAAAATAGTATGAAAATAACTTAATTTTAAAAGAACTTAAATACTTTAAATAAATGTAAAGTATACTAATTTATTTTGGACATTAATTAAAACTGTTAAATGAATATGACTGAAAAACGGTCGGACTATATGAGAATTAATGAAAAACACTTAATGTTCTTCAAAATTTAAATTTACGAATAAAACAGTATTTGAATCATACATTAAAATAAAAGGATAGTACAAAAATAAGCGTATAACTTTAAATAAAAATAAAGAATATAAATTTACTATGAACTTTAATGAAAACACGGTTAAATAAATATTATTGAAATGTTGAAAAATGATTAGAAACTGAAAATTGATGAAAAACAACTTGATGTTCTTCAGAATTTAAATTAATAAATGAATATGTCATTATATGAAAATTAAAAGCAATTTTGTCGCATATTTAATGTTATTTCATTAGAATTTAACTTTAATCGTAAATATAAGAACTTAAAAGCTATTAGTAAATCTTCCTTAAAGGTAAATGAAAACGAATTACATTAAAAAAATTAATAATAATGCTTCTTATATATAATAATGCAAGCATACTAAAAATTTTAATTTTGTTGCAAAATAATTAATATTATTTCAACTATATATCAATAAATGTTCTTCAGAATTAAAATTAATAAATAAATATGACATTACCTGAAAATTTCAAATTTAAAGCTAGTTTGCCACATATTAAATGTTATTACTAGAGCCCGGATTTTGATGACCTAAAAAATCTCAACTAATGCTCTTAAAAAGTGCAAAAAATGACCTTAAAAAGTGCAAAAAATTCACTTAAAAATGCGAAAATTGCGCTAAAAATGCCTTATGACATGACTTAAATAAAGTAAAAATATTGAACTAAAACAATGTTTTACTCTTTAAAATTATTATGAGTCATTTCAAAAAATATAAAGCAATGCAATACTTATTCTACGTTCATTAAAGTTTGAAAAATATGTTTTATATCCTAAAATAACAACAACAACAACAAAAAAGGAAAATGTATTGACTCCGAAACATTTTCATTTTGTATAGAAACTTTAATGAATATAACAACTTTCATCTCATAATATTACTAAATATCAGAATTACATTGGATTATCAAATGATTTTTGATATTTTGAAATGTAAACGAGCGTCTCTTGTCTGAAAGTAAATTTTTATACATGGAGAAGCTTCTCGCAACGTCTACTGATGTTATTGGTGCTAACTTGAAAAGACGGTCTCACGGACAATTCTTCAATTTGAAAAGATGTTGCTTCACTTGTTAATATCCTAGAGATTTTCTATATTGTTTGGAAGCCAGTGTTCCTCTCCAAAACTTTGTTCAATTTAGATGCTACTCTCTATGCTATCTTTCCCCTTGCTTTTTGCAACACTTGACTCACTACGTCAATATAATTTATTGCACCGCAAAGTTCCAATTCTTGTTTCTCCAAACTTGTAATTGTCGAGGACACAATGGCAAAGTTAGACTTGATAAATGATAAGTTTCCTTCATATTTTATCAGAGGCCAACATGTTTCGAGCTATCTTAATTGATGCAGCATCTTCTGAATCAAGACAAATTATAAGACAAATCTTGCATTTCATGTAGTAAAAATGCTCCAAAAAATAATAAAAATTGGAAAAAATTAACAATAAATGCAAAATACGCCCCAAAATTTAAAAAAATGCTCTAAAGAACAAAAAATGTCCAAAAATGCAAAAAATGCAAAAAAAATGCAAATGTCATAAAAATCCGGGCCTTAGTTATTACAATTCAATTTTAAAAATTATTTCAACTATATATCAATGAATTTTTAATGATATTTTTAAATGTAAAAAAAAAAATAAATAAAAAATAGCACATTTATTTAGAACCAAGGGAATGGAATGGATATTTAATGGATAATTTAACTTTTTTGATAGCAAAAAATATTAATATATTAATAAATAAATAGTTATTTCAAAAAAAGTCAACAGTATGCCAATTAAGAGATTCTAAAAAAACATATTACCAAGAATTAAATTTGAAACTTCATCATCATCATATTTTTTTCTATTCCCAGTAGAAAATAAGACTCTGAATATGAAACTTCATGCATTTACATAATTGCTAATTTTCCCCAGTGTTGTTGGGTTTTTATCGCTTAAATATTTATGTTAGGTTCCCATGAGTACTAAAATATTTTAACTCGTATATTAGAAAGATCTTTATCCTGTAATCTTTTAAACTTATAAACAATAAATCTCTTGAACTCTTCAAAATACATTTGTTCTTTTTACAAAAAGTTAAAACTGGTAACCCAGCTATATATATTTTTTTAATTATTTTCGTAAAACAGTGTGATTCATGCAGTGTGAAACAAGAACATTCATTCAAATATAAATACTTATATGGATAAAATAAAAAATTATACTTTAATCTAAATTTTTAAATTGATAATTTATTTTTTTAAATCAAAGCCATCAGCTTAAGCCAATGACTCCAATTACTACAGATGTTTTAGAAAAAAAATTTTTCGAATATTATAATTAGAATAAAAGAATAGATTAATTAGAATTAGGAATTAATTTAATTCCACCACTAAGCACAAGTAATTTTAACAGATGAATAGAAGCAGATATGCCAATTTGCTCGACTTCGTAAAAAAACATTTTATAGTGGTAGCGAAATATTATATATAGGTAATTACTCTATGATTACCTAACTTTTCTATAATTACCTAAAATTACCTAATTATTCTATAATTACCTATATAAGTTATATTTAGTTAATTATTCTGTATTCTGCAAGCTTTACAGTTTAAATCGCTACGAATTAACTAAAACGTTTGCAGAATAATGGAGCAGTTGCAACGCCTCCTATAACTGAAAGCCTCCACACGGTTTTTTTTATTGGTAGTCCGATCAGGCCACTGTGAAGGATATCCACTTTCCGAACGAGTCATTAATACAAAATCTAGTTAAAATAAGAAAGTGGTAACAAATGTATGACTAAATAATTGCTTTATTTATGAATATTATTGGTTTGCCTCATTCACTTGTCAACCGCTACAGATTCATTTCTCAAATATATGTGACAAATTTCTCCCAAGTACTTTTATAAAAGGTTTTGGGTTCATACGCACAACTGACTCACTTTTTAAATAGTCTGCGCGGACTACTTATAAAAGACCGTGTGGAGGCTTTCTGATATAGGAGGTGATGGCAGTTGTCATCCCTGTAAGGTATTGAATGAGCAACACTTTCATTCTAAATTTGCTATTTTAGAAAGGGTTAAAGGAATTTATACTGTCTGCATAAAAAAAAAGTTAAAATTGGTCCTATATACAACATTTCTTTTTACGGTATTAGAAGAGATTTCAAATTGGTTCAAATTCAACAAAATATCAAAATATTAAGAAAAGAAAAAACACATTGGAGACCTGCAAACTAAAATTTGCAGATATTTGTTACATTTTGAACAATTTTAGAAAGCCTATAAGTAGTCTGCGCAGCTTATTTGAAAAGTGAATCAGTTGTGCGCAAGAAGCCAAATTCCATTTTAAAAGTACTTGAGAGAAACATATCATATATATTTGAGAATTGAATCTGTAGTGATTGACAAGTAAATAAGACAAACCAACGATATTCATAAATGAAACAAATTTTTAGACATATATTTGCCACCATTTTCCAATTTTTAATAGATTTTCAATTATTTGGCTCTTGCGTAAACTGGTTTACCTTCATAGTGGACTACCTATAAAAACCGTGTGGAGCCTTAATTGCATTAAAGTAAAATATTACAATCCTGCCAACTTTCCACGCTTTTTGGAAAAATTTCTTCTAGTGGTAGCTAAGTTTATGCTTTAATGTATTATTCTTTTTTATAAATTTGTTTGTTTTATTTTGAAGTTATTTTTTACACCACTACTTGTAAATGATTTGAAATCCCGTACTACCGCTCCATTATATATTTTGCAAAAAACACAGTAGTTATCAGCTCTGGTAAAACATAACTTTAGAGTTATTTAGAAGTAGTGGTGAGTAAAAAAACCTAAAAATCGAATTTACAAAGACAAGAATTAAACAATACCACTCAAAAATATTTATCCGCAATCCGGAGCAAACTGAAGCCTCTCTCTTAATATGTATTCGGCAAAGAAACTAAAATAGAGCTTTGGATATAGACTTAGTGCATCGAAATGCATAGTTGCATAGAAACTAACAAGCTTATAATAATTACTTTTATTCATTTAATAGAAACATTCTTGGTAAAAATACGTTCAAAATTATTCGCTTCTATTTTTAACTTCGTTGAAAAATTCTTTTAAAATAAGAACATCTAAAGTTTTGAAAAAAATAATAAAAAACCAGCCTGGGATAATAAGAGGAAACACGTCTTATTCATCAAAGGAAAGCACAAAATAAATACACACAGCAAACAAAAATTTAATTCTGAAAAAAAAAGAGTAAATATTTTTAAGCTCAAACGGAATTCAATAAAATTCAAAAACTCAGTAAAACATTTTCTTCAATAAATAATGTTTTTTTAAGCTTTATTTATTTTTTTTTTTTTTGACGTGATTGGCATAAAAATATGAAATTTTTCATTATCCCTTTGTTTTAATTAGGTTTTAAACAGGTGTAAATTTTGTTTCAATATAAACCAATCTACAATGTTAAAAAAATTAAATTTAAACAATAAAAAAGTACATAAATTGCTTTATAAATTTCTAAAATATCCATATTATGTTTCAACAAAAAGAATACTGTGAAATATTGGTTAAGCAATAACTTATTAAGAGCTAATGTATTTTAAATAAGCATGGACTGATCCTTTTTTGCATGACAATAATGGATAAGATATTACTGATTTTAATATTTATCATTTTATCGGAAATTTCTAAGATGTATGAGTGAGCAGTTGGAAAAAAGAACTGATCTCGCTTAAAACTGTTGAAAATTTTATCACATTTTCAGTCTATAAATGGCTATAGAAATATTTCAAGGGACTGTCCGAAAATATGTATAAGAATTAATTGTAACCATAACGGAATATGCTTATTTTGACGAAAAAAAGCCCTTTTCCGAAGAAAAATACCTTCTTTTTTTTTTTTAACAAATTCGTCTTTATCCTTACAAAAATAAGAAAACATGATTCAAACCAACGCCTCCTATAACTGAAAGCCTCCACACGGTTTTTTATAGGCAGTCCGATCAGACCACTGTGACGGATATCCTCTTCCGAACGAGTCATTTAATACAAAATCTAGTTAAAATAAGAAAGTGGTATCAAATATATGACTAAAAATTAGTTTTATTTATGAATATTATTAGTCTGCCTCATTCACTTGTCAACCACTACAGATTCAATTTTCAAATATATATGATAAATTTCTCTCAATTTCTTTTATAAAAGGTTTTGGGTTCATGCGCAATACTGGCTCACTTTTTAAATAGTCTGCGCGGACTACTTATAAAAGATCGTGTGGAGGCTTTCTGATGTAGGAGGTGATGTTCATACACACTCAGAAAAAAAAGCGTAGTAATATTAATATAATTTTTTTTAAAATCATAATGTTTGTAGCTACAAGAATATAGTATATATATATATATATATATATGTATATAGATGAAAAGGTGGTGGACATGAAGTTTTAATTCGATAGTGGAAGCTAATATTAAACCACCACTACCACTCAAAAAAACTAGCATCAGTCACAAATAGTTGTTTTAGTCTCTGGCCAAAGCACTAATTCCCTAGCACTTTTTTTTTTAATAAAAAAGTATATTTTACACGTTAAAAGTATATCTAACAAGTTTATTTTAAGAGTATATTGCATGCATAATGTAGCACTAGACCATTACCTCCTACATCAAAAAGCCTCCACACGGTCTTTTGTAAGTAGTCCGCGCAGACTATTTAAAAAGCGAACCAGTTGTGCGCATGAACCCTAAAGTTTTTATGAAAGTAATTGAGAGAAATTTATCATATATATTTGAGAATTGAATCTATAGTGGTTGACAAGTGAATAAGGCAAACCAATAATATTCATAAATAAAACAAATTTTTAGTCATATATTTGCTACCACTTCCTTATTTTAACTAGATTTTGTATTAAATGACCCGTTCGGAAAGTGGATATCCATCACAGTGGTCTGATCGGACTACCTATAAAAAACCGTGTGGAGGCTTTCAGTTAGAGGAGGCATTGGCTAGACCCACAGCAGCGGGAATTGAGTTTAGTTTCATACTTAAGTATTCAGGGTTGCTTATTACAAAAGATATAAAATGATAGGGAATCAATTTGCAGAATTTTGGTAAATTTTTAAAATGCTTTTAAAGCTTTATAAGGAGATAGATGTGATAAAGGGGCTTAAAATTTACTAGTTGTCTTTGTAGACTGAATCAATTTAACCCGTTTGAGGGGACCACAGACTAGAAAAAAAATTGAAAAGTGGTGACAACCATTTTATGTTTATGTTGGTTGTGTTGATATGTTCTGTTTCAATTTCCTTTAGATTAGCAAATCAGTTGAGTTGGTCATTCATACATGTAGGGGCTTGACAAAAATATGGAACCATTTCTATACTAACTCTGTATAAATAATCTTCCTTCCAGCTGCAAAGTTCTGGAACATTTTGCAAGGCAGAATTGTTTTATATTTTGAAATATTACGCTGGAGCCTTTTGGAAATGGGGTTTACCAGAATGAGCTCAAGAAATAAGAAAATCCTTTCTTTTCCAACACCACTATAATTGAACCACGAACACCCTTCAAGGTTAGCCTGATATTAAGGGGACTCTAACCCATCAACCGTCCAAAACGAGAATATTTTTACGTCATCACTATCGTAGGTACAAGCAACGCCTCCTACAACTCCACCCGGTCTCCACCCGGTTTTTTATAGGTTGACCAATCAGACCACTATGAAGGCAAACCAGTTTACGAAAGGGCCCTTTAGAAGAAAATCTAGTCAAAATGAGAAAGTGGTAGCAAATATATGTCTATAAATTTCCACTAGACTAGTATCTACCACTATGAATTACATTTCACATTATTCCTATTCATATTTTAAGAAAAAACTTTGTAGGCATTTATTTTCAGCAATGCTACAAGCTACGAAAAATAAATACATTTTGAATTTGTTATTATCTCTGCAACACCTTGTTTCTTTGAAAAAATTATAAGGTGAGTGTTTGTATTTATATGTTTGAAGTGGAATTAATTGCATGTAATAGTTTTATTTTTCTCACTGTGAAAAAGAGAATTCAAAATATAGTTATTGAAGTTGCGTTTTATTTTTTTTAAGCATCATAGCATAATAAAGTACTGAGATAAGGGGGTGTTTATTCACTGGATCACCAAACGAGGAAAAACCAGTGAAGGAACTAGTGTTCCTTTACTGTATTTTTTTTCTTTCTAAGTTGATGAAAATAAAAGATAAACTTTAACTTTCTTGTACCTTTAGTGATGTTCCGCATCAAAAGTATGTTAAAAATACGAAAAAACAACTTCTAACCAGTGAGGAAACAGGCACGTTCCCTTACTGGGTATAGATTTCCCAGTGAATGAACAGTATGTGTTAAAATGTTGACACTTTAATTTTCAATTCATGATTACAAAAAAAAGTTAACATTTTCCAAGTATTTATATGTTATAATTTCAAGAATAGGCTTGTTTTTAAATATGTGTATGGCCTATAAATTCACAAAGAGCATTAAAAAATAACCAAAATTAAGTGTTCATTTACTGGGTGTTCATTCACTGGTAAGAGCTGTTCCTTCACTTGGTCTTCTTACTACTTGTTATTTGAACCTCCAAAACTTTAAAACAATATTATGTAAGTTCTCTAAAATTTTTTTTACATAATTTGCAATTAGTAACAAATATGTTGACACTGTCATTTAACTAAAATTACGAATTTTGAAATTAATATGATTTTTTAAAAGGCAAGCGAAGCTTAAGTGTTCCTTCACTGGTTAGTTTACCCTAATTCAAAAAATTAAATGGAATAACATATGTTATTCCATTTAATGAATTAGTTGTTTCATTACACAAAGAAAAAAATTTTTTGACAAGCGTAAAAGTTGGTGGGTATGTATATATCAACTTTTCGGGGAGAATTTATTGCTATATTTAATGTGGTAGCAAGATTTTTAAACTCATACTTGATTCTTATTTTAATAAACTTGATTTAAAATTATTTTAATTAGCGTTATATTTAAATAGTTTAAGCATGCATGTAGAGGACCAGCTGATTATTTTGTTCATTTTTAATTGTTTGCTAAATGTCTATTTTATTGGCATTTAACTACCACTAGAGAAAAGATTCTTTGAAGAATATAAAAACTGCAGGTATACAGAAACCAATTTTTATTACGAAACTTAGCAGATAAAGTTTATCATAGTTCAATATTTATACATATGATTTTATATTATATAACGCTTAACAAAGAGTTCAGAAAAATTCATCTTTATTTTACTACCACTAGAGACAAGCTTCTTTGAAAAGTATGAAAGTTGCAGGCATACCAAAACCTATTAAGACATTTTGCAGATGAAGTTTATCTTATTTCAATATTTACACATATGATTTTATATTATATAGTGCTTAACGAGGATTACAGAAAAAAATTATCTTTATTTTTTACTTAAATAAATTTTGAAGCATTTATTTACTTCCCATTATTTGTTTTCCATTAAAAGGACAAATGTACAAACTGGTTCATTATGGTTCACTTGTTTACTGGTTTGTGGTGACCACGAAAATTTAATAATTAATGTTAAATACGAGAAATATATTTTATAATATAAATTTTTCTACCACTTTAAAAGTTTTGACGGGCTCTTGGGAGCCCGGATCAACAAAACTCTTTGTGGACTTTGAGAACTTTGTGGACGACTTGACATTTCCATAAGTTTGAAGTTGAATTTTACGAGTTCTGGCACTTGAAGACTGTATAGAATGTCTTCTGGTAGTGAACCGAGTTTAAAAAGCGCAACTAGATTGTTTTGACATTCCAACTTCTCTGAGGTACTGTCCATCCTCTTCTGTGTATAGTTCAATAGTTATTGGGATGCATTGTTAATTTTCGTATAAGTATTTTATACTAGGATCCTTTATTCTATTGTCGGTGAAACATATTTCATCCCTATTTTAGAATATTTATAGTTCCTAAAAGTTA
This sequence comes from Parasteatoda lunata, assembly GCA_949128135.1. NCBI lineage: Eukaryota > Metazoa > Arthropoda > Arachnida > Araneae > Theridiidae > Parasteatoda > Parasteatoda lunata. Next base: position 22,900,872 of record OX421981.1, on the reverse strand, counting down.
ATCTTTCTTATCACCTGTCACAGTAGACTCTAATCGCAATTTTTTTTTTAACTTTTATTTTGAAAGGCTACATTCTCGGTCAAAATACTTTATAAATATTTCATGAGAATATATATTGTACTATACCAAAACTTTCGTTTCTTCTTTCTTTAAGATTTTATTAGTTTTTCTCCTTCTATAGGAATCGGTATGAAATATCTCACTATAGTTATATTGCTCATTTTAAATGCTAATATATAATAACCTTGTGAATATTATAATACATAAAACTATTCTATGCGTAATTAATTATTTTTGTGTTGTTTAAGCTTTCTTATTTTAAGCACATGTTCAGAATTTATTATTAACAAAGTAAAAATAGGCAAATCTCAAGTACTTCAATGTTAGGAATAGTTTTCTCCGAAAACATGAAGGTGATGTCTAATTTAATATCTATCACCCCGATTTGAAAATTTGAAAAATTGGCATATACCATCAGATGGATATGAATAATTTAACGAACTTTAACCAACCAACAAGTATTTGAAAACTAAAGAAATATACCTAGCTCTGACAAAATACTATCTATATAATTATCAATTATAATTATCAATTACATTCATAAAAGAATGATTTGCTCAGTTGTTTGCGTAAATCATTTCTAATTTTAATTCTGGAACATGGGTTGACTGTTATAATTAAATTCCGCGATTAACCCCTTCGGGACTGGTGGGTCATAAATGTATTCGTTAACAATCAGTATAAGGATGATAACTTCACTTTCATGTCCGGTGACCTCAACGTGTTGTCACGTGAAAACCAAACGTTAGCTGTCGGTGACAACACGTTGGTGCCATGTCCAAGCCAAACGTTAGTGGCCGGTGACTACACATAGATGTCGCGCGTTACAACCTGATATTCATGTGACATTTTGTCAAGGGACAATAGAGTACAGGGATGCCAACTGCTCCGCTTTCTGGAATAGTTTTAATAAAGTGGTAGCAAATTATATAGCAAAATTCGTTAAAGGAAAATAGTAACGCCTACTTTTTAATATAATAACCAGTAATTTGATGCTTTAACGTTGCATTTTATATCATACTTATAATTTTTTATATTTAGTGGTGAAAAAATTACTTGTAATGAAAAATACTAAACTAAAAGTAACTTGAATTTCGCTACCACTAGGTACCACACCCTGAGGTGCTTTTAACAAAAATAAACACCGGTTACATGGTAAACTTATCACTAAATATATGCGGACCGCATAGTGTCAAGTTTGGGTATAGCAAATTTGGCAGATTTACTTTTGCTTTCGCTTTAAATCTAACACATCCAATCCATGAATGTTAAAAGTGTAACTATACAATTTTCAATTTGAACTAAGTGGTGAATGAAATATAGCAAACTATCATTACCCCGCCCACAAATAAACTGCTATAAAAATAGTTTTGTTACCAGTTTTATCTTTTTTTGCACTGAATACAACTAACCTTTGCGTTATTTAAAAAGAACAGGGCACCTGGGCCGCGCAGCGGCCCCTATCCCATATATCATGAAATAATACAACAGTGAATAAAAACATTTTGAAAATTAGCAACATTGTGGTAGCTATTACAAGGGTCAAGCACAGTTGCTTGATAAATTATATGTTGAGGTTATTTATTGAAAAACATTGATTATAATAATTTGTAATTAAGACTTAAAAGTAAGTACAACTAACCTGAGAATGCATAAATGACTCGAAGAGGTTAACTGGTGTTTCATCTCAGTAGCATAGTAAGTTTTTATTTTGACTATAACTATTGGAAAAGCATAAAATATTACTCTTTTTGCTAATGAAATATTTTTAATACTTCAAGAATTTGTATTAGAAAGGAAAGAAATCTATAATAATTGTAATTTCTAGTAATATAGATAAAACTTTTTTTCTCAAGAAAATTTTTTTTTAAACAAATCACTCAGCTGAAATCTTTCTTTCTAAAGTATTGTTTGCTATGTTTGATTAATGATACGTCTTATTTTGTTTTACTAGATTTTAACCGAAACACATAGAATACAAACAAGATATTAATCTTTGTAACCACGCCAATTTCACTCGTTAAACCTACGAAAATCAGTGAATGCGCCACAAAAACGCCTAAAACTTCAATGTATCATAAAACTAGGCTTGCTCAAAGGTTTATCGTGAAAGTGTGCTCGTAAAGGCAATGATGTTCAATCGTAAATCTTTACTATTCGTTTTATAAAAAGCTATTCGTTGACAAATAAGAAGAATAGCCTTTTCGCTGAAATGTAGTAACATACCTTTAAAATGATTTATACTATAGGAAGCAGATTTCTATAATGTTGATCGATACATAAAGTTTTTGATATGTTTCGAAAAGGTTTTAGTTATTTATGGCCATTTCTTATTTTAAGAGTTTTCTGTTTAAAATACTTCCTTTTTTTTATCATCATTACTTTAGAAAACGATAAGTGCACTGGAATAAAAAAACACATATAATAATATCTAAATTCTTTTCATAATTTTAGAACATTACCTAACTTTCGTAATATATATATATATTTTAAATCGTAGATAAAAATAGATTCTTTTATTAATTTTATGATGTAGATTGTTCTTTCACCAAGAGTCAAAAAACTACTCCAATTAAAAGATTATTTTCTGAAGTTAATGGGTAACAATTATTTGAAATATGCTCATTAAAAAAAGTCCAAAAGTTCCCTATAGTCTGCATAGCATTATCTATTGAAATAAATCAAATATGGTAAATTTTCCCTTACAAGTTACAAATTGAACATTAAACAATCATGCTTAACCCTTTGACACAGAAATTTTATTAAACATATTATACATTATTTTCTGTTAATTTAAATCAAAATAAGTGAAAAATATTAGATTTAGGATTTTAATAATTTATGATTATGAAATACAGTATGAAACAACGATGTTTTTTGTGCATTAATGTTGAGTAAAGTTTCTAATTCCGAAATTTTCACTTATTTGCATTTATTTAGATTTAATAAAAACTCTTATTCATCATTAAAATTTCTTTAATTTACAAAATATTGATTGATAAATTCTTGAATATAAATTTTAAAAAAAATTAAAACACCGAATAAAGAGTATCCACGACTTGGAAAAACTATTGAACGAGAAGGAAATTTTCTCAAAACTGCTAAAAAGTTCATTAAAAAAATTCCAATTACTTTTATGAATTAGAAAAATTTGAATTTTGGATAAAAAGATAGCTAATAAAATAGTGGCCATCGTATCCAGATCCACGGTGAAGCAAAGATACCTTACTTTTATTTCTTGTTTAAAAATTTTACCCGTTTCTTTCTAGCTTCCTATTAAGAAGGATGGTTACTTTTTCCCAAAATGAAAAAAAAAATAAAGAAAAACTGTGGTGGAACAATACCTATTTTCAGAATTAGTTCTCTGGAAACAATATAATTTTGTCCACCATTGTAATTACTACCAATACAATAATAATAATGGTATATATCTCTTGTTTAAAAATTTACCAATTTTGTCTGCCAATACAATAATAATGTAAGTGTTTATATTTTGATCTAAGGTCAAAGAATTGCACTTTATTAACCCCTTACATACCTGCCAACTTTTAATCCTTTCGAGGATGATTTTCCCAAGTGGCAGTAAAATGGAATGTAAATTACATTTTTAGGCAGAAACATACGCTGTATTTTATAGCAGCTTATGTAGACTACCATGGCAATATTAAATATTATTTTATATACTACATTTTACTGAAAGCATACATTTTACTACCACTTTAAATATAGAAATAAAATTTTACGCCAAATGAGTTAAAGTTGGCAGGTATGCCCCTACATCCGGAGCGTCACAAAAAGACATTTACAAGCAAACTACAGCAAGGGTAGATTGGTGACGGCTAGGGGTTTTGTGGGTAGGGTAAGTGGTTGAAATAGATGGAGTAAGTTACAGGAAGGGTGAACAAAAATAGGCATTGAGAGTTTACATCAATTACTTAAACTAACGACTAACTAAAGTAAACTTTGTAATTTGGCCCTTGTTTCATAAAGTGCTTTGCAATTTGGCTTTTGAAAAAAAAAAAAAAAAAAAAAAAAAAACGTCAATACTATCATTTTAACAAACATTGAAATCTATTTTGAAATAAAGTTAGGAGCTTCAACAATGTATTTCTTTCATAACCAATGTATTTTTTCTTTCAGGAACGTATTTTTTTGATTCATAAACGCTTGCATTCCGAGGTTTCACTGCTTTAATACTGTTCTAACTAACACCGTGTTTTATTTTTTCTCCACGCTTTGTTAATATTAAAAATAAGAAATAAAAAATTATGATAAATGAATAACTAAATAAATCATATTTTCTATAGATGAGTATTAATTTTTAAATTGATTTAGTTATCTGAACAGATTTTAATTGTTGAAAATCTGTTTAATGCTTATTGGCAATGAATATATTAATGACTCTTTAAAAAATAATTTAAATAATAATTAACTTCCCGTTTATAAATTTTATCAGTGAAATTATTTTTTTTAAAAATATTTCTTAATTTAAGATTTCAACATAAAAATACAAAAAAATTTTTTTTTATATATTATAATCAACTTTATAATTTTTCAAGATTTTTCTGCTTTAAAAAAAAAATGATTAATGAAAATGGGTACAGATTTTCATGTCAGTTTTATTTTGTTTTATATTATATTTACTTTTTAGGGCATGCAATAAATTCATTAATACATATTTATGTAATTATAATAATTATTTAAGGAAAAAAAATAATGATTAATGAAAATGGTTCCAGATAGTGATGTAAGTTTTACTTTGTTTTATGTCATATTTATTTTTTAGGGCATGCAATAAATTAATTTATGTACATTTACGTAATTATAATTTTCATTTTTTAAATGATGAGCACTTGGGTTCATTGGCCACTGTTCTCAGAAATGCCACAGTTGCTACTCTCTTATCATTACCCGGTGGTCGCCTGTAGCTTAGCCACAGCGGCGGAATAGCGTCGCCTACGTCAGACAACCATAAACTCTTTTATTGGGCTAGTTATGTTCGCACAATCATACAGAAGAAAGGACACAGAACAGAAAAAGTTACATCCATGCCTACGAGAGATTAAGGAGCATTGTAAAAAATCAGAAAGAAACACTAATTACTTAAAAATAAAATAAATAAAAAAATAACCGATACTGGAAACATTTAAAGAAATGTATATCGTTCCATAGCCACTAAAGAGTCTCTGTAGTTTTTTTTTTTTTTTTTAAACGAAATGCTAGTTTTTAAATTCTGTTGATTCCACTTCATTGATAGAAATAACTATAGTTTATACATAATTTAGACGTATGCATGCTTACACCCTTTAGTATTGTTTACTCAAATTTTTTGTTTTGCTTTTAGTGGATAATATTAATGTTGTTAGTTTAGTCATCACCTCCTACATCAAGAAGCCTCTACAAGGTTTTTAATAAGTAGTCTGCGCAGACTATTTAAAATGTGAACCCGTTGAGTGCATGAACCAAAATTTAAAATTCTCAATATTTTCAAAAACTTTCAAACAACAAAGGTGTTATTTTTTTAGAATTAATAAGATTTTATATCATAGAACTAAGATTTAATCGTTAAAACCCAATATAAAAATGGATTCAAGAATTTTAGAATTTTTAATAAATATTTTGAAAACAAAGATCTTTAATTTTTTGTTACATCTAATCCCCCCCCATTTTCGCAAAAAACAAAGACTTTTTACAATTATACTGAATTTGAAAATGAATTAATATTGATTTAAAAATAAAGTTAATTTTTTTTATTAGTTTTTGCAATAAATACATCACGAGAAATTTAGGAGAAAGAAAAAGCATGACGAATTCCAGTTATGAAAGAATGAATCGGATTCCTCGTAATAGGAAAACGTTTCCTGTTTCAATTTATAGAATTCTCCGGAACCATTATTTTTAAACAGGCTGTCAACAAGTGAAACGAATATAACGAAATCATAAGCTTAAAATAGATTTCTCTTCTAATTTTAAGAAAACGATTAGAACCATTAAAAATTTTTATATCCCTTCTTAGTATTTTACCTTATAATAGTGATATTTTTTTAAAGTTACAAGTTAAATAATATCTAAGAAAAATTTACTTCTTCATGGAATAACTTAAACTTCAGGTCTCAAGAAAGAAGAAGTGAACTGTGAGCCTAAATGTGAATTTGAATAATAAAACAAAGAATGAAAAATTTATTTTGATTGGAAGAAATAGAAGTAAAAGGAAACATACAAGAAATGCGAAATTACTATGACAAAAAATAAAGCAAAGCCACAGTCTACTGGGATTTAAATCTGAGAAATGAGATTTTCTTCTTAAATATTCTGAATTTAATATCATTCACTATAAAAATAAAATTTAATAAGATTCAACCTTACAAGGTACTGAAAAAGTAATTGAATATTTATATCCGTATAAATTACCGTTTTAAAAAAGATGTACTATAATCTGAAGCTAAGCTTTTGAAGAAAAGGCAGTGTTTTTTTAATGCCATTTTTTCATATTAAACTAAAATCCTTGAAAAAGAACGTTTAAATAAAATTGAGAAAAAGTAGCACTTTATCTTATTTAATATGTTTTGAACTTGTGAAAATAATGTAGAATAAGTAATAGTATTGCAAGAGAGTTAAGTGTTGCTGAATTAGCATAAGTTTTATATAATTTATTCTAGTTTAATTCCTAGTTGATCACTGTCAGGAAAAATTTTAAAAGTTGTGACTAATATTTCACGAAATTGTTTTAAATATTCGAAGTTTCAGGTCCATTTTATTTTTGAAGAAATTCGTTGGCCAATTTTAACAGAAATATTTAAAATGTTTCTACTCATTTTGTTATATTTTATTCAAGGACTAATTTTTAAACAGCCGAGTAAAACGCTAATTTACGGCTATCAATGTTCAGTTCCGCAGCCTTGTAACTTTGAACCTAATCCAGAAGACAAGGGAAATCCAGGATTAAAGTATTGGGGGGAATTTTGTCTTCGTGGACGAATTTTTAATGGAACTAACCCGCAGTAGCGTTACACAGAGAGAAAACTCTTCCACGATTAGTCTGATTGCAAAGACGGCTCTAACGCATGACTGAGGATCTCTGGTCGTTGCGAGCCGGGTGGAGAATTCGTATCGAACATCCATCGCTGAGATACGAACCCAATTCAACTCATTGGGAGGTGAACGCCCCACCATCTCCGGAGCCCCACCACGTCTTTTCTTTCACTCATTATCGCTTTTGTTAACATAAAAAAAAATCACAGGTTAGATTTTTAAAAAAATATTCAAAAAAATCACTTTATAAAAATCGATTTATGAGAAATCGCACTTTTTTCCAACTACAAACAACGGAATGAGAAGTTCAAACCCGATATAATGATTGTGAAATTAAATTTATTTTTGACACCTGCTATCATTTAGTACTCACTAGTTGTTAAAAAATTGCCAGAAACAACCAATTTGCTGTTTACATATTGTGAGAAAAATTTTTTGTTCACTAAATGTTATGATAGTCATTACCATCATTATGCAAAGAAGGGTTAAGACATTTTTTTTTTTTTTTTAATTTGTCCACATATTATTTATTCATTTTAACCCTCAAGGTTAAATTATTGGTCGTATTAATATCGTTAGGAGCTCTATCTTTATGTTGTTGCTAAATTGTTTCGATTTAAGATATCTGACAAGTGTAAAAACATGATTTTAGGCAAAATTTTCTAAATTGAGTTTATTATAAATTTAGAATTCCTGTACTCTTCCAGCTGTTTTTTATCAAGATGATAAAAGTAAATAATCTAAGTTTTTAAATGAGTTTATATAAAAATCAGATTTTCTTCACATTTTTAACACGATATCTTATTTAGTTTTTAAAATAATTTTCTACAATTTTTCATGAGTTCTTATGATTATAGCACACGTATTTTGAACTACAAACTAAGAGAAAAAAGTAGAATTTCATTTTTTATTTATCTTTTCGCAGAAACAAGTGTGGAATTAGTTTTTAAAAATTTAGCTTTTTAATTGCATTGATCCCTAAATCAGTAGTATAAGTCATGGCTGAAAGCCCTTATATAGCAAGACGGAAAGGAGAAAACATATTTTAAATATATATTAGCTTTTTAATTGCATTGATCCCTAAATCAGTAGTATAAGTCATGGGTGAAAGCCCTTATATAGCAAGACGGAAAGGAGAAAACATATTTTAAATATATATTAGCTTTTTAATTGCATTGATCCCTAAATCAGTAGTATAAGTCATGGGTGAAAGCCCTTATATAGCAAGACGGAAAGGAGAAAACATATTTTAAATATATATATTAGCTTTTTAATTGCATTGATCCCTAAATCAATAGTATAAGTCATGGCTGAAAGCCCTTATATAGCAAGACGGAAAGGAGAAAACATATTTTAAATATATATATTAGCTTTTTAATTGCATTGATCCCTAAATCAGTAGTATAAGTCATGGCTGAAAGCCCTTATATAGCAAGACGGAAAGTAGAAAACATATTTTAAATATATATTAGCTTTTTAATTGCATTGATCCCTAAATCAGTAGTATAAGTCATGGATGAAAGCCCTTATATAGCAAGATAGAAAGGAGAAAAAACTGGTATGTAAGACAGTTCAGTCCGCCATTTTTTCCAAAAAATATAAAATAACTGTAACTACCATGACTTATTTTATAATTTTAACATATATATAAAATTGCTTCTTTTGCAGGTTAAAGTAGATATTGTTGAATAATTTAAAAAAAGAATAAGTAAACTCCACCCAAAAACTAACTGTAATTGAAAAGGTTTTACTATCGGCTTTTCCTCTTTTCCGTCTTGCTTTCATCCCTGGTATAAGCACTTGCTTTTAAGATAATAGTTCAAATCATAGTTGATAACCCTCTTAATAAAATCCTGAAAGTACTGTTCATTTTAGGTAATATTTTTACAGTGTTTAGCAGATACGCAAAAAAAAGCCTTATATTTAATAAATCATGGCCATTAAAAATAATAATAACGTAATTTTGTTGCTAATTTTGTAAGTTTTTACACGTAATAACCAAATAAACTAGTTTTTTCAATTTTTTTTTAAAAAATTAAATATATTCGGATACATTTAACCGATTTAAGAATCCATAATGAAACCCGTTAAAAATACTGATATTATTCCTAACTTCAATAATTACATGAATATTGTAATAACTAAACCCACACGTAAATTAGATAAAAACAATTTAAATATATGTAATATTAATTCGAATATCTTGTTTCAGAAATTTATAATACTTTGTTGTAAAAAAATTGTATTGTTAAAAAAGAATTAGTACTACTGTGTTATTTCAATTCTAAAGATTAAACGAGCTTGATTTAAGAGGTCTAATCTCTCTCTCTTTGCTCCCATCACTCCAAAGTATTTCCCTTAATTAATTATTAAAAAATGGTTATTAACGCTGGCTCAAAAGATCAAAGACTCTTTATTCTTAAAAACTAGAATATGTTTTATGCTGCAATAAATTATCATCCAATATTCTTTATGAATTTTTAATTTGCTAATTAGTTTCTCATAATCTTGTTCCCGTTGGCTGTGATTGGAGAATATTTCCATGTTTAGAAAGCTAACTCATTGTTGAAAGGAAATTAATCAGGTTTATAAATTATATTACTATCAAGTTGTTTGATATATTCATAATAATATTCATAATAAAATTCATAATAATATTCATAAATAAAACAAATTTTTAGTCATATATTTGCTACCACTTTTTTATTTTAACCAGATTTTGTATTAAATGACACGTTTGGAAAGTGGATATCATTCACAGTGGTCTGATCGGACTTCCTATAAAAAACCGTGTGGAGGCTTTCAGTTATAGGAGGCGTTGGCTCTATACCTAAGCCACAGTCTAGTAACAATGCAAGAATATTTTTGATCATCCCCCTCGAACCATTATGATCGAGGTATTACAAGTTGCTTGTAAGTAAGAATGCTTAGTGATTATGTCGGGATCCAAAGTAGAAGTGGTAGAAATCATAAGTCATTTTTATTAATTTTGTCAGTTTAGTTATTCAAAATTTACTATCACTTCGAATTACACTGTAAATTATTCCTACTTAAACTGAAAGCATTATTTACATTCCCCTGTAAGAGTAAACTGAAAGAAATATGCAGAATAATTTTTTAATAGATTTTAGTTTATTTTCAGCCACCACTTATTACATTTTAAGTTTTCTTTGGCATCTCTGTTCTGCCGTGCAAAAGAAAAATCAACGTTAGTGACAAATAATTTGATTTGTAAATATATATATATATATTTTTAAAAATGCATTTTGTTTTATTAATTTTCTGAAATTTTATACCGTTCATAGCATTAGCAATAGAAAGAAAGAAATTTGTAAAGCCACTTTTACCAAAATCTGTCACGAACTTTGCTTTTTCAATTGCACGACATAATTATATTTCGTCTCCCGTAAACAATCTATAGTTTAAATCATTTTACTACTAGTTTCTTCTCCTTTCCGTCTTACTTTCTAACCCGAATCCCACATATATTAACGTATATTTTTCACCATTTCGCCAAGTTTTATTAACCCAAATGGGAACCATGCTGTTCTTATTTCTGTATGCTATAACTATGTACATACAACGTTCTTTAAAGAGTGGAAATGCAGGCCGAAGATCAGGGCAATGGCGAAGATATGCAACACCGCCCAATTAAAGAACATTACTTAACGCTATGGGCTCGGAGACACTAAAATATGAATGCCCCTCTTTTTCAACTCTAGAAACTATCCTGCGTTCGTGCACGAAAGTGTTAGTTTCGAAGCAGGGAGGGATGGTTTATGCAGGCATTTCCATTGATGGGCGCACTGATCTCGATGTAATTCGAAATGGAGCTCTGACCGGTCGCCGACATAGGGATAAAATCTTGATACCTATTGTACGCTGAACTACTCTGCAGCAATTGGAAATGACTTCATATTAATGAAAGACAATTGCAAGCTCGTATTAATAACCTCATTGACTCAATGCCTCAAAGGTGATCAACATTGCCGACCGTCCGGGGAAACTATACTCCCTAATAAAAACGATTATTTTCTTTTAAGGATTATTTCCTCTTTATTTGTTTTTCTCACATGCAAAAATAGCTTATTTTTTCTTTTTGTACCCAAATGCTCAATAAAACACTTTTTTTCCCCCTTGCAAAACAAATGTTATTTTTATCCCACATATCCTACGTCTGTCTCCAGATGCAAGATCAACCCAAAACCTAAATATCACTTAATTGTTCTGAACGGTGCATTTTAATCACTTTCCCTACAATAACTGCAGCAAATTTGGAGGCAAGTAATTTAAAAATGCAATTAATATATTTCGCTTTGTTTTAGATCTGTGTAGTCCTAGGCAAACCCATGCATAAGATCACACAAGTACAATATTTTTTTGTCTTTTGATAAATAAATAAGTTAGGATCGAAATTTAAGTTCTCAAGAAAATTATCGACTAAAATTTACCGAAGTTCCTTTTAAGTCTATTTATTCTCATGATTAATATGCAATGTCTAAAAGTACCAAAAGTTTTACTAGAAATAACTGAGAACTTTCCGAGACTGAGTGATATTTCAAGTGAATATATCCTAGTTAGAGAGGTCAGATTACTTTATGTGAAACATTTCTGCGTGTTTTACGGGTTTAGTTCTTAAAACTAAAGTACTTCAAAACTAAAAGTTATAAAATATACTTTCGGAATGCTTGTCTTTAAATCATTTTATGTTCCTCAAAAATTTAGCTGCGCTAGATTGAAAAACAAGTATTATAATAAAAGAAAATTAAAAAATTGTAAGACTCAAAAAACGTTTTTATTAGAGAAAGTGTTAAAAAGGTTATGCGGAGCATTGGAGTTACTTATCAAATATTGAAATAATAATTATTGGAACAAATGTTTCCGGATTCGGAAAACTCCATAACACCTTCTAGAAGAGTGAAGGTCTTTGCAAGGATCAATATAGTAGTCTGCGTAACAAACATAAGCTGCGCAGTGGGGGAAACAAGAAAGGTACCACAACGTTCAGACAACTTAAGGATCAAGTTTTTCGTTTATGCTTACGGTAACTCGTGCGAAGGCTATCTGTCATCTGGAAGTTCTTGCACTGTGCCGGGAAATTTCAAATATTTTAAAAAAATTCCAGTACGGAGAGATTTTTTAACTTCAGGAAAATTATTAAAACATATTAATAATTCACAATATTCATATATGATTTGAGCCTAATAAATACATCATTAGTGTAATTTATCAAATAATAAAAAATAGAAACATAATTATTTTTTTTTTCATTTTTACAAAAATGCAATTTTTTTTCATGTTTTTATTTTCCTATTATGACTTGTTCGAAAGCACAAGACGAAACAGCTCGCAATAATGGCAGACGTATGACGACATTTACAGACATCTGCTCCCACGAAATTTTAATCCTGATGATTTGCTTAGTTCTTCTTGAAGTTTGTTGTAACATTTAGGCAACCACTAGACGTTTTTAAACTTGCACATTTCAAAATAAAAATTGTTTAAAGTGTTATTAAAAAATGTAACTTGAAGAGAAAACCGATTGCAGATTTGAAATCAGTGATACTAAAGTATCTAAGATCTGTTAAAAATCTTCATGCAACAGAAAAAAATTTTCCTCAGTGTAATGCAATACTTTTAAAGGAATTGATCTTTATTAACAATATATGAAGGTGTTTATTATTGGTTGTTTTTATCCGTGCATGTTTAAATGTATGTTTTGGATGTATAAATGTAAAACATAAATGGATAGAAAACAATGCATAGACGAAAGGTGATAGATTAATGAATAGGATTGTGATAAAGGAAACATGGTTGAGTAGAATAAACTTTTGATGGATGAATAGCATGTGATGAATTGATGAATCATTGATGAAAAGCATTGTTCTGGATGAAACATGGACGAATAAAAAACGCTTTATAGGTGAATAGTATGTGATGGATTGTTGAATCTACGATTAATAGCATTTTGCTGGATGAAACATAGAGGAATAAAAAACACTTGTCCACGTTCTTTAATAAAAGTCATTGTGATGAGCATTGTTTTCCATTAAAACTCAATAATTTTCCTACGATAGGCATTTGATTCAAACACATAAACCTAAAAAGGTATAGAACGCAAAAATGTAATTTGTCATTACGAAAAAAATATTGTTCCTTCAAATGAAAAGAAAAACGTAATTGTTTTCAATTTAGAAAATTTGGAGACAGAACAATTTCTCCCGTATTATTTCCAAGTTGAAGAGAAAATTTGAAGACCACTTTTTTTCTCCATAAGGCTGTTTTAGTCTTTTGTCAAGTATGTTATATTATTTATTAAAAATAACAATTAAAATCTAGAACATATTAAATTAAGTTTTTATCATTAATATGTCTTTGGATTAACGCAATCAGGTAATCAAGAAAACAATTTTAATAACATTATGACTCAATAATTTTGAGGAAAACATGTTGAGCACTCAATCCAAAGGTTTAAGCCTAAGAAGGTCCAAATATAATAACAAAACTTATCAAAATGTTTTTTTTTATTACTTAAAAGTTATGCAACTAACTAAATTCATAAGAAGGCAATTTTGCTCTATACATTTTCTCTTATATCTATCTTCTCTATATATCTTTCTATAATTTTCTCTATTTCTCTATATTTAATTTCTCTCTCTCTCTCTCTCTCTCTCTATATATATATATATATATATATATATATATATATTGTATATATGTATACATATATATATATATATATATATATATATATATATATATATATATATATATATATATATATATATTGTATATATGTATACAAATATATATATATATATCTTACTATATATAAAAATCTAATGATGGTGTCGCACCAGCCAATGAAATCTAAGGTATCACGTGACAGTATGAAAGAAGTAGCTAATCCAAGCGAGGTTGCAGTTTTAAGCCAATCAGAAAAGTGAACGCATTCGCGTCAAAGCTTTTTGTTGATTTACTTTGAGTGGGTTTTTGCTGATTACATCTCATCTTATCTTATCATTCTTATGCCTATCCAGTGATTGATATCTTTTAATGTTTACATTTTTGTTGCTTGCTATTATAAAGCTTACTGAGGCTTGCTTACCTTAAAATGGTTAAATTTTAAATCACATTTATTTATACAATCATTTGGAATTTCAGTATAATGTCTGACAGGACAGATCGCGATCGAGAATATCGCAGACAGCGGAGATTGGATTCCACGTTTCGTCAAAATGAACAAGAGCGTCGAAGAATAAATCGACAAAATAATCGAGAGCTTACTAATGCCCGCCAAAGAGAAAATCGAAGTAGGGCAGCTAATCGTCTTCGAGAAATAGATGAAAATCAGTATTTGGGAGAATCGTACAGTGATGACTGTCCACCTCTTTTGATTGGATCTATGTCTGTAGAATGCTCTCATTGCAGGGCACTATCCTTTGTAGCAGAGCATGGAAGAATAAAACACAATTGCTGTCACAATGGCAAGATAAAGCTGAACCCAACTCATCCGTATCCAGAAACTTTGAAACAGCTTTTATTGGGAAATGACAATGACTCAATGAATTTCAGGCAAAATATACGTTTTCACAATTCGCCTTTTGCTATGGCAGCATTTTGTGCAACCCAAGAAATTCAATTTAAAGGTATAAGCTGTGTTGCTCTTCGTGGGGAAGTTAACGCAATGGCCACAACCAGCATCATACCAGCGAACAATGAAAAACCACGTTTTGCGCAAATCTATATCCATGAAAATGAAACTGCTTTGGCCTGCCGAACATCTGAGCGCTGCAAACCAAGTGTTTTAAAAATCATTCAAGATGTTATGCAGCTAAACCCATACGCTCAAGTGTATAAATCGCTGTTTGAAGCTTATAAGAGGCATCCTACGGAGAGTGTTCGCCTTGAATTTCACAAGTTGACCACTACTGATGGCAGACGTTATATTCTTCCAACATCTGGTGCTGCTGCTGAAGTGTCGGATGTTGTTGTGACAGGTGCTGAAGGTTTAATACCTGATCATGTACAATTTATCGCATACCCAAAACACCAGTTTGTGTGTCAAAAAATGTATAAACTGTCTCATCATGTGGAACCAATGGTTTTCCCATTGCTTTTTCCATCAGGTGATCCTGGTTATTCCCTAAACATACCAAATAATGCAGGATCAAGTCGTGTTACTGCTGTACAGTATTTTGGATGGCGGTTGCGAGTGCTTAGAGACTTTAACATTTTCACCTCTGCTGGTCGTTTATCCCAGCAATATATTCTACATAGTTACATTACTATGGAGTGGAACAGGCTGAATTATATCAAAAGTCATCAGAATTTATTTCGGAGAGAAACACTTCAAGGGCTGATTGATCATGTGCAGTATAGTTCCGCCAATACCTCAGACATTGTACGACTTGGGCGAGCTGTCGTTCTTCCATCATCATTTGTTGGCAGTCCGAGAGCAATGCAGCAGCATTTCCAAGATTGTATGGCTCTCTCAAGAGATGTCGGACGACCTGATTTGTTTGTAACTTTCACAGCAAATCCACAGTGGCCAGAAATTAGAGAATACTTGAGTCAACTTCCAACAGGATTCACTGCAAGTGACATTCCACATGTTGTTGTACGAGCATTCTATTGCAGATTTGAGGAGTTTGTGAAAGAGATAGCTGCAGGAAAGGTTTTTGGCAAAGTAATGGGCTATACTTTTAATATTGAATTTCAAAAGAGAGGTCTCCCACATGCCCATTGTTTATTCATTCTCAACCCACGTGACAAATTGCTGACCCCATCATCAATTGATAGATTTATCTGTGCTGAAATACCTCCAAAAGATAATTTTCCAAATCTGCATCAAAAAGTGTCCAAACATATGTTACATGGCCCACATAGTGAAGCAACTCCATGTTATGACAAAACAAGTGGCATCTGTACAAAAAAAATTTCCTTTCGCTTTTCGAGAAGAAACGGATATGTCTGGTGATGGTTTTCCTTTATATAGACGTAGAGATAACAGGAGTGATATGCATTTCTATAACAAACGTATTGGAAACTTGCTAATTCCTGTCGATAATTCGATGGTTGTTCCCTACAATGCCTATCTCCTTCTGAAATACAATTGTCATATCAATGTGGAGTACTGTGGAAGTGTAATGGCGTACAAATACATTTTTAAATATGTTAACAAAGGGCACGACAGAATCAAGGTGACAATTTCGAATGATGATAATGGGGTACAATTAAGAAATGAAGTTGACGAGTTCATCGATAGCCGATATGTAAGCTCAATGGAGGCAGCTTGGCGTTTATTGGAATTGCCGATGCATGACAACAGCCATACAGTTATTCGATTGCCAGTACATTTGCCTGGTAATCAACAGGTAACATTTCAAGAGGGTCAAGAAGTTAATGCCATAAATTCTGTGAATTCTGTAACTCAGTTGATGGGTTTTTTCCAGTTGAATGAGAATGATGTGGAAGGATCGCCAATGGAAAAGAAGGCAACGTGGAAATAAAAAGATAGTTGTTTGCATGTATGCCGTTTCACCCAGAGACAGTGAACGATTCTTCTTAAAATATTTGCTACATCATGTTTGTGGTCCAGTATCATTTGAGGATTTGCGAACAGTTGATGGCGTAACGTTCAACTCTTTTCGTGAAGCAGCTTATACTTTGGGATTTGGTGATGGGGACAATAAAATGGAGGAAATGTTAACAGAAGTGGTTCATTTTATGATGCCCAAAGGGCTCTGCGTTTTTTTCTCACATTTGTTATTGGCTTGCAATCAAATTGATGCCATTCAGTTGTGGGATAAATTTAAAAGCTACATGTGTGAAGATGCAAATGAGAATGAGTGCCTTCTGGAAATTGAAAGCCGTTTAAACAGTGAGGACAAAACTTTGTCTGACTATGGATTACCATCTGTTGTTACGATAGAACCATCAAATGTTGATGAAGTTTCTTCAGAGCAGCATCTCGAAATTTCTCAAGATATGATATCGAAACTTAACCTAGAACAGAAACAAGCCTTTCAAGAAATTATAAATTGCATTAATGATGTTAACAATTCCAACAAATTATTTTTTATCGATGGCCCAGGTGGTACTGGGAAAACTTTTTTATACAAATGCTTATACCATCACCAGAGGCATCTAAATAAAAACATTATATGTGTGGCTTGCACAGGCATTGCAGCCATATTATTACCAAATGGCCAAACAGCCCATCGGATTTTTAAGCTGCCATTGACAATGCCATCAGCAGAAGAACAACTTTGCCCTATTTATTTGGACAAAAGGACTAAACATTTATTAGTCAATGCAGATCTCTTCATCTGGGATGAGGCCTCGATGATACCTGGTGTTGCTCTTAAATTAATTGATGTCACCCTGAGAGACTTATTGAAATCCGAAGCACCATATGGAGGGAAATGCTTTCTATTTGGCGGTGACTTTAGACAAGTTTTGCCGGTTATCAAAAGAGCAGGCAAACACCAAATTGTGAATGGAACAATGAAATGTTTGCCGATGTGGGAAACAGTAAAGCGATTTTCGCGCAACAAAAATATGCGTGCTACAGCACAAAGCTTCGGTGATTGGCTTCTTACTGTTGGAAACGGTTCAGTATCTCATCTGACAGTTCGTGAATTCCTATGTGAAAACATAATTAGTGAAGTTTTCGGTGAAATACTAACTGAAGATGTATTACGCACCTCAGTTCTTCTTGCTCCACTAAATGATCAAGTTCATAAACTTAACAGTGCCGTCCTACAAAAACTGCCCGGCAATATTATTGAATGCCGTTCATATGATAAAGCTACTTCATGTGATGGTGATGAAACGGACGATGAAAGTGTAATGTTGCGCTTTCAGCCAGAATATTTGGCGAAAGTCAATATCACAGGATTGCCGCTTCATTATCTTCAACTTAAAGTGGGAGCTGTAGTGATGCTAATCAGAAATTTGTGTATTGCCGATGGATTGTGCAATGGCACACGTTTGATTGTACGGAAAATAACTAAAAATGTTCTCTTTTGTACAGTTATGACTGGAAGTAAAGCTGGTAGTTCAGCTTGCATCCCTTGCATTACTTTAAATACTGGTGATAATAAAGAGTTGCCCTTTGTTTTGCATCGCACGCAATTTCCAGTCAGACTCGCATTCGCTATGACAATCAATAAAGCTCAAGGCCAGACTTTTGACAAAGTTGGCCTTTACATAGACCAGAATTCTCCAGTATTTGGCCATGGCCAACTATATGTTGCTTTATCAAGGTGCCGGAGCATGTCTGGGATAAAAATTCAGATTGTTGGTGCAAATAGTGACATTGAAAGTTCCTCAATTAAGAACATTGTTTACATAGAAGTTTTGTAAATATCTTATTTTTGTGCATATTTTTTTCTTTGATAACCATTATGGTAAATTGTTATTATGTTTTTTATTTTTGTTTCTATAATTTGAATGTAAATTAATTGGGGGGTGATGCCCTCTAAAGAGAGCATCCAGTATATGATTCCCTTTGAATTTAATCATGTTGCTTTAAGAACATTGTTTATGCAGAAGTTTTGTAAATATCTTTTTTTTTTTTGCATAGTTTTTTTCTTTGATAACCATTATGGTAAATTGTGATTGTTTTTTATTTTTGTTTTTATAATTTGAATGTCAATTAATTGGGGGGGGGGGGTGAAGCACTCTAAAGGGAGCGTCCGGCATCCAGTATATGATTCCCTCTGAATTGAATCAAATCTGCTCTGCCACGCGTGCTTCGGTAACGGAACTTCAGTTCCGGCTAATGCCCTTATAATAACTTCTAATATATATGTATTTGAATCTCATTATTATGATAGAATTCCTTGCAATTTACTAAAAATTTTGTATTTTACTGATTATTAAGTTGATTAGTACATTGTTAAATAAAATCCCTTATACTCTGCCGCGCATTTATATCCTTATATAAATGTATTAAAATTTGTTTGCGAAGCAAACAAAAAAGAATTGCGTAGCAATTCTCGGGGGTTGGCGAGCGGTAGCGAGCAGGGGGCGGAGCCCCCTAGTATATATATATATATATATATATATATATATATATATATATATATATATATATATATATATATATATATATATATATATATATATATTGTATATATGTATACATATATATATATATATATATATATATATATATATATATACGGTTTTATATCTGAAAAATAACATTTATAGTTAATTAACAAGTTTAATTTTAACAAGTTTACTTAGAAAACTTTTTAAGATGATGTTTCATATTTTTCTTAAAAAAACATAATATGTAATTTTATTTTAAGAAAATCAGTCAGCAAAGAGTTCTTAAAGCAAAGCTAAAAATTACTTAAGTGCCCTGTTTTTTTCCGAGGCGAAATGGTTAAATTCCCAAAAAAAGAGAAGTTTTTCTAGAAGCGCTTACAACGATTGAGATGAAAAAAATTAGATATTGAAAAATTTATGCGAAGTTTTGAAGCTAGTTATTATTGGAATTATACGTTGCCCCCGCAGTAAGGATATTTTACAGAACAGAGAATGAAAGAACATCAATGGCTTGCCCTGGAATCAAACCCAGAACCTTTCGGGCCTGCTCTCTGACCACTACACAGTCCGGTCGGTAGTATAGTTAGCCATAGTAGCCACTTTTTAGTGAAATTTTAAAAACAGATAGAAAATTATTGAGGAAATAAAAAGTTTTAAATAATTACAATCCATTACTGATTCATCAATTAAATATCTGTTTTACAACTTATTACTTGACATCTGAAAATTTATATGAATTAATGCCTATTAAATTTACAATGACATCATTAATATCAATAATTAATTGTCACCAATTTTACAATTTTTTTCAGAATGTGGCCTCACTAAAAGAGCTTATTTTACTTCTTCCGAAAAGCAAAGAAAATTGTTTTGCTGCTAGTTTTTTCCCATTCTCCATTTTACTATCGGCCACGATTTCAAAGAAGGAGCATTCATGCAAAAAGAGTAAAATCTAAAGAAAAATCTTGGTTTAATTTACCAGCTACCAAAAAAAAATTTTCTCTTTAAATAATGAACTAAAATCTCAAAGGTTTGCAGAGATGCCAACTTGCTCCAGACAGCAAATATATATTGTAAAGTGGTAGTTTATTAATTGTGATTTTTGTTTTAATAAATTCAATTTAGTAGATTTTTATCCACCACTATTTCTAAATAATTCGTAGGCTTAGATAATTCACCACTTTATAGTACTTATGTCATGCTATACCTTTTAAAAAGCAAGAAAAAATAGTCAAATATTTGCAAAATTTACTTTGTAGTGATTTACCGTTTTTTTAATTATTTCGGCGTGTCCGGAGCAGTTGGCATCTCTGGGTTTGCATTAATCATGATTAATTTTCAAATTATGTTTAATTTACCAAGCAAATTTGCTTGGTCTCTTGTTCTGCCACCTCATTGTTGCATAACTCGAAATGTTTTTAAACCAATGTTTATTTCATGATGGATGGGATAGGGGCCGCTGCGCGGCCCAGGTGCCCAGTTCTTTTTCTAATAAAAGCAACAAAAAAAAAAGGTTTGCATTGTATTGTTCGATGACTTTAATTGTTTAAAAGAAAGCAGCGCATGTTGCTTTTAAGTAAGAATGCTTGGTGATAATGTCGAGGGTCCCAATGAAGATAAGAAGTGGGTGAAACCGTAAGTCATTATTAGTTAAATTATTCAAATAATATTACCACTTAGAGTAACAATGTAAGTTATTCTTATTTAAACTGAAAACATTATTTACATTTCCTATCAAGAGAAAAAAAAAATGAAAGAAATATGCAAAGTAAGTAGCTAATGGCTTTTAATAGGTTTTAGATCATTTTCAGCCACCATTTTTTACATTTAAAATCGTTTGTGGCAGTCCTGTTCTGCAGTGCAAAAAAAAAAAAAAATTTACATTAGTGATAAATGATTTAAAATTGAGATTTGTAATTATTTGACATATTTGTAAAATATACGACAGGCTGCGAAAAACATTTTTTTTTTTAAAAATGCATTGTTTTATCAATTTTCTGAAATTTTATAGCCTTCATTGCATTAGCAATCGAAAGAAAAAAAAAGCTGCGAAGCCACTTTTCTCAAAACCTGTCATGAAGCACTTACTTTTCTTTTTCAATTGCACGGCAGAACTATATTTCGTCTCCCGTAAACAATCTATAATTTAAATCGTTTTACTACTAGTTTTTCCTCCGTTCCGTCTTACTTTCTACCCGAATCCCACAAATATTAACGTAAATTTTTTGCCATTTCAAAATTTTATTTGCCTTGCTGTTCTTATTTCTGTATACTATAACTATGTACCTACAATAACATGTAAATATATTTTATAATACACTGCTCAAGCAATTAGAGGATATTGTAAGTCTTTTAGCAGGCAGCAGTGATCTCCATATCATTCAAAATGGAGCTCTGACCCGTCGCAATATAAGCATTGGATTGGCCAGCGTGTTCTCTGGACATGAACACAATTGAGCATGTTAGGGATTTTCAAGGCAGAAGAATTGCTGAACGCCAACTACCCCCACAAACTCATCAAGAGCAGTAAGGAACTCTTTTCTCTTCAGGTGGTGTGGGACAGAATACCCCATATCCTTATTAATAACCTCATACACTCGATGCCTCAAAGGTGTTCAACGTTGCCGGCCGTCCGGGAAAACCATACTCCCTGATAAAAACGATTATTTTCTTTTAAGGATTATTTTCTCTTTATTTGTTTTTCTCATATGCACAAATTGTACTTTTTGTTCCTTTTAAGTCTATTTATTCTCATGATTAATAAGCAATATCTAAAGTACAAAAAGTTTCACTAGAAATAACTGAGAACTTTACGAGACTAAGTGATATTTTAAGAGAATATATCCTAGTTAGAGAGGTCAGATTACTTTATGTGAAACATTTCTACGTGTTTTACGGGGTTAGTTCTTAGAACTGAAGCACTTCAAAACTAAAAGTTATAAAATATACTTTTTGAATGCTTGTCTTTAAATCATTTTAAGTTTTCCAAAAATTTAGCAACGCTAGAATTAAAAACAAGTATTATAATAAAAGAAAATTTAAAAATTGTTATACTCAAAAAAAGTTTTTATAAGAGGAAGTGTTAAAAAGGTAATTAACACGTTGAATGCCATGGGGGTCACTGGTGACCAGCGAGGCCTAGATTATTAGAAACACATAATTCGACTAAATTTTAAATTTTCTTATATTATTATCGTTACAAAATTGGTTTGAAGAAATTTATGCAATATAGAACACAAAGAAATAGTTTCTTTTATATACACAGAGATGCCAACTTGCTCCGGACAGCGACTAAATATTTTCAAGTGGTAGTTTATAAATTGTGATTCTTGGTTTAAAAAATTCAATTTAGTAGGTTTTTATCCACTTCTATTTATAAACAATTCGTAGGTTTATATAATTCACCACTTTTTTCTAAACCTTCTTAAAAACTAGCAAAATCTGTCTAATATTTGCAATTTTAGTTGGCAGTTATTTACCGTTTGGTCAGACAGGCAATAAGCCATGTAAAATTAGCGTGGCATTCAACGTGTTAAAAGTCCGTTATAAAATCTAAAATTATACTCTATTACGCATTCAGGGTGATGAAAATCAATATAGGAAAAAAAGTGACCGTCATATTCTTTTGCTTTCAAGTTATATGAGGATGAAGCAATAATACATTGAATTATTTTTATAATTAATATTTTATTACATATTTCATAATTTATAATTTATAATATTTGTTTTAATTTATAATTTATTGTATTTATATATATTTTTAAATTTATTAAAAATCCGTATTAAAGTTTAAAAATATGCTCTAACCCTTTAGAGTGATAAAAATCAAAGAAGAAATAAGAACAAACGACAAAACATTCTTTAACTGATTTCCTACCTGGCTCTTATAAAAAAGTTCCTGGTAGCAGGTTCGCATATTAATTAAATAGACAATTTTATTAAAAAATGTAGTAACTCTTCAGTTTATTTTCATAAAAAAATATGTCTAACAAGATGTATAATCTTATATAATTAATAGATTTTGGTAGACAGAAAGATTCCAAGTGCTAAGAATAAAATAGATTTACCAGTATTTAAAATTTGGAGACTGGTACGTTCCAAAAAGTAAACATTGGTATTTAAATGACTTAACTAATATAAAGTGTATATGTTAGTATTAATGTGAAATCAAAAATAGGTCTGTAAACACGTTCACGCCGACGCGGGCCACCTGTGGCCTGCGCTAGATTGTCTCATCGAGTGGCGCGTACCACCGGTGGCGCACCGGAGTAAAAACTGGTAACAAATAAATGTCATTTTTTAGTTTTTTTCCGGGAATAATAAAAATCCATAACTACCAATTGTTTTTAACGGATGCAATTTTTATACTGAATTGCTTCTTCGCAAAGAAAAATTTCCTTACAGTGAATTGTTATTGTTGAGAATAGATTAACTCCTCCAGAATATTATCTAATATTGAAATAGTTCTTCTACCAGTATTTTCTCTTTTCCGTCCCGCTTTCAGGCCTAGGTGTGAATAGCCGGCGTGAACGTGTTAATCATGATTTTAAGCTATCACAATTCATTTCGTTCTTTGATTGTCGTCGCCGTTCCATTTCAGCAAAAAATATTTTTTTTTTTAAATTTATTTAAAACATATTAAGCACTTAGTGTTCTATTTTGGGACTATGTCTTTTTTATCAGAACAAGAAATACTAGTTACTTGAATATATAATTCTTAAAAATTAGTTCGAATGAACAAGAAAATGCAGTTCACCATCTCTATATTAACAATATTTGTTTTATATTCTAAAAATGATACGACTGCAAGTTTTAAACAAAACTAGCTAACACTGCAATTATCCATTTCATTAACCCGATTGTCACTAGCATCTTTTTAAAAGAACAATTCCTGTCTTCAAAGAAGAAGAAATGGGTAGTACAGGGATGTCATTCTTAAGACTTATTTTTCAGAAACAATACAATTTGGTCTACAGCAGTTTCTATGAAATATAAATATTTATATTTAATTCTACAAAAACAACACAAGCTAAAGTGATAGATAACAGAATGAAATATCCACTTGAAATACAAAAGATCTTTTACACGCTTCAAAAAATCTTTTACGCAATCCTAGTGAAATAACTATTAAAATGATACTGATTGCAAATACTTAATTAACCTTTAACCATCACTTAAAACACATAAAAGTAACCAGCCAGCCTTTGCTATGTATGTTTTAACTATGTGATGACAGTGGTAGTGAAGAGTCTATTAAATTTAACTTGATGAAACAGGAATCAAGTACGATTGCATAATTGATGAAATGTAGGATTTGGCATAGACAAATATGCACTACCACTTTTTTTCTTGTGTGTGTGTCCTATATATATATATAAATTCATAGAACCTCTAAATAATTGTAAAACTGGGATTGTTCTTTAACAAAGAGCCAAAAAAGCTCGAAATTCCAACTAAAAGATTATTTTCTTAAGTTAATGGGTAATAATTCTTTAAAATATGCTCATTAAAGAAATTCCGAAATTTCCCAATAGTCCGCATAGCATCTGTTGAAACGAATAAAAGATGGTTAAATTTTTCCTTTTGGAACATTCGATTATGTGTTTTTTCCCGAGCGAAGTGTTAATGTAGTTTTGTGGATGCTCAAACAATAAATCTTAGATTTGACTTGAAATAATTCAAATGCTTGTCAGTGCTCTCCTATGGGCCTTTGTGTAATTACCCACGCTGCTGGATTTTATTCTTGTTCGTAGGGATTAACATATATTATAAATACTAATTAACCGTTTCCATCATAGCAAACTTTCAAAATTTAATCAGGCCGCAAACTAGCAACCACAGATTGTTAATTCAAAGTGAAGAGATATACTTGAACTATATAATGTTTAAAAATTAATTTTTGCTGAATAATGGTGATAGGTGTGTATAAGCAAATAGTTTTACATTTTTATGGGTTTCATAGTTTTTGTTATAAGTTTTGCCAGACAGGACACACTGCACATGCCCTCTTAGAAGAGAAGAAGACCTCCACACGGATCAATTCAATAGTTTTGCATCTTGACCGTTAGCTGTGCAGTTGAGGCAAAACTAAGAAATATGAACTTTAAACTACTTTACTTCAAAAACTTTACTTCAAAATTTCGTGGTAGGGGAATATAAGGAAGATGTCTTAATGTTCGGACTAGTAAAGGATCGGATTTTTCGTTCATGTTTATGGTTACTCGTGCGAAGGCTTTCTGTCTTCTAGGAGAAGTTGCACTGTGCCAGAAAGGGTTAACCATTTTCACGAATCTCCATTTTGGTGAGAATTTTTAAATTACGAGAAAATTATTAAAATATATAAGTAATTCAAAATTTTCGCATATTTTATGAGACTAACAAATTTAGTTTTAGAGTTACTTATAAAATATTGAAATAAGAATTATTGTAACAAATGTTTCCAGATTTGGAAAACTCCGCGACACCTTCTAAAAGAGAGAAGGTCTTTGCAAGAATCAATTTAGTAGTCTTATGTAACAAACATAAGGTGCGCAGTGCGGGAATAAGCAAAGTACCACAACATTCAGACTACCTAAGATCGAGTCTTTCGTTTATGTTTTCGGTAACTCGTGCGAAGGCTTTCTGTCTTCTGTAAGTTCTTGCTCTGTTCCGGAAAATTTTAAATATCTTCAAGAATCTCCAGTTCGGAAAGATTTTTTAACTACAAGAAAATTATTAAAATATATTAATAATTCACAATATTCATATATTATTTGAGCCTAATGAATGCATCATTAATATAATTTATCAAATATTGAAAAATAGAAAACATAAACTTTTTTTTTTCATTTTAACGAAAATGCAATTTTTCTTCAGGATGTTTTTATTCACAGTTTTTCGAATTGAATACAATGCACTGACTAAAAATAAATCCAACTTAATCTAATAGTCATGAATAGTTTTTAGAAACTTAGAAGAGATATGAAAATGACTTACTTTTCTCAAAATATATTTCATGTTGTTATAACTTAAGAAGAACAGCCTAAAGAGTATAAAAATTATTTTATTCGGTCTTACAAAAAAACTTAAACATAAAAACTCGACCAAAAAATATTTTAGCACTTTTCAAAAAGAATAGTAACTTAGCTACTTAAAAAATGTTAAGCCTCATCAAACTTCAGTTTGCTCTTTTATTTCATTTGCGGAAAAGTTTTGTACATAACAATTTCCGTCCAACCATATTTATTTGCCCATTGCCAGAAAGTAAAATGATGAGCTAAATAGTTCGGTTAAGTTATGTGAAAGTTGAGTGTTTTTTCCTATCCGTTTATTTGAGAACAACAAATTTAAAGATTTTTTGTTTCGTTGAAAAAAAATGTCATCATTTACTTGGTTCTTTTTCTTTTTTTTTTATTATTTTCATTTAAAGAAACTTTCCGACATTTTACGATTCTCACACGTTTATTCCACACATAAACCTCTACTTTTAAAAGAATAAATATTTTTAACAATATTTGAATGTGTAATATTGGAGTTGTATTTTTGATTGTATATTTGTAAGCTTTCCACTAATGAGCATTTGGTGAAACAATTTTAACCTCTGGTAATATGGAAAACAAAAATCCTAAAAACTGTAAACTTTTAATTAGGTAAAAAATTTTATTAAACAAACTTACTTCTATTTTACAATGCTTACACATTTACTCTTATGGATAATTATGATGAACAAATTTTTCTTGCATTAGTACAAATACTCAATCAAAATCAGGAGTAGATACTTCAAATCTGAAATTAGCGACTCAGTGTAATGCAATACTTTTAAAAAAAAGCATCTTTATTAACAAAATATGGAGGTGTTTATTATTGATGTTGTTTTTTACCGGGTAGATTTAAATGTATGTTTGGATGTATAAATTTAAGACATAAATGGATAGAATGCAATGCATAGACGAAAAATGATGGATTTATGTATAGCATTATGATAAATGAAACATTGTGATAAATGAAACATGGATGAGTAGAATAAGCTTTTGATGGCTGAATAGCATGTGATAGATTGATGAATCATTGATGAAAAGCCTTGCTCTGGCTGAAACATGGACGAATAAAAAACGTTTTATGGGTGAATAGCATGTGATGGATGAATGAATCAACGATGAATAGCATTGTGATGGATGAAACATGGAGGAATAAAATAGACTTGCCCACGTTCTTTAATAAAAGTCATTGTGATGAGCTTATTGTGATGAGCATTGTTTTCTATTAAATCTCAATAATTTTCCAATGATAGGCATTTGATTCAAACACATAAACCTGAAAATGTATAGAAAGCTAAAATGTTATTTATTTTTTATTACGTAATACATATATATATATATATATATATATATCCCACAGTAAGGATATTTTACAGAACAGAGAATGAAAGAACATCCATGCCTTGCCCGGGAATCGATGCCAGAACCTTTCTTGTCTGTTCTCTGACCGCTACACAGGACAGTCGGCAGTATAGTAAGACATCGTAGCCCCATTTTAGTTAAATTTTAAAAACTGGTAGAAAATTATTGAGGAAATAAAAAGTTTTAAAGAATTACAATCCATTACTAACTCATCAATTAAATATCTGTTTTACAACTTATTACAAGACATTCTAAAATTTATATGAAATTAAAGCCAATAAATTTACAATAACATCATTAATATGAATAATTAATTGTCACCAATTTTGCAATTTTTTCCAGAATGTGAACGCACTAAAGAGCTTATTTACTTTTTCCGAAAAGCAAAGAAAATTGCTTTTCTCCTAGGTTTTCCCATTTTTTCATTTAACTACCGGCCATGATTTTAAAAAAGGAGCATTCATGCCAAATGAGTAAAATTTAAAAAAAAATCTAGGTTAAATTTACCAGCTACCAAAAATAATTTTTCTCTTTAAATAAAGAACTAAAATCTTAAAGGTTGATATCGAATTGGAGTTGAGATGCCGGTCACCATTCACACAGCTGAGCGAAAGTTTGGATTTTGGCTCTTGCAATTATGTCTGGACGTGGCAAAGGAGGAAAAGTTTGAAGTTCATAGTAAAGTATAAGTTTAAATTTATCCATCTCAATTACTGCAAATATGTTTTCACGACGCTGCGGACGTGGCGGAAAGACTATTCAACAGCACAAGAGGATAGTAAGTATGAAGCTATATCCTAACTACAGAAACCCAAATGCTAGGACCGGTGAAGTTTATGAAGACGAGTATGGAAACTTTCATGTTTGGACCAAAAGTTGAAGCCATCACACGCTCAGCGATTTTACAGTGCCTGAAGGAGCCACAAGACCATAGTATGCGGGCAATCCTATTCCGGTGCCTAAACCAATCATGACCGAAAAGCCGACGATATCAGCAGATGTTCCAGCCATAGAGATTAACAACGAAGACCTGCATCCGGAACAGATTATCGAAGTATCGACCACTGATTCAGAATGCAACATCAAAAACAACACCGAACCTCCCCCTAAAAAACGGCAAAAGAAAAAGAAAAAAACAATTTGATGACAAAACAACTGAAGATAATATTACCATGATTTCTATTCTTCATGAAGATAACATAATCTGCATTTCCTCACTACCAGATGACGCCACTAGCTTGCAACTTAATGAAACTCAAGCAGAATCCGAATTAGATCCACCCAACCTCCCACTCCAACTTCGCGTGCTACATCAGTTAGAAACTACAAAGTTCTAATTCGCGGACTGCCTACCGATTTCAACCCAGAACACATCTCCATAGAAATAACAAAAATGGACTTGCAACTAGTAAAAATAATTCAGTTTAAGAAGAGAGAGGGCGTGGCGTATCGGTCACTCCCACTATTCCTCGCAATCATTAGAGAGACGGCCAATCACCTACAAGTTCACACCATTGGAAAAATTCAACGATTCCCGGTCCGTGTGGAACGCTTCTACGGCGGTCAGGGACCGCTACAGTGCTATAGATGCCAGGGCTTCGGCCATGCACAAAGCTCCTGCACTGCCCCTCCCAGATGCCTGAAGTGTACAGAAGGTCACCGCTCCTACAAATGATTAAAGAGCAGAGAAAAACCTCCAAAGTGCTGCAATTGCGGCAAAACACATACAGCAAATTTCTCTGGGTGCGAAGCTCGCCCCAGCAGAAAACCTACTCGCCCTCCAGGGGCTCCTACATTACAATCCTCAAAATATCGACTTATCTCCATTGTGAAAGAGCTCCAGGAACTATTGAAGAATGAAGAAGTTGTTGCACTTCTTCAATCCATCATGCAGGGAAAGACACCAGTAGTGTAGTGGTCAAGACGTTCGCTTCATGTCCCATAGATTCATGGTTCGACCCCAACTGAATTCACTCTTACACCTGAACCTTGAAACACCTCCACATTCCAACGACTGTTCTATTTCAATAAAAAACTCTCTAATTCACAGACTCTCCATACACAGCAAGTTTAGCATGAGCCAAATGAAGTAGGAATTTATGTATCAATACTGTAATATATTATTAAGAATAACTCATGTATATAACATTACATACTGTTTACATCCACGTCAACTTATGTTAATATGATTAAATTCTTAGATGTTATTTACTATCATGTTTCAATTACAAATTGTTGTAAAAGAATTTTCATTGCAAAAATAATTTCAACTTATAAATTATCAAGCAAATGTGCTTGGCCTATTTATGATTAAATTCTTAGATGTTATTTACAATCATGCCTCAATAACAAATTGTTGTAAAAATATTTTCATTGCAAAAATAATTTCAACTTATAATTTATCAAGCAAATGTGCTTGGCCTTTGTATAGCTACCATATTGTTGCTGATTGTCAAAATGTTTTTATTCACTGTTATTTACCGACTTTCATGATGTATGGGTTAGGGGCCGCTGCGCGGCCTAGGCACCCAATTTATTTTAAATAAAGAAAGAAAGAAAGGTTGATATTATACGTTGGAGATACCCAGTCCTCCAACGTATTGCGCTGCTTTCTTTTAAACGTTTAAAAGAAAGCAGCGCATGTTGCTTGTAATTAAGAATGCTTAGTGATTATGTCTGGCATCCCAACGAAGGAGTGGATGAAACCATAAGTCATTTTTAGTAGTTTAATTATTCAAGCAATACTACCACTACGAATTACAATGTAAATTATTCCTATTTAAACTGAAAACATTATTTACATTCCCTATCAGGTGTGAAAGCTAGACGGAAAAGAGGAAAGGCTGGTAGTAAAACCATTTCAGTTATAACTAGTATTTGAGAGGAGTTAACTTATTCTTTTCAAAACTATTCAACAATATCTCCTTTATCCTTGAAAAATAAGCAATTTTATATATAGACTAAAATTATAAAAGAAATCTTGATAGTTACAGATATTTTATTTTTCTCAAAAAAAATGCTAAAATAAAATGTCTTTCGTACCAGTTTTTGCACTTTTCCGTCTTGCTATATAAGGGCTTTTAGCCATGTTCCCTATCAAGAGTAAACTGGAAGAAATATGCAAAATAAGTAGCTAATGGCATTTAATAGATTTTAAATCATTTTCAGCCACCACTTTTTTCATTTTAAGTCGTTTGTGGCATTCATGTTCTGCAGTGCAAAAGAAAAATTAACGTTAGATAAAAATAATTTAAAATTGAGATTTGTAAACATTTGGCATCTTTGTAAAATGAACGACATGCTGCGAAAAAAAATTTTTTTTCTTTTCAAAAATACATTATGTTTTATCAATTTCCTGAAAATCTATAGAGTTCATAGCATTAGCAATAGAAAGAAAAAAAAGTTGTGAAGCCACTTTTCGCAAACTCTATCATGAAGCACTTACTTTACTTTTCCAACTGCACCGCAGAGCTATATTTCGTCTCCCGTAAACAATCTATTATTGTTTTACTACATGTTTTTCTCCGTTCCGTCTTACTTTCTAACCCGAATCCCACAATTATTAACGTAAAGTTTTTTTCCATTTCAAAATTTTATTTCCCTAAATGGGAACCCTGCTGTTCTTATTTTTGTATGCTATAACTGTGTACATACAATAACATGTAAATATATTTTATAATACACTGCTCAAGCAATTAGAGGATATTGTAAGTCTTATATAAAATAACGGTAAGAACAATTTTTTTAATAAAATGGAAGAAGAATGTCAAAATTATTCAACTATTTTTAAACTTTGCAGTATGAAAATTTTGAGTTTGATGACAAAGACGACGTTTTAGTGGCATAGAATTTGATTTGGCTATCAACTTAATGTAAGACAAAGCGGGAAAGAATGATTGGCATTCAATAAGTGCGTTGTTTATATGAGTGCAAGTCTCAACGATGTCATTTATCTGAATCAGAGGCTTGGAGAGTTGTTGACCGCTTAGAAAAGGCCAAGCAAAAGCCAAAGTAGCAGAAGTGGAGTTTCACAAAGTGTGATTTCCAGGATTTGGAACTCTTTTTTTGGAGATTGAAACTGCAGGCTGAAGATTAGGGCAAGGGCGTAGACGTGCAACAACGCCCAATGAATGCCGTTATTTAACGCAAAGAGAGACACCAAAATATAAATGCCACTCTTCTTCAACAACAACTTCACTCGGCTACTGGCACCACAGTTTCGACATAAACTGCCCGAAACTGCCTTTACGCTGTAGATCTGTATGCTCGCCAACCAGTGGTTTTTGCCACGTTAACACCAAAGCACTGTCGCGCTCGCAGGGAGTGGCCAGCAGAGCATGTTAACTAGATGAGATAGGAATGGTGCAATATTATTTTCTCTGACGAGCCCCGTTTATCTGTTCTTCCTGATTGTGGGCGTATTTTCATCTGGAGGGAACGTGGCACTAGAAACAATCCTGCGTTCGTGCACGAAAGTGTAATATTTCAGAATGGGGGAGTGATGGAGTATGCTGATATCTCCACTGATAGTCACAGGGATCTCCATATCATTCGAAATGGAGCTTGACCGGTTGCGATATAGGGATGAGATCTAGAGACTTATTGTAGTCACTTACACTGCAGCAATTGGATATGACTTCATATAAATGGACGACAATTGCAGGCCACATCGTGCTAACTTAGTAAATGATTTCCTTTTGCAGAAAAGAATCATACGAATGGATTAGCCAGCGTGTTCTCTGGACATGAACACAATCGTGCATGTTAGGGATATTCTAGGCAGACGAATTGCTGAACACCTACTACCCCACAAACTCACCAAGAATTGGAAAGAGCTCTTCTCTCTTCTGGTGGTGTGGGACAGAATACCCCATATCCTAATTAATAACCTCATTCACTCGATGCCTCAAAGGTGTTCAACGTTGCCGGCCGACCGAGAAAACCATACTCCCTAATAAAAACGATTATTTTCTTTTAAGCATTATTTTCTCTTTATTTGTTTTTCTCATAGTCACAAATTGTGCTTATTTTTTCTTTTTGTACCCAAATGCTCCGTAAAACTCTTTTTTTTTCTTCAGGAAAACAAATGTCAATTTTCTATCACATAGCCAATTACGTCTGTCGATAACATAACAATCATTTTCAACCAATTCTCCAAGTGAAAGATCAATCCAAAACCTGAATATCACTTTACAATAACACTTTACAATAACATCATTAATATTAATAATTAACTGTCACCAATTTTACAACTTTTTCCAGAATGTGGCCTCACTGAAAGAGCTTATTTTACTTCTTAAAAGCAAAGAAAATTGTTTTACTGCTAGTTTTTTCCATTTCTCCATTTTACTATCGGCCATGATTTCAAAGAAGGAGCATTCATGCCAAATGAGTAAAATTAAAAAAAAAATCTAGGTTAAATTTACCAGCTACCAAAAAAAAATTTTCTCTTTAAATGAAGAACTAAAATCTCAAAGGTTGATATTGTAAGTTGGAGAACTGGGTTTGTTTAAAAGAAAGCAGCGCATGTTGCTTGTAATTAAAAATGCTTAGTGATTATGTCGGGGATCCCAATGAAGAAGTGGATGAAACCATAAGTCATTTTTAGTAGTTTAATTACTCAAGCAGTACTACTACTACGAATTACAATGTAAATTATTCCTATTTAAACTGAAAACACTATTTACATTCCCTATCAAGAGTAAACTGAAAGAAATAGGCAAAATAAGTAGCTAATGGCTTTTAATACATTTTAGATCATTTTCAGCCACCACTTCTTACATTTTAAATCGTTTGTGGCATCCATGTTCTGCAGTGTAAAAGAAAAATTACCGTTAGTGATCAATAATTTAAAATTGAGATTTGCAAACATTTGGCATCTTTGTAAAATAAACGACATGCTGCGAAAAAAAAAAATTTTTTTCAAAAATACATTATGTTTTATCAATTTTCTGAAATTCTATAGAGTTCATAGCATTAACAATGGAAAGAAAAAATGTTGTGAAGCCACTTTTCGAAAACTCTATCAAGAAGCACTTACTTTCCTTTTCCAATTGCAGCGCAGAGCTATATTTCGTCTCCCGTAAACAATCTATAATCGTTTTACTACAAATTTTACTCCGTTCCGTCTTACTTTCTAACCCGAATCCCACAATTATAAACGTAAAGTTTTTTTTTCCATTTCAAAATTTTATTTCCCTAAATGGGAACCCTGCTGTTCTTATTTTTGTATGCTATAACTGTGTACATACAATAACATGTAAATATATTTTATAATACACTGCTCAAGCAATTAGAGGATATTGTAAGTCTTATATAAAATAACGGTAAGAACAATTTTTTTAATAAAATGGAAGAAGAATGTCAAAATTATTCAACTATTTTCAAACTTTGCAGTATGCAAATTTTGAATTCGATGACGAAGACGACGCTTTAGCAACATAGAATTTGATTTGGCAATCAACTTAATGTAAGACAAAGCGGAAAAGAATGATTGGCATTCAATAAGCGCGTTGTTTATATGAGTACAAGTCTCAACGAAGTCATCTAACTGAATCAGAGGCTTGGAGAGTTGTTGGCCGCTTAGAAAGGGCCAAACAAAAGCCAAAGTTGCAGAAGTGGAGTTTCACAAAGTGTGATTTCCAGAATTTGAAACCGCTTTTTTGGAGATTGAAAATGCAGGCTGAATGTCAGGGCAAGGGGGTAGACGTGCAATAACGCCCAATGAAGGCTGTTATTTAACGCAAAAAGAGACACCAAAATATGAATGCCACTCTTCTTCAAGAACAACTTCACTCGGCTACTGGCACCACAGTTTCGACATAAACTGCCCGAAACTGCCTTTACGCTGTAGATCTGTATGCTCGCCAACCAGTGGTGTGCGCCACGTTAGCACCAAAGCACTGTCGCGCTCGCAGGGAGTGGCCAGCAGATCATGTGAACTAGATGAGGAATGAATGGTGCAATATTATTTTCTCTGACGAGCCCCGTTTTTCTGTTCATCCTGATTATGGGCGTATTTTCATCTGGGGGGAACGTGGCACTAGAAACGATCCGGCGTTCGTGCACGAAAGTGTAATATTTCGCAATGGGGGAGTGATGGAGTATGCTGATATCTCCACTGACAGTCGCAGGGATCTCCATATCATTCGAAATGGAGCTCTAAACGGTTGCGATATAGGGATGAGATCTTGAGACATATTGTAGTCCCTTACGCTGCAGCGATAGGAGATAACTTCATATTAATGGACGACAATTGCAGGCCACATCGTGCTATCTTAGTAAAGGATATCTTTTTCAGAAAGGAATCATACGAATGGATTGGCTAGCGTGTTCCCCGGACATGAACACAATCGAGCATGTTAGGGATATTTTAGGCAGACGAATTGCTGAACACCTATTACCCCACAAACTCACCAATAACTGGAAAGAGCTCTTCTCTTTTCTGTTGGTGTGGGACAGAATACCCCATATCCTTATTAATATCCCATTCACTCGATGCCTCAAAGGTGTTCAACGTTGCCGGCCGTCCGAGAAAACCATACCCCATAATAAAAACGATTATTTTCTTTTAAGGATTATATTCTCTTTATTTGTTTTTCTCATTCACAAATTGTGCTTCTTTTTTCTTTTTGTACCCAAATGCTCCGTAAAAGGCTTTTTTTTTTTCAGGAAAACAAATGTCAATTTTCTATCACATAGCCAATTACGTCTGTCGATAACATAACAATCATTTTCAAACAATTCTCCAGGTGAAAGATCAATCCAAAACCTGAATATCACTTAATTGTTCTGAGCGGTGCATTTTAATCACTTTCCTTACAATAACTGCAGCTAATTTAGAAGC
Organism: Parasteatoda lunata; assembly: GCA_949128135.1. Taxonomy (NCBI): domain Eukaryota; kingdom Metazoa; phylum Arthropoda; class Arachnida; order Araneae; family Theridiidae; genus Parasteatoda; species Parasteatoda lunata. The sequence continues at coordinate 22,865,493 of OX421981.1, read as the reverse complement.
ATATAATTTAAAAATAAAATTAATATATTTTGCTTTGTCTTAGATCTATCAAGTCCTAGGCACAACCATGCCTAAGATCACGCACACACAATATTTTTATGTCTTTTGATCAATAAATAAGTTAGGATCAAAGTTTATGTTCTCAAGAAAATTATCGAATACTTTTTGACTAAAATTTACTGAAGTTCCTTTTAAGTCTATTTATTCTCATGATTAATATGCAATGTCTAAAGTACCGAAAGTTTTACTAGAAATAACTGAAAACCTTCCGAGACTAAGTGATATTTCAAGTGGATATATCCTAGTCAGAGAGGTCAGATTACTTTATGTGAACATTTCTAACTGTTTTACGGGGTCAGTTCTTAAAACTAAAGTACTTCAAAACTAAAAGTTATAAAATATACTTCTTGAATGCTTGTCTTTAAATCATTATGAGTTTTTCAGAAATTTAGCAACGCTAGAATGAAAAAGAAAATTTTTATACTAAAAAAATGTTTTTATTAGAGGAAGTGTTAGAAAGGTAATTAATACGTTGAATGCCATGGGGGTCACTGGTGACCAGCGAAGCCTAGATTATTAGAAACACATAATTCGAGTAAATTTCTAATTTTCTCAAATTATTATAGTTATTAAAATGATTTGAAGAAATTAATGCAATATACACTCATGTTCATAAATTAAGGATAATGAAGTTCAGGCACAGAAAGAGACAGAAGCCAAACAAATTTGACTTATTTGTAAAGCCTATGTATTAAACAAAAGGTAAAGAGCAAAAAAGATGCTATACGTTTGACATAATTAATAAAAATTGCGATTTTTACTGCCTGGAGCAAATTTCAAAAAAGAACCTATTTACAAAAAACAGTATGACATGGTTAGTATGATGGTTAATACGGAGTATGTCTCCCGGACGATGCAATACAGGCCGTACAACGCCTGGGCTTGCTGAGTATCAAATTATCAATCTGATCTTGGGGAATATTACACCACTCAGCAAGCAATGCCTTCCGAAAGTCCGGTAGACAGGTGGAAGGGGGTTGACGGGCTGCAATTCGTCGGCCAAGCATATCCCATACATGCTCTATTGAATTCAAGTCCGGTGAGTATGCTGGCCAATCCATACGGGTGATATCCTCTGATTGAAGGCATTCGTCTACAATGATTGCACGGTGAGGACGGGCGTTGTCGCCCATAAACAGAAATTCAGCAGTCATGGCGCCCCGAAACAAACGTACATGTTGTTCCAGAATGACATCCCTATATATGTGGCCTGTCATCGTTACACTCTGAACATGCAGGTCAGTTCTGGAACCAAGAATAATTCCTCTCCAAACGAGCCATCCTGCACCACCGAGCCATCCTGGTGCCGTTCAATGGTGTTGTCTTGGTGGTAACGGGTACCTGGCGCTCTCCATATGAAAGTTCGGCGAGAATCAGATTGCAAACTAAACCTGGACTCGTCGGAAAACATCACACAAGACCACTACTGCGGTGTCCAAAATGCATGCTCTCTACTCCAGGCTAATCGCAGGCGACAGTGAGTTGCGGGGGCGACTAACTCGGGGGCGACATGTGCTGTAACGTCTACTCATATTACCATCAACTGGGAATCGTTGCCAAAGCCTGCACTCTGGGCGATTCCAAGTTCTTCGGATACTTCCAGCAGGGTACGTCCACATACCAGTCGTCCGATGATTCTGCTACGTAAAAAATCATCTAAATGCTTCCTTTGTGCCATAACTATGCGGTTATTGCACTGAAAGGCTTTTAAAGCGCTTGTGAACAATTTTACTTCTTTGCCACCATTTCTTATATACCCCTCTCTTACACTCTCGTTATTGTGACGTACTACCAGCGTCATCTAGTGGTTTCCTGTAATTTGCATATTCTTCTTCAGGATGTGTGTGATAATTCTGCAGGTGAAATTTTAATTTTAGAGTTTGATTTCTGAGTGATTCTGAGTTATCCTTAATTTATGGACATGAGTGTAGAACACACAGAAATAGTTTCATTTATATACACAGAGATGCCAACTTTCTCCGGACAGCGAATAAATATTTTCAAGTGGTAGTTTATTAATTGTGATTCTTGGTTTAATAAATTCAATTTAGTAGGTTTTTATCCACCTCTATTAATAAACAATTCGTAGGTGTATATAATTCACCACTTTTTTCAGATTTGTCATGCTAAACCTTCTTAAAAACTAGCAAAATGCGTCTAATATTTGCAATTTTAGTTTGCAGTTATTTACCGTTTGGTCAGACGGGCAAGCCATGTAAAATTTGCGTAGAATTTAACGTGTTAAAAGTCCGTTATGAAATCTAAAAATATACTCTATTACGCATTCAGGATGATGAAAATCAAGGTAGGAAAAAAAAGTGACCGTCAGTTTTGCTTTTAAGTTATATGAGGATGAAGCAATAATACATTGAATTATTTTTATAATTAATAATTTATTACATATTTCATAATTTATAATTTATAATATTTGTTTTAATTTATAATATATTGTTTTTATATATTTTTTTAAATTTATTAAAAATCCGTATTAAAATTTAAAAATATGCTCTAACTCTTTAGAGTGATAAAAATCAAAAGAGAACTAAGAACAAACGACAAAACATTCTTTAACTGATTTCCTGCCTGGCTCTTATAAAAAAGTGCCTGGTAGCAGGTTTGCATATTAATTAAATAGACAATTTTATTAAAAAAGCTAGTAACTGTTCAGTTTAGCTTCATAAAAAAATATGTCTAACAAAATGTATAATTTTATATAATTAATAGATTTTGGTATACAGGAAGATTCAAAGTGCTAAGAATAAAATAAATTCACCAATATTTAGCATTTTGAAGACTGGCAATTCCAAAAAGGGAACATTGGTATTTAAATGATTTAACTAATATAAAGTGTATATGTTAGTGTTAATGTGAAATAAAAAATAGGTCTGTAAAATTAATCATGATTTTAAGCTGTCACATTTTATTTTGTTCTTTGATTGTCTTCAGCGTGCCATTTCGGGAAAACATCATTTTGTTTTAAAATTTATTTAAAACATGTTAAGCACCAAGTGTTCTATTTTGGGACTATGTCTTTTTTCGTATCAGAGTAATAAATACTAGTTACCTGAATATATAATTCTTAAAAATTAGTTCAAATAAACAAAAGAATTCAGTTCAGCATCTCTATATTAACAATATTTTTTTTTTATTTTCTGAAACGATACGATAACAAGTTTGAAAGAAAGTTAGCTAACACTGCAATTATCCACTTAATTAACCCGTTTGTCACTAGCATCTTTTTAAAAGAACAATTCACGTATTCAAAAAAAAAAAAAGAAATTGGTAGTTCAGGGATGTCATTCTTAAGATTTATTTTTCAGAAACAATACAATTTGGTCTATCGCAGTTTCTATGAAATATAAATATTTATATTTAATTCTTCAATCAACACAAGCTAAAGTGGTAGGTAATAGAATGTAATATCCACTTGAAAAACAAAAGATCTTTTACACGCTTCAAAGAATCTTTTACCCAATCTTAGTGAAATAACTATTAAAATGATACTGATTGCAAATACTTAATTAACCTTTAACCATCACTTAAAATACATAAAAGTCTTTCTTTCTTACTTTCTTTATTTATTTATTTATACAAATTGGGCACCTGGGCCGCGCAGAAGGCCCCTATCCCATATATCATGAAGTAAAAAAAAAGTTAAAATAAAAGACAGTTTGAGTTCAGCAGTCTATGGGGTGGCTGTTACTGGGAGACAAGCACCTTGCTTGTATAACTGAAAGAAAATGAAAATAATAAGAGCAACTTGCTGTTAAACTGTGGATGGCTGTGGTTTGATTGTCAACGTGAAGTAACATAAGTCAGGATTTCAGTATTGGTAAAGTGTTTGATGCTATTGATGCTTTGGATTATTGATGTAGACTATAGATGCTGGAAATGATGACTATTACTTATGCTGATAGTTGTTGTATGAGGAGTCGGAGGTGAAATGAGCGGCTCTTGGTCTTAGTTTTTCGTCTTTTTTATAGTTCTCGAAGTTAAAAATCTGATTGAAGTTGGCTGTGCTGCATTTTATGGCTTTAACGTAGAAGTCTGCATTTAATTTATATATATATTCGGATAGAAACGGAATTTTGAGATCTTTATGGATATTTGACTTATGTATGAACCATCTGGCACGAGTGATTTTTCTGAGTATTTCATTTTGACATTGGTTGAGCTTTTTCATTAGGTGTTCAGGTATAGTAGTCCAGGCAGGTGAAGCATATGTAATTATAGGTCGGATCATTGAGGTGTATAGTAATTTTCTGGTTTTTAGTGAGGCATTTTGGTTATAGATGATAGGTTGGATGATATTAACTGCTGCATTTGCTTTGTCTATTATATTTTTAATTTGGTCGCTCCAAGTGAGTTTGCTATTAATTATGAGTCCAAGGTACTTTGCTCTCTTAACTATTGGAATTTGAATGTTGATCAGTTTCGGTTTGCATTGAGGCGAAATTTTAATTCTTCTTTTTTGTATGATGAGGATTTGTGATTTGTCGGCGTTTACGGCTATTTTCCATTTTCTACACCAGTCTTCTATTTCATCTATTTGTTCTTGTAGTTTTATTAGAGCTAAGTTTGGATTTCTGGATTTGATTATTATACCAGTATCATCTGCGTAGAAGGCTGTAATGCTATTGTAATCTGCTTTATTTATAGGGAAATCATAGGTGTAAAGTATATATAAAATTGGTCCAAGTATGCTGCCCTGAGGTACTCCGGCTAAGATGTTTCTTTTTGATGAGATGCAGTTTTGGATAGTCACTTGAAATGTTCGGTTTGAGAGATAACAGGATAGAAGTTTGATGAGTCCAGGAGGAAAATTTAGTTGCATTAGTTTGAATATTGTACCGGTGTGCCATACTTTGTCAAATGCTTTTGAGATGTCGATCATTAGGAAAACTATTGTTTCTTTGTTTACTATTGCTCTTCCGGCGTAGTCTATTATTCGAAGTAGCTGTTTGGTTGTATTTAGTTTTTGTCGGAATCCATATTGTTCATCGGGAAGGGCTGTTAAAAGTGGCTTGATTCGCATAAAAGTATTTTATTTATTGAAATTACATACATTTGCTGACTTGTGTGCTCAATATAGGCTTATAAGTCATTGTCAAGTAGAAAATACAGATAGAACAATTCAGAGAAAGACATCACAAAGAATACATCCAGGGTTACGGCGGGATTCGAATCCGCTACCTCCACGCTTAACAAAGCGTTTTGACCGGCGATACCACTCGGCCAGGGAGGCCCCCGCATAAAAGAAACCAACCAGCCTTTGCTATGTATGTTTTAACTATATGATGACAAGGGTAGTTAAGAATTTATTAAATTTAACTTGATAAAACAGGAATCAAGTATGATTGCAAAATTGATGAAATGTAGGATTTGGCATAGACAAATATGCACTACCACTTTTTTTCTTGTGTGTGTGTCCTATATATATATATATAAATTCATAGAACCTTTAAATAATTGTAAAACTGGGATTGTTCTTTAACGAAGAGCCAAAAAAGCTCGAGTTTCCAATTAAAAGATTATTTTCTTAAGTTAATGGGTAATAATTCTTTAAAATATGCACATTAAAGAAATTCCGAAATTTCCCAATAGTCTGCATAGCATCTGTTGAAACGAATAAAAGATGGTTAAATTTTTCCTTTTGGAACATTCGATTGTGTGTTTTTTTCCGAGCGAAGTGTTAATATAGTTTTGTGGATGCTCAAACAATAAATCTTAGATTTGACTTGAAATAACTCAAATGCTTGTCAGTGCTCTCCTATGGGCCTTTGTGTAATTACCCACGGTGCTGGATTTTATTCTTGTTCATAGGGATTAACATATATTATAAATACTAATTAACCGTTTCCATCATAGCAAACTTTCAAAATTTAATCAGGCCGCAAACTAGCAACCACAGATTGTTATTTCAAAGTGAAGAGATATACTTGAACTATATAATGTTTAAAAATTAATTTTTGCTGAATAATGGTGATAGGTGTGTATAAGCAAATAGTTACATTTTTATGGGTTTCATAGTTTTTGTTATAAGTGTTTCCAGACAGGACACACTGCACATGCCCTCTTAGAAGAGAGAAGACCTCCACATGGATCAATTCAATAGTTTTGCATCTTGACCGTAAGCTGTGCAGTTGAGGCAAAACTAAGAAATATGAACTTTAAACTACTTTACTTCAAAAACTTTACTTCAAAATTTCGTGGTAGGGGAATATAAGGAAGATGTCTTAATGTTCGGACTAGTAAAGGATCGGATTTTTCGTTCAATCTTATGGTTACTCGTGCGAAGGCTTTCTGTCTTCTAGGAGAAGTTGCACTGTGCCAGAAAGGGTTAACCATTTTCACGAATCTCCATTTTGGTGAGAATTTTTGAACTAAGAGAAAATTATTAAAATATATTAGTAATTCACAATTTTCTCATATTTTATGTGACTAAAAAATTTAGCTTCAGAGTTACTTATAAAATATTGAAATAAGAATTATTGGAACAAATGTTTCCAGATTTGTAAAACTCCGCAACACCTTCTAAAAGAGAGAAGGCCTTTGCAAGGATCAATTTAGTAGTCTTATGTAAGAAACATAAGCTGCGTAGTGGGGGAAAAGCAAAGTACCAAAACATTCAGACTATTTAAAGATCGAGTTTTTCGTTTATGTTTATGGTAACTAGTGCGAAGCCTTTCTGTCTTCTGGAAGTTCTTGCTCTGTTCCGGAAAATTTTAAATATCTTCAAGAATCTCCTGTTCGGAAAGATTTTTTAACTACAAGAAAATTATTAAAATATATTAATAATTCACAATATTCATATATTATTTGAGTCTAATGAATGCATCATTAGTGTAATTTATCAAATGTTGAAAAATAGAAAGCATAAACTTTTTTTTTTTTTTTTTTCATTTTAACGAAAATGCAATTTTTTTTCAGATTGTTATTTTTCACCGTTTTTCAAATTGAATACAATGCACTGACTAAAAATAAATCCAACCTAATCTAATAGTCATGAATAGTTTTTAGAAACTTTGAAGAGTTATAAAAATGACTTACTATTCTCAAAATATATTTGATGTCGTTATAACTTAAGAAGAACAGCCTAAAGAGTATAAAAATTATTTTATTCGGTCTTACAAAAAAACTTAAACATAAAAACTCGACCAAAAAATATTTTAGCACTTGTCAAAAAGAATAAGATCTTAGCTACTTAAAAAATGTTATGCCTCATCTAACTTCAGTTTGCTCTTTTATTTCATTTGTGGAAAAGTTTTGTACATAACAATTTCCGTCCAACCACATTTATTTGCCCATTGCCAGAAAGTAAAGTGATGAGCTAAATAGTTCGGGTAAGTTATGTGAAAGTTGAGTGTTTTTTCCTATCCGTTTATTTGAGAACAACAAATTTAAAGATTTTTTGTTTCGTTGAAAAAAAATGTCGTCATTTACTTGGTTCTTTTTCTTTTTTTTTTTATTATTTTCATTTAAAGAAACTTTCCGACATTTTACGATTCTCACACGTTTATTCCACACATAAACCTCTACTTTTAAAAGAATAAATATTTTTAACAATATTTGAATGTGTAATATTGGAGTTGTATTTTTGATTGTATATTTGTAAGCTTTCCACTAATGAGCATTTGGTGAAACAATTTTAACCTCTGGTAATATGGAAAACAAAAATCCTAAAAACTGTAAACTTTTAATTAGGTAAAAAATTTTATTAAACAAACTTACTTCTATTTTACAATGCTTACACATTTACTCTTATGGATAATTATGATGAACAAATTTTTCTTGCATTAGTACAAATACTCAATCAAAATCAGGAGTAGATACTTCAAATCTGAAATTAGCGACAACTCCTCATGCTACAGATTTTTTACAATGTCATTTTTAGTTTATTTTTGTCAAAATGTACCAGTTTAAAAACTTTATATATAACTGGGAGTCTTTGTTGACTTTTGTGACAACTGACTTTTGTGACAAACTTTTATAGAAAATAAGGCACATCGTTAGAATTAAAATTGCATAGGAACTCATTTGCTAAAGTATCATCGTACGCAGTAGATGCACTTCCCTATTATGTCCTGTTCGAAAGCACAAAACAAAACAGCTCGCAATAATGGTACACCCCTAGAGGCGTATGACAACATTTACGGACATCTGTTTAAACGAAACTTTAATACTGATTATTTGTCTTAATTCTCTTTGAAGTCGGTTGCAACATTTATGCAACCACTAGACTTTATTAAAAAAAATTATTTAAGTGCAATTAAAAATGTAGCCTGAAGAGAAATCTGTTTGCAGTTTTGAAATCAGCGATATTAAAGTATCTAAGATCGGTTAAAAATCCTCATGCAACAGAAAAAATTTTTTACTCAGTGTAATGCAATACTTTTAAAAAAAAGCATCTTTATTAACAAAATATGGAGGTGTTTATTATTGATGTTGTTTTTAACCGGGTAGATTTAAATGTATGTTTGGATGTATAAATTTAAGACATAAATGGATAGAATGCAATGCATAGACGAAAAATGATGGATTTATGTATAGCATTATGATAAATGAAACATTGTGATAAATGAAACATGGATGAGTAGAATAAGCTTTTGATGGCTGAATAGCATGTGATAGATTGATGAATCATTGATGAAAAGCCTTGCTCTGGCTGAAACATGGACGAATAAAAAACGTTTTATGGGTGAATAGCATGTGATGGATGAATGAATCAACGATGAATAGCATTGTGATGGATGAAACATGGAGGAATAAAATAGACTTGCCCACGTTCTTTAATAAAAGTCATTGTGATGAGCTTATTGTGATGAGCATTGTTTTCTATTAAATCTCAATAATTTTCCAATGATAGGCATTTGATTCAAACACATAAACCTGAAAATGTATAGAAAGCTAAAATGTTATTTATTTTTTATTACGTAATACATATATATATATATATATATATATATATATATATCCCACAGTAAGGATATTTTACAGAACAGAGAATGAAAGAACATCCATGCCTTGCCCGGGAATCGATGCCAGAACCTTTCTTGTCTGTTCTCTGACCGCTACACAGGACAGTCGGCAGTATAGTAAGACATCGTAGCCCCATTTTAGTGAAATTTTAAAAACTGGTAGAAAATTATTGAGGAAATAAAAAGTTTTAAAGAATTACAATCCATTACTAACTCATCAATTAAATATCTGTTTTACAACTTATTACAAGACATTCTAAAATTTATATGAAATTAAAGCCAATAAATTTACAATAACATCATTAATATGAATAATTAATTGTCACCAATTTTGCAATTTTTTCCAGAATGTGAACGCACTAAAGAGCTTATTTACTTTTTCCGAAAAGCAAAGAAAATTGCTTTTCTCCTAGGTTTTCCCATTTTTTCATTTAACTACCCGCCATGATTTTAAAAAAGGAGCATTCATGCCAAATGAGTAAAATTTAAAAAAAAAATTTAGGTTAAATTTACCAGCTACCAAAAATAATTTTTCTCTTTAAATAAAGAACTAAAATCTTAAAGGTTGATATTGAATTGGAGTTGAGATGCCGGTCACCATTCTCACAGCTGAGCGAAAGTTTGGATTTTGGCTCTTGCAATTATGTCTGGACGTGGCAAAGGAGGAAAAGTTTGAAGTTCATAGTAAAAATATAAGTTTAAATTTATCCATCTCAATTACTGCAAATATGTTTTCACGACGCTGCGGACGTGGCGGAAAGACTATTCAACAGCACAAGAGGATAGTAAGTATGAAGCTATATCCTAACTACAGAAACCCAAATGCTAGGACCGGTGAAGTTTATGAAGACGAGTATGGAAACTTTCATGTTTGGACCAAAAGTTGAAGCCATCACACGCTCAGCGATTTTACAGTGCCTGAAGGAGCCACAAGACCATACTATGCGGGCAATCCTATTCCGGTGCCTAAACCAATCACGACCGAAAAGCCGACGATATCAGCAGATGTTCCAGCCATAGAGATTAACAACGAAGACCTGCATCCGGAACAGATTATCGAAGTATCGACCACTGATTCAGAATGCAACATCAAAAACAACACCGAACCTCCCCCTAAAAAACGGCAAAAGAAAAAGAAAAAAACAATTTGATGACAAAACAACTGAAGATAATATTACCATGATTTCTATTCTTCATGAAGATAACATAATCTGCATTTCCTCACTACCAGATGACGCCACTAGCTTGCAACTTAATGAAACTCAAGCAGAATCCGAATTAGATCCACCCAACCTCCCACTCCAACTTCGCGTGCTACATCAGTTAGAAACTACAAAGTTCTAATTCGCGGACTGCCGACCGATTTCAACCCAGAACACATCTCCATAGAAATAACAAAAATGGACTTGCAACTAGTAAAAATAATTCAGTTTAAGAAGAGAGAGGGCGTGGCGTATCGGTCACTCCCACTATTCCTCGCAATCATTAGAGAGACGGCCAATCACCTACAAGTTCACACCATTGGAAAAATTCAACGATTCCCGGTCCGTGTGGAACGCTTCTACGGCGGTCAGGGACCGCTACAGTGCTATAGATGCCAGGGCTTCGGCCATGCACAAAGCTCCTGCACTGCCCCTCCCAGATGCCTGAAGTGTACAGAAGGTCACCGCTCCTACAAATGATTAAAGAGCAGAGAAAAACCTCCAAAGTGCTGCAATTGCGGCAAAACACATACAGCAAATTTCTCTGGGTGCGAAGCTCGCCCCAGCAGAAAGCCTACTCGCCCTCCAGGGGCTCCTACATTACAATCCTCAAAATATCGACTTATCTCCATTGTGAAAGAGCTCCAGGAACTATTGAAGAATGAAGAAGTTGTTGCACTTCTTCAATCCATCATGCAGGGAAAGACACCAGTAGTGTAGTGGTCAAGACGTTCGCTTCATGTCCCATAGATTCATGGTTCGACCCCAACTGAATTCACTCTTACACCTGAACCTTGAAACACCTCCACATTCCAACGACTGTTCTATTTCAATAAAAAACTCTCTAATTCACAGACTCTCCATACACAGCAAGTTTAGCATGAGCCAAATGAAGTAGGAATTTATGTATCAATACTGTAATATATTATTAAGAATAACTCATGTATATAACATTACATACTGTTTACATCCACGTCAACTTATGTTAATATGATTAAATTCTTAGATGTTATTTACTATCATGTTTCAATTACAAATTGTTGTAAAAGAATTTTCATTGCAAAAATAATTTCAACTTATAAATTATCAAGCAAATGTGCTTGGCCTATTTATGATTAAATTCTTAGATGTTATTTACAATCATGCCTCAATAACAAATTGTTGTAAAAATATTTTCATTGCAAAAATAATTTCAACTTATAATTTATCAAGCAAATGTGCTTGGCCTTTGTATAGCTACCATATTGTTGCTGATTGTCAAAATGTTTTTATTCACTGTTATTTACCGACTTTCATGATGTATGGGTTAGGGGACGCTGCGCGGCCTAGGCACCCAATTTATTTTAAATAAAGAAAGAAAGAAAGGTTGATATTATACGTTGGAGATACCCAGTCCAACGTATTGCGCTGCTTTCTTTTAAACGTTTAAAAGAAAGCAGCGCATGTTGCTTGTAATTAAGAATGCTTAGTGATTATGTCTGGCATCCCAACGAAGGAGTGGATGAAACCATAAGTCATTTTTAGTAGTTTAATTATTCAAGCAATACTACCACTACGAATTACAATGTAAATTATTCCTATTTAAACTGAAAACATTATTTACATTCCCTATCAGGGGTGAAAGCTAGACGGAAAAGAGGAAAGGCTGGTAGTAAAACCATTTCAGTTATAACTAGTATTTGAGAGGAGTTAACTTATTCTTTTCAAAACTATTCAACAATATCTTCTTTATCCTTGAAAAATAAGCAATTTTATATATAGACTAAAATTATAAAAGAAATCTTGATAGTTACAGATATTTTATTTTTCTCAAAAAAAATGCTAAAATAAAATGTCTTTCGTACCAGTTTTTGCACTTTTCCGTCTTGCTATATAAGGGTTTTTAGCCATGTTCCCTATCAAGAGTAAACTGGAAGAAATATGCAAAATAAGTAGCTAATGGCATTTAATAGATTTTAAATCATTTTCAGCCACCACATTTTACATTTTAAGTCGTTTGTGGCATTCATGTTCTGCAGTGCAAAAGAAAAATTAACGTTAGATAAAAATAATTTAAAATTGAGATTTGTAAACATTTGGCATCTTTGTAAAATAAACGACATGCTGCGAAAAAAAAATTTTTTTCTTTTCAAAAATACATTATGTTTTATCAATTTCCTGAAATTCTATAGAGTTCATAGCATTAGCAATAGAAAGAAAAAAAAGTTGTGAAGCCACTTTTCGCAAACTCTATCATGAAGCACTTACTTTGCTTTTCCAACTGCACCGCAGAGCTATATTTCGTCTCCCGTAAACAATCTATAGTTGTTTTACTACATGTTTTTCTCCGTTCCGTCTTACTTTCTAACCCGAATCCCACAATTATTAACGTAAAGTTTTTTTCCATTTCAAAATTTTATTTCCCTAAATGGGAACCCTGCTGTTCTTATTTTTGTATGCTATAACTGTGTACATACAATAACATGTAAATATATTTTATAATACACTGCTCAAGCAATTAGAGGATATTGTAAGTCTTATATAAAATAACGGTAAGAACAATTTTTTTAATAAAATGGAAGAAGAATGTCAAAATTATTCAACTATTTTCAAACTTTGCAGTATGCAAATTTTGAATTCGATGACGAAGACGACGCTTTAGCAACATAGAATTTGATTTGGCAATCAACTTAATGTAAGACAAAGCGGAAAAGAATGATTGGCATTCAATAAGCGCGTTGTTTATATGAGTACAAGTCTCAACGAAGTCATCTAACTGAATCAGAGGCTTGGAGAGTTGTTGGCCGCTTAGAAAGGGCCAAACAAAAGCCAAAGTTGCAGAAGTGGAGTTTCACAAAGTGTGATTTCCAGAATTTGAAACCGCTTTTTTGGAGATTGAAAATGCAGGCTGAATGTCAGGGCAAGGGGGTAGACGTGCAATAACGCCCAATGAAGGCTGTTATTTAACGCAAAAAGAGACACCAAAATATGAATGCCACTCTTCTTCAACAACAACTTCACTCGGCTACTGGCACCACAGTTTCGACATAAACTGCCCGAAACTGCCTTTACGCTGTAGATCTGTATGCTCGCCAACCAGTGGTGTGCGCCACGTTAGCACCAAAGCACTGTCGCGCTCGCAGGGAGTGGCCAGCAGATCATGTGAACTAGATGAGGAATGAATGGTGCAATATTATTTTCTCTGACGAGCCCCGTTTTTCTGTTCATCCTGATTATGGGCGTATTTTCATCTGGGGGGAACGTGGCACTAGAAACGATCCGGCGTTCGTGCACGAAAGTGTAATATTTCGCAATGGGGGAGTGATGGAGTATGCTGATATCTCCACTGACAGTCGCAGGGATCTCCATATCATTCGAAATGGAGCTCTAAACGGTTGCGATATAGGGATGAGATCTTGAGACATATTGTAGTCCCTTACGCTGCAGCGATAGGAGATAACTTCATATTAATGGACGACAATTGCAGGCCACATCGTGCTATCTTAGTAAAGGATATCTTTTTCAGAAAGGAATCATACGAATGGATTGGCTAGCGTGTTCCCCGGACATGAACACAATCGAGCATGTTAGGGATATTTTAGGCAGACGAATTGCTGAACACCTATTACCCCACAAACTCACCAATAACTGGAAAGAGCTCTTCTCTTTTCTGTTGGTGTGGGACAGAATACCCCATATCCTTATTAATATCCCATTCACTCGATGCCTCAAAGGTGTTCAACGTTGCCGGCCGTCCGAGAAAACCATATCCCATAATAAACACGATTATTTTCTTTTAAGGATTATATTCTCTTTATTTGTTTTTCTCATTCACAAATTGTGCTTCTTTTTTCTTTTTGTACCCAAATGCTCCGTAAAAGGCTTTTTTTTTCAGCAAAACAAATGTCATTTTTCTCTCACATAGCCAATTACGTCTGTCGATAACATAACAATCATTTTCAAACAATTCTCCAGGTGAAAGATCAATCCAAAACCTGAATATCACTTAATTGTTCTGAGCGGTGCATTTTAATCACTTTCCTTACAATATCTGCAGCTAATTTAGAAGCATATAATTTAAAAATAAAATTAATATATTTTGCTTTGTCTTAGATCTATCAAGTCCTAGGCACAACCATGCCTAAGATCACGCAATCACAATATTTTTATGTCTTTTGTTCAATAAATAAGTTAGGATCAAAGTTTATGTTCTCAAGAAAATTATCGAATACTTTTTGACTAAAATTTACTGAAGTTCCTTTTAAGTCTATTTATTCTCATGATTAATATGCAATGTCTAAAGTACCGAAAGTTTTACTAGAAATAACTGAAAACCTTCCGAGACTAAGTGATATTTCAAGTGAATATATCCTAGTCAGAGAGGTCAGATTACTTTACGTGAACATTTCTAACTGTTTTACGGGGTTAGTTCTTAAAACTAAAGTACTTCAAAACTAAAAGTTATAAAATATACTTCTTGAATGCTTGTCTTTAAATCATTTTAAGTTTTTCAGAAATTTAGCAACGCTAGAATGAAAAAGAAAATTTTTATACTAAAAAAATGTTTTTATTAGAGGAAGTGTTAGAAAGGTAATTAATACGTTGAATGCCATGGGGGTCACTGGTGACCAGCGAAGCCTAGATTATTAGAAACACATAATTCGAGTAAATTTTTAATTTTCTCAAATTATTATAGTTATTAAAATGATTTGAAGAAATTAATGCAATATACACTCTTGTTCATAAATTAAGGATAATGAAGTTCAGGCACAGAAAGAGACAGAAGCCAAACAAATTTGACTTATTTGTAAAGTCTATGTATTAAACAAAAGGTAAAGAGCAAAAAAGATGCTATATGTTTGACATAATTAATAAAAATTGCGATTTTTACTGCCTGGAGCAAATTTCAAAAAAGAACCTATTTACAAAAAACAGTATAACATGGTTAGTATGATGGTTAATACGGAGTATGTCTCCCGGACAATGCAATACAGGCCGTACAACGCCTGGGCTTGCTGAGTATCAAATTATTAATCTGATCTTGGGGAATATTACACCACTCTGCAAGGAATGCCTTCCGAAAGTCCGGTAGACAGGTGGAAGGGGGTTGACGGGCTGCAATTCGTCGGCCAAGCATATCCCACACATGCTCTATTGAATTCAAGTTCGGTGAGTATGCTGGCCAATCCATACGGGTGATATCCTCTGATTGAAGGCATTCGTCTACAATGATTGCACGGTGAGGACGGGCGTTGTCGCCCATAAACAGAAATTCAGCAGTCATGGCGCCCCGAAACAAACGTACATGTTGTTCCAGAATGACATCCCTATAGATGTGGCCTGTCATCGTTACACTCTGAACATGCAGGTCAGTTCTGGAACCAAGAATAATTCCTCTCCAAACGAGCCATCCTGCACCACCGAGCCATCCTGGTGCCGTTCAATGGTGTTGTCTTGGTGGTAACGGGTACCTGGCGCTCTCCATATGAAAGTTCGGCGAGAATCAGATTGCAAACTAAACCTGGACTCGTCGGAAAACATCACACAAGACCACTACTGCGGTGTCCACAATGCATGCTCTCTACTCCAGGCTAATCGCAGGCGACAGTGAGTTGCGGTAAGTGGAATACATCTGACAGGCCTACGAGCATATAGACCAATGTGCCCTAAGCGTCAGTACACGGTCTGCCTTGAAACTGTAGTACCGGTAGCTAAAGAGAGCTGACGAGACAGGTCTGATGCTGTGCTCCGTCTGTTTCCTTTGGCAGTAACTGCCAAATACCGGTCATCATTCGGCGTTGTAACTCGGGGGCGACCTGTGCTGTAACGTCTACTCACATTACCATCAACTGGGAATCGTTGCCAAAGCCTGCACTCTGGGCGATTCCAAGTTCCTCGGATACTTCCAGCAGGGTACGTCCACATTCCAGTCGTCCGATGATTCTGCTACGTAAAAAATCATCTAAATGCTTCCTTTGTGCCATAACTATGCGGTTATTGCACTGAAAGGCTTTTAAAGCGCTTGTGAACAATTTTACTTCTTTGCCACCATTTCTTATATACCCCTCTCTTACACTCTCGTTATTGTGACGTACTACCAGCGTCATCTAGTGGTTTCCTGTAATTTGCATATTCTTCTTCAGGATGTGTGTGATAATTCTGCAGGTGAAATTTTAATTTTAGAGTTTGATTTCTGAGTTATCCTTAATGTATGGACATGAGTGTAGAACACACAGAAATAGTTTCATTTATATACACAGAGATTCCAACTTTCTCCGGACAGCGAATAAATATTTTCAAGTGGTAGTTTATTAATTGTGATTCTTGGTTTAATAAATTCAATTTAGTAGGTTTTTATCCACCTCTATTAATAAACAATTCGTAGGTGTATATAATTCACCACTTTTTTCAGATTTGTCATGCTAAACCTTCTTAAAAACTAGCAAAATGCGTCTAATATTTGCAATTTTAGTTTGCAGTTATTTACCATTTGGTCAGACGGGCAAGCCATGTAAAATTTGCGTAGAATTTAACGTGTTAAAAGTCCGTTATGAAATCTAAAAATATACTCTATTACGCATTCAGGATGATGAAAATCAAGGTAGGAAAAAAAAGTGACCGTCAGTTTTGCTTTTAAGTTATATGAGGATGAAGCAATAATACATTGAATTATTTTTATAATTAATAATTTATTACATATTTCATAATTTATAATTTATAATATTTGTTTTAATTTATAATATATTGTTTTTATATATTTTTTTAAATTTATTAAAAATCCGTATTAAAATTTAAAAATATGCTCTAACTCTTTAGAGTGATAAAAATCAAAAGAGAACTAAGAACAAACGACAAAACATTCTTTAACTGATTTCCTGCCTGGCTCTTATAAAAAAGTGCCTGGTAGCAGGTTTGCATATTAATTAAATCGACAATTTTATTAAAAAAGCTAGTAACTGTTCAGTTTAGCTTCATAAAAAAATATGTCTAACAAAATGTATAATTTTATATAATTAATAGATTTTGGTATACAGGAAGATTCAAAGTGCTAAGAATAAAATAAATTCACCAGTATTTAACATTTTGAAGACTGGCAATTCCAAAAAGGGAACATTGGTATTTAAATGATTAAACTAATATAAAGTAGATATGTTAGTGTTAATGTGAAATAAAAAATAGGTCTGTAAAATTAATCATGATTTTAAGCTGTCACATTTTATTTTGTTCTTTGATTGTCTTCACCGTGCCATTTCGGGAAAACATCATTTTGTTTTAAAATTTATTTAAAACATGTTAAGCACCAAGTGTTCTATTTTGGGACTATGTCTTTTTTCGTATCAGAGTGATAAATACTAGTTACCTGAATATATAATTCTTAAAAATTAGTTCAAATAAACAAAAGAATTCAGTTCAGCATCTCTATATTAACAATATTTTTTTTTTATTTTCTGAAATGATACGATAACAAGTTTGAAAGAAAGTTAGCTAACACTGCAATTATCCACTTAATTAACCCGTTTGTCACTAGCATCTTTTTAAAAGAACAATTCACGTATTCAAAAAAAAAAAAGAAATTGGTAGTACAGGGATGTCATTCTTAAGATTTATTTTTCAGAAACAATACAATTTGGTCTATCGCAGTTTCTATGAAATATAAATATTTATATTTAATTCTTCAATCAACACAAGCTAAAGTGGTAGGTAATAGAATGTAATATCCACTTGATAAACAAAAGATCTTTTCCACGCTTTAAAGAATCTTTTACCCAATCTTAGTGAAATAACTATTAAAATGATACTGATTGCAAATACTTAATTAACCTTTAACCATCACTTAAAATACTTAAAAGTCTTTCTTTCTTTCTTTCTTTATTTATTTATACAAATTGGGCACCTGGGCCGCGCAGAAGGCCCCTATCCCATATATCATGAAGTAAAAAAAAAGTTAAAATAAAAGACAGTTTGAGTTCAGCAGTCTATGGGGTGGCTGTTACTGGGAGACAAGCACCTTGCTTGTATAACTGAAAGAAAATGAAAATAATAAGAGCAACTTGCTGTTAAACTGTGGATGGCTGTGGTTTGATTGTCAACGTGAAGTAACATAAGTCAGGATTTCAGTATTGGTAAAGTGTTTGATGCTATTGATGCTTTGGATTATTGATGTAGACTATAGATGCTGGAAATGATGACTATTACTTATGCTGATAGTTGTTGTATGAGGAGTCGGAGGTGAAATGAGCGGCTATTGGTCTTAGTTTTTCGTCTTTTTTATAGTTCTCGAAGTTAAAAATCTGATTGAAGTTGGCTGTGCTGCATTTTATGGCTTTAACGTAGAAGTCTGCATTTAATTTATATATATATTCGGATAGAAACGGAATTTTGAGATCTTTATGGATATTTGACTTACGTATGAACCATCTGGCACGAGTGATTTTTCTGAGTATTTTATTTTGACATTGGTTGAGCTTTTTCATTAGGTGTTCAGGTATAGTAGTCCAGGCAGGTGAAGCATATGTAAGTATAGGTCGGATCATAGAGGTGTATAGTAATTTTCTGGTTTTTAGTGAGGCATTTTGGTTATAGATGATAGGTTGGATGATATTAACTGCTGCATTTGCTTTGTCTATTATATTTTTAATATGGTCGCTCCAAGTGAGTTTGCTATTAATTATGAGTCCAAGGTACTTTGCTCTCTTAACTATTGGAATTTGAATGTTGAACAGTTTCGGTTTGCATTGAGGTGAAATTTTAATTCTTCTTTTTTGTATGATGAGGATTTGTGATTTGTCGGCGTTTACGGCTATTTTCCATTTTCTACACCAGTCTTCTATTTCATCTATTTGTTCTTGTAGTTTTATTAGAGCTAAGTTTGGATTTCTGGATTTGATTATTATACCAGTATCATTATTATACCAGTATCATCTGCGTAGAAGGCTGTAATGCTATTGTAATCTGCTTTATTTATAGGGAAATCATAGATGTAAAGTATATATAAAATTGGTCGAAGTATGCTGCCCTGAGGTACTCCGGCTAAGATGTTTCTTTTTGATGAGATGCAGTTTTGGATAGTCACTTGAAATGTTCGGTTTGAGAGATAACAGGATAGAAGTTTGATGAGTCCAGGAGGAAAATTTAGTTGCATTAGTTTGAATATTGTACCGGTGTGCCATACTTTGTCAAATGCTTTTGAGATGTCGATCATTAGGAAAACTATTGTTTCTTTGTTTACTATTGCTCTTCCGGCGTAGTCTATTAATCGACGTAGCTGTTTGGTTGTATTTAGTTTTTGTTGGAATCCATATTGTTCATCGGGAAGGGCTGTTAAAAGTGGCTTGATTCGCATAAAAGTATTGTTTATTGTTTATTGAAATTACATACATTTGCTGACTTGTGTGCTCAAATATAGGCTTATAAGTCATTGTCAAGTAGAAAATACAGATAGAACAATTCAGAGAAAGACATCACAAAGAATACATCCAGGGTTACGGCGGGATTCGAACCCGCTACCTCCACGCTTAACAGAGCGTTTTGACATGCGATACCACTCGGCCAGGGAGGCCCCCGCATAAAAGTAACCAACCAGCATTTGCTATGTATGTTTTAACTATATAATGACAGTGGTAGTTAAGAATCTATTAAATTTAACTTGATGAAACAGGAATCAAGTATGATTGCAAAATTGATGAAATGTAGGATTTGGCATAGACAAATATGCACTACCACTTTTTTTCTTGTGTGTGTGTCCTATATATATATATATAAAAATTCATAGAACCTCTAAATGATTAGGAGGTCAGGTCAGAATTTTCTTGAGGGTGCGGCCAGAGCTCTGATCATGATGGATGCTGAATATACTAAAATATCGATTTTGACCATTTGATGTCTTGATTTTGCTGACTGCATTTGGCCATTTTTCTTTTGAGTGAGTCTTACCTATTTCATTCTCTTGCAATTATGTCTGATTTTACTAATTCTGAATTATTTTGAGAGTTTGAGTGGTTACAAGTTATGTAAAAGTTTCTGCCTGCAATTTGTAGTCTTCAATTTACGCTTCCCCATCGAACAAGTTGAAAATTCAACTTCGCTACAATGGCTACATATCACCATCATGCACGTGGCGGAAAGCGACTGACCAATAGGCCTGTACGTGATTCAACGTCGGATTTTGAAATCAAGATTGCTGAAGCCGAAAAATTGTTTGCAGACATGAAAAGGAAAATGGAAGAAGACGAAAGGATAAGAAATGACTTGTTTAAGAAAGTAGGTATGCTGCCTCTCACGCCTGTGCCAGATAAGCCAGAAATCTCGACTAATTCATTTGCTGACACCGATATGGTAACCAATAATGATGGCCAACATTTGGAGCAGACTGGGGAGTCGTCGACCTCTAATTCGGAAAGCAATACCAAAAATATCTCAGAACGTCCTACCAAAAAAATGAAAAAGAAGAAGAAAAAGCAAACTAAAGCCAAATCAACTGATGATAATCAAATCCCGACTACAAATAACTGTTCTTCTTCGCCACCAGATACCGCCACTTCCTTACCACTATCTAAAACCAATGCAGATCCTGACTCAGCTCCATCCATGGAAGTTTCAAACGAAGTAATAGACCCACCCACAACTCCAGTGAAAATACACCCAATCAAGCATATTAAAGTTTTAATCCGTGGATTGACAGCTGATTTCAGCACAACAGATATCACCCAAGAACTGGGGAAAGCAGGTTTCCCAACAAAAAAAGTTGTCCAGTTTAAGAGAAAAGTGGGCGAGGCCTATAGGCTCCTCCCACTGTTTCTCACAATTCTAATCGAAACAGATCAAAACCGTCAAATATTCTCCGTTATCAACATATGTGATGTCCCGGTCAAAATTGAAAGATTCCGTGGCGGGAGAGGCGCAATTCAGTGCTACAACTGCCAAAATTTTGGCCACACTCAACGTATATGCAACTCACAACCAAGATGTGTTAAATGTGCCGCTGAACATCGATCGTTTGACTGCCACAAGGACATCAACACTCCACCTAAATGCTGCAACTGTGGTGAAAATCACACAGCCAACTTCACTGGATGCAAAGTCCGTCCCCTAAGGAAGGGCCCTCGTGCCACTACATCTACAACTCCATCCACAACTACAGGTCAGGCTCACAGACTGGTATCGATTCTCAAAGAACTCCAAGAACTGTTAAAAAATAGAGAAATATTTCAACTACTACAAACAATCATGAGACAGCCTACTCCGGAATAATGACATTTTCTGCCTAAACTTGAACTCATTTATAACATTGAACTCTAATTCTAATTTTCATACTGTTTTATTTTACAAATTTCGAATATTTTCCGTTCAATCATTTTCAAGTTGTTTACATCAGACGGCGCCACTAAATCTTGGCAAAATCTAAGATTTATACAGCTCGACTTATGTTTATGTTTCAACTTGTTCAATAACTTTCAATTGCTTAATATTCATTTCACCATTCGTAATTCGATGCATAATTTTCAAATCTAGCTGTATATTAGTACTATTGCACATTTCACTAATTACGTTTTATTAAAATGTTGCTTTTTTCATTGTTCACGATTGCAAATAATGATTTATGTATCCATCTCCAATTATGTCTGTAAATTTGTACCAATGCATATTCTATCTCTGATCAAGTCTGTATATATTTTTCCAATCATGGTTGTATTTTGATAATTTTGTAAAGCTACCATATTGACGCTTAAATTCAAAATGTACCTTTTCATTGTAAATTTTTATTTTCATGATGAATGGGATAGGGGCCGCTGCGCGGCCCAGGTGCCCGGCTTTTTTAAATAAAGAAGAAGAAGAAGAACCTCTAAATAATTGTAAAACTGGGATTGTTCTTTAACGAAGAGCCAAAAAAGGTCGAGTTTCCAATTAAAAGATTATTTTCTTAAGTTAATGGGTAATAATTCTTTAAAATATGCTCATTAAAGAAATTCCGAAATTTCCCAATAGTCTGCATAGCATTTGTTGAAACGAATCAAAGATGGTTAAATTTTTCCTTTTGGAACATTCGATTATGTGTTTTTTTCCGAGCGAAGTGTTAATATAGTTTTGTGGATGCTCAAACAATAAATCTTAGATTTGACTTGAAATAACTCAAATGCTTGTCAGTGCTCTCCTATGGGCCTTTGTGTAATTACCCACGGTGTTGGATTTTATTCTTGTTCATAGGGATTAACATATATTATAAATACTAATTAACCGTTTCCATCATAGCAAACTTTCAAAATTTAATCAGGCCGCAAACTAGCAACCACATATTGTTAATTCAAAGTGAAGAGATATACTTGAACTATATAATGTTTAAAAATTAATTTTTGCTGAACAATTGTGATAGGTGTGTATAAGCAAATAGTTTTACATTTTTATGGGTTTCTTAGTTTTTGTTATAAGTTTTGCCAGACAGGACACACTGCACATGCCCTCTTAGAAGAGAGAAGACCTCCACACGGATCAATTCAATAGTTTTGCATCTTGACCGTAAGCTGTGCAGTTGAGGCAAAACTAAGAAATATGAACTTTAAACTACTTTACTTCAAAATTTCGTGGTAGGGGAATATAAGGAAGATGTCTTAATGTTCGGACTATTAAAGGATCGGATTTTTCGTTCATGTTTATGGTTACTCGTGCGAAGGCTTTCTCTCTTCTAGGAGAAGTTGCACTGTGCCAGAAAGGGTTAACCATTTTCACGAATCTCCATTTTGGTGAGAATTTTCAAACTACGAGAGAATTATTAAAATATATTAGTAATTCACAATTTTCTCATATTTTATGTGACTAAAAAATTTAGCTTTAGAGTTACTTATCAAATATTGAAATAATAATTATTGGAACAAATGTTTCCAGATTTGTAAAACTCCGCAACACCTTCTAAAAGAGAGAAGGCCTTTGCAAGGATCAATTTAGTAGTCTTATGTAACAAACATAAGCTGCGTAGTGGGGGAAAAGCAAAGTACCAAAACATTCAGACTATTTAAAGATCGAGTCTTTCGTTTATGTTTATGGTAACTAGTGCGAAGGTTTCTGTCTTCTGGAAGTTCCTGCACTGTGCCGGAAAATTTTAAATATCTTCAAGAATCTCCAGTTCAGAGAGATTTTTTAACCACAAGAAAATTATTGAAATATATTAATCATTCGCAATATTCATATATTATTTGATTCTAATGAATGCATCATAAGTGTAATTTATCAAATGTTGAAAAATAGAAAGCATAAACTTTTTTTTTTTCATTTTAACGAAAATGCAATTTTTTTTCAGGTTGTTATTTTCCACAGTTTTTCGAATTGAATACAATGCACTGACTAAAAATAAATCCTACTTAATCTAATAGTCATGAATAGTTTTTAGAAACTTAGAAGAGTTATGAAAATGACTTACTATTCTCAAAATATATTTGATGTCGTTATAACTTAAGAAAAACAGCCTAAAGAGTATAAAAATTATTTTATTCGGTCTTACAAAAAAACTTAAACATAAAAACTCGACCAAAAAATATTTTAGCACTTTTCAAAAAGAATAGTAACTTAGCTACTTAAAAAATGTTATGCCTCATCTAACTTCAGTTTGCTCTTTTATTTCATTTGCGGAAAAGTTTTGTACATAACAATTTCCGTCCAACCACATTTATTTGCCCATTGCCAGAAAGTAAAATGATGAGCTAAATAGTTCGGGTAAGTTATGTGAAAGTTGAGTGTTTTTTCCTATCCATTTATTTGAGAACAACAAATTTAAAGATTTTTTGTTTCGTTGGAAAAAAAAATGTCGCCGAGTCATTTACTTGGTTCTTTTTCTATTTTTTTATTTTTCATTTAAAGAAACTTTCCTACATTTTACAATTCTCACACGTTTATTCTCGCACATAAAGCTCTACTTTTAAAAGAATAAATATTTTTAACAATATTTGAAGGTGTGTTATTGGAGTTGTAAATTTTGAACGTATATTTGTAAGCTGTCCACTAATGAGCATTTGGGGAAAAAAATTGAACATCAGGTAATACGGTACACTAAAATCCTTAAAACTGTGAAATTTTTAATTGGATAAAAAAAAATTATTGAACAAAATTACTACAATGCCTACACAATTTTTCTTATGGATAACACGGATGAACAAATTTTTGTTGCAATAGTACAAATACTCTAATTCAGTTGTAGGAATTTCAAATCTGAAATTAGCTGCACCCTCTCAAGCTAAAGATTTTTTACAATGACATTTTTAGTTTATTTTTGTTAAAATGTACAAGTTTAAAAACGTTATGTATAACTGGGAGTCGCATTGACTCCTGTGACAAACTTATCTATAGAAGTAAGACACATCACTGGAATTAAAATTGCATAGTAGAACTTATTTATGGAAATGTCATCAAACGCAGTAGAGGCGCTTCCCTATAATGACCTATACGAAAGAACCAGACGAAAAAGCTAGCAATAAAAGTGCACCCCTAGTGGCGTATGACGACATATACGGACATCTGCTTCCACGAAGTTTTAATACTGATGATTTGCTTAATTCTCCTTGAAGTTTGTTGTAACATTTATGCCAGATGTTTTTAAACTTGCACATTTCAAAAAAAATATATAGTTTAAAGTGTTATTAAAAATTGTTGTTTCAAGAGAAAACCGATTGCAGATTTGAAATCAGTGATATTAAAGTATCTAAGATCTGTTAAAATTCCTCATGCAACAGCAAAAAAATGTTCCTCAGTGTAATGCAATACTTTTAAAAGAATGCATCTTTATTGACAATATCTGTAGGTGTTTATTTTTGATGTTGTTTTTATCCGTGCATGTTTAAATGTATGTTTTGGATGTATAAATGTTAAGCATAAATGGATAGAAAACAATGCATAGACGGAAAGTGATAGATTAATGAATAGCATTGTGATAAATGAAACATTGAGATAAAGAAACATGGATGAGTAGAATAACCTTCCCATGGATGAATAGCATGACATGAATTGATGAATCATTGATGAAAAGCATTGTTCTGGATGAAACATGGATGAGTAGAATAACCTTCCCATGGATGAATAGCATGTCATGAATTGATGAATCATTGATGAAAAGCATTGTTTTGGATGAAACATGGATGAGTAGAATAACCTTCCCATGGATGAATAGCATGTGATGAATTGATGAATCAACGATGAGTAGCATTGTGATGGATGAAACATGGAGGAATAAAATAAACTTGCCCAAGTTCTTTAATAAAAGTCATTGTGATGAGATTACTGTGATGAGCATTGTTTTCTATTAAAACTCAATAATTTTCTTATGATTGGCATTTGATTCAAAGACATAAACCTGATTTGGTATAGAACGCAAAAATGGAATTTTTTATTACGTAAAAAATATTGTTCTTTCAAACGAAAATAAAAACGTAATTTTTTCCAATTTGGAAAATTTAGAGACAGAACAATTTATCCCGCATTATCTCCAAGTTGTAGAGAAACTTTGAAGACCACTTTTTCTTCTCCATAAGCAAGCTTAAATGCTTTGTCTAGTATGTTATCTTATTTATTAAAAATAGCACTTGAAATCTAGAACATATTAATTTAAGTTTTTTTCATTAATATATCTTTAGGTTAACGCAATCAGGTAATCAAAAATCAGTTTTATAACATTATAACTCAATGATTTTGAGGAAAACATGCTGATTAGTCAATCCAAAGGTTTGAACCTAAGATGGTCCATATATATATATATATATATATATATATATATATATATATATATATATATATATATATATATATTGGACAATATTTTCTATATATAAGAAAAATAAAAAGTGTAATTTATTATTTTGAAAGATATTGATAATTGATGTGAATTGATGAAAAGTATAACATATGATTTTTTTCACAGTGCTCTTTCACAGTTAAAATGGTAGCTAACAGAAAGAAACTGCACATTTAGTTTAGTCCATTTATATCCGATTTTCAATAGCAGTTTAAGGTAAAAATTGCTTTTGTGGTAAGACATATGTGTTTAAATTTAGCGGATATTTTTCCCGTTATTAATATTCCCCTAAATATATTTTAGAAGGGCTCTTTTGAGAAAATTTTTCCCCTAATAAATTTTAGAAAGGCTCTTCTGAGAAAAAGTCTACCTGGAAAAAGTCTCCAAGTGGTACCTAAATATTTTCAAATCTACTGAAAAAATGTCAAGAAAGAGAAGAAAAAAACAGATAGTCCAATAGTTTTAAATACGTCACTTTTTTGCAGAATACCATATCTCCCTTGCCTTGTTATTCATTTTTAATAAAATAAATTTAAAATGACAATATTTTCCAAGAAATAATATTTATTATTATTTTTTTCATTGAGCAATGGGAACAATTTTTTTAAATTTTGAAATGACAAAAGAATCCAAATAATAGTAACTTTAATTTAGAAATTTTTAATATTAAAATATTTTTATTATTAAAATATTTAAAAAAAATGCTTATCAAAAGCATTTTTTATACAATGCATGCACAATACAATGCACACAATGCATAAACTTGTTCTAATTGCTTTTTTTTTAATTTTTGAAAAAAGGGATTATCCAAATTAAAGAATTTACCTACTGTGACTCAGGAGACTGAGCGTTCGCTTCCCAATAATGTGAAGCAAATTCGAATCCCAGCGATGGCTGGTTGATACGAATTCTGCTCGCCACTCGTACCAACTATAATGCTGACTTAAAATATCCTAATTGGTAAACGGATTATGGGTTGGAATCCCCTTACGGTCGAGTTGACCGTGAGAGCTTTTCTTTTTTTTTCCCTCTCCATGTAACGCAGTTCCATCTTGCAGTTTAGTTCTTTCAAAAAATTCCCCACTGAGATTAGTTTGTCCCACTACTTGATCCCGGATTTCCCTTGTCTTTTGTGTTAGGTTCAAAATAACAAGGCAACGAAGTTGGACATAGAAAGTCGTATACTCAGAATTGGATCATCTGTTCAACACCAGTTATAGAATAAAATAAAATCGTAAAATGAAATTAAATTAAGTGACGATTATCACAAAGATATATGAACATACATGAGCTACTTCTATTTTAGTATATTATTTTTTTACAGCATTGCTCTATTCAACAACAACGTTACTCTATCATTATTTACAATATTACCGTATTACTATATTCTTACATTATTGCTCTATCATTATTGGATTAATATATGTAATGAAAATGGCATAATTGGTCAAAAGAAAGTGTTTATTATGTCATTAGATTTTTGGAACATTTTTTTCTCATATACATGGCTCTTTTATCCCAATTAACATGTTTATAAAAAAGTTTTTATAAAAACTTTTACATATTGCAAATAACAGTTAAAAATTTGAAAAATCTTTGCGTATCACCTTCGATTTTTAATGAAAAAAGGAAACAAATAGAAAATCTTTTATCTGAAAGAGGAAATTAATCAAATCGAAAATGGCTGACTTCTTTTCATTTTACATTTTCATCGTCTCAGACTAAATCTTCTATTTATCTTTTTACTCTTAGCTTTTTCATGTTTAGATTTAAAAAGAAAATTAAAATATCAGATTCTGCTAGATTGAATTTCCCCGGCTGTTTTATGTGGTTTAAAAGCTAATTTGCAGTGGCTGGAAAAATAACTTTAGACAAAAAGAAAAAAAAGAGAAAGAGAGGTGTATTTCGACGTCCAAAAAATGATTAGCTATACTTTTTAATCGTATCTTTCATTTGGCTGAATATTTCTCATTAAGTTTTGATTCCCAATTCTATATTATTATTTATTCTTTAAGAAAATAATTTTAAGTTTCTTATGGAGTGAGAGGAAGTTTTAAATTTTAAAAAAATCTTATTTGTTTAGAAGGATTATTTTAGCAATCAAAATTTTAATCTCAAGCAAAATTATGCTATGTCTGAAAAATTTTGCGTGGATAATCAAAGAGGATTTTTAATTAGTACTTTATTATTCTGAAATCAAATACTTACACAGAAAAGAATATTTATACCCAGTAAAATCTCTTAAGTAAATTTTAATGAGAGAAAATCTCGTATAAAGCAAACAATCAAAAGCAACATGCATTCTTTAGCCAACATTCATTTTAGAAGAATTAGTAAGCCTTATGTGTTTCACGTATCCATTTTATTATTAATAGTTCTTTTTAGATGATTCGCATTTATGGAATGAAATAACTCTGCCAATAATAAATTTCTGGAGAAAGAATGAAGAAATGGAGTCAATGGCAAAAGAAAATGTATTAAAAAAAATTTTTTTATGCGATATTTTTTCACCTCTTTTCTTCGTACGCAAATATAAATTTTTATATTATGAAAATATATGGATCTATACGAAGCTATCTTGTTTCTATGAAACAAATCATGACAATGAAACAATAATACCTTCATTTTGAAATGGCGCTTGGTATAAATGGGTTTGAGTGCAACAGTGGTGGATAAATATATAAGTCTTTGTCTAAGGTATATTTATAAGTTTTGTTATATTTTTCTGGTTATGGTAATTTATTGGATGGAATCAGTTTCCCAAAAATCAGTTTTCATCAAAAAATGAAGAAAAAAGGGACTTTATTGAAATTACATACATTTGCAGGCTTATGCGCTCGATACAGGCTTATAAGCCTTTGCTAAGTAGAAAGACAGATAAACAATTCAAAGAAGGACATCAAGCAGAATACATCCAGAGTTACGAAAGGATTTGAATCCACTACCTCCACGCTTCGCAGAGCGAGTGGCGGAAAATACCGCTGGGTCAGAGAGGCCCCAAGTAAAAAAGGCTATAAATATTTTTGAAAGACATATCTTTTTTTTTTTAATTCTCACCTATACATGGAAGTGCCGTTTTTAGTGAAACGATTGCATTTATAATGCTCTCTTAAACAGTTTGGAGTTGTGTCTTATCAGTACATTGCCCAACCCATTCAATGTAGAGTTTTAAATTCGAATTAAGAATCTGTATCATCATTACATGGCTCCCAAAAGTCCTCCAAAAATATTCAAGTGACAGCAAACTGCTTATCAAAGCAATTTGAAGTTTTCCAAATTTCACAATCCCTTAATTTAGATAATATTCTTCCAGCATTTAACAGACTTCTCTATTCACATTATTTGCTGGATGCAATAAGCTTTGATATCCAGTTTAAAAGTTTTGACGGACGTTTGGGAGTCCTGTCATCAGTTTAAATACTATTTAAATAATAGAAGTTATGGTAATAAGATGTTAGGGGAAATTTCTTCTCAAACAAGTCTATTGCTTTGTTAAAATCTGATATCGACCTTAGACTGTTTAATTCCGACAATTAGTGGGGGTCTGCAGAGAAGATGAATATTTGTCATGGAAAAAGTAAAGTTGCCAATTTTTGACATTGATTTTAACTGATCTACTGAATGCATCACAAGGGAATCACCGCCTAATAGTTATTCATTACGTAAGCATGTTGAGTTATAGAATGACGTAAATGGGACCACAAATGTGTTAAATAAATAGAGTGGTATCAAGATTTTCTTTCCTGATTTTTTTTTTAATGGTGGGCACTTGGGATGTATCATCACCTCCTACATCAAAAAGCTACCACACGGTCTTTTATAAGTAGTCCGCGCAGACTATTTAAAAAGTGAACCAGTTGTGCGCATGAACCTAAAACCTTTTATAAAAGTAATTGAGAGAAATTTATCATGTATATTTGAGAATTTAATCTGTAGTGGTTGACAAGTGAATAAGGCAAACCAATAATAATCAGAAATAAAACAAGATTTTAGCCATATATTTGCTACCACTTTGTTATTTAACTAGATTTTGTATTACATGACTTGTTCGGAAAGTAGATATCCTTCACAGTGGTCTGGTCGGACTACCTATAAAAAACCGTGTGGAGGCTTTCAGTTATAGGAGGCGTTGGATGTATTGTCCCATTGGCCTCATATGCCAGGACTGCTCCCCTCTTCTCGTTACCCAGTGGGCATATGTGGCGAAGACATGGCGGGGGAGCAGCGTCGCCCACGTCACACAACTACAAACCCGTTTATAGGACGGGTCACATTCACACAATCATACAAAGGATCGATACGAATTCCGCATCCGGCTTGCACTGACCACAGTGCTGACGTGAAATATCCTCAGTGTTAGACGGATCATGGGTTAGAGTCCCCTTGCCGTCAGGCTAACCGTGGGTGGTTCTCGTGGTCTTCCTCTCCATGTAACGCAAATGCGGGTTAGCTCCATCAAAAAGTCCTCCACGAAGGCAAATTTCTCCCAATACTCGATCCAGGAGTTCCCTTGTCTTCTGGACTGGGTTCAAAATTACAAGGCTACGGAGTTGAACATTAGTAGCCGTAAACCCATTAAGTTGGGTCGGCTTTTCAACGACGGTTATAAAATATAAAATCACACAAAGGAAGGGCCAGGATAGCCTGATCGGTAGGGCGCTGGGCCCATGTACAAGAGGTCGTGGGTTCGATCCTCGCCGACCGAAGACTCCCCGTGTAGTAAATGGTGACTGATGCACGTTAAATCTGTCGAGTCTCAAAGTCCTCCATGTTCCCATAACAAATCAAAACCTCTGGGGGTACTGATCCAGGAGTTTCCTTGTCTTCTGGATTGGTTCAAAATTACAAGGCTACGGAGTTGAGCATTAGTAGTCGTAAACCTATGAAATTGGGTCAGCTGTTCAACGACGGTAATAAAATCACACAAAGGAGAAAGGACATAGACCACAGAGAGAGAGAAAGAAACATTTATGCCCTGAGCGGGATTCGAACCCGCAGCAATCGACTCCGCTGTCAGGCACGCTAACCACTCTGCCACCTGGTCGGCGTTCTTTCCTGAAATAAAATCTAGCAAAAACAAGAACTTCTCTATTTTTCTTTTCTGGTTGTTTGTGTTAAAATGGGCGGTGCAATTTGTTTTCTTTTGACTATTTTTTTTTTATTTTTAATTTCTTTTTTTTCTTTATTTAACTGATGCGAATTATAGAAGAAAAAAACTTGCTAACAAAGCAAATGAAAAAAAATTTAAAAAACCGAAATTAAACTCAAAAATGTGCCACGCATATTCAAGGATTTAACATAGCTATTTTATTAAGCTATTTATTATACTACATTATTTATTATATTATATTATTTATAATATCACATTGAGTAACTTTATTAAAAAAGATAAAAACTGGTAGCAAAACTATTCCTTGTTCAGCTTTTATCACATAAAATGATGTTTATATTTTGTTTGATCACTGCAATAAATAACTAATTTGAATTACTTCAAATTTTGATCTATAATTATTATTTAAAGATTAAGATTAAAGATTTGATCACTGCAATAAATAACTAATTTGAATTACTTCAAATTTGGATCTATAATTATTATTTAAAGATTAAGTGATAGCTTCCACAAAAAAAAATTGCTGACATTAGATTCTTTTAACAATTTCTTTATCATCGAAATGAAAAAAAATAATACAGCATCAGTTGTTATTATTTTCTGAAAACAGAAAGTTTTATTTCTAGAGTTCTACGGACTTGTTATTGCCACGTCAACTCTTAGGGGCACACGGAATTTTAATTAAGACGGTAAATGGTAGTTTTAGCATGATTTCATTATACGCATTTATATTGATTAATCAAGTTCATTAAAAAATATTTATAATAAATACTTTCATAGGGATATGAAATCATGTTTTTTCAATTTAACGAGGTAGATAATACTTAAATATAAGCATATTAGTATTTTTTAAAAGCAATCGGAGTTTAATTTTATATTATTTTAAATAGCATTTTTTTTTTTTTTTTTTGAATAAAAAATGTCGTAAATGCTAACAAAAATCATTCTCTTGTTTTTCACAAGGGATTTTATCCAAACGATTTAAATATCTGTTTGCTTTTATCGGTGTCTTTTCTATAATTATGAACGATTTCTAGCAACAGGTTGTCAACCCGTAAACTTTCTCAAATATATTTTATAGGGTGGTAGACAATTAAAACTTAAACTATCAGAATTATAGGAAATTTTGCAAGCATTTTAAAAGCTTCACAGGGATAATTCCAGAATAAAGAGGTGTTTAATAAAAACTTTTGACTCATTTGAATGTAGTAGCGTGTAAAATAACTTTAAATTAAAATTAACAATTAAAGAATAAAACATATATTTAACTACCAATAGAGGAAAAAAGCGTTGACATTTGCCAACGCCTCCACACGGTTTTTTATAGGTAGTTCGACCAGGCCACTGTGAAGGATATCTACTTCCGATCGAGTCATTTAATACAAAATCTAATTAAAATAAGAAAGTGGTAGCAAATATATGACAAAAAATTTATTTTATTTATGAATATTATTGGTTTGCCTCATTCACTTGTCAACCACTACAGATTCAATTCGCAAATATATATGATAAATTTCTCTCAATTACTTTTATTATTAATGTTCTATCTGTATTTTCTACTTGACAATGACTTATAAGCCTATATTGAGCACACAAGTCAGCAAATGTATGTAATTTCAATAAACAATAAATAAACAATACTTTTATTAAAGGTTTTAGGTTCATGCGCAATACTGGCTCACTTTTTAAATAGTCTGCGCGGACTACTTATAAAAGATCGTGTGGAGGCTTTCTGATGTTGGAAGTGATGCATTTGCCAACGCTGCCGAAGTTTAAACATCCCAAAGAATTCTTGAAATGTACCAATTTTAAATTTAGAACTCAAATAATGCAAAATATGATCACATTAATATCCTGATCTTTTTCAAATAAATTAGGTTTTTAAATTGATTCCTTAAATAATTGTTAGATTAGGAGTCCATAATTAAGTTTTTATCAAAATTATGATAAATTCTATTCACATTCAAATTAAACTAGATTTATTTTCTTTTTGGTATTATTTGTTATGCATGCAATTTTATAAAATCTAGTTCAAAATTTTTTTAAAAAAAAACATCAACAAAATGGAATATTATACGATATATTTATTTACTTCAATCGTGTATGAAAGTAGAAACTACTGTGCTTGACAAGAGGCGAATGCTAAATTTTGAAATAGATGCTTAGATTTAAGAAAACTTTTTCTATATTAATCATATTTTTAAAAGAAAAAAATATGGTTTTTCCAGAACCTGAATTAAAAACGCCCAAGGCTCCCAAAAGGAACAACTTTTCAAAGATTAAGAAAAAGCCTAGAATGACTATATCATTTGCATTTGTATTGCATTTTCTAAAAACTATTATATTTTTTTAAGCAAAGGGAGCTACTTCATCTAACTTTGAAATTATTAAGTATATTTTCAAACAATATACAATAATAAATTTACAAGCAGTATGATATAATATTTTTACAAATAATATAATATAATGAATAAGCAATATATAACAAGCAATATTTTTTTTTTCAAGAAAAACATGTAGTTGCCAAATTTTATATTTAACAAGAAGTTATTTTCTACGGTATTTGCGGCAGCAAATTTTATCAAAACAGCAGAAATTAGCTTATTTTTATATCATTTCTAAATTTCATTTCCTAATTATCAAACTATTTACATGTTTGTTAAATTTAATATTATAGGTATTCCATTATTATAGGTAAAAATATGTTTCAAATAATCTGTAATTAGACTAGCAATGAATATGTTGGAGGACAGAGGATATTTTATTTCAGCACTGTGGTCAGTGCAAGCCGGGTGTGGAATTCGAATCGACCAGTCATCGCTGGGATTCGAACTCGGTTCACTTCATTGGACGGCAAACGCTCTATCCCCTGAGCCACCACGACTCTAGTAGCTTAGATTAAACAACACAAAATTGTTTTAAGAAAATTATATTACCATATATAACGTGATAATGAAACATATTAGATTTTAATGCTGATCAAAAGAAAATATAGCTTGGAAATACATCATTTCTTAAGGAAAATGTTTTACTGGATTTTTAAATTTTATTGAATTCCAACAGAGCTTAAAAATAGTCACTCTTTTTTTCAGAAATAAATTTTTACTCGCAGTATGCATTTATTTTGTGCTTTCTTTTGATAAATGAGACTTGATTCTTTTTTTATACTTTTTTAAAAAAAAATATTATATGCTCTAAGTTTTTAAAAACATTTCGACGAAGCTCCAAAAATAAACAGATAGTTTTGAACGTATTTTTACCAAAAATATTTTAAATAAATGAATGAAATGAATTTGAAAAGCTTGCTACTTTTTCTCCAAGTATGCTTTGCGCCTATCTAATTTCTAAGTTTCAATTTAAATTCCATGCCTAATGTATATTAATACATTAATTTTAACTTTTTTTAGCAGACAATAGAGATTCCTTTAATCCTTTCCAAAATTACAAATTTTGATTGGAAGTTTTTGTCTTGCAGTAAATTAGCAAGTGAATCGACGTACTTTTATGATATTTTAATTTTTTTAAGCTTAAACATTTTAAATTTGAGTTAGTAAATTGTTTTTAAAGCAAATTTAACTGCCAATACCTTTAAACAACACAAAGTAATTTATATAAAAACATAAACTCAAAATGAATGGATGTCAATTGTTCCCCTTTCCAAAAAATTTTCATGAATTGGTAGCAAATTAATAGTAAAATTTGAAAAATAACATTAGCTACGCTCACACTTTAAAAGTGTCACCAAGAGATAATAATGTGGGTGCCAAATGCTCCCTTTTCTGCAAAACGCTTAATAATTTAGAGGTAGTTTAAATAGTTAAACTTGTAGAATAACGATAATTACGCCCACTGATAAAGATAATTACGTCAACTTAATTTCAGTTATCACCACGAGATAACTGAAATTAAGTTGAATTGTAAGCAAATTTGATATATGGTGACAGAAAAATTAGTTTAACAAATATTAAATTTTTGAACCACTAGAAATATTATTTTTCAATAGAGAGCAAGTGTTGGCATCTCTGTAATTGCAAGAAGTTGTATTTCGTATGATACGTTAAAATTTTAATATGTTGTAGTAAAAAAATTACCTCAAATGAAAAACACTAAACTAAATATAACTTAAATTCCGTTACCACTAGAAAATATTTTTTACAAAGCATCGCAAGTTGGCATCACTGCAAATCGGAGTAATTTTGTAAATACTATCTCAGAAATAAAAAAACACTAATTAAAAATATACTTTGATTAACACGTGGCAATTATTTCTCAAAAATCGTAAAATCCAGGAATTAAACATTAAATATTTACAAACACTTATAAATAGATAAACACAACTTCTCCAATTTATATATAACTCTAACACTGATTTCAAGCATCGAAATCAAAAAGTACATTCATAAGTATAAATAAACTCCTTTAAGTGCATTAATCATAAAATAAAAACACATTTCATTCTATGTCATAATAAAACCCGCATAAGTAGGAAATCCTATGTTTTACTAGAAGAGGACATAAGTACTAAAAGCGTTTTAAATCCTATTGGGAATACTTTTACTGTCTGAATTGTCAGCTATTATGAGTGATTCATCAATCAAATAGGAGTATAGGAGTATTGAGTGCTAAAAGTCTTAAGTTAATAAAAAGGAAACCTATTAGACAAAGAATTTTACTTAGAAAATCATAATACATCTTAGCAACTTAATTTTGATTTATTGATAGCGAAAAATAATTTATTTTTTATTAAAATTAATTAATTAATTAAAAAAAATTTTTTTCTGAAAAATAATTTCGTAAATTACATTTAAAAAAAAACACCTATTAAATATAGTAATGACATTCTCATATGTTTTTTTTTTTTTTCCTAATTGCATTATTATTGCAAATCATGCAGCGCATATTAATGCATATTCGCAGTAACTGAGCGCATAAATGTTTTTGAAGAAGCAAGTTGCCCCATCTAGATTACCTCAGATCAATTGGCTTAATGTGTTTTTTAAAATAAAAAAGCGGTGTATTATTCGTCGATATATATATATATATATATATATATATATATATATATATATATATATATATATATATATATATATATATATATATATATATATATATATATATATATATATATATATATATGTATTGTATTTTCAAGATAAGCTTATTCAATTTTCTTATATCAATTGTTGCACAGCTAAGCCATCACCTCCTACATCAAAAAGCCTCCACACGGTCTTTAATAAGTAGTCCGCGCAGACTATTTAAAAAGTGAACCAGTTGTGCGCATGAACCCAAAACCTTTTATAAAAGTAATTGAGAGAAATTTATCATATATATTTGAGAAAGAATAAGGCAAACCAATAATATTCATAAATAAAACAAATTTTAAGACATATATTTGCTACCACTTTCTTATTTTAACTAGATTTTGTATTAGATGACTCGTTCGGAAAGTGGTTATCCTTCACAGTGGTCTGATCGGACTACCTATAAAAAACCGTGTGGAGGCTTTCAGTTATAGGAGGTGTTGGCTAAGCCAATTTTGGGTTTACGACTTCTAGTGTTCAACTCCGAAGCTTTGTAATTTTGAACTAAATCCAGAAGACAAGGGAACTCCTGGACCAAGTATTGGGAAAATTTGCCTCCGTTGAGGAAAATTTTGTTAGAACTAACCAGCATTTTTATTACGTGGAAAGGAAAATAACGAAAACCTCCTACCGTTAGTCTGACGGCAGGGGGACTCTAATCCATGATCTGTCTACCACTAAGGATATTGTGCGTCAAAACTGTGCTCAGTACGAGCAGAGAGCGGAATTCGTATCAACCAGCCATCACTGGAATTCGAACGTGGTTCACCTCATCGGGAGGCGAGTTCTCCTCTTGAACCACCACGACTAAATCATTCAGAATACAGAATCACATCAATTGAGCGATGAAAAAAGTTTTGAAGCATGTGTAAAGTGCTTTATCGATTGAAGCAATGTTTTTTTAATGAAAAAAAAAGGTGGTGGGAGAGCTATGGTATTTTTCATCGATGCCTATGTATATATATATATATATATATATATATATATATATATATATATATATATATATATATACTAGCAAGATAAGCTTACTATAACCTACTGTGAAATGTCAGGTGTCTCTTTTTCTTGGGGGCAACAGCGGAAAGATTTTTTAATTTCAGCAAAATTTTCACGAATGCGAGTTTGTCCCTATAACCACTCAGAAATAAATTAAGGCCCTAAGCAAACTTAATTTAAATTAAATTTGCTATTTCAAAAATCTTACTTGAAACCTTCTTCTTTCAGGGTTCCTAAGGTCCTTTAAAAATTTAAAAAATGGCTGCCAAATAAAAAAACAAAATGAATTTTAATAAAATTTGCACTCACTGCTATTAATATTTGCATTTAAGTATTATATCTAGTCGTGGAATTTTTAATTTAAAGGTGAGAGCTCATAATATGAAATTATTAATCTCTTTATTGGAATTTTGATACCACTATTAAAATTTTCTTAGGGTAATACGAACACTGACTTTATTACTTATTGAACATAAATAATAAATACATCACAAAGCATGCATCAGTATTGTCAAATTTTAGCCCTTTTATCTCAATTTTATTTCACCATATCATGAAAAGTTTTTAAGCAAACTAAAAAAATTTGCACACCTGAATTTAAATTAAAGTTCTTTTATCTAAAGATAATCGCAGACAAAAAGTAACTTTTAGCAAATATTTATCATATTTTACTATTTTATTTAATAATAGTAGTTGAAAAAGTTTGACGGTAAAGTATAAAAATGATTACGTCATTTTTAACAATATAAATTTCTACGGTGAAATAAATCGGTCGATTATGTTCTGGAAATTTTGAATTTTAATTCTAGAAATTTTTTAAAATGCGATTTCTCAGAAACTATTCAGCCAATTTTGTTTATTTTTTTTTTATTTTACGAAAGAAAGTTACATTCTTTACAATGATGCAAAAATTTGCAAACTTAACAATTAAAAAAATTTTCAATTATTATCTAGTAAAATAACAAAAATTATAAATAATTATTCAAAAATTATTTTTGGTATGGAAATTTCTCTGGATAAACGAATTTTAGAATTGTGCGCAAATATTCTTAAATATTTATGGAGACACTGCGAAATATGCAAAAAGTAAAATTATTATTAGGAGTCCGAATTTTGATCTCCCTCTTGACCAAACTAGTGGGACCATATTGTCCAAATTAGGACTACCCTCCCGTATTATTTGAGTCAAGAATTCAAATCCATTGACGTAACTGTACGCTTATTCGGAGAAACTATGCTAATGTGATGGGTTTTTATAAACTTAAATTCTTCTTCACTAATTAGCATACATGTGTTCTCCCCCTCAATCAATTGAGAATGATTCCTAGTTGAAATCCGATCACAAGATCAAAAGTTATTCAGGGTCCTTTTTTTTTCTTTTTACACACTATGCATTTGCTATCACTTTCAATATGAGGGTTTAATTTACAATTAAAAGCTAAAGATATCTACAGGTCTGATGTTTGACGATAAGCACATAATTTTTTTTTTAACATTTTAATGTTTTTAAAGAAACATACCTTCTGGAAAGTGTGAAAATTATGTTCAGCGATATCATTGTAATTTAAATTTTGGAAGTTGGAAAATACCCAGTTCCATTACACCAATTCTTGTTTTAGAGAAACTTTAAAGTTATATTTAAACTAAACCATTAATAGATTCAGCATAATATCGCTCTTAAATTACTTCATAGAAATATGCTGCATACTTAAAAAAGTTGTTTAACAATTTATTATAATTAATTCCTCTCACTCTGATAATTTTTATTCTAAATATTTTTTTCACACCTGTCTTTTTTATCAGAGAAAAAAGTTAATAAATCTAAAACATTCCATTTTTTCTAATCTTCATTTCTTAAAAAAAGTTCAATAGCTTCTATAATAATAAGTTTTAAATGCTCTTAGTAGGAATCAGAAAATTAATTAGCGATAAATATTTCTCGAAATTTATGAAGGAAAAAAAAAGAGTGGAAGCTTAAAAGTTTTCCCCATGAACTTCTATAATCCTTATTAAAAATCATTCTTTCTATAAAGATTAAAGCTGCTATACTCAATTTTTCAACCCTTATTCAATGATAAATTACTATTTAAACCAAAATTGAAAAAAAAAATTATTCCTCCATTAAGTTTCCTGAGATATCTTACAAAATACTGCATTTTTTCTCGGTACCTGGGATAATTATTCGATTTTAGATTATTTAGCATTTTATAATATTTTTTTAAGTGTTTTTAATTGATAATTGCTTAATGCCCTATAGATTCGACTGAATACTAATTTTAATTGAGATTAGTCTTTGAAAAATATTTTTCAATTAAGCTGCATGTGTTTTGAATCTGTCAGTATTTGTTTTTAACAGATATATAAGAACACGGCGGGGCAAGTAAAAAAAATTTTAAAGAATTTACTTTTAATGAAGGTAGCTGCTTTACCATTTACGACATTAATTAGTCCATACCCACCAACAATTAAACTTAATAAATAATGTTTTTTTTTATTCCAATGGCAGTGAACAAAAACTTGAACAAACAATAAAGCTGACAAAATATAAACTAAGCTAAAAATATCGTTTTAAAAATAATCTATAGTTTTATGAACAAAACTAATTTTAATTTTGAAGTTCCCATAATTGAATTAGGTAAGATCTAACAACAAAAAATTTGTTTAATTTTATACAATTTGCTCAATGTAAATTGTTCAAGTAAAATCTTTTTAAATATTAGTTACGAAAAAAATACTTGTATACGTACAGTTAGTATAGAAGTATTTCCATATTTTTGTCCAACCCCTGTATGTTTTTTTGTAATTTCATTGACTTTGATAGATTGATGATATTTCATCATTCATATTGATCTAAATTCAAATTTGGTTATAGCTGCATTTTGCGCTTATTCTTATTTGAAAAGTTATTTTGATTAATATTCTGGTTTTTGGTTTTTTCCAAAAAAATTTT
The DNA here is from genome assembly GCA_949128135.1 of Parasteatoda lunata. NCBI lineage: Eukaryota > Metazoa > Arthropoda > Arachnida > Araneae > Theridiidae > Parasteatoda > Parasteatoda lunata. Next base: position 22,825,356 of record OX421981.1, on the reverse strand, counting down.
AAAGCGTCTTAGGGGTTTTGTTGGATGTCTGGGTTTATATGTCTAATTATGTATTTTCCTTTTAGGTTTAATTTATTTCAATGCAAAGTACAATTAATGAATATTTCATGGCGCATGGCTCGTCGCGCGCCCAAACAAGGAGCACTGAAGTTAATCTTGATTTAGGGATTACTTCGGACAAAAAGTTACTAAGTCATGTATTATGTTTAAATAAATTAAAATATATAAAAAAATTTAAAAAGTTTAAAAAATGCAAAAATAAAAAATGTAAAACTTGTCCGTTGGCAGATAATTCTCAGATTGACAGTTTTTCGAATGTATTTTTTTGTAAAAGTTTTAATATTATTTATTTAATTCAATGCAATTGTTGTAATTTGTGTTATGTTGGTCAGACAGGACTTGAGTTTCACAAACGGATTAATTCCCACAGGTCTGCTATTAAAAATTTTAATAATAATAATTGTTCTACTGATTATGAAATTTTACATTTTCAATTTCATGATTTTGATAACGTTACTCTTTTCATTTTGGATTTTATGGATAATTTAGATAATAGACTTGATTTAGAAAATATTTACATTAGTAGTCTTAAAACTCTTTTTCCATATGGATTAAATAGTAAGTTTAATGGGGAAGGTATTGTTAATGCTGGTGATTATTGTATTTATGACAGATTTAAAGTTTTTGATTTTCCTGGGGTTTTTAATTCAAAATATAGGAATAAAAGAGGTAGTGGGAAAGGTAAAGGTAAAGTTGTTGCTTTTGATGAATTTTTGAATTTCTGCAATTTACCTGTTAATTTGAATAATATTTTCAATTTTAGGAAATATATTTTTGGTTTTAAAAATAAGGTTCTTAAAAATTTTCTTAATAATTTTGGTTCTAAAATTAAATATGATACTGAACTAGTTAAATTTATTGTTTTGGATTTAATTAAATCAAAACTTGGGGTTAGTAAGACAGATTTGCTTTTTAATAAGGTTTATAGTTTTGAAAAGGTTTTTTGTATGATTAATTTTCATGATAAAAAATTTGAAAATGCTAAATTGCCACAGATTATACATGAACTTTCGGATTTTTTTCCTTTAAAGCATATTAATGTTTCTGTCGCTTTTAAGTATTCTTCTACACTTAGGAAAAGGGTCTGCAATTATAATTTTTTAAGTCAAAATTTAAAATGTATTTCTAAATTTGATTGTTATTGTAATGAAAAGGAATATTCACAATATATTGATAATGATTATGGGCATATTATTACCGGAAATTTGGAGATTGTTGGTAATGAAGATTTAATTAATATTTTAGGCAAAGGTTCAAAATTTAGGACAAGGTTTAGAATGAATAAAAAAGATTTTATTTTGTCCATTAAAAAAGATCTTGATTTTTTTATAGCAAAAATTTCCAGAAAATATCATTGGCCCGTTGAGGGTTTTTCAGAGTGGAAGGCTAAAATTATTGAAAAGGTTAATTTTAATTTATTTAATACCAGTTTTGGTTCTTTTCCTAGTGGTACCATTATTGATTATGATCTGTCTAGTAAAATTAAAAATCTTAGGGATAAATTTATTGTTACGGTTGTGGATAAAGTTTCAAATAATTTTTGTATTATGTGTAAATATTTTTTTTAAAATTTGATTATTGGGGAATATAACGCAAATAATACTTATTTAAAATTAAAAGTGGATAGGAAGGTTGTTGAAAAAAGAATTATTGCGTTTAGTAAAAAATTAAAATTTAGGTTAAATAGGATTAAATTTCCATATTTATTTCCTATTGTTAAATTTCATAAAAATCCTGTTAAATTTAGGTTTATAGCGTGTGGTACTAATTGTTACAATTCTGATGTTAGTAAAAAGTTTTTTAGTTTTCTAAAAATTATTTTGCTTAAAATTAAAAAAGAAAAAAATATTATTATTGATAGTAATGTTGATGTTTTGGATTATATTAATAATAATGAAATATCCAACATTAATACTTTTGATTTTGAAAATTTGTATACAAGTATACCACACGAAAAGATTATTGATATCTGTAATGACATTTTTTATAAATATTTAATTAATGAGAAAATTGATAAGTCTAATTGGTTGGATTTGTGTAGGTTTAATCTTTTTGAGAATGTTCTTTATAATGGTTTAGATTTTTATAAACAAATTATTGGAATTCCACAAGGTAATTCCTTTTCTGGTGCTTTTGCTAATATTTTTTTGCATGTTTTTGAAGCTAAATTTCTTGAAAATAATGATTTTAAAGCTTTTAGATATATTGATGACCTGATTTTGTTTAATAGTGATAATTATAATTTTATTTATAGTATTTATCCTGGAGATTTGGTTTTGAAGAAAACTAATGAGGATTGTTTTAATGTTGAGTATTTAGATTTTAAAATTGTTATCGTTGACAAAATTATTAAAATTGGTGTTTTTGATAAAAGAAAGGCTTTTAAATTTAAAGTTATTTTTTTCTGCAACTTTTATACTAATTTGTGTAATAAAATTTTTAAAAATTTAGTTTTTTCACAATTGGTTAGGATTAAAAATATTTGCAATAATGTTGAAAGTTTTCAAGAGGCTGTGAATAATTTTTTGAATAATTTGAGTAATAATGATTTTCCTTATAATTTTTGTAATGTTAATTTGTTAATTAAGAAAATGATTGAAGAATATTAGTTTTTTTATTTCTTTTAACAGGGCGCAATTCAAGACTTAACTGAGCAGCCCCAGTTAAGCATTCTATTAATATGTGACGTAAATTTTCTTTGACAACTTCTACCTATCTTTTTTTCATTCTGCGCATTTTAAAAGAGGGCGTTGTTTTTCTTTTGGTTTAAGTGATTCCTTTTCATTTGGTTTGCTTTAGAGTTTGCTGTCTGACCTTGTTTATGTGAGTTTTTATTTTCTGTTGATTTTTATTTTCTGAATAATTTGAGTTTTTGATGAGTTGTATGAGTTTCTTTTCTGTATTAGTTTTATGTCTTGCTTGTTTTTTTCTCCTGGACTTTTAAACAAAACCTTCGGGGTACTGAGGAAGGTTTTTAGGCTTTTGCCTTCTTCCTCAATAGAAAAGGTTTTGTTTTTTGGCCACTGGGGCCGGTACCCCCTGAAGACGTCGGCTTCAGTGGTCATATTTTTAATTTTGTTTTTTCTTTTTCTACATTTATTTCTATTTTTATTCATATTGATCTGTTAGTCTTAATAGTCTGTTAGTCTTATGGTAGATTAAATGCCTTTAAAAAGTGTAATTGGGATGCTTTAAATGCTTTTTGTTCAAAAAAAATATTTTGTTAAAAAAAATAAAATCGAATAAAAAATTTTAATTCAATAAAATGTGTTTAATTCAATTTGTTCAGTGGAATCTACCAAAATATTTATTGCAAAAAGAATGATTGTATACATAGAGTTAGTATAGAATTATTTCCATATTTTTGCAATTGTTTTGTAATTTTATTGAAGATTCACGTCGATACGCTCAGAAGAGATTAAGAGGTATGTGTTTTACAAAGTGAAGTTTTACAGATTCATACTGATCTGTTAGTCTTAATATTTATCATATGAACGATTAAATGCATTAAAAAAGTGTTATTGGAAGACTTTAATCTTTTTTTAAAGAAAATTCCTTTTTTAGAATTTAAAATTGAATATAAATTGGAGAACTTTTACAAAAAGTAACACAAATATCTCCCGATTCTCAGCATTCATGCCTTAATAATTGATTTTTAGTTCAAAAACAGAATCGATACATTTGGAAAATTATAACAAATCGATCATTTTTACTTCTCAGTTTATTTCTGCCAGAATAATTCCGAAGTTTAAAATAACAAAAAAAAAAAATATTTTACTCATTCACATTGATCTGTTGGTTATAATATTTAAAATAAGGTAGATGAAATGCCTTTAAAATGTGTAATAGGGAGGCTTAATAGATTTTTTTAAAAAGAAAATTTTTCATATAAACTAAAATTGAATATAAATTTAATCGATAATTCTTAAAAAAATAACACAAATATCTTTCGAAACTAAATTTGAATATAAACTAAATAGAGAATTCTTTAAAAAAAAGTAAATAAACAACACAAATATCTCTTTATTCGCAGCATTGATACACTAATATTCGATTTTTAGTTCAAATGCAGAATCGATATATTTGAAATAAAGTAACAAATCGACCATTTTTACTTCTCAATTTATTTCTACTGAATATTTCCAAAGATTAAAACAAGAAAAAAAAATCTCCCAAAGATAAAATCCCCAAATAGCTTTCTCTACCCCCATTGAAAAATATATCACATGAATAAAAAAAATGCTGTCTAAGAAGAAAATGAATACCGGAGTATAAGAAACTGCCTTAATCACAAGGGGGTGCAACTTCCCCAAGGAGAATGCTCCTCCAGATACCCCCTGAATAGTAATGGGTACTATCATCCACTGTTTAATAACCTGTCCTCCCTCATGAAAGAAAGTTCAGCCAAGTACCTGTCTTTTAAGCCATTATAAGGAGATCCATGACTCTGGTATACTTGGTTGATGTTCTTTTGGAGAAATTCTCGTTCTTCAATTCTCCCTAGGGTCCTACTGCAAATTAAAAAGGCTTTAAAAGAAAAATCGGTTAGTGTCTTTAAAGTGAAGACCAAAGAGGCTTTTTCAAGCCCTCCATAGAATCATTATTTTTGATTCAAGACAGTGAAATGTTTGGAAAATTATGGATGAAGTTTGCTCTCATTCATCTACAAGCAATGACTATTATGAGAGGAATTCTGAATGATTTTGATAATGTTTTTAAGAATAACCTGTAATGAGATATATATATGCCTTTAGAATGCGTTTAGTTTCAGCGTGTCTTTCGGTTTATGACTATCTTTAAATTTTGGTCTTTAACGTAAATAAACTCTTGAGAATTAGAATGTTTTTTTTTTGAGGGATATATTAAAAATATACGTGGCATTCGTTAAGCGCTTAATAATGATTTATTCATGAGAAAAACAATTAATCGCCTTTAAAATGTTGATGGATTTCGTTAAATTTGAAATTGAATCAACGCAAAATTATTTTTCAATCTATTACGAGGCGGACTTCGAATTAACCCTTTACACTCGACAATTAACCCTTTGCAATAATTAACCCTTTGCACTCGAAAGATGACGCTCGTTAAATTGCCCACTACTTTGAATGTTAAAATTTTAACATTTTAATGTTCAATAACCACTTTTATTTAGTGGTAACGAGAATTAAATGGTAAGTACTCAAATAGGTAATTTTATCTTAGTAACTTCACTGCCTGCTTACCTCAATGTTCAACCAAAACAGTGTTAAAATTCCAGATGAGTGGGATAAGGGTGGCCCAGGCACCCAATAAAATCAAAACACTAGCACTAGGTAATTTTATCTTGTAAAATGTTTGTGGATACATATTTTATTTTACCGTCGAAAGAGCCTCGAGTTCGAAGGGTGAATAACAAAATACTATTATGCAAAATAGTGGATATTTTATTGCTTGCAGCTGAAAACAGTGTAAAATGATAAAAATACTGGGTATAGAAGAAGTCTAAAAGTTTCCATAACAGAACTTTTAATATATTTCCTGGAATTCTTTAAATTTGATAAATAATATATGCAACGCTTTTTTTAAGCGAGAAAGACAGATTACAATTTCCATGTTTACAGAATACAGCAAAAGTATTAAAAAAAGTATTACAAGTATTACAAAATTATTACAAGTAAAAGTATTACCCGGGAGTGGTAATACTTTTAAAGTTATAGAACAGGGGAATAAGCACAGTGTAAGAAAAATAATTTCTTTGTGCTTGATTTGCTTAAAGAATCATTTTTTTTTTTTAAAAAAAAAGATCAGCCATGCAAAATTTACATTGACAAAAGTAAGAGTGAGAAATTTAAAGCTTTCTTTTCAATACAATTATTACTTTATCATTACAACTTTAATTAAAAAGAGCATGCTGATACAAATATTGCAGTTCTTTAGAATGAGTTCAACTTTAAATTAATGATGGGTTTAAAATTAGAAAAAAAGTTTTTTACTTCATCTCTATATTTTGGTCGGTCCGAAACTATGGGTAAAAATTATATCATTTCTAAAAGTTCCAAGTGTGATCTTTTAAATTGTGCTAAAAATTTTGCAATGCAAGTTTCTTCAAAACATTTGTTGATGAAAGAAGAATTGTTTTCGTAGAGTTGGTATACAGAGGATTCCATAATTTTGTTCAAACCCTATATATGTCAATAAAAAGTGAATATATCTTTTTGTAACTCACTTACTTATAATAAAAAAATATCTGTATCTCGTCTTGAGATCTAAATATATTATTAACGCTTCATGATTCACCGAACAATCTTGTTTCTGAAAAATTATTCATAATAATGAGTCAGCTGTTTACCACATTCTTTTGTTTTGAAAAAATATCCGTCCCCTTAAAAGGACTCAATGCACAAACTGGTGATGGTAGATACAAATGTCCTACTAATGAAAGATAAATACTACAAATGAAATAAATGAGGTAGCAGTCTTGCTGTCTTTAGTTTTTTGAGGAAGAAACATGTTCCCAAAAAGGAAACATTGGCTCTAATGAGTTAATCAATTTGTGTAGTTTTCTGTTCATCAGTATGATTCATGATTTTTTAAGCTGCAAATGCAGACAAAATTGTTTCTTTATTATGATATATTTTTCAGAAGTTCTGTCTTCCATAATATATTAATTATATAAATAATTAAGTTTTGATTTTAAGTTATTTTGGCTCCTTTGGGATATGGCATCCGGTAAACCTGACATCAATATTAATCCAAATTACCTGAATAATAATCCTCAGAATCACAGGAATTATTAATTAATTAATTTAATTTTTCACGATGATGAAAACGCTATTGCTTACTAAAGGGGATGTTTTAAAATTATATGGCACATTCCAACAGAAGGAGAATCTATTGGAAAGTATTCTGACTGAATGAGACATCTTAAAGCGATAGGCTGATTTCGACTAAAGGAGATATCTTGAAGTTATAGAAAGTATTTTGACTGAGGGAAATATCGTTGAAGATATAGGTAATATTTCGACTGAAGGAAATATTTTGAATTTATTAAGAATATTTCAAATGAAATGAATATCTTAAAGCTGTAGAAATATTTCAATTGAAAGAGTAAGTTTATTTTCGAAGTAAAAGTGGTCGGAAGCCAAAGAAGTTATTCCCCTTTCGAATGCATTTTTTATTTCATTATCTATTAACGTGTCAATCTGTTGTTGTTGTTGTCGTAAGGCAAGGGGTGTGATTTTTCTTGTTTTCCAAAGGCACCGTTTATCACCAAGAATTCGAGTTCTGCCAAACCCATACGTCATAGAAAGATCAATCTCCAACTCAATATCCCCAGAGGTATAGTTTGTGATCGGAACACGGAGGAGTTTGTGACCCTACAGTTTTAACGTGAGTCGTATACCACACGGGGGTTATTCTGTTTTTAAAAGGCATTTAGTTTAAATGCAAATCACAAGGATTTTAAATAGACATGTATTTATTAGAGTGTATTAAAGTACATACATATATTTGTAGATTTACTTTTACTTTTGAGTTATTCTAAAATTCCAGGCACGAAAATATTCATAAAAATTACGATATATATATATTTATTAATAATTTTAAATTATTATTTTCTTTGCAACTAAAACTATAGTTACTTACTCTATTTAAAATTTATGGTAAATGACTACTCTTACAGAACATTTCATTAATTATTACTCGTATTATTATTTTTTTAACATATTTTAAAGGTAACTGAAATAGAATAATTTTTATATCATTTACTCACATTCCTCGATTTAATAAAAACTTTCAAAAACTAAATGAAAGTTCGTAATGCTAAAATATAAGTTAAATCTCACTTCCTTACTCAGTCGAAAAACTGAGTAATACAAATTGTTGGCAAGAAAATTAAAATGAGAGAGATGAAACATTCATTAATTTTGTTGTAAGAAAACGAAAGTAATTCTACCAAAACTAAACCTTTTCTTTAATATGAAAGAATCGGATGAAACTTTTCAAAATAATTTGAACTTAATTAGTTACTTGGTATAATTTACGAGATGCATGACGAATTGATTTTGTGCCTTTATGAAACTTTCATATTTCAGAAATTCAAAATATTTTTTCTGCTCTGTTTTACCTTTATACATTTTAATAATTTTAAATGCTATTAAATGATTTCAAAGATGCACTTAAATTGCATTATAATAACAACGACTGAGGACTTGCACTTCTGTCTTGACACATCAGGACAGAATAAGGCAATAAGAAAACAATCATGAGTGTACGCCAACTCAGAAAATTTTGTTTCTTTCTTTAAAGTGGCAAATTAATGATATATATATATATATATATATATATATATATATATTATATATATATATATATATATATATATATATATATATATATTATATATATATATATATATATATATATAAATATATATATATATATATATATATATATATATATATATATATATATATATATATATATATGTATATATATATATATATATATATATATATAATCCAAAATATATATATTTCAATTCCAAAAATACTTTTATTTATCTTTGATAGAAATAAATGGCCCATTACAGGGTTAAAGAGGTAAATTAATGATACATTTTATTCTTAATTTAGTTGAGAAGTTGAAGAAAAGTGTATTTTTGTCCTGTCAAATCAGCACACAAGAAGACAATAAAAAAACAATAAAGACTATACGCCATCTTGGAAAATTTCGCTTTTGTCTTTAAAGTGGTAAATTAATGATATGATAATTTATCGTTGATTTATATTTGTTCTTTATTTTGAAATTGTTTATATGTTGAGGTTGAAAATATCGACCAAAATTAAATTTCTTAAATCAATAATAAAGTATTAAATTCTAAAATTTATTACCACTCTGAATAAAAATATTCAAAAACTAGGTTCCATTAAATAGTAGATGTTTTCCATTCAATAATAGATGTTTTTAGAAACATATGGAATTCCAAATAATTAGTTTCTTTATATTAAAATTAAAATCATTTCTTTTATCGCATAAATGAACAAAGCAGATATCTTCTTCTTTTATAATACTCAAATCCAAAAAATTAAAACTATTATTATCATCATGAATACGAAACAAGATTAATTCTTAAGCGAAATGTAAAATTATATATTAGTGGTATTCCATCAACTTGAATAAAAATATATTTTTCCATTGTAAAGATAATTATTAAAAGACAAAAATTTATTAGAATTTCCCAATAATCAAAATCGCAATCAAGGATATTCTTTAAATCATAGTCAGAGTTTGAAAGGCATCTTATAATTTAAAAAAGGGGAATGCCATTGAAAAGATTCTCGGAATCAATAGTCGTGAAAGAATTAATTTTATTATGTTTATTAAATTCTAAAATATGTAGATTATTAGAGATAATCCAAGAAAAATCTTCTTTAATAATATTGTTATTAATAATATTTAAGTAGTAAAAGAAAATGCTGGCAGGTTTAGTAAAGTATTAAACCCATATGTGATTGTTCTAGATTTTATAGGAATTTTATGAAATTTAGGACAGATAATTAAGTAAGAAAATTGTATATTTCTAATTTTAATTTTTAACCTCTTATATAAAAATAAAAAATTTTTAATGATAATGTTATTATTTAAATTACTAAGCTTAAAATTTTCAATGTTTTTTAACTCCGTATTTAAAAGTTCAACCTAGAATTTTTTTTTTCAAAAGATTGCATAATTATTGTTGGCTTTGTCTATAGGGGTAATTACAAAATTTTTTTGTAGTTGCTTGATTGCTTGAACATATTTTAGAAAAACTTGTTGAATAGTTGAATCTATTTGATATACTTAAACAAAAGCTATATAGATCATTAAGAAGGTATTTCAGAATTTTATTAATTGATATATGGTAATTGGGTCTAAGTTTTGTACCTTTTATCATTAAATTCCTAAGTTCTAAGTTTTCTATAATAATTAAATTACCGTTAATAATATGTTTATGATGTTTATCAACAAAATCAAAGTATTTCTCTTCTTCACGGTGACATTCCATAACCGAATAAATTAATCCTCCCTAAATTATATCTAATATCATTATAATTAAAATTAGCTCTTCCAAGAGATTTATTATATTTAAAGCTTTTAATTATGTTAAAATTTTTTACTGGAAACAATATTTTTAAATCTTCACAAATATTATGAAATTTGATCTTATTGAAAATAGTGTTTTGAAATTTAAAAATGTTAAGCGTGAAAATTTTCCTGTACATTTAAGTTCATTTAAATTCCCTTTTTGCGTTATAGATTTTGTTTTGTGCTTTGTTCTGTTTCCTTTTTTCTTTTTTTAACATTTTGTTTTCTGTTTTTTACGTTATATTTATTACTTAATGTGTTCTATTTTGTTTCAAAATTTGATTTTTTTATTGCTTCTCACACCATTGTATTGATATATTTTCTTTTGCCTATATTCATACAATATTAGAAAGCACTCTTCTTTGCGGATATAATCGTGTGAGCTGATAAAGAGAATAAAGAGAATTTTATTGAAAATATTTTAAATTATTTTTCAAATTATATTATTTTATTTCATTTTATTTAAATAATTTTCTTCTCCTCTTTTCATTATTCTGATATCTTTGAAGTAAATATTATAAGATGAAATAAAAAAAATTAAAAAACTTATAACTTATTACCTCATAAGATAACTGAAAAACTAATAATAAAATTTCTAAACGAAGATTTGAAAACTAAATATTTTATTTTTCCAACTTAATGTTCTTAGAATAAATATCCATCACTGGGATTTTCTAACACAAATATTTTTTTAAAAGTAAAGAGATACGCTTTCGAATACTCTTCTGAAAATTTTGTTACCAATTCTTTCTAAGGCTTTTTTCAAGGGGGGGGGGGCGCTGGTCTTTTTATTAAAAAAATTATAGAAAGAAGTTATAAATTTCCAAAGCTCATTTTGTCAATCGAACCTTACAGGGGTAAAAATGTCATCATTTTTAAAAGCTTCAAACATGAGCCAACAGTTTCGCCAAAAATTTTTATGGCTCTCAAATCATTTGTTGATAAAAAGAATGTTGCTATAAGATTTAGTAAAAAAGAGCTTACATTATTTGAATTCAACCTCTATGCATGATCCGGTTTAGCTGCGTGCTGAAAATTTTTTTTAAAAATGTAAAATTGTTATCAATGGCAAATTTTGAGAGCTATGCATGATTATCTTACAAGGTACCATAGCTGGTAACATCCGAGGTAACATACCTGGAAAATTTCGAAAAGAAGTAGTATTAAAGAAACTAAAAAGAATATTTCACAGAGATTCCACTTAGGTGAAAACTCCAAAAAGTAGTAACCAATAAAATACGAAAATCAATTAAACGAAACTAAAATTAGAAACTTCCCCTAACAAATAACTTTCAATAACCATTAAAAAAGATTTGAAAGGTCGTGCTTGTCTTGCTTTTTGCATCTGGACGCCTGGGCCGCAAAGCGTCCCCTATCGCATTCATCGTGTAGTATTTGTCATTTGTTTAGTTTTGTTGAGGTTAGCAGGAAATGTGGTTGCTGTCAGGGGGATTCAAGCATTGTGCTTGAATAAATAATAATAATGTAAATGAAACGGAACAGCTTGCTCTAAACTATGTGTGACTTGAATTTTGGATCCTGGTTGAAGATAAACGTGGGGAAACGCTTTATAGAACTTTCAATATTGTAGTTGAAGCTGATGTAATTCGTGGATCTGTGATGAGAAATTTGTTAAAGCTTTTATTCATTCTGATAATTGTGATATGAGGTGTAGGATGTAACGGGAGTGGCTATTGACCTGTATTTTATTTATGACTAAAGATTGGAATATAATTTTATTAACGGATGTAATTTGAAATTATATCCCTTATAAAAAACCTCAAATCGTAGAAAGTGGTTGAAGCTGTTAGGAAACGAACATTTCTTTTCCTTTAAAAAAAAGTTTATCCATGCCTATTAGAATACATTAATAATTTAAAAATCCTTGTATATATTTGTAATAAAGAATCTAGCATATTTAAAAAATTAACAAGTTTACATATAGTTTGAAAATGGCTTAGTTCGCGCCGACTGTCCCAACTACGCGTCAGCTTAAAACCGTATCAATCAGGGTAAAAAGATAAAACTGGTAAACAAAGTAGTTCTTTAGAAGTTTATTAGTGGGTGGGGTTATAACTATTTGATTTATTTAATTCACCATTACTTAGTTCAAAATAAAATTATTTAGTTATACTTTGAACTATCATTGATTATATATATGATTAAACTAACAATAATTTAAGTAAAAACAAAAAAAGTATATCAAATTAGCAACGCCTACACTTAAGTTACCGTTTTTTATTTATTTACATCCTGATTCTGATTTTGTACGAATGCTTTTATGAATCACCCATCCCCAAAGGGTTAGAACACATATATTGCAAGTATATTTACTCATTTTTTTTAATATCAAACTCTCACTTTTGGGCAAGTCTTAAAGAGGTATACGAGTACAGGTCAAAATAATGCTCACAATATTTAACGTCTCAAGGTTTTACTTTTCAAAACTCAATTTGAAAGATCATATATATATATATATATATATATATATATATATATATATATATATAAGAATTTTGTCATAGTGATTTAATAATTTTGCATTTTCCAATCCCTGAATAAAAAAATAAATAAATAAGTTGAATGCTCTAAACCTCTTTTATCTAATTAGACAATGCATTTCTGAGTGAACCAGAGTAATACATTTTTATCAATTGATATATTACTTAGAAATGGGATTAACTAAATGAATTTTTATCTTAATCGTTTTCTAAAATAGTCAACAACTGCATACTTCAATAAAATTTCTATGACTGTACGAGTGGATTTAAAGTCTTTTCACTACGACTCAAATTAATTAGATTAAAAAGATCCCATTGCACTTTAATAAACTTTTGCAGATATGATTAAGACTTTGTTGTAAGTAAAATTAATTTTGTTTCTAATTTTGTATAATTGTTTCAAAAGGACAAGTACTTCAGAATTTTTTACTCAATGTCTTTTGTTTCCGTAAATCTCCTTAGCATTTTTAAGTCAGCAGTCTTTTCCTAAGTGGAATTAATTTAAGCTTACTTCGGGATTAAAATTCGTTGTGAAAATCACGATTATCATTTAAATAATATTAAAAAAAATGAGAAAGTTTTTATTGGTTTTATTATTTTAATTCAATCCTTTCAGCAAAAAATTTATTTATTTATTGATATATATGCAAATAGTAATTCAATTAAAACTATGTCATATAACTTAATTACTTGCTATGAGAACATTTGGTAAAGTATATAATTAGAATATTTTTTTAGGATTGAATAAACTTGTTACACCAAAAAGAATTGTTACACCATATTGTTAAGTGCAGGATTACGATTACGTTTTCTGTGATAGAAATGTAAGTAAATTAACAGTACAACACCTATTAGGAAATTAATTCATTAAATTAGAATATTTTTGTGAAATATTTTATTGATTTACTATACTTTCTACAGTGAAAGTTTAATTTTTTTCTTGTAATATGTGAAATCTAAAAAAAAAAAATTATGATTTAACAAATTTTCAGTTTTTTTTAACTTATAATATATGTTTTATAGCTGTTGTGCAATGGGAACTTCCAAAATGTTTATTATACCTCCCAGCTATTGTTTAAATTTTTTTTGTCCAACTACTTTAAAAATAGAAACCAAATTAACTGTAATTAAATAAATACTATTTCTCAGCTAAATATATATAAAAAGTACACTTATAAGGCAATCACTCCTCAATAAAACAGTTATTTTTAATACATTTCAGTCATTTTGAAATTATATAATATTATAGTCTCCCGTGAACCTATTTACACAAAAACATAAAAACTTAGTTTAAAATTTATAGTTTTAATGTCCGTAAATTTTCACTAAATGAATTACAAAGAAATATTCTACATATTACACTTAAAGTATTGTGCGCAAAAGAAAACGGACCATCCTGAAAAACTTTTGGATCTGATCGGATTTTCACGTTTTAGGACTTAATTCTAATGACTCTTTAGGACTCAATATTTCTCAGAATAACTTCCCTTTTTTTCGACGGATTCAAATTTCTGACCCCCAAGATATAGGGAGCAGCTGCAATCTAGGAAATATGGTCCCAATAGTTTGGTTTGGTCAGGAGAGTTCTCCAAATTTTGCACCGCTTAATGTTAATTTTACTTTTTGCATATTTTACTATATCTCAAAAAACTTTTTAAGCGAATTGAAAATTTTTTTCCATTGAAAAATTTAATTTCATGCAAATTGTAATTTTTAGTAAATATTTATTAAGTGTAATTATTTTGTTTAATAATGGTCGAAAAAAATTTCGAATTGTAAGGTATACAATTTTTTTGGATTATTTTAAAATATATAATTTTACATGGCAAAATATAAAATTTGAGCAAGATTGGTAAAATAGTTCCTGAATATCAGATTTTAATATCTGACCTTTTTGAAATTTTTATTTCTCAAGAACTACTCAACTGATTTTGGTCAAATTTTGTATTTTGCCTAGTAAAATCACAATCTGTAAAATGATGCAAAATATTGTATACCATACAATTCAAAATTTTTTTGACCATTATTAAATATTAACTAAAATTTATTTTTTGCATGGAATTACCTTTGGATAAGTGGATTTTAAAAATTTGTGCAACAATTTTTGAATTCGCTTAAAAATTCTCCAGATATAGCGAACTAAAAAAGAGTAAAATTAATATTAAGGAGGTCAATCTTTAGAGCGCTATTCTGAGCAAATTATTAGGACAATATTTCCCAGGTTGAGGCTACTCCCATATTTTATGGGTTTAAATCCGAATTCGTCGAAAAAAGGTTTATTTTTGGTTAAAGTTTTTTTGTCTCATTTCGTAACTTAAATTATGGTCTGCACTTTTTAATTAGTATATTTGAGGTCACCCCCTCAAACCCTCAAGATTGAGTCCTAGAACGTGAAGATCCGATCATTAAGTCAAAAATTATTCATGGTAATCCTTTTTTTTGCGCTATTTTCAATTCATTAATATCTATTAAATAGTAATTTTTCAAATGGTTGCAAATACATGCACTTTATTGTCATACAAATAATGATAAAAAATATATTTCACATTAAACTGCTTTTGTATAAAAAAAAATTGAAAATTAAACTTTATTATTTTATGCATTTTTTGACTGTAATAGTGCCATAGATATAGTGATCTATCTATGGAACTATTTTAGTTTGTATAAGGTCAATTGTATAAGGTTAAATTTATAAATTCATAAGAATGTGATAAACTTATGATCGCTTTCCTTTCAATACTACAGGAATTTTATTTTCCAAATTATACCAATACAGTCTCACATTTTTTTAAATTCTTAGAATTTGAATTCTTTGAAGAAAGGTTACATGTGTTTATTTAAGGAAATGACGTTTCTGTGTCAAGTTTCGTATCACATTGCTGATTTGTCACGAGTTAACTCGTGTTTTCGTGGCCAAACGTGGATGACCGGTCACGAGTTAACTCGTGTTTTCGTGGCCAAGCGTTTTAAAATAGTCTCGTGGTGACTATTTTAAAAAGTGGGCGTAATTTTCCTTACTTTTCAAGTTTTACTATTTGATTCTCTACCAATTTATTATAACTTTACGAAACCTGATATATTTGCAAAACTTTTGGTGCACCATTACACGTAGGTGATTGTTATACTTTTTATCACACGAAAAAGAAATATTAAGAGTTGAATAATAAGTAAAAATTTTTAAAGTTTATTTATATAGATTTACTTCCACATCCGCTTTCAAAAACAATAGCCGGGCACATGGGGAAATTTTCAGAAAAGTTGCCGGTCAGCTATTTGTTAAAATATTATTCGTAGTTATTAATTAGCATAAGTTAGTGCATTATGACCTGCGCATATGTTTGTACATTATAACCAATATATATTATTAACCCCTTGGGAACGGGTGATTCATAAAGGCATTGGTACAAAATCAAAATCAGGATGTAAATAAATAAAAAACGGTATCTTAAATGTAGGCATTGCTAATTTGACAGATTTACTTTGCTTTTACTTTAATTATTGTTAGTTTAATCATATATATAATCAATGTTAGTTCAAAGTATAACTAAATAATTTTATTTTGATCTAATGTAATGGTGAATTAAATAAATCAAACAATTATAACCCCGCCCACAAATAAATTGCTAAGGAACTAACTTTGGTTACCAGTTTTATCTTTTTACCCTGATTGAAATGGTTTTATGCTGGCACGTATTTGTGACAGTCGGCCCGAAAAGGTTAATGGTAAAAAAAATGTCTTGACAAAGAAAAAAACTTTCTCCATAAAAATTGAAAATCATTCTTGTAAAGATTAAACATGTATTTCAGACTATGTCTATTTTTTTAAAAACAAGCATTTTGCGCCGTGGTGTCTCAAGGGATTCAGCATTCGCCTTCCAACTCGATGAAAGGTATTTGAATCCCAGAGATGGCTAGTCGATACGAATTCCGCATCCGGCTTGCACCGACCACAGTGATGACGTAAATTATCCTGAGTTGTAGACGCAATCATGAGTTGGAGTCCACTTGCCACCGGGCTAACCGTGGAAGGTTTTCGAGGATTTCCTTTCTATGTAACGCAAATGCGGGTTAGTTCAAGCAAAAAGATCTCCACGAAAGCGAATTTCTCCAAATACTTGATCCAAAAATGTCCATGGATTGGGTTCCAAATTGCAAGGCTACAGATTTCAGCAATAATAGTCGTCAACCCAAAATTTTGATGACTGTTCACACAACAACGGTTATAAAATATAAAGTTAACTAACATTTTAAACTAAGATTGTTTTCGTGAAGAGGCATTTCAAGACATGTCCATTTTCTTAAATACACTGTTTAAGTTATGTCCAAAACTTAACAATAACACGTGTACTGTATTAAAATGCAATATTAAAATGCATAAAAAATGTTAGTTATCTGACTTGCTGTACTTATTTTACTCCATAAACATAGTGCTATTTTTTCCCACTGGTGATGAAAACTACGTTTTCTTTTAAAAATCAAATTCTTTTTTATGTAAATAGTGCATACATCAATACTATACTTTTTATATAGTATCTACACTTACAGCATACTCTCAAAGTCGAGCGATTTCTCCTTTCTCCACACTCTTTCTCTCTCTGCTATCAGTGTTAAATAATGTTTGCTTCTTACTACGCCAGTCTATTCCCACTTCAATCAAAAGTTGATCAATCAAATGATTGATCAATCATTTAATTTGTTAATCAATTTTATGCTATTTTCAAGATTAAAATCGGATTTGCAAGATTATAATGTGAAAGAAAATGAACAAAAAGAAATTGCTGCTTTATTTTTAAAATTTTTCACAAGTGAATACAATGTAAAAAACTGATAGCGTTCATAAATTCATTCTCTTGAAAATGTTTGTTTTAAAACCTTAAAACTTTTTACACTTCAAATTCTTTTTTACACATTATAGTTGTCAGTGCCTATAATTTCTTTCCTCTAAGTTCTGTCTGGGATGATCATCTGGTATCGTACTCAGGGCTCTTTCATCAACATCCCAATTTCTTTTTAATCTTGTTCTCTGAAAGGAGAAGAAAAATACTTGAGAGAAAATAAACTAACAATGTTTAATATCAAATTTAAAATTCTCAAATACTGTTTCTGCTTAAATGTATGGATGCCAACATGCAAATTCAAATCATAGCTCCCCACAATGCATAAATTTGTCGTAAAATAACAGTTAACCGTACTGCCAGACCAACGTCTCCTATAACTAAAAGCCTCTACACGGTTTTCTATAGGTAGTCCGATCAGACCACTGTGAAGGTAAACCAGTTTACGAAAGAGCCCTTTAATAGGAAATCTAGTAAAAATAAGAGAGTGGTAGCAAATATATGTCTAAAAATTTGTTTTATTTATGAATATTATTGGTTTGCCTCATTCACTTGTCTACCACTACAGATTCAATTCTCAAATATATATGATAAATTTCTCTCAATTACTTTTATAAAAGGTTTTGGGTTCATGCGCACTACTGGCTCACTTTTTAAATAGTCTGTGCGGGCTACTTATAAAAAACCGTGTGGAGGCTTTCTGATGTAGGAGGTGATGGCCGGACTCATATTTTGAAGTAATGGAAAAAATGCTCGCATTAAAAACGTGTTAGCAGGTTTGCTCATACTCATATGTGGTAGTTATCTTAGCATCACACCCGAGAGGGGCTCTAACTAATTCATCTGAGTGGGAATGTATGATAAATCATCGAAGCACAAATGAATGGTGAAAATTGAGGTTCAGTAACATTTACAGAGAGAAAATTAAAATAAAGTTGCGAGATTAAACAAACAAATTTTAAGAGAGAGAAGAGGTTTTTGTGGCAGACTGCCTCTTCTCCCAGGGATGCCCACTGCTCCGCTTTCTGGAATAGTTTTAATAAAGTGGTAGCAAATTATATAGTAAAATTCGTTAGAGAAGGATAGTTACGCTCACTTTTTAATAGAGTAACCAGTAAATTGATGCTTTAACGTTTCTTTTTATATGATATAACTTTGGACTTATTATTGAACTTATAACTTTTGAAATTTAGTGGTGAAACAATTACTTGAAAGGAAAAATACTAAACTAAAAGTAACTTAAATTTCTTTGCCACTGGAAAATACTATTTTACAAAGCGGAGCAAGTTGGCAACTCTGGCCTCCCCCCGAGGTTAGCAGGTTTGCATATAACTTAAATGGTATTAAAAGATTATGTAATTAAAAGATTTTGGTTGATAGGGATATTTAGTTTTTTTCAATTGTAAGTGATATGAATAAAATATATGAGTTACCAGTCTTTAATATTATGAAAAAGAAACACGTTCCAAAAATGGAACATTTGTATTCGAAATGTGCAGGTTGCGCGCAGCTTCACACTTCACAACAAATAACTTAAACATTTTAGTGCATTATTATTATTATATTTGGTTAAATTGTTGATGTATAATCAAGATAATAATTGCTGCAGTACATAATCTGAAAATGTAAGATTGTGTTTTTCTACCGTTTTTAGAAATTTTGCGTCGAAACTGGAGCAGTTGGTATCTCTGAATTAGTGTCAGCATTAATTACCTACCTATACCTATATGAACTCGTTATCTGAGTGCCAGCCAATCGAATGGCTTTAACTCATTCGTCTGGGTGAAGAATACAGTGAAAATTGCGAATAAACGCAATTATAAAACATTAATTACCTCTGACATGTTGATGTGAATCAAAATTAAAGTGGTAGTTTAAGAGGCTGAATTGTCGTAACTTTTATCCATTTGCTGCCGAGTTAGAACATAATTTTTTCAGAGAACTCTTTTTATGAAAAGGGTGTTGAATATTTATACATAAATAAAGTGGATTTTTTATCTTATAATAGTTACGAATTCTTAACATAAATCGTAATTTAAAAAATTACAGTTGAAATATTTCAGATCTTAAAAAGTCATCTACATTAATATAGTGCACTTGAACATCTTAATTTAACAAAATAAGTACTAAAAAAGAATTTACCTGTTTTTATCTTTTTGAAAAAAGAATATGTTCGTAAAATGAAACAATGGTGCCTAACATGATGAGGTAACATTGAGTAACAGTATACATTAGCACGTTGAATGCCATGGGGGTCACCGGTGACCGGCACTGAGTTTTTTCGCAGCGCCAGGGGGGTCACCGGTGTAAGTCGAGTAAATTTTTAATTTTATAAATATCATTATCGTTACTAAAAAGGTTTGAAGAAAGTAACCCCTTGGGGACGGGTGACTCATAAAAGCATCCGTACGAAATCAGAATCAGGATGTAAATAAATAAAAAACGGTAGCTTAAATGTACGCATTGCTAATTTGACAGACTTACTTTGCTTTTACTTTAATTATTGTTAGTTTAATGATATATATAATAAATGTTAGTTCAAAGTATAACTAAATAATTTTATTTTGATCTAATGTAATGGTGAATTAAATAAATCAAACAATTATAACCCCGCCCACAAATAAACTGCTAAAGAACTACTTTGTTTACCAGTTTTATCTTTTTACCCTGATTGATACGTTTTATGGTGGCACGTATTTGTGACAGTCGGAGCGAAAGGGTTAATGCAATATAGAATACACAAAAATAGTTTTATTTATATACACAGAGATGCCAACTTGCTCCGGACAGCGAATAAATCTTTTCAAGTGGTATTTAATTAATTGTGAATCTTGGTTTAATAAATTCAATTTAGTAGATTTTTATCCTCCACTATTTCTAAACAATTCGGAGGCTTATGAAATTCAGCATTTTTTTCAGATATGTCATGCTAAACCTTTTACTAGCAAAATTTGTCTAATATTTTCAAATTTAGTTTGTAGTTACTTACCGTGTGGCCAGACGGGCAAGCCATGTGAAATTAGACTGGTATTCGACGTATTAAACAGCATTTTCATAGAGCAACACGCCATGAAAGCACTTAGCTCTTTAAATTAAAAACTCAAGGTTTTTTTTATCTATTTCATAGAAGCTAAAATTTAAATTCAAATTTCATTAAATTTAGGGTAGATGAATTTTTCTTACCACCGCAGTAACTGGTCTTGGTGTCCTAGCTATCTGTTCAACTGTAGGAGGTCTGTAATAAGGAGCATCTGGTACTGTGAAAGCAGGTTCAGGACCAGGGCCAAGCCATAAACCACTGTCGTAGGAATATTTTCCAATAGATTGAGAAGAATCTCTCCCAAAGTTTACATTTCTGTATGCCTGTAGAAATGTTTGGAAAATTAAAAATGTACATAAAGTATATGTTACTGGTTTGACGAGTTAAAGTAAGGATTGTCAATTCTAGTAGGTTGAAACTCAAAAATTTCTCATGTGTCCATTTTAATCACATAAAACTGGATTTATTTATTCTTGGTCGGTTAAAACCACAAGTTAAATAATATATATTAAAAAAATAAATATTATAAAGAAGCATATAAATAAACTTTGTCCGGTAGTAAGGTCTGCGAGTCAGCCGCCTCTTCCTAAGGTATTAGTTTATCGTTAATTCATCATATTAACGCAAATATATGTTATATTGTTTAATTTATGAAAGAACCTTATGAGAGGCCTGAATCAGAGAACGATTGATCTCCAATCCAGTACCCCCAGAGGTATAGATTTGTAATGGGAACATGGTTTTGCGACTCGACAGATTTAACGTGCATCAATCACCATTTACTACACGGGGAGTCTTCAGTCGGCGGGGTTCGAACCCACGAACTCTCGGACATGGGCCCAGTGCCCTACCGACCAGGATATCCCGGCCTTACTCTTGCTGTATTTAAATAGGATTAGTAAATTATAATTTTAACAGAGTTATCTTCTTTTTACTCTTATTTTCTCGTTATTGTCTTAATTTCGATTTATCCAAAACAGAAATACTCAAGCCATTACTTCCAATGCCAACTGCTTCGCTTTTTTCAAAAAATTCCTTAAACTGGTAGAAATTTACAGAAACTTGGTTATACGTTCGCGTTTATACTTCCAGAGGCTCTTAACTGGAACTAAGTGCAGAGATTTCACAGGCAGTGTTGCCACTGGCGACTAAAAATGAAAAAGGTGGCGAGTAATAAAATTCAGAATTTTAAAAGAGATTTAAATTAGCTACTTTGCATTTTTTTTATAACCATTGAAAATGAAAGAGAATAATGCCTTGGTTCTTAATATGAATATCCTGGATTGTAATTCATAGTAATGGTTAGGTTAAAATAATTAATACCATAATAAATTATTAATTTTTACCACTTTTTTACATTTCTAGTCGCTTGTTTCATCCCAGCACAAGCAACTAAAATGTAATAAGCGTTGACTAATAAGTAAAACTTTTTTAAACAAGATAAAAATTAATAACATTTTTTATCATGTTTCTTTCAGTTTATAATTAAAAGTGAATGCAAAGAAAGCTTTCGCTATAAATATGAATAATATGTAATGTAAGTCCTTGTGTTAAGATTGAATAATTAAATAAATAAAGATGAATTGAATTTCTACAAAAGACAGATTCAAAGATCTTTACTCGATTACTTTGCTGCTTTACGTTTAAATTCGGTAACTATCCAGAAGAATCAAAAGTTAAAATTTCAATATAAAAGGAGCATTAAAGATGTTCGTATAAATTACGTTAATGACTATTCATTAATTTATTATATTAATAAATTTCTTTATTCTTAAATTAGTTTATTCATTATATTAATAAATTTCTTTATTCTTAAATTAGTTTATTAATATAATGAATTATATTAATAAATTTTATTATTATTTATTTTTAATTTGAAATAAAGTATTATTATATTCATTACATTAATAAATTTATTTACAAATTATAAATTTTATTCATTATATTAATAAATTTTATTACGCAACACTTTTTGAATTTTCAGTCAACCGTGGCATTTGAATTTTATGTCCGTATTTTGAATTTTTCAGCATTTACTTATTCAAGATAGACTAAAACTTTTGCTCTTAAATTTATATCCGAAATAACATTATTTATATTTTGTTTTACTTAGATCAACAAGATTTTATAAGCATGTTCTTACTCTATTATAAAACACAGCATTTAAAATTGCATTGTCACTTTCGAGTTTAATTATGTGTGTCTTTGTACGTTTACTTATCATTAATAATAAAAAGAAAAGATTCCTTAAACAGCTCATTCGAACATTGTTTTAATTTTCAAATTCTATCCCAATACTTTAGAAACGTAAATGTTTACATTTGATTAGCATAAAGGGTAAAGGTGATACAGAAAAACAAACAAAAGACGAATTCAAAGATCTTTACTCGATTACTTTGCTCTTTTACGTTTAAATTCGTTAACTATCCAAAAGAATCATGAGTTTTATCATTCGTAACGTACATCCTTTCCCTTTAACATTTTAAAAAATCAATATAAAAGGAGCATTACAGTTGTTCGTATTCATTACATTAATGACTTTTACAAAAATCTTAGCTTGTAACATAGTGTGTTAAAGCAACTTAAATTTAAAATCTGATAAGATATTCAGTAGCAATGGTATCTTGGCATTTGGGAAATTGCATGGGGAAGTGAGTATTTATAAAATCCTTTAAAGAAAAAGTTATGTTCATTTTTTAAAATACTTCCATTAAAAAGTAGAATAATAAATATACTTAAATCTAAGCATAAAATGGTCGCCATAGTTTAACTGATTTAAGGTAATTATGTAATCTAATTTTTTTAGTCTAATATTAATATTTATTTTACATGTCTTTTCATTCATGTTCTATTATTAACCTATTCGTGCATAGCGGCCCGTAAAAAAGACAGTTCTGTTTTCAAAGCTGAGAAGAACGGTAGCACAAATATTACGTTAATACAGGGATGCCCCAGACAACTATTTATGTAAAAAGTGGTAGAAACTCAATTTACTTTATTTATTTATTAGCTTTTTAATTATTTAATCGTATCTACCACTATTGCTTAAATTCATATTATTCAAATACAAACATTTCTAGCACCCAATAGTGACAGCCCAGAACATCGGGATTTCATTTTTACAAAGCATCTACTATCTTTGCCAGTTCAATTTGAGAAATTTCACGGAAGGCGTTTTGCCATCCAGTGTTACAAGTGCCAAAAATTTGGTCACACTCAGAAATCTTGTTCCAGTGAACCAGCCTGTATGAAACGCGCAGGATCGCATTTCACTTATTTTTGCGTGAAGCCTTTCTCCCTCCCAGCCAAGTGTGTCAACTGCCAAGGCGATCACCCGGCCTGTTTCACGGGCTGTGGTGCCAGACCAATTCGGAATCATCGAGTCTTCACTTGGAAAACACAAGATGCCCCCAATAATGCTCCAAGATTCCTAAGCATTTTTAAGGAACTTCAGAAACTACTCAAAGACGAGCAAGTAGCTTCACTACTTCTCTCCCTGCTTCCAACTCAAAAGATCTAGACGTGGAGCATTTCCATCAAGCCGACATATCACCCATGATAGGCTTTCTTATCATTTTTAATTTTCAGGTTCATCTGAACCAGTAGTGCAACAGTACTATGTATATCCATTATGGTTATTTTATGATGAATGGGAAAAGGGCCGGTATTTGGCCTCAGGGCCCCTGCTAGACAGAACAGAACAGAAGAACACTTTTAATAGTATACTGAAACAAATATGCTATATAATGCTGCTAATTTAAATTCCTTTTGATAAAATTTTATTAGTCTGCACTTTTTGCATTTTTATCCACCCGGGGTTAACCCAACGCCTCCTGCAACTGAAAGCCTCCACACGATTTTTTATAGGTAGTCCGATCAGACCACTATGAAGGTAAACCGGTTTACGAAAGAGCCCTTTAATAGGTAATCTAGTAAAAATAAGAGAGTGGTAGCAAATATATGTCTAAAAATTTGTTTAATGAATGAATATGATTGGTCTGTCTTATTCACTTGTCTACCAATATAGATTCAATTCTCAAATATATATGATACATTTCTCTCTGTCAACTTTAGAATAGAATATGGGTTCCATGCGCACAACCGGTTTACTTTTTAAATAGTCTGTGCGGAGGCTTTCTGACGAAAGGAGGTGATGGTTAACCTGTAAATAGGATTTATTTTGAAGAAATAAAATATTTCTGTCTACCACTAAGTATAATTAGAATATAAATGCATATATCTGGGTTTAAAGTCAAAAGTTAATTGTGCATGTGCCAGTTAAATGTAGAAATTTAATATGTATCAATTTTTGTAAATACTTATTTATGTCAACTTATGCATATATATATTATAAATTATGTTTATATTTATATGTGTCAATTTTGATTTGATACTCAAATGTTATATTAACTATATTTATCTATGTCAACTTATGTATATATTTCAAATTATGTTTATATGTGTCAATTTAGTTCCGATATTCAAATGTTTATTTAACCAAAAAAAGTGCTTGTATTTTTTGTATTAGCTACCTCATCGACTGCTAAATTCAAAATGTTATCACTTTTTAAATTTGTAAAATTTTAGATGCATGGGATAGGGGCCAGGTGCCCAATTTTTTGAAAATAAAGTAAGTAAGTAAAAGCTTAGTGTGGAATGCAACCGAAGTGGTATACATTCGAAAAAAAATCCGGGTTACCTTTTATTTTCATATAGGTGTTTTTCTTATTCAGACCACATTTTTTGCTAAATTCAGAAATCGGCAAACTGTGACTCGCGAAACACATGATGTTTTTGTAATACGAGAGTGCTTTGTATTTCGCTTAAGTGCACACCATTAGACAACACATAAATACGTTAAGTTCTGCTTTTTGAAAATTTAGTTAATTATGAGATAATAATTAGTTGGAAGAGAAATGTGTGCTTTGTTTTTGTCTCTCAGTTGCAATCAATATGGTTCCTCAAATGAGAGCTTCTGTAACGCTAAGCTATCCTGAACAATAACAATAGATTTTATTGTAGTGGCTCAGGGGATGGAGCGTTTGCCTTCAATTGAGATTAACCGGATTCGAATCCCAGTGATGACTGGTCGATACAAATTCCGCATCTGGCTCTCATCGACCCCAGTGCTTAGGTAAAATATCCTCAGTGGTAGACGGATCATGGTCAGTCTAACCGTGTGAGGTTATCGTATTTTTTCCTCTCCGTGTAACGCAAATGCTGGTTAGGTCCATCAAAAGATCCTCCACTAAGGCAAATTTCTGCCAATACTTGATCTGGAACTTCTTAGATTCCCTTGTCTTCTGGATTGGGTCCAAAATCACAAGCCTTCGGAGTTAAATATTATAAGTCATAAACCCAAAAATTGGGTCAGCTGTTCAACGACGGTTATAAAATAAAATAAGTTTAATTTGATATTAAAGAGGAATCCATTTTAAAATGATTAAACCTTCTTTTCAAATCACGGTTTCTCAGTCTAAATCAACCCTCTTTCTCTTGATATGAAGTCGAACGTTTCCCTTGTACTTGACAAGATAGTTAATTGGCAAGTCAAATATTAAAAGAAAGTAATTGATAACCGTAAGTATAAAGAAGTCTTATAAAAATTAAATAATAATAAACTTATGTGTCATAAAAATGATCATATTGATAATAATGCTTATTGTCTGTAACTAGCAGCATTTTGGCATTAATGATGGCATGTCAATTTTTATGTATCGGGCACCAACATTGTCAGCTGAAATATCCTTTTTTTCACACACACTTAAGGATTAGTTGTAACAATTTCTATCTTATTTCATCCAGAATTGTATTAAGTACAAAGACAACAAACTTTCGGGTCAATGATCGCAAATGATATCTATATGACATAATGACACTTTCAGATAAAATGAAAGCTATATTTTCCACGGCACAAATATTACCCTATTAAATTAATATTTATGTGAATCAACAACAAAAACGTTATTGAATTCTGACGTATGATAAAAGATTAAGAAAGAAAATGGTTTATGTCAATTTTCCACAAATATATTGATTGGATCACCACCTGATGTACTTTAAGCATTACAAAGTTTTGATAAATCAGTAACGCTGAAAATCCGATCTCTGAATCTGCTTTTAGGCACGTAAGCTGTTCTTCACCCTGAATATTAAATTCATATTTAAGAAAGAAATGTCAATTCTCGTGTTGAAGGACGTTGTCATCGGTTTGCCGTAGATAACAAGGTTCACTACTAATACCTTCTCCAATGCACTTCAGTATTCATAAGAACCCTTATACATATTGGAAACAACGTTTCGAGAGAAGCTCTCATAACTCCTTAACAATATACCAAATTCTTAGATTTTCATGAGAGATTCTTAGATTTCAGAACTGTAACTTCCGTAGAATGTTAAAAAAAATTAGTATTAAAACCTTTTCAGTTCTTGATTATTTAAAGAATGCATACCTACTAACTTTTGCACTCCTCAAATAGCGTTTACCTAATGGTAAGGGAAAGTTACATTGGCAGATGACATTCATTTTACATTTAACGAACACTAACACAATAAGATAATTATAACTACAGAGTGTCTCAGGATTATTGGAACTAACTTTAACGGAAGGTAGGAAACAAAGCAAGGATTAAGAATTGCAAAGCAACCCAAGCTTGAAAAAGTCTTCGTTCAACACCAGGTGGTGTTATTCACACGATGGATTACGCGTGGTAGACCAATTCTCTGGCCACCACGCTTTCTTGATTTAAGCGGCATGGGTTTCTTTCATTGGGGTGCACTGAAAAGTGCTAAATGCGCAGTACATGGTTCTGGTTAGAAGAATCATATGTGCTGCTGCGGATATCCAACAAAAGTCAAGTGTATTTCAGCGAGTCCGCCAGTTCATGGCAGTAACAAGTGATTCCTTTTACCGCAAGACAATAAGAATTAACTATGAATGTAAACAAGAAAACAAGTATGAATGTAAATAAGATACAAGTAAGAATTTAAGTAAAAATTAAGTATAAATGTATATAAGAATGAAGCATAAATGTATATAAGAATGAAGCATAAATGTAAACAAGAATCAAATATGTAAATTAACAAGTACCAAGTATGAATACATAAAGTTTGCTTCAACTTTCAAAATAATTCCAAAATCTCTCATAAAATGTGAAAGAGCTGACAGGTATGAAAAGAGTAGCATATTATTCACTACCATAAATTATTATCATTTGCTGCAAATGGTAATTTCTAAAAATAATCACGCCAGTGAAAACATATAGTACAATCATGAAAAAAATTATACGCAATGACAGTTGATCTTCCCACAAGAAAATGTAGAAACAAAACAGCTCTATGGCGAGATTTTTATTTCTTGGTGGTACAGAAATAGGCCATAGCTTAGTAATAAATTCATTTTGCTTTTTATTCTTGATGGCAAGCAGAAAATTAAAAAAACAATGTCGTAGGTAAATTAACATGTCGTAGGCTTATAGATAGTAATAAAATTAAATTAAAAAAAATAATCTGAAAACTTTAAAAAAAATTGTGCTATATGTTCAGCGAAATAACTGAAAATTATTCCTTTACATTTCATTTTTAAGTTCATTAAAATGTCTAAAAAAACTTATCATTGATAAAACAATGCGAAAGAGAAAATCTTTTCTTTGTATTCTCTTCTTGAAGTGCGTGATTCTGAGGATACTTAACCCACGTAGGACTTCTTCAAATGCTATTTCCTTTTTCTTACCCTTGAGTAAAAACTCTAATACTCGTTTTCCTTTTGGCGACCAATTAGTAGACACAGTCAGCAGTGGTTAATTAGTAACGAAAAAAGAAGCATTTAGAATGGTAAAAGCTTTACGTTGAATCAAATAAATGCTTTTTGTTGAGGCACTTAATAATTGTTTCGGTCAATAAGTGACCTCATACTTGCCATCTTCAGAGGTTTTATTAAAAAAAATTATGCTTTGTTTTTTTAATAAGGATTAGAAGTGTTTTATTTATCTTCTTGTTATAGATTAAGAGCAAAATCGGAAAATAAAAAAAAGTTATATAAGAACCTGATAATTTGATGAGGAGTATTTTATTTTTAATAAGTAGAATATTAGTATTGCGATAATTTTTAATAAACAGTTTTAATATCACACTTATTTTAAGAAAATAAATCACCCTGAATCAATTAATTGCTTTTTGTTAAGGCATTTAATAAATAATTGACCTCCTGCTTGAAATCTTAAGAGTTTTTCTTAAAAAATATACTATTTTTTTCATTTTTCATACAGATTAGAAGTGATTTATTTGTCTTATTGTAATAGATTAAGAGCCAAAGTGTAGAGTAAAATAGTTATTCAAGAACCTGATGAATTGATGTAAAGGGTTTTGTTTGTAATAAGTAGAATACTAAAATTGTGTTAGTTTTCAGTATACAGTTTTAATATCAATCCTACTTTACAAAAACGAATTATGCTGAATCAAATAAAGCAAGGTCGGGAAGTAAAATAATAAGATAGAGCCTGATGATATGATGTGAGGAGTAATAGATTAAAAGCAAAATCGGGAAGTAAAATAATAAGATAGAGCCTGATGATATGATGTGAAGAGTAATAGATTAAAAGCAAAGTCGGGAAGTAAAATAATAAGATAGAGCCTGATAATATGATGTGAGGTGTCTTATTTGCAATAAGTAAAATATTAGTATTGTGATTTTTAGCAAAGAGTCGTAATATCGAACTTATCTTGCAAAAAATAATTACGCTGAGTCAAATAAATATTTTTTGTTAAGGCACTTAAAAATTTTTTCGGTCAATAAGTGATCTCGTACTTGCAATCTTTAGAGTTTCTTAAAAAATTGGTACTCTATGTATTATTTTTTTTTATATTTACTCCTGTAATGCAGGATCTTCATAGGATTTAAAAAATTAGAAAAGACAAAAAAAAAAAAAAAAAATGCCATAGTGTTAGAAGAAATATCCTAATTTCAAGATATTGTTTTAGAGATTTTACAAGTTAAATTCTGTATGATTTTATTAAAAGATAATATGTGATAACAAATATTTTGAAATATAGATATTTGTTCAAATTTTGTGACCCGTTTTCACGTTTTATAGGACTATGAAAAAACTGTGTGTGATCGTATTGTGAATTACAATATAGATACCGCACTGTTTCTTACTTAGATAAAAGAAAAATAAAAGGGAATAAATTACTAGAAAAGAAAATGTTTTACATCCAGTATTGTCTCCATAACAGAAAATTGTCAGCTTTATCAAACCTGCAACCGCGATAATTTTAGCTCTACACAAGATTCGTATAAGCCGATCAGGAAGTATAAAACCAACCTTTACCCTTACTCAAACGGAAGAGAGATTTTGAGCGCGATGAATATATCTTTTGTCAACGTCATCAGTGACGTGTTGCTATTTCGTTCGGTTATACTTGGTACTTTTTAGCATGTAACGAGTTAGTACATAAGCTATTTTTTTTAACTTGAAATGTTAGTTTCTTCCGGTAGAAAAACTAAACTCTTCATTTATAAATAAAATTGAACTAATTTCTTCCAGCATTAATTATTATCTCCGAACCAGAGTCCGAAATTTAGTTAAATTAAATTCAGTATTCCATATATAGCATTCAGCATTTCAAATATCCTTTATATAAATAAGAAAGAACATATATATATATATATATATATATATATATATATAGTCGGACTTCTATTTAACGAACTTCCATTTTACGAATTTCTCTATTTTGCGAATTTTTTCGTGGAACCAAGAACATTTTGGAAGTTTCTTCGTAAAATAACTTCCAAATAGCGAGGTAAATTATCTAATTAACGAATTTTTTTTAGATCTACTTTCCCTATTCCCAAAATATTTGAGAAAATTGTAAATTTGTTAACGCATTTTACGGGGAAAATGACCTTGAATTGATTTTCGCATCCACTTAACTTTTAGAGAAATCAGTAAAATTCCTTTCCCTTTTTTTTTTGCATTTCATACAGGAATCCATGCCAAAAATCAATTTACGAAAAAGCATTTTCTAGAGCATGGAGCTATGATGTTACAGATCGTACTGATCATAACAGTTTTGCTAAAGCTGGATTCTTTGCCAATGCTGAGAATTTGGAAAGTGAGGAGGACGAGGATGATATTCCTTTAGAAGAACATAAAAAAATGTGGTACAGCTAAGAAAGAACCACGAAATTAATGTTGATGTATTGATTAATGATTTTCTTTCTATTGATTCTGAAGCTGAAACCACCGAAACATTAACTGAATCGGATATTTTGGACGGTGTGAAAAATAAAAACAATACAGCCATAAATTAAGAGGAAGATAAATGAGGACGGAAATGATGAAGAAATTAGCAAAGCTTCATAGAAATGTTATATCAATGTTATGTTATGTTCAATAGAAATGTTAAAATCAATTGAAGCAATTCGACGTGGATTGTAGTTGAGGAGAATACTCCTGGAGCTGCATTACAAAAATGCGAGACCTATTATGAAAAAAAACACTTCTTCAAACAAAAAACTCCGACAAAATTAACAGACTTTATCAACAGCAATTAAAATTAAGAGCGCATGTGATAATGTATGTTTAAAATTACTTTTATAACGAATGGAGCTATAATTTTAATTTATAAAAATTTAGTTTTTTTATTCAGTGGAAAATATATGTAACATGATAGTGTAACACTGGATAATGTTTTGTTTTATTCTTACTTTCTTTGCAGATTTTTTTTTATGGTTAAGATTTATAAAATAAATAATAGAGAATAATTTACAAGATAAAGGTGTGTCAATTGCAATTTTTAATTATTTCTAGTATTTATGAATTTAAAACCTGTTTTGCGTTGTGTAAGTATTTCAAAAAGTGATTTTCTATTTAACGAATTTTCTATATAACGAACTTTTTTTCGGGATTTAGCAACTTCCTTAAATAGAGGTCCGGCTGTATGTATATATATATGTATATATATATATATATATATATATATATATATATATATATATATATATATATATATATATATATATATATATATATATATATATATATATATATATATATATATATATACATATATATATTAAAAAAAAGCTACCCATACCTTAAAAACACTGCCTTTTCATTCATATTCTAATTTAAAAACGATGAATTCTCTGTTTAAAGAATAATAACCCACTATTAAAATTATCTGTATTTATAGGTTTAATTCTGATTACTATTAAATATATTTACCTTGTTATGATTATCTTTAACTCGTAAATTTTAAGCTCTTTTTGCAGGAGGGAGAAATTAAAAAAGTTTTTAATGGTTTTAATTTTTAAAATAAATTTTTTAAATAAACAACTTCCTTTTTAAAATAAACAACATCTTTTTTAAAAAAAGTGCAACTTAAAATATTTATTTTCTCATAATTTTCAGTTTAGATTATATAAAAAAATTGTAAGTTGCTTATCAATTAATTTATTTTTTTTACTTAAAAAAATTTTTATGGGAAATTATCTATTAGCGTGCCTTTAATTATTTTTATAAACTGCAATTTTTCCTCTTATTCTGGTAATGAGAGAGAATCGATTTGTGAAATAAGTGAAATATACGCATAAAATAGAATAAGAAGGTAGTTTAAAAATTGTTGAAGACAAAATTCAGTCATAAATAATACTACATATTTTGATAAATTTCTGCGTTGAAAAGGTGAAGAGCGAGTGCCCTTTTGAAACTTATAGCACCCTTTTTGAGAGGCATTGTCTTGCCTTTTTTTTTTCCTTGGGAGAACTCTGTATATATATATATATATATATATATATATATATATATATATATATATATATATATATATATATATGTATATATATATATATATATATATATATATATATATATATATATGTATATATATATATATATATATATATATATATATATATATATATGTATATATATATATATATATATATATATATATATATATATATATATATATATATATATATATGTATATATATATATATGTATATATATATATATGTATATATATATATATGTATATATATATATATGTATATATATATATATATATATATATATATATATATATATATATATATATATATATATATATATATATATATATATATGTATATATATATATATATATATATATATATATATATATATATATATATATATATATATATATATATATATATATATATATATAAATTTTTGTTATGAGGTGATAAAAATCTTTTTAGGGTAATAAAACATACTTTTATTATTTTATGCTAATGTTATTTACTATTTAAAATCTACTACGAAGAATCTAAACAGCGTTTATTTTTTTCACTGAAAAGTTTTTCTCAGTGAGCACATACAGTAAATTTTATTTAGAAATTTTTAAAGTACTTTGAATATTGTAATAACTCCCTTCGTCACTTAATCCAAAACTGCAGTTTGTAAGAAGATGACTAACTTTCTTTGTCATTTTAACAAATTTATTACACAAATTTATATTATATATTTTATACAAATGTATTTAACGTGTAGCGTCTTCTATTTGTTTAGAAATAGATAAAAAAAAATCTGCATAAAGTTCAATCTTAGAACTTATAATTCATATCAAATGTTTGTTCATCGGAGTAAAATGCTCATTAAGTTTAAAAATTCTATTTGCTTAAAAACCATAAAAATGTCACTTAAAATCATTTTTTAAACGTATCTCTCATCAAAATCAAATATTCTGATTTTCAGACTGAAGTAATTAAATATAAGTTCTAAATATTTACTGATAACATTAATTTTATTTCAACTTTTTATATTATAAAATATTTTTCGTTAAAATATCATAAAATATTTTTCAAGCAATAATATGTTTACAATAATAATTGCATGCACTTTAAATCCCCATAAAAATATCTAAACTGAACATGTGTAGTTTTTTTTATTTTCTTATTTAGTTTGACGATCATACATTGTAAATTTAAATTAGAGTCTTGAATATTTTGGAACGTTAAAAGTCTCAAAATTATTAAATCGTATAAGACAATTAAATTCAAATAAATATTATTAATTGCATGTACAAATCAATTTTTATAGTTGTTATGCTGAAAAAATTATGTGTGGTAAAATATATGCTCAAAATTATTTTAAAAATGATTATTTTATAATGATTTGATGTTTAAAAAAAATTAGATACTTGCATTTACATGAAAAATCCTTAAAAATATTTATTAATAAAAAATATTCTGCGGAAACGTAAGAACAACATATTAAGAAAAAAAGAAAGAGAAACACAAGGATAAAATTTAAAGCAATCTAAATTTTAATGATTCTGTCATTATTATTAAAAATAAAAATAAAAACTAAAATACCGATAAATTTATTTAAGTTTTTGTAAAAGAACTTTAACATTTGATTTCAAACTAATATAATAAAAATAATTGTTGAAAATTCAAGAACTGATTCATGATTGATTTACGTTTTGTGAACAAACTATGGAGAAACGAAAAAAGTTATCGAAGAGAATCTACAGAAAGAAGTCACAGAAGACGTTTACAAAAGATCCAATAAGCGCGCTCTGCATCTCTCTTCAGTTTGAATAGGTGTAAAGGTTGGTTTCATGTGACGCGGAAGTTTTAGTTCCCTAAAATTATTAAAACTGCAGCTAAGTAACAATTAAGGTAAACTTAATTTGCTTTACTTTGGCAGAACTTAAAAATTTCACTATACAATTATCAGATCTTTTAAAATAGTTTAAATTGCTCATAAGTAGTGTTGGTTGAAATCAATGTAAACCTCAGTTAATAAAAATATCATGGCAAGGCTTTAAATTTTTAAACGCTTTAACGATTCAACTAAACTTAAAACTCTCCCTTTAAAACGTGAAAAGTTATCAAGCTTATCACTAAGCTAGTCACTTTAAGTAGACTATACAATGTGACCAGAAGCTTATGCATATAGTAACCTGCTACCCCTAACGTAACAAGAAACTAATCATGTCACCTGATTTTAAATGTTGATTGTTGTTTCAGCTGTGAATGAAATTGCTATTTTACTAGTACAAGACAAAACTTTCCTGAAAAAGCGAAAATATTGGATATATTGGATAAACCTTCCTAGGGCTCTTTTTTTTTCTAATGTTTTGCAAAATTGCCTTTCAGATCAACCCTTTGCTTTGAGGATTCTTTCAATGGTTAAAAAAAAAAGAATTCAACAACTAAAAGTTTAAAAGACACAATTTATATTTCTTACACTTACCGTATAATACCTAGAAACCACTAATTAAAGTGGTCAAATCTTTTAATATTTAGAGGGGTGAATATTTTTTTTGTGACAGTGTCACATAGCCCTCATTGGTATTTATTTTTTTGTTGTATTTTCTGAAGTTTTCACCAAATTATCGTGCAAATAATAGGTGGGAAAAGAGCTTCTCATTTACAATGAAAAATTAAGTCGGTGGGAAATAAGCTTCTCACGGCCATCTGACAACGACTCCTATAACTAAAAGACTCCACACGGTTTCTTATATGTAGTCCGATCAGACCACTAAGAAAGTAAACTAGTTTTCGAAAGAGCCATTTAATAGAACATCTAGTGCAAATTAGAAAGTGATATCAAATATACGTCAAAATGATTTTTTTAATTAATAAATATGTAATTGGTTTGTCTGATTTACTGGTCTACCACCAAAGATTCAATTCTCAAATATATATGCTAACTTTCTCTCGGTTACTTTTAAATTAGAATTTGGTTTCATGAGCACCTCTGGTTAACTAGCCTGCGCAAACTACTTATTAAAAACCCTGTTTGGACTTTCTGATGTAAGAGGTGATATTTCAGAATGGTCAATAAAATTAAAGCTGTAAGGTAGAAAATTACACTGGAGAATAAATTTTCTATATAAGTACTTAATATCTAATATGTACTCATATAAAGACTCATATAAGTACTTAATTTTACCTAAATTTCAATATATTTTTAAAAAAATATTTTTTAGTGTAATGCACTTTTTTTCTGAATATACAAATTCATAAAGGATGTATATGTTCTCATACATACATATACACTTTTCTGCCCCTTTGTAAATAACTTTTAAGACCGAAAACATATGACCTTAACAACAGCATCATAGACTAAAATGTATTATCGCATTCTTTCTACAACTCCCAACGTAGAGACTCTTAGTATTCACTGAAAGGAATTTTTAGGGGACAAGAGACTTTCAAATGAACGAAAATTCGTTAAAAAATCGATTTGCTGCTTTTTATATTTTTGATATCTAGACATTTATCTAAACATTTCAAAAAAAATTTTTTTGAATCGGATCAAAACTAATGAAGTTATGGTGATTTTGCTTACATTTTCTTATCTGTAGCTAGCTATATACCCAAGCAAGTTCTTGCTTGTTTTGAAAATTGTGTTTAATTTTTTAAATTTTAACTTATCTAATTTTTTAACTAGTTCATTTATTGAGTTGAAAATTTGTTACTGCATACTTATTTGAATAAAGATGAATGTTATGAATGTTTTTTTCAATAAATATGAATGTTTTTTGAATAAATATGAATGTTATTAATACTTTGTTGGAAATTTTTTTTTTTAATTTAGTAATTAGCATTATTTTTATATATGATCTTTTATATGATATTTTATATATGATATTTTATTACGATCTGAGGATTTTTTTCCGAAATACCAAAAATTTTTATTTAATTAGTTTTTCTTATGTTACCTTATATATAATATTTTGAAATGACATACTAGAGGAATGTTAATTGAATTTTAACATACTAGAGGAATGATATAAGTAATCAATATAATACCAGATATAAATTTCTTTACATTTTTTTTTAAATTTTAAAATTTATTTTTTTAATTTTTTTAAATATGTTGTTTTTAACAATATAAACTTATACTGAAAATTTCAAACCAATCTCTTGATAATTTATAATAAAAAAACAATTGTTCTTTGTCACCTTAAAAGATCTTGATCGAGAATATATATAAAGCAGTAGGTTTTCATTACGAAAATTGCAGGTTAGAAATCAGCTTCACGAAAATATCTAAGATTGGTTCCATGCAACTGAAAGCAAAATGAAATTGTTCGTGTCATATTTTAGAGCAACTTATATACAACAGCTAAATATAGATTCGTGATTTTATTTCCAATTTACTGCTTAATATCTCAAATAATGCCTGATGTCTCAAATGCTTTTGACAGAGTCTTGTCCCCTGATATTATCTGCAAACTCATTCTACTAAATTTCAAATTCGGCATCATTAAGATTGTTCGATACTATCTAAATAAAAGAAACTTCCAAATCAAGTGTCAAAACATTGAATCTACAAGAAAAACCAAAGCAGAGGTTCCAAAGTAAGTATTCTAGAGCCAATATTACATATTCCTTACACGTATGACTTTTCAATAGACAGACAAGACTACATTGGTATAACTGCTCTCTATTCTGATGATGCCGGGATAATAGCAAACTTTAAAAATCCAAGCATAGCCCTCAGTAAACTACAGGATAAGATATAAGACATAGAAAAGTGGTGCCTGGAGTGTAAATTTCAAGTAAACAGCTAAAAATCATAAATTCTAATCATCCGAAATAAAAAGAAGGAAAAAAATACTACCACAAACCAAGTTAGATTTATTCAACGAAACAATGGAAATAGTTGATACGACTCTTTCTTAATTCCAATAGTAAACAAAACAAAGTACCTCGGACTCACCATAAACAGCAAACTCACCTGGAGTGACCACATAAAAAATACAATAGACAAAGCCAATGCAGAAATAAATGCGATTCAACCTCTCATCTACAACCAGAATGTTTCACTTAAAAACAAAAAACTGCTATATACTTCCATGATCCGGCCCATTCTAACATATGCTTCTCCAGCTTGGGCCACAATTCCAGACCATCTTATGAAGAAACTGAATCAGTGCCAAAACAAAATACTCCGTAAAATCACCTGTGCCAGATGGTTCATTAGAAATTCAAACATCCACAAAGACCTTAAAATCCCGACTCTCTCTCAGTATATTTACAAACTTAATGTAGATTTTTACGACAAAGCAATCAACTGCAATACAGCTAACTTCAACGAAGTATTTAAATTTGAAAACTTTAAAAAAGACAAAAACCTTAGACCAATAGCTGCGCACTTCACCTCTGACGCCTCATACCGAAACTACCAACATAAATAAAAATCTCCAACTCTTACATCAATAGTTCATAGCAATAGTTCAAAACATCAATAGATTACAACCTCAACAGCCTTAACTACAATACCAGGCTTGAAATCCGAACCTGCTACCTCACGTTGACAATAAATTCACAGCCATCTTTACTATAGAAAGTTGCTTAGAGTTATTTTCACTTTTCTTTTCAATTAAACAAGCAAGGAGCTTGATCTACAATATCAGTCACCCCAGAGACTCTGTAAACAAACTGTTTATATATATATATATTTTTTTTACTTCTGTAATGTTATGATGAATGGGATATGGGTCTTCTGCGCGGCCCAGGTGCCCAGCTTTTGTCAAATAAAGTAAAGTAACGACTCTTTCTTAATAGCAAATCCAACTGGAGCGATCACATCAAAAGCATAACCAGTATAGTAAAAGCATCATGCGACAAACTCCAAGTACAACTCTATCACTGAAACATGGCACTAAAACTCGAAAAATTGCTCAATTTATCCATAGTCCGCCTCATCCTTACATATGCCTCACCAGTCTTGACATATATAACACAAACTCAACTAAGTAAATTAATAGTCTGTCAGAATAAAATACTAAGACGGATAACAAAAGCCAGAAAGTTCGCAAGAAATGACACAATACACCATGACCTCGAAATAAGATGCAATAGACAAATATATAGTTAAAGTAAATATCAAATTCTTACGTGAGAATGTGAAATTCATAAAAATAAATCGAATGAACTTGGCAGCTCACATTTTCAGAAGGAATGATGACTCAAATTTAAAGAAAATCCTATTACACAAACCCCTAACGAACAGGAAAAGAGGTAGACCCAGGCTGAGATGGCTGGATTTAGTTGAGACTGATTTCCTTACTCTAAAGGAGAAAAACTGGCGAACAAGTGTCAAAAGTAGAGAGAAGTGGATTCGAATTCAAAGGATGGCACTGGCCCACCCTGGGCTCTCTAGCCAGATATGATGATGATGAAATATCAAATTCTATGAAAATTGAAACTCTTTCTCTGCAACAAGTTTCAATGAAATATCTTATATGAAAATTTGACTGAACAAAAGAACAACAGACCAATAGCAGCATAATATTGCAGTGGTGCATCATATTCCCGACATCAATAGCAAATACAGTATCTCATTTTCACCAGACCAGCTTACCTCAAGTTATACTTCATATTTTTACATTATGCTTTTATCACCCTACTGCATATAACTACACAGTCAGTACTCAATAATCATCTATCCACATGAATACACCTTTACTTCCTTTGTATTCCACAACCTCATCGAAACACCACAAAGTTCAAGATAAAGATGAATGGGAAAATGGGAGTTCCCTTGTCTTCTGGATTTAGTTCAAAATTACAAAGCTTCGGAGTTGAACACTAGAAGTCGTAAACCCAAAATTGGCTTAGCCAACGCCTCCTATAACTGAAAGCCTCCACACGGTTCGTTATCGGTAGTAATATCAGACCACCGTGAAGGATATCCACTTTCCGAACGAGTCATTTAAAATAAAAAATCTAGTTAAAATAAGAAAGTGGTAGCAAATATATGACTTAAAATTTGCTTTATTTATTAATATTATTGGTTTGCCTTATTCACTTGTCAACAGGGGTGAAAGCGAGACGGAAAATAGGAAAGGCTGGTAGTGAAACCTTTTCAGTTACAGCTAGTTTTGGGGAGGAGTTTACTTATTCATTTTTTTTAAATTTTTCAACAATATCTACTTAATCTTCGAAAAGTAGCAGTTTTATATATATGCTAAAATTTTAAAAGAAATCTTGATAGTTACAGATATTTTATGTTTTTCGAAAAAAATGCTCGAATGAAATGTCTTACGTACCAGTTTTGTCTCTTTTCCGTCTTGCTATATAAGGGCTTTCACCCATGCTTGTCAACCACTACAGATTCAATTCTCAAATATATATGATAAATTTCTCTCAATTACTTTTATAAAAGGTTTTGGGTTCACGCGCACAACTGGTTCACTTTTTAAATAGTCTGCGCGGACTACTTACAAAAGACCGTGTGGAGGCTTTTTGATGTAGGAGGTGATACTTGAGGTGCCCAGATGTTTAATACATTCAGTTCATTTCAAAAGTATATTGCATTTAGTTTCACTTCACCGCTAAAAAAAAATGATTTTTAAACCTGTTTTACTTGCAATGGAAGATCTATTGAAGAAAAAGCACCATTTTTCCATTCTCACATAAATGCAGACACCTTAATTGAGGCAGACGAAACGACATATTAATTGAGGCAGACGAAATTGTTTTGTCTCTTGCTTTCAAGTTCTGCGCTTAAAAGTTTTAAAATATTAGATCAATTATTTGCATAACACAAACTATTTCAATTTGCTAGTCCGTAATATCATCTTATGATTCTAATAACCTTTTCTATAACTTCAAGATATAAACTCAAATTTTAAGTTTGGTTTTGATTGTTATGTTAGCTATTGTAGCCGATAAATAAATATTTTCATCAGAAAAGTTTTCAAAAAATCCTAATTTCATCTTACACTTTTAGAATTTTATAGAAGTTCAGAAGTTCAGTGTTTTAGAAGGATAATATATATTTCTGTGACATCAAGTTTGGTTTGATTTTCTTTCCTTATTTTAAAGTAATAACAATATTTTATATTAAAAATTCTCTTCTAATTTATAATGAATGTATGAATATTTTAAGAATGAATGAGTATAGGTGCTTTTAAGAAATAATCATTGTAAAAATAAATTCTCAATTTAAAAAATTAGTATCAATACAATTAACAATATAACATTTAAAAATAATAATTAGGAAAATAACTTTAAAGTTACCCTAATTAATATTCAACTGTAAAATGATAGAGAGAATAAATTTTATTTGCCTCAATAGAATAGATAATTAATTCTATAGTTTTAATTTTAATTTGATATATTTTCTATAATTTAAGATAATAGCATTATTTAATGCAAAAAAGTTTTGAGTAATTTATAATGAACTAATTAAAAATTATATGTGGTTTTCAAGAAATAATCATTAAAGAAATGTTCGTAATTCAGTGTATAAATAACTATAATATTATTATACTATTTTTAAATAGTACATAATAAAAAATAATAATTAAGAAAATTATGTCAGTTAAAATGATCCAATATCCAACAATAAAATATTGATACAAATAGAATAGGCATTAGGAGACAAGTTAAGATTTTAATTTGATTTTATTTATTTATTTTAAGATAGTAGTATTATTTCATGCAAAACGAAACTAAGACTAAATCATAATGATTTAATGGGAAGGAATACACGATTTTAAGAAATAATTATTACAAAAATCTTCTCACTTAATAAATACCTATATTATTACTAGTATTTCTTTAAAATATAGATTAATTATGGGTTATAGACCTTTTAAAAATAGTTGAGATTTGAATTTGATTAAGATAATAACATTCTTTTACACTAAAATGCTTAAACTAATTAATAAAGAATATGTGGAAAAGCACACGTTATTTTAAGAAGCAATCGTAATGAAAATGCGTTTATGAGTTTAACATACTAACAACAACAAAATCAGTACTGTACATTAAATTAATAACTAAGAAAGTAATATTAGTTAACGCAACCCTATTCAATAATTAATACAATTTACAAAAATACTTTTAACCTAATAACCTATATAATTGTAATCATAATTCATCTTCTAATTCCTAATAAAAATTAAGAATAATTAAAATATTAATAACACTCGAGTGTGAACCTGAAATTAGTTTTGCTTCTGAATCTGCAGATCTTTTTTTATATATTTTAAAATAGCATGTCTAGTTTATTTTTAATCGAAATTTACAAGTTTAAAAACGTTAAAAAAACAAGGAGTTTTGCAAATGTTGTGACAGACTTTTAAGATGGTTTAGGCACATCAGGATTAAAATTCCATAGGAACCCATGCTCGGAAATATCGTACGTGACTAGCCAGCGACTCCTATAACTGAAAGTTTCCACGCGGTTTTTTATAGGTAGTCCAATCAGACCACTATGAAATTAAACCAGTTTACGAAAAAGCCATTTGATACAAAATCTATTAAAAATTAGAAAGTGGTACCAAATATATGTCTAAAAATTTTTTTAATTTATAAATAGGATTGGTTTGATTTATTGACTTGTAAACCACTACAGATTCAATTCTCAAATATATATAATATACTTTTCTCAAGCACTTTCAAAATTCCCCATGGTCGCCTGCACCCTAAACCACCTGTCATCTGACCATCTGCCTGTACAATTGCTCGTCGGGCTAACCATCAAACACTTTGAAAAACCTAAACTGAAAACAGACTGGAATCTCTACAAAAACATACTCACCATTAACAATAGCAGTTTACCAACCCTAGAAGACGAGCCTACAATAGAAACATATATTCAACAAGTACAATCCGAAATCCTAGAATCCTATAAAAGATCAACAGTTGAAACCAAACAAATTGCTCATCACTACAGACTCCCACTTGAAATTAAAAACATCATCAGACTTAGAAACTACTACAGAAAGCGGTATCAACGAACAGCAGATCCTTC
Organism: Parasteatoda lunata; assembly: GCA_949128135.1. Classification (NCBI taxonomy): domain Eukaryota; kingdom Metazoa; phylum Arthropoda; class Arachnida; order Araneae; family Theridiidae; genus Parasteatoda; species Parasteatoda lunata. Next base: position 22,783,037 of record OX421981.1, on the reverse strand, counting down.
ATACCTCAGTGAAATCAGAAAACTTAATAAACAGATTAAAAAACAAAGTAAGAAATACAAAAATCAACTCTGGCAAAACAAAGTCGCGTCCCTCTGTACCAATGATAACTCAGTCTGGAAAATGGCAAAATTATTTAAAACAGCACCGCAAATAAACAGACCAATCAACGGACCAACTAGCACAACATACTCAATAGAAGAAAAAGTAGAAATATTTGCAGATTCCCTTCAAAACCAATTTTCGCCAAATTCAAACTCAGATCTAAATCACCATAATTCAATCACCGAAAAAGTAAACAACTTCCATGAAGATCATCCTATACCAGAAACAATAGAACCTACAAACAACGAAGAAATCTGTAATATCATCCGAAACCTAAAAAACAATAAAGCTCCAGGTGAAGACGGAATCAAAAATATCATGATAAAACTGCTACCACCAACCTATATTCAGAAGATCACACATATCATCAATAGCTGCCTTGCATTAAATCAGGGCAGCATACTGGGTCCGATCCTATACATACTCTATACATATGACTTCCCGATAAACAAAGACGACTATAACAGCATCGCAGCTTATTATGCAGACGATACAGGAATCATTATCAAATCGCGAAATCCAAACTTAGCCCTTCTAAAACTACAGGATCAATTAGAGGAAATAGAAAACTGGTGTATAAAATGGAAGACAGCAATTAACGCGGAAAAATCCCAAATATTAGTCATACAAAAAAGAAGAAAAAGAATCCAGCAAAACTGCATCCCAAAATTTTTCATCACGCCTATCCCAATAGTAACAAAAGCCACATATCTCGGTCTAACAATAAACAATAGACTCTCCTGGGCAGACCACGTCAAGTACATCACCAATAAAGCAATAGCAGCAACAAATACTATACAGCCACTGATTCATAATCCCAATATATCATTGAAAAATCGAAAACTCCTCTACACCAGTATGATCAGACCAATTTTAACGTATGCCTCTCCAGCCTGGGCCACAATACCGAATCATCTAATGGAAAAGCTAAACCGATGTCAGAACAAAATCCTACGAAAAATCACCCGCGCCCGTTGGTTCATCAGAAACAAAAATATCCACACAGATCTCAAAATTCCTCCTCTATCCGATTATATCAACAAACTGAACGCAGACTTCTACAGGAAAGCCGAAAAATGTACAACAGCCAACTTTAACCAGAACCTCTCTTCTGAAAATTACAAAAAGGATTCCCATCTAAGACCAATAGCAGCTTTCTACACATCAGACGCCTCATATCATCATCATCAGCACAAATAATAGCAAACCGGCATAGCTGAATGGATAACGCGCTCGACTACAACCCCACAGATCTCAAGTTCTACCCCAACAGTCATCATTTTCTCAAAGATAGCATCGGAATCATCCATCCTCTCAAACGCATCATCTGAATCAACTCAGTGGACGAATCATCGATCATTGTACATAACATCAACCTTCCAATTCACCCAGAACAACATCAACTGAGTATCATCCAACAGTGTTTCCCGACTAACTGAAGAAAGCAAACTCTGAACTCTAAATAGAACTTTAAAATGATTCAGTAATTTCCTTAAAAATTCTGAAAGTAATAGCATAAAACCATAGTAATATAACCATGGAAAAGAAAACTACAACCTTAAACAACAAACAAAGCATGCAATATCTTTAATGTAAAAATTTTTTATTATGTAATTATCTTTTCTTTTCTTTTTTCTGTTCTTGCTACCATAATGTTGCAAAAACCAAAATATTTTACACACTGTACATATTTTATGATGAATGGGTTAGGGGCCGCTGCGCGGCCCAGGCACCCAGTTTAATTTTAATAAAAGCAAAAGCAAAGCATTAAATCACTACCCTCAAATCTGGAAAAATGCATCAGTTATTCTATTTCTCAAGAAAAACAAAAATCCAAGTTGCCCAGAGAGTTACAGACCAATCAGCCTACTAAATATAATTGGAAAAATCTATGAAAAAATAATTTACAACTGAATCAAGCCACTTTTAACAGCCCTTCCCGATGAACAATATGGATTCCGACAAAAACTAAATACAACCAAACAGCTACTTCGAATAATAGACTACGCCGGAAGAGCAATAGTAAACAAAGAAACAATAGTTTTCCTAATGATCGACATCTCAAAAGCATTTGACAAAGTATGGCACACCGGTACAATATTCAAACTAATGCAACTAAATTTTCCTCCTGGACTCATCAAACTTCTATCCTGTTATCTCTCAAACCGAACATTTCAAGTGACTATCCAAAACTGCATCTCATCAAAAAGAAACATCTTAGCCGGAGTACCTCAGGCAGCATACTTGGACCAATTTTATATATACTTTACACCTATGATTTCCCTATAAATAAAGCAGATTACAATAGCATTACAGCCTTCTACGCAGATGACACTGGTATAATAATCAAATCCAGAAATCCAAACTTAGCTCTAATAAAACTACAAGAACAAATAGATGAAATAGAAGACTGGTGTAGAAAATGGAAAATAGCCGTAAACGCCGACAAATCACAAATCCTCATCATACAAAAAAGAAGAATTAAAATTTCACCTCAATGCAAACCGAAACTGTTCAACATTCAAATTCCAATAGTTAAGAGAGCAAAGTACCTTGGACTCATAATTAATAGCAAACTCACTTGGAGCGACCATATTAAAATATAATAGACAAAGCAAATGCAGCAGTTAATATCATCCAACCTCTCATCTATAACCAAAATGCCTCACTAAAAATCAGAAAATTACTATACACCTCTATGATCCGACCTATTCTTACATATGCTTCACCTGCCTGGACTACTATACCCGAACACCTAATGAAAAAGCTCAACCAATGTCAAAATAAAATACTCAGAAAAATCACACGTGCCAGATGGTTCATACGTAATTCAAATATCCATAAAGATCTCAAAATTCCGTTTCTATCCGAATATATATATAAATTAAATGCAGACTTCTACGATATAGCCATAAAATGCAGCACAGCCAACTTCAATCAGATTTTTAACTTCGAGAACTATAAAAAAGACGAAAAACTAAGACCAATAGCCGCTCATTTCACCTCCGACTCCTCATACAACAACTATCAGCATAAGTAATAGTCATCAATTCCAGCATCTATAGTCTACATCAATAATCCAAAGCATCAATAGCATCAAACACTTTACCAATACTGAAATCCTGACATGTTACTTCACGTTGAAAATCAAACCACAGCCATCCACAGTTTAACAGCAAGTTGCTCTTATTATTTTCATTTTCTTTCAGTTATGCAAGCAAGGTGCTTGTCTCCCAGTAACAGCCACCCCATAGACTGCTGAACTCAAACTGTCTTTTATTTTAACTTTTTTTTACTTCATGATATATGGGATAGGGGCCTTCTGCGCGGCCCAGGTGCCCAATTTGTATAAATAAAGAAAGAAAAGAACTTTCAAAAGAGAAATTAGGTTCATGCGCACAACTTGTTCGTTTTTTTTAATTAATCTGCGCAGACTACCTATGAAATCCCGTGTGAAGGCTTTCTGATGTCGGAGATGATGGACTAGCCACCACCACATTAGAAAGCCTCCACACGGTGTTTTATAAGTAGTCTGCGCAATCTGTTTTAAAAGTGAACCAGTTGTGCGCATGAACCCAAATTCTACTTTCAATAGTACTTGAATGAAATTTATCACACATATTTGAGAATTGAATCCGTTGTGGTAGACAAGTAAATAATACAAACCAATTATAGTAATAAATTTAAAAAAATTTTAAGAGATATATTTTCTACCACTTTCTTATTTTTACTAGATTTTCTATTAAATGGCTCCTTCGTAAACTGGTTTTCCTTCATATTGGTCTGATCGGACTACCTAAAAGAAACCGTGTGGAGACGTTGGACTAGCGCGCTTCCCTACAATGAACTGTTCAGACGTTTAAGTAGTAGAAGTTAAAGAGCGTCATAAATAACAGGGGGTTAAGTAAATCTTGCTACAGATTTCTGGGAGCTAGGACGCATCGTCAGGATTAAAATTGCATAGGAAACCATGTTTGGAAATATCATCGTACGTGACTAGGAGCGCTTCCCCTATTGCAACCAGTTCAGAAGCCAAGAAAAAGCAGCACATAATGGGGGAAGCGCCTCTAGTGGCATATGACAACATTTACGGACATGGGTTCCTATGACTTTATACCCTAACTACGCCACTAGAATTTTTTTTAAACATTTATACGACCCTCTGTCGTATATAAAGTTTTTAAACTTGTACATTTCGACAAAAAATAACGGATAATGTCATTTAAAATACCTGTCGCTTGTAGAGAGAAACACATTGCACATTTGAGATCAGTGACGTGTAAATATATTAGATTCATTAAAAAGTCTCATGCTACAAAAAAAATCCGTTTTGTTTTCTAATTCGAAATAATAATGTTTTTATGGGTGATTCTTTGGAAACATGACAATACGGAACAAACAATTTCTTCAAATTTAAAGTTTTCAAAATAATCAAAAAAATTTTTGGTATATTTATTTAATTAAATTTATTAATATCTTACAGACAGCAGTGTAGTTTATTGACATTTGCTCAAGAAGAAAAATAAAATAGAAATTCACTAAATTTTGAATGTCAGGAAAATTTCATATTAGCTTAGAAGTTAAAAAAAAAAAAAAAAAAAAAAAACATCATTTTAAGCTAATAGTAAGTAGCTCAACTTGCGTTAGATGGAACATGAATTGCTTAAATTAATTCTTTTATCCACTTCAGGATCTCTTGAAGTAACTCAGGTAAATATATGCAGTTAATGTTATTAATGATTTCAAGAAGACAGGAAAATGGCAACATGAAAACATACTCACCTTGGAAAAATTTTTGATATAGGTTTTAAACCATATACTTTGTTCTTGATACTTTATTCATGCCATGAGACATATGTTCAGATAGGATGGTATTCTAATCAATTAACATAAGTTATTGATTGCTTGAGCTATCTATTTTGGTTATAAATCAGTAAATAAAAGTAGCCAGGAAAATGACAGATTTTCTTGTGACAAACAAATTATTGACAGAAAAAATTATTTTCAACAATGTTTTTGTAAATAATACCCTCCGCATTTATTTTAGAAATGCTTACAACGATTGGGATAAAAAAAAAATTTAGATATTGAAAAATTTATGGCATATTTTGAAGCTAGTTATTATTGGAGATATTGTTTGCGACATACCAGGAAATTGACATCATATTTCGTGAGAATCACCCTTACATAAATCTCGATTTTATTTTCTTCAATTCCCATGGGCGAGGAAAATATTTATTATTTCGTCTAGCGAAATATTTAATATTTTTTATTTCAATTTTTCAAAAACAAGAATTCTATCCTTTTGAGTAAGTTACTTATTTACTTAGTTTAAACAATATATATTTAAAAACAGTATTTTTGACCCAGATTATATATTTAAAACAGAACAAGAATACTTCTGTTAAATTTCATTTTATTATAAAGCAATGCAATACTCGTGTCTAAAGATGCACTTTAATGCTCAATGTTTTATTCATTTATAGGACTCTAAAATTCTCTATTGGATTTGAATAAAACTCTACAATAATGAAGAGCGTTCTACGCTTTTAGGTAGCCTTGAGACTCGAACATGGAGCCTATTTTTAGAAACCTATAATCATCTGGATTTGGTATATTGGGGAAACTGGGAAACTAAAGAAGAAATCAGTTAAAATTCGAATGAAAGGAAAGGGATTTAAATTCCATCGCTTCCTCTTTATATCATTATTTTAAGAAAGATTAAAATTGACACTTTGAAGCAAGATAAAAAAATTTTTGAAGATCTATTCGAGTTATTATCTTACTAAAATATACTTACGAATTCCATAGTTTAAAGTTGAGTCGAATTCGGAGAAAATCGAAATTTTATCGAAAATCTTTTAAAAATAAAATAAAAGGATTTTTTTTTTTTTTTTGTTCGGTTCGTCGAAAAGAGATTGAATAACAACTCTGGAATGATTGTATGACATCTAGATTTTGAATTCTAAATGAGCTGAGAGAAACTGGAAAAAAATACAGTTTAATACAAAGGTGACAGATTTCAATTCTGATGATCCTATTTTATATCATTATTTAACAAATAAAATATGACTTTGAAATGGAATAAAACTTTTGAGACTATCTCTTCGAATTATAATTAAATTAAAGTAAATTTGAAAATATACAATATTTAGTTTTGAGGGGAAATCAGTTAATTAAACTTAAATATTCCACTGCCTTATGTTTTAATTTTTATCAGACCACTTATTTTTTGACACTCGTTTTCATATTTATACAATAAGCGTTAACTATACATGGTTTAATAGAATATACATTTTTTATAACGGGAAGTATGGAGGCATTTGTAGTTGTGGCTTAAATTCTTAATACATTGCGTCTTAGTGACAGAAGGATTAAAGTTCAAACAAAAACCTTGTTGATTTATTATGAAGCACTTTCAGTATTAAGAGGACGAAAATATTGACATACATATAATAAAGTAGCCTCTCTTCACGAAGCGAAAAACATGTCCATAATTTTCATTACAAATTTTTAAGACTTTTTATAACTACTAACGGTCAGGCTTAGGAGGCAACGGGAATCCCTTCTAACGCCAAGAATTTTAGATTTTCATTGAATGAATACTGCCTGATTGAAAACTTTAGAAAAAAAAAGAAATAAGAAATAAGAGTAGACATTTTTCAAGCACCTCAAAAATAGGCGCCCATTTTCAAGACTTGGCAGACGTGAAAAAATTATTTGAAATAAAAAACGTGCGTTTGTCCTCAAAAAAATAAAGGTGAGAAACAAAACTAGAAAAACTACCGGAGTAAAAAGATGAAAACGAAAACAAGAAAAATCACAGTGGCCGATCTCAATCAACCGATCTCAGTGCCCGGCACAAAGCAGGGTAAAATGCATTTCCACACGCTATGAAGAGGTAGAGGAACTAATGTCGTTTGAAAGATAATTAGCATTTATATGAATATAACAATGGTTTCATTCCATAGCATCAAGATGAGCTGATGTAACTGAGGTGAAAATAATTTTAGCAAAATCAAAATTGAATTTTTGCCCAAGATTTCAGCAAAGTGAAACAATTGAAGATTGCTCGAATTCTTGATAACAGACATAACTGCTCTGCTCTTTACGTCTAAAACAGTCTTCTTCAAGTCTGTTTAACAGTGAAAGAGTAGTTGCTAACGGACACTTAGAACAGGAAGAGATCCAAAACTCGCGAGTTAACAATAGATAATATAGCCAAAAACAGAGCCAACACCGCGTTATAATATTAAATTTTAAAATCTGTTCACAATAAAGACCGTTAGAGTTTAATATTACCGAATAATCGAAACACCTTTTTTGAGGTTAAATAAATAAAGCAGCTTAAAGAAAAATAAAGTTAAGAATTTATTTTGATATTCGATTTAGCCGCGACAGTGAACTAATGAATTACATACTCGTATTCAATAAAAAAGTTTTAATTCTTAAGAAAGGAATAAATTATTTATATTCTTTGTTATAAAAACTGATACAAATTAAATAAATGAATTGATTTAATTATAATTGGATTAAGAATGATTAAAAATTTAAATTAAAGGAATTTTAAAAGCTGGGAAATATGTAAGGCCTATAAAATACATCTTAGGAAGTAATCTATATACAGAGTGTCATGCAAATATAAACATAACATATTTCATTTAACCCCTTCCTTCTCGCTCCCGTGAAATTTCCGGGCTGGAGGAGTGTTCAGTAGTAACGCGCCAAGTTAAATAAAACTTATTCATTTCTTTTGCTCGGAAAACATTTTATTTCTCATTTTACACACCAGATGGCAGTACCAGAATATAAAATAGTTTAAAAAAAGTTAGTTTATTTTAAACTAGATATCAACACTAATCAAATACGGGTATTTGGCAAAATAGGCACTTTTATGACCGTTTTCTTGAAAATTAACCGATCGTTAAGGGGTTAATTCTCCTTTCAATCATTCTTTTTCTTTTTTTTTTTTTTTTTTCATTTCTTTTCTTCATTCATTTTTTCTTTCTTTTTTTCTTTCTTTTTCATTCTTTTGTTTCCCAATTATATTTTTGTTAATTTTCTATTTCTTGCTTTTTTCGGGAGCATATCATCTTCTCTGTGACAATAATGCAGATAACTTTTTTGATAAAACTTTTTTTCAATGGAATAAAAATATTTACCCTTTGCACTCGAAAGGATGACACTGCGGGCCACTGTTATTATAAAATACCTAATGAACTAAATTTGTCTTTCGGGTGAAAAAACAGCCTAGCGAAATTTGAACATAAATTACGTTTGTTGTAACAAAATAATTTTAACGTCATAATTTATTTTAATTTTACTGCTCTTAACAATTGAGTAAAACAGTTTAATTGTTAAAAGCTGTAAAATATTTAAGATCACTTTAAAAGATCAGATCATCTTATCTGTCAAAATAACTCAGACAACAGAAAACAATAAAAAAAGTGTTCCTCAATTTTATCAGTAGAAAATGGAACACTGTTGGAAAAATTGTCACATCTTCGAAAGTTTTAATTTTTAATTGCCTATCACTCTATAATATGTTATGCAAAATGCTCATATTTCACAAAAACATTAAAAAAAATTCCCCAATGTTGAAGATGGAAGATTTAGTTACAAAGGACGATTCTCAAATCGTTAAGGAGATATATATATATATATATATATATATATATATATATATATATATATATATATATATATATATATATATATATATATATATATATATATATATATATATATATATATATATATATATATATATATATATATATATATATATATATATATATATATATATATATATATATATGGGAATATCATCTATAAATTAAATTTAGATCTCATATTATGAAAGGGAATAAAAGTGAAAGGAAATTAAATATAAATCAAAAATATTATTATATACAATAATTTTAACAAATCAATATTACTCACTTGATTTCGAGAAGCAGAAGACGCTTTTGACACTCTAGACAAGCGTCTGGAAATGTATACCAATATAAAAATAAGAACCACTATCATGACAAGTGTGATGCATAATACAATGAGTATGACATGAGAAAAATTGAATGAGTTATCTGAAAAGAATCAAAAGATATTAGAAAGAAAAATATGATTTATTTTTAAAATGTCACAAAACAAATCTACAAGAAAGACTAAATTTACAATGACATTTGAAAATAATATAACGCTTTTGCATTTGAAGTCCCTTCTCTGGCATCATATGTTTTCTATCGAAATGTTAAAATTTATGAATTTTAATATTTATTTATATTTAGTAACCATCTAAAGGCGATTGGATATGCTTTGTGTTATTTAAACTAAAGCAAAAAACGTATATATATATATATATATATATATATATATATATATATATATATATATATATATATATATATATATAAGAATAGAAATAAATATACTATAGTTTCGGTTTTGTAAGCCAGTGACTAAACACCAAATAATAGTAGAGAAGTTAAGCGTCAAACAAATGCAAAGCTGTTTAACTAATAAGGACAGATTAACAAGTTTGAACAAGATAAGAAACAGGTGCAAGGATATTTGGCGCGAACACCGGGGTAGAACTAGATTAAGTTAGAATAAACCTCAAAATATTGGGAAACTGTGGGACACTAGAAGGATCAGTTAACTAAATTACTAGAACTCTTCAAAATATAGAATGACTCCAAAAAATTGAGTTCGGTGGATGAAGAACAGTTTTGAATGATTTTAGCAGAAGAAAACTCATACCTGTGATTAGACTTCCAACAATGTTGAGAAATGGAAAATCAGATGGAACTATGTAGAGCGATGGATGGCGCTGACTTCCACACTGTTCTCCATCAATCGAATTAAATTTTTGGGTTTAATTCCATATTTTGAAATATTCGAATCATGCCGTTAATGATCCTTCTAGTATCCCACTGTTGCCTAACATTTGGAAATATATTTTAAGCTAATCTGTTGCAACCTGGGGTTTCCACCAAATTCCCTCACACTTGTTTCTTATTTCCACTTTTTTTATAATTTTGTTCAAATTTGTTCCCTTGCCCCATTGCCCAGACCACTTTTCATATTGTTATCTCTTTACCTCTCTCCAGTCTTTTGGTGTTTTGACGCCGAAGAAGTTTCTTGTTTATGGAATCGAAACCATATGTAGTATGTCCATTTCTGCAATTTTTTCTCATTTTTTTAATTTATTTATTTTTTTTGCTTTAATTTTGTAACTACTTTATTTAATGGCATCCATGTGTAAGATGGTAATTGCACAAATCATGACTTATATAGTCTTTGTGGGTGCGTCCGTTTTTTTATTTGTTGTAAGAGCTCCGACAGCAAAGGATTAAATCATTGAGTGTAGTATGTCTATTTCTGTAATTTTTCACGTTCTCTTTTGTTTGCTTTAATTTAGTAACTACTTTATTTAATGGCATCCATGTGCGATATGGTAATTGTAAAACCCGTGCTTCATGACTTTGTAAGTGCTTCCGATTTCTACTCTAGTAAGAATCCCGAGTGGAAAGGATTAAATTATAATTGAATGCAGGGACTCCAACTATTTGAGGCAGTTACAAGTTTTTTTTTTTTTTTTTTTTTTTTCACTGGTAGTGAACTAAAGCAGAAATTGTTGAGTCAAATAGATCATTCTTAAAAAAATTATCAAGAACTTAAGCATTCGCTTATATGACTTTATAGGTATCTGTTAAAATGCTTGTGCTTAATGGCGGACATAAGTATTACAGTTCTAATCTTTTAAAGCAGAATCTATTAATTCGAATGAACTATATTATATTAATTCCGTAATTATAGAAAATATTTTTCAAGTAGTAGCAAAGTTATAGTATCAATCTTTGTTATATAAAACACAAATGCTGATGTGTATTGCTCAAAAAATGAGGAAAATTACGTTCTAGGACTCAACCTTAATGGCACAAGGAGGTGATCTCAAATATGCTAATTAACTAGAGCAGACAATATTTTAAATTACGAAATCAGATGCAAATACGTACTTTCTCCAAGTAAACGTACCTCTTTCTTTTTTTTTTTTTTTTTTTCTTTTTTTTTTTTTTGACGGAATCAGGTTTCTGACTCCCAAAATATAAGAGCAGCGGCAATCTGGGAAATATGGTCCCAATAGTTTAGTCAGGAGAAAGGTTCAAAAGTTTTACCCTTGAATGTTAATTTTACTTTTTGTGTACTTCGCAATATCTCGAGAAATTTTAAAGTGAATATGAAAAATTTTGCATACAATTATAATTTTTGCCACAGATAATTCCATGCAAAGAAAAATTTAATGAGTATTTATTATTTTTATTATTTTATTTAATAATAGTCGTTGAAATTTTGAGTTTTAAGGTATGCAACTTTTTACATCATTACATCATTTTAAAGAATGTAATTTTAAATTTTAAATTCAAAATTCGAAAAAAATTAATCGAATAGTTCCCAAAAAAACGAATTTTAAAAGTACGACTTTTTCAAAATATGATTTCGTAGAAACTATTCGACAGATTTCAATCAATTTTGTATTTTGCTATGTAAATTTACATTCCTTAAAATAATGTAAAAAAATTGTAAATCTTACAACCCAAAATTTTTTAAACTATTATTAAATAAAATAATAAAAAATGATAACATTTCTCTAAAAGTTATATCTTGTATCGAATTATCATTGAATAAGCAAATTTTATATTTGTGCAAAAAAATTTAAAAAATGTGGATAAAATTTTTTTAAATTCGCTCTAGATATGATGAAAATACAAAAATTATAATAATATTGTGTTGTAATAAACACAATTATGATTGTGTGCATGTGCACAAAATAAAAGTTAACAAACATTAAGGGGTTTAATTTTTGGAACGCTCTCCTGACCAAACTATTGGGGCCATTTCCCAAATTACGGCTACTCCCTATATTTTGGGTGTCCAAAATTCGAATCCGTCGAAAAAAATTATGTACATTCAAAGAAAGTCCGTTCTTGGGTCTGATTTTAACTTAAAACATCATCTTTACTAATTAACTAGCATATTTCTGGGCACCCCCCTAAACCATTAAGATTGTGTCCTAGAAAGTGAAGCTCCGATCATTAGCTCAAAAGTTAATCAGGGTGGTCCATTTTTTATTTTGTGCACTCCACTCGAAGTACTTGCTTTTACAAGATTAATTTAAGAAACTAAATGATTTTGTTAAAATCTATTATATGTTTGAGAAAAATAATGGACACGCTAGATTTTAATAATCAAGAGTGGTGATTATAGAACACTTTAACGATATGTTAACTTTGCCAGATTATATACTTAATTATATTTTTTGCTTCGCTTAATTTATAATTTCGCTATTTTTTTTTTTTTTCTAAACAAAAACGACATGAAAAAAATAAATTTTGTGTCAAAATAATCAGTCATTAAAAAGAATTGCTTTGTTTATCAACAATTTTCAATTCTGCGTTCACGAAAAGAGTTGCGTGCTGTTTTTGCTTTTAACGTCTAAAAAATTGTCAGAGCACATTTAATAAAACAGAGAAAAACATTACGTGTTTTGTTGAATTTGAAACAATTTCAGAATTCATCCAATGAAACTTTAAGCATTGTTTAATATTTAATAACTAAACAGAAGTAGCAACCACCGGCCATTTCTGTGCAAAATACAGAATTGACGAGTATTAATCACGGGTGAAAACGCAATCTGAATCTAATAGTTTTGCAAACAATTCTAACTTGTTTTGGAGAAATAAACAAAACACAAATTATTATCAGTTTTCTAATCTGCATAAAAGGTTGTTTTTGGTACGATTATTTTCCTATTTAGTGATGTTGACTATATTGATTTTCTAGGCTATATTGATTTTATAAATATTACTCTAGAAAAAAATAAAAAGATGTATAATTCATTTTTATTTAATGTTTTAATCAATAAGATGGTTAGATAGAGTAGAGAAAGAGTAGACTAGAGAAAGATTAGAGAAAGAGTAGACTAGAGGGAGACTAGAGAAAGAGTAGAGATTAAAGGACTTGAGAGTTAATAGATGAAGAAATATGGCATCGAATACATCTATATGGGATAAACTGAGACTGAGGTGACCTTGACCGGAAACTGGCTGCAGTTTCAAAGAAGAAGAAGAAATATGCTTTAATTGCGTGAAATTTTGAAATATTGCTCTTTAAGCATTTTCAAAAATACGACAGATCTATCCATACTATACTATATAATAATACGAATATTTAACTTTGGATTTGAAATCAAAGAAAGGTGCAATTTTAAAGCTTAAATGGTGGGCAACAAAAGGAAATAACCTCTTCATAAGCATAGTTATGCACTTCAAATTTTCTTATGTAGGTGTTTTTCATACTTTGACCTTTTTTTTCTTCCTGTTTAGCATTAATGGGTTAAAGAATAAAAAAAAGGAAGGAAAAGTGTACAGTTTTCTGTGTTCTGCTTGTTATGAAACTTAGCTTATTGGTGCTAGCCAGATTTTTCGAATTGAATGAGCAGGTCAGAAGGTTTGCTACTTTCTTTTGAGAATGATGGCTATTTTTAAAACTTCATTTAGTACATTTTCTTTGAAGCAACCAGCTCCTTTTGTTGACGAACTTTCCAACTATTTTGAAACTTGGTGGCAATTAAGACTGGTTTGCTTAGAACCTCTCAGCAAATCATGCTTATTTTTTTCGATTTTTCAAGTTATTAATTTTTTGTTGGTAAATCTCAATTAGTTCCAGGGGTAGAATGAGACGGAAAAGAGAAAATAAGGTTATAAACCAATTCATTTTTACCTGTTTTTCAGCAGGCGCGTAAAAAAATCTCTTCCTATTCTTCAGTATAAACTATTCAGTGCTATTTGCTTTCAGCGGGGTAAAATAACGGCCTGATTTATGTGTTATTACTGTAAAAAAAGGTTTTTGTCGTGATGTATGTTTTAATTATCCAGAAAACTAGCTATAATTGCTTTCTAGCAAAAGGAACAGACTTTTACTCTTAGTTTTAATTTTGAAAAATTAACCCATTCGGGACCAATTAATTAAAAATCTAAACTTGGTTGAAACAGCCAAATCAAAAGCTTGGTCTAAGTTTAAATTCCAGAAATCAATAAAAATTAATAAAATTAATAATCCAGATATTAATAAAAATTTATTCAGGAATGAACAGAATTTGATTCAGAATGACTGGAATTTTTTTATTGGATTAGTTATCAAATCTAACCTTATAACTACACTGAATACATTAACAGAAGTAGGTTGACCTATTTCTAAGACAACATACTTAGTTTTGAATAATGTGGCAGAAATTCCGCTAACTTTTCTTTTTTTTATTTTATTATTAATACAATTTATTTCTTATGGATTTTTTATCTTTGATTTGTTTGCCATATATCATTTATTCATCGTATAGCATTATTTTATTATTCTTTTCCCGAAGAGAAACATTAAAAGTTTTGTCATTATTGATCGATATTGTAAAACATTTAGTAATTGCTAATAAATCTCCTAAATTTATTCCCCAAAGGAATACAATACAAACATTAAAAACTAAATAAATGAGCCTTTTATTATCTCAAAAGTAGAGTAATTAATAATTTTGTGAATTATTATTTTAATTATGATAACAGCTTCATTAATTTTAAACAAAGCTTGAAAACTATTTAAGTTTTGATAAGGAGAATCAATATTATCATGGTTTTTACTCATGAATATGAATACAAACATACATTATTGAAACTATTATAAGAATATAAAAACCTATTAAAAGACATAAAAGTTTATTTTCGCTCTTTTCCTTAATTAGAATACAAAGAAAGTGGCATTATAATGAATGAATTGCTGAAAGCTCTGAAAGCTGATGCGAGATATTTGCGTGAAACGAATCACTATCCCATTATTACAGATCTATTTCTAATTGTCAGCAATTTAATTGTGCCTATTCAACATTGAAAAGCGCCATTAAAGACATTAAATTCTGCCAGTTAGCGTTGTCTGCAAATTAACGTTTATGGAAGTTTCATACATATTATTTATCTTATGCAAGGATTTTTAATTTATATTATTATAGTAAAAATGGGCTGTACTGTCCAGACATGGCTGGCATTATCTTCCTTTCATTTAAATATTAAAACCAAATATTTTTGTGAATAAATTATTAACTGCGTCAAACATTTTAGTTATATGTGTTATTGAGCGTCAATTCAATGTTTTGCGTATTGGAAATTGTATGCAAAATAATTTTTAAACCTGCCACAAACATGTAAAATTATACAAATTAGCGTTATCTTAATTAATGTTTATAAACATTGGCCACAAAAAAGTTATCTTGTGCAATAAATACAGGGATTGGAAAAAAATATAGAAATACCTTTTTGCTAGCTATCTTGTAAACTATCTTTCTTTTAACAGGGTGGGAGCTAGAATTAGCCAAAAAAATAGGTCTGATCTACATTTTTTTTTTTTAAATTATTGATTAATCGTGGTAGTTTAAAAATATTTTTGAAACTTAAAACTTCAATATTTATTACGCCAAAATGCTAATGTTGAAAATATTTTGAAATTATTATGAAAATTATGAAAATTATTTCTCAACGGCAGTACAAGTTGGCGGCTATAATATTATGATTGAATACACCCCAGATTTGAAAATGTTCCACCCAATGCAACATGTGTGTTTATGTACAAAATTTTGATAATGTTCTGAAAAATACGCAAACACTATAAAAAAGAAGTGCCTCTCTTACAGAGTTTGCATAGAGAAAATGCTTAATTTATGGAAGCCAGTGCAGGTCATAATTTAAGATAATACATTTGATCGCAACGTCCTATTATAAGAAATAGTAAGAGAAGTATGGTTTTTTTTTTTTTTTTTTTTTTTTTTTTTTTTGTTAATTTGTTAAGGAAACAATACATTATTACGACAAAGACATATTATTGATTATAATTGTAATGTTAAATTCTAAATTTGCCGTGAGTGTTAATTTTAAAATAAAGTGAAAATTTAAGATTTGTCTAAAGTTAAAATGTCTATCAGATTTTAATTTCTTAAATGGGGCTGCAATCACCGCAATTTAATTATACATGTTGAAATTGCTTCTTTTTATATTTAGTTTTCAAAAAAAGCAATCTTTTTTGTGAGAGCTAATTATCGTTTCAGGCAACTTTCTTTTGAAAAAATTTAAGTCGTATTGCTCTTTAAAACTATTATTTGCATCTTCGATTTTATTTTTTAAAAAATTATTGCTGTCCGTGGGGATCATTAATAGCGAACTAATTGTCCCAAACTGTTGCTTTTTTATTTATTTTCCAAAAAAAAATTCATTGCGTTTTGTATAATATTCCATTGTGTCATTTAACATTCTTTTCACATTACTTTCATAAAAAAAAAAAAAACATAAATTACTTACTATTCATTCTCAATTATTGAAAAGACGATTTGCTTTTTTATTTTTTTTATTTTTTTTTTTATTTATGTATGTATGTATTTATTTATTTTTGGTTACAATAATTTATTACTGTCCTTGAGGGCCATTAATAGTCGATCAATTAAATTGCTAAGTTTTACATTTCCTTTCCATATAAATAAATAAATTCTGCTATTCGTTTGCACTGTATTTCTGTTTTTACCCATTCCTTGGCAGGATGTATACAGAATTTTGGAGAAAAAAAAGCAAACTCTCTTTCTGTAAAAAGTGGCAAGATTTTTTTCGGTTATTAAAAACCAATAAAAAAGTTTTTTGATAACCACAATTACATGACATCACATCGGTATCAAGATTTTAATACTAATATTATAGTATACACAGACATCGTATTTTTTTTTTTTTTCAAAATAAATACAGAAAATTATGACACCCTTCAAGTTTCAGAAAATTAGCATATTCTGAAAATAGGATCATTGATGTTCTTAAGGTTTAAAACGCCTGCATTCGTATGTAACAATCATGTCAAATGCTTTTTTTCATTTCGATTCCTTTAGTTATAAACATTAATTTTTAAAATTGGATTTGTGAGATGTAAGCTAATATTTAAGAAAATAACACTTATATTCAACTCTAAAATTTTTTAAATTGACTAGAAAGAAAGTAAGCATTATCATAATAAGCATTAAGTTTTAATAAGCATAATAAGCATTAACATAGTAAGCATTAAGTTTTATGTCAAAAGAATTGTGTGATCACTTGTCATAATATAATGAACTTTTGGAAGAAATCTAAGAAGAGTGTGTGTGAATCTTTTTATGATGTATTTTAAAAATTTGCGATCTTATGACTGATTTCAGTCATAAATTCTTATTAAAAATTGACAAAATACAACTGCAAATGATTAATGAGCGAGAGATATTAGTAGAAATATTGTATTTTCCTAAAAGGGTTATACAAAAAATGGCAACGTTACATTACATAATTAAAACAAAGGATCCTCTTTAAATTATTTTTAATACATTCAGACCAAAGTATATCAGACCAAAGCTTGGGCTGCAATAAAGGGCACAACTCAAAAAACAAGCGTTTTGGACTAAGAACAGGTGTAAACAGGAAAATACACATTCTTTTCAGCAGCAATACTAGCGCAACTCAAATTCAACTTCAAAGTAATCTTCGTTTAAGCAAAGCATTTCTTATGCATTTTCCTTAGCAATGAAAACTGTACATCCACTTATCTCAAAACATTATTTTTTGAGTTGTGCCGCTATTGCAACCCATGAGCGATATCATATTTAAAAATAAGTTGATTTCGAATAAGTAAATTGAATTCGAATATAACATTAAGCCTTGTTTACAAATCACTTTAATTTCAACTACTGTAAATAATTTTTTCTTCTTTTTCAATTGCACTACAACCTAGTACAGGCCAAATGCATATCAACAAGCTTTCTCATAGTCCACTACGGACCATCAGCTATTGTATTTTAATTAGAGATATTCATCTAGGTAGCTTACCCAAGACAGAGTTCATGATAGAACCATTAAGATATTTTAATGGTTTATGTTGGTTTCTTGATGGTAACCACTATTTCATGATAACCATCATCCAACAATATCCCTTATGCTGCAATGGATTTTGATGGACCAACAAACATCCATCGTTTCATGTTGGAAAATAACTTTTTACTAGATAATGATCAACCAATATGTAATGTGAGAAATTCTTTGACTAACATATTCCATTCCATTACAAAAATCCATCACACTGTGATTGCCACCTTTTTATGTTGGCCCAGCATGAAAAGGCGCCAATTCCAAGCTTGGGATGTTGAGCCAATTTGATGGTTCCATCAAGCTGTATGATAGTTTCTGATGGAAATTCAAGATGGTAACCATCGCATTTATGTAGCTCCATCAATGGAAAACCATCATGATTTTTCATCGTGGGTATCCATCTTCTGGGTGGCATTCCTCTTTTTCTAAAACACTATACATTAGCAAAATTCACTTAGAAATTGTTTTAGACATAGCCTCCCCTGCGCATATTCTGACTTGTTTGGGGTTCAGTAAAGATGAGGTCCTGCGAGACTCCAGTCTTTTTATGGACCTTTTGGAGGTGTTTGGATTCATTTGAGTCGTCTAGCGATGCTAGACGATTCCGAGATTAGCAACAACAACAGACATTATTTTTCCATAATATTTGAAAATTATTATTGACTATTTACAACAATACTGATTATGGTAGTCATTAATAGCCAACCAATTAAATATGTAACATTTAAATCAAAGCTCTTGTGAAAATACGTTTCATTTCACAATAGCATTAAAATAAGGTTTGAGGTATATATTATTATATTGTGTCATTCAGATTTATTTTCAATTTGTTTTTAAGGAAATATAATAAAAGTTGTTACCTGTGCAATATATATATTTTATTAACTTTAAATAAAAACATTTATTACCGTTCATGGTGGTCATTAATAGCCGACCATTTAAATCTGTAAGATGAAGCTGCTGTGTTTTTATTTTCATTTCCAAAAATTCAACTGCATCAGAGACAGACTCGTAATCCATGGCATTATTTTCGTCATTGAATGGAGACAGAGTAAACTCAACATTTGTTCCTAAAAGAAAAGAAATTAAAAATTATAAAATCTCTAAATAAATGATGCATTATTTGGCAGAAAAAAAACCATTAAAACTATTTTATAAATAATAAATTTCTTAAATATTTGAAAAGTTCCGGTACATTTTCATTAGTTTTATATATTATTGACAATAATATACTAAACATAACTTCAGTTAGAAATAATTATTTGCAATGTATCTTAATTTCACAATTATAAGAATTTTGAAGAAAAAAAACTAATATTGCAAAACTGTTACTAAATAAATGTTGACAATCTGAACTCAACCTATGTTCCAAAAAGAAAATAAAAAGAAAACCTAAAATCGGACTAGAATATATAAAAAAAAAACTATATCCAAAAAAAAAAAAAAAAAAAATTAAAAATCTCTAAATAAATGACTCACTATTTAAAAAAAGACCATTAGAACTATCTTCTAAATAATAAAAAAGTTTAAAAACTTTTAAAACGTTTCAAATTACTTACATTAGTATTATATATTATTGACATTAATATACTGAATATTATTTCAGTTAGAAAACTGTATGCAACGTATCTTAGTTTCCCAAATATGAGAGTAAATTTTAAAAAATAATAATAAAAGAACTGTTACTACTGGCAATGTGAACTCAACATTTGCTCCTACAAGAAAAAAAACAGATATATATATATATATATATATATATATATATATTTCATCAAAGTAATTTCAAAACTCGCCCTGTTCTATGCTGCCATTGTACCTTATTCAAGACTATTGTTGCGAAAATGAAAAATTTAGCTTTAACGTTTTTTGGGAGAAAGAGGTATGAGTTTTATGTATAAACTAACACGAAATTTTCTAGTGTTGGCTACCACTTCTGTTAAGATCAAAATATTAATATTTATATTTTTAATAAATTATATTGAATAAGACTGTCATGTTGAACTAAAATAAATTTCCAGAAAGAAATAATCAAACTTGCTAAACGTTTATAAGCAATTAGTTTTTTTTATTTCTAGTGCTTTGTAGCATTTGTGGAATAAATATTACCGGACTGGCTACACTGCAGCAAAAAGGGGTGATGGCTTGAGATCTTGAAAAATTTACAAAATTACAAAATCAAATGTATTATTTGAAGCTATATATCAACAGGGCTGAAAGTAAAAAAGAATAAAACTGGAAGTAAAACCATTTCATTTATAGCTGGCTTAATAGTAAAATAAACTCCAATTCTTCTTCATTATTAATTATTAATCAATATTTACTCTTTTTCGAGTAAAAAGAAATCCTATATGTTGCAACTGCTCAAAAAATCTTGGGAGTCATTAATATTTTAATTTTCCGAAAACGAACTGCAATAGGATGATTTTCTTTTTAGTTTTTTTTTTTTCATTTAGATATATCTAAGCTTATAGCACTGTTCATTATTAGTGAATACTAAGATGTATACTATTTTGAAAAAAATAGCATATTTATAAATGTTTTTTTGAAAACAGATAAAATTTTAAATTACGCACATATTTGTAAAGAGGAAAAATATTTTAATTGTTTTTCTTTGAACTTTTTTTTTCGAATTCTAATCAAGTGTATCATAATGTTTTTGTCTATTTTCCCAATGCTGTATCATTAAACTGCAAACAAATGAAGCAAATACTATTATCATTTTTAATAACTAAACAAACATATCTTAAACGATGAAAAAAAACTATTTCTCAATATTTGGTGATTTCAAATCATCAAATCTTTCTTCAAGCTACTGCTTCGCTATTCAATGTTTAAAGTAAAAAATGACTTTCAATAATTTGTGCAGTAAGTTCTATTCATCACCTTTTTTTTTAATTTTCTACTAAAAAATACTTCATTTCTTGCTATTATTCAGTTTGTTTGAGTTAGTTTTTTACCTTAATTAAATAAAATAATCTATACTAATTGAATGTTTAATGCATTGATAAAAGTGTATTGAATCACAAGTAAAAATTTATATTTTGTATCAACTTTTTTTACATAAATAAATATCTGAATTAAAAAAATTATAAAAGAAATAAAATTAAAAAAATATAAATTATCCGTAAGCGATAATCAACATTTAGTTTTTTAGAGATAATCGATGTATAAAATCAATTAATTAGTCTATTATTAATGTACGCGTGTAAAAAATATTTTCTGAATGCAATTTACATTTTATAAAATGATACAAAATATTGATTTAGATCCTACGAAATGCTGATTTTTATACAATATAATGAATATATATTTATTTTAGTAATTATCTCATTTGTTTCTTTTAAAAGGAAGAATTTTTTTTCAATAATAATAAATTTGTAACACAAATACTTCATTATTTACATTTATTTAGCAGAAGCAAGATAGTTGAGTCTACAATATTGTATTTTTGATGTAATTATTAAAATTTGAATCTGTAATCAAAGCAAGCACAGTGCAGTGATGATACCTGAGCCAATAAAAACTGAAAGTGATAGAGTGTCATTTTATTAATATTCAATTTCGCTATTCATCATGAAACTACCACAAACACTAAGATTATCAAGGATATATAAGGAACCCAGTGGAAAAACCAGTTTAGTGATGTTTCCAGATGGACTAAAATCTGGGTAAGAGCCAAAAACGGCGTCCGAACTTTTTTGTTAATGATTTATTATAAAGTATAGCAAAGAATTCTTTGCCTTTTTTTATTTACCGCTATCTAATTCTAAATCAAAATCAGCAGGCATATTCAAAACTAACGCAGATTATCTATGTTAAAAATGAAGTGAAAGCAAAACAATCCTGTTATCATACATTAATCTTGCCCATATTGATTCCACCATTATGTATTATTTTTCCTGATTAATGAAAATCCCTGAAAAAGTCACCTGCTTTTTCCATTAAGCTCTTTGTATGTATAGATAGAATCTCTTCCGAGCATTGTTTAAATAATAGGTAGCAGAAATAAATATCCACATTGCCTGGAGAAAAAAAAAGACGTGCAACCACTATTTTTCATAAATATTTTATGCATGTACACAGTGGATAAATACGTTTAAAAGTTGAAAATTGGATAACAATAATGAAAAAATTAAATTGTTCTCACTGATTCCCATGTATTAAAATCGATTTCAGAAATAAAGGAACTATGTCTAATTGGTGGACTTAATTTCCAATTTTATAAAATGAAATTAAAGATTTTAGCATTTAACAGTTAAATATACCTCTTACGAAACATCTTCCATTTCGCAGCAACCACAACGCTGGCGTAATTTCTTAGTGGTGGACGGATCACGGATTAGAGTCTATTTGCCGTCAAGCTAACCATGGGAGGAAGGTTTTCGTGATTTCTCCCAACGCCTCCTATAACTGAAAGCCTCCTCCCGGTTTTTTATAGGTAGTCCGATAAGACCACTGTGAAGGATATCTACTTTCCGAACGAGTCTTTTAATACAAAATCTAGTTAAAATAAGAAAGTGGTAGCAAATATATTACTTAAAATTTTATTTATTTATTAATATTATTGGTTTGCCTTATTCACTTGTCAACCACTACAGATTCAATTCTCAAATATATATGATAAATTTCTCTGAATTACTTTTATAAAAGGTTTTGGGTTCATGCGCACAACTGGTTCACTTTTTAAATAGTCTGCGCGGACTACTTATAAAAGACTATCTCGTGGTGATAATTTTAAAGACTGGCCGTTATTATTCTAATTCTGTAAGTTTTACTGCTTAATTCGCTACCAATTTATTAAAACTTTTGCACAAATCGAAGCAGTTTGCATCTCCGATATATGCATGTAAATACCACGTTAAACCTTTTAATCTTTAACTGCCTTATATAGAACTGGCACGGCTCCCAGAGATCCACCAAAAATTTTCAAGTTACTGCTAACTACTCACATGGTCATGGTCATATAATTGCTCAAGGCTTTTAGATCCAGGGAGTCCTTTTACCTTTTCATCTTG
This sequence comes from Parasteatoda lunata, assembly GCA_949128135.1. Classification (NCBI taxonomy): domain Eukaryota; kingdom Metazoa; phylum Arthropoda; class Arachnida; order Araneae; family Theridiidae; genus Parasteatoda; species Parasteatoda lunata. The sequence goes on along the minus strand of OX421981.1, from coordinate 22,759,950 downwards.
ATTTGATAAATCATGTAGTAATTTTCATCTTGATTTGGAAAATCATGTAGTAATTTTCATCTTGATTTGATAAATCATGTAGTAATTTTCATCTTGATTTGGTAAATCATGTAGTAATTTTCATCTAGATTTGATAAATCATGTAGTAATTTTCATCTTGATTTGATAAATCATGTAGTAATTTTCATCTTGATTTGATAAATCATGTAGTAATTTTCATCTTGATTTGATAAATCATGTAGTAATTTTCATCTTGATTTGATAAATCATGTAGTAATTTTCATCTTGAATTTAAGGGGGCAATAAAAATAAAGAAAAATAAAAAGGAATAATAAAATCATGAGATAGAATAAAATTGAAATATTTGTCGTGATTGCAGCGCCAATAAAAAGATCGGAGTTAATAGGAGTTAAATGATCGAATGCAGCGCCAACTGCTTGCAGCATTGTAAATTAAAATAATTTCTACCGATATTTGATTAAGTTAGCCGAGAGCCTGATATTGACATCTTCAATTAGCATTTCGATTTTAAAAATATTATTAAATATTATATAGTTTTCCGCTGTGCAATTCTAGGCTTTTTTGTAAAATTGTTTATTAAGGGTGATTGTTATTTCTGAGAGTGTATTAATTTAAAGTCTTTGTTTGTCCTACTAACAACATCCAATGCTATATGCCTATATACCAAGTGGGAAAAAACTAAAAACTAGTACGATAGACATTCTAGCATTATTTTTCTTCTTTCTCGAGAAAAAGTAAATATTGTTAAATAGCTTAGGAAGAAGGACTATATTTACCCCTCCTAAAAACAAGCTATAACTGAAATAGTCTTAAAACTAACTTTTTTTCTCTTTTCTGTCTCGTTTTTACTCCTACGCATATCAAAGAAGCTTAAAATTTTCCTAATTTCGCAACCATTTCAACTAAAAGAACATTCATCTGGCATACATATATGCATTAAGTTTCCATTCCTTCATGATAATGAAGAAAACTTCGATCGTCAATGTTTAAAAAAAAGAGCAAAGTATTTTAAATTATAAATTTTAAAGCCACATGTAAAAATATTTCATAACCAGTGCTAAAAAAAAATTTTTTTGTCATTAAGAGCCTCTATTTAGAAAATCAGGATAAAATCTGAAATTTAGATAGTAGTATTTTTTTTATAAGCTTGAATTTTTTTATACTGGAGGGAGTTATGAAAAATGAATGCTGGTTAAGATTGAGCTCCTAAATAATTCCTCCGACCCTTGTAAAAAATTTCGTAGTTCAAGGTCATTTACCTAAAAGTGAATTGTAAGACTGTTTTAAGGAGTTTATCTAAAGAAAGCAACAACATCCTAAACTTTTGTTTTGCTACATTATTAGTGCATTGCTACCTAGTTATGGCAAGGCCTCCTATAACTGAAAGCGTCCACATCGTTTTTTATAGATAATCCGATCTAATCACTAAGAAGGTAATCCAGTTAACGAAAGAGCCATTTAATAGAAAACCTAATAAAAATAAGAAAGTGGTAGCAAATGAAGAAATAAGAATGTGTCTTAAAATTAATTTACTTGTGAGTATAATTGGTTTGTCTTATTTATTTGTCAACCACTACAGATTCAATTCTCAAATATATATTATACATTTTTCTTAATTACTCTTAAAATATAATTGGGTTCATACGCACAACTGGTTCACTTCTTAAATAGTCTGCGCAGACTACTTCTAAAAAACCGTGCGGAGGCTTTCTGATGTAGGAGGTGATGGTTATATCATATACTATAAAATGAATAGTACTGGGCTATGAAAAATTGTCACATCTTACCATACTAATCTAAGTTTGAAATTTAATAACTAGAAAAAGTCTATCTTACTTTTTCAGAGAGAAAGATGCAAAGTTATCATAATATCTTTGCTAGCGATTTCCGAGATCTGTGTACACAGTGACGTCATGAGGAGAGAAATCGTACATTCAGCTCTAAGAGCGGAATGAACTAGCCTTTCTTTCTTCTCTTTAGCCCTGCAGTTATGTTCACTGCTCTTTCGAGATCAGAATGTTGTCGTTATTGTAGTTCATTTCAGCGCACTAGAGCTGCACAATGGGCTATGACATCACCTCCTACATCAGAAAGCCTCCACACGGTTTTTTAAAGTAGTCCGCGCAGACTACTTAAAAAGCGAACCGGCAGTGCGCATGGAACCCATATTCTATTCTAAAGTTGACTGAGAGAAATGTATATTTGAGAATTGAATCTGTATTGGTAGACAAGTGAATAAGACAAACCAATCACATACCTGCCAACTCTTCCGCATTTGGCGAAAGATATTATTTCTACATTTTAAGTGGTATTAAAATGTATGATTTCTATATATTCCTTGCATTTATAAACTTAATTTATAATCTTTTTGACCACCACTATTTTTAAAAAAATAAAGCATATATATATTAATATGTAATACTATTGTGGTAGTCCAAATAAGCTACCACAAAATACAGCGTATGTTTCTGCCAAAAATTTTGATTAAAATTCCATTTTACTACCACTGGGGAAAATCATCCTCGAAGGGATTAAAAGTTGGCAGGTATGCAATCATATTCATAAATTAAAAACATTTTTAGACATATATTTGCTACCACTCTCTTATTTTTACAAGATTTCCTAATAAAGGACTCGTTCGTAAACTGGTTTACCTTCATATTGGTCTGATCGGACTACCTATAAAAAACCGTGTGGAGGCTTTGTGATGTAGGAGGTGATGGTTATATCATATGCTATAAAATGAATAGTCCTGGGCTATGAAAAATTGTCACATCTTACCATACTAATCGAAAAAACGTTATTCAATCTTTTCCGCTCTGGACAACCTTTATAAACAGGAGAAAAGGATATAACTTCTTTTCAAGTAAATTTCAGAGATGCAAGCACTGATATTTACTTGAATTAATTACTCTTGGTGAATTACTTACTTGATTTCAAGCTTACTTAATTAAATAATTTAAAATATAATGGCTTGAATATAAAATAGTAATGGATGCAAAAATTCATTAAATAAATATATGTGAATACCTATCAAAATGTAAGCCTTTCTTCCGAGAAGGACTGTTAGATTGCCAAGCCAGCAAAATGAATTTTCACTTGTCGTATTTAACTTTCTAAAAACAGGACAACAACAATATCCAGAATTCTGACAGTAATTGGAATGGATATACAGGAATATATGAAAAAATTTTGTTCTAAGGATGAGCGAATAAAATTTGGCTATACGTGCTAAATTTGAAAAGGGAAATATCTTTCTTATTAAAATACAAAAGTTCATCAGGAAAGAAATCATTTTGACAATTGAAGAAGAAACAGAAAAGAAATGTTCCCGAAGTTATGAGATTCATATTCAGTAATATAAATGATTTCAGTTTCCGTCAATCAAATTACTTTTTTATTTAATAACGTGAAACATCCTGAAGAAATAGTTAATATCAGAAAAACCTGAAGCAGAGATGTGAGTATAAAGTGCATTAGATTTTAACAAAAGGTGATAAGATTTTAACACTGGAAGGAAATGATTACTGGAAGAAAAAAAGTGAAGAAATCTTGTTTAAAAAAATGACTCTGCTCCATTAAATATCGGGTTTCAGATTCCCTAAATTTGATTTTAAAACTGTTACTAAATTACATATGAGTTGAGCAAATAAAAAGTAATATATAGCAAAGTTTATGATTTTTTGTTCATTTCTAACAATACTGTATACAAATACAGTACAGAGAAAATCGAGCTATTTTCAGTTTTTTATCTTCTTTATGGCATAACGCCTCAGTGTTTTTTGTTTCATTATCATATCTTTTAATTACAGATAGAGTTCTCATAATTTTAGCTCATTTTAAAGGGGAAGATCCATCTCTACTGTCTCATAATAGAGGATGGATGTGATTTCTAGCATAGCATTTACATGCAAATTTGGTAATATTTTTCTTGAAATTGGGACGCGATCCCACTAATTTTTCTTTATCACTATATTAGTAGATACATTTACCAACAAGATAGTTTAGTTTTCTTTTTTTTTCTTTTTTTTAACGACACTGTCGCTGTGAGATACATTCACAGCGACAACTAAATAAAAAACTAAATATATAAACTAAATAAAAAAAGTTTTATTTTTTTTCTGGATTTTTTAAAAGCTTGAATGACTATATCTACGAAATGTATTAGTATCCCAGGAAATTGTTGGGTCACAAAACTTTTCCTCTTATAATGATCGTTAATATTCAGTAGAGCAGTGATTCTCAACCTTTTTTTGTGGCGGCCCACTTTTAACGATTTTGAAATTAGACGGCACACAATGAAAAAAATTAGTTTAAAAAATGTTGACTTACCTATAATACACTGTGTTAAATAGTTTGTGATAATAATTTTGAATGTGGATTAAAATAAACAAAAGCACGTTTATTAAGGGATTGATTATTTCTTTCGACTAATTTTTTATTAGTTAGTAACAGTCGTTTATTTTTTTGCTATTTATTAATTGTTAGCTTATTTTATATAGGTATTAACTGTTATTTTTTTTTACATTGTAATTTTTTTGTGATTTCTTATTAACTAGTTCTTTTGCTAATTATTAATTGTCAGCTTATTTTTTTGTTAGTTATCCTTTGTTAATTTGTTTTTATAACTATTAATTGCATAACTTACTTTATAGATACTTTTCTTCAATTTAAACTTTACTCGTAATAAAAAAAAGCATTATAATTTTTCTTGTATCATTTCTAATATTTGGCAGCACATTTTAAGAATTTGGCGGCACACAAAAGTGCCGCGGCACAGTGGTTGAGAATCACTGCAATAGAGAAATCATTGGGGTGTTGTTGTTTAACAAAGATTTTCAAGGCAGAAAACACGAAAAACTTAATTTTTCACTTTGAAAGAGCGTAACTCTAAAAGGAAACAATGGTCTACGAGTGCATGCCCATGACTAGGCAACGATATACTTTTAATGTAGCAAAATGAAATTTACTGGTGTTATTGCTTCCCTTAGATCAGTGTTTCTCAAACTTATGACTTTTGTGTACCCTTTCTAAATTTTTCGTAACGCTGTGTACCACTAATAAAAAAGATTAATGTATTTTTTTAAAAATATGTTTATTTAGAATAGAGAATAAAGTTTAAAAAAAATCACAACTGGCTGTTGACACCACTCATTATTAACTGTTAAGTCTGCAAAAAATAGTCTATAGAAAAATACATAATAGTAAATTTTCATGGCTAGCTTTGCTTTTAAATAAAAGTTTTTGAAATATTCGTTTGTTGCAAGATATTTCGTCAAAGAACGCGTACCGCCCCGCTAAACTGTTCCTGTACCCCTGGGGGTATGCGTACCACACTCTGGGAAACACTGCCTTAGATAAATCCCTTTAATTACATTTATAAGTCACTTTTAAAGAAATAATCTTAAATGATCTTGAACTTTAAAATTTTCTAAACGAGGAGGGGAAAAAAATTTAGAAGCATATTTATCCAATTTTTTTTCTTTTCTTTCTTTTTTTTTTTTTTTTTTACTTTTTTTTTTTTTTTAAGTTAGTACTTTTAAGTTACCTACTTTAATATAAAAAAATTGTGCCAATCGAAAAATACAACAATCACACATTGTCTGAAATTCAAAATAATGACGCTTAATTACTTCAATAAATTTTTCATTTTACATTGTTTTTATTTTATCTGTGCATCTCTCATATTTTAATCTGAAATTAAAATTTCTTTTCACAGCAGTATTATTTTATTCATAACATTTTACATTTTTTATACTTTCTTTTATTATGAGAAACATAGAAATAATTTTTTTTTACAATTACACAAACAACTAAAAATTTTGTCATTTAGATTCTCGAGACATTTTTTATTAATAAAGTGCAAAAATAAGCATATTAGTAACTAGAAATTGTTTTCAATGCAATTATTTATTTAATGATTCATTTTTTACAAAATCAGTTTAACCCATGACTAAACACTGAAATAACTTTAATAAATGCAAACTATTTCATGCATATATTTTCATAACAAAACTAGCTTTCGTAGGGTCCACACCATTCTTCAAAAATTAAAAAATGTGGCAGGAAAAAAAAGGTGGTAAAAAATAAAAATAGGTAAAAGTGGTGGTAAGAAGTAGAAAATAAGATGAATTTGAGAAAGCTCGCATTTATCACACCGTTTGATGTTTTTAAAATAATTATATATATCATATTGAATATATAAAATTTAAAAATCTCAAGCTTCGAATTTAAAGTGAAAATTAATTAAAAGGAGCTTTTTTTTCCAATACTGAAATCACTTTTTTTTTTTTTATTATTATTATTTTTTTTAAGGATCCTATGAACCTTGTTATATTTGAGGAATTATGACTCAACTACTTAAGAAGTATGCCTTTCTAAAAACCAGAAATTTATGTATGCTGCTGCCATCTGTGGGAACAACGCGTAACTAATATTTCATCGCGAAATTTTCAAAATTGATTTTAAAGATATTTAATTGGAAATGTATCGAAATATAGTGTTTCTTAATCTACAGTTCTAATTTATATTAGTTATCAATAAACCACATGTAAATATAAATTTATTGGCTCGGCGCACAGACCTGCAAAATAAATCAAAAATTTCTCCCGTTGATTTTTCTAAAAAATTCAAAGGGGTAACGAAATGCTAACACATGATTTAAAATTTTGCAAACACAATACACAAATAATTTAAACGATTTTTTGTTAAGCCTATAAAACTTCATGAAAATGCATAATTAATTAATTTTTTTTTTTAATTATAAAAATATCAAAGAGTAAGAAATTCTGGACATTTGTAAAAGACGCAAGATAATTTAAGCCCATTACACATTTGTAATCTATTGGTTATTCTTGTGTTGTTGTTCTTGTTGATGTCTTAATAATTTTGTTTTTAGAACAATCCTCCAAACCAAGTTGTTGTTTCACTACTACTTTTTAAAATATGTTTTCCTCAACCGCACAAGTAAACTTGTGCGGTTGACAAGTTAACTTGTCCGCACAATTAACTGATAATTATCAGTTAAGCAATATTTTAACAATTTTCAAGCGCATAATTATCATGCATTTATACGTATATTTATATTTTGTTTATATACAGTGGTCCTTAAAATCATTCTTAATTAAGTTTATAAATCCAAGAATACAAAAAAACAACAAAAAAAAAAAAAACGTGTTATAATCACTTTTATAAAAAATAAAATTCTGCCGAAAATCTGGTGAAATTAGCAGCTACTATTACAGGGATGCCGATTGCTCTGTCTTTTTGCAAACATTTCAACAGATTAGTAGCGAAATTGGTGGATTAAGAATAATTATCCCCACTCATTGAAAGTGTCACCACTAGATAACTAAAAATAAGTTCCATTTTTTATCATTCTTTGAATTTTTGATATGTAGTGATAAAACAATTACTTGAGCTGAAAATTACTGAACTAAAGACAACACATTCCGTTACCACTAGAAAATTCTATTTTAGCAAAGCCCAGGAAAGTTGGCGTCTGTGCTAAAAATCTGTGAAGAAAACCTGGACAGCACTTAATAAATTACTGCATAATTAACTTGTCTCCAATTCCTAGTCCTAGTCCTAGTGTTTTTATTTTATTGGGCACCTGGGCCGCGAAGCGGCCCCTATCCCATTCATCTGGAATTTTAACACAGTTTTGGTTGAGCATTGAGGTAAGCAGGCAGTGGAGTTGCTTTTATGAATGTTTCAAACACTTTTCTTGAATAACTAAAAAGGAATCAAAAATAAAATAAGCAGCTTGCTCTAAACTGTGTTTGTTTGATTTTGGAGTTGTTCAGAACTGTATCAGCATGAGGAAAAGTTATTTTCAGAAAGGTTGATGATATTATTTGTTTTGATAGTTATGATATGAGGCGTCGGAGGTGAAATGTGCAGTTATTGGTCTGTAGTTTTTTACGTTGATATAATTTTCAAATTTAAAGACTTCATTAAAATTTGCTGTTTTACATTCTATGGCTTTATCGAAAAAATCTGCGTTTAGCTTGTATATATGCTGTGATAGAGTTGGTATTTTGAGGTCTGCATGTATATTGGTATTTCGTATGAACCATCTTGCTCTGGTTATTTTTCTAAGGATCTTGTTTTGGCATTGGTTTAATTTCTTCAGTAGATGTTGAGGTATCGTTGTCCAGGCAGGTGAGGCATAGGTGAGTATTGGGCGGATCATTGCTGTATATAGTAGCTTCTTTAGTTTAAGTGACATATTCTGATTATATATTAATGGTTGTATGGCTATTATTGCTGCATTTGCTTTATCTATTGTGCTTTTGATATGATCATTCCAGGTGAGTTTGCTATTGATTATAAGGCCAAGATAATTTGCTTTTTTAACTATTGGTATTGGTATATTGAACATTTTTGGTTGAAATTGTGGAAGTATTTTAATTCTTCTTTTTTGTATAATTAATATTTGTGATTTTCCAGCGTTTACTGCAGTTTTCCATTTTAAGCACCAGTCTTCGATTTCATATATATGGTCTTGTAGTTTTTGAAGAGCATGATTTGGGTTTCTGGATTTAATAATAATACCGGTGTCATCTGCGTAATAGGCTGTTATGCTATTATAATCGGCTTTGTTTATAGGAAAATCATAAGTGTATAATATGTATAAAATCGGTCCCAGAATGCTGCCCTGAGGTACTCCGGCTGTGATGTTTCTTTTTGTCGATTTTTTGTTTTTGATGGTGACTTGAAATGTTCTTTCAGAAAGATAGCAGGATAGGAGTTTGATAATGCCGGTTGGAAAATTTAGTTGTATGAGTTTATATATTGTGCCAGTATGCCATACTTTATCAAATGCTTTGGATATGCCGATCATCAGGAAGGCTATTGTTTCCTTATTTATGATTGCTCTGCCAGTATAGTCTATTATTCGGAGTAACTGTTTGGTGGTATCTAGTTTTTGTCGGAATCCATACTGCTCGTCGGGGAGGGCTGTAAGTAGTGGTTTTATTCTGTTGTAGATGATTTTTTCGTATATTTTTCCAAGTATGTTAAGTAGACTGATTTGGCGATAACTCTCAGGGCAGCTTGGGTTCTTGTTTTTCTTGAGAAATAAAATGACTGATGCGTTTTTCCAGATTTGTGGGTAGTAATTATGAGCAAGGCAGATATTAAAAATATGCGTGATTTTGCTGATGTAGTTGTTTGGTAATAGTTTAATCATTTTATTCTTTATCCCGTCCTAACCTGGAGCTTTATTGTTTTTCAGTTTTTGTATGATGCTGCTAACTTCTTGATTATTGGTTGAATTTATTGTTTCTGGGATGAGGTGTTCAGTTTGAAACTTATTAACTTCTTCTCTGATGATATTGTGATGATTTTGGTCAGAGTTGATATTTGGTGAAAATTGATTTTGAAGTGAATCTGCGAATATTTCGCTTTTTTTCTGATATTGTGTACGCTGTGCCTGATGGTCCATTTATTGGTCTGTCTATTTGAGGAGTTGTTTTCAGTTTCTTGGCCATTTTCCATATAGAGTTGTCGGTAGTGCAGAGGGAGGCGATTTTTGCTTGCCACAGTTGTTTTTTATATTTTTTACTGCGTTTTTTAATCTGGTTATTGAGTTGTTTTATTTCGTCCAGGTGTGCTGGGTCCAAAGTTCTTTGGTACCATTAATCTTATTATATTCTTTATTTCAGGTGGTAATCTGTAATGATGGGCAGAATACTTGGTTTTCTGTGGAAGCATTTTTAAAAGCATCTGTTATTTCATTCTGGATTTGCTGTATATAGTTTTCTATTGCAGTTTCGTTATCCAAGGATGGTAGGTCTGTTCCATTGATTGTAAGAATATTTTGATAATGGTTCCAGTCAGTTTTATAATTTGGTTTCTCAGATTGTTCTATGGTTTCCCCAACGAGCAGTTGAACTGGCAGATGATCTGATGACAAATGGTTATGAGCGCAGGCGACCATAGGAACTTGCATGTTTGTTATTGCGAAGTCTAGTATGTCCGGACTATGGTTAATCAGATTTGGAATGTAAGTTGGAGCTGATGATGCTGCTACTGTTAACTTGTCTCCAATTAGGATTTAATATTTTGTATAAATAACTGAATTATTAAAATAGCGTGGTAGTCAAAATAATTTAATTTAAATACTTATAACATAAACCTCAAAGAACGAGCAACCACAATATCCGTGATATTATAAATGTTCCAAATAATCGACTATCACCGTATTCGTTTAATTCGAATTTTTATCGATCTATTAAAAAGTGTAGAACAGGAAAACATTTTTAAAAGTGATAAAAAACTAAATACTAATTCCTATCATTTTAGGTATATTTGCTAATTATAGGTTACATGCCTAGATACTCAAACAGGCCTACTTAGTCAATAAACTTAATTAAAACCTTAAAACCTTTCAGCAGCCTTTAAGTACATTTACCACCACTTGAATTTTTCCCGTTTGGGTCCCCTCATAGTAATAAAGTGATTTTGTTCTTGCAATTTCGCCATACGTTAGAATTTTCGTTCAAAAATTATGTTAAAACAACCTGCAGCTGTGAATTCCTCCAATTAACCGTAAAGTTTATGGCAAATAATATTTTTTACCTTTATGGTATTGAAACAATTCACAACTAGTATGGTTTAAAGACCATGAATACAAAACTATACGATTTTTAACCATTTGCAACAAGCATGGTTTTAAAAACATAAAAAAGAAATTTACCTGGACATTGGTGCAAGACTTTTAGCTAGGAAATGGGCATTAGAGTAAGGTTATGGTTTATCAAAAGGAAATATTGTGGTGTCAAAGCTGGGATTCGAACTCCCATTTTGTCCGTCATGAGTTTGACATATTAGCCATCTCGTCTACAATTGATATATTGGTACCCATGTGCAAGGAACTAAGTGGCTTCAATAGGTGGGCCTTGTTCGTCCGATAAAATTCTGGCTGTTCAACCGTATTAGGTGAGAGCAATTAATAAGCGGTTTTTCTCTCAGTTAACAGTTTGAATACCAATTTATTTCTCATCATTTGACCGTTTTAATTTAATAAAGTTAAGAAAAAAAACTAAACAAATTGTTATTTAACCATTTTGTCCTAGAAATTTCTAACAGTGGAATACACTGGTCATTGTTTTAGAAAAACGCGCTTTTTCGTAGAGGGTTAAATATATAAGAAAAATACTGGATAAAAACGGCTTTTAAGGAAATCAGATATTGGCTTTTTTGTTCAGACGTAAAAATATTGCTTTGCAAAATGAGATTTTACTTACTTTACAGATAAGCTAAAAAGTTGGAATAAGTAATAGGCTAGATATCTTAATGATTTTGCTAACGGAACTATATTTTGATCAGATTACATGTGGTTTACTGTCCCGTACAACGTATTTACGCCGAGTAATCGATGTCGTTGGATTGGAGTTGTGGCTTAGCTTGAAAAGTTTCACCGACTTGTGGACTGAAGTAGTAGCACTTAGGTGTAGAACCAACCTATTCTTAGCCACTTGTGAAAATTTTGTCCCCTGTATGAGTTACTAGAAGCTGTTCAACTTTGAAACTAAGTTTCACCAACTGTCAAAAAGTGTCTTACAACTCTCAGTTATGTTCACTGCTTTTTCGAGATCAGAATGTTGTCGTTGTTGTAGTTCATTTAAGTCGCACTAGAGCTGCACAATGGGCTATGAGCTTTAGTGCGACGTAAATGAACTACAACAACATTCTGATCTCAATCTTTCGAGATCAGAATGATTTTAAACCATATAAAGTTTCCTCGAGCTATGTTTATGGGACTTTATTACAGTTGTTTGTTAGCTCAATTTTGGCCTGACTTCTTTAAAAAATTATTGTGCTTAGTTTTTAAGCGTTTAAATGTATTTTTAAACATCCAAAACAACAGCAATATAAGATTCTAGCACAACCACTGATGTTCTTGTGACATTTTTTACCCTTATGCTTTCCGGTCTGTTTTTAGACTTTCATGGAACAAGTGAGCTCTTTTCTTTATCGATTTAAATATTTTCATTACTTTATTGTACTGCCTCAATGTAAAATCCCATGGTGAATGGGAAAAGGGACGATTACGGCCTCAGGCATCCAGATAATAAATTTATGTTTAACATGTTGAATGCCACGATAATTTTACATGGCTTGTCCGTCTGGCCTCAACGGTAAATAACTACAAACGAAATTTGCATATATAAGACACATTTTGCTAGTTTTTTTAAAAGGATTCGCATCACATATCTAGTTTTAGTTTATTTGCAAAAGCTGGGCACCTGGGCCGCGCAGCAGCCCCTATCCCATTCATCATGAAAAATATACAACAATGAGTTAAACATTTTGAATTTAAGCAGTCGTTGTGGTAGCTTTGCATCACATATCTAAAAGAAACGGTGAATTATATAAGCCTACGAATAGTTTAGAAATAGTGGTGGATAAGATCTACTAAATTGAATTTATTAAACCAAGAATCACAATTAATAAACTACCACTTGAAAATACTTATTCGCTGTCTGGAGCAAGTAGGCATCTCTGTGTATATAAATTAAACTATTTTTGTGTATTTTATATAGCAATAGAGCCGAACCATCACCTCCCACATTAAAAAGCCTCCACACGGTCTTTTATAAGTAGTCCGCGCAGACTGTTTAAAAAGTGAACCAGTTGTGCGCATGAACCCAAAACCTTTTATAAAAGTGATTGAGAGAAGATTATCATATATATTTGAGAATTGAATCTGTAGTGGTTGACAAGTGAATAAGGCAAACCAATAATATTCATAAATAAAAAAAAATTTTAGTCATATATTTGCTACCACTTTCTTATTTCAACTACATTTTGTATTAGATGACTCGTTCGGAAAGTGGATATCCTTCACAGTGGTCTGATCGGACTGCCTATAAAAAACCGTGTGGAGGCTTTCAGCTATAGGAGGCGTTGACCTAACTGTGGAGCCGATGGTTACGGGCTCGAATCATGGATGTTTCTTTCTCTCTCTCTCTGTGTTCTATGTCCTTTCTTCTGTGTGATTGTGTGAAAGTAACCCGCCCTATAAACTGGTTTGTGGTTGTATGACGTGGGCGACGCTACTCCACCGCCGTGGCGGAACCATAGGCGCTGACTAGGTAACGATAAGAGAGTAGCAACTCTGGCGTTTCTGAGGCCAATGGGAAATAGTGCCCGCCATTAACTAAAAAAAATAAAAAAAAATGAAATAATAATAATATATATATATATATATATATATATATATATATATATATATATATATATATATATATATATTGCAATAGTTTCTTCAATAATATTAAAAAAATGTAAAAATTTACTCGAATTATGTGTTTCTAAAAATTTTGGCTTCACCGGTCGATAGTGACCCCCGTGGCGCTACGAAGAAGCTCAGTGCCGGTCATCGGTGACCCACATGGCATTCAACGTGTTAAATAGCCATGTTCTGAAGTTTTAATAAAAATTTTAAAAATTTCAATTTGTTTTGAACATTTCTGCTTCAGTTCACTACCAACGGAAAAAATATGACACGGAAATCTCAACTGCTGGAAGGTATGCAATGGACAAATAAAGCACTTCACAGCTCTGTTTGCTAAGTGTTTTTATTTATTTATTTATTTATTTATTTTACACAAATCCTCATTTACGCTCTTCTAACCACTTTTTTTTTTCAAAATACCTGCAACTTCTGTAGTTACAGTTTGGTAAGATTATCCCACAATCATCATAATCATGATGATTAAAATTTATCTGGGCCGTATTTCTTTTAATCTAGCAGGTAAGGTCATTACGGAATTGGCGAAGTTAATTTGATGGAAACTATTTAAAGAAAGCTTTATGTCGAAAAAAAGCATATTTAAAAAGAAGAACGTATGCATTTAAATTAAAAAGTTAAAATTATTTTTACAATACATAGCAAATCCCAAGATTCAAACATGCAACTTACCTGCAATTTTAATTTATGACAAAATAAAAACTACTCTTTATGTCCCAAATTAGTTGCTACATTTGAATACATTTGTACTGATTATTGATACTAATGATTTTCTGATTTTGTTTGAACACTTCAGAGATTTCGGAGTGCTATTATTATCAACCAACAATTAGTTACCATGTATTCACTCTTTAAATCATTTACAAATTAATTCAGAATTCCTGAATTCGCACACTCTTAAGCCACACCCCATTTTGTAACAACTTTTCCACCAGAAATCGTATAAAACTATCTTCTAACTAATGAATCGGGAATTCATTATTAGTATAATTTTACTGGCGCCGTTAGTATAATTTTACTGGCGAACTGCAACTGAAGTTATTTATGACTCCCCCTACTTGAAATGTAGAAACTCATCAACTTATTTGGGACGGCGAAAATAATTTTGTATGATTTTTTTTTTGTTGTTGTTGTTTTAGCTTTATTTTACTATTATTTATCTAAATCAAGGATGTTTAATGCCACTTCAAAATTATCTTTGACCTGCTAGTTTTGTTTAAAAAAAAAAAATTTTGCAATTGCGATAAAAAAAAAAGTCTATACATATGCATATCTTTCAGATATAGGAAAAAAAGGTTCACTCCATTTCACCTAATGTTATCGGATGTTCACCTAATGTTTCACCTAATGTTAGCGTGTAATGGAGTCACCCATTTACACGCTAACACATAGTGATAGTCATAGATTTAATTTTTTCAAGACTTCTAAATCTCTCTGGGCATTTAACTTTTCGTATTGATGTGATAAATCATGTTGCATAGTCAACAAGATTTGTGAGAAGACAAGAAAAGTAATGAAAAATATATCATTTTAAATTATATTATTTAAAATAATATCTTCAAATTTAAAACTCATCACTTATGAATAGGACATCACAATGAACATCACTTATGAATATGCCTTTTTCAAAAAACGTAACAAGTGCTAGCAGGCTCATTCGCATAAGAGAATGAGCTGCTAATAATAATATTATCAGCTCAATCGAAGAATCAAAAATTCCGTATCATTGAGGTATTTCTAAAAAACACATACAGATGCATTTTTAGATTAATTCAAATAAATGTTCAAACTTTAGGCAAAAAAAGTAAACACATTAAAAGGCAGAAAATTGGGGGGAAATGACAGCTTTAAAAATTGGAGAAATTAGGAAGAATATAAAATAAAAATTAGGCCAAAAGTAATCAATCAACAAAGTAACCGAATGATAAATCGGCAAAAAATTATTAATATAAAATGTTCTCAACCCCAACAATCCACCATGCTCCATTTAGAATCAAAATAAATTAAACCCAACTCTTCCACTTATTAGGTAAAATATGAATCTCGTCATTTCTTCTAAATGTTATTAGTTTTTTTTATAAAAATGAGTTACTGGGAACTTGTATGCATTGCAAGTTCTAAGACTGTGCTATTGGAATCACATTTTTACCTTATTCATTAGAGCTGTTAAAAAAAATTTATTAGCAAAAATCAAAGTTAATTTGGAAAATATAATTTAAGAGGATCTTATATCGAAAACAAGTTTAGTAAAATGAAGCGAAGTCTTATCATTTCTTCTAACTTCTGTTAAAGTTACAAAAGAAAAATAATAATAATGATAGTAAACTTGTATGTCTTACATGTTCTAAGAATATGTTATTAGGTTCAGATTGTTTTGCTTTACTAGTTAGAACTGTAAAAAAAAAATGTAATAAAGAAAAATCAAAGTTAATTTCATAAAAAGTATATTTTAAAAATATATTTTACGGTGAAAAAGTTTTGATTAAATAAAACTTATGCATTTGAATTTAAATGTTGAAAAATTTTTTTCAATGCATAGCAAATTCCAAGATTCCAAAAACAATCTACCTGCTGTATATAAAGGAATAATTTTTTTTTTATCATTTGTTTAATTGTTCTGCTATTATTTGTCTAAACCGAAGGTATTTAATTTTATTTCAAAATTATTTTGAATCAGAAAAATTCTGTTATAAAAGAATTTTCATGGTTGTTGAGACGAAGAAAGACTATGCTTAGTAGCAGTTCATTTGCTTAGTAGCAGTTCATTGGAAGAAAAAAGAGTTTCATTTCAAAGAAAAACAAAAATGAAAATTAAACCAAAATTAATTAATTAATCAACAAAGTAAACAAACGGTAAATCAGCAAAATATGAATAATATAAAATGCTCTCAGCACCAAACCTCCATTATACTCCATCTAAAATCGAAAATATATAAATCCTACCTCTTATACTTATCAGGTAAAATATATACCTTATCATCTCTTCTAAATTTTATTACATTTTTATAAACGTAGTAATTGGGAACTTGTATGTGTTGCATGTTCTTAGAATGTGCGATTGTGTTCGGATTTTCGCCTAATTAGTTAGAGCTCTAAAAAAAAATTATTCGCATAAATCAAAGTTAATTTTGAAAATATAATTTAAAGAGTATCTTATGCCGAAAAAAACTTTATTCAAATTAAATGTTTGCATTTTAACTAAACTTAAAAAAAAAAATTTTTTGACAATACATTGCAAATTCCAAGATTCAAAGGTTTACTTGCTTTTTGTGAAGGAATATTTTTTTTTATCATTTGCTTTATTGGTCCGCAATTATTTGTCTAAATCAAAACTATTTAATTTAATTCCAAAATTATTTTTAACCAGAAAATTCTGTTAACGGTGTAGCTTTCGGTGTAGTTACAAACAGCTCCTTCCTGTGATACTTAGCATGTCGGATAACCAGAGTCGACCACCAATAAGCAAGCAGACTTAGCATCATTTAAAAATAGGGCAATTAAAGAAAATATAAAAAGTGGTGGAATGAACATTTCCTTATTAGCAGATCATTTTAAGAAAAAAAATCCGTTTCTATATGAAATAAAATGAAAATTCGGACAAAAGTAATCAATCCAACACAGTAAAGTAATCACAATCAAGTAACCAAAGTAATCAATCCAACCACACCAGTTGACCCGTAAATGTCGGATAACCGGAGCCGTATCAAATGAAAACAAAAGGAAAATTAGGCCAAAAGTAATCAATCAACAACGTAACCGAATCATAAATCAGCAAAAAATGATTCATCTAAAATGTTCTCAATGCCTACACTCCATCATCTTCCATTTAAAAAAGAATACATTAAGCCCACTTCTTCCTCTTGTTAGGTAAAAAAAAAAAAAGGTCTTATCATTTTTTCTAACTTTTTTTAAAGTTAGAAACAAAACAAAAAATAATGATGGTAGTAAACTTGTATATGCTGCATCTTCTAAGAATAAGTTACTTGGTTCAGATTATTCTGCTATACTAGTTACAACCTTAAAAAAATTAATTAAGATAAATCAAAGTTAATTTGATGCAAAGTATAATTTAAGAAAGATTTCATGTCGAATAAAAGTTTATTTAAATAAAACTTATGCATTTGAATTAAAACGTTTAAAAAAATTTTCAATACATAGCAAATTCCACGATTCAAAAAACGATCTACCTGGTACAGATGAAGGATTTTTTTTATCATTTGTTTAATTGTTCCGCAATAATTTGTCTAAACCAAATATATTAACTTTTATTTCAAATTATTTTGAATCAGCTAATTCTGTTTAAAAAAGGTTTCATGGTTGTTAAGACGATGAAAGATTAAACAACGTGCAGAACTTTAAGACATAGTAAAAATGAAAGTAACGCTAGTTTTACCTCTGATCTCGGATAACCGGAGTCATCCACTAAAGCGCAAGCACGCTTAGCATCATTTAACAATCGAGCATTAAAAAAAATTAAAAGTGGTAGATGGATCAATTGCTTATTCAGTGCATTTGAAGAAAAAGAATTCAGATTCGAAATAAAACAAAATAAAAATTAGGCCAAATGTACTGAATCCACTGTAAAGTAATCACAGAAAAGTAACCAAAGTAATCAATCCCATCACACCAGTGGACCCAAGAATGTCGAATAACCAGAACCGTTTAAAAAAACAAAATGAAAATTTATCCAAAAGTAATCAATCAACAAAGTAAACAAACGATAAATCAGCAAAAATTAAATAATATAAAATGCTCTCAACGTCAACTCTCCATTATACTCTATCTGAAATCAAAATATATAAAGTCTACCACTTATACTAATTAGAGAAAAAATAAGTCTTATCACCTCTTCTAAATCGTATTATTTTTTTTATAAAAAAATTATAATTGTGAGCTTTTGTGTGTTGCATGTTCTTAGAATATGCTATTGGGTTCATTGGGTTCAGATTTTTGCCTAATTAGTTAGAACTGCAAAAAAAATATTTTTTTTATCATAAACCAATGATAATTTGGACAATATAATTTGAAGAGAATTTTATGTCGTAAAAAAGTAAATTTAAATTAAATGTATGATTTTGCTTAGCATTTTTAAAAAAAATATTTGACGATACAGGGCGATTCCAAGATTTAGAAAGCAATCTACCTGCTAGTTATGTCAGAAATTTTTTTTTTTTTTACTATTTGTTTAATTTCTTTACAATTTTGTAACAAATTTTATAATATTTATTGATTTGAAAATTATTTTTTTATTAGCTAACTCTATAGAAAACATTTTCAACGAAATTGTGGCAAAGGAAGACATCTATACAACTTTGAGAACTTAACGGTGTAGAAAAATATGGTTCACTCTTGCTTTTCCGAGGTTTTCGGATCAGCGGAGTGAACCATCAATACGTTGCCACGTTTGGCAGCCTTTAAAAATAGGCCATTGTCAAAACACGTGAAAAGTGGTTTCAGAATTATTTACATATCAGTAATTCATTCGAAGAAAAAAAATCTATTTCAAAATGAAACAATTGGAAAATTAGGTCAAAAGTATTCAATTAACAAAGTAACCAAACAGTAAATCAGCAAAGAATGAATAATATAAAATACTCTTAACGCCAACACTCCGTTATACTACATTTAAAATTAATATATATAAAGCCTACCTCTTATGCTTTTTAGGTAAAAAATAAATCTTATCATCTGTTCTAAATTTTATTTATTTTTTGTAAAAAAAAAAAAGATTGGAAACTTGAAGGTGCTGCATGTTCTTAGAGTATGTAGTTGGGTTCAGATTTCTGACAAATTAATTACAACTGTAAAAAAAAAAAGTTTATTACTTTAAATAAAAGTCAATTTGAAAATATAAAATATAATTTTAAGAGGATCTTACATTAAAAAAGTTCAAAATTAATGTGCGCATTTTAATAAAAATTTAAAATTATTATTTAACAATATATAGCAAATTCCAAAATTCATAAAAACAATCTACCTTCTTTTTGTGAAGGAATATTTTTTTTTACCAATTGTTTAATTGTTCAGCAACTTTTTATCCAACTCAAAAATATTTAATTTTATTTCAAAAATATTTTCAATCAGCTAATTCTGTTAATAAAAATAACTTTACTGCTGCTGTGACAAAGAAAGACTAAACATCGTGCAGAAATTTTTGGTGCAGTAAAAACTGTTTCAATACAGTAATCCCCAGGATGTTGGCTAACCGGTGTCAACCACCGATAAATACGCACGCTTAGCATCATTTAAAAATAGGCCATTTAAAGAAAACGTAAAAAGTGGTATCATGATCATTTGCTTATTAGCAGCTCATTTGCCAAAAAAAGAATTCCGTTTCAAAATGAAACAAACGGAAAATTAGGCCAAAAGTAATCAATCCGACGTATTAAAAAATTACAGCCAAGTAACCAAGTTAATGAATCCAAGCTTACCAGTTGAGCCGTGTATGTAGGATAATCGGAGCTGTATCAAAATAAAACAAAATTAAAAATTAAGTCAAATGTAATCAATCAACAAAGTAGCCGAATCATAAATCAGCAAAAAAAGATTCATCTAAAAGGTTCTCAATGCCTACGCTCCATCATGTTCCATTTTAATAAGAATACATTAAGACCACTTCTTCCTCTTATTAGGTGGGGGGAAAAATTTCTTATCATATTGTCTAACTTTCGTTAAAGTTATAAACAAAACAAAAAATAATGATGATAGTAAACTTGTATGCGCTGAATATTCTAAGAATATTTTATTTGGTTCAGATTGTTTTGCCTTTCTAGTTATGACAGTAAAAAAATGTAATTAAGATAAATCAAAGTTAATTTTATGGAAAGTATAATTTAAAAATGATTTCTTGTTAAATAAAAATTTATTTAAATAAAACTTATGCACTAGAATTAAAATGTTGAAAAAAATTTCAATACAAAGCCAATTATACACGATTCAAAATACGTTCTACCTGATACAGATGAATAATTTTTTTTATCATTTGTTTAATTGTTCCGCAATAATTTGTCTAAACCAAAGATATTTAATTTTATTTCAAAATTATTTTGAATCAGCTAGTTCTGTAAAAAAAATAGCTTCCTGATTGTGGCGACAAAAACAGACAACACATCGTGAAGAACTGCAGTAAAAGAGGGATGAAACCGGTTTTCACTAGGATCTCGGATAACCGGAGACAACCATCAATACCCAAGCCCTATTAGCATCATTTAAGAATAGGACACTTAAGAAAAACGTAAAACGTGGTAGCATGATTATTTGCTTATTAGCAGCTCATATGAAAAAAGAAAAAGAATTCTGTTTCAAAATAAAACAAAATTAAAATTGGGCCAAAAGTAAACGATCCATAGTAGAGTAATCGTAATAAAGTAACCAAAGTAATCAGGCCGGAGAATGTAGGATAATGAGAGCCGTAGGGCATTACAAAAAGTAAAAAGTGGTAGATGGATCATTTGCTTATTCAGTGCATTTGAAGAAAAAAGATTCAGATTAAAAATAAAACTAAATAAAAATTAGGCCAAATGTACTGAATCCACTGTAAAATAATCAAAAAAAAGTAACCAAATTAATCAATCCAATCACACCAGTGGACCCAAGAATGTCGAATAACCAGAACCGCTATAAAAAACAAAATGAAAATTAATCCAAAAGTAATCAATCAACAAAGTAAACAAACGATAAATCAGCAAAAATTAAATACTATAAAATGTTCTCAACGCCAACTTTTCATTATACTCTATCTGAAATCAAAATATATAAAGTCTACCACTTATACTAATTAGAGAAAATATAAGTCTTATCACCTCTTCTAAATCGTATTATTTTTTTTATACAAAAAAAATGATAATTGGGAGCTTCTGTGTCTTGCATATTCTTAGAATGTACTATTGGGTTCAGATTTTTGTCTAATTAGTTAGAACTGCAAAAAAAATTTTTTTTAATCATAAATCAATGATAATTTTGACAATATAATTTAAAGAGAATATCATGTCGTAAAAAAGTAAATTTAAATTAAATTTATAATTTTGCTTAGCAAATCAGAAAAATCAGAAAAAAAATTTTTTTACTATTTTTTTCATTTCTTTACAATTTTGTAACAAATTTTATAATATTTATTTATTTGAAAATTATTTTTTATCAGCTAATTCTATAAAAAACATTTTCAACGCAATTGCGACAAAGGAAGACATCTATACATCTTTTAGAACTTAACGGTGTAGAAAAATATGGTTCACTCTTGCTTTTCCGATGTTTTCGGATCAGCGGAGTGAACCATCAATACGTTAATACGTTTGGCAGCCTTTAAAAATAGGCCATTGTCAAAACACGTGAAAAGTGGTATCAGAATTATTTACATATCAGTAATTCATTCGAAGAAAAAAAATCTATTTCAAAATGAAACAATTGGAAAATTAGGTCAAAAGTATTCAATTAACAAAGTAACCAAACAGTAAATCAGCAAAAAATGAATAATATAAAATACTCTTAACGCCAACACTCCGTTATACTACATTTAAAATTAATATATATAAAGCCTACCTCTTATGCTTTTTAGGTAAAAAATAAATCTTATCATCTGTTCTAAATTTTATTTATTTTTTGTAAAAAAAAAAATGATTGGAAACTTGAAGGTGCTGCATGTTCTTAGAGTATGATGTTGGGTTCAGATTTCTGACAAATTAATTACAACTGTAAAAAAAAAAGTTTATTACTTTAAATCAAAGTCAATTTGGAAAATATAAAATATAATTTCAATAGGATTTTGTGTTAAAAAAAATTTTTAATTAATGTGTACATTTTTATAAAAATTTAAAATTATTATTTGACAATACATAGCAAATTCCAAGATTCAAAAAACAATCTATCTGCTTTTTGTGAAGGAATATTTTTTTTTATCAATTGTTTAATTGTTCAGCAATTATTTATCTAACTAAAAAATATTTAATTTTATTTCAAACATATTTTCAAACAGCTTATTCTGTTAAAAAAAAGAACTTCAATGCTGCAGAGAGAAAGAAAGACTAACATCGCGCAGAACTTGCAGTAAAAAATGGTTTATTACAGTGATTCTTAGGATGTTGGCTAACCGGTGTCAACCATCAATAAGTGCGCACGTTTAGCATCATTTAAAAATAGACCATTTAAAAAAAAAGTAATAAGTGGTATCATGATCATTTGCTTATTAGCAGCTCATTTGCAGAAAAAGAATTCCGTTTCAAAATGAAAAAAAAACGGAAAATTAGGCCAAAAGTAATCAATCCAACTCATTAAAAAATCGCAGTCAAGTAACAAAAGTAATGAATCCAATCATACCAGTTGAGCCGTGAATGTAGGATAATCGGAGCTGTATCAAAATAAAACAAAATGAATATTAGGTCGAAAGTAATCCATCAACAAAGTAACTGAATCATAAATCAGCAAAAAAAGATTAATCTAAAATGTTCTCAATGCCAACACTCCATTATGTTCCATTTTAATAAGAATACATTGCCCACTTCTTCCACTTTTTAGGTAAAAAAAAAGAAAGAAAAAGAAGTCTTATCATTTTTTCTAACTTGTGTTTAAGTTATAAACAAAACAAAAAATAATGATGATAGTAAACTTGTATGCGCTGCATTTTCTAATAATATTTTATTTGGTTCAGATTGTTTTGCAGTAAATGTTTTGCAGTTTGATGGCAGTAAAAAAATCTTAATTAAGAAAAATCAAAGTTAATTTGATGGAAAGTATAATTTCAAAATGATTTCTTGTCAAATAAAAGTTTATTTAAATAAAACTATGCATTTGAATTAAAAAATTGAAAAAAAATTTACAATACATAGAAAATTCCACGATTCAAAATACAATCTACCTGCTACAGATGACAGACTTTTTTTTATCATTTGTTTAATTGTCCCGCAATAATTTGTCTAAACCAAAGATATTTAATTTTATTTCAAAATTATTTTAAATCAGCTAGTTCTGTAAATAAAAAGCTTCACAATTGTTGCGACAAAAAAAGACAAAACATCGTGTAGAACTTTACGCTGCAGTAAAAGAGGGATAAAACCGTTTTTCACTAGGATCTCGGATAATCGGAGACAACCATCAATACCCAAGCCCGCTTAGCATCATTTAAGAATAGGGCACTTAAGAAAAACGTAAAAAGTGGTAGCATGATTATTTGCTTATTGACAATTGAATTTGAAAAAAAAGGACTTCAGTTTCAAAATAAAACAAAATGAAAATCGGGCCAAAAGTAATCGATCCATAGTAGAGTAATCGCAGTAAAGTAACCAAAGTAATCAGATCAGAGAATGTAGGATAATCGGAACCGTATCAAAATGAAAATTAGGCCAAATGAAATCAATCAACAAAGTAACCAAACTTTAAATCAGCAAAAAATAAATAATATAAAATGCTCTCAAAGCTAACATTCTATTTTATTCCGTTTAAAATCGAAATAGGTTAAGCTTACCTCTCTCAGAATTTTATTAAAAAACATGATTGGGAACAAGTAACTGTTGCATGTTCTTTGAATGTGCTTTTGAGTTCAGATTTTTGCCTTATTACTTAGAACTGTGAAAAAAAATTTTATTAGCATAAATAAATGTTAATTTGGAGATTATAATTTAAAGAGTAATGTATGTCGTAAAAATTTTTATTTAAATTAAATGTATGCATTTTGATAAGAAATTATTAAAAAAACTATTTGACATAACATAGCGAATTCCAAGATTTAGAAAACAATCTACCTGCTGGTTAAATCAGAAAAATTCTTTCTCATATTTGTTTAATTACTTAACAATTTTGTAACGGAATTAAAAATATTTAATTTTATTTGAAAAATAATTTTTATGAGCTTAATCTATTGAATACATCTTCAACCCAGTTGTCGAAAAAGAAAGACTATATATCTTTCAGAACGTTGGGGCATAGAAAAGAATGGTTTACGCTTGCTTTTCCGAGGTGTTCGGATAAGCGGAGCGAAACATCTGTACTCTACCCCGTTTAGCATGAATTAAAAATAGGACCATTGGCAAAACACGTGAAAAGTGGTAGCAAATTTTTTTACTTACCAGCAGTTCATTCGAAGAAAAAAAGTCCATATCAAAATTAGACAAAAGGAAAATTAGGTCAAAAGTAATCAATCAAAGTTAACAAATATTAAATCAGCAGAAAATGAATAGTATAAAATACTCTCAACGCCATTACTCTATCACACTGTATTTAAAATCAAATTATATAAAGCCTACCTCATATGCTTATGAGGTAAAATATAAGTCTTATCATCTCTTCTAAATTTTATTAATTTTTTATAAAAAAAAATAAATAAATAAATAAATTATGATTGGGAACTTGAGGGTGCTGCATGTTCTTAAGGTTTGTTATTGGGTTCAGATTTCTGACAAATTAGCTAGAACTGTAAAAAAAATTATTACTTTAAATCAAAGTTAATTTGGAAAATACAATTTAAAGAGGATCTTTCGTCAAAAAAAAGTTTTAAAGTAATGTGTGCATTTCAATAAAAATTTAAAATTATTATTTGATAACACTAAGCAAATTCCAAGATTCAAAAAACAATCTACCTACTGTTTGTGAAAGAATACTCTTTTTATCCACTGTTTAATTGTTCCGCAATTATATATCTAAATAAAAAATATTTAATTTTATTTCAAAATTATTTTTAATCAGCTAATTCTGTTAAAAAAGGAAAACTTCACTGCTGCTGAGGCAAAGAAAGACTAAACATCGCGTAGAACTTTATAGAGCAGTAAAAAAATGGCTCATTACAGTAATCCCTAGGATATTGCTCACCCGGAGTCAACCATCTAAACGCCAGCACGCTAAGCATCATTTAAAAATAGGCCATTTAAAGAAGCGTAAAAAGTGGCAGCATTATTATTTGATTATTAGTAGTTTATTTGAATAAAAAAGAATTCCGTTTCAAAATGAAACAAACGGAAAATTAGGCCAAAAGAGTAAATAATCCGACACAGTAAAGTAATCACAGTCAATTAACCAAAGTAATCAATCCAGTCATACTAGTTGACCCATGAATGTCGGACGACCGGAGCCGTATTTCAAAATAAAATAAAATGAAAATCAGGCCAAAAGTAATCAGTCAACAAAGTAACCTAATAATAAATCAGCAGAAAATGATTCATCTAAAATTTTCTCAAATTCACTCCATCATGCTCCATTTTGATAATAATACGTAACGCCCAACTCCTCCGCTTTTTAGGTAAAAATAAAAGAAGTCTTATCATTTTTTCTAACTTTTGTTAAAGTTATAAGATAAATCGAAGTTAATTTGATGGAAAGTATAATTTAAGAAAGATTTCATGTTGAATAAAAGTTTATTTAAATAAAACTTGTGTATTTGAATTAAAATGCTGAAAGATTTTTTCAATACATAGCAAATTCCAGGATTCAAAAAACGATCTACCAGCTACAGATGAAGAATTCTTTTTTATCATTTGTTTATTGTTCCACAATTATTTGTCTAAAGCAAAGATATTCAATATTATTTTAAGATTAATTTGAATCAGCTACTTCTGTTTAAAAAAAAAATTCATGGTTGTTGAGACGAAGAAAGACTAAATTTGTTGCAGAACTTTACGGTGCAGTAAGAGTGAAAGAAACGCCAGTTTTACCTTGGATCTCGGATAATTGGAGTCGACTACCATTAAGCAAGCACGCTTAGCATCATTTAAGAATAGAGCATTTAAAAAAAAATTAAAAAGTGGTAGATGGAACATTTGCTTATTAGCAATGCATTTGAAGAAAAAAGAATTCAGTTTCAAAATAAAACATAATGAAAATTAGGCCAAAAGTAATGAATGCACTTCAAAGTAATCACAGTAAAGTTGTTGCATTTTTCGTCTCCATGTATCTTCGGATAACATCAAAGGTCTGAATTATTGCGGCCACCTGCTTCGGCGCCTCTTGACTATCACAGTGAAGTAACCAAAGTAATCAATCCAATCACACCAGTTGACCCAAGAATGTAGAATAACCAGAACCGTTTCAAAATAAAACAAAATTAAAATTATTCCAAAAGTAATCAATCAACAAAGTAACAAAACTTTAAATCAGCAAAAATTGAATAATATAAAATTCTCTCAACGCCAACACTCTATTATACTGCATCTAAAATCAAAATAAATAAAGATTACCGCTCATACTTATTACGTAAAAAATATGCCTTATCATCTTTTCTAAATTTTATTACATTTTTATAAAAATAGTTATTGGGAACTTGTATGTCTTGCATGATCTTAGAATGTACTATTGGGTTCAGATTTTTCCTAATTTGTTAGAACTGTAAAAAAATTGATTAGCAAAAATCAAAGCTAATTTGGAAAATATAATTTAAAGAGGAACTTATGTCAAAAAAAGTGCATTCAAATTAAATGTGTGCATTTTAATAAAAATTTTTTTTAAAGTATATGAGAATACATGGCAAATTCCATGATTCAAAAAGAAATCTTCCTGCTTTTTGAGAGGGAATAATTTTTTTATCACAAATATAATTGTTTCGCAACTATTTATCTAAATCAAAAAAATTTCATTTTAATTAAAAATTATATTTAATCAGCTAATTCTGTTAATAAAAAGCTTCACGACTGTTGCAATAAAGAAAGACTAAAGATTTTGTAGAATTTTACGATGTAGTAAAAGAGGGAGACTCCGGTTTTCCCTAGGATCTCGGATAACCGGAGGCAACCACCAATACGCAAGCACGCTTAGCATCATTAAGGAATAGGGCATTTAAAAAAAACGTACAAAGTGGTAGCATGATCATTTTGCTTATTAGCAGTTCATTTGAGGAAAAATAATTCAGTTTCGAAGTAAAACAAAATGAAAATTAGGCCAAAAGGAATTAATTCTTAGTAAAGTAATCACAGTAATGTAACTAGGGTAATCAATCCAATCTCACCAGTTGACCCAAGAATGTCGAATAACCAAAACCGCTTTAAAAAAAAAGGAAAATAAGACCAAAAGTAATCAATCAAGAACGTAAACAAACGGTAAATCAGCAAAAAAGGAATAATACAAAATTATCTCAACGCCAACACTCTGTTTTATTCCATCTGATATCGAATATATAAAGCCTACTTCTTATACTAATTAGGTAAAAAAGTAAGTCTTATCACCTCTTTTAAATTTTATTATTTTTTTATGAAAAAAAAATTATGATTGGAAGATTGTGTGTGTTGCATGTTCTTAGAATTTGGTATTGGGTTCAGATTTTTTGCCTAATTTGTTAGAAATATAAAAAAAAAAAAATAATTTGATCATAAATCAATGTTAATTTGAAAAATATAAATTTAAGGAGGGTTTCATGTCATGAAAACGTAAATTTAAATGAAAAGTATAAATTTGCTAAACATTTTTTAAAAAATATTTGGCGATACAGAGCGATTCCAAGATTGAGAAAACAATCTACCTGCTAGTTACGTCAGAATTTTTTTTTTTTTACTATTTGTTTAATTAGTTTAAAATTGTGTAAAAAAATCAAAATTATTTATTTTACTTAAAAATTATTTTTTATCAGCTAATTCTATTGAAAACATCTTCACCGTAGTTGCGACAAAGAAAAACTATACATCTTTCAAAATTCAGTGGTATAGAAAAAGATGGTTTACTCTTGCTTCTCCGAGGTTTTCCGATAAGTGGAGTGATCCCTGAATACGCTACCACGTTTTACAGCATTTAAAAATAGGGCATTGGAAAAACACGTGAAAAAGTGGTATCAGAATTATTTACTTATCAGCAATTCATTCGAAGAAAAAAATCTATTTCAAATTGAAACAAAAGGAAAATAAAGTAATCAATCAACAAAGTAATCAAACGGAAAATCAGCAAAAAAGGAATAATATAAAATGCTCTTAACGCCAACACTCAATTATACTGTATATAAAATTTAAATATATAAGGTAAAAAATAATTCTTATCATCTCTTCTAAATTTTATTAATATTTTACGAAAAAATAATGATTGGGAACTTCTAAGTTTTGCATATTCTTAGAGTAAGCTATTGGGTTTAGATTTTAGAAAAATTAGCTAGAACTGTAAAAAAGAATATTACTTTAAATCAAAGTTAATTTGGAATATATAATTTCAATGGAACCTTATGTCAAAAAAAAGTTTTAAATTATTGTGTGCATTTTCATAAAAATTTAAAATTTTTATTTGACAATACATAGAAAATTCCGCTTTTTATGTAAAAGTAAAAGAAGTCATTTTTTCTAACTTTTGTTAAAGTTATAAGATAAATCAAAGTTGATTTGATGGGGAGTATAATTTAAGAAAGATTTCATGTTGAATAAAAGTTTATTTAAATAAAACTTGTGTATTTGAATTAAAATGCTGAAAGATTTTTTCAATACATAGCGAATTCCAGGATTCAAAAAACGATCTACCTGCTACAGATGAAGAATTCTTTTTTATCATTTCTTTATTGTTCCACAATTATTTGTCTAAAGCAAAGATATTCAATTTTATTTTAAGATTATTTTGAATCAGCTACTTCTGTTTAAAAAAAAAAATTCACGGTTGTTGAGACGAAGAAAGAGTAAATTTGTTGCAGAACTTTAATGTGCAGTAAGAGTGAAAGTAACGACAGTTTTACCTTGGATCTCGGTTAATTGGAGTCAACCACCACTGAGCAAGCACGCTTAGCATCATTTAAGAATAGAGCATTTAAAAAAAAATTAAAAAGTGGTAGATGGAACATTTGCTTATTAGCAATGCATTTGAAGAAAAAAGAATTCAGTTTCAAAATAAAACATAATGAAAATTAGGCCAAAAGTAATGAATGCACTTCAAAGTAATCACAGTAAAGTTGTTGCTGTTTTCGACTCCATGTATCTTCGGATAACATCAAAGATCTGAATTATTGCGGCCACCTCCTTCGACGCCTCTTGACTATCACAGTAAAGTAACCAAAGTAATCAATCCAATCACACCAGTTGACCCAAGAATGTAGAATAACCAGAACCGTTTCAAAATAAAACAAAATTAAAATTATTCCAAAAGTAATCAATCAACAAAGTAACAAAACTTTAAATCAGCAAAAATTGAATAATATAAAATTCTCTCAACGCGAACACTCTATTATACTGCATCTAAAATCAAAATAAATAAAGATTACCGCTCATACTTATTACGTAAAACATATGCCTTATCATCTTTTCTAAATTTTATTACATTTTTATAAAAATAGTTATTAGGAACTTGTATGTCTTGCATGATCTTAGAATGTACTATTGGGTTCAGATTTTTCCTAATTTGTTAGATCTGTAAAAAAATTTATAAGCAAAAATCAAAATTAATTTGGAAAATATAATTTAAAGAGGATTTTATGTCAAAAAAATAATGCATTTAAATTAAATGTGTGCATTTTAATAAATTGTTTTTAAAAATTATATGAGAATATATAGCAAATTCCAAGATTCAAAAAGAAATCTACCTGCTTTTTGAGAGGGAATAATATTTTTATCATAAATATAATTGTTTCGCAACTATTTATCTAAATCAAAAATATTTCATTTTATTTCAAAATTATATTTAAACAGCTAATTCTGTTAATAAAAAGCTTCACGACTGTTGCGATAAAGAAAGACTAAACAATGTGTAGAATTTTACGATGTAGTAAAAGAGGGTGACTCCGGTTTTCCCTAGGATCTCGGATAACCGGAGGCAACCACCAATGTGCAAGCACGCTTAGCATCATTTAAGAATTGGGCATTTAAAAAAAAACGTACAAAGTGGTAGCATGATCATTTTGCTTATTAGCAGTTCATTTGAGGAAAAAATAATTCAGTTTCAAAGAAAAACAAAATGAAGATTAGACCAAAAGTAATCAATTCTCAGTAAAGTAATCACAGTAAAGTAACTAGGGAAATCAATCAAATCACACCAGTTGACCCAAGAATGTCGAATAACCAGAACCGTTTCAAAATAAAACAAAATTAAAATTATTCCAAAAGTAATCAATCAACAACGTAAACAAACGCTAAATCAGCAAAAAAGGAATAATATAAAATTATCTCAACGCCAACACTCTATTATATTCCATCTGATATCGAATATATAAAGCCTGCCTCTTATAATTAGGTAAAAAAGTAAGTCTTATCACCTCTTTTAAATTTTATTATTTTTTTATAAAAAAAAATTATGATTGGGAGATTGTGTGAGTTGCATGTTCTTAAAATGTGCTATTGGGTTCAAATTTTTTGCCTAATTTGTTAGAAATATAAAAAAAAAAAAAAAATTTTGATCATAAATCAATGTTAATTTGAAAAATATAAATTTAAGGAGGGTTTCATGTCATGAAAACGTAAATTTAAATGAAAAGTATAAATTTGCTAAACATTTTTTAAAAAATATTTGACAAAACAGAGCGATTCCAAGCTTTAGAAACAATCTACCTGCTAGTTACGTCAGAATTTTTTTTTTTTTTTTTACTATTTGTTTAATCACTTTACAATTGTGTAACAAAATCAAAAATATTTCTTTTATTTGAAAATATATTTTATCAGCTAATTCTATTGAAAACATCTTCACTGCAGTTGCGACAAAGGAAGACTATCCATCTTTCAAAACTTAGCGGTATAGAAAAAGATGGTTTACTCTTACTTTTCCGAGGTTTTCGGATAAGCGGAATGAACGAACGCCTCCTATAACTGAAAGTCTCCACACGGTTTTTTAAAGGTAGTCCGATCAGACCACTGTGAAGGATATCCACTTTCCGAACAAGTCATTTAATACAAAAACTAATTAAAATAAGAAAGTGGTAGGAAATATATGACTAAAAATTTTTTAATTTATGAATACTATTGGTTCGCCTT
This sequence comes from Parasteatoda lunata, assembly GCA_949128135.1. Classification (NCBI taxonomy): domain Eukaryota; kingdom Metazoa; phylum Arthropoda; class Arachnida; order Araneae; family Theridiidae; genus Parasteatoda; species Parasteatoda lunata. The sequence continues at coordinate 22,728,831 of OX421981.1, read as the reverse complement.
ATTCTCTTGTCAACCACTACAGATTCAATTCTCAAATATATATGATGAATTTCTCTCAGTTACTTTTATAAAAGGTTTTGGGTTCATGCGCACAACTGTTTCACATTTTAAATAGTCTGCGCGGACTACTTATAAAAGACCGTGTGGAGGCTTTTTGTTGTAGGAGGTAATGCCGGAGTTCAGCTTCAAAAAGCAAGCTCATTCGTTCGTTGTAGTCGAACTGGGTGCCTGAGGCCTTTTCCCATTCATCTTGAAATCAGACTAAGAAACATACATGAAAAAAATAAAGTTTAGGGAGCAAAATGGAGTTCAATAACAAATGGGCCTTTTAAAAAGCACAAAAAGTGATAACATGATTATGTGCTTATTAGCAGTTCATTTGAAGAAAAACGAATTCCGTTTCAAAATGAAACAAATGGAAAATTTGGCCAAAAGAGTAATCAATCCGACACAGTAAAGTAATCGCAGACAAGGAACGAAAGTAATCAATCCAATCATACCAGTTGACCTGTGAATGTCAGATAGCTGGAGCTGTTTCAAAATAAAACAAAATGAAAGCTAGGCCAATAGTAATCAATCAACAAAGTAACCCAATGATAAATCTGCAAAAAATGATTCATTTAAAATGTTCTCAACGCCATAACTCCATCATGCTCCATTTTAATAAGAATACATTAAACCCAACTCTTCGGCTTAGTTGGTAAAAATAAAAGAGTCTTCATTTTTTCTAACTTTTGTTATAAACAAAGGTTATAAACAAAAGAAAAACAATGATAGTAAACTTGTTTCCGCTGCATTTTCTTAGAATATGTTATTTGGTTCTGATTGTTTTGCCTTACTAGTCACTACTGTAAAAAAATGTTATTTGGTTCTGATTGTTTTGCCTTACTAGTCACTACTGTAAGAATATGTTATTTGGTTCTGATTGTTTTGCCTTACTAGTCACAACTGTAAAAAAATGTAATTAAGATAAATCAAAATTAATTTGATGGAAAGTATAATTCAAAAAAGATTTTATGTCGAATGAAAGTTTATTTAAATAAAACTTGCATTTGGATGCATTTGAATTAAAATGGCAACTGAATGGCAATTACATAGGCAAATTCCACGATTCAAAAAATGCTACAGATAAAGTTTTTTTCTTTATCGTTTGTTTAATTGTTCCGCGATTATTTGTTTAAACCAAATATATTTAATTTTATTTCAAAATTATTTTGAATCAGCCAATTCTGTTGAAAAAAGTTTCACGGTTGTTGAGACGAAGAAAGACTAAACATCGTGCAGAACTTTATGGTGCAGTAAAAAATGGCTCATTACAGTAATCCCTAGGATGTTGCCCACCCAGTGTCAACCATCAAAACGGGTTAAGATGCTAGACAATTCAAGACAAAACTTTTTAACCCGTTTTATCCCGACTAAGATGCTAGACAGTTCAAGACAAAACTCTTTAACCCGTTTTATCCCGACTTTTTATATTGAAGTGGTGCAAAAAGTGGTTTTATGAAATAATTGGTATAATATTTTATTCAACTAAATGGCTAATCAGGGGTGAAAGCGAGACGGAAAAAAGGAAAGGCTGGTAGTAAAACCTTTTCAGTTATAACTGGCTTTTGGGAGGAGTTAACTTATTTGTTTTTAAAACTATTCACTAATTTCTACTTTATCTCGGAAAATAAGCAGTTTTATATATATGATAGTATCATAAAATAAATCTTCGTAGTTACAGATATTTTATTTTTTTCGAAAGAAATGCAGTTATATGTACCAGTTTTTTCTCTTTTCCGTCTTGCTATATAAGGGCTTTCATCCATGTGGCTAATATCAACTATTTGTTACCATTTCAATTCGAAATGTTCCTGCCTCTTATAGTTATACATAGAGTGATATAAATTTAAATCACTAATAAATTATGGTAGAAGGGAAACTTTTAATTCTCCTAGATAAAAGAAAAAATTAAAACAATTGTCCTACCACAATATATGTTTTTGAAATAGGAAACTGTCCTATAAATATGACGCTGGGCACTAACAGTTTAATACTTCTACCAAAATTTGAATTTTAAAAATTTTAGAGAATAACAAATAGAAATATAATTTTTTTCACAATGAGTACTTGTTCTCTTTACTTGACCTGAAACTGATTAAATACACGAAAAATTTTGTTACCACTTTTTTATAATCCAACTTTTCATTTTTATACGATTCACTTTGCTGTTTATCAGATTAACTTCCATGACACATTTTTCCATCTAATTCTGCTAAAAATGGTTTGTAATTCAGTAAATATAATATTTACCCACCTACCAGTTAAGTTTAGTGATTAATATAGTTTTAGTATATACAGTGACCCCTCACTTATGCACCACCTCTTTTATGCACCTTTATCATTTATACGACGATTTTTGTAGGTCCCAATACATTAGGTAGGAAAATAATGATAAACATCCTTCGTTTATGCGTCGCTCTAAAAATAAAATTTTCAATTATGCGCCGAAATTTTAGGCTAACATTTTAATTTTTTTATCCTTTAAATATTTTTTTCTTTTTCTAAAAATTTTTTTTAAAATTAAAAATGAAGCAAATAAGCAATCCTTGTTACAAATAAAAAGAAATATATGTTGTTAGATCCCATTGAATTTTCTTCCCCCTGTGACATTTTCATTTTTGCTGTTTCTGGAAAGACATTCTTTCTAGAATTTTTAATAGTGTGTGTTATCTCTTGCACCAACAACAATGAAAGCCCATCCATCTTTAAGAAAATGATCATTCCTTTTGTCCAGAGGTTAGTTTTACTCCCATGCTGTTTTCTAGAAAAAAAGACACCTAGAATACGAAAGATGAAAGAGACCGACATCACTTACTTGCTGTCAGATGGACATCATGAGTAAATATTTAAAAGGAGGTGGTCTGCTCAGTGACAGTAGTAATGGAACAACTTAATATGCAGCATATTATGACGTCAAGTACTTTTCTTAGAAATTTATCATGTGATGTTTCACCCCCTCCCATAGAACCCAAATTTTTTGTGAAAAAATTTTCATTTATATCTAACTAAAACTTGTGGACGATGAGAACGTGGTGGATGATACTGATGAGGATGATGAAGTTCCTCAAAATCACACAACAGTATTAGAAGCTTTAGACATTATTCCTGAATATTTACAATTTAATTTTGCTTATCCCTTATCCCATTTATATGAACTGGAAAAAACTGTTTTTGAAATATGTCGGCAAAAACAAATACAAACATGTATTAAGATTATTTTGTAAGAAAATAAATTCCCTTAAGGTATGTTACAATTTTTCTTTGTAAAATTATAGTAAATACCAAAACAATATAAATATTACAATTTTATCTTCAGAAACATATTTATTCATATTGTTACTGCAATTTACGTTGCGTTTTAGAATTTTGAAGTTTTTCACTTATGCGCCTCTTTCACTTATACGCTTTTTTCTCGTGGTCCCTTACACCGGTGCATAAATGAGAGTTCACTGTATTAAAAATATTTTAGAAGAGAAAGAAGTGGTGCGTAACTTAGATTAATGTCGACAATGAAAGAAAGGAATTACCATTCTCTAATATTTTTTATAAAAGGACATGTTTCAAAAATGAAACATGGTTAATTACCTGCTAACTTATATGCTTTTTCAAAAAAGTGCTTTCCTAGTGGTAGGTTTATGTTTCGTAAAAATTTAGCAAACTATTACATGCACTATCATAGTTCGTTCGTTGAAGTGGAATTGAGCGTCTGAGGCCTTACGGCCCTTTTATACACTATCATAGAGCTAGCAAGCCTATTGTATATTAGAGGTACCAACTTGCTCCGGACAGAAAATATATATTTTAAAGTGGTAGTTTATCAATGGTTATTCTAGGTTTAATAAATTCAATTTAGTAGATTTTTATCCTCCACTTTTTCTAAATAATTAGTGGGCTTATATAATTCACCACTTTAAAGTATTAAAGTCATGCTATACCTTTTAAAAAGCTAGCAAAAAATAGTCAAATATTTGAAAAATTTAGTTTGTAGTTATTTACTGCTTTTTTTTAATTATTTTGGCGTGTCCGGAGCAGTTGGCATCTCTGCTGTATGTATGTTTAAATAATTCAAATGTTGTGGCAGTCAAAATTAATTTAAACCGTATTTATTTAACGAAGAATAAAATGTGACTCCGTAAATTTTGCAACCACATTTTTTATAAAAATAAAATCTTTTTGGAAAACCGGAACAGCTGGCAAGTTTGTATTTATCCTCTTGGAGGCAGGAGAATATGTATATATTCTCAGGATAGCAGTAATCAGGGTGATCAAAAGATAAAACTGATAGGCAACGTATTTCCTTAGGGATAATAATAGTTTGATTTATTTAACACGTTCACGGTGGCCCGTGCTAGATTGAATCAGATTAGTTTGATATATGATAAATTGATCAGAATAGGTTGATGCTAGATTTGATATATATTTGAGAATTTAATCTGTAGTGGTTGACAAGTAAATAAAACAAACCAATTATATTCATGAATTAAAAAAATTTTTAGACTTATATATTAACTACCACTTTCTAATTTTTAATAGATATCATATCAAATGATTCTTTAACTAATTGGTATACCTTCATGGTGGTCTGATCGGACTACCTACAAAAAACCGTGTGGAGGCTTTCAGTTATAGGAGGCGTTGTTTCAGGCATGGGCGTGAACGTGTTAATTCACCACTACTTAGTTCAAAATAAAAATTTTATTTTTTCACTTTTGAACGAAGCTTGATTTGATGCTCCTGAGAGATCCTTGAATAAGTAAATCTACAAATTTTAAGCAATTGGTTAACGTTGTAGATAAAGTGAATTAAGTTGAAGCAGAGGCAAGTTTTTTAAATTACCTATCTCTTCGTTAAGATACCACTTCTTAATTTATTTTTTTATTCTGATACTTATTCTGCGCAAATGTATTTATGACTCACCCTCCTGAAAGGGTTTAAAGTTTTAATTTTAAATAAATTGGTTACAACATCTATCTTTTCTATAGGACGCAGGTATCTGTGGAAGTTTTAAAAAAATATTTATTGCACTTTACCCTGCGCAAATACTTAAAATTTACAAAACAAAACGAAAGGACAGCACATTTGTGGTCAGTTTAATTCCCCAATTTTGGGAACAAATACTATTTTTAAAAATATTGAATGTAGCAATTAAATTATTTTTCATTTATTTTACAAAATTAATTAACTTTATACTCTTCGATAAATTTATAAAACTGATGTTATTTTGATATATAACTGACATTATTCAAATGTGATTTTAGTTTAAACTAAAAATGCTAAATAATAATTAAAAAATCCATAGTTTCCATAGATTTTAATCATATATATCTGAAAAGCACAAAATAAAGTTGTCACTAAACATTAAAATGCTTAATATTTAGAATGGTATGAAATTTATAGGTGACAGTGATAACTACGAGTGCAGAGGATTAACAAAAGTATGAATATAATTCACATTTAGCTGTAATTAGCATTGTTGTTTCCAATTTTCAAGAAATTACTATTGAAAATAAATTAGTGATTTTCACAAATATAAATTTCTAGTCTAGTAAACGCCTCCTACAACTGAAAGCCTCCACACGGTTTTTTATAGGTTGTCCGATCAGACCACTATGAAGGCAAACCAGTTTGCAAAAACGCCCTTTAATAGGAAATCTAGTAAAAATAAGAGAGTGGCAGCAAATATATGTTTAAAAAATTTTTCTAATTTATGAATATGATTAGTTTGTTTTATTCACTTGTCTACCACTACAGATTCAATTCTCAAATATATATGATACATTTCTCTCAGTCAACTTTAGAATAGGGGCCTCCCTGGCCGAGTGGTATCGCCGGTCAAAACGCTCTGTTAAGCGTGGAGGTAGCGGGTTCGAATCCCGCCGTAACCCTGGATGTAATCTTTGTGATGTCTTTCTCTGAATTGTTCTATCTGTATTTTCTACTTGACAATGACTTATAAGCCTATATTGAGCACACAAGTCAGCAAATGTATGTAATTTCAATAAACAATAAACAACTTTAGAATAGAATATGGGTTCCATGCGCACAACCAGTTCACTTTTTAAATAGTCTGCGTGGACTACTTATAAAAAACCGTGTGGAGGCTTTCTGATGTAGGAGGTGATGGTCTAGTCATGTGGTATTAACTGGACAAAACAGCCCCTATCTAATCCATCATGAAGTGTTAACAGATTGTAAGCATTCGTTGTGGTACAAATATTAATTTGCTTGCTTGCTTGCTTTATTTAAATAAACTGGGCACCTGGGCAAATATGAATTTCGAAGTATGCCAAGCGTCTAAACAAATAAATAATTAAAATAAAGGCGGTGCGTACAACATAAAAGTGATATATAGATACCACTAAATAAAGTTGTCACTAAACATTAAGATGCTTAGCGTTTGAAATGGTAGTAAACGTTTAGATAACAGGCTGAGAAGCACCCTTCTAGTGCTAAGTACATAAGTATGAATAAAATCCACAATGATTAACATACGTGTGAATATGTAATATGTATGTATATTGATATGTATGAATGCGATAAGTTTTAACATATGTATGAATGTGATTATGATTAGCGTATGTATGAATTAAAATATGTATAAATGTGATAATGTTTAGCATGTGTATGAATTATAATATGTATGCATGTGATAATGATTAACATATGTATGAATAGAACTTACAACTAGCTGTAGTTATCATTATTGATCCAATTTTTTGAGAAGTTTCTATTGTAAATTAATTAGTAATTTTCAAAAATATAAATTTCGAAATGTGAAAACGTTAAATAAATAAACAATGCAAATAAATATTGTACGTACTACATAAATGTGATATCTGGATATCACTTAATAAGGTGGTCACTAAACATTAAGATACTTAACAATTGAAATGGTAGAACATTTATAGGTAACAATGGCACCCTTTCATTGCAAAGGGTTAACATAAGTATGAATATAATTCCTATTTTTGAGAGGTGCCTCAGATGACTGTAAATTAATTAGTGATTTTCAAACTGTACTTACAGTAAATTAATTAGCCTTCTGTAAATTAATTAGTGATTTTCAAAAATGCAAATTGCGAAACATGGCCAACATTTAAATGAATAAATAATGAAAATGAAAATGGTACATACTACATACCAGATGTGATTGTAAGATCCTGAATAGAAGGTATAGGTACGCGCATTCCTTTTGCAAGCTGATAAGTTAAATGACGGATAAATTCCTCGTTATTCCCATTCAAAGGTGCTGAGGTTTCAAGAGTGAGATGGAATTTTCTTCGGAAATTCGAGTCTTCTTTTTTGGTTTGGGCACTTCGACGAAATCTAGAAATTCCTATTCTTTTCGACTTTTCTTTCAGATTAGTTTGAGAAAAATTCGATACCAAGACTTTTCGATACGTAGAGCTTTCACTTTTTTCTAAATGGATTTTTCTTGTTGATTTCTTTACTCTAGCTTTTTCGGTACTTTTGAAATCTGATGGATTATCAATCATGGATTTCAGAGTAAGTTTCTTATTGATTTCCACTGGCAAAAACGACAAAGAGAATAATTCTCTACATTCTCGAGAAATTTTGATTTTATTGTGGATAGATAAATTTTGAGTTTTCCAAATTGAATGTGTGTTTTTAAGGTTTGTCAATTTAGTATATTCAATGATTGAATCTTCATTGCGATTATTTTTGATTAGTGATGCACTTTTATGAGACAATCGGGATGGTATGTATTCTTTGAAGTAATACCAACGATTTTTCATACCTTTTTCGTTGAATCGAAGCTTCAACGTCTTTCCATTTATCCATTTATAAATCCATTATATCCATTTATATTTTAATCTTTTCATATGTGGCGTTAACAAATTATAGTTTGAGTAAAGCTGCGACTATTTGAATTCCTATAAAAAAGGAAATATACATGTATTAACAATATATATATATATGTATATATATATATATATATATATATATATATATATATATATATATATATAATAGCATTAAAAATAAATAAAGCACTCGAAATCAAATGAAACTAAGTACTCACTTAACTTATTATTTTAGTTACATCAGCATATATTTCTTTACTGAAACCATTTCCATCTAAAGTGCATATCTGCGTTAATGTGCATAACTTAATATTTTAGTTACATCTGCATATATTACTTTACTGAAACCATTTTCATCTAAAGTGCATATCTGCGTTAATGTGCATAACTTATTATTTTACTAACATTAGCATATATTTCTTTACTGAAACCATTTTCATCTGAAGTGCATATCTGTGGCATGTTAACCGATTTTGTACCTCTATTGCAAAAACGCAATACTTTGCTATGATGGGAAAAGTGTCTATATAAAAAAAGTTTGACTATTTATGCTTAAACGAATTTGATATCTTCTAAAATTGGAACCCTTCAACTGCAAATAGATTAAATAAAACTGATTCAGTATTTTTCTTTTCTATTAAATATATGTTATGCTTTAGCTTTCTCTTAAAATAAGAACATTATCAAACTCAATGACATATGTTTTGATCATATCAAATAAAATTTCTGCACAAAAATGCTTCCTAGTTCCAATTTTCTTTCAGAGTCATGTAAGTCCATAACAGCCATACCAATATAAATGGAAAAAGAGATTTAATGCAAAATGCATTTGAATAACTTTCTTTTTAATGGATTTTTTGGCGATAGCTTAAACTTTATTAGTTTTTCTACATGTAAAAGGGAATTCGAGAATCGGGTAATCTTCTTAACTTAAGTGCTTTTTTTAGTGCTACTGACTTTGAGACATTATTTCTAAGTATATTTTTACCTTAGACTGTTATGATTTCAGTTCTATCTATAATTTTCAATTATTTTATTTTGTTTCCTCGAAACCTTATTTGTTACTTGAGAAAAAAAAATTATGAAAAAAAAAATTAAATACAAATGTGTGAATACAAAATAATCATTGGAAACTTTATCAAAAAATTTCAAACACTGTTAATTTTAAACTATATATGATTGAATTTTAAAATATGTTGATTTCTTTTCGATGTGATAACTTTAAATGAAACTAAAACGGGAAGAACATTTAAAAGTGGAAACTATTGTATATACTCTGTTTTTTTTTTAAACATAGTTAAAGATGATTTTGAGTTAAATATAATTTAATTATTTTTTATAAGGTTTTATTTTCTAACAGAAAGGCTAATTTCATTTAACCCGTTCTTTATTGGATTTTTTCGAATTTTCGTCCTAACATAAGGATTTTTTAATTGCTGTAAATAAATATATGTTCTATCTTAAATTAGAAAATGCAAAATATTTTTATCGGCAAGCAGTTTTTTGTTTAACCAATTGGTGATGAAATATTTGATGTCCCGTCAACCAATCTCCAGTTTTCCTTGCAATGCACCCAAGTTTTATCTTAAGAAAATTCGCTGTGCTTACATACTTATCAATTCTATTGCTTTTAGGTGTTTAAGAGAAATATCTGCATGAAATACTTATTAACATTACGTATTAAATATTTTTGAAAATAATTTTCCAACCTAACCATTAAAACCGCTTTGCAATCAGCCTTGAGCATCAGAGCGTAGTAATTACTTTTATCACAAAAACTAAAACAATTTATTAGAGATTGTATTTTTGGACTAATAAAGCGAAATTATAGAGGGTGCGAAATGTTTTTGATTTCAATTTAAGGCGGAAAATCTCAGTGCTAAAATTGCGAAGAAATCGGTATTAGTTGCGCCATCTCTTAGCAATATTCAGAAATATAAAAATAATCGCAGAATTTAAAGACTAGAGACGTGTAAATACATCACCTCCTACATTAGAAAGCCTCCACACGGTTTTTTAAAAGTAGTCTGCGCAGACTATTCTAAAAGTGAACCGGTTGTGCGCATGAAACCAAATTCTATTTTAAATGTCCTTTCCTTTATTTAAAATAAATTGGGTGCCTGGGCCGGGCAGCTTCCCCTAACCCATACATCGTGAAATAAAACATTGGATGGAAGACATTTTGAGTTTTGCAACATTATGGTGGCAATAATAAAAAGAAAATAATACAAAAATAAATAATAAAAGAATTTACAGCCAATTTGGATTTTCCATGGTTTTCAATTCAATTGGAAAATTTTACTTTTAAGTTTAATACAGTAGATTTTAATAATAATAATTTTGAATTTTTAGAGTTCATATTTAATGTTCAGAGTTTGTATTTTTGATTTTTGTTTTCAGCTGATCAGAGTAGACTGCAGGTTGAACAGGAGATTGATGTAGCTCTGGATGCAATTGGATAGTTGATGACTGAGGTCGATGACTCTGTGCACAATGCTGATTCTATGGTTTGACGATATTCTGACTGGATGGATGATTCTGATGATATTTAGAAAAAGTGGTTTCAGTTGGGGTAGAACCTGGGATATTTGTGGTTGTAAGCGGGTGCGTTGTCCATTCGGCTATGGCAGTTTATTGTTATTTATGTTGATAATGATGAAGTGAGGCATCTGATGTATAAAAGGCTGCAATAGGTCGGAGATGGCAATCTTTTTTGTAGTTTTCAAATGATAGAATTAGGTTGAAGTTGGCTGTTTGGCATTTTTCGGCTTTTTTGTAGAAATCTGCATTTAATTTATTAATGTATTCGGAGAGGAGAGGAATTTTGAGGTCTTGATGAATATTTTTATTTCTAATGAACCAACGGTATTTTAAATGTGTCTGAGAGAAATTCATCATGTATATTTGAGAATTGAATCTGTAGTGGTAGACAAGTAAATAAGACAAACCAATCATGTTCATAAATTAAACAAATTTTTAGACATATATTTGCTACCACTTTCTTATTCTTACTAGATTTTCTATTAAAGGGCTCTTTCATTAACTGGTTTACCTTCATAGTGGTCTGATCGGACTACCTATCAAAAACCATGTGGAGGCTTTCAGTTGTTGGAGGCGTTGTAAATAGTGACAAATTCTATTTAATGGTGCAATTTATCTCTTAGTGACACGGCGTGCGTCGAAGAGAAGGGGCTAATTCTCCTTAAAAAAATTTTATTTCAAAAATGCTATAATTTTTTTTTTTTAAAAAGTTAAAAATAATTTAATTTATTGCTTATTAATTTTTTGCTATAATAGCTTAATTACAACACTGTGTAGTGATGTAAAAACAGGTAGATAATTTGCTCCTGAACTAAATTGATAGCATCTAAAATTGACTACCACTTCCGTTTTAATATCATTTTAATAGTATAATTTTATATTAAATTATAAGAATTTCTATAACTAAAATATTTCGGTGAACAATTTCATACTTGCCAACTTTTAATCCTTTTAAGGATGATTTTCCTCAGTGGTAGTAAAATAGAATTTAAATTGCAATTTTAGGCAAAAGCATACGTTGTATTTTGAAACAGCTTGTGCGGACTCTCATAATAGTACTGCATATTATTATATATGCTTAATTTTTCTTTTTAAATAATGGTCAAAAAGATTATAAATTAAGTTTATAAATGCAAGAAATATATAGAAAGCATAATTTTTACTACAAGTTTAAATATAGAAATAAAATTTTACCGCAAATGCGTAAAAGTTTGCAAGTTTGCAATTGTGTCTTGTTTCTTCAATATAAATTTCACATATTTAATTAATCCTTTTGCTCTTCGAGTACTTTTAAATACTGTTTGATTTAATATCAGCACTATAGCATTTAAAATACACATTATTCTATTCTTATACAATTTTGAAATTCTTAAAACAATGTGTTTACTAATTATCAAGGTACAAAATTTCTTAATTTTAAAATGATAACTGTTGATGGTGCCTCCAAGAGGACATCCGAGTGCAAAGGAATAAGTTAAATGTATTTATTTTATTATCAGATTTGGGTGAACCAAAAAGACTTGTTTCTTTAAGATACCGGAGACTTCCTGGCCGAACGGAATCTTCCATGAAACGCTCCGAATCATGGAAGCAGTGGGTTCAAAACCCGTCACAACCCTGGATGTCTCCTCGGTCTGTCCTTCTCTGAATTATATCAAAGCCTCCACACAGTTTCCTATAGGTAGTCTGGTCAGACCACTATGAAGGTAAATCAGTTTACGAAAGAGTCATTTGATTGAAAATCTAGTAAAAATAAGAAAGTAGTAGCAAATATATGTCTAAAAAAATTTTTAATCTATGAATATAATTGGTTTGTCTTATTCACTTGTCAACCACAACAGATTCAATTCCCAACTTTATATGATAAATTACTCTTAACCCTTTGCACTCCAGAGGTCACCACTGTCACTTGTAAATTTTTCACATTAACGTTTAGTTACCACTTCATTCAGCGATCTCAGGGTATTATAAGGTAAGTTTGCAAAAAAATCTTTCAAAATATTAGTGGTTGCGTCCATTTTTTAACAGCTGAAAGAGCTTCGAGTGCAAAGGATTAAATACTATTAAAATAGAGATTAGGCTCATGTGCACAACTGGTTCAGTTTTTAACACGTTGACCACCACGTCAGGTATTGGTGGCTGACACTGGACTTTCCATTTAGGCCGCGTCAACCACCGGTGACTGACACTAAAATTACATTTAGGCCGCGTCAACCACCGGTGGCTAACACTGAAATTACATTTAGGCCGCGTCAACCACCGGTGGCCGACACTGAAATTGCATTTAGGCTGCGTCAACCACCCGTGGCTGACACTGAAATTACATTTAGGCTGCGTCTGCCACCGCTTGCTGAAACTGACCTTTCACATAGGTCGTGAAAAACAGCTGGCTTACAACGTATAACATGATATAGAACTATAAAATTTACACTCTTTTATGGAATTGCAGAAAATTTATTCAAAATTTACTTAATTATTGGGATTCTTGGTTTAATAAATTCAATTTAGTAGATTTTTAAACACCACTATTTTTAAAAAATTCGTAGGCATATATAATTCACCACTATTCTCGGATATGTCATGCTAAACCTTTTATAAACTAGCAAAATCTGTCTATATTTGCAAATTTAGTTTGTAGTTATTTATCGTGTGGCCAGAAGAGCAAACCACGTAAAACTAGCGTGGCATTCAACTTCTTAATGAATTTTTTTTCAACTCCTAAATTTTAAGATGAATAGGGTGAATCTTTGTTTACGTCTATGTAAACTTCTCATTTACTAGCGAGATTTCATAATTTCATAAAATACGCTTCATGGCCATTTAAAAGAGCAGCTAAAGTTAATTTTAAAGACATTAATTAATATTTGTTTACGTTCATGCATATTTCCCAATCACTACCGAATTTTTGTAATTTAATAGAATATTTTTTTTTTTTTTTAGTGATTGAAAAATTTATGTACTACTATTCTTATAAGTTAGAAATCAAAGAATTTGTGTAAATATTTTAATCAGAGAAATGAAGCAAGTGGTAATGTTTTTCAAATTTTCAGACATGCCAACTTGCTCCGCTTTTGTTAAAAAAAATATTTTCTAGTGGTAACGAAGTTTACGTTCTTTTTAGTTCAGTTATTTTTATTTTAAGTAATTTTTTCACAACTACGTATTAAATATTCGAAGTATCATATCGATTTATCAGGCAATTATATTGAAATTTTCTCGGATTAACATTTTTAAAAAGTGAATGTAATTATCCTTATTATACAAGTTCTACCAATTCATTTGAACTTTAACTGAAAGTTGGAATCCCTGAATTATGCTCAGATCGAAGATATATATAAATTTCATTTGTTTTTACCTTCTGCTCCACAGCAAGTATAAAAACTATTTTCAAAAATATCAAACGTTGGAGAGTTGTGTCCATGCATTAATAATCAAAGTGTTTTCTTTTTTTTTTTTTTTGTTTCTTTTAAGAGAGAAAAAAAAATTTCTAGGGACAAAAACAGATCTTTAACCCACTGACGGTTCTGCACGTAGAAAGTCGTATTTTAACCTGCAGTCTTCAGTGCATAGCAAAACCGGTTTTCTAATGTTAATAGATAGGGGAACTGTGGGTAGGGGAGAAACTTTCTCCCAATTTCGCCCATTTCCTTAACCGCCAGTGGGTTAAAAAAATGGCACTAATTTGTATTATTAACTCTTCTATTAAGTTTGTAATATAGTATTCTTAGTTTCAAGTATTTTATAACGAAAAAAAAAAGAATAATGTCTTATAAAACTTACCCAACAATACAAATTTCCCACGTTATTTTTCTCAATCGGTTAACATTTAAAAGGCTTAAGTTAAACATCTGTTTACTAAAAAACTAGACCAAAATGATATTACTCCGTATTAGCACAAAAGTTGCCATGGTTACTGAAGAAATCAACAATACTGTTAGTTTACCAATATATGTTTCGATTTCTTGGACGGAATATTAAGCAAATGATTTGAATACAAGGGCAAAGTAATCATCAACGATAAGCTGTATATCATTTCAAATCAAAAATTGATTCGTCTCAGCGCTTTGATAAAGTTTTGTTGCGGTTTATACTTAATTGTAATTTGGGGAAATTTCGGAATCGGTTATAAATTAAGTGTTACTAAATTTTAAAATAAACCGTTGTTAAAAAAAATCGATTCGACATCAAAATGGTAAATAAGCTATCTGCTTAAATTTTTTTTTTAATTATTTTTTTTATTATTACTAATTTTTTTTTTGCATTTTGTAGTTTAATTTTAAATTTTATTTCTTTTTAACAAAAGTTTTAGGACTTGTTAAACCTCTTTTAATAAACATGTAAAACATTTAAATCGCACCTTTGTAATAATTGATCAAAATACCAGTTATTAAATAGACCAGGTCAAATTGTTTAATAGTTTTCTATATGTAAAAATTAATATTAAATATCATTTTCTTTAATTACAAAACACAATTTTTTGTCTAAATGTTTAAGCTGATATTTGTTTTGGTCATTAATCATACAATATATATATATAAATATATATATATATATATATATATATATATATATATATATATATATATATATATATATATATATATATATATATATATATTGTATGATTAATGACCAAAACAAATGTTACAAACCATTTGAATTGTAAAACTAATTGCGATTAAACGCTCAGCAACTACTATTCTGTATACAACAGAGAGCTAAAGTATGTCGCGTCAATCAGAAAGCATTGTTTAAGATCGAACTTGATAGTATGCTGCCAGATTGAAGTTTTCAATCGAAATTTAAAGTTCCGAAAAGGGTGAAGGAAAATGCAAATTAGGATCTTTAGAAATGTCTTTGAAATGTGCAAGTCAAATTTAAACATTCGTAGTGGCCTTAAGAAACTTAAACTATCTAGTTTTATTTTAATTTTCAAGGTTGTTTTAATTTACAACCTGTCGACAATATTAAATTTAACTATGAAATTATGTAAACGAAAACAAGCAAAACGAAATTATCGAAAATCGAAATAGGGAACAAATAAACGAAATCGTTAACACTAGATGATATTTCATTACTTTAAATAATACTAGCTCAAATACTACAACTTTTGTTTCGTGAAAGACTTTTTACACGATGATAAATTTTTGGCATATTCTAAATTTTCCTTTTGACTTAATTAACTAATTAGACAACAACCAATTATACCAATCAACCAATTAGACCAATTCAAAAAAATAGTAAGACTAGCAACTCAGTTCCTTCATTTTTTGAAATTTATCTTATTTAAAAAGTACAATTAGTAATTGTACTTTTTAGTAATTAGTAAGGTACAATTAGTAATTGTACTTTTTAGTAATTAGTAAAGTACAATTAGTAATTAGTACAATTAGTAATATTAGTACAATTAGTAATGAGTAAAGTACAAAAGTACAACACTGCAAATAAGAAATACCATTACGTATATGCTGGCTTCCCCTATTTTTGAGGAAGAGTTTCCTTTGAATTTTTTTGATTTAAGTTTTTATTTTTGATTTCGTAAATTTGAATTACGTACTATTCCTTTGAGGTTAAGGTTGTAGCTAAAATCAGTTTTAATAAAATTTGTTAAAGCAAGAATCACATTAAAAAGAAAAAGAAAACCTTCAGCATAACTAAACAGTTAACAAGTCACAATACATAAACAATATAAAAAATACATAATTACTAATAAGTTTTCAGGAGCTCGGCAATTTATACAAATGTTACTTGCAGGAGCCTCAGTGATAGATGGCTCATGGGTTAGATTCATCTAGCGGTCAGGCTAACTGTGGGAGATTTTCGTAGTTTTCTTCTCCATGTAAAGCAAATGCAGGTTAGTTTCATCAGAAAGATCTTGACAAAGGCAAATTTCTCCCAATACTTTTCCATTGTCTTCTGAATTAGGTTCAAATCTACAAGGCTTACGGAGTTGAACATTGGTAGTTGCCAACTCAAAATTATGTCAGCTGTTCTACGATGGTTATAAAATTTAATAAAATAAAAATTTTACTTGCATTAATTGTTATAAATCATTAGCACTTTAAATATGTTCAAGAGATTGAACTTCCGGGTTTTATTTAAAACCATTATATCGACCAGGAGAAAACTGAAAATCATACTTTAACAAATAAATTTGCCGTAAATTCAATTGACCATATTTTAAATAATTTATAGCTTTTAAATCTCATTTTATACCTTTTATAGTTTTAAAATCGTTTTTTAAATGACATATATATTTTTTCAGAAATCACTTTTCAAACTAAATACTTTCACAAAAAAATTACCTTTTATGTGATAAATTTAAAACTTATTCACGACTTTTGACCACAGACAATCGTTGCATCAAGACAAACAATTCGCCGTAAATTTTCAAATCTCCTATCATTCGCGTAAACCTTCATCTGGCCTTATGCCTCACGATTTTATTACGGTACGACCTTCATTATATTGTATCTTACATTTTTTGCAGTAACTCTCTTCACAAGTTGAGCTTATTCAACACAAGCAAGCATTTTAGTATGAATTTGATCTTATTCGAAATAGGTTTTACGAAGTATTAACCATATGAAGATACAGGTTAGTGCTAAATATATGTGATTTTGTTTTAAAAAAAATTTTTTTTTTTAATATTATTATTTTTTTACATTATTATTATTTTTCTTAATTTCTACATACCAGAGCGTTAATTATTTTGTGTGTAATATATATCACATGTATAGACAGACAACTAAAAATGTAAAAGGTGGTAGAAACTCTATTAATTTCTGTTTATTTATTATCCCTTTCATTGTTCAATCGTAACTGCTATTATAATTTACATTTCAAGTTATTCGTATTCAAACCAAATGCTTCCCTTAGATAGAACAGGTTTCCCAGGACCTGGGAAAAAGAAATGAGTGGAAATTTTTTACCATACAAAATTTTTCGCGTTTATTTTAGAACTACAAAATTATTCCCCTGTTTTTTTTTTTGTTTTTTTTTTTTTGTTTTTTTTTTTGCACCCATACATATTTTCCTGAAATTAAAAATTTATTGTGCGTGTGTGTGGTTTATTAAATCACCCAGATATATCTCACTCTTGTGCGGTCGGTACTAGAGAAATAATATTCTTAGTGGTAGCAACATTAGCATTTTGACGTATTATATCTTGAAGTTAAAAGTTTCAAAAAAAATTTTAACCAGCTACGATGAATCAATAATTTAAAAAAAAATTTTAGATAAGATCTATTATAAGATTTATGCTTATAGAAGTTTTAATAATTTGGTTTTTAGACCAAACTTAATTGTTGTTTTACTACCACTTCGTAAAATCTTTTTCAACGACGGTACAAATTGGCAGGTATGAAAATGTGATTCTATGAATTCTGCCACCACATTAAATAAAAAAAATAAACTCTTGAGGGAGAACCGGATGAGGTGGCACGTATAAGGCGCTATATATATGATTCTTGATTCGCAATTTTGTATTATAGACCTTTAACTCACCACTGTTTCTTAAAAATTCAAAGGCTTGTGTAAAACGTCCCTATAACACAGTTACGCCAAGAGGTCTCCCTGGCCGAGCCGTAGCACCTATGCAAAGCGTGGAAGTAGAGGGTTCGAATTCCGTTGTTACCCTTAATGTACCCTCGTGCTGTCCTCCTGTAGGACCAAGGTTTGTAAGCCTAAATTGAGCACACAGGCCTACATGTTTATGTAATTCTAATAAACCTCAGCTATGCCGTGTTATTATTGATTTATCGTGGTAGGTCATCACCTCCTACATCAAAAAGCCCCCACACGGTCTTTTATAAGTAGTCCGCCGCGCAGACTATTTAAAAAGGTAACTAGTTGTGCGCATGAACCTTAAACCTTTTATAAAAGCAATTGAGAGAAATTCATCATATATATTTGAGAATTAAATCTGTAGTGGTTGACAAGTGAATAAGGCAAACCGTTAATGTTCATAAATAAAATAAATTTTTAGTCATATATTTGCTACCACTTTCTTATTTTAACTAGATTTTGTATTAAGTGACACGTTCGGAAAGTGGATATCCTTCACAGTGGTCTGATCGGACTACCTATAAAAAACCGTGTGGAGGCTTTCAGTTATAGGAGGCGTTGGGTAGGTTGAACATTTTTGAAACTTTAAATTTAAATTTTATTACGTCAAAACGTTATAATATTGTTACCACTGAAAAAAAAATTCACAACTGCAAGTTGGCAGCTATGTAAGTATATTTCTATCAATTTACTATAATGTCCCGCAGTGAACTGATTGTAAAGACACGGTTCCCAGTAAAACATTGAAGTCAATAACCACTGGCTGTGGTCAGTAAGCGGGTGGGTGACCACTATGATCAGCCTACGTAGGGACCGAGGGTGCATGGTATCGGTCCTCGTGAAACTGTTCTACCGTAAAGTGCACGACTTCACGTTCAAATCTTCGGGCTACCAAAGCGGGGGAGCTATCTCCTCTGGAGAGGATCAAAATTGTGATGGCATGTCTTCGTATAATCCTCGGGGATGATTCCCAGACTGATGTCAAAAGCCTGTGGTGCAGATCTAGTGCAGCGTAAATAAAATACCTACCTTCAATTCACTATTAAAAATAAATGCTAAGAATATTCTCGATTGAAATACATGTTATTTGAATGTAAGTCAGAACACGCTTAAAATGTAGTATAATAAGTTCCTGATACACGGTTGCCACGGGCGACTAAAAATGAAGACTCATAAAATTCATATAATAAAATAATTAATCAATTCATAAAATTAAGCGAGATTAGAATTAGCTATTTACTCTAGCATATTTTTTCAGTTTACGATTGGAACGGAACGCTAAGAATGCCAAGCTAATTTTACAGTGGTAAGTTATAATTTTACAGCGGTGAAAGTGGTGAATTATAAAAGCCTAATAATTGTTTAGAAATAGTGGCGGATAAAAATCTACTAAATTGAATTTATTAAACCAAGAATCACAATTAATAAACTACCACTTGAAAATATTTATTCGCTGTCCGGAGAAAGTTAGCATCTGTGTGTATAGAAATAAAACTACTTTTGCGTGTTCTATATTGCATTAATTTCTTCAAACCATTTCAATAACGTTAATAACATAAAAAATTTTAAAATTTACTGGAATTATGTGTTACTAATAATCTTGGATTCGGCGGTCACCGGTGACCTCCGTGGTGCTACGAACAAACTCAGTCCCGGTCACCGGGGACCCCATGGCATTCAACGTGTTAAATATATACTTTATTTTCTTACTTTTTATATCACTTTTTAAGTTATAACTCTGCTCTGTGTATTTAATTTAAGAGTAAATTTTCTTATCATGGACTATAAATCTTAACATACAATATACACACTTCGCACGTTGTACCGTTAAGTGTCGTGACTTCAGAGAAGTGGGCTGCCCTAACGAAAGTGTTAATTAACTATGAAATCATAATACTTCTATTAAACCAATATATTGTGTTACAGGTGCATGGCTAATTGCGGTGATTTAATATTAATTGCTCTGTGCTGCCAAATTTTTGGAATAACAATTCCTTATTTGATAGCCCTTTATCAGAATACATTTAGCCCACCTCTTCCATTCATTAGGTAAGTGAAAAAAGTTTTTTTCGTTTCTTTCAATGTTTGCTGAATTAAAACTGAAAATAATAATATAATGAACGTGTATGTGTTGCATACTCAAAGAATGCGGTATTTATTTCAGATTGTTTTGCCTAGTCATTTAAAATTATAAAACAATTGATTAGATAAACGAAAATTAATTTAACTTGAATTTATACTAAAAAAAGATTTTATATCAAAAATATTTACATTCCCTAACATACGTATTAGAATTAAGAAGAAAAAAAATTGCATGACAGGACAAGCAAATTACAAAACTTGAAAAAAGCAATCTACTTCCTTGACTGGCAAAGCAAATTACAAAATTTGAAAAAAGTATTCTACATGCTTGACAGGACATTCAAATTCCAAAACTTAAGAAAAGCAATCTATATGCTTTACAGGACAATCAAATTCCAAAACTTAAGAAAAGCAATCTACATGCTTGACAGGACAAGCAAATTACTAAACTTGAAAAAAGTAATCTACATGCTTGACAGGACAAGCAAATTTCAAAACTTGAGAAAAGCAATCTACATGCTTGACTGTCAAAGCAAATTCCAAGACTTAAAAAAATATGCATGCTTTTTATGGCGGAATAAAAACAATTTTTTTTTTATCATTTGTTTATTTTTTAATAATATTTGCTTTAGCATTATTTATTTTAAGTCAAAAATATTTATGCACCGAAAACAAAGCCTAATATCATGTAGAACTTTGCGGCATAAAGAAAAAGAGAATCAACGAAGCTTATCCGAAGGTTTTCGGATATGCTTAATTAACCCTCAAACCCTTTTCACTGTTAGATTCACTTAAGAATAGGATCTTATTTCAAAAATGTGAAAAGTGGTAGCAATATCATTTCTTATAGTTTCAATACAGTTTCATAACGATAGCAAGATCATTTCATGTCATGTGCTCCTGAAAAAATGAAGCTGATATCAAAACCATTTAATATTTAGCTTGTTTTCGATGGGAATTAAAAACTTTTTCTTCTAAGATCGATTAAAGTTTATATGCCATATACAAGACTATTTTCTTTTTTTGGAAAGATACACTTCCAGAGCTGAGAAAAAATTCTACGTGCTTAATAGGACAAGCAAATTCAAAGACTTAAAAGAATGTGCTTTCTTTTTATGACAGAATAAAAAAAATTAATCATTTGTTTCAATATTAATTATTTTAAGTCAAAAATATTTTTGCACCGAAAACAAAGTCTAAACATCATGTAGAACTTTGCGCCATAAAAGATAAGGATCAACAGGGCTTATCCGAAGGTTTTCAAATATGCTTAGTTAACCCTCAAATCATTTTCACAGTTTGATTCACTTAAGAATAGGATCTTTTCTCAAAAATGTAAAACATGGTAGCAAGATCGTTTCATTATCAGGATTTTTGTGCCCTAAAAAGAAAAGATGCTGATAACAAAACTATTTCATATATAGCTTGTTTTCTAGAAGAATTAAGATCTTTTTCTACAAGACTGATTAGAATTTATATCCTACATACAAGATATCCTATGTGTTTATTTGATTGAATATTATTTAAAGTCAATTAATATTTAAAGTAAATTATTTAGTCAATTTATGCACCGAAAACAAAGTCTAAACATCATGTAGAGCATTACAACATACGAAAAAGAGAAACAACAATACTTATGCGACGATTTTCGGATATGCTTAATTAACCCTCACTCCATTTTTGCAGCAGATTTACTTAAAAATAGGATCTTTTTTTCAAACATGTAAAAAAGTGTGGTAGTGAGACCATTTCATCGTCGGTTTCAAAAAAAGCCAATGTGTGGTTTCAGATTTAAGAATAAATACTTTATTTATTAATTTATTGTTGTAGATAGAAATCTTTCTTGTGCAAATTGCGTCCTAACAATGAAATTCTGCCACTGTTTCTTTTTCTTTTAAAAAAAATATCTTCTTAAAAGGACTATTGAGTTGTCCAGAAAGTTCATGCCGTAATTTGTTTAAATAAAAATTACGTTTGCTACTGTGAAAATTCTAAACATTTGTTTCTTATCATATTTCCCCTACTTGCAAATGCAAGTTTAGTCATTCAGATACCTGCCAACTCTTCTGACTTTCCGGAAGAATTTATTTTCATATTTAAGGTGGTAGAGAAACTCATATCATTCCATTAAATTTTTTTGAATTATAATAACAATTATAAATGAGTTTGTCCACCACTACACATGACTTACTTACTTTATTTACAAAAATTGGGCACCTGGGCCGCGTAGTGGCCCCTATCCCATACATCTAGAAATTTACAGAAAATTTGAAGTAATCACATTTTGAATTTAGCTGTCGATGTCGTAGCTAATACAAAAATGCAAGCACTTTGCTTGAGTAAATATCCAATCTAAATTGACACATATATTTAAATTTAAAGTTCAATGAAACTAAAATTTAGAGTTCAATGAAATTCCTGAATTGCGAATAAAACATCACTGAGCTAGAGAGGTCTCCCCTAGGATCCTCTGTAAAAAGAGGAAACACTTCTTCATTTTTTCGAAGATCTTGGAGCTCTTTCACAAGTGATACGAGTCTGTGTGCGAATTTTGCTGGCGTGGAAGCAACAGCACGATGGCCTTTCCTGCTGGGGCGGGAATCGCATCCCGTGTAGTTTACGGTGTGATTCTTACCACAGTTGCAGCACTTTGGAGGTGTGAGTCTATCTTTACGACACTCGAAGGATCGGTGATTGTCCGCGCATTTCACGCATCTGGGAGGTGCATTGCATATCCGTTGAGCATGGCCGTAATCCTGGTAATTAAAACACTGCAGCGGTCCCCGACCGCCATGAAAACGTTCTACCCGGACTGGAATCTGCTGTATATCTGTGATGGTGAATACTTTCAGGTGATTCTCCGTTTCTCTAAAAATTGTGAGAAAAAGTGGAAGGAGCCTATAGACCCCGCTCACTCTTCTCTTAAACTGGATTACATTGTGAGTTTTAATGTCCAATTTCCCTAATTCAAGGGAAAAATCCTCTGTTTTGAAGTTAGCAGGTAGTCCACGGATTAAAACTTTTATAAACTTAATATGCTGCACTTTCTCCGGTGTTATGGAAGGATCTGGAACTTGTTGGAATCCTCCTTAGGCGGAGCTTTGTTGGAATCCTCTTTGGTTTCTGATAGTGCAAAGATAGTGGTGGTCTTTAGTGGTGAAGAAGAGCAGCTATTTGTAGTCGTGAATGTGTGATTATTTCAGCTTTTTTTACATCAGCTAGCTTTTTCTTTTTCTTTTTACTTTTCTTTGCGGGAGGTTCTGTGTTGTTTTTGTTGATACTTTCCGAATCAAAGGTCAAAATTTCTTTACTCTGTTCCATATTCTGGTCTCCGTCATTGATTTCCATAATTGGGTCGTTAGCTGATGAAGTTGGCGTTTCAGGTGTGATTTGTTCAGGTACTGGAATAGAGTTGGCCGAATAATAAGGTCTTGCAGCTCCTTCGGGTACTATAAAATCGCGGAGCGTGCAAAAGCTTCCTATTTTAGAATAACAATGAAATTGTCCATATTCATTTTCAAAAATTTCCCCTGGCTTAGCGTCTGGCTTTATGTAGTTGGGATATATCACAGGTATTTCAATTCTCTTGATGGGCGTGTGAATAATCTTGCCTCCACGTCCGCAGCGTCGAGATAACATTTCTGCAGTAATCAAAATGAAATGGTCAAATCTAAACTTTACCTCATTTGCCACATTGAATGAAATAAGTACTACTCACTCGAAAAGGAAAATGGTCAAATCAAAATGGTCTTGATCGAAGGGGTGTGTCCAAATCCAGCATCGTCTTGAATCGGCCTCCAGTCTTGATATAAAGTAAAGTCAGTAAAGTTCCTGTCCTGTTTGAGATCTGCCTCGAATTCGGAATACCTCATCGAAAAAATGACGTATTAACACATTTACTTTACTTTATTTACAAAACAATTGGGTGCCTGGCCGCGCAGCGTCCCCTAACCATCACCTCCTACATCAAAAAGCCTCCACACGGTCTTTTATAAGTAGTCCGCGCAGACTATCGGTGACTGGTGACTGGTTCACTTTTTAAAGTGAACCAGTTGTGCGCATGAACCCGAAACCGTTTATAAAAGTAATTGAGAGAAATTTATTATATATATTTGAGAATTGAATCCGTAGTAGTTGACAAGTGAATAAAGCAAACCAATAATATTCATAAATAAAACAAATTTTTAGTCATATATTTGCTACCACTTTCTTATTTTAACTAGATTTTGTATTATGTGACTCGTTCGGAAAATGGATATCCTTCTCAGTGGTCTGATCGGACTACCTGTAAAAAACCGTGTGGAGGCTTTCAGTTATAGGAGGCGTTGCCCTAACCCATACATCATGAAAATTAAAACAATGTATAAAAGCATTTTGTATGGAGCATCAGTATGGTAGCAATACATATTAACACATATTAATATTTATGCTTATTTTTGTAAAAAAATCATGGTGGAAAAAACTCATTACAAATTAAGTTTATAAATACGAGGAATATATAGAAAATATAAATTTTACAACCACTTTACGTAAAAAAAAAAAATTACGCAAAATGCGTAAAAGTTGGTAGGCATGCATGTTGAATTTTAAATTGTTCTGAGCCAGTGAATTAAAATATTGAACTAAAATATTTTATTCACATTGGAATACGTTACTGAATGTTGGAGTAAGTGGTAATTTTTAATATTATACAAAATATTTCGGACATTCACTGGAGAATACAGGGGTGAAAGCGAGACGGAAAATAGGAAAGGCTGGTAGTGAAACTTTTTCAGTTATAGCTAGTTTTGGGGAGGAGTTTACTTATTCTTTTTTTAAATTATTCAGCAATATCTACTTTATCTTCGAAAAGAAGCAGTTTTATATATATGCTAAAATTTTAAGAGAAATCTTGATAGTTACATATATTTTATTTTTTTCGTAAAAAAAGCTGGAATGGAATGTCTTACGTACCAGGTTTTTCTGTTTTCCGTCTTGCTATATAAGGGCTTTCACCCATGGGAGAATATAAACATTTGCTGAATATTTTAGATTAGTCCGAGCGTGGAAAACGAAACATTGAAAAAAAAATATATATTTTACTCTTATAGGAATATTTTACTGAATGTTCAGAGTAAGTAGTAAATTTTAACATCCTATAACTTTTTTCGGACATTTGCTAATTTTGGCCTTTCACAGCGATATACACGCTGTATTCAAAATAAAAAGAAAAACCATTTAATTCTTTTTGCTAGTTTTGGAACTGAAAATATGTTACTTGAATTATTACTATGGCCTGGTAATTGATAAAAATGTAATTTTTCCTAATTATTAGCTTCACAATCTAATCTTCATACTATATTTTGTTAGGATCCCCTTTCAATTATTTGCATAAACTTTCTGGACTACCTAATGAAAGACACTAAATCAGTTTTATCCAAAGCTTTCCATAATGATACACTAAAATAGGGTTTTTCTTACAGTCAGGCTGTTGCCAGCAGTTCCGTATCTGGAGTATTTACTTGCTTGATGCTCTTGAGTTGTTTCCCTGGTAAGTGTGTCTACTTATAATCTATCCCTTGTATTTTCTCCACACTGAAGTTAATTTGAATAAGTTTTGATTTAAGGATATGCAGGGATTTCTACGATAACTAAAAGTGTGAAAAGTGTTTGAAACTCAATTAACTTATCTCTTTATTATCTACTTATCTCTTTATTATCTCTTTAATTATTCAATAGTAGCAAACACTATGACTTAGAATTCAAATTATTTATATTTAAAGGAAACACGTTCTTTGTTTTTACTTTCAATAGTAAATTGAAAAAATATGCTATATAAAGTTGCGAATTTTAATTTCTTTAAAATAATTTTGATTTCATTAGTCAGCAATTTTTGTATTTTTAGTGCCCAGGGCAATCTTGGATATGCATATAATTACCTTTCCAGGTTTCAGTATTGCCATCAAGTTTTAATTTTGAATAAAGTTTTCAAGTTTTAATTTTTATTTGACTATTAAGTGTGGTCATAAATTTTATGATTTGACATTTTATAATTGTTTTTATAAATTTAATTTACAACAGAGATGCCAAACAAATTAAGTTAACCATAAACTTTTGCTTGGCTTCCATTTTAGATATTCTAGGAAGGTGAGTTATATGTGGTTTTCAAAAATTTTTAAGGCCTTTAATTTTAACACATTGCTGACCGGTCACGAGTTAACTCGTGTTTTCGTGGCCAAGATTTGGTGACCGGTCACGAGTCATAGCAATCATGTTAGCAGTGATCTCGTGGTAACTATTTTAAAAAGTGGGCGTAATTTTCCTTGCTTTTCAAGTTATACTATTTAATTATCTACCAATTTAATATAACTTTACGAAACCCGATATATTTGCAAAACTTGTGGTGTACCATTACACGTAGGTGATCGTTTTACTTTTTATCATACGAAAAAGAAATATTGAGAATTGAATAATAAATAAAATTTTTTAAAGCTTATTTATATTGTTTTACTTTCACATCCGCTTTCAAAAACAATAGCCAGGCACATGGGGAAATTTTCAGAAAAGTTGCCGGTCAGCTATGTGTTAAGACATTTATGTTTCGATTTTCATGCAAGTTTGCAAGATGGTATAAAAACTTTTAATAAAAAACTAAACAATAATTCGCTTTAAATTAAAAAATATTCAGGATTAAGTAAAACTTTAAAGTGAACGTATATATTTATGAACTAATAATTTAAATTATTCGGCCTTAGCTTCAAACTTGGTACATATGATGCATTAAAAATTTAAAAAGTGGTTGCAATTTTATTTTATATAAGTTGAAAATTTACTTTTATTTTTTCACTTGCAAAATAACGTAATTCACTTATGCAATTTTATGCAATTCAAACTATTGAGAATTTTTAATGACTATGCAAGTACTGAAATTATTTTTTTTTACATAAATATTTCACCACTGTTTAAAATTGTTAAGCACCAGCGTAACTCTGTTAAAATATGCACAGTATTAATGCTTTTGGAAGGTTTCCCACAGACCATAATTATCAAAAGAAGTTAAACTATATTTGGAAATATTATATTTTTAAAATACAGCCCTTTTAAAAAATCTAAGCACATTCTTGGTTATCCAGAAATTTCAAAGGACACTGTATCATTTAAAATTAGGTTTATTGGTCTCTTTCTCAAAATAATAATTGTTAATGTAAAATAATAAAAATAAGTATTTTATTTTTATTTATACAGAATTATTGAGGAAATTCGCGTTTATCAAGAAAAGCATCCTTGGTTATGAAAAGAACTTTGCTTGATCAATTTAACGTAAGTTTGACAATGTGACCCGAGCAACTTTGAAGAGTCCTCCATAGGTCTCCTGTCTTGAATGGTATATGGTCACTCACATCTTTGTCCAGCTCATCCAACGCCTCCTTTAACTGAAAGCCTCCACACGGTTTTTTATAGGTAGTCCGAACAGACCACTGTGAAGGATATCAACTTTCCGAACGAGTCATTTAATACAAAATCTAGTTCAAATAAGAAAGTAGTAGCAAATATATGACTAAAAATGTGTTTTATTTATGAATATTATTGGTTTGCCTTATTCACTTGTCTACCACTACAGCTTTAATTCTCAAATATATATGATAAATTGCTCCCAATCACTTATATAAAAGGTTTTGGGTTCATGCGCACAACTGGTTTACTTTTTAAACAGTCCGCGCGGACTACTTATAACAGACCGTGTGGAGGCTTTTTGGTGTAAGAGGTGATGGCTCATCCCGCAAAATTTTCATCAGATCTGGAGGCTGTGGTGGCTTCTCCGATTGAAACCAAAAAGTTAAAATTTAGGACTCTCTGCCTTTGTGCTTTTGTCTATTTTTTAATTTTTTTGCAAGTGTATTATTTATTACAGTTCAAAAAATTGGATTCTTTACTGCAAACTTGCATTGTCAACAGATCTTCTGTTTGGAAATTTCTTGAAAAACATGATTGTGTTCACACTTTTGACAAAGGCTGAAAATAAATACCTATTTCTTTTACAATCTTTCAGGTTCCTTGCTTAGTTTAGCTTTGTACGAAGTTCATATTAAAGAAGAAAACAAGTTCAAGAAATTTGTCTCAATTGTATCATCGTGTTCTTGTTTAAGTTACTTTTTAAGTTATATTTTGATATGCGCCTATCCTTTTAAGATAACACAGCATTCAAATAAGTACGAATGGGTAAGTGCGAAATTAAAATACTGTCTGCATAAAGAGATAATCTAACAATGGTTCTCTTTTTTTTATTTATTTAATTTTTTTTTAAATTAGTAAGTTAAAATTTGTATCTTTTAATGGAACATCGCTGCTTGTATCCTAGATATAATATAAATAATATAATATGCACAGATATATTTTCCTAGGAAAAATAATGTGTAGAGATTTTCGCAACTATTTGAATGTATTAATATTTTATTAACTTTTATCACGACTTTTGAAAACTTTTAAGGCCTCTAAATCCCCTGTAAATGTACAGGTTTGTGTACAGACTTTAACTTACGGCTCATAACATATAGAAGAAGAGATAGCACAAAGTTGATAAGGGCAGATTAAAGAGGCATACAGGATTACGGTAGGCTTGAATCCTACCAAAATCCGGGATGAGAGCTATCGAGCCAAACCCACGCATTACATATGTTTCTTGACTTTTAAATTTTATTAATTTCATGAATTTATAATTATTTTTATTTGTTCTAAATCCCTTTCTAATTAAATCAAATTAAATCAACTATTTAATTTTTATTTTATTTCATAAAAAGTAAATATAAATATTTCTATCCTTTTTTTTAACAATAAATGTAACGTACAACTTTTTATCCAATGGAAAGAGTATAATTTAATGTCGTGACAAAATGAATATCGAAATCTATTTTTTATCGTACTTTCTTTAAGCTGCTTTATTTTTTTTAACCACAAAAACTTCTTGGTTACAGGGCTATATTAAACTCTAATGGTCTTTTTGGTGATTAACGTGTAAGCCAGATTTGGATTTTAAAAATGTTGGAGAGCTTTGGATGTCCCATGGCCTCGCAGTCCGACCGTTTAAAATGTGAAACAATATTAATTTCGTCCCATCTGTCTTTCTAGTAAAAAGGTACTACTCATAAAATTGTGAAGATGCTCATACTCGAGCCGTCAGATTCAAAGTTATGAAGAATAATTATTAGGAAAGTGTTTCCTTGTAATGGCTCCATCAATGGAAGTCTTCCTTTTACTCAAATATCGATGGAAAAAAATTATAATAACTCTTCATTTTCTTTGCAACTAAAGAGGACTGGTATATCCCACTATCGACTTTTCTCATCAGTTTTAAATACATATGCAGGTTGCATATGTACGTGTAATAATAAATAAATAAAATATACATATCCGGGTTTGTAATATCAATGGATTTTAAACACTTATCAAGTTCAAGAAAAGATACCACAAACTATAGACGGATTACCACAAATATATATCCAAAATTACGTTCTGCTACCTGCACGCTACAGACCATTTAACCGACCGAAGAGATCGCTTAACCATGGAGGTTCACGTCCAATACGTATTGGTTTTTAGTACAGTCGTATAATTTTTAGTTTTGAACGAAACCATAATGATTAAAATACATCAAAGCATAAATATCCGCCACAGAAATAAATTCATAATAAAATAATTTAGCTTCTTTTCCCCCTGAGCATCACCATCCTGTTATATGACCTAGAGTTACCATGTAAAAACTATCGTTTGAAGTATATCATTTATTATATGTAGTTTATAGAACATTTCCCTGTGTTCTTCTAGGTGTTTGCAATACTAATAGGACACATGTCTGGAGCTCTATTGGCTTTGAGTAGTTGCATTATTTTTGTTATATCTCAAGCTATACTTTATTGGGATGCAAAAGGATCTAAAAAAACACTTCTCAATCGCCAGAGCCTAGCATTCTTTGTTTTACCAACATGCTTGTTAGGTAAGAACACGAGGTTTGTTCATACAGTAATGTGCTGGTAGCATACATTCAGGGATTGATTAAAAATATGGAAACATTTCAATTCTAACTCTATGTAAAGAATATTATTATTATTATTATTGCGGCAAATGTTTTGAAAGATTTCACATGCCGAAAAATTTGGTGCAATTTGAAGGATCATGCTTGAAGCTTTTAGAAAGGGTGTCTTTTTTTACCCATGAAAAATTTGCATCGGCCAAAATGAGCATAGGAAGTTAAGAACTTCCACTCCTTTTCAATACAACAATAATTAAAAAAGTATTCTATTATAAATATTGCAATCTTATAAGAAGATTTAAAAATTGCTTATATTAAAGATAGAAAGAAATTAATAACCTCCTCTCCTCATTTTGGACGTCCCAAATTTTGCAAAGGCAAAACTAACTCCATTTCTAAAAGCTAAAAACATAATCTTTTAAATTGTGCCTGCAGTTTCGTCATGTAAAACCTTTCAAAGCATCTGTTGCTACATATAGTTAGTATAGAAGTATTTCCATGTTTTTGTCTAACCCCTACTTGTAACATATATCAGAGATGCCAACCTGCTCCGCTTTGTAAAATAGTATTTTCCAGTGGCAGCGAAATTTAAGTTACTTTTAGTTTAGTATTTTTCCTTTTAAGTAATTTTTTCACCACTAAATATCAAAAATTATAAATATCATCTAAAATACAACGTTAAAGCATCAATTTACTGGTTACTCTATTAAAAAGTGGGCGTAAGTATCCTTCTCTAACGAATTTTACTGTATAATTTGCTACCACTTTATTTAAACTATTCCAGTAAACGGAGCAGTTGGCATCCCTGCATATATATTTGCAACTAAAATAATGACACAATGCCTGTTCATTTCTTTTTTGCTTTTAATGACAGCAATTTTGAAATTTTTCAATAAGATTGCATTTTTATATTAGATAGCATATAAAATTGAATTTTAATGTTAAGGGTAAAAATGCCGCTCTATGATTTAGAGAAAAAAATATTTTTTCTTTGCTTCAAAAGAAATTAAGAACTTAAGTATCTTTCAATATACCTAAAGGCTCATGAGTATGAAAATCTTTTTCATTCAGTTTTCTGCGTACATAAACAGAAAGAAGTGCTTGAAAATTGAAATGCTTTTTCTCGAAAAAATTGTTTACTGCTGGCCAAGCTCGAAAAAAAAACTTTTACCATTAAACTATTTAAAACTACATTCTTTTCTGGTATACGAAGATTTTGTTTTAATTTTTATTGCACACGTTTTTTCAGGGAATTTTCCATTGCAAAAAAAGTACCATTCTTTTCAAAATCAGTATATCGAAAAAGAACTTCGCATTGTGTAGTTCTTCGCTTAAATAATTAAAAAAAATTTGTTTCTTCAGATGTGTTTTTAAATTGAATAAAGTTCTAAAGAACCACATAATTTAGAGACTCTTGTGTAAATTTCATGCCATTCCAATTCAATCACAGTTTCTTAAACTCGTAAAGTTTATTTTTTGTTAAATTCTTCAGAGTTTGGCGAAGTCAGTCGAGGTCCAAGAGACCCTGGTCTAACTTCGTTAAACTTTGCACAATGAATGACTTGAAGAAAGTCAATGGCTAGGATAACTAGGAAGAGATTTGAATAAATTTCCTCCTTGGCGAGTCCCATACAATCCAGTAACGTGTTTGCAGAAGCCTCTTGATCGTGACATTTTATACTGGTGGTAAAACATTTTACACCATTTTTGAAAAAGTGACCTTAACGTGGCCACTAGCTATGAGAGCCTAGGTCACAAACAAGGTTTAGTGTCCTGCCCGACTCTCTCACCAAATATTAGTTATGCACTAGGGGTGCCAATCATTCAGTCTTGAGTTGTATTTTATTTATTGAAAATAATCCCTGATAAGTTAGAGCTGTAGAATATGAGATTAGATGACCGCAGCTACCCTTCCGACGTTTGCCCGCCATTTTGTTTCCATAAAACTGACAGTAGTTAGTTTGGTACTGTCGTTTAATTTTACCTTAGTCTTTATTTAAATATTGTTAAAAATTCACATATTTAGCCTAAAATTCAGAATATTAATTGTTGATTTATTCATTTCTTTAGGGGTAACTGCACTTATTACAGTAGGCATAGAAGAACTTTGTAACAATGATGGTCGACATATGGAAGATATTAATTATCAATTGCCTACAAAGGTAAGCTCATGTAATCTAACTTAACTTTTTCTTCCACGATTCTGTGTATAGAGCAATAGCTTTAGATCTAATGATTAGATTTTCACATTCTAGGACTTAATCTTAATGACTCGTAGGGGTGACTGCAAATATGGTAATCAACTTTTCCAGACGATATTACGAAATCAGACACAAAAACGCACTTTTTCTGACTATGCATTCTCACTTTTCAATTGATTCAGATTTTTGATCTGTGAAATATAGGGGTTAGTCGCATTCTGGAAAATCTGGTGCCCAAAATTTGGTCATGAGAGGGATCCAAAGTTTGTACCCCTTCATGTTAATTTTACTTTTTGCATATTTCACCATATATTTTGGGAAATTTTTAAGCAAATAGAAAAATTTCTGTACAGAATTATAAAAATCTTTTATCCAAAAATAATTTCATGCAAGAAAATACATTTTAGAAAATGTTTATTATTATTTTTTATTTTATAAAATAATAGTCGAAAAATTTTTTAATTGTTTGGAATAAAAATTTTTACATCATTTTAAAGTATCCAACTTTACATCGCAGAGTAAAAATTTGAGCGGAATCAGATAAATATCTTCAGAGAAATCGAATTTTAAATATAAATTTTTAAAATTCCATTTCTTAGGAACTATTCACCTTATTTGGCCCTAATTTTGTATTTTGCCGTGTAAATTAACATACTTTAAAATGATGTAAAAATTATATACCTAAAAACTGAAAATGTTTTCGTCTATTATTTTAAAAAATAATTAAAAAAAATTATAAATATTTAATAAAATATATTTTTTGCATGAAATTATCTTTAGATAAACAAATTTTATAATTGATTGTGAAAATTTTTCAATTCGCTTAAAAATTTCTCAAGGTATGGCGAAATACGCAAAAATTAAAAGTAACCTTAAGGAGTTCAAAATTTGGATTTCTGTCCTAAGAAAACTGTAGAGACCATATTTTAGAGATTGCGGCTACCCCCTTATCTACCCGAATCATTATCTACTTGCGGCTACCCCCTTATCTACCCGAATTATTATCTAATTGCAGCTACCCGAAGTATCTTAAGGGGTCAGAAATCCAAACCCATCAAAAAAAGGCATTGTTTATTTACAGACAGTACGTTTTTGTGTCTGGTTTCGTAACCTAAAGTATCGTGTTCTCTAATTAATTAGCATATTTGACGTCAAACCCTTGAACCATTAAGAATGAGTCCTAGAACATGCAGATCTTATCATTAGATCACTAGTTATTCAGGGTGGTCCGTTTATTTATATATTTTGGAGCACTCTATAACTATTTCGACCAAGAAATGATTTTTGGCATTTAGCATTTATATACAAATAATTTCCAAAACTTGCGTCGCACTTTATCTTTAAGACTGTTTTACGAAGGTTTTGTTATCACGTGAAAAGAGGCTTTTTGGCGAATAATATCCTATTTTCATAACTGATGTGAGTTTGCTACAGTTACTCATGACTGTTAGGTGAAGTTCAGCCTATCTTTAACCAGCATGTTTATTCTGACGTCAAACGTCAATATAAACAATGGTTCAAAACGTCAATATAAACAATGGTTTAAGTTTTGAGAAAATGAAAAGCTTTTGTGGTTCAATTTTTTAATATTTAAAAACTTTCTCCGATGCTACATAATCAGGGCTCATAATTTTTTTTATTTTTTTAAAGTGAATAAAACGATTTTGATAATTTTCATCCAGGTAGAAAAATGTCACCAAATTGGGGACTTATAAAAAAAATTAATAACTTTTAAAACATCTTACTCCGTTCTAAAGCCCAGATAAATCTTCACGGCATGATGGTTTTTATAGTTTAAAATTATAACTTTGCTTCAAGTGTAAGGCACTTAAACTGTGGCTTCTTTATCTTCTTTGGTGTAAGTACTTTGAAAAACCATATTGATGCTATTTCTGGAGAAAACCACTTTAAAGAAGTAAAAAAGAATTTATTTCACTTTTTGGGAAAGTTCATAATTTTATTGCTTCTGTTCTTTACAAGTACACTGTTATAAAACTGAAATAGAATGTATGTTTCATATATTTTCTAAAAATCACTGCTTAAACTTGGTTTAAATAAAGTTATTTCAGAGTTCATACGCACTTGGAAAAAATTAAAAACTGGTCTCAATTTCGTCATAAAGCAACTGAAAAAATCTTAATATTTGCTTCCACTATCGAGTTTAAAATTGCATATCCTTCACCTTCGGATCTAAATATGGGCGAATCTCAGGAATCATTAATATATGTCTTCAAACTTTTCTTACACTAAACGTCAAACCGTAACCATCGAAAATTGATTAAAAAAAAAGATATACAATCCAATTCTGCGAGTTTTATGTTAGTGATATTCCAAAAGCTTATTTAAAGTAGAACAAACATGTATCATTAGTTTAACTTGTAACTCACTGAATTGGATTGTATACCTTTTTTTTCAATTTTCGATGGTTACGGTTTGACGTGCCAAAATTTGGCGACAAACTTTAAGTGTTTGCAAACGTCAATATTCACGAAAAATATCATTCAAGAAAATATGATAGTACAGCTGAGCTACTAAATTATGTTTTTATTGATTTTCAGTTTTTTTTAAACAGAATACATATTGAAAAAAAAAATAAAAAGTATGTTAAACACTCTAAGCGACACTCATGAAAAGTTGTCAAATAGAGGATTGAAGTAAGAAATGAAAGCCAAAAGCAAGTTACTCGCGATTAAAACTGTACGTATCTTAAAATTAGTAATGCATAGTTATTCCTGTAATTTTATTCGAATTAATTTTTGCTTATTATGTTATATATTTATAAGAAAAGTTTGAAGACATATAGGTTAATGATTCCTGAGATTCGTCCATATATTTACAGATATGCCAACTGCACCGGACATGCCAAAATAATTATAAAAAAAAGGTAAATAACTACAAAGTAAATTGTGCAAATATTTGATTATTTTTGCTTGCTTTTTAAAAGGTATAGCATGTCATAAGTACTTTAAAGTGGTGAATTATATAAGCCTACGAATTATTTAGAAATAGTGGTGGATAAAAATCTACTAAACTAAATTTATTAAACCAAGAATCACAATTCACAAGCAACCATTTCAAAATATGTATTTGCTGTCGGGTGCAAATTGGCATCTCTGTATTTACACTTAGAGAAGCTTAAATATTCTAGTAGCTACTAATATAATAAAATGAAAAATATTATATTTATACTACTACAGAGACAGAGATGCCAACTGCTCCGGACACGACAAAATAATTAAAAAAACGGTAAATAACTACAAAGTAAATTTTGCAAATATTTGACTATTTTTGCTTGCTTTTAAAAATGTATAGCATGATATAAGTATTATAGAGTGGTGACTTATATAAGTCTATGAATTATTTAGAAATAGTGGTGGATAAAAATCCATTAAATTGAATTTATTAAACCAAGATCCACAATTAATAAACTACCACTTTAAAATATATATTTGCTGTCCGGAGCAAGTTGGCATCTCTGCAGAGATGAAGACTTGCTCCACTTGATAAAAAAAAAATGTTTAGTGCTTGAGAAATTAAAGTTATTTTTAGTTTAGTATTTTTCATTTTAAGTTATTTTCCCCCACTGCATATCAAAAATTCAAAGCATCAGTTGAAATATTTTATTACTTTTCTCGAGAAGATAATTATCCTTATTCTACAAGTTTTACTATTTTATTCACTACCAATTTATTAAAACTTTTCCCGAAAGTGGAGTAATTGACATCCCTCTTACTTCCATTTTTCAATTTTTTTCGCTGCATATGAACCCTGTTATTAGGTTTATAAAATGAATTTTTCATAATTGTTTCATAAACAAAACCAAATATTCCCACATAAACCCACTGTGAACGTAAGTCACAGTTCCCAGTAGAACATCGAAGTCAAGCATCACTTGATATTGTCATTGTGTGGGAAGGTAGAATGGTAGAATGGTAGAAATCACATAAATCTCGGTGCGCTGCCGCGAAGCGGCATTAACCGATTCATCTGTAGTGAAAATTCGATGATGAGGAGTAGTGAGGAGGAATGGAGATGGGAGGAAGAGGGGGTGCTCAGCACCAAAAAGTCGAGAGGGGGTTCGTGTGACATAGACAATCTTGAAGTGTTGAGCGGCATGGGGTATAATTAAATGAATGTAATCATAAACAATATAAAATAAAATAATCATGAAGATTATGATGATCGATATAATTGAGGAAGGTCTGGGTTAGATACAATATATACATATGCATATATATA
The DNA here is from genome assembly GCA_949128135.1 of Parasteatoda lunata. Lineage (NCBI taxonomy): Eukaryota > Metazoa > Arthropoda > Arachnida > Araneae > Theridiidae > Parasteatoda > Parasteatoda lunata. Next base: position 22,692,325 of record OX421981.1, on the reverse strand, counting down.
TACACACACATATATATATTTACAACACCATATCCCTAAGGAAAAAGGCAGTGATTGGGCTAAATTTAGTGTTGTCATCAATTAATTCTTTATCTAGGAGTGAGTTAAAATTGCTGGTGGTGCAGGTTTTTGCTTCATCGTAAAATTTTTATTTAAATTTTTCATATAGACATTGATGTCATCAATTTTTAGATCCTTTTTTAAACTATTATAGCTAATGCATTTAGGGTGTGTGGGAAGGCATGGGTGAAAGCCATTATATAGCCAGACGGAAAAGAGAAAAACCTGGTACGTAAGACATTTCATTCCAGCATTTTTTACGAAAAAAAATAAAATATCTGTAACTATCAAGATTTCTTTTAAAATTTTAGCATATATATGAAACTGCTTCTTTTCGAAGATAAAATAGATATTGCTGAATAATTTAAAAAAAGAATAAGTTAACTCCTCCCCAAAACTAGCTATTACTGAAAAGGTTTCACTACCAGCCTTTCCTATTTTCCGTCTCGCTTTCACCCCTGTGGGAAGGTAACTACTTTGTTCCTGGCTACGAAAGGGCTGAGGCATCACCTCCTACATCAGAAAACCTCCACACGGTTTTTTATAAGTAGTCTGCGCAGACTATTTTTAAAGTGAACCAGTTGTGCGCATGAAACTAAATTCTATTTTAAAAGTGACTGAGAGAAATTTATCATCTATATTTGAGAATTGAATCTGTAGTGGTAGACAAGTGAATAAGACAAACCAATCATATTCATAAATTAAAAAAATTTTTAGACATATATTTGTTACCATTTTCTTATTTTTACTAGATTTTCTATTAAAGGGATCTTTCGTTAACTTCTTTACCTTCATAGTGGGCTGATCGGACTTTCTATCAAAAACCGTGTGGAGGCTTTCAGTCGTAGGAGGCGTTGAATGAGGGTGTGTGGTATTGGTCTTCTTATACTATTCTACAGTAAAGTGCTCGGCATCGTGTAAAAGTCTTCGGGCTACCAAAGCGGAAGAGCGATTCCCTCTGCAGAGGATCGAAATTGTGATGGCATGTCTTCGGATCATCCTCAGGGAAGTTTTCCAGATCGTCGCCTATAGCGTGTAGTTCTAGTACGACGTAAATAAACAGCTTCATATTTTTACAGAAATCAAATTCTGAAATTTTCAATTTTAAATATTTATATTAATGATAGATGAATTATTTTTTGTAAAATAATTCATTCAAGTAATAAAAAGTAAAATTACAAATAATATGTAAATAGTAATATTTTTTTTTTTTTTTTTTTTTTTTTTACATCTTTATCAAATTTTATCAAAAGAAAAAAATATTGTTTGAAAAAAAGAGAAGAAAAAAAAAATATTCCTTATAACGATGTAAGGTTAGGGTTCTCCGTTATAGGGTTCATAAAAATCAAGTATATACTGAAATTCAGCACTGCATATTATTTTTATATAAGAATAATAAAAGGTGTTTCATAATCGATTTGAATTTTAAATAATTCTTGTTTTAAATAGTAGTTTTTCATTTCAGTTAAGCACTGCGTATGTAATAAACGCACGTTACATAAACAAAACCATATTTTTTAGGAATAAAATTTAAATTCAAAATTTTTAATTTTAAATAACTTCATAGTTACTTGATATATAGTTTTTTTGTAAAATAATAAATCAAATTAATAAATAATAGAATAACAAATAGTTTTTAAATAATAAGATTTTTTATTATGTTTTTGCACGTTTTATCAAATTTAACATTAAATGTTTAAAAAGGAAAAGAAGAAAAAAAAATTTCTAATAACGAATCAAATCAACTACATTGTAGGGTTCATAAATAATAGGTATATGCTGAAATTCACCACTGCATATTATTTTTATATAAAAAACATTAAAATGCATTTTCAGTCGATTTTTAAATTTAATTAATTCGTATTTTGAAAATTTTTTTGTTTTTGTTTCAGTTCAGCACTGCGTATGTAATAACTACAGTTTGTGAATGGATATTGTTAATATGTATGTGGTGTTCTCTAGTGTTGCTATATGAAGAAATGAATGAAAAGGACATAAGTATTCTAGTCCAAAGTAATTCTAATGTTAAAAGTAAAACACTTGTTAAATAAGTAGTCTATAAGTAAATTTTATTTACCATTTTATATTGTACAAATTTTAATTGTTTCAGCCTTTTAATAAAATGTAAATAAAAATTTGCAGTTACATTCATTTGACAAAGCTTCTTTGGTATTAGAAAACATTAAAAACTTTATATTACTTATATATATATATATATATATATATATATATATATATATATATATATATATATATATATATATATATGGCTGACTACTTTTGACGCTTTTCGGACTACAACTTTTTCTTCTAATGATAGCTAAGTTTATGTTTAATGTATATACTTCGCCTTGTGCATTTGAATTAAATTATTTTACACTACTAAGTGATTCAAAAGTTTATATGAAATGCTACTTTTTTTATGTTTTCTTATATGACCAAATAGTATCTTATTAGCAATTGAAAAGTCTGATCAGCATGCCAACCAATTTATAATTAAGATTTTCCCAATAAGTAATAAAGTTAAAATTGAAGCAGAAATATATTTTTTGGTTTGTAAGAGCTAAAACACATCTTCGTATGAACATTATACTTTTGTAAATATATGTTCAATTTATTTAAATGCAATGATGGTTAAAATCATTTTATTTATAAATAGAAGAAATAAATAGATTCAAGAAGACGTAAATTTTAGTGCCACTTTAAGTATAAAAACAAAATTTAAAGGAAAATGCTTAAAAGCAGGCAACTATGGCAAGCAATAGAAAAGTTCAGTTAAATAAGACATTTTTAACTGAAGCTATATAACAGGGAAGACTATATAAATTTTCAGAAACAAGAGTGACACGTGAGAAATTTTATCTTAGAACTCAAATATTTTGGAACCATAAATGGAGCAAATTAAATTTTGTTTAAAAATTCAAATATTTCTGAATTATAATTTATTGATTCTCAACGAAATTTTTTGCGTCATAAATATTACATTATTTCAATTTTAAGATTAAATTATTCTTAAGTATAAAGGGAGAATATTAAATTTTGTTTTAAAATTAACATTTTTCTGAAACATATAATAAACATGATTTCTAGTTTCAAACTGGCGATTTCCTGAAGCATAATTTCGTTTTGTTTCAATTCAAATTATTCGGAAACATTTCTTTGAAATATTAATGTTTCAGTATAATTTTAATTACATTCTGAAATATTAAATTTTAATTTCAAAACTGAAATATTTCTTAATTATAAAGAGAGACATTGAATTTCATTTAAAAATCATTTTTTTTGTAGCATGAAAGGAACATAATTTCGGCTTTAAGATGAAATTATTCTGAAGTATAAAGGGGGAATATTAAATTTCGTTTTAAAATTAACATTTTTCTGAAACATATAATGAACATGATTTCTAGTTTAAAACTGGCGATTTTCGGAAACATAAAAAGAACATGATTTCGTTTCGTTTTAACTCAAATTATTCGGAAACATTTCTCTGAAATATTATTAATGTCTCGGTATAATTTAATAATTTCATTCTGAAATATTAAATTTTATTTCAAAACTGAAATATTTCTTAAAGATAAATGAGAGACATTGAATTTCACTTAATTTTTTTTTTTTTTTTTTGTAACATGAATGCTACATAATTTCTGTTTTAACATTGAATTATTCTAAGGTATAAATGGGGAATATTAAATTTTGTTTTAAAATTAACATCTTTCTAAAACATATATAATGAATATAATTTCTAATTTATAATTGATCATTTTCTGAAACATAAAAGGAACATAATTTCTTTTCGTTTCTAATCAAATTATGCTGAAACATTATTCTGAAATTTTAATGTTTCAGAATATTTTTAATTTCATTCTGAAATATTAAATTTTATTTTAAAATTAAAAATAGTTCAGAAACATAAATGAGACTTAAATCTCGAAATAGAAATATTTCAGAAACATGAAAGCAACATTAATTCAGTTTTAAAATTAAAATATTTCTGAAATATAAATGGGTTGTAATAAACGTATTTTCAAAATTGATTTATTTCTAAAGCATCGATGAGATAAATGTTGCAATGAGAACTGCATAAGCTTTTAATTAAAAAACAACACATATCAAAAATGATTTATTCAAAATATTTAATAACTTAAACAATACCATTTCATTTACACAAGCACAACATATGTACAAAGGCAAAATAGTATCAAAATGTAATATATATGAAAAAGTGACATTTTTAGCAAATTTTAATCAAATATTTCATGTTTATTACATAAAAGGAAAATAATATTTAAAAATTGCATAGGAAATTTTAATTTTTTCAAGTGACTTAGAAGCATGAGGAAATTAAAATATAAGTTTTATATATCAGAATAGTAACAAAAAATTATCTCAATGAAGAATATGATTAATTTCAAAAAGCAAAAACAAGAATTTTTCTTTATTTACATTGTAATACCTATCTCCAAGCATGTACATTATTTACATAAACAAACGATATTTAACATTGTATTAATGTTCATTACATTTTCAAGCAAAGAACGGATTTAAAAAATCTTTGTATTATTGAAGAAATGATGCTATAAAGCGTAATTACTTAACAAAACTATAATTGCAGTAATACGCAAAATATGAGCTGAAAAATTTTAGTCATTCTATAGCTGCAACAAAAATAAGAGTGTAAAAAATGATAGTTCAAATTATATTACACTTCAGGCAAATGCAAATTGTAATCATCTAATTATTCAATCATATTAGATTCTGACCAGCAGATTTTCAAAAAAAAATCTTTTTTAATGCTTGCACTTTTTTCAAAAAATATCATTCAACAAATTAATAAATAAGTTTGTTATTTAAATTGTTGTCTTATAATCATTATTTAATCAGCTTTAAGCTTGTCATAATCAATAGTTAATAAAACTCAGATGCATTGTAATCTAAGAACTGTTTATACCAGTTTCGACTTTTAAAAAGAGAAAAACACCATTATGTAATAGCTTTTATCAGCGTCCTACCAAAAATTAAAAACGTGGTTGTCAATATGTACTTGAAAACAAAAAATATTTAAATTTTAGTATGCGCTTTATTAAACCATTTATTCACAGACGCAACTTCAAAAGCACCACTTTCATATTTCCAAAAAAAAGTTTTTTTTAAAAAATAAGCGAAAGTAATTTCCTAATTACTATTTATTTTACAGAAATGAGGCATTACTAACAGTTATAAAATAAAAACATTTATATTTGTACAGAGCATCTGTGACTAAGATAAAATTGTTGTACAAAATAGTAAATAACCATTAAGGTCTAAAGAAAATAAGTTAGTGTTTTTGTCATGTCTGTGGTACTGTGCTTGCACCTTAGAATAAAGTTAAATAAATCGGCAAATAAATGGTTAGTCAAAATATCCTTTTTCATGTAAATATTTATATAAATTATCGTAGTTCCCAACCATATTTTTTGAAAGAACGCTGCTGCCACTACACAAAACGTAATTTCAAATGCTTAAATTTTAACATTAAACTAATACAAATGTTTGGTTCTCTGTAATTATTTTATTTATGCACTTTATCTAGTTTATTATTTATGAAATTTACCGCCAATGAAGATGATAGTTAATTTATAATCATACTCATTCTCATCCTCGTTATAAATGGGATTTATTATTCTAAATAGGGAAAATATTACAAACAGCTACAAACTTTCTATTCGTAAATAATCACAAAGATATTAAAAGAAAAAAAAATGCAGTATCAAAAAAAATAAAAAAATAAAAAAAAAAAAAAAAAATACGATAAGCACTCAATAGAATTTTTAAAATGTTATACAAGAAATTTGATAAGAAATAATCTTTTTAAAAAAAACAGTGACATGAATGTACAAGTTTCAGAAAAAAATTAAGAAGACATTGTTTATCTTCTTAAATTGTTTAAAAAGTATTGATTAAAAAGTATTTTGTCCCACCGATACTTAGAATTAATATTTTCATATTTCCAAAAGTTTTTACGTGATAGTCAATACATTTATCTAAGAGAACCAGGGGCATTGCAACCCTATCTATGACGCGTGTGCTAAAACGAGAAAATATCTACACATATAATCAAGAGATTTACATTTTTACTTTTATAGTTGCCCTTACAACTTTCTTTTTAAAGGCCTGTTTATTGTTTCAAAAATGTAAAATTTGAAGGCTGAATTATTTTAATGTTAAAATTTATTTAGAAGAAACGAAACAGCCGGTTTCAATCAAAATATATTATTTTAAAAAATTTGCGTCAATTTAAATTTACGATACCAAATTTTGTAGTTGACAGATTAAAAATAACTCACTTTAATTTAAAGCGTAGAAGCTTTTTCACATATATTTAGATACAAAATCGAAAAGTTGAGGATCTTTCCCCTACACAGGTAGAAATTGTATAGTTTGACTACAGAAAGAACTCCCCTCGCCACTAAGTTAAGGCCATCTGCTATTATGAAACCAAAAAATAGCGCATTTCTAATAGAGAAGCTTCTCTCTCTCTCTCTCTCTATCTCTCCCCTGATTCCTATTTTATCTTCCACTCAGGCCAAAACCTGTCTTAAATATAAGCCCAACACCCCTACTGAAAATAGTTAAACCTCGCAACCATAGCAACCGTCACTGCTCCAAACGAATGGCGAGGGGTTTTCTTTACATAGACAGACTATAGCTTTGTATTTTCAATTTCTACTTATAAAGATTATGATTGTTTTTTAAGAAAGCCTTAAAAAGATTCAACAGCTAATAAACCCATAATGCGAAAATTGCACATTCACGTTTTTGGCTAATTTATTTTTTTACAAATTGAATTTACCTGCTGATAATATAACATATGAACCCATTTTCAAGTGAATGGTGACGATGATGCAGTTTTAACGATGATTTAAGAAATCATCTAAACGTTTTCAACAGTCTGTGCTTCAGGCAAGTTGGGCAGTACCTTTTCATAGGTAAATAAAGTTAGTATTTTTATTTCAATCTCAACCTGTTTTAATGTCCTAATTTAACAATCCCATTTTCTAACTTTAACACAATCCATAATTTCATTAATGGGTTTGAAACTGATAGTAGTTCACTAAGTAATGAAGTTCACAGCTTGAAATATCACAGAATTTTCAGGAATCTAACATTCATAAGGCGTACACGATGATAAAAAGCATGAGTGTACACGAAACTTTCATTTCCCGTACACATGAAACTAAGTAAACATTGTTCTATAGTCCACTACTTGGCTATCAAAAGTAAACTGTTAATCCTGGCTGTTTTAGCCTGTCGTTACATGTTTTGCTCAGTGGCGTCACGCTGACATCTGGATCAAGCTCGGTCTGAAAACGGAGAAGAAAAAAATATTTAATGTAGGAAAACTAATAATAAAAAATCAATGGTAAAACAAATAAATTTTCGTATACAAAAAAAAACGAGACTCTTTTTAGGAATTTTATAGAGACAGTATAGGCTCTAAAAATTCACATTACCACGCATAAACGTGCATAGGCGCTACGTAAACGCCTCCTACAACTGAAAGCCTCCACATGGTTTCTTTTATAGGTAGTGTGATCAGACCACTACGAAGGTAAACCAGTTTACGAAAGAGAGCTTTAATCTAAAATCTTGTAAAAAAAAGGAAGCGGTAGCGATTATATGTTTAAAAATTTGTTTAATTTATGAATATGATTGGTTTGTCTTATTTACTTGTCCACCACTACTAATTCAATTCTCAAATATATAAAAATTTTCTCTCAGTCACTTTTAAAAATGCCGCCCAGGTGCCCAGCCATCACCTCCTACATCAGAAAGCCTCCACACGGTTTTTTATAAGTAGTCCGCGCAGACTATTTAAAAAGTGTACCAGTTATGCGCATGAACCCAAAACCTTTTATAAAAGTAATTGACAGAAATTTATCATATATATTTGAGAATTGAATCTGTAGTGGTTGACAAGTGAATGAGGCAAACCAATAATATTCATAAATAAAAAAAATTTTTAGTCATATATTTGCTAACACTTTCTTATTTTAACTAGATTTTGTATTAAATGACTCGTTTGGAAAGTGGATACCCTTCACAGTGGTCTGATCGGACTACCTAAAAAAAAACCGTGTGGAGGCTTTCAGTTATAGAAGGAGTTCAAATAGAATGAGTTCATGCGCACAGCCAGATTATTTTTTACATAGTCTGCGCAGACTACTAATAAAAAGCCAGGTGGAGGCAACGCACCACCTTATTTTGAAGATCAATTTTGTATACTTGGATTAATAAATTAAATGGCATTTAGAGTATTGTGTGAATCAGTCAGAAAAAGTAATTGAAAAGCAGTCATCTTAAAGCTTCCCGTTCGTGTAAAATTTGATTTTATCAATTTTTAAACTATTTTCAGTCATCAGAGAAAAACAAATAACGCTTATGTAAAAACATGCAGCTTAAAGGTACCTATAAATGCTAATAATTATCCATGATTAATTAACTATCGCTGTTTTGTAACCTAATCAACCATTTATGTTTAAAATGAAAATCTTCCGAGCATATATATTTGCAAAGAAACTAAAGGAAATAAGAAAGAGTAATGAGCTTCTTTTTTCTGTTTTCTAATTGATTTTTGCTTTTTGCTGTGTACCACTTCTAACGGTTTAAGATGCAGGTTCCATCAATGAATATTTCTAATTCCATTAATTGATAACTCAAAACGCTATGATGTTAATATCAAAATTTTCATAATAAATTACGAAGAGATTGTACAATTTGATATCCCAATAGAATTGTACAATTTGGTACTTGGTATTTGGTTCAATTTGGTATTGGTATTTGGTATATCAGAAAGTAATGTGCCACTTCCCAGGGTAAAAGCGAGATAGAAAAGAGAAAAAACTAGTAGTTTAACCATTTCAGTTTAAAGTTTCAGTAAATCTATCCTTTCCTTACTACAAATTATTCAACAACATCTACTTTTCTTCAAAAAAGAAACAGTTTTATATTTGAAGTTCTTTAATACCCACTTTCAACTATTGTCTTTTAGATAAAGTATTTCTTTTCCTTATTTGTTTCAAAATTGGAGATTTAAGTCATATAATATATCTAGAACTAATCAATAAAGCTAATATACATAATATAAATCAGTACAATTTAATTTAAAAATATAATTTTTTTTTACATAAATTGAATCAAAATAATTAAACAGGAAATGGAATTTATAAAAATTATAAAGATTGATGATCTTATAAGAATTAAAGATCAGCTTACTCTATTTGGCTGTTCATCTTCCCAACTTAACTTTTTCACTCGTCGTGGTATGGAACCATTTGGCCAATAGATATTTTGAACTTTTCCATTACTTAATCCACTTCCTGGTCTTGTAGTAAAAGTACCCAAATGATGGTCATCCCCTCTCAGAGTGCCGTTTCCTTGCCAAGCACTTACTTCAGAAGGTGCAGGAGGCAATTGTCCGCGATGCAAAGTACCTTGATGATTATGATCAGGCATATTAAATACGGGATTTTCCACTCCCGATGGATGCTCAATTGTATTAGCACCTTGTCCTCCCTGAGGCTTGTTATTGTTGTTGCTAGTAAGAGTACCTCCAGAAATATATGTTGCCATTTTATTAGCCATAGGTGTACCATTCGAAGACACTACACTCGGAATTCTATCTCGGTATTGTTTCCTAAAATATTTTATTTATATATATTATAAAGTGAAAATAGTTAAGTTATAATTTTAGTTGACAAAATTTATTGAAAAGAAATTTATCATTATAAATTTTAGTAAGTTTAAAAAAAAAAAAATAATTTAAATAAATTTTGCACCAATTAAATTAACACAAAAAAATTAAATTAACTATTGGGTAACGGATGATAATATAGTAACGCAACGATAAGACAAAAGAAAAATATTGAAAAAAAGTGAGAAATTTTTCGATTTTATCAAGTTTCTTTTTTGAGCTAGTAAAATTTAACAATTAGAAAATAATATGAAAATAATATTAAATTTAAAAATAATAATTTTATATATATTTCATATTTATGATTGGTTTATGATTGGACAATAGTTAAGTTGTAATTTTAGTTCACAAAATTTATTGAAAAGAAATTTTCATTACAAATTTTAGTAAGTTTAAACACAAAAACAAACAATTTTAGTAATTTTTGCACCAATTAAATTAACAAAAAAAAAAAAAAATTATGAACTATTAGACAACAAAAAATAAATATATTAAATAATTATAGTAAGACAACGTTAAGACTAAAGAAAAATATTGAAAAAGGGAATTAGAAATTTTTCGATTTCATCAAGTTTCTTGTTTGTGCTAGAAAAAATTTAGCAATTGGAAAATAATATGAAAAGAATATCAAATTTAAAAATAATAATTTTATATATATTTCATATTTATGATGGGTCAGAAAATGGTTAAAATTAGAAAATATTACCTCCACCTAAATTTTATCTTAAGGAATATGGCTCATAATTTAACATGAATATTTCAGCACAAATTGCAGTACATACTGTCAAAGTAATATTTTAAAGTAAAATTTATGCCTAAAAGTTTCTAACAAATTTATGAAAAAGTTCTAAACAGTTTTTAAAAGCATTATATGGTTAACGTTTAAGAATTCATTTAAAAATGTCTGTGGCATTTCAAATGGGTCAATCTACAACAATAGTATTGCGACAATAGTATTTTTGGTCTTCATTTTCGATTCAAGTAATTTAAAATTATGTATTTTTAGGGTGGTTATTACGGAACACTCTGGATATGTATCTCTCTTTTTTTAACATCACAGTATAACATCCTTATATTTTTGCAGAAATTTTCAAGAAATAGGAGGATCAGTTAAACCATTCTGAAACTCTGCAATGAAAACGCCAAATTTCGTAATGAATAAAAAGTTCTCTTATGAAAAAAAATGGTTGGGCATTTAAGCGTAGACAAATTAAGAACTTTCGATTTTCAGCTACCGTTTAAGTCTTAAAATATCGCAGTAGTCCAACTTCAAATATAAACAATGATATTTATCGAATTAATGTTATGGTGGACTCAAATATATTGAAGATAAATTTCAGTGATAAAATAAAACAAACACTTGAATTAATTGAGTAAAACTTATTTTATTTTAGGAGATTTAAGGGAAACGTTGGCCCTTAATAATTTATTAAAAAGGGCCGATAGGCACACGTTTCATTACGAAAAATGTGAATGGATTTATTATTAAAACGAAACATTTCTTATGCAATATTATGTTACAAGCAATACCTTTATGTGACAGACATAAATTGTCATCCTATAAAGCAATTAAACAGTGAAAATTAGTTTTTTAGTAAAAAAACTTACGTCTTCAAAATATAAATAGTCAATGTGATTATGACAATTATCAAAGTTCCAAGCAAAACACCAAAGACAATCATAAGTAGTAATGAACTGTCAGATTTCTTAATTTTAAATACACTGGATTGAGCGACATCTTCAGGGAACTGAACAGTAACAAGAACTGATGACTGACGAGGTGGTACACCGTTATCAGTAGCCACAACTATTATATGACAAGTACTGGCATTGAGAAACTCTAGATTTCGAACTCTCAGCTCTCCTTTGTTGGTTATAGAAAACACTCTGAAAAACAATTTCATTTCATGGAAAAATAAATAATAATTGTAAAATGTTTTCATTTCAAAAGTTTCATTTTCATACATTAAATTTCATGAAATAATAAATATTAAAAGTAAACAATTTCCTTTTCATATAATAAATTTCATAAAATAATAAACATCGTAAAATAATTTCATTTTCATGCATTTAATGTTATAAAATAATGAATATTAAGTGTAAAATAATTTCTTTTCATATCGTAAATTTCATAAAATAATAAATATTAAGAGCAGAAAAAAATTCATTTTTATACAAGTAAGCTTCAAAAAAATATATATACAGGGTTATTCATAATTCCCTCCGGGGTTTCGAAGCGTTATAGTAAAAAAACGAAGATGAATATGGCAAAAAAGAACATATGAAATTGTTCCGAAAGTATTCAAGTTTCAATTTAAGCAGTTGCCGGTAGAAGGCAGTAACATGTACCACTGAAGCCAGTTGTAGTCAAAATAAGGTTGTAGTAAACAGAGGGAATTATGAATGACCCTGTATAAAGAGTAAAATAATTTCATTTCCATACAAGAAATTTCATAAAATAGTAAATGTAAAACAATTTCATTTTCATACAGTATATTTCATAAATTAATAAATATAAATTTCAAATATTTTGTCCTTCATAAATTTCATTTGGAAAAATCAGAAGCAATCAATTGATAATAGTCATTTGTGTCAATTATTTGTGTAAAAAGCGGATATTTTTTGAATAAATAACCACCACTGTTTGTGCATTTTAAGAGAATTTTGATAGATATAAGTTCAATTCAGAGCAATCAAAACTCTTCAAAGTCCATACATAAAATAGATATGTAAACAGGGAAAAAATATGATTATGACAAAGCTAATTTACTTACCTTGCATGTGGTCCTTTTACAGTTAGTTCAATAGTATCATTTACATCACCATCAGAAACCTGCAACATATTATATTGATCTAAATACTTCTTATCTAAATAACATTCTTGATTTCAATTTCCGTTCAGTTTTTTACAATGTAAACTGAGTTATAAGATTATTTATGTCTACAAAAAATGCTGGAAAGGTTCATGTCTAAGAAAGTCTAATATCTAATCATGTCTACAAGATCTTAAAAAGCTCATGCAAAATAGAATGTATTTCATTTAATATATGTATACAATATTTCAATCGATTTGTAGCGTAGTTTAGATAACAAGTAACCATATTTATGAAATAAATGATCGATTCAGCAACACTAAATCAACAGCAACTAATAAATCAACTGCATGCCTAGAATTTGTGGCTACCCAAGGGTTAGCTAAGTTACTAATTTATTTATTTATTAATTTATTTATTTTACTTTTTGTGCCAGCATTTGTCCTCTCCCGCCTAGCTACCGGTCATCTAAAAGGTTTACTATCTTCTGAAGGAACTAAAACCCACCCCCTCTGCTCTAAATGCCATCTACACCAGGTTTCCGCCGATCATATCCTGGACTGTCTTAGTCTACTCTGGAAAGACATCTACTCTACTCCTCTTTTAGTCTTCGATTTCATTCAGATCAACGGGTTCATAGATCTGGTTGGACTTCTTCAGGCCAGGTGAGGATAAGCAATAACAAAGAATCTTTTGATTGCATTGTTTTGATTACGTTTGGTGCAGAATAGTCCAGACAGACTTAATTTCAACTCGTGTCTTTTTTAATTGTCGCCACTATTTGTAAAAGTTTAAGATATAAGAGTTTTTTTTAGCATTGTAGCAAGAGCCCATGAAAGATCTGTCAAAAGAAAAGAGCTTGATATGAAAGTAGGTGGCACCGAGAATGTACGATGAACACAGATTTAACAAAGAAAAGAAAATAAAATACTACAAATAAGCTACCAGTTTTAAAAGAATATATATTTTAGCATAAACTTTAGAAAACTCGAGGTTTTACGATACAGCCGTCTTGGATGATATAGTTCTTTTTACCCTTATCCCTTTCCGGGGGAGGCTGGCAAATTTTGAAGAAAATTTTTATATACGCAGTGTAAATTATGAATCCTGTGTATAGTTCGTTCACCATGACGTTCCGATACTACGTGGTGAAGGCGGAGCCAAGTGCCAACTCCTGGTGAATGAACTATAAATAAAAAATGCGTAAGCTCCATGTTGTTGGGGAAAAAAATAGTGGTCGCTAAGAAACGTCAACTACTTAACCCGTTTTGTCCCGAATTTATATATTGAAATGATACAAAAAGTGGTTTTATGGAAAAAGTGGTATGATATATTATAGAAATTAATCGGTTTTTCTTCTGTTAGGGTATTCAAAAAGTCTCTGATAGATCAAAAAGTACTTGCTACTTATAATTCTAGATCTAATCAGAAATATTTAAATCATTATGGTATATGAAAATCTTTTAACACGTTCACGCCGGGTGTTCAGGCCTGAAAGTGGGACGGAAAAGAGAAAATACTGGTAGAAGAACTATTTCAATATTAGATAATATTCGGGAGGAGTTAATCTATTCTCAACAATAACAATTCACTGTAAGGAAATTTATCACGGCGAAGAAGCAATTCAACATAAAAATTGCATCCGCTAAAAACAATTGGTAGTTATGGATTTTTATTATTCCCGGAAAAAAACTAAAAAATGAAATTTATTTGTTACCAGTTTTTACTCCGGTGCGCCGCCCGATGAGACAATTTAGCGTGGGCCACCGGTGGGTCATGTGGCGTGAACGTGTCACCCAGATAAATGAAAATGCTGTAAAAAGTTTTCCATCACAATGAATGTTTTTGAAAAAAGGAGCTGTCCTAAATATGGGCGTTAACCGGTTAAAAGCGGATAGTTTTACAGCACACGGACGAGGCGTACAGGGTTGAAGAAGTACTAACTTTCATGTTTCACTATACACTTTTGCATTTAATAAGTTCCGTTTACGATAACTTTGATTCTAATAACATGTGAACATTTTAAGCAATATACAAGACCTGATAATCATGCAGAGAAACTTTTAAATAAAAACAAAGTTTTAAAGAAATTAAATAAAAACTGGACAGGTATAGCTCGTTCACCAGGAGTTGGCACTTGCCTCCGCCTTCATCATGTGGTATCCGTTGATACTATATCGCTATTTTTGGGAGAAAATTGTGAGCAATTCTGAACAAGGTTTGTATTTGGCGATCGCATGACAAAAATATTTATTTCGCAAACTTTATCTGCTTTTTTTAACATTAAATATTTCATTAATTTGATGATATTTCACGTCATTTTTTATGATGTTTCTCTCTTTTGAGTGAATAGTTTGGCCTTTTTGAGATATTTTGCTGGGAAAACAGCAGTTTTTAAATTTAAAATGTATTGAATTAGCTAGAGGTATAATAGCAGAACATAAAGCGAAGTAAGAGACTGAAAAAAAAATTCACTGTTTGCATTTGACGCGCATTAAGGATTGTCTCAATTTCAGGCGCGGACACGTTTCTTCTATTACTCCCACTCTGAAATAAACTCTTCATCCGAGGAGGTGAACCCAAGTGTCAACTCCTAATGAACAAACTATACTTCACTCCTATTTTATATACTGTGAAGAGCTGAGACTTGCATGTTGAAATTTTTGGAGTCAAATTATCTCTGAAAAAATGGCGTAGGGTAAAAACCCATTAATGCGTAGCATTTTGTTAAAAGAATTTTCACCTTTTTTTATAAAAAAAAGATAAAAATTTAGCAATAGTGTTCCATCATTATAATTTATTTTGATTAAGTACGATATTTCTATCTACCATAATGTAAATATTTTTATTTGGAGCCCAAAGCACAAAACTTTCTACAACATAAGTTGTAGGCAACTGCATAAAAACCCCACTTGACATAAACAACTATGTCCTCTCCCATTTTTTCATATTGGTGTTTGTCAAAGATTGATCCCTTGGGAAAACGGGTCAATAAATTTATTATGCTATATTAAGCTTTATTTAATAAAAATAAAATACCTTTATTTTTAAAAAGACGACCAAAGAATATATCGAATAATTACCTCAATAGTTCCAATAAGACTAGCAATTCTGACATCCGCATGTTTTACGAGAAAATTGTACTGCGGTTGAGCAAAGGTTGGATCATTGTCATTTACATTCATAATGGTAACATTTACTCTTGCCACATCACTCTAAAGTAGAATGCAGAAGAATTAGGCACAAAAAAGGAATGAATAAAAAAAAACAAATATATACGTTGTTAATTCCTTATACTACAGTGTTTGGCCAAATTATTTGCCAAATATAAAATTCCATGCAAAATATCATCTGGTGCTTTTAAACAGTTTTATTGTTTTCGCAACTGTACTTGTTTACGTTCGTGTATTAATTGGTTAAATAAGACGATATATAATATAAATTCAACGATTGGATAAGTTAGACGATATATTATATAAATATAGAATATTTGTTATATCAGGTATTATATTAGTATATTATTATAAATAGACGAAATTATTAGACTTACTGTAGCTTTTTAATAATTACACGCTTTCCCCGAGTTTTTATATAATACTTTTGTATTAAACATAACTTGCAATGGGTTTTTATTCAGGAGATTTCTTATATATTTCCTATTTATATTTATTTTTAGCGTATTGTATTACAATGCTAGTCAATTGATAAACGAACGTAAACAAGTGCAAACCGGTTTATTCGGAGTAAAAACAATAATGCTGTATAGTATCATTTGATAATTAAGATTTTACTTAGAACCTCATAGTGCGTCTAATAATTTGGCCAGAGACTGTATTACTAGGTTAAACATAACCGGGAAAAATTCCGCAGAGAATTACAATGGTTTCATGAGACTACTGAAATTTTAAAAGATTTAAATTTCATTTTAGTTTTAGAAACTAAGTTGGGCAGTTTCATTATTAGAAGCATTATATTTCATTACAACTCAGTAAAAGCTAAGGGTCGCAATTTCTTGTGCTTAAAATATCGTTTTAACTCGATTTTAAATTTTTTCTTAAATTTTTTTTTTTTATTTTTTTATTTTTTGTACTGTAGGGATTACATTTCGATTAAAAAAATGGGTTCTGCTATTCGGAAAATTTTGAAATGTTGTCACTGTAAATATGACTGTGAGAGCTGCTCAATCATTTCTAACATTACTCTTGAACACATAGATCATATTACCTATGTACAAAATTTTATTCCGTTCGCTAAAACGCTATGCTTTACAGAGGGTCAGTTGTCGGTACAGTTAATTAAAAATCACCTTGCATATTGTTTATTCAACAATTTTTAAGTTTTAAAATGCCATGATTTGATTGTCATAATGTATGTATTTAGACGGTATGGCGTAATGTATGTACTTGGACATAACTGATTTTAATTTTCAGTTTTCAATTTCATTTTTCTCTTTTCTAAGCGACGAGGTATTTTATAACAATCACTGAACAGTGGACCCAATTTTGGGATCAACTCTAATGTTCAACTCCGTAGCCATGAACCCAAATCAGAAGACAAGGGAGCTCCTGGATCAAGTATTGCAAGAAATTTGCCATCGTGGAAGACTCTTTAAGGGAACAAACCCGCATTTGCATTACTTGGAGAAAAAAAAAACCATGAAAACCTCCCATAGCGCCTGACAGCAAGGAGATTCTAACTCATGACCTACCACTGAGGATTTTAATGCAGCACTCTGGTCGGTGCGAGCCGAGTGCGGGATTCGTATCGACCAGCCATCGCTGAGATTCGAACCCGGTTTACCTCATTGGAAGGTGGCGAACGCTCTATTACCCGAGTGCTACGGATCTAAGCGACAAAGTATAAAGTATAAGATTTCAGCGAGTGTTTAACGTACAAGAAAGAAACTTATTCGGGACATACACTTGAATCGGACGTAAATAGCCAAAGCCTCCTCCGAACAAGCATTTGTGTAAATAGTATACACGTTTGGCTTGCGCGGACCGCACATATTCCATAGCAACACTATTTTCTCTGGTTGCTTATATACGTCCATAGCAGTCAAAGAGTTAAACAAATTTGAATTTTAGTTTACTTCCAAGCTGAAAATCTTTGTTATATCAAACATTCCTTATTAAAATTTAAAAGAAGAACTCAAATGATTAAAAAGTGTTCTTTTGTAAAAAATGAACTTCAAGATTTACGAGATGCGGTGGTTATACTCTTAGCAAAGTATTCTTGAGTTTTTTCATTTTGATTTGCACTTTAAACATTGGTATTTATTTTCTACAAACTTACGAATTTACCATAAATCAAAAATGAAAATCATCATTCATCTAGAGAAAAAATTCTTAAAGCAAGTAATTGTCACAAATGATTAAACTTTCAAAGTTTTAGAGTTATTAGGGAAAAAATCGAAACCGATTGTATCCCAGTAATTTTCTGAAAACTACAAACTTTTTTTGAATTCAATAAAAAAACATCAGAAATTTAGACTAAATATACATAAATGTAACAAATTCTGATAATTTTTGCAGCAAATTTTAACACTTGTAACAAATTTATCCAGCAAACTCTTAAGAATTTTATTTTAATAGCTATTTACCGTTTTTCCATCAGATGCAACAACCCTTAATGAATAAAATGTTCTTTTTTCATAGTCCAATGGTTTAGCTATGATGATTTCTCCCCTGAAACAAAACGAAAAATATCAGTTTTATTTATAATCGGGACATGAATTAATGCATATAAAAACACTTAAAATATTTTATTGATAATAAAAACTTACGTATTTTGTATTGCAAATTCTTCAGATGGATGATCCAATAACTGCAATCTAACATGCTGTTGAAAATAGAATAATTAATTAGTTATATTCTTAATAATGTTTATACGCAAATATGACCAACGATTTGTAAAATCAAGTAAATATATTAAATACTAATCTGAAATTTTCTGTTAAATGAAAATTTTTAAAAAATCCCCAGTTTAAGTGCTTTCATTTGACACAAAGCTAAAATTTTTATTGTATGTACCATCTAGCTGCAAAGAATTTATCTGCACTCTCGAACGAAAATTTTTTAAAGGTCTTGAAAATTATTTAATTTTTACTTTTAAGAAATCTCGCCAACTTAGCGAAATTTTTTCCCTTTGAAAAAAAATTATGAAAATCAATGAATAGCTCTCAATTTTTATAAGCCTAGATAATGGTGCGTTGGAGTAACTTTTCAACTATTAAAAATTAGATCAAAAACGTTTTAAATTTTCGCAAAACAGTGGCATTTTTTACATTATTGTTTTGTGCCATTTTTAGAATTAGCATTAAAAAAGACTTAACTGAAAATAGGCGAAATTTAACCAAACGTTCCAGAATAACTATTGAAAACACCCAGCGGTTATAAAAATGGCATATTATTGGGAGAAAAAAATTTGTTCTATGTGAGGAAAGAAAAACAACTTCGAAAAACAACTTTAAAAAAATGAATAAATAAATATCTGCATTCTGCTTAAAAATAAATATTTTCTACCAGAGTTTAAAATCAGTTTAAAAAAATTTCAAAACACTGAGCTGTTACCTGGCAAAATTATTAGCAATATTTTCAAAATAACACCATTTAAAGTCTAAGAAAAAAATTAAGAAGAGCTGATTCAAACATTTCAGTGGGAATAGTTAACGTGATGCAAAAAACATTGTTTCATAGTTTTCCCAGTTAGCAGCGCCATCGACTGATGAAAATTGCAACTAATTTTTAAACTTATAGAAAATAAAAAATTTTCCCGAGCAAAACTCAATAACCATTCACATCTATCTTTTTTTTTTTCAGAGCCTTAGTCATTTTGGATATACCTGGTATATAAAATATTGCATTGATATAAATTATTAGAGTTCAATTGTAACAATACCTTATCATTTGGTTTAGTTGTTTGTACAGTAATGACTACTTGACCAACCGGTGCACTTTCTAAAGCTGTTGTTACATAATCCGTCTGGGTAAATTTCAATTCAGTTGGTGCTATGTTATCACTTTCAATTGTCAGGGTTGTCAAAGAATATCGATCTTTATTATCCATTTGAGTAGCTTTGACAACTAACGTAATTGGAAGACGTAAATCTTCTGGTAATGTTTTTCGTATCGTCACTTGTCCAGTTCTACGATTTATTTCGAACAATTCATGTTCTGCAGATTCTAAATAAATAACAAATAGTATCATTAATATGAGCAATTATAAAAGTACTTATATACTATAATGCTAATTTATGTAAATGTATTATGCTAATTTATGTAAATATAATTACATATCAATTTCTAAATTTGAGCTGCTACTTGTCCGGAAAATATAAAAAGCCTATATACATTTCATTTTTTTTCTTTCTTTCTATTATTTTCCATGAGAGAAATAAATATTGCTAGCTACCACTTAATTTTTTTCTATTCTGATATTAATATTTACTTGTGATATTTTTTTAAGTAATTGAAACTTAAAGTAATAATTCACTTTTTCTGAATTAACCCTTTCAATACCGCAACAAATCAGTCCGAGTGCGCCCCATTGCCGGGATCAATTATTTCTCCTCTAAGCGATCATTAGATAAAATAACTTTTATGTCTAAAAGGTTGAATGTCTTGGAGACGCATAAACGTCTCCATAACAGCGCACCATCAACAGCAATGATTTCACAAGCTGGTCCCGTCGTGAACCCAAAGCATCTGAATCCCGGGACAGGGTATGTCCCGGCCGGAATTCTAGAGTCAATAACTCATTTTTATTGGCATTTTACTTAACATTTTGATGATTATTTTAGACAACGTTTTTTAGTTCACATTTTCATGTACATTTACGTTAACATTTTTATTAACATATTTATTTATAAGCCTTTTTCGGAATTGACAGTTATAAAATAAGAACGTTAAAAAATTTAAAAAATTGAAAGTAGTGGAGGAGCAGCAGTATCTAAAGTCTGGGTTTCTTGGCGATCCCTACTCATTGCTTTTTGAATAGTTGCATTTCCCAGCGAACAATTGAGTGATCAATATGGAGCCATTTGAGGTACCCGGTTGTAGCTCATGATCATCAATATCCCAACTACTGTCATGATTTCGAATTTGACGGTCATGTGATGCATTTTGTCTGTAGCGTTTCGAGTGTATGATAGTCTATTCTCCATTTCTATTCTTTCGTTTGTACGTAAATGAATAAGCTTTTCAGAAAGATCTTGAAGAAAAAATCCACTTCGGGGGCTTCGTTGCCAATAGAGAGATTTGTTTGACCCTTGATGTAAGTAAATAGTAGCATTTGTGGTGCAAAGTTAGTTGGATGGGACCATGAAAACGATGGTGGATTCTTCTTCTGGAGCTCTGCTGCATCATCAAACAAATCACTGTGATTAGGTTGAACGACTTGATTGTCTGTCTCCTCTTTTCTGCTTTTTCTACAGTGTGGACTCAGTGTTTTCAGTTTCAGAAGAGTTCCTAATATAAGCGAGTTGTCTCAGCCTGTTATCTGGGTAGGCTCTCTTTCGGTTCATTTCGACCCTTCTTTCTTTATTTGTTTAACAAAAGCTGGGCACCAGAGCCGTGCAGAAGACCCATATCCCATTCATCATGAAATTACAGAAAAACTATATAAATATATAAACAGTTTGTATACAGAGTCTCTGGAGTGACTGATTTCAAACCTTCATCAGAAGAAGCCTTCGAATAAGCCTTTGAATTTTTTTGAAATAGTGGTGGCTAAAAACCTAATAAATTGAATTTATTAGACTAAAAATCACAATTGGTTAACTACCACTTGAAAATATTTATTCGCTATCCGGAGCAAGTTGGCATCTCTGTGTCACTTGCTTGATTAGATCGGGAACGACTGACATGAGAAATTTATGGACTCAGAACGATGTAACCTTAAAATCAGTTTGGAGGCCAAAGTAGGCGTTATTTTCTGCCCTAGATATTTTTCAGTAACTGGGACATATGTTGTCCCAGCCGCAATATCAAAAATTTTCCAGACTGAGACAGCAAATGTTCCGTCCGGTGCGAAAGGGTTAAAGGAAAAAATGAAAAGCTTTTACTAAAAATTTGTTGCATTTTCCGGTTAACAAGCTCACGCCGGCTGTTCACACTCAGGCCTGAAAGCGGGACGGAAAAGAGAAAATACTGGTAGAAGAACTATTTCAATATTAGATAATATTCGGGAGGAGTTAATCTATTCTCAACAATAACAATTCACTGTAAGGAAATTTTTCATGGCGAAGAAGCAATTCAATATAAAAATTGCATCCGTTGAAAACAATTGGTAGTTATGGATTTTTATTATTCCCGGAAAAAAACTAAAAAATTAAATTTATTTGTTACCAGTTTTTACTCCGGTGCGCCACCGTAAGCGCCGCCCGATAAGACAATCTAGCGCAGGCCACCGGTGGCCCGCGCCGGCGTGAACGTGTTAAGTAACAGATGTATTAACATATAAATTATAATTTATTAGCTTCATTAATTTTTAACAAACTATAATTTTAAATTTAGAAAAAGAAGATATAAATTTATCATAAGATGTTTTTAAATGATAAATAATGCTCTGAAATGAAATAGAATTAAAAAAAATTTTAACAAACACAAATGACTTAAAATAGTCAATATCATATAAATATTATACTTTAAAAATATAAGCGCATATTTTTTTTCAATATATAGATTCATATTTTTTATCATGCCGTGATAATCATTTAAATTTTTGCACTCTTTAATTTTAAATCATTTCCAGTTTGCATGAATTGTTAATTCAAAATTTGAAATGAGTCAAAAAAGCTGTAAGTTTAAAAACTTTACCAATAATTTTCTGCGTTAACCCTTTACACTCAAATTAAAACGGACGCAGCGACTAAGAGTTTACAAGACAAAATCAATGGTTTGTTCAATTAACACATGACACCTAGAGTCAATAGAACAAAGTGGTTACTGTAAAGTAAATATGTGCTTTGCCATTTTTCAGTTAAACGGTAAAAATCAATTAAAATACTCGCTCCTTAAAGTTAAATTATTTCTAGTTTCATGGATTATTACTCCAAAATTTCACGATTGTCAAATTTCATAATTATTTTTTGTTATGTTACGTTTTGCACTCAAGATTCTTTAAAAAATAATGGACGCACTATTTGTTTGCTTAATTACCATATAACGCGTCTGGAGACCATTTAATAAAGTGGTCACTGAACATTAAAGTGTAAAAGTTTAAATATTTGGAGTGGTAAGTAATTTAGGGTGCCAGAGAGGTTAAGAGTGCAAAGGGTTAATAAGACATAAATTTTTTTCTAAGTCAACGTATTTAAAAAAAAAATTAAATACAGTTTTTTTTTTGTTTTTTTTTACTGTTTAATGCAGCGCTTCTCAACCTGTGGGGCGCGCCCCCCTAGGGGGGCGCGAGCACACTAGGGGGGAGGCGCGAGAATATCCAAGAGAAAATATTATTTAAAAAAATTGATTAACTGGATGAAAGTAAAGCGCATATACTCATAGAAAACAAAATACATTTCGACACTTATTAAAGTGAAACAACTTATTAAATCAAAACTTAGGAGGGGAGCCAAAGGTGGCTTTGCTTTGAGAATTTTTCCTAATTTTCTGGTTAGATCTGTGGGGCTGAAATTTCTTTTGTTACATCTTACACCTATCTCAAACACATATCACGTATACTTTTAATTGTAAAATAAAATTTCATTTATTTTACAGTATAACTTCAAAATTGTAGCTTCTGCTCCTAAGGTTCCAAAGGTGAGCCATATATTGAAATCACTTTTTCACTTACTCAAATTGTTTATAGAAAAGACACTTGGACTGGCAAACGTCTTTTAACAAGGCACTTTAAGTGTCTTGCTAGAAGGAACAAGTTTTCTGACTTTAAAAAGGGTATATGTTTTTAGAGTGCATAATTTTTTTTATATATCATTTGCATTGATAGTTCTTGTGTGACGTCACTAGCGGTTCTTTTGATTTAACTCATTAGAATAAAACAAGAATTACTGAGTTAGTTCTTTCAAAAGGGTAAACTAACCATACCTAATAAGTAAGAGTTAAATAACCATACTAGAATTAACTAACCTAACCCATAACTAGTATTAAATATCCAAATTTACCTAAAATACCAGAATTTCCCACAAAAACACTCATAACTACCATGAAAAAACCAAAAAATACCTTAAAAATCACTTTTAATGCAAACAAAATTAAAAAAAAAACTTCAAACAAAATATCGCAAACTCTATTGAAGTGCAGAAAACGTCAAAATATTTTGTCTTTAAAGAAGCCACAGCAGAAAATCTAGTTTTACAAAAGTAGGATGTTGAAAATGGTAATAGTATACGAAATATCCTTGTTTTTAGTGCAGAAAAATCATCCTTTACTTCTGCCCAAAATTCAAGTAGTGACTTATATATTGTGTTTTGGTTTCGCCACTTCTATGAATTTTCTATGAAATTCATGAATTTTCTTCCTCATCATTTGTGAGTCCTTCGGAAGTCTTATGAAATGAATCCCTAACCCACTCGTAACTTGCTATCAGTTTGCAGTCAGCAAGAAAACGTTTTAAAATTCTGTGCCAGTATGGCTAAATGATTTTCAATGGTTACAAAAACAGCGTTTACATGTTCTTCTTCAGCCTTATAAAATTTCGTATAATCATCCACATATGCAAATTGTTAGGTTTTTTTTGCTTTAAATTTCTGCCCCATAATTCCAGTTTTCTACAAAAAGCTTTAACTTTATCACTCGTATCCAACATAAGTGTATTTGCTCCTTGGAGTTGAAGATTCAAGTTAGTTAATTTCTCGAATATGACGACCAAGTAGCTCAATTTCATCACAAATAAACAATCGCGAAAATTCACGACTTCCGGTCTGTTGTCTTCTAGGAAAATGGCGATTTCTTCTTTTAATTCATAAACACGTTGCAAAAATTTCTCATGTGATAATCATCTTGCCTCGCAATTGAATAGTAAAGCTGAATGTGCTGAACCCATGTCTTTACAAAGTGCGGAAAAGGTTCTCGATCTCAGGAGTCTCATTTTTATATAATTTACTACAGTTACAACCGTAGTTAACACAATATTTAAACCAGGACACATTTATTTCGAAGCCAAAGCTTCTCAGTGGATCATGCAATGTGTCCAGACGTATTGAGGCCATTTTTGTTTTACAAGTGCTTGTATACTTTGGAATCTTCCGGACATTGAACGAGCACCATCGGTTCATATTCCGACTCAATTTTTGCATTCTGCATATTTGCCTCATTCATAAAATCATTTAAAATAGCAAATAATGCGTGCGTTGTTGTTTTGAGTAGTTCTACTACTGACATATTATCGCAAAATCGATCATAGTCAATTAAATGAGCAGCTTTATTAATATATGTTGCTGTATCTGCTGCCTGTTCATCAAGCTGTATTGAAAACAATTTGTCACGCAACTTCGAGAAAAGCTGACACTAAACATCTTCATCTATATCACCAATTCGACTAGCAACAGTATCATTTGAAAGTGGTATGGACTGCAATTGTTTTGAAAAATTATCTCCAAACATAGTTTTTACACTCTCAATTGCTGCTGGCTTTTACTTTACTCTTGTTTTGGCAGTTAGTTAAAAATAATTCAAAGACATAAGTCAACATACTCCATATACATTATTTTTGTAATGTTGTATACATTTCACTTAAAGCGGGGGGCGCGATGAAAATTTTGATTGAAAACTGGGCCGCAAATACTGAAAGCTTGAGAAACGCTGGTTTAATGTATAAAAGACATGAAAACGATGTGTGACGCATAGTTGGTTGTTAAATCTAACAGTTCTAAAATGTAACTTTAATGTGTAAATAATACTGTTTAAACAATTACATGCTGTGTTAATTATGGCTTTTTGCAGCTTTAATATAGATATCACGGTTTCAAGAACAGCTTTGACGTGGCAAGCGATAAATAAAACGGTTAAAACCATTCCTGCTCATCGTTACTTATGTTATACAGTTGAAAATAAAACCATAAAGGTATGAAATATTAATTAACATAATTAGTAATAAAATAATTTCATTAAAAAATTATTTCAATAGCTAAAAAATAAATAGCAGAGTGTTATAATATGCCTCAAGTCGTGTAAAAATTGAATTCTAATCTATCCCTCATTAGTTCGATTAATTTAAAAACACATATTGAACACTCATTTAAAAACACACAATTTGTATATTTGATCAAGCAACAAAAATTACCCATGAAAAGTTGAGCCAGAATGAAGCAACCAGAGAAAATTTGATATAAATTAAAGGTATTGATATAAATTTTAAAAAAAGCTAATTTATTTGTTTTACTATGAAAAAAACTATTTTAAAACTGTTTTACTATGCAAAAATTTTATAAAACTAGCAGAAAAAAATTATTATTATTATTTTTAAATGGTCATTTTTAGGTAAAAAAATAAGTTTTTTTTTTTTTTTTTTTTCATATACCCTAACACTGTAAAAAAAATTCCATCTCATAAGACAAGAAATCTTTTGAGGATTTTGTTAACTATGTTTTGAACTATTATCTTGAATGTAAGTGCATATTCTACTGAGTTTAGGATCCATGTAATTAAAAAAGTAAATTTTTAAAAAATTTTGACTCTCTTCTTTGCGAAAAAACATGTATAAAAAATGAAATTCTACTTTTTTTTTTCTCTTTGTCTGTAGATAAATTAAGTGTAATATATTCATAAATACTCAGGAAAAATTGTAGACTTTTTATTTTAAAAAAAGCATGAGATATCGTGTTTAAGGTGATGTAAAATGTGAAAAAATCTGATTTTAAGATATAGGCATTTAAAGACTTAGAATCTTTCGTCTATTCACTGTTATCACCTTGCAAAAAAGCAGCTATAGCATTGTAAGCAATTGGAGTACAAAGTAAAGTAATGGAGTACAAAATAAAGTAAAGTAGTTACAAAAGTAAAGTATTTTCAAAAAGCTAAAAGTACAAGAATTCTAAATTTCTTATAAACGCAATTTCGGAAATTTTGCCCAAAATTATGTTTTTGCACAGTAACCGGAAGCCTATAGTTGTGCAAGACGTTATTTATGTGACGTATTGCAATGTAAATTACCTCAGTGTAAATAATTGAAGAATGAAACGAGAATTTTTTTTAAAAAATCCCGTTTGGTTAATGCTTAATTTTTTTTCTTCTTTTTTAAGATAGAAAGAAAAAAAAAATTTGCAGATTATATTTCAGTAAAACATAAATTTGTATAAAAAGCTTAAATTCGGTTTATTATTATTATTGAATGTTTACTTTTTATTTTCATTCATTTAGTTATACATTTTAAAAAAATATAATAAATAATGAATAGAAATTTTAATTTTTTTTTTCCTAATTCTAATGTTACCGAGAAGGCTGTTGTTAATTTATTATTTGTTATTATTTTTGTTACTGAAAAGATACTTTGTATCAGATTAAAGCGAAAGGTTTTCTAGACTTAAAAGTTTACTTTCTTCAATTAAAACATGAGATTTTTTAAAACATATCTTGAAAAAATAATTACGGTGCTATAACACTTGCACTGATTGCATTTTTTATTATTATTTCAGCTCTCAACAATCAGTAATAACAAGTAAACCATTAACTATTTGATATTTTAATAATAAATTAACTGCTTTTTTTTTAATTCTAAACCTTAAGTTATTTGAATAAATTATTACAATACTATTTTTACATAAATTATCTCTGTTTTTGTTTCACATCTAAATACTTTTATTGAGAAGCCATAAATTCTAAAAGTTGGATTCTTAAGACTGTTATTATAACTTACCAGAATTGAAAGAATACTGAATGGGAGCTTGAATACCTTCATCAGGATCAACAGCTTTAATTGAAGATGGTGAAATAGTTAATGGCGTGCCCTAGAAATTTAAATATGTCATTACATTTTTAATTTTTGAAACTATGGTTTAAAATAGCGTCATAATTTCGAATAAAAAACTAAGGGATATTAATTATAAGGTTGAAAACCTGAAAAAAAAATTAATAAAGCGTTCAATGAAAAAGATGTAACATATATTCGAAATAGATCAGGATCAACAGCTTTATTAGAAGTTGGTGAAATAGTTAATCACATGCCCTAAAGAAATTAAAATACCTCATTATATTTTAAATCCTTTTTAGCTATGGTTTAAAATAACGTCATACTTTCGAATAAAAATTAAGTGATATTAGTTATATGGTTGAAGACCTAAAAAAATAAATGAATAAAAATTTCAATCAAAAAGATGAAACACATATTCAAAAATAAAGTATATACACATAGATACAAGAGAAAGGGAAAGAAAGAAGATCTAAATTTTAATTTTAATTTTATTACACAGTCAAATAATTTAGAACTTCCTTTTAAAAATTCGTAAATTTAAATTTAGAAATTGGAAACAAAATTGAAATTTAAAAATAGTTATAATAAAAATAATAATTGGTTGATATGTTAAATTGGTTTCTTTTGCTAAATAAATAAACGTTCTTTCACTGATGTAATTGTTTTCTTTTAGAAAAAAACTTAAAAATTTAAACGAGAAAATAAATAATAAAGAATACGTAATCATTTAAGTTTCAGTAGGTACCAAAATAATGGAAGAATTATTAAATTTTCTTACATCTCTGCAAATAGATAGCACTGCCATAAAATAAATATTGGTTCCTAATTTTGTTTTAAAATAATAGATGGCAGCACTACAGTGATTGTTGCTTAAAAATATATCGAGGTCTTACTCTGACATATCTTCTTTCTGAACTATGTTTAAGAAGTAAACTTGAACTAATTTCTTTACGCACTAAATCTAGATGAACGCTATTAAAGTCTTGTAAATATATCCTAATTTATTTTCAGCTTCTCGATATTTTTTTTAAGATTACTGAAATAAATTAATTTTAATAAATATCTTGAACTTTTTTTTAAGTTTGTTAAATTATTTTCGAATGCATACTTAATAAATATTAAATGCAGAAATTTTTTTTTAGATTTGTAAGAGACAAAAATCCTTTACACAGAAGTATTTTTGATTAATATACGTTCATTTGAAAAAGATAAACAATATAAATTTAACATCTTGACGTTTTAAATTATTACTCCACTAAAATTTCGATAATAAACAGTATCAAGAAAATAAAAAAAAAATTAATATCTCATTAAAATGCGAATAATAGCTTAATTTATCTTAATTTTAACTCCAGTAAAAAATAAGAATTAAAAAACAAAATCAATATTAAATTGTTTCATTCGTTGTCTTCATTGCAAAAGTTCCAACTTTAATCAATAGATGGCAGGACTATGACTGTCACATATGTACATTATATTTCTTTAAGAAATATGTTAAAACACAGCAGTTCACAGCATATTTATATGCTAAAGAGAAATAATTCAATAAAAAATAGGTGATTTCAAAAAGTATTTGTAATTTCACTGCCTCTATTTATAACTGATCTTCTGTCAGTTGAAAATTATGACAGTAATTTAGCGAGTTAAAAAGGAGTTTAAGTTTAATCAATTTAAACAAAATAAACTTACTCTTAGAAGTTTTTATCGATCACTTCTCCAGAATTTCATTTCTTCCGATTCATTAAGACTTTTATTAATTTTTTTGAGTTATATAAATATTATTTTATAATTAACTGAAAATTGGAAAATTGCAATGCGTGAAAGCTCATTAAAATTTTAAGATGGGGAGCTAATTAAAAAATTATGGACATAAACCATACAAAAAAAAGCAAATATTTAGCTTATGACAATTGATCAGTCACACACTAAAAGTATTCAAAAAATCATTTTTAAAAAGAAATTGGGGAAAAAAGAAGAAAAAACGCGACTTAAATGTATTTAAGTCATGGCTGCCGACCTTCCCTTTGTATAGCTCATATGTGGTTCTATTTATTAATTTAACCTACTTAACATATTAAAACATCGAAAATGATGAAACATCAAATAAAAATAAAATAACATATGTACAAAAGCACTGTGCATGTTAAAAACGCCAGGAATAATCTCAAAATTGACTCACTGGTAGCACAGGAATATTAAATTAAATTGTAATGTTAACTATTAATAGCTCGGGATATAATAATAATCAGTATTAAAAAAGAAGAATAAAGATCATATATATCTTAAGAATTACAAGTAAATTTGATTTATTACACTTAATAAATAATATTAATAATTACTCTAATAAATAAAAAGCAAAATCACTAAATAGACAACCAATAATTTCTCTTCTTATTTGCCGACGCATATGTTGTGCAAGCCAGTGGTTTGTATAATTAAATTCTTGGAAAACGTTTTTTTTTTCTTAAGTAGTTAAATTGTGGACGTTTTAGAAAATATTTGTGAATTGTGATATTATTTAGTGGAAATTCCGAAAACATGTAAAATTTCTAAGAAGCAGTCCGGGGTAAAAATGCCATTTTAGAAAGAAGTGTGACTTATTACTATATTGCCACAAGTCCTTCACTGTAAATAAATAGATACTCAAGTTTCATGAAACTTTCCTCATTTTTGACGAAATCTTTTCCTGGTATATACTCTGAGTGAACACTTCGTCAAAGTGGAAAAAAAAATAACTATCGTCACTTCTTCAAGGAAACGAATTTTGTCAAAAGTAAAGAAATATTTTATCATTCTAATTTCTATAGTTTATTCTTTATTCTATTTAATAATCTCCCACATTGCCTTGCGAGGATGCTTTGATTTGAGGAAACATTTCCGTCATATCTTTAGGATTTTGTGTTTCGTCACAAATCATGTGATTTCGTGACGAAATTATTTTCAAAATGAACGAAAAACAGCTCAAAGATTACAGAATAGTCAAAAGTAAGAGTTTACTACTGAAAATGTTCAAGTAAAAAATAATAACTATAATAAGCATGCCTTTCATAGATGTAACATAAATTAAACACATAAATTAAGGTCTGTAGCTCAATCGTCAAGAAATAACTAATAAAGCAAATGTTTCAATTGGTTAAATAGATTAGTGAGAAGAATCTAAGTATATATTTTCTAGTTTGAAATATTTTTTAAGTATATGAACAAAGTTTTTGAAAAAAAAAATTACAATACTTTTTGCTTTAACGAGATGTAATATTCTTTTTTTAAAGTAATGAAGTACTTGCTCATGTCATATCCATTAAACCATGCAATGGCGAATCGAATTTGTGCTTTAAGGATTTCAAATCCATTATTAATTTATTGATAAGATACAAAGACGTAAATCTTTTCTATTTCAACTTAGCCTACATCTAAATCATCAAGAAAAAGTATATTTAGAACAACGGTAAATCAATCATCAGCGTTACACAGTGCGTGCTTGTCTATCATTATTGTAAAATTGAGTCATCATCAGCGTTTTTCCGTAACGATGCCATATTTACCTCTCAAGTTTAGTAACCTGATTTTGTATAGACCATCCAAATATTCTTTTTAAGAAAAAAGCTAAGTTTTCCGTTGATATATATTTATATAAACTGTTAACAAAATAAACTGTTCAGTTCAAGTACTGAGATTTGAAAAGCAGTTACAATGTTTACGATTTCCTACTTTGCCATCACTTTTTTATCAAAATAAAGCAAATTTAGTACTACATTGTCTGAATCGCAATATTTGTTCATTTACTATTTTATTTTTTTTTAAAAAAATCAGTTTCAAATGTAACAAACACGTAAAATTTCAAAAAAAAACTTTTTTTTTTTTGGTTTTTAACGTTTCATTTGTTCAAAGAAATATAAATGTTAAAAAATGTAGCACACGCTGTATTTGGTGATTAAATTCCAAGATACATGATTAAATGGTTAAATTCTAAGTTCTTTCGAGATTAAATTCCAATCGATGTGCTTAAATGGTTAATTTAACAAAATTTTTTTACTGTAAAACGGTCAATAGTTCTCAATTTTTCAAGGAAAAAATATTTTCTTTATTTATTTTACGTTTCCGTTTAATTCCGTCGAAGAGCTATCGTTCTTAAAGTTCCGCATCGAATAAAAGGATAATTATCATAACGTATAAATATTTGATCCATGGAAGATTATAATGTTGATTTTACTTCTTTTTTATTTTGAATTTTCTACTCATTCGTAATTAGGAGTTTATAGAGATAAAAAAATTATTTACATTTCATTAAAAATGATGCTTTCAATCGTTTCGCTACATTAGTTTTAAAAGCAATTAGTTTAAACGTTTTTATGGTTAAATAAACTTATTATTATTATTTTTTAAATAGGTGAATTAGAATCTGGAACAGGGTGAATTTTAGAAAAAAGAAGGGGAATGTAAATTTTGTCTTATTAAAATTTTTAAAAAAATCTTAAAGGCTGTGAACTTTTTAAGGGGCATTGAAATTGTTATCGTTAATAAAAACAGAGAAACGTTTAGAAAAGAAATGTGTTTTTTATTTTTTTATTTTTCATTACTCTGGAACCGTGAGTGATTGATCTTCTTTCTACAGAACCCTGAACTTATAAACAAAGTATATAAAGACATTTGTAAAAAAAAAAATATGTATTATAATCGTAATATTATAAAATATACTATAATCGTTATATTAAAAAACACATTATAATCGTTGTATTATAATCGTTAAAAACTATATTGTAATCATTTTAATAAAAAAAGAATACTTTAATTTGAAAATATTTAACAAGAGGAGTAAAATTTTTTCAGCGTTTAATCCTTCTTAATTATAAATTAGTTTTTATGTCCAGCAGTTGAATTCTCGCTCCTGACGATGAAAATTATATTTCTATACAAAATACCATTTCTTTTTTATTTGAATTTCACTTTAAATAACTTAGGTTATGGATTTCGTCAGTAGGGCTATCAATAATGCTAAAACTAGCCTTTTTTGATCTGCTGTGAGCCAAAAAGAAAAAAAAAAAAACGGACCACCCTAAATACCTTTTGATCTAATGATCAGATCTTCACCTTATCAATCAAATTTTAAATATACGGCTTTTTTGAAATTTCATTTCCCAGGAACTACTCAACCAATTTCGCTCAAATTTTGTATTTTTCCAAGCAAAATTAGATACTTTAAAATGATGTACTAAATCTGTATACCTTACATTTTTGATTATTACTAAATAAAATAATAAAAATTTTAAAAAATTCCTTTTTTCATGTGTTCTCTTCGGGGGGGGGGATTAATTGTACAATTTCGTGCAAAGATTTTTCAATTCACTTAAAAAATTCTCCAGCTATAGCGGAATACGCAAAAGTAAGATTAACATTAAGGGGGGTCCAAACTTTGGATCACTGACCAAACTATATAGAACATATCTCCCAGATTGCTGCTACCCCCTATATTTTGGGGGTCAGAAATACGTCAAAAAAAGGAATTCAGAGAACGATCTATTAAGATTAAGTCCTAGAACGTGAAAATGCGATCATTAGATCAAAAGCAACTCAGGGTCATTTTTTTTTTTTCACTTTTTTCTCGTTCAGGGTGGTCCAGTTTTTTTTTTTTTTTTTTTTTTTTTTACGCTCAATACCTTTTTTAAGAAACTACTTATGATATCGCTTTGAAATTTTTCGGGGATATTTGAGATTATATTAGTTGTATGCTGTTTTAGTGTTAACATGGAAACTTTGTGAGTCATGAAAGATTTTTGCTAAAAAATGGTGAAACGTTGCTCAGTTCCTAATTTGTTTTAAAAATTTCTGCCAAAGTTATATATTAACAATTATCAGTGTTAAATTGCATATGTAAATATTCCGTGGAAAAAAAACTAAATATTATTTAGATGCTGAGAAAAGGTACACCGAAACAGATCAGTTTTAGCATTATTGCTATATGCCCTACCGACCGCCCTTAATGATGCAAATCACAATATTAAATACCTAATGAATTATTTGTAAAATCTAAATATAAAAGCAGGTTTCAAAAATCGTGACTGGTTAAAATTAAAAGTCCAAACTCTCGAAATCTCTTTATATCTTCTACAAAACCCTAGGATTACGCAAAACAAAATTTGTAAGCAGCTGAGCTACAAAATAGACTACAAAACTTCTTTGGTCAAAATCTATGTGTATTTATCATGCCTTTTTATTGTAATGTTTTTAGTGGAGATTTTAGTATAATGTTATTATATGGCTGATAAATACAAAAATTCGGTTGATTACTGTTTATGAATATAAGCCTAAAGATAATCTTGATTCAAGGAATACTGAATTATAAATCTATCAGAATATTTAACCTTGATTAGTCTTTACTAATTAAAGAATTACCTAATACTGCAGACGATAACGTATTTGAAAGATTAGAATGTTCTCTTTCAAATTCGCATCAATAAATTCATCTGAACGGCGTAATACGTAATTTTTCTCGTCAGAGTATTTGGTATTGGGACTTTTTAGTGTAAAGCATTTGAGTCATAAATTAAGTCTTTGATAGTTTACTATTTACTAACATAAGCCTAAAGATAATCTTGATTCAAGGAATACACAGTTGAAATGTGTAAATTTATTAAATGCTTTGACCTTGGTTAGTCTTAAGTTAAAGAATGATCCAATGTTGTAGAAGATAACAGATATGTAAGATTAGAAAGTACTGACCATGAAGAAAGATGATTCGCTTCCTTAGAAGATCAGCTAATTAGCGATTCTATATGACGAAGAGCCGTTCCGCATTATGGAGGTTGAAGAAAAAAAATGGCGACAGGTGAAAACGGAAATCGTAGTCACATAGCATGACTTTGCATCCGGTTTTGACCTTTAAAGGTTACAAAAGAAAGGTGTTCTAAAATGACCAATGAATGAAACAGAAATCGACCGGAAAGTTCGAGAATGGACAAAATTGAAAGGTTTAAAACTGTTCCAAGTTGCGCAAATTGTTTCCATATAATTTTGATTTATTCCAGATCAGGCAGTGAAGCGGTAATCAACTTGTTGCGAAAATCCCAGTATTTTACCCCATTCGTTCTTGCGGTTTTTTATTCAACAATTTCAACATGGTGTCAATAGCAATATGATTTCATGCTATTTCCACAGATAATATTCATAATCCATATTTCTATACTTTTTTTATAAACTTAGAGGGATATTTTAAATTGTTTTAGAAACTAAATCGATTGAAATATATGTATTAAAAAACGATGCATTTTAAAACTTGAACTAATAAAGTAGAGAGTAGATTTTATTGCCTAAATCTTATAAGTTTAAGTCATAACAGCTCTGTTTAAATAACTGAACCTAATTCGGATTGCTATTTGGTTACACTGTCAGAAATTTTACTACGTAATGCACCACAATATTGGGCAAATTTTCTATACCTTAATATACAGTTAAGAATAGAACGATTTTAAATAAGCAAATAGCTCACTCTTAAAAATAAAACTCTCACTTTTGACGATTCAGCAATCCTTGAGCTATATTTCCTTAATTTTGAGAATCATTTCGTCACAAAATCACGTAATTTGTGACGAAACGCGAAATCTTAAATGCCTGACGAAAATGTTTTCTCATCTGAGGAGTTGTATCTCAGTGTATTGTTGGAGCTTGTTAACTAGAATAACGAAACTATAATGAAGACTTGTAGCGGATGCCTTATAAAGTCACTTAGCTCCTTAAAGCTGGGTATGTACTTTAGCTGTGAGGGCCAACGTGTCAACCTCATGACCGACTGGGTTTAAATCCCAGCGATGACACAACAATATTTCATCCCTTCATTTATCACATTAGGAGTAACCACTGTCCAGCGGTCCTCAATTGGTGACCTCACGCAACTCTCATGTGCACACACAGATGGCAGCACCAGAGCTGTGCTCATCACAACTAATCTAATATTCCCTATATCTCCCGTTAGACTAGACGATCAAAACTAGACTGACGAAATATTTCTTTAGTTTTTATGAATTTCTTTTCCTCGAATTAAGATAGTTATTTCGTCACTTTGAGGAAATGTTCGATCGGAGCATATACCATGCAACGGTTTCGTCAAACAAGGGGAAATGTGAAATTTGACTATCCACTTTTTTTCTGTACACTTGATAACACATTACAATGTTTCAATTTGTAAAGAAACATGAATCAACCATATACCTTATTGAGAATGTTTAAATCTTTTATATTGAGATTCAATGATAAATCTGAGAGGTTATTGCGAGCGAAACAGGGCATACGCTATTTTAGCTGTTATTCTTAGTAGAAGATGGGCAATTCTTAAAGACTTCCGCTACGCAGTCTAAAGATTCGTTATGCCATTTGAAAATACGAACAGCCCTATTGAATGTACGAAACTAAGTGTAGCGTTCGCACACAAAACTTACAAATTCATGAAAACACACACCATAAGAGAGTTTCTAAAAAATTAATTTTAAATACAATTAATTTTTTTAATAAGTTGAACTATTTATAACTCATAGACCAAGTGGAGTCAAACTAATTATATCATCAAACAGAATTAAAATCTTCAAGAAGTAAAATTGAAACCTCCAGGAACCAGCATAATTTTTTTATTTTTTATTTTAAAGTAAAATGTTAACTGTCTTTCAATACATTGCAGTTGATGCCCAGGATATAAATAACATCTTTAAATTAATTAAATTATAAAAACAAAATATTTATATATGTTACGGCCCTAGCCCGAAGTCCAGTCATTTTGCGAATTGGCCGGCCATTTCGCACTTTGGCCATACCCCTCGGCCAAAGTGCGACGTAGTTGAAACGATCAGTGAATATTCTACTTTGGCCGGCCATTTCGCGAAGTGGCCACGATGTTCCGGCCAAAACGCGATGTGCTCATTCAAGAATGCCCGGTAGGCGGTAAATTTTTTATGTTGACCATTTTACTAATTTTTTTAACATCTTTTGTAGTTCTAGTAACTTTTACTTTACAGAAAAAAAAATTATAATTTAGTGGTATGTTTTTTCACATACCGGGTGGTACGGGGGGACCAAAATTTTTTAATATTTGTTTTATTAAAAAGTTTCTTTGCTAATATTGCCCCTTTTGTTTTCTTTTTCAATTTAAAAATATGAATCTTCTAATTATAAAAAATAGACAAATAAAAAATATAAAAAATAGACAAGTTTTTAAATTAAAATTTAAAAAATTTAATTTTTTACTTTGTCTCAAATGGTCACATCCCACCGCAGTTAGCTGCGGGTACCACAGCTAATCATTTTTAAAGAATGAAGTTATGGTTATACAGAGCCAATAATACGTGCCAATGATTTTTTCTTCCAACTTTGGCTGATCCTCCTATGCCATTTCGCGATCTGGCTGGCCAATTCCCGAAATCAAGAAAAGATCGGACATTGGCCAGTCAATTTACAGCGTTCTTAGCCATTTCGCGATTTGGCCGGCCAATTCGCGAAGTGGCCGAATTCGGGCTTTGGCCGTAACATATATATATATTAAGTTACTGTTAAAAATACCTCTATCAGCATCTTTCTGAATACTTATTATGCACAAAATCGGTAAATTGTTTTTTTATTTCAAGAATAAAGGCAACCTAATTATTCTTATGGTGAGGATACAAATAAACAGAAAAATTTACATTTGAAAGTTTATTCTGCTTAGAGATGCAAACAAAGAAACGGATATAATGAAACGGGAACCCAATTCACACACTTATCCTTTTTAATAACTTTATCCGCTTATGGTTTTGAAATACTTTGTTATGCTTTTATTAAATATTCTTTTGTTTGCGAATATTGTTTATTTAATACACATTTTTATTTAGTTTCAAGGCAAAAATTTAGATTCTACTATTTATTAAAAAGTAAAAGGTTCAATTCCACTATTTAAACAGAAACCTAATTCACCTTTTTTGTATCTATATAACTCTAATTAAATTTTAATAAAAAAAAATCTTTATTTTATTACTATCCAATGAGTGTTTTATTTAAAAATCTAAAATATTTTTTCCATATTTTTATGAATTCATAAGAAATTGTTTTTTTAAAAAACTCCAAAAAATTCAAACAAAATTTTAAGAGCAATTACTAAACAGTATTTGATTTCAGCACGGTATAAATATTAAAGTTAGCTAATTTCATTTTCATTTTAACTGTTTCCCGCTCAAATTACTGTATAAACATTTTTTAAATTCATATTGAAATATCCAACTGAAATTCTGCATCAAAAAGAAGATATATTTCTGAAATATATATTCCCATATCTAATTACTATTTGATATGGGGCACTTTCCAATTAAATAAAAATTTCATCATTGAATTTTATTTATAGATATTTTTTTCATGTTTGCATTTTTCATTTTCCTTTCGTTACCTTGAAGAAAATGTAAGTTTTCCTGAAAATAAACACTATTTTTTATCTACATAGATTTCTTACATACAGTGTACATTACATGAAACCTTGAATATTTTTTAATGTTTACATTTTAAATGGTGTTTTCACTTTTTTTTTTCTCGAAAAGTTAAAAATTATAAAAAAAAATTTTCGGAAGAGCATGTAGAAAAGGTTAATCAGGAAACTAAGTAACCGTTTTCCTTTCGTTACCTTGAAGAAATATGTGTTTAATTTTCCTGGAAAAAAATTCATAATTACTGTTTTTTTTTTTTTTTTTTTTTTAACTACTTAAATCTCTTGCGTACAGTGTACATTACATGAAACCTTGAATATTTTTTTTTATGTTTATATTTTAAATAGTATTTTCGCCTTTTTTTTTCTCGAAAAATGAAAAATTATTAAAATTTTTTGCGGAAGGGCAAGTAGAAAAGGCGAATCAGGAAACTAAGTAACCGTAACGAAAAACACACACATCATAAATCGCATTTTGAAGTCCTTTATTCGTAGGACAAAGTTATAATAGAAGAAAGGAGGCATACGCTTGAAGGAGCTTTTTGTTCAGAGTCGTGTGCCAAAACATGGCACAATAGTCGCCAATTGCTCGACATTTCTCTACTTTAAGAACATCTGAAGGTACTTTTACTTAGTACTTACTTTAATCAAATTTCTAGGGGCATTGAACTTACATTAGCAATCTTTTAATAATGAGGAGTGTCTGCTCCTTAATATGAAAAATATATGGAACGAAGCAAAATGCTATGTTAATTTAATGAATCTGTATTTCGTATAAAGAGAGGGCAATGTCATTGTAAAAATTATATAGTGAAATATCTGCATTTACTTGCTTTTTTTCTTTGACGTACATGTAACGAGTTCATGAATATTCTTAGGAAGTAAAAAAGACGTACAAAAAGTAGATTTTTGGTAAATGTAAATTGTAATCATTATTAATATTATTTTACTGAAAGAGCCACGGATACTATTGTGCTGTACCGAATTACAGTCAACAACCAAGTTTTGTATTTTTGTAAATTGAAAACGCATTTGAAAAAATTAAATATTTGATTTTTGGACCGAAAATATTCATATCTAAAAATAGTTTTGGTCTTGAAACGAATTGAGATGATTCTCTTTAGTTTGCCGAAGAAACCAACAAATCTACTAAATTTTATTGTTGAGTTGCAATTGTTTGACCTGTTGATGTTTAAAATCACTTTAATTCAAAAAGTGATTAAAACTCTCTAAATTTAATTAAAACTCTCTTTTTTGACGATTTAACAATCTTTGAGCGGCATTTCGTTATTTTTGACGACATGATTTTTGACGGTACGTAAACTCGCGAATATATGACGAAACTGCTTCTTAAATACCGTGTCATGTCACTGTATTTTGGGAACGATATAACAATTTTTATTTCAATTCAAAAGTGTAAGAACTGCGTGTCGGCATGGTGCAGGGGTTATTGCTCCTGGTAGTTAAGCAGGTTTCGTGAAACTGATTCTTGACTTATTAACCATTTAATCAAAGTCTATTTGTGTTATGTTATATTTCCGAATCAATTAAGTAATCGGTGAATTTAATTTTGAATTTAATTTGTATTATGAAATAGGTTAAGATAGTAGTTTCTTCAATTTGGCAAAATGATTGGTTGTTGGCAAATGTCATGAAATGGTTTCGACAAAAATAAAAAAAAATTATGAGTTTTTAAGTATCCATTTTTTTAGTGTTTAGAGACCTTGTCATAACTACAATAAAACAATTTAGAATAATTTGAATTAAATTTTTAATAATTTCATTCTTTCTACTTTGAAATAAAGTAAGAAAAGAAGGCTGAGTGTGATATAAGTAAGAATAAAATAAACGAGAAAAACCTTTTTGCTTATAATCACTGTTTTGTTTCCTAATCACATACGTAATCAGTATAGTTTTGACAAAATTCATATCATCTAACAAGTGAAGATAGTAATTTCTTCAATTTGACAAAATGTTTATTCGGAGTATTTAAAATGAAACCACTTCCACAAGAACAAAGAAATTTTTACAATTTTTAAGTATCCATTTTTACAGTGTTTAGAGACTTTGTAAGAACTATAATAAATTAATTTAGAATAATTCAAATTGGAGAAAATGATTAATAATAGAATTATTTAAAATTTAAAA
The DNA here is from genome assembly GCA_949128135.1 of Parasteatoda lunata. Classification (NCBI taxonomy): domain Eukaryota; kingdom Metazoa; phylum Arthropoda; class Arachnida; order Araneae; family Theridiidae; genus Parasteatoda; species Parasteatoda lunata. The sequence goes on along the minus strand of OX421981.1, from coordinate 22,652,277 downwards.
TGAGAAAGGTAAAATAACAGAGACTGAGTTTGATAAAGGTAAGAACAAAATAGACAAGAAAAAGCTTTTTTGCTTAGAATCAATGCTGTAATTCCTAATCAATTATCAGTACAGTTTTGAAGAAATCAGATCAAATAAGTTAAGATAGTTGAATAAGTTAGTCTTGAATTTGAAATTAATTTAGAATAATTCAAATTTATTTTTTTTATAATTTCATTCGTCTTATTTTTAAATAAAATAGTTTTAATATTAGAATCACTCACAAATGAAAAAGGAAAAAAAAAAAGAATGAATTTGCATTCTATTGCGCTAAGCATTCGCCACCTCACTAAATTCGATAAAGTCGTAAATTTGGCGAATAAAATTGTGTTTTAGCGAAAGTATTGGCGAATAATAATTTCCGCTGGAAAGAAAAAAATATATATATAAAAATTAATGAACAAAAGTTTTCGCATTTGGCGAAGACTTTCAAAAATTGGCGAATTTTTTGATATTTGGCTAATTTGATTTTAATTACCTGGCTGGTAATTTAAAATCCTTAACCGGAGCTAAGGATTTTAAATTACCAGCCAGGTAATTTAAAATACTTAGCTCCGGCTCTGTAGAAGTAAGATTAAATAAACGGGAAAAAGCTTCTTTTTGCTTAAAAAATGCTAAATATTGCTGGTATGCTAAATAATGCTAAAATTTGCTTAAAAATTGCTAAACATACCGAAATGGGCCTTTCAGGAAGAATAGCTTTATAACTTTCAGCTAAAAATCTTGGATTTTGATCATCTGCGTCTTGAACCCAAACTGTTAATGTAGTAACTGAAACTTGAGGAGGCGTTCCTTGGTCCTAAAAAGTGTGAAAAACATAAGTGTGCTAATAAAGTAAGAATTATTAATTTCAGAGGAAAGATTGCGACATTTTTCATACCTTGGCTTTAATAGTAACTGTAAAATTTGGCAACGTTTCAAAGTCTAATGCTGAGGTTAAAATCACATGACCCTCTAAACTGCTTTCAAAGGCAAGTAGATGCTAGAGAAATAAAATATATTTTAAATATGTTTTAAGCTATTAGGCTGTTTGACTTATAATAATGGATATTATAAAAAAATGAATGCAATTTGTACAGTAATACATGTATTTTATTCAAAAATGCAAGCAATTAATACAATTCATTTTGTTTACCGGAAATCAGACTGAAAACTAAGCTCTTTTTCTTAGAAAATAGAAACCCTTGACTGAAACTGAATGTGTGCAAGATTAAAATTGAATCCAGGGGGGATCTGTAATGTTTCTTTCCTTTTTTCAGGGAGTGGGGTGTTTTTATTATTAGACCGCTCATTGTGTTGATTATTTTTTTTATAACCATCGTTGAAAACCCAACCCAATTTTTGGTTTACGATTACTGATAAACTCCGTAGCCTTGTAATTTTGAACACAATCCAGAAGACAAAGGAGCTCCTGGGTCAATTATTGGGAGAAATTCTCCATCGTGGAGGACTTTTTGACGGAACTAACCCCTCAAGTGCGTTACATTGAAAAGAAAACCACGAAAACCTCCCAGGGTTAGCCTGGCAGCAAGGGTACTCTAACCCACGATCCATCTACCACACTGAGGATATTTTACGTCAGCACTGTGGTCTGTGCGAGCCAGATGCAAAATTCGTATTGAACCCTGTTCACCTTATTGGAACGTGAACGCTCTATCCCCTGAGCCATCACGGCTCTTGCGTTGGTTATTATCGTGAAAGAGTATATTTATTTTATTACATTTTTTATATTACAAGTATTACACTTCAGTCATTATCTTCATTGTGCGTATGTTGCAGTTATATATTTTTCAAAATAACAACAGTATTTTTATTAATTCATCGAAATACAACATACAAAATATGACTGACTATGGAACACATCGGAATACTATGGAATACATCGGAATACTATGGAAAAATATGACTGGTATTACGAACCGTCGTTAAACAGCGTTTATAAGACAGTATTTCTGACGTCATATTCAACAGTCATTAATGATTTACTCGTTCGTTTTAGCACGCAAATACATGCGATATTTCTTCACATTTTAAAAAGGTTATGGCCACTTTATTATACATAGTGACTTTTTGACTCTTTAGTCTGCCTTTTCAAAGTTAAAAGACTGAAAAGCTTATTTTAAATCATCTTTTATGTTAAGTGGGAATACAACTGCTCTAGAACAGTTGAAAAAATATCTGTACATAAATTTCACTTCGTCATCTTTATTTTAAAAAAAATATACATAATTATTTTAAAACGAACCTCAAATTAAAAAGAAAGGAAAGGGGGAATTTCTTAGTATTTTTTTTTTTTTTTTTCTTTTTTTTTTTTTTTTTTTTGAAACTACACTTTTACAAAACTGTTGAATTACACAAAAATTGCAACAATAATTTATAATTTTCACTCAATTGTTTTAAACTATAATACAGAATTTAAAAATTTTGTCAAAGCGTATAAAAGTATTATCCACTTATAAATTATGAGGCTTAATTGTAATTTTTTTTCGATTTGTAACTGAAATTTTTCAAATACATTTAATGAAGCATGAAAAAAAAAAAAACTCAATTGAGACAGAATGAGCCTGAATAAATGTTTAATTTTTGAAAAGTCAGAAAAACGCAAAAAAGGTAATTACAAAACATGGTTTTGACGACAGAATTGTGTCGTTTTGAAATGCGAAAAAAATGCCTTAAATAGAAAGAAAGACAAAAAAAAAAAAAAAAAAAAAAAAAAAACTTATAGTGAAAGGAAACATGGTCGAGTGAAAATCGGACTAAACAACTTTAAAAACATTTGCTAACAGTTTTTATTAAACCCTAAACGAAGCATTGTTTTTTTTTTATTTATTTATGTGATGTATATATTATTATGCATTTATTATTTCTATGTACTATCAGCATTTTAAAATGTAACCTCAAAATTTTAAAAGCATAATTATGTTTTGAAATTTGAAATTAATATTATTAATATTATTAGTATCTAAATACAAAAATAACATTTCAAACGATGAGCAATGATGAGATATATATATATATATATATATATATATATATATATATATATATATATATATATGTGTGTATATATATATGTATATATATATATATATATATATATATATATTATATATATATATATATATATATATATATATATATATATATATATATATATATATATAAATGCGTGTATTTTTCAACAAAAAAACTGTTTTTAATATTACGAAATATGTGGAAATACCAATAAAAATTTGGATACCTACTTGTGTTAATAAAGAAAAAGAAAATTTCTGATAAGGATTTTCCTGGCCCCTAATATAAATATTAGGGGCCAGAGAGGGCCAATTTTCCTATTTTAATTTTCTATATTGAAGCCATTTTGATTATGACTAAGCAAATAAAAATATTTCGCGTTAATAATCTATGCCAGTTAAGCATGAAAAAGTATAAACTGAATTGCGACAGAATGTTTCATTTAACTGAGGAATCAGAAAATCACAAAAAAGGAACTTAATTACAAAAGATGGTGCTTACGACAGAATTGTGTCGCTTTGAAGCGAGAAACGAATGCCTAGAATAGAGAAACTGAAGAAAGAAAAAAAAGGTTTTAGTCAAGGAAAACACGCCGAGTGAAAATTGAGCTAAACAGCTGTGGAAACATTTGCTAACAGCTGTTATTGAACCCTAAACAATGCTTTTTTCATGCTATTAGTATTTCAATGTAATGTCAGCTCTTTATTTATACGATTTAAAAGCATAATTTCATAATTATGTTTTGAAATTTGCAGTGGTAAAACTTAGGCTATTAGTATTTAAATACATAGATTACGCTTTAAACACATTCTCATTCAGCAATAAGAGCCTTCTTGGCCGAGCGGTACCGCTTTTCTGCCAAACATTATAGTGTAAAGGCAGTAGGTTCGTATCTCACCGTAACCCTGCATGCATCTCCATGTTAACCCCTTACTACCCCTTGGCGCAGATGAGACATAGATGACCCTTTGGAATACTTTTTTCTCACCGTTTAATTACAAGAAATATATATTATGGTATTTTTTTAATTATCAAAATTCTAATAGTTACCAAAAAAATCTGTTAGATTATCAGAATCTTACAATGCTAAAATACAAAAAAAAGTAGTTTGAAAATTTTTCTTTCGTTCATATACAAAATTTTATCAATAATTGATTTTGCAAATTAAAGATATTTCATTAATGAATAACCTTTTTTAAGATATATCATTAAAGATATTTCATTAAAGATATTTCTTTAAAGATATTTCATTAATGATATTTCATTAATGAATAACCGTTTCTCTTAGTTCTAAATTACTGCAAAAAAGTAAAAATCGGAAAAAAAATATTGTTTGGAAATAATATGTGTTAAGAAGATTTTTCCCTCAACGTAGAAAAAAACACCGGTGTTTTATGCTGTATTTCATAATTATTGAAATACTAAATTTTATATTTTTCACTTATTTTAACCCAAATTAATGAGAAAAGTATCTAATAAAACGTTTGCGTCAAAGGGTTAACTGCCATTACCCATTCTTTAAAATGACAAGGCAGGCCTGCCCTTGTGTGTAACAATATATAAATAAATTAAATTAACATATTAAATAGTTTGCACAACCTCTATTTAAAGACAACTACAGTCTCAACCCACTAGGGCATGTTTTCAGCAAGTCCTTGCTAAGACTTGAATAAAATAATTATAAACAATTTAGTCTACTTTAATGAAATTTTCGAAATTTATTTTTGCAAATTATTTTAGTTTCAAAGTAGGAAGCAAAAAGTTAAATGCAATGAATATAAAGAAGTTAAATTTTGTTTTTATAAAATATCTGTATTTTAAAACAATTTTTAACATTTTAACGTAACTGTTAGGCAAAGAATAAAAAAAATTTGAATTAAAAGATTTTTAACTTATTCACTAATTTGCTATTAAATTTTAATTTAATTTGCCTGGTAATTAAAAACGTAGAATTCAAATTAAATGCACAATATCTTAACCATAAATTTTTATATTTAATCAGCATTAATAAATTTAATAAATAATGTAATTGTCTTGAATTAATCAATTGACAAAATTTAAAAAACCTATGTATTAAAAAAAAGGTAAATGCAATCACCTTTTCTCTCTTTTTCTTTCATATAAAACAGCGATATAATCAAAAACTCTAAAAAAAATAATAATATTTTGCAAAAAAATTTTAATGATCATGTATTCTTATATATATATTCTCTAATTTGTTACTTCTATTATTTAATTTAAAAAGGTATACTTTTTCTGTTTTGATAAACTTTTATGAACACTAATTGTGTTAAACGAACTATAATTATCATGTATTCTAGATCGGGAGAATAAAAGTTTTTTCGAATAATTTCTGCCACAAAAGCAAAGCAATAAAAAAAAAAAGTTTCCGAACTCAAAAAAAGAAATTTGACTCAGGTTTCATTTGTTCCCAGAACTGAAGGATATATATTTTTTTCGGGGTTAACACTTCAATAAAAGTTAATCTGCAACAAATTTGTTTTAAAAAAGTTTTTGCGAGAAAAACTATTAGTAAAAGTTAGAAAATATTACTCGTGGAATGAAAGAGTTCGATTTAGTTTTTAAAAAAAAATCTATTGTTTAATTTCAAAAAAAATTCCCGGTAATTTCTTTCCATGAAAATATAACTTCTTAACTTCTATTTAAAACTTAAATCTTTCCAAAGAATATAATTTTGAAATAACTAAGACATAACATATATTTATCTTGAATGTATAATAATAACTACAAAAAGGATGCAATTAATTTAAAATTTTTCCTGGGTATCTTTTCACATTATTTTACGGCTTAATTCCAGAAATGCTTGATCCACCGCAACTTAATTTATCACGGTGTTACGCATTTACAACTAATAACTGAAGCGATCTGGAATTAGATCGGTTAAGCGTTACTGAAATGTCTTTTGTGAACCGAAAACGAAAAAACGAATAAAATTCAGTTTATTCTTCCTCGATTACGAAAGCATACAATCCGTTGATCAGACGAACCAAAAAAGGTGATTTTGGGGTGTCTTTTTTTTTATTTTTTTTTTATTTTTTTTTATTTTTTATAATTTCTCCAATAAAAGCATTTAATGGTATTCTTTGATGTAATTATTGGAACTTGAATAAAGCTGCAAAAGTTTAAAAGAGAACTCATTTCACGGTATGTCCGATCATCAAAATAAATCAGAATTTCATTTCAACTCAAAAATAATGTATTAGCACATGAATTCGTAAAGAATAAACTTTGAATTTGTTTTTCATTTAAATAAATTTCAGAGAGATTCTTTAGATGACGTTAATAACTGCTTATAATGGAAAAGACTATTATTTTGAAAATGTTTTTTATTGTGAAAGTTCTTTGTATGACAATTCATTGACAAAACAAATATCATAAAACGTAAAAATTAAAAATACAGATATTTTATTTAATGTTATTTTGCTAAAACTAATTTAAATTTCGGTTTCATTTAATTTCTTTTCACACTTCACAAACAGCTACGATTGTTTATTAAAGTTTTGGAGATAAACTAAGTAGTTTCAGCATAAGAATCGAGCCCACTGGAATTTATCGTTAGCGCTTATTAAATTTGAGGAATAGAAATTATCGATTTGGTTTTGAAGTTGCATAACTTCTAAAATTTCTGATGCGGATAAACTTTTCCTATTGCTCTCTCTATATATAAATATTTTAGTGAACTAAGGATTTCTTAAACTTTTTTTTTTCAATTTAGCTCGTTTATAAAGTGCTAAAGGTTTATAAATCCTTTTAAAGTTAAAAAGAAATGTTGGGGCTTAAATATTATATAGCAAAAGATATTTTTATGTGTTAAGCATTGCGTCGCTTAATTTTAAATATTGAAAATTTTGGTAATTAGTGCATCAAGGAACAGTTTCGTATTAGTTAAAAATAAAGAAAAGTTTACGAATGGGAAGTAATTCGAAAAACAATTTATTATTATCGTCAAAGCCATAAATACAGGACCGGCATAGCATGGCTGATAGGGCACTGGGCCCATGTCAAAGAGATGGTGGGTTCGATCCCCATCGGCTGAAAACTCCCCATGTAGCAAATGGTGATGGATGCACGTTAAATCTGTCAAGTCACAAAGTACTCCATTATCCCATAACAAATCATACCACTGACGGTACTGATCCAGGAGTTTCCTTGTATTCTGAAATGGTTCAAAATTACAAGGCTACGGAGTTGAACATTAGTAGTCGTAAGCCCAAAATTGGGCCGGCTTATTAACGACGGTTATAAAATAAAAACATAGTTCACTCATATGGATCTAAAATCTATGTTTTAATTATTTTTTATTTAATTTTATTTATTTTCATTTATTATTTTTATTTTCTTATTTTTATGAAACGAGCTGAAACGATTTCCTTCAATAAAAAATATATTTGTGGAACTTGATTGTGGAACTTGAGACTACAATAATGATGCAGTACACATTATGTTTTAAATGAAAACAAATTCTTAGTTAAAAACACACTATCCTAAAAATATCTAATTAGTCACAGTTCATAACATGATGCATATCGGTCTTGTGCAGGAAAAAAACAGCCTGTAATGGATCTTCTGATTCTAGCGAGTTTTACATTTAATTACCCCTAAGAGAGCACATCTTTTAGGTTATTCAATATACACTTGACCGCTTTTTCTTTCATGATTATCGCACCAAGAAATTGGTTTTTCTTTGCAAAAGTTGGTGATGCGTGATTTGCGGTTCACCGATTAATGGAATTAAGAAAAAAAGCAACTAAATTTCAAGTTTTAATTAAACTTATCGAAAGCTTCCTCAAAAGTCCGTTAAACTTTAATTCAGTTCAAAACAATTCTTTGTGAACCTCATACAATAGAAATCACAATATAAAATATTCAAGAAGATAAATGTGGGAAATTAGTTTAAGTTGCTACTACATTTGGATTAGATTATGTTGTGTTTGAATGAGGACCTCAAATTGATGTGCATGACATATTTTATGACGAATAATGTGTATCATTTAAATCAATACTATAAACAACTAAATGATGCAGACTTTTAAATGTGCCTTAATTCAGTTCAATTGTTTTGAACTGAATTAAACTATTGAGTTTGCATTTTTTGACCATCAAATGAGTAAATTAAATTTGTAAGCGTTTTCGTCTACAATAGAGCGGGGGGAAAAACATTCGTGGTGTTTGTGTATATTTACTATATTTAATTAAAATATTCGAGAGAGTTTAATTAAAATATCTGCGACAGTTAAGTAACACCATTCGAACTAAACTGTACAAAATTACGGATCAAATTACTGTATAAAGTACAGGCACATTACATCCCTCTTAAAATCAATTTTAACACAAATCTATCTTTACCGTAAAATATTATACCGTAATTTTCACAGTAATATTTATCTCATTAGAGTGATTAAATGATTTATGACAATTATTACTGTAAAAATTACGGTGTATCAGATTTTTTGTTCCGTAACATGTTTTGGTAATGGATTTTACGGTAAAAAGTACTGGCACCCTGATTAAAAGTACTTTTTACTGTAATCTGAACAGGAGTTTTTTACATGTTATAATGCCCTTCGCATATTTTGTGTATTTCTCTTCTATTGATTTTAATACAATTAATAATATAAAATTATCATTAATAATGAAAAATCAACTTTTAATAAACCTTCATAAAATATTTTTATAAATGCAGATGTCAATTTCTAGAGATATTTGTCGTTTTTTTAAGCATATACAGCAAGACGACATATTTTTTGACAAGCTTAGTTTATAATACCATTTAATTTCGTAATTTCTCAACATAATGTCATTTGAGTTAGGCTCAGAATAGCCACTTCAAGCTCTTTTGCCATTTACATTTAAATTAGTCAAAGTCAAGCATATACTTAATAACAAGTAAAATACATTATAATATGTTCAATAAATTAAAAATATATATTTTTTAAATAGATTAGTATACAAGTTAACGAAATAAAATATTGTGATTTAACATCAAAAAGCATTTTAATTAAAATATGTTACGACCAAAATTTATTTTGATTCAAACTCATAATAATTATTACCTCTTTTTTATTTAATATTTTTTTACGCAAGAATAATTATTTTTTTATATTTACGTAGTATGTACTTACAGTTATAAAGTGTTTATTACAACGCTTGTAGAATCAAAAATCTGAAATTTATTGCTCTTTGTAACCATCTAAGCCCCATAGGCGATTATAGATTATGATTATAATGTTTTAATTTTTTTTAATATTTTTTGCGAGGAGTTTTCAAAAAATGTATACCTAAAGAAATATGAGTTATATAACACAAAAATAATTACAGTAATCATATAAATTAATCCTTTTTTTCAAAACTTGATTAATTTTTTGTTGATATACCTAATAGAATGTTTTAGAAAATTTACAATGGAGAGAGAAAATTATATGTAATTAGAGGTAGAAAGATTTCTTGAAAATACTAAGCACAAGATGTGCAGTTACAAAATCTAACAAAAATTTAATTAAAGCCTTTATTGAATTCAAAATGGGCCAACTAAAATAGAAATATTAATATTATTTTATGAAATTATGTGTTTTAAAAAAATTTTTACGCGTTCAGTCATGAGTAAAAATAATTTCCAGCTAATTTATAAAGAATAGATTTTTCTTTTACATTTATTTGTTAAAAATAATTTATTTCGAATAATACGAAATTGAACAGAAATGTTTGGTATTGTATTGGTATTTGGTATTTGGTTTATTACTTCACACAGTAGCAAGTTTCTTTCAGAGAAAAGAGTAACCTCCTAGGTTAAAAAAATAATACTGTAAAAAAATTGAATTTTTAATTAAATCCTTTACTTTACGGATATAAAATAAAAATAATTTTAATTGAGAATTTATCAAAGAATTTAATTGCAAAAATAATCGTCTGGCATTTCAATCAAACAAATTAATTCAATGTTTTTCGCACTTATCTTCATTTCGTAAAAAAATGCAATTTTAATATCGGTTGCCATTGTAACGGGAAAAAAAAAGAGAATCATATGGAGAAAGAATTAGACATTTATATAATTTTTTGAGATAAACGAATGGAATGGAAAAAGTAATTTAGTTTAGAAATAAAATTTTATTTTTGCAGATTTATTTTTTTGTTTATAACACGAATTTTATTATCATTATTTTCTTTTAAAAGTACTTATCATTCCATGTAAAACCTGAAGTTTATGTTCAATTTCCTGCATCGATTCTTGATAAATACATTATTTTAATAAATGAGGTCACACATTTTCAATTGCTTATAACTAACTAGAATTTTTTTTTCTTCCTTTTTTGGAATATTAATTCAAATCTATACAAATCACATAAAGTGCTATATTAATCACATTGCTTAATAAAACAATATTAACTTTAAATTTTTCCTGTTACAGTTGAGAAATTTTCACTCTATTGAGTTCACACAATCGCAATAAATTTATTAAAGAAAAATAAACTTATTTATATTTCGAGAATAGTTTCAATAACCAAACGTAATTGCTCCGCTGATATTATTTTATTTCATTTCATTTTGGATTTCTTTCTAGGAATTAAATTGAGTTTTAATAATTCTTAAATCTTGTTTGACATAAGTTTGAGATTTGTTTTCTTTTATGTTATTATCGTTAAGAAATTGAGGTCAGCGTAACTGGTTTCCCTTAAAGAAGATTGAAGTCAAGGGGTGCGTCAAATAACCATTGTTTTGATTCAAATATATGAAAATTAGAATGAGAAATAAGTATACATAAAAGAACTCGTTGAATATAATCTTTTCATGTTTTTAATGTTTGGTGATAGCTTATAGACTTAGCACTTTTACAACTATCTCTAAGTAATGCATTCGGGATATTAATACACATAAATAATAGCTTATAAATTAAATTCAGAGGAGAAAATGCTTACAAACTAAACTGTAAAAACGGTGATGTATTATCTCTCAAAATATGATGGTGAACAACCCAAAAAAATTCTGTGAAAGAACGCTTTATTTCGGGTTAAAACCAAATCAAGGGTTCATATACGATTTAAAAGATGTAATTTAAACTTTAACAATTAAAATAGAAAAATCTTAGACCAAAATCTCACTTTATCACACTATAGGAGCATTATTTTCACTTCCGTAAACACCAATGTTGGCGCGCTTTGAATAGCAAGAATTCTAGAAACGCCAAGTAGAGTATCGCCAGTAATTTGTTTACAATCTGGAATGAGCTGTCGAGAGGTTGTTTTTGCTTTCAACGGCGATATTCGTCAACAGAAACGAAAATTTGATGCCGTTAAATATGCGAGTTAAAAAAAAAAATCGGTGAATAGTTGCCATCAATTGTGTTGAAAGTTTGCAAGGAAAAAAAAACAGGTGTTTGTAAGAATGATGTCATGAAAAACGCAATAAAAATGTCACGACAAAAAGAAGATATGAGCATGTATATGTTTAATTATACAATTCGTTAATTCCGTAAAAAATAAGAAATTTATTGAATTTATCAATTTTCTTATATTGCACATGAATGCTATAATAGTTCATAAGATATAATTTATGATATAGTGCTTAGTTGCAAACAAGTCTAAAAATCGTATATCATAGCAAGTGCAAATTTTAAAATCTTATAAACAAATAAAATAAGAGAAATCGCATTCACATGATAACCTAATACGTACATTATAATTAATTTCATTCTAGCTGTTATTCCCATTCTTAGAAATAATTTATAATGACAAAAGAATAAATAAAAGAAAATACCGAATAAGGGCCTTCATCGACGAAATATTCAACCGTGCTGAACGGTCCATACTGATCTTTGTCAACAGCTTTAATTCCTTGGATGACTGTTGATCCCACAACAGTTACCTATAAATAAATATAATTTTCATGATTTTATTTAAAAAAAAAAAAAGAATTTAGAGCAAAAATTAAACAAATAAATTGCTTTTGATTAAAGACCCAAATTTCGAATTAAAGATTTAAAAAAAAGAAGAATATCGCTTGGATTTATGATAAGCTTTAACTCATAAGTATCATAAAATTTTACTATTGTTAATTCATAACAGTTTCTAACTTTTTTTTTAATAAAAATAAAACCTGATAGTTACGACTTTCAAAATACCGTTTTCCTTAATAGTCGTTTTAGTTTCAATTAAAAGTAAATAACAAAGTTACAAAGAAAATGTAGTTATTTACTTCGTCTCGAATTATATCACATAAAATAATGTTTAAAAATTTAAATTCCAAGTATCAAAACTTACTTCACTGATATTGACACTGTATGGCGCACCAACAAACATTGGCGCATTATCGTTGGCATCGGTGACAATAATCCTAACAGGTATTGTTATGCTCTAAAAAGAAACAAAAAAAGTAAATTTTATAAGCAACTCAGAGAAATTTCAGAAGCTCTTACAGCTAAGATAATAAATTTAACTCTATATTATTAAATTTATATGAATCAAACATTTAGAAGCGGAATTCACATGAATCCAGTTTATATAAATCAAATTTAGCATATCATTTAATATAAATGAATTCTATATGAATTACTTTTTATAAATGAAATTAAATAAATATATAGTATTATATAACAATCTGGTGCACTGTAGAAAATGGATGCTCACATTTAACGAAACCATTTCTGGTATATGCTTCGAGCTAAATTTTCGTCAAAGTGACGAAACTTCTTTGAGGAAACGAATTTCATCATAATTAACGAAAAATTTTGTCATTCTATTTTTTTTCCAAAAAAAATTCGTGAGCACCATGTAGGTGGATCATTGTCTTACAGACAACAGAAGAAAGATAGATTGAACAGAGAGATAAATTGCGCAGATGCCCTTAAGCGGGATTCGAAATCGAAATCTTGACTACCATAGAAACCGATCGGTTTGTTTCGTGACTTTATTTTCGATCGCCTAGTCTTTTAGTTTCGTCATTCTAGTAAGCAATTTCCCACAATGCACTGCGATCAGGTTCCAAGTTATGGAAACATTTTCGTCATATATTTGAGAGTTTGCGTTTTGTCACAAACCACGTGGTTTCATAACGAAATGAAAATCGCAAAATACAGCTCAAAATTAACGAAATACAGCTCATGGATTGCTGAATCGTTGAAAGTAAGAATTTTATTTCTGAGAGTGTGTATAAATAAATGCATAAAATGATGTGCCGCGTGTGTGTTTTAATTAATCATTTAATAATGGTTAACGCTGCAATGCAACTTATCAAAGTTTATTTATTTTTTATTTTTGTTTCTGTTTTAGTTAAAAAAGTGTGTTTGCTAAAATTATATGGTATGTTTGAGAGAGAGGAGTTTAAATTACCTTTTGATAAATTTTGTTTGTACAAAAAAAAAATTCCACGCAAATTCTAAACTTAATAATTCGTTATAATTCGTGTTTTCCATGTTTAATTTTTTCAACAAATTATTTTTAAATTCTTAAAAAAGGTGCACATTTTTCATGATTTTAAGCAATATAATTTTAAATGAAAAATTCCCAAATTTCAACGTAATTTGGCGCAACAGTATATATTTGAAATTAACAGTAAATAAAAACAAACATATAAAAATATTAAAAAACTAATCACTATAATAATAAAACTATATAAAACTAATAAAAATATTAAAAAAATAACTTCAAAAACTAATTTCTGTAAAGTCATCAGACGTTGTGCTAACAATAATATACGTAACATATAAATGATTATTCGTTAGCTACATTCTTTATATAATAAGTTTAATAAAAGTAAAAACCATAAATAAAGAAGCAAAACTAGACTCATGTAGCAATTTTAATGTAAAGCATTTATTTTCTAATCCGTAAAAAATTTCGGAGTTCAGTTGCTACCATTTTTGCTGTTGAGGTATACTATTTACATATATACATTAGAGGTATACTATTAAATATATTTTTAAAGAACTGCAAAAAAAATATATATAATTAACAAAATAACAATTCTTGGAAGGAATTGGGATGAATATATTACTAAAAAGAAAGCTTGATTTTAAAATAAAATGTTTTAGCAATGAAGTCATAAATTGATTCTGACGCGTATGACAATATGTGTAATTAGCAAGTAAACAAAATAATGAATGGATAAGTAAATAAAACTATAGCAGTGGAAGAGTAAATAAAAATGCGACAACATGCACTATATTTTAGTTAACTTCAACGCAAAAAATGGAGGTTAAACAATATCCTTATTATTAAAAAGTCACTACCTTGTTTTTACACTGTAAAAATTATTGTTTAGCTTGTTACTTTACTGATATTTTCTTTGCATTGATTGACATCCAATTATAAAAAAAATGGCAAGGAGCACTACTAAATATTATACCTGATTTGTCGATTTCATGAATCATTTCAGTCATAAAAACTTCTTAAATATACATATTACTTGAAAAATTACTCGAAAATGTTACTAAATGAGCATGAAACATCAAAAGAAAGCGTTTTGGCTGCCTAACCACGGTCATGGCCTAAAACGCATCACCAAAATGACAGACAAAAAAATTTTAATCGAACGAAAAAGAAAAATCTCCCCCGTAAATTATGCCAATTAGGATCCCAAATCCAGGTTACAGCAAACTCCTGTTGCCATAAATAAAATATACATTGAAGAATAAATTCACCAAAAAGTAGATCCTCTTTAATACGGTTGAACGCTTTGTAGTTGCTTACTTTCAAAAAGACAAAGATTTTGTGAAGAAATCGTCCGAATTGGACTCAATACTTGATTATAAGTCGTAGAAAATAAAATTGAAAATTACACATTTTTTCACATTTTAAAGTAAAGCAATCTGAAACAAAACATCTGTTTCTTCATTTTATTTTGAAGGAAGAGTTGATAAGTACAATATAATTTGGGTAATTTCAAGAATATAAATTATAGGCTTCATTTTTATTGTTATCTTAATGGTTTAAAATAAACAGGTGTAAAGTAAAAATGTAGCACATTTGTTATCCTTTTTCAAAGAGCTGAAAATGTGCCAAAAATGAAATTTCAAAAATTCAAACAATTCTATTTATGTATTTTCCATT
Source organism: Parasteatoda lunata (assembly GCA_949128135.1). Lineage (NCBI taxonomy): Eukaryota > Metazoa > Arthropoda > Arachnida > Araneae > Theridiidae > Parasteatoda > Parasteatoda lunata. Next base: position 22,637,161 of record OX421981.1, on the reverse strand, counting down.
ATTTTCCTAAAATATTTGTATGCTGTTATTAACACATTTAAAAAAGCGCTGTTAAACATAAATTAAATATGACTGCGAATTCAAATTATTATTCTAATAAAAGTAAAATTCTAATAATAAAAATTCTAATAAATATACCATACTGTAGGGCAGAGGTCGCCAAAGTGGTCTATATAGACCCCCAGGGGTCTATGTAACAAAAGCGGGGGTCGATCTGAGCCAGGGGGTCGAATGGGGGTCGATTCGAATCGGATCGGGTCGAATCCGATCGGTCGGGTCGAATCGATCGGGTCGAATCGATCGGGTCGAATCGGATCGGATCGGATAAAGGGTCGTTTGTGGTCGAAGAAGAAACAGTTCTTAATAAGCAGATCACACATCACCTAATTGAGTCTGTAAAATTTGTGATTTTTTTTATAATTGACTTAATATCAGTTTCTTTATAGAACATAAATTTATAAACGTGTATTTATTCGGGTGAAACAAGTATTTACGTATCAGTGGTACGAACTCTGCACTTATGGTTTATAAGTCAATGTGCGCTTGTCCAAATGTCACGTGTGACGAGCATTGACGTTACAAACGCGAATATTATATGCAGTTTCAGCTATATTTGCAGTGTCATTATTAAAACTTTTATGTATATACAGGTCATCATCAAAAATTGAGCGGCGATTTTAAACTGCTTTTTGTTGATTTTGAAAACATTGACATCCCTGATTGGATAATTGTGCCATTTTCTGCTACAATTGAAAACGTGGACATCAACCTGCAAGATGAGCTTGCTGAATTATTATCGGATCTTGAAGCAAAGACGCTTTTTAAAAATTTAACAATAAGCAAATTTTGAACAAATATAAATATAATGCAGAAATATGTAAAACTTTACGAAATCGCTCAGCCATTTATGCTAGCATTTCCAAGTTCTTATATGGTTGAAGCCGGTTTCAGTCACGTAAATTCAATCTTAACTAAGTACAGAAATAAATTAAATGTGAAGTTTCGAGGGGATTTAAGATTAAAATTGACCAATTTTAGACCCTATATAGCGAACTTTGCAAAAAAGCACCAGGCACCCCCATCCCATTGATTAAGAAGCAATAAATCTGTAGTCGCTTTACTTATTTTTTCATAAAACTATTGTTACACAATGCACTATTACTTTAATAAATTTTTAAAATCATAAAATAAATGTACAAACTCAGTGTCTAATAGAGTTTTATTTTAATTAATAGAAAATTACTTTTATGGAGGTCGATGGAGATTTCGAAAAATTATATAGGGGTCGATGATCAAAAAAGTTTGGCGACCCATGCTGTAAGGTAATGGCATTTCTGGTAAAAAAAGTTATTCTATAATTTATGAAACCAAAATATACGGTATTTAAACCAATCATTTGGTAATTTTTCCTTTCCTATGCTACTGATTTACCGGAAATTCTGGTTTTTTTAAATTATAGTTCTTATTATCATAGTTTTATGAAAAAAGTACAAAACTTAAAAGTAAATTTAACCAAATAAATAGTTTTTATGCAACGCTTCAAGCTTTTGTATCATGATAAATTCACTAAATTTTACCACATTTACTAAATTCCTTCATATATTATAAAACCGTGCTTTATTATTATTTTTATCTAAACTCATTACCTAAATGCTTCGCAAAAAATACCGAACTTTTTTGCATCCCATTAAGCCAGAAATACGGTAAATTTTACCGTATTCTGGTAATACTAACCATATATTTTTCTCAGTGAGAAAAACTTTCTTTTTGCATTGATATTTACAGTTTTTTTTTTTTTTTTTTAAATATCAACTAAAAGAAGTAGATAATAATGAAAAACGCAGATTAAAAAAAGTATAAAAGAACTTCTAATGTAACTTAAAATGACTGTTTTAGAATCGTTAAGACTTTTATGTGTTAGAATTGTTATGACTTTTGAGTGTGGAGATAGATTGAGATTCACAATTATGTCTACGTTTCCCTGCAATCCGATTAAAACAAATTGTTCAAAATAAAAATCTAAAAAAAAAATTTTATTAAGTCAATATCTTTTAAAAAACATTCTAAAAGTAGTTTGGGAAAAATCAAAAAACAGTTTTTGTTTTAAAAAAAACTCACTTTTCAATGACGAATTTATCTGATTTTTAATTCTAGCGACTCATAAATTTATTCCGTTCCCCGTTATATTTCATTTTATAGCCGGCGGTCAATAGCTGACCAGAGTCTGAGTTTACGACAATAAATGAACATCTTCATTTTCTTGTATTTTTGAGCCCAATCTAAAAAACAATGCAACTCCTAGAGCCGTGGCTCAGGGAATAGAGCGTTCGCCTTCCAATGAGGTGAACCGGGTTCGAATCCCAGAGGCGACGAAATTCGACAGGGTACATACGAAATTCGCATCGGGCTTGCACCGACTGCAGTGCTAGAGTAAAATATCCTCATTGTTAGACGGATCATGTGTTAGAGTCCCCTTGCCGTCAGGCTAACCGCGGGAGGTTTTCGTGGTTTTCCTTCCCATGTAACGCAAATGCGGGTAAGTTTCATCAAAAAGATCTCCACAAAAGCAAAATTTTCCCAATTCTTGATCCAGAAGTTCCCTTGTCTTCTGGATTGGATTCAAAATTACAAGGCTATGGAGTTGAACATAAGTAGCCGTAAATTCAAAAAATTGGGTCGGCTGTTCAACGACGGTTATAAAATAAAATAATATAATTAAAGTGAAATAAAAAGATGAAACTCCTAGATCAAGCAATGAGACAAACTAACCTTTGTGGAGCACTTTTTCATGGAACTAACTCCCATTTGCGTTACATAGAGAAGAAAATCACAAAAACAGCCACGATTCCCCCCTTCAGCAAAGATATTCTAACCCATGATCTGAGGATATTTTACGTAAGTACTGCAGTCAGGTACAAGCAAGCCTTCATCAGAGTTCGCCTCAACCAGCCACTGGTAAGATCCGAACCTGTGTCACCTCACTGTGAGAAGAATGCTTTATCCCCTGAGCAACCACGGCTCTATATCACCATTACATTTATCACAACAGATTACATGAAGTAGCGTAGTTAGTTTATGGGGGCAATAGAGAGCATAGGTCCCCTGGAGAAGCCTTACAGAGGTACCCAATTCATAAAAAATAATTAAAAAGGAATTCCAGGGTAAAAACCCGAGTTTCATTTGCTACACATACAGCTTAATCATATTTTTATTCGATTTTTCCAATAAACCTACAATTAATATTGTAGTTTGTTTTTCAAGTAAGATTTTTTTAAAAATGGCGATATTGAAATTGAAAACTGTCATTGGAATTAACACATATCATTCGACAAAAAACAATAAAGGCAATAAAAATCGTCTAGGCTGTAAGAAATTCCGGAACAAATTACAGAGACTTTTGGCATTATCCGTAAAATCCATTTTCATCGTAGAATATTAAACCGTGAGTTTTACAGTAATATCTATTTAATCAGAGTAATTCGGTGATTTTACTGTAATTATTACTTTAAAAATTGCAGTGCATCAGATTTGTTTGTTCAGTTACATTTTTCGGTAAAAAAGAATTTTAAGGTATCGGCACCCTGAATGCCGATTACTCTTACCGTGCATATTTTTTTTCCGGAAATTATTTAATTGTAGTTTTATAGAAACTACATTAGTAACATACACTGTTAAATATAATACTAAATCGAATGAAAATTTATGAAGTAACACTTCAAAAATTAAATAAATTTAAGAAAGAATTAGATCTTAGAGGCGGAAAAATATTGTACAATATTTCAAAAATCCAGATAAAAAAATATTAATTAAAGAATATCGATATTAAAAATCTCTTGGCACTACAAAGCCTTACCGAATCTTTAAATTTTTAAATAGCAAACCCTTAGAAATCAAGGAAACGGAAAAGAGTTCAAACACTTTTCTATAAATATTCATCAAGGGTCATACATGATGAGTAGGATTCTGCGAAAAATGTTCCATTGTTAAGAGAATAATAGCCAGAAATGAACGGACACATTTATAAATGTAGTGCCATAAACCACAGATAGCAACAAGTGGAAACGTTACACCTCAACGATTATTCTTAAGGACGTTTGCAATATTCGAAGTACTGCAGCGATAGTTGAAAGGGTGCTTAGTTTCAGCTATGAGTTTGCATACAATGGTAAATCAAGGAAAAATCTTATTATGTTGTGTGTTTTACTCAAATATCATAAATGTTGAGCTAAATCATGTAGCTGAATATACAAGTTATGTTAGTGCAGTTAGTCTCAATCATTAACCTTTTGTTTAAACAATAAAAAGGAAGTGTTGGGGTGCTCTATGTAATTATTTTCTCACGAAGATTTGTTAAAAAAAGAGTTTTATAAAGAAAATTTTAGTACTTTAAAGCAAAGGTCTTTACTCGCCAGGCCGTGGGTCAAATAGTACCGGACCTCACTAAGAACATTAAACTATTTCCACCTTATTTACAGTGGTATATTTCTCTCGTGTTTATACGTCTTTCCATGGATGTGAGGTTAACCGGGAACTGACGTTACATAAAGCCACACCAATACCAAATATGCAATTATATTTTATATTGAAGGCATATTTAAATACAATTAAATTAAAATTATTAAATCAAAGCAATCTAAAATATAAATAGGGAACGTGCTTCCCTCCCCTGCCCTCAGCAGGATGCGGAAAATTATCAAACGTCACGGCGATAAAAAGGTTGAGGAGCACCGTTTTAACGTTTATCAAAACTAATACAAATATATAATCCATAATGAAAATACACTATAATAAATTTTTGTGTAGTTGCCTCCATTTTTTGTGTAGAGGTAAACTAAAAAATTTTTACACTGCATTACGTCAGATTTTTAATTTGTTTTTCTATATTTTGGTTTATTTATTTATTCATTTTTTGTTTGTTTATTTACTGACAGTACAAATTTAAAGTCAATTTATGACTTTATTGCAAAAACATTTCTCTTTATAAGACAAGCATATTTTTAATAATATATCTGGAGTTTTTCTTTCAAATGATTATTATTTTGCCAATTGTATATCATTTTTTGCACGATAACTGCAGTTCTGTACCTAAAAATGTATTTAGTTAATGTATTTATTATATATATATATATATATATATATATATATATATATATATATATATATATATATATGCTGATTCTTTTGTATAGTCTTATAGCAATATAAATATTAAAAAGAACGATACTTGTTGCCTAGAAAATATGTAAAGATTGCAGATTGCAACAGACTTTTGCTTTTAAAATACTTTCCTAATCAAATTATCTTTCATAGCTTTCAAAATAAAACCAAATAGAAAGTCTCTGTTCATAATTACGTAAAATATCGAGTATCAATATTAAACAAAATTTACTAAACTCGCTTATTAAATGGAAAAAATTCATAAAAAAGGTTAACAAAAAACACATTTGACAGATTTGCACATAATCGAAACGAATTATACTTCGTTAGTCTAAGTCCCTTTCTAATGATAACATAAAAAAAACTCTATGTAAAAACCCTTTAAATTCTTTATATAATAAGTCCAGATTCTTATTACAATCATTAGCAAAACAAATTTAATAGATTCCCCATAAAAAATGGGATTTATAAAGTAACCATTTTGAATCGCGTGGTGCAAAGCAATAAAGTAAAAAGTAGATCTTCCAATTGGATGTTACCTAATTATATAATAAATAAATAGGGTAAGTAGATGTTATTCATATTTGGAAGAAACACAAGCAATAAAAGTATCGTAAAATCTTCAAACAACAATATGCACTTAGGTAGTTCCGCTGACTAAAAGATCATTGGTGCGTTAAAAGGAGATTATTTGACCTATGGATTTAAATCCATGCCTGGCAGGTATTTTTATCGAAGATCATCATTGTTAAATACTTTAAAAAAGAGTTTTTATAGTTAGCCTAATTTATTTAGGAATTTAAAAAAATAGAACTTACGTCGAATGATTTATACATAGATAAAGAAAAATACCTAATAAGGGCAAATGAATTAATAAATAACTTAAGAGTGGACACAGAATTTAATGATTGGATAATGCATAGTCACTTAGACCTGGAAATAACCACCCACTTGCCACGCGGCGAGTCAACAAAGAACAAAAAGTGGCTATTTAAATTAAATAAACAACCGATCCCCTTTTCTTTTCGTTTTTTTTTTTTTTTAATCGTTGAATACTTAAAGTTCATCAATATAGAAAGAGACTGAGAAACACAATTTTCATTAAAATATCCAATGCCACCATTCCAAATTTTGATCCATCAGAATCCATCAATTTGTGATGACTATAGAAGGATTCATATAGAAGGAGAATTCTTTAACAATTCACATATTTCAAAGATGTAATGTATACATTAAATGTATTTGTTCCCCAAATATTTTTGCATAAATTTCGTAAAAAATCAGTATGTTTAACTAAATTTTGTCACACATTTATATTTTTTTAATTGTTGAATTAACTTTTTATTGTCGTGAATTATTTCTAATATGAATTTGTTTTAAATAAATATTCATCCCAGCAAAAAAAAATTTTCAAAAAATGGCTATTAACTGAAAATTTTAATTTTCAGGTCTATTCGCAATTATAACAACAGTGATGTATAATTGGCAGATTTGTAAAAAAACATTCATAGTAAAAGACATAGTTTATGTTAACATAGTTCATAGCATTCATAGTTTCAACATTTATAGTAAAAGTTTCTGTATGAGCTACGGTTCTGTACTTTTGGAGTTGTATGAAGAAATGATTTTGGTTGTATATATGTTTATAGTTAAAATTGCATTTATTGTATTTAAAGTAAAATTGTATGTTTTGTTTTTTAATGCAGCATAAATAATTTATCTAAAATAATAAATGCACAACTTTTGTAAAAAAAATTAATTTTTTGATTTTAAGGGGTAAAAACGCTACAGATAGTAGAAATAGATTAGATGTTTATATTCATTTAGAAACACTAATGTAATGAATCGGACAGGTTTAGAACAAATTTGATGTGTAACAATTTTGAACAAAAATGCCTACTTCATAGCAGGAGTATTTTACAGATTTCTATTTATTTTTACACTGTTTATTTCTTTAGTGCATAAAGTACATAATTATTTTTTATTAATTATTATAGTAATTATTTTATTTTGTCGTAATAAATTAAAGGATTAACAAGTTAGTTTTCGTAACTTTTGATTTTAAAAATTCACTTTTTTGCTTCCTAATTTATCTTTATAAAACTCGATTATTGTGCAGAATTAAATGTTAATAAAATTCAATTATTGAGTGTAATATTCAATTATTGTATTCAAACCTCAACTTAATTTTTAAACGTTTCTTTTTAAAACTCGGTTATTATTTTTAAAGCTCATTTATAATGGTTGATAAAGTTAGAAAAATGGTATTCAAATAAGTGAATTAGACTAATTTCAAATCTCATTTTCTTTTAAGCTTTTTTGTAATCTCTGATCATTTCTTTGAGGAGACATTACCATAATTATTTTTATCGTTATTATTATTTTAGTAATTGAATTTATGGATTTCTGGTGTCATGTAGAACTCCAAAAACTTAATTTTGCGTCAATTTATTCTTCAACTGCTGTCAAATTTAAGCATTCAAGATATTTTAACAAATGCGTGAAAAATAAATGAACGTGAATTGTAGAGAGTCAATATCTTATGCCTAATCAACATTATTGAAGCCTTTTAAAACAAGAATTAAAACTCTTTTACAGTTTCCATTGTGCAAATCAATAGAAGAATACAAATTAAAGTGGTTTCCTGGGTGGTTTTTTACCTTTTTTTAACAACTTCTAGTTTAACAAGTTTAGTTAAACATATATCTTCTTTAATATTTCAGAAATTAAGTTCCCCTTCAGTATTTCTTATTATAACTCAATTAAAAAATTAACCTAATAATTTTTTAAAAAATAAAAAATAGAAATTTCTCTGCAAATATCCAAATTTATATATTTTTAATTTAAAAATTATAAACAAATATATTATAAGCCACGTTGAACAGCCGACCCAATTTTGGGTTTACGACTAATAATATTCAACGCTGTAGCCTTGTAAATTTGAACTCAATCCAGAACTCAAGGGAACTCCTGGATCAAGTATTAGGAGAAATTTTGCCTTCGTGGAAGACTTTTTTGAAGGAACTAACCAGCATTTGCGTTACATGGAAAGGAAGACCACAAAAACCTCCCACGGTTACCCCGACGGCAAGGGGACTCTAACCCTTGATCCGTCTACCACTGAGAATATTTTATGTCAGCACTGTGGCCGGTGCGAGCCGGTTGCGGAATTCGTATCAACCAGCCATGGCTCAGATTCGAACCCAGTTCGCCTTATTAGAAGACGAATGCTCTCCACCACGGCTCTATAAAAAAATATAGGAATCGTACAAGCTAAATCAAATGCAGAAAAGTAAATGTATGGTATTGAGTAAAAGAATTTAAAAAAGTATAAATAAATTTTCGCGCCAATTTTTTATGGATTTTTTAATTTCTCATTCTACTTATATCTTCTCTAAGACTTCACAACCTATTACTACCTCCAATTTTTTTGCTAATACTCAGTCATAAAATTGTGTAAATAAAAAATTATGCGAATGTAGATTTTCATGTCAATATATTTATTACTTTAATTTTTAAAATAATATAAAAAAATAATTTGTAGTAACAAAATGTATGAGAACTAACTTATCAAACCCTAATATTCTAACCATGATTATTAAGAATAAATAATAAAAAAAAATGACTTATTGCTCCTGCACAATATTATCTCCAATTCAAAAACACCATTATTAGATAAATATCTTAACTCTTCCAGAACCTTACTGAAACTTCTTATTGCCCTTCGATATAAATCATACATCGAGGCATCAGATAAAATAAAAAATCGCGGTATTCTAGCTTCCTGTTTTATTCTATTTCACTGGACTTAGTCTGACCTCGTTTACCCCTCTTCCAATTACGTTGAAGCACCAACCAATTCGTGCAACAGCACTTCAAACGAAGAAAGAAGAAGCACAAAGACAACTTGTAAGCTACTAGGCCAAAGTTGCTCATTATTCGCTTTATCTTTTAGTGACCGGACGAATTAAATCTTGAATTAGTGACACAACCAACGAATCGAATATCCTTAGAGGAATCTGTGACTAAAATTAGATTTGCTCTCATGAGCGCTCTCTATAAGTAAATTGGTATCCTAAGTTTTCCGTTTGAAAATGTTAAAAATAAGTAGTTGTCTAGCCTGGAAATTCGGATTTTAGTTACCGCATCGTTGACAACTAATGAGCAAATTATGGGGAAAAGTTCAGAATCTGTCACATTTATTATTATTTTTTTTTTTCAAAGTGTTGCTATACTTGTTAAGCTGATGTGTGATACACTAAGCTGTTTTAACGAAGTGAGAAAACGCAAATAAAGTGATTTAATGGTGTTCATAAACAGTTTGTAGATTTTAAGTGCGTTTAGGTGTTCTTTAATGGCTTGTAACTAATAGAATTCTTTTAAATCTTCAATGTAAAAAAGTACTCAATATACACGGGGGAAAATCCGGTAAAATCACCATACTGTATGGTCTCAGTATGGATTGTAACTGAATCTTTAATGTAAAAAAAATACTCCATCTGCACGGAGAAAAATAATCTTATAAAATTACTATACTGTATGGTACTGATAATTCTGGTAAAAAATCCTAATTCTGGTTAATAAATCCAAGATATGCGTATATAACCTTTTGACCCAGGATTTTATTTAACATATTTTGCATATTGTTTTCATTATTTTGTATTAATTTAGGTCAAAATAACTGGAAAATATTAAATTTAACAATTTAATAGTTTTTGGTTATGAAATACAGAATCGGACACCGGTGTCCCTTTTGGAGTTATAGGTAAAATTTTCCAAGCATGGCTCACTTGATAACTTTTAAATTTTCTACAGCCTAAATGTTGTGACTAGTTGATCCATTTTACCACAAAATTAATCATTATTTGATAATCGCAACACGATACTACGGTTCAACTTAAACATGAACGCATTACAATTTAATACCTTATTAAGATTATATAACAAATTTTTGAATATTAAGTAGCAAAGTTGACGCAGTTTAGCCATACGTTTACATTTTCTGCAGCCTAAATGTGGTAACTAGTTGAGCCATTTTACTGCATAAATTTATCATTATTTTTTAACCATAACACGATACTACGGTTCAACTTAAACATAAGCATGTTTCTATTTACAAAAACAATTAGAGGTTATTACAATTTTTTACGGTATTGTGTTGCAAAATTTAACGTAAAAGCGATATTTCTGACAGTTCATTGCCTCAAAACCTGAAGCGGATATATTGCATCAAAGAATAACCCTATTTTTTTAAACAAGGTAACCAACCAAACCAAGGTAATCCAAATAATGTTACTGAGTCAGATGCAAAAACAAAACGACGAGATATTTTTGGCATTTTTGGTTCATTAAAGCATTAAATTAAGCACTAAGCTATGTTAAACATAACATTTTGACTACAGAAGATCGTTTAATTTGATATCAGCTAAGACATTTACTAATAGTTTTGGTGCACAGATTACAAAAATAATATTATGCAATATTCGAACCATTGCTTCATGTTGTGCCGTGAAAATGTTCAACTCACTTGACATTGTTCTATTCTGCTCTGTTTCTTGCTATTTTACGAATTTTCACTTTCTATATTGTCTTGCGTTATATTTTGACACGTGATTACGCATGACGCGATTTCGTTCAAATTGAACCTGTTCAACAACTCGCCTTCTAAGTTTTCTATATACATATATATATATATATATATATATATATATATATATATATATATATATATATATATATATATATATATATATATATATATATATATATATATATATATATATATATATATATATATATATATATACGATTTTGTGATCACGTTTGCACTGTAAAAACTTCCGAATCAAACTGGTCTTAAAAGTACTGGCACCCCGAGTGCAGCATCCGTAAAATCCATTTTTACCATAAAATTTTATTCCGTAATTTTTCCGATAAAATTCATTAACGTAAAAATTACTGTTTAAAATTTTACTTAGGTGAACGTAGTGGCTAAGTTACACGTTGATAGATTTTCTACATGTTTTACTAAGTTTTAAGAAATTTAAACAAATTTTGATCCGGCTTGCACCGTAAGAAACAATCCGGACCAAATAACGGTAAAAAATACTGAGACCCTGATTGCAGCATCCGTAAAATCAAGTTTTACCGTAAAAGTTTTTGCCGTAACTTTAACGGTAATATTTATTTAATTATAATGATTCACTGATTTTCCAGTAAATATTACTGTAAAAATTGTTCAGCCTGATTCTGCTTGTTACCTTGCAAATTTTCCCTTTTTATATTTTCTAACGTTATATTTTGATACATGATTAAGCATGACGCGATTTTGTTCAAGTTCAACGTATATGGATACGCAACTCGTCTTGCTAAGTTTTGAAAGGTAAACAATTTTGTGATCCGGATTGCATTGTAAAAAATTCTGAATCAAATAATGTGTAAAAAATAGGCACCATGAGTGCAGCATCCGTAATATCTATGTCTAACGTAAAATTTTATACTGTAATTTTTACGATAACATTCATTTAATTATAGTGATTTAGTGATTTTTGCAGTAAATATGACTAGAAAAAGTACGGTATCTCAGATTTTAAATGAAATTTAAGGGTAATGATTCATTTTACGGTAAAAGTACTGGCCCCCTGAGTGCATCATCCGTAAAATTTATTTTACTATTTCATTTATTAAACGATTTTATACATACTAAGCTTAATGTGTCATTATTTGTACCACTTTTTAAAATTCATTTTCACCGTGAAATGGTTTTTACAGTAAAAAGTACTGGCGTATTTAGTGTAGCATTCATAAATTCCATTTATCGTAAAATCCGTTTTTATCGTAAAATTATTTATCGTGATTTTTGTAATAATATCTATTTAATTACACTGATTCAGTGATTTTAGAGTAAATATCACAATCGGATTTTTATTCTCTAAAATTTTACGATAAAAATGAATTTAACGGTAAAAAGATACTAGCACCTTGAGTGCCAGTACTTTGTACAGTAGTTTGATTCGGATTTTTAAAGTGCGCAGCAATATTGAAGCGATGTTGAATGCTAAAAAAGACTAAGTACTCTGAAAAAAATTATTTGACCTGCACAACTTGATTTACCCCTTAATAAAATTCATTAATTAAGATATAATTTAGTGGAAAGGGCATTTTCAAATATTTTTTATTTGTTAGTTACTGTTTAAATTCTTTTTATACTAACTTTTTGGATAAGCAACAAAAGAAAATTTCATTGTATATTTTTAATAATGAATAATATTTTTAATAATAATGGATATTGTCATACAAACTAAATGAAATTAATAATACATTTTGGAATTAATAATAATATTTAATTAATATTCGAATAATTGTCGTGAGGAACTAAATTGAAAAAAAAAGCATATAAACCAACATAAAGCAAAATTAAAACTTTATAAATTAAAAGTAGCTTTAAACTTACAGGGTCATCCGTCTCTTTTTTACTGCAAGCGACATCAACTAATACCGATGCAAGTCCTGAAACTCCTTCTTTATCAAGAGCTTGTTTTAAAATAAGATTTTTGGTTGACTCTTGAATTCCTACTGGAGAATGTTCAGAAGTTAATGTTAATTCGATGTCACCATCTTTTGAAGGATCACCGGGAATGGGTAGTGTTCCAATTAGGCTGCCTAAAATAGTGAAATTAATTCTTTTAATGATGTGTAAATTATACAAACCTTTACAAAGTTAAAGTACAAAGATATAAAGCTAAAATGTTTCCAAAATTCAAATATTTCTTACGACCGATTTAAAATTAATTTTAGTCCATGTTTTTGGTGGTAAATGGGTGCTTAATGAAATAAATTTTAAGGGAAATCTAATGGATTTTAAGTGAAAAACTAAAACTACTCTTTGATAAAAAATTTTCGTTTCATATCGATAAACTTTGATATTTTTAAAAACAACATTTAATACCAATTAAAATTTTTAAACGATCGACTTTTTATTTAGTCGTAATTTGATCAACAAAAAAAAAGATCCCTGTCACAAAAAAATTCCTGATAGTTTCGTTTGTTTACAAAATAAAAAAAAGCTGTTTTTTCAAAATTTCAATTTTGAATTTTAATATCTCATTTGCAAGGTGTTTTGTAAAGACTAATATTAATACATATTTTTTAAATTGTTTGATTATTAGCATTAAATTAATAACTTTTTTGTTTTCAGTTTGAAACAGCATTATTAGCTTAGAAAGATACTAATTCTCACAAATTAAAATCTTTAATCATAAACTTTTTAATCTCACAGATTAAAAAGTTAGGTAAATTATCTTAAAGATTGTCTTATACTTGAATGATTTAACTTCGTGACTATTTTGAAAAAAAAAACCTCCTTAAAATCGCTAATTTAATAATTCAGTTTCAATCATTGGCGTCTTAGTAAAGTGTTATCAAAAATTTGCTCAGTGAGTTTCTTTTTGTAAAACAACTAAACTTCATTTATTCAATATTATAAAATACACAAATGATCAGCTTTGAATTAGACATACATTAAATAAACTAAATTTTTTCAATCTTTCTGATTCCTTCAAAATCAAAGGATTTGATTTCAAAAACCAATCTATAAAAAGTACTACTCACCAACTGGTAAATCCTCTTTAACAGTAAAGGTCTCTGAAGAACCACCATTGGATAAATAACACCTATCATCTGAAAACAAATATTCCTTTTAAATTCTGATAGAAGTTCAGAAACAAGCCAATGAGGTTTTATGAATAAGCGCAAAAAATAGATAAATATAGAGAATTCAAAATAAAATTTTCATAGACAAGCAATCACATTTAGAAAGTAAAAATTAAAAAAAGTGGTATTGTTTTTAAAAAAATAGTTAAGAAATTTTATTACAATTCTTCATAAAACTTTGTATTTTTATTATATTTTGAAAAACACAGCTGCAAAACCCCAAAAAGTAACGTTAAACAATAATATATAAACCCTTAAACCATATAGTATATATATATATATATATATATATATATATTGTATGTCAACTCCTAATAGTAAGTGTTAGTCATTAAATGTAAATATAGGAAAATATTTTATTACATATTTATATTTAAATGCAAATACTACAATGCATTTAGCCAAAATATATTTGTAAGTAATTTTGGCTAAAAATTTAATATAAAAAAATTAAGAAATATTACTGACAAATTATAATGCCTTTATCAAAAGCTAAATTCTCTCATCAGTTTATATCAAATAAGGGCAAATGTCTAACCCTCTTCTTGTCTTGAAGTGTTAACAACTTACATATTAAGGTACAAACTTGTATGATTGTTTCGAAAGATTTTACAAAATAGCAGTAAAACAAATACTAAAATAGGAGAATTTTCTAAAATTAATAACGCTTAAAAGCATATTTTTCTAACCAAAGTATCTGATATGAATACATTAGTTATTGAATTGTTATGGCAGTTTAAAACAAATATTTTGACGCTTTAAAAACCAAAATTTATGCTTTTAAACAAGAATGCTGCCAATACTAAAAATAAACATCTTTTTGAAGGATCGTTAAATGGGTACTTGGATGCTTAATCTTAAAGTTTACACTCAACGTTTAATTTAATTAATATTTTCTTAACATGATTTTTATTGTATTGTTATCACTGAATATTTAATTAATAATTTATAAAAATAGATTTTCAAAAATTGTGTTCCATTTGATGAATAAAATTTTCTTTTCAATATAGGTCAGTGGTGCTCTAAAAACTATAGATAAATAAGTTCAAACTTAAACCATTTTATTTTTTTATTTCCAAAATACTTTCTATTCACTTCAATAATCCACGCTTAGATGATCAGCTATATTTGCTTACTTAAATTCACTCAAATAAAACGATTGCCCTAAAAAGGTCAACTTTATGAAAGTCCGATTTCGCTTACGTATGTCCATAAATTTGTCGAATCGCTAAAAATTTCACACAAATATTTTAGATTCAATTGAATAGATGTATTAGAGGCCGTAGTGTCCAGATAAAAATGAAAATAGCAATACTGAGCTATTATCAATTTCTATCTATTAGTTATTCACATCAATTAAATTTTTGGCTATCAAAACATGATGGGTTGTTCAACATAACGAGAAATTTTGACTCCTGCGAAGAAAAAAATGTCAATTGTTCTAGAAAATTTATAAAAGTTTGATTTCGCTTGTGTATAACCATACAGTATAATTTATCGAAACACTAAAAATTAAAAAAGAAATACTTTTAATTCAGTTTGATTGAAAAAAGAACGCATTGTTATTGTAAGAACGATTAATAGTAATAACTTATACCATTACAAATTTATATCTCAATATCCTCAAACCTCAATTTTCCATGAGAAGTCAACCTAATAAAAGCGTGATTTCGCTTACAAATTTTTCCACAAATTATGTTTGTCTGAACATGAAACATTTCAAAAGACAAATTACACGTAATTTAATTAAATGTGATTATCAACGCCCGTAGTATATTAATTAATGTAGTTACCAATGTATATATTGTCGTAAAAATATTTATAAAGGTATATCATTATGAAGTTAATACGTCTGTTAAATATTAATCATCCTGACCAGCAAACCATATTAGATTATTCTCCAGAAAAAAGAAGCAAATTAATCATAAATATTTTACTTGTTTCAACAATTCATTGCAAGCACTACTCTGTGTATAGCTTCAAATATTTAAAAACACACAAGGTTTAGAAAAAATTTAAAATATGTAAACTTTACTACATAGGCTCGTGTCAAGCTTCATTAATTGAATATTTATTTTAAATAATTGGAAAACTCAAGGCAACAAGTATCTAAATATATCTTATTTTCCTACTTTCAATATCGTTAAAAGTTTATTGAGAGAAGAGAAAATTCCAGTAATATTTTTAGCAAAAGTAACCTTCATTATTTAGATATGTAAATTTTTAATTTCATTATCAGGATGTGTAAATGTTTAATTTCATTATCAGGATGTGTAAATTTTTAATTTTACTTATTATGATGTGTAAGCTTTTGATTTCATTATTAGGATGTGTAAGTTTTTAATTTTTCGTAGTATCTTTTTTCTAGATGGCGCTGCCAGAACTATTAAACTGATATAAAATCATGACAAATAGGCTATGCCTCTGTTAGTATTATTAAGTAAAAACTATTCAATTTTGTTGGTTTTAACACAAATTTATAGTCGGTATATTTATTGTGTTTCATGAAGCTCATTATGAATGAAATAAATAATTAATAAGTTTAAATTTGCTGAATAATTTATTAAGTGTCTGAGACTGCGTTTAGGATAAATGTTGAACGAGCTTTTATTAATTATTACTGAGCCCTAATTATGATTAAAATAAAAATGTCCGAATCAAAGTCTTTTGAAAACGTGGTATTGATGATAAATAGTTTTGAAACATAATTTTTTAATTTAAAGTTTCTGAAATATTAATAAAGAGCTTTGGGACTCTATTCAGAATAAATATTGAAAATGCTTTCATTTGTTATAACAAAGCCCAATCTCTAAATTGACTTTTACTAATTTACTATATCATCATTACTTATTTAAAATTTATTATGATCTGCCATTTTTTATAACTATAATTAAAAACTTTTAATATTAATCATTGTTACAACCAAAATTCATTAACAGTAGAATGGAGTTACAGTTTGTTAAAATCAACAACAAAAAAAACACAATATCTCATCGTTGATCGAGACAAAAGTTACAATCTTGAAAACATTTTTAAAAATAACTAGAATAAAACAGGTACGGTAAAAAACATGCAAAGTAATCCTTCAAAACCGAATATTTTAATGAAGAACATGAAAGAAATGAATTTGTCCATCTCTCATAAAATGAATAACTGTTCCAAGAATCTACGATATACTATTGATATTATCTTTATTTAAATTTGGACGATGTATTTCTAGGCTTTTATTCAAACTTATTCTGACTAAATATTATTCAAGGTTATCGATATCTAAATTGACTTTTATAAACCATAAATTACCATGACATCCTTAAATTTTATAATGATTGACCTCTTTTTCATTACTATCCGTTAATCAAAATTCATAATAATCATTACTGCTATTCAAATTCATTATCAGTAGAATTGAATTAAAGTTTGTTATAATCCGAAAAAAAGCAGCACAGAATACAGTGCGTTTTGAATCAAACAAAATATACTACCTCGGAAACACATTAAAAACAAACTAAGGCATGGTAAATCACAAGCAATGCAATTCACCTTTAAAACCGAATACTTAAATGCTGAACATCAAAGAAAGGATTTTGTCCATCTCTCATAAAATGAACACTATCCAAATAATCTATGATATACTAATTTCTGACTTCTTTAAATTTTATTCTGATCCACCACTTTTTCATTACTACTATACATTAATCAAAATTCTTAACAATAATCATTACTGATATCTAAATTCATTAACAGTAGAATTCAATTAAAGTTTGTTATGATCCACACAAAAAGTAACACGGTGTCTTATATTTGACTGAAACAAAAAGTACAACCTCGAAAACGTATTAAAACAAACTAAAATATGATAGGCATGGTAAAGCACATGCAAGGTAATCCTTCAAAAATACTTTAATGAAGAACATCAAAGAAAGGATTTTGTCCATCTCTCATAAAATGAACACTATCCAAATAATCTATGATATACTAATTTCTGACTTCTTTAAATTTTATTCTGATCCACCACTTTTTCATTACTACTATACATTAATCAAAATTCTTAACAATAATCATTACTGATATCTAAATTCATTAACAGTAGAATTCAATTAAAGTTTGTTATGATCCACACAAAAAGTAACACGGTGTCTTATATTTGACTGAAACAAAAAGTACAACCTCGAAAACGTATTAAAACAAACTAAAATATGATAGGCATGGTAAAGCACATGCAAGGTAATCCTTCAAAAATACTTTAATGAAGAACATCAAAGAAAGGATTTTGTCCATCTCTCATAAAATGAACACTATCCAAATAATCTATGATATACTAATTTCTGACTTCTTTAAATTTTATTCTGATCCACCACTTTTTCATTACTACTATACATTAATCAAAATTCTTAACAATAATCATTACTGATATCTAAATTCATTAACAGTAGAATTCAATTAAAGTTTGTTATGATCCACACAAAAAGTAACACGGTGTCTTATATTTGACTGAAACAAAAAGTACAACCTCGAAAACGTATTAAAACAAACTAAAATATGATAGGCATGGTAAAGCACATGCAAGGTAATCCTTCAAAAATACTTTAATGAAGAACATCAAAGAAAGGATTTTGTCCATCTCTCATAAAATGAACACTATCCAAATAATCTATGATATACTAATTTCTGACTTCTTTAAATTTTATTCTGATCCACCACTTTTTCATTACTACTATACATTAATCAAAATTCTTAACAATAATCATTACTGATATCTAAATTCATTAACAGTAGAATTCAATTAAAGTTTGTTATGATCCACACAAAAAGTAACACGGTGTCTTATATTTGACTGAAACAAAAAGTACAACCTCGAAAACGTATTAAAACAAACTAAAATATGATAGGCATGGTAAAGCACATGCAAGGTAATCCTTCAAAAATACTTTAATGAAGAACATCAAAGAAAGGATTTTGTCCATCTCTCATAAAATGAACACTATCCAAATAATCTATGATATACTAATTTCTGACTTCTTTAAATTTTATTCTGATCCACCACTTTTTCATTACTACTATACATTAATCAAAATTCTTAACAATAATCATTACTGATATCTAAATTCATTAACAGTAGAATTCAATTAAAGTTTGTTATGATCCACACAAAAAGTAACACGGTGTCTTATATTTGACTGAAACAAAAAGTACAACCTCGAAAACGTATTAAAACAAACTAAAATATGATAGGCATGGTAAAGCACATGCAAGGTAATCCTTCAAAAATACTTTAATGAAGAACATCAAAGAAAGGATTTTGTCCATCTCTCATAAAATGAACACTATCCAAATAATCTATGATATACTAATTTCTGACTTCTTTAAATTTTATTCTGATCCACCACTTTTTCATTACTACTATACATTAATCAAAATTCTTAACAATAATCATTACTGATATCTAAATTCATTAACAGTAGAATTCAATTAAAGTTTGTTATGATCCACACAAAAAGTAACACGGTGTCTTATATTTGACTGAAACAAAAAGTACAACCTCGAAAACGTATTAAAACAAACTAAAATATGATAGGCATGGTAAAGCACATGCAAGGTAATCCTTCAAAAATACTTTAATGAAGAACATCAAAGAAAGGATTTTGTCCATCTCTCATAAAATGAACACTATCCAAATAATCTATGATATACTAATTTCTGACTTCTTTAAATTTTATTCTGATCCACCACTTTTTCATTACTACTATACATTAATCAAAATTCTTAACAATAATCATTACTGATATCTAAATTCATTAACAGTAGAATTCAATTAAAGTTTGTTATGATCCACACAAAAAGTAACACGGTGTCTTATATTTGACTGAAACAAAAAGTACAACCTCGAAAACGTATTAAAACAAACTAAAATATGATAGGCATGGTAAAGCACATGCAAGGTAATCCTTCAAAAATACTTTAATGAAGAACATCAAAGAAAGGATTTTGTCCATCTCTCATAAAATGAACACTATCCAAATAATCTATGATATACTAATTTCTGACTTCTTTAAATTTTATTCTGATCCACCACTTTTTCATTACTACTATACATTAATCAAAATTCTTAACAATAATCATTACTGATATCTAAATTCATTAACAGTAGAATTCAATTAAAGTTTGTTATGATCCACACAAAAAGTAACACGGTGTCTTATATTTGACTGAAACAAAAAGTACAACCTCGAAAACGTATTAAAACAAACTAAAATATGATAGGCATGGTAAAGCACATGCAAGGTAATCCTTCAAAAATACTTTAATGAAGAACATCAAAGAAAGGATTTTGTCCATCTCTCATAAAATGAACACTATCCAAATAATCTATGATATACTAATTTCTGACTTCTTTAAATTTTATTCTGATCCACCACTTTTTCATTACTACTATACATTAATCAAAATTCTTAACAATAATCATTACTGATATCTAAATTCATTAACAGTAGAATTCAATTAAAGTTTGTTATGATCCACACAAAAAGTAACACGGTGTCTTATATTTGACTGAAACAAAAAGTACAACCTCGAAAACGTATTAAAACAAACTAAAATATGATAGGCATGGTAAAGCACATGCAAGGTAATCCTTCAAAAATACTTTAATGAAGAACATCAAAGAAAGGATTTTGTCCATCTCTCATAAAATGAACACTATCCAAATAATCTATGATATACTAATTTCTGACTTCTTTAAATTTTATTCTGATCCACCACTTTTTCATTACTACTATACATTAATCAAAATTCTTAACAATAATCATTACTGATATCTAAATTCATTAACAGTAGAATTCAATTAAAGTTTGTTATGATCCACACAAAAAGTAACACGGTGTCTTATATTTGACTGAAACAAAAAGTACAACCTCGAAAACGTATTAAAACAAACTAAAATATGATAGGCATGGTAAAGCACATGCAAGGTAATCCTTCAAAAATACTTTAATGAAGAACATCAAAGAAAGGATTTTGTCCATCTCTCATAAAATGAACACTATCCAAATAATCTATGATATACTAATTTCTGACTTCTTTAAATTTTATTCTGATCCACCACTTTTTCATTACTACTATACATTAATCAAAATTCTTAACAATAATCATTACTGATATCTAAATTCATTAACAGTAGAATTCAATTAAAGTTTGTTATGATCCACACAAAAAGTAACACGGTGTCTTATATTTGACTGAAACAAAAAGTACAACCTCGAAAACGTATTAAAACAAACTAAAATATGATAGGCATGGTAAAGCACATGCAAGGTAATCCTTCAAAAATACTTTAATGAAGAACATCAAAGAAAGGATTTTGTCCATCTCTCCTAAGGTGAACCCTCCAAAGAAGACAGCAGCATCCACATTGTCATTCCTTTCTTGGGTCAAGGACATTTTCACCCAGTAAAGCTTGACAATGGCGTAGAATAGACAGCCATTGTTCTACAAGGCACAACAAAATATACCGTATTCATTGACGCGTTCATTGCTTTCTTTATTTTGGATTTAAAAAAAGTTTTATTTCTTCTACAACTCCTAACACTCTCTTCCCATACTTCATATAGACTAAATAAAGTTCGAAGAATTAATTTGACGCATATTTCCGACCATTGTTTTGTGGAGAAATAAATATGAGAATGAATATTGTTGTATGCTCTCTAATGAGTTTGTGAAATGTAATTCTACAATGTTCAAATGAAACATTTGTAACAAGGAATTCTTTATGGGTGTAAATGATGTATTAGTTGCTGACAAATGTATTATTTTTGAATAACATAAAATGATTGCTATTGCGGAAGCTAAATATATTGTATTCAAATGCATAAATAGTTTTTATGTAATTTTGAGTTTCAAACAGTGTAGAATTTCAACTTATTAAAATATAGTTATTTAATACATTACTGAGAAAAAAAAATTGGTAAAAACTACCCGAATATGGGAAAATTCGCTGTGTTCTGGATCTATGGAAACACCAATAAGCTTCTGTAATTTTTGCAGAAGCGCTTTGGTAATGATTTTGGTCAAACTAACGATAATGATAATTTATAAGACTGCAATTTTGAAAACTAGAATTTCCGGTAAACCGTTACCATATAAAAGGAAAATTTACCGAATGATTTAAATGCAGTATATTTTGGTTTTTATTACCCGATTTATACTTTTTTTTACCAGAAATGCCATCACCATGCAGTACAATAATTTTAACGGTATTATTACTTCATGTTTGAGAACGAGGTAAAGCTATATGCAGAAGCTTTTAGTTAGTCTAATTTTCACTAATAAATTTTAAATTTCAATTTTTAGTAAATAAAAAATATATGAATAAATAATAATAATAATAAATATAAATAATCATAATATTAAATCTAAGTAATAATAAAAATAAATATAAATAATGATAATAATTATTATCAATAATAATAATTGATAAATAATAATTAATTAATAATTAATTAATAAATTTTAAATTTTATATTACTTTAATTGTTAGTACTACTTTAATAACATTATTTCAGTTCAAAGTAAAATTGAAAAATAATTCCTTCTGGATGAAATATTAAAATAGGTATTGCTATATGCTTTTTAATTAATTTGTGAAAAATAATTTTAAAATATTTAAATCAAGCATACGTTAAAAAAAATTTCCACGAATGTACATGGTGTTTTGATTGTTAACATATGCTTTATTTTTGAAGGATTTAAAATTATTGCAGCAACAGAAGCTTAATTTATTGCGTTATATTCAAATTCATAAATAGTTTTAACTGTTTGATGAGTTTTGAACACGTAGCATATATTTTTTAATCTATGGCAACAGGTGGATATGAATTTCATAAAGTTTGGTACCGATAGAGGGAAAAAATATATGAATAAATAATAATAATAATAAATATAAATAATCATAATATTAAATCTAAGTAATAATAAAAATAAATATAAATAATGATAATAATTATTATCAATAATAATTATTAATAAATAATAATTAATTAATAATGAATTAATAAATTTTAATTTTTATATTACTTTAATTATTAGTACTACTTTAATAACATTATTTCAGTTCAAAGTAAAATTGAAAAATAATTCCTTCTGGATGAAATATTAAAATAGGTATTGCTATATGCTTTTTAATTAATTCGTGAATCATAATTTTAAAATGTTAAAATCAAGCATACGTTAAAAAAAATTTCCACGTATGCACATGGTGTTTTGATTGCTAACATATGCATTATTTTTGAAGAATTCAAAATTATTGCAGCAACAGAAGCTTAATTTATTGCATTATATTCAAATTCATAAATATTTTTAACTATTTGATGAGTTTTAAACATGTAACATATATTTTTTAATTTATGGCAACAGGTGGATATGAGTTTCATAAAGTTTGGTACCGATAGAGGGAAGACAGGATTAGAATTTGATATCGATTTTAATTTGTGAAAAATAAATTAATTTTAGTAACCTTACAGGCGCTAACTTTCAGAATTAATATGTAAGAAATGATATACTATCAGTTAGTAAAATTTAATTTAATCTGTATTTAGATTGATATTTCAAATTTGGAATTCAAATAATTGAAATCTGAACATTAGAAGTTATTAATAAAAAAATTTAAACACCCAAAAAGAATTTGAACTAAATTTGAGATAACATTTTTATGTATAGTATTTTTAAATTAGATTTGTTATATGCCAAACTGTTTAAAATTATAATAACAAAATTTCAACGAAAAAGTCAACTATGTAACTTTTGTACTAAGTCATTTTTGTACTATGCAAGCAATTGAGTACTGGTTGCTTTACCTATTTTATATGTACTTCGATAAATTAATAAAACTATTTTAGATTTTAAACACGTTAAATTTTTTTTTACTTTGAACTTCTTCCTCTCATCACAAAATATACTAAATTCATTGAGATTGGGTGATTTTGGCATGCGTATTATCCTATATTTTCAGTTTTTGTTTTACCGAAAAATTTCTATTTAATTTATCGAAGAACATATAAAACATGTAAATATACCAGTAGTCAATAATTCAAGAACGTAAATAGTTTATCATCTTGCACAGACATTAAACAATCTCTGACAATTAAGCTGAACAAACTGCAATAAACTTCAGACTAAGTGGCTCCTGTAAATTTTGTCATTCAAGTACGCATCATTTATTCCTTGAACAATGTATTGACTAAATAATATAATCTGAAGCAAAAAATTTGTTTTGGTTTTAATACATTTAAAAAAATCCAAGTTTTTTTTTAATACTTTTGAAAATCACAAAGCAACGCGGTATTTTTCATTCATTCTCTTTGCCCTTAAAACTGTTATAAATCTTGCCTGGTAATTTTTTTCTAAAAAATGTACTAATTATAATAAAAAATACGCCAATCAAATAACCTCACCCACATGTAGTCTTTTGCTTCAGAAAAAAACATGACTTTATGACTTTGACTAAAACTTTATGATAAGTTTCAATTTAAAGGTTTATTAAGTGAATGATCAAACCTAAAACTTTGACTTCAACATTTAATACATAAACACATTATATAAGTAGAAAAAAGTTAATACAGAAAAGTTAATAAAAAACATTTCATTTTTAACAATTTATTAATTTAAAAAAGGTGAATCAAGTTACAGTTCTCCGTGTTTATGTTACCTTTTAAATAAACATTACGAAATACCAAAATATGCAATAAATATTTTTAACATAACACAATATTTTAATCGTTTTAAAAGAAACAATAGTTTTGGAATCATCATTGTTTTTTACACTCCATTGTTTGCAACATAAGAGCATTCCAAATCTCTTATCCAAACATTTTACTATGAACCAAAGTTTAAATTGATTTTTAATTAAGGCTAAAACGTCTTTAACCGAAAAACAATGTAACAAAATACAAATTTTATTCTATCATGAAAAACAGATCATTAAAGTAAAATAAATTTCTGTTTCAAATCTCTAAAAAGAACTTCAATTCTATAACAAAAAGTAAAAGTAATCCTGAATTTTTATTAGGATTAACAACTTGAGAAAGTTTTTTTCAAAAAGTGGGACTTTCTTTCAGCGCATGAAAATATAAATGCTTTTATACGATTTATATTTCTTCGGTCAGCAATTTTGCTGTCAGTTAAACACGTAAATGATACCCCTATAGTTTCCTAATGGCCATGACCTTTGTACTTTTTCTATTGTTCCACTAAGAACAAAAATTTCGGGAAGTGAGAGTAAAAAGCAATTCTTATTGTCCTTTGTTTTTGATACAATCCACAGTTTCTAATAATTATACTAGAAAAAGTTTGGCCAAAAAAATAAATCAGTTTAATGTATCGTATTCAAAATTATGAAAGAAGTGGAATCTATAATTTTGAATAAAATGAGCTACTGTATGAAATTAACCATGATTCTTTATATGATTAATAAAAACAATAATGTGTGAGTAATTAATAAAAAATAACCATTTATTTTTCTAACTTCCGCATTCCTTCTAACATGAAATCCAACAAAAAATTAAAATATTGCTGTCGGTGGGTTGTTTTATCCTAATAAAAATAAAATGAATACAATTATCAGCTTTTATGTTAATTTTTATATGAAATCAAAAATTTCAGTTAAGTTAAAATTAAACTTAATTTTAAGTATTAAAATAAATATTGCCGTGAATTAAGGATAATATAAAACAAAATTTTGCTTATTTATTTTGTTTTATTTATTTCTTATCTATTCACTTTTTGTATTTTTATTTATTTATTCATTCATTTCTTGTCTGGCTGTTCACTGAAAAACAAATCAACACCAATTTTATGGCAATGGATTAATTGCCATAAAATGCACCGGCACCCAAACAGCTGGCAATTTATACTGTAAATTAGATTTTTTCTATAACAATTTATAGAACAAAGGAATCTGATATACCGTAATTTTTATATACAGTAGGATTTACTATAAAATCACTGAATCATTGTAATTAAATAAATATTACTAAAAAATACGGTCCAAATTTTACGATCGAGATAGCTTTTACGACAAAGTGGAATTGAAAGATGGTGAGGCCCCAATGTGCCGGGGGTACTTTTGACTGTAAATTGATCCAGAATTTTTTACATTTTTTACATTACAAAAAAAATTCAAAATCCCTTCTTTAATTATTGGAGGGTATTTTAGTTTAGAATTTGAAGACCAAACGTTACATTCGCCTAAATTAATTACTTATGTACTAATCATAATTAAAAAATTGGTAACTTATTAAATTCTCCGAAGATACTTAACATATACTTTTGTCGAAGGATAAAATTTAACAATGCGAGATCTATGAAGGCTTTGTAGATGCTCAAATGCTTGAACAAACAAAAATACAAAAAAGGGTGGGCAAAGCAACTCAGGAATGAAAGATGGTTATCATATAAAGAAAGGCTTCTAAGCTGAAATTTGTGTCTTGTTGCACGACGAACCCATGCATAGGGAAGTGCTGCTAAGAATCAAAGCAAAATTTTTTATCCACTTCCTCTAAGAAGGTCTCTTTAAGATTGAATAGAACAAAACCATAACATAAATTGAAAAGAAAAACTTGAATAGTACATCCCTGATTAGCGCGTGTACTTCTTCCGCAGATAAAAGAGAAGTTAAGATTCTTCTCATTATCTAGGTTTTATTCTTACGAACGTTAGAAGTTGAAGTTAAGTTTTGTTCTTCCTGTTTCATTTAATATGATTTTTCTTAAAAGGAGATATAGATTCGAAAGTGTAATCATGATTAGAATACATGAATAAATTGGAATATTTAGAATAATGTCATGTAGCTCTATTATTTTTCAAATTATTTTCAAGTCAATAATAAATATTTTTCTCCTGAATTGATATATTTAATAAACAAATAACAATGTTATAATAATGTTTGGCAAAAGTAGAGTAAGTATATGTTTTTCCAATAATGTTAGTTAGCAAAAGCGAATTGAGTCTCGAATATATTGATTTGTTTAACATTTTTCCATCACTTTCATATATACAGTGAGGAAAAAGAACCACCCCAAATAACTTTTGATCTACTGATTGGATCTTCATATTCAGGACACAAGCTTAAGGAGGCTCAAGCTGGCTCTAGGAGGTGACCTCAAATATGCTAATTAACTATTGCAGACGATATTTTAAGTTACGAAATCAGACACAAAAACGTACTTTCTCTGAATGAAGTACCTTTTTTTAGATGGATTCGGATTTCTGAACCCCCAAAATATATGGGTTAGCTATAATCTAGGAAATATAGACCCATTAGTTTGGTCAGTAAAGCGATCCAAAAATTGGAGTCCTCAATGTTGTTTTTTTAATTTATTTATTCATTTTGTCATATCTCGGGTACTTTTTAAGTGAAATTAAAATTTTTGCTCACAATCATAAAATCCGTTGATTCAAAGATAATTCCCTGAAAAAAAATTAATATTTATTATTTTATTAACAATAGTATAAAAAATTTAGAATTGCAAGGTATGCAATTTTCGCAACATTTTAAAGAATGCAATTTTGAATGGCAAAATACAAAAGTTGAGCTAAACTGTTTCTTTTCTTTTTTTTTTTTTTTTTTGCGCATTGTACATTATTTTCCGTAACACTACCGTATACATACTTGCAACGTAATATTTAAAGTGATAGTAAATTTTATGCTTTACCATATTATTATTGATTTATTACATTTTATTTGATTTTATATTTATCACCGCTATATGTAAAATATTTAAACAAATATATAAGATTTGTTACTCATTCAGTAAAATTTTCAAGTGAAGGGATGAGAATTAAAGAATTAAACGGGTTGAAAACTTTAATAATTATTTCACCACCAATAAATATTTTAGGGTGACCTATAACTTCCACTTTTGCATATATGTATATATACATTACATTTCTAGCTTATAACTTATACACTACTTAAATATCTTTGAATCAACTTCAGGTACGTTTTACGTTTTAAAAGAATTATGTTAAAATGGTAGGTAAAGATTTTAATATTTGCAAATAGTGCATGAAGGACGAACGATTGAGAACAACTATTTAACTAAAAAATGTTTTTAATGAAATAACAAAAATTTCATTGTTCTAAGATTAATTTCTGCATTACGTTTTATTCAAAGACTTAAATAGCTTCTAGTTTATTTTTTTTTAAAATTAGCATAACTCTTAGCTGAAAAAGATTTCAAATAAAAGTCTATGTCCATATCATAAATAAAAATCCCTATTTCCAAAATTAATAAATTTCGAACCCACTCAAGCGGGAATGATTTATATAGAGACCCCCTAATGAGTCAGAAACATCAATATCATCGAAATAATAATGAATATTCACTAAAATAGGCCATTTAATTTTTTGTTTCGTTATAAATCATTCATATTCGTACTCTATATTGTATTATTAAATACACCAGACATGCCTTTTTCCATCTGACAGACAACTAAACATCCATTTACATGAGTCTTATTTAATTTTTTTTTTATATTTGTGTGGTAACTTTAGCAATAATCGGCCGTGCTATCATAGTTCCGTGATGAAATGACGTCATCATTTGAAGGCTGTTTCGTGACAGTTCTCGCTTTCCACCGCGTGAGAATACGACACGGCCCACATTCGAAAGTAAATTTCATACGTAAAGGGTCCTCTTTTGTTTTGACATTGAAATTATTGAGGCTACAAAGATAACTGAATGAACAGGAGGTTTCAAGTACATTAGGAGTTGGTGCAACTAAAAGACCTCAAACTTTTTGGCCAATACAAAATGGCAATAAACGAATTTCTGCAGAGTGTAATACTCTTGCGAATTTTACTGGATAACAATCAGAAATTTCACTTTCTAAATAGCGAATTAACTAATTTTGGTGCAAAATTTAACATAAGTTGTTAGCAGGTTTCTCATTTAATTTAAATAAACATTAAAAAAAAAGTGATGTAACAAATATGACTTCTGTTTGCTACAGTGACTTCTGTTTGCTACAGAGGCTTTTTAATGTATTATTGCTTTTGTTTTTTTTTTTACTTTTTTCATATTTTTGTTAAACTTTTTTTATATTTTTAAGGCTAAATAGTACAGTAATTTTAAACATAGCATGTTTGAGTTGTTACTAATTGAAATATAATGCCACTAGATTATTTTAAAATATAAATATCTTGCTTTGTTTAACAACACTGAAAATAAATACTCTCATAAAAAAGAAGTTTAGTATTGGGCCATAATAATATTGCGCAAACTTGCTACAATTTTAATAAGAAAGTGAAACTACCATGTTCCTTTTAAAATCAAACCCTATTATCGAGGAATTACGTTTAAGATGGTTTAATTTGCTTAATAATTTAGTTCAACTTGAAACCTTATTAAGTTTGCAGAAAATTTGCACCTTATTGTGGTTCAATACACTCCAAAAATTTCTAGCAAAGAAGGAATGTAGTTGTTGTTATCATAGGTCATTAAGGCAAAGGGTGTGATTGTTCTTGTTTTCCAGTGGCGCCATCTATGCCCGAAAATTTGACATCGGTCTCACCCGTTTACAAGGCACACTCACTAATATATCCATTCATTTCTCCCCAGATCATACTTTTGACTTGAACCAGAAGACGAACAATCTCCAATTCGTTACCCACAGACGTAAAATTTGCTATGGGAGCATGAAGGACTTTGTGACCCAACAGATTTAACATGAAGTCTTCGGCCGCCTGGAGTCGAACTCTCTTTCTAACGAGCGCGAGTCCAGCGCCCTGCCAACTAGACTATCCCGGCCCCAGGAATTTAGCACCATCATTTTATTTAAATGAAATGTTAATTCACTCTATCGAAAATCAAAATTAAATGTTCACACGTGAAATTTGAATGCACTTTTAATTAATATGCCTGTATTAATTTTTGATTTGCATTAAGTTATAAAAAAAATTTTTTTTTCTGTTATCATTTACTATCTAAATTTTGGAGTGCATTAAATCTTAATATAGTTCAAATTTGTCATACTTTTATTCGGTTTAAAAGGGAACCATACTACATTGTCAAATTATCATTTTAAAGATAATTACCAGGTACTAAGTCTCAACTTTAAAGTAAACATGTCTTAACTTAACACATTAGTAAAGTTTCAATAAATTTGCATGATATTATGAATAAAAGTATCGATGTTAACGCTTACATTCGAAATGATTTTTCAGATAGTAATTTAAACTCACAATATTTAGAAACTTGAACTCTAAATATTTACTTTAAAGTTATTTGATTTTTCATTACTTATTTTAGGGTTAAAAATTCGGGTAGTATATTCTAGATTCAATCGCCCCTGATTCATTCTGATGAAACCCAAAAAATTCTAATACTTCAGATAAATGTATTTTATTTCGAAAATCTGATAAATAAATTCAACGATTTTAAGCGTATTCAGTTATTGCCACTCTCGGTGACCTGCTTTCTCAAAAAAATTTGGTTCAAAGTTCAACCTTAATTTTTATACCTTGCACCATAATATCGCACAAATTTGAAACAATCTTAATGAAATATCAAATTAAAGCATGTTTTTATTCGAATTGAGAAATAATATCCTATAATGAAGTTTAAAATTTCACAATAAAGTTGCTGAAAATTTGAAAATATTATAGTTCTATGCTATTCAAAATTTTTTATCAGCGTTCGCCGTAGTTCATCTAAGCGAAAGTCTTGTAGCGTTTTTTCTTTCTTTCCTTTTTTAACTAACAAAAAGATAAAATATAAACGACCTAATTTTCTCATCACAACGCTCCAAAAACGTTAATCATAATCCTTTACAGCCTTTTTATACTTTTTAAATGATATCTACAAGGTTATCAAAAATTTCACACGTGTGCAAGGTCTCGTGTTCGCACCCAACTATAATAATACCATATAACAATAAATTTTCTGTATAAAATGATAAACGAGAATAAATTGGACTTACCTTGACTGAAATCATCAGCTGTTGCAAATGCAACGAAGAGAAAAATTGATAGCAAGTTTGATAAACATAGTTTAAGGCCACACCTAACAGTTCTTTTGTGCATATTTAACAGGACTGCTCTTTCCTTACTTTTAACAGGAGTTCACAGGAAAGCGCAGGAAACACAGGTGACCTGTAAAAGTAAATAATGAATAAGTTAGTGGGTCATTATTAAACTCTCATTCCTTATCAAGATTAACAAATGAATCTGAGTCATTTCACATGAAAACTTTTTAACTCCATCCGAAATAAACTTTCAATGATTTACAATAAAGGAAAAAATAAACTTTTGAAGTCATTCTTAGGTAATTATACTGCTTTCTTCAACAAGTTTAAGCCCATAGTTTGTATAGTAGAAGCTATAAAAAGACTAGATTTTGCAGTTTATATTTTATTATAGATTCAATGCAGAAAGTTCAATGAATCAAACTTTATGTTAATGTAAACATTACTCATCACTGTAACATTAACTACAGAATTCATTGAAAAACGTATCTATTTAGTTTTAGCGCAATGATATAGTTTGGGTGAGCGTTCACATAGTTTTGGTTGTTTAGTTTAAAAATGTTAAAATTAGTTTTAAAAATGATCATAGCAAATTCAAAAATAAAATAAAAAACATATTTATGTGTATTTTCCGAATAATAATTCACATTATTCAAGATCTGTTTTTGTTTTTTTTAAATCTCAATTTCTTTATCAAGTAATTTTTATAAATGTTCGGTGATGGTCAAATCAGACTAACTTAATTCAGCTTGCATGAAATTACTTATATTACTTAAATTACGATTAGAATAAAAAAAATTTTTAGTACTAAGTCTTAAAAGACATACTGTATAAATGTTTAGAACGATTAAAAACCCTTGTTTTTTTAAGAAATGAAATGAAAAAGATGAGTCATAACAACAAACTACTTTCGGTAAAAAAAAAATATTTTAAATATGATCTTTAGCAGTTTGAGGTAAAAACAAATGAGAAAGCTGTAAATAAAATTTATCGAAAAAATTCATCGATATTAATAATTGTTCGGAATAATGCCTATTACTTAAAAAAAGAAGCAGATTTTTTTAAACAAATATTTTCAGCATTTTAATTAAAAGCTAATTACAAAAATTAAACATTAAATATTGATAAAAGTCAATCGAAAGGCATGAATGCAAAGTATGTAAAGTAGCTATCAGTTTGTGATTATTTCGGACAATGTGTAATGAATTGCTTTTTCTTACAAATATAGTAGTCAAAATTGAATATCACGTCGTTATTAAAATAGATTATTCACAGAGATTTTATTAACATTTTTGTATTTTTAATTGAAATACTTTAAAATTAGCAAACAAAAATTAACATTTTATTTTATTTCTATTGAATTTTATTTATTTCACTTGTTTTCTCTTTTGAAAAAACAAACTTATAAAGCTTTTTATATATATATATTTCGTGTAAGTTCATAAAAATATACTTTAAATACGAATAAGTTCTACTTTAATGTAATACATAATTAAATTTAATGCAAAATACCACTCCTTTGTATTAAATAGAATTCAAACTCCGTTGTAGGAATATAAATTAACAATTTTGCTATTATTTACACTATTTAACTTCATAAAATAGCTAAACAAAACATTTTTTACTCTGTCAATATACTTACTACTCAATAAATAAATAAAAATTATTATTTAATCAAAAAACGGAATTTAGACAACGCAATGTTTCTTGTTACTATTTACATCATTTAACTACATAAAATAGCTGAACAAAACATTTTTTATTCTGGATAATACTACTCAATAAATAAATAAAAATTATTATTTAATCAAAAACGGAATTTAGACAACGCAATTTTTCTTGTTACTATTTACATCATTTAACTACATAAAATAGCTGAACAAAACATTTTTTATTCTGGATAATACTACTCTATAAATAAATAAAAAGTATTATTTAATCAAAAAACGGAATTTAGACAATGCAATTTTTCTTGTTACTATTTACATCATTTAACTACATAAAATAGCTGAACAAAACATTTTTTATTCTGGATAATACTACTCTATAAATAAATAAAAAGTATTATTTAATCAAAAAACGGAATTTAGACAATGCAATTTTTCTTGTTACTATTTACATCATTTAACTACATAAAACAGCTGAACAAAACATTTTTTATTCTGGATAATACTACTCAATAAATAAATAAAAATTATTATTTAATCAAAAAACGGAATTTAGACAACGCAATTTTTCTTGTTACTATTTACATCATTTAACTACATAAAATAGCTGAACAAAACATTTTTTATTCTGGATAATACTACTCTATAAATAAATAAAAAGTATTATTTAATCAAAAAACGGAATTTAGACAATGCAATTTTTCTTGTTACTATTTACATCATTTAACTACATAAAATAGCTGAACAAAACATTTTTTATTCTGGATAATACTACTCAATAAATAAATAAAAATTATTATTTAATCAAAAAACGGAATTTAGACAACGCAATTTTTCTTGTTACTATTTACATCATTTAACTACATAAAATAGCTGAACAAAACATTTTTTATTCTGGATAATACTACTCTATAAATAAATAAAAAGTATTATTTAATCAAAAAACGGAATTTAGACAATGCAATTTTTCTTTTTACTATTTTCATCATTTAACTACATAAAATAGCTGAACAAAACATTTTTTACTCTGGATAATACTACTCTATAAATAAATAAAAAGTATTATTTAATCAAAAAACGGAATTTAGACAATGCAATTTTTCTTGTTACTATTTACATCATTTAACTACATAAAATAGCTGAACAAAACATTTTTTATTCTGGATAATACTACTCAATAAATAAATAAAAATTATTATTTAATCAAAAAACGGAATTTAGACAACGCAATTTTTCTTGTTACTATTTACATCATTTAACTACATAAAATAGCTGAACAAAACATTTTTTATTCTGGATAATACTACGCAATAAATAAATAAAAATTATTATTTAATCAAAAAACGGAATTTAGACAACGCAATTTTTCTTGTTACTATTTACATCATTTAACTACATAAAATAGCTGAACAAAACATTTTTTATTCTGGATAATACTACTCAATAAATAAATAAAAAGAATTATTTAATCAAAAAACGGAATTTAGACAACGCAATTTTTCTTGTTACTATTTACATCATTTAACTACATAAAATAGCTGAACAAAACATTTTTTATTCTGGATAATACTACTCAATAAATTAATAAAAATTATTATTTGTTAAAAAAGGGAATTCAGGTTCCGCGAACTAAATATATCTCGTTATATAAACAAGTTGCAAAAAGATAAGCAGGCACTTTTCAAATTGTAAAATTTGATTTATTTGTAGATAACTTATAAATTTACTTTTAAACTATGAGATAAACTTATCAAGCTCTTTTTTTTATATATATTTCGTATAAGTTTCTAAAAATAACTATTTTAAATGCAAATAAGTTCTACTTTAATGTAACACATAATTAAATTTAATGCAAAATACCTCTCCTTTGTATTAAATAGAATTCAAAATACGTTGCAGAAATGTAGATTAACATTTCCGCTATTATTTACATTATTTAACTACGTAAAAAATCTAAACAAAGCATTTTATACTTTGGCAATATACTTACTACTCAATAAAAAAAAATATTATTTAATCAAAAAACGAAATTTAGGTTGCGCGATTTTTTCTATTATTATTACATACTTTTTTGCCACATGATTGCTCAATACCCCTATTAATTTACTCCGGAGACAGAAGCAAAAGAGTACGGAGGAAATAAATATCAGATCCTAAGTAAATAAATCAAATACATTAAAATAGGTCAAAATCATGACTTTGAAAATAAAAGAAAACTTGATATTCAAGCGGGTTGTTATGCGAAGAAAAAATAAGTTGATTATAAATCATGCAGATAGTAGGCGCGGTTCTTCATTACAATTTGAAATAAATAAAACACCTAAGATACATCTCGGATCTACACTGGTTAGAAGATGCAATTATCACCTCCGCTTGAGCGTTGACCCATTTTGATCCCAAATTCATTTTCTCTTTTATTTATGAAATTGAATTTTTACACGAAATCAATGCTCAATTTTCTACCTGAAAGAGTGATTCAGTTCAAGGAATAGGTTTATTACGCTTTCAGGGTCGGTGCTTTTTGTCATAAGTAAAACATATCTTTTTTTGATTAATTTAGTGCCCAACCTTCAGATCTTATCACGGAATGATCAAACTTCGAACACAAATGAGCGGGGAATTTATGATCTGTTTCCAAGATATTGAAGGATTCTACATAGAATAGAAAAAATATGTTTTTTTTTTGTATGTAATTATCAAGAAAAACAACAAATTTGTTTCCGATTCTTTAGAATCTTATCTCATAAACTATATATCATTATCATTTATTATGAAGTGAAAGAAAAAAACTGATGCGACTAAAAAGCTTTAGGCAATATTACGATACACTACATGTTACAAAAGCAAAGATTTGCAATAAATTATTTCTTAGTATAGTTTCCATATTCCCGTTTCTTTTTACCATGTATAAAACGCATCTTTATTATTATTATTATTATTATTATTAATTTAGTACCCAACCTTCAGATCTTATCACAGAATGATCAAACTTCAAACACAAAAAAAGCTGGAAATTTATGATCAGTATCCGAGATATTGAATTAGTCTACATAGAATCGAAAAAAAAATATTTTTTTATATAATTTTCAAGATAAACAAAAGATTGATTTCCAATTCATTGTAATCTTATCATCATTATCATTTATTATGAAGTAGTGAAAGAAAAAGAAATTAATACAACTTTGAAATTGAGGTGATTTAAAGGCATAAAGCAATATTACGATTATTATCAACTATATATTAACTATTACTTTTTTTCCTGATAGGCAGTTTGGAAGTTTTTGAAATTGCTACTAGAAAACAGCACAGCATACAGAATCGACATAGAAATCATGGTATTTTTCCCTGGACAATTGAAAGTGTGGCTTACTATTATATTACCCACTAACCATTAATTTAAAACAATATTTACAATCAATTAGTAATATGATTTACTATAAACTATAGAGGAAATCACATATCAATATAATATGTTATCTTTTTTTGAATCATTCATCACCCAAACTTCAGATCTTATAACTTAATGATCAAACTTCAAACGCATATAATCGTAGAATATATAATTCGTTTCCAAGATATTATATGATTCTACACAGAATAGAAAAAATTTACTTTTTATGTATAATCATCAGGATAAATGACAAAAGGTTTCTGATTCTTCGTAATTTTTTCTTATTTTATCCATTATCATTTATTATGAGTGGAATGAAAAATGCCGACGCAACTTTGAAACAAAAGCGACTAAGAGGCTTGGGGCAATATTGCGATTCGCCACATGCTATCCAGAGGTTAAAGTTTCATATCAAACTATTACTTTGTATTGTTTCTAGATAGACGGTTCAGAACATTCTCAATTACTAATAGATAACAGCATAACATGCAGAATCGGCATGGATATCGTGGCATTGTTTTTAATTTAGACAATTAAAAGTTTAACTTACTATTATATTACCCACAAATCCATCATTTGAAGCAGTATTTACAATTAAATAATAATATCATTTACAATCAACAATAAAAAAGATCATAGATTAGTATTACATATTAATAGTATAATATTAGTATATTTTATTTAATTCAGCTCCCAACCATCAGATCTTATCACGGAATGTATTTCTTATTAAATGTTTGGTAATGAGAATTATAATTATGACAACCATTACTTCCGGTTAGCCGTTACCATATGAAAGGAAAAATTACAAATAAATGGTTTAAATACAATATATTTAATTAGTTCTTTTAACCAGAATCATGTTTAAAAAATAAAAAATAAAAAAAATAAAAAAAAACAGATATGTCACTACTATACTAGTTTTACCAGAATCTTTTCTCTGCGCACGAGCTAATTAATTTATTAATTTCATAATTAATTTACTAATTAATTTAATTAATTTATCTTATCGTATGCGCGAGGTGAGAGTAACTATTTCTTAGTATAAAAAAAATCAAATTTTGTTTAAACTTTTAACTTACATGAATTTATAAAAATGAAAAAAATTAAATTTAAAGAGAATATTTGTGAGCAAAATAAGTTCTATACAAAAATATATCTAAAGGGAATTGAAATAAAATACACTGACCATTAATATCTTATTAAAATCTGAATTTAGAAAATCAATAAAGCTTGTAGTAAATAATAAATAAAAAATTTCATAATTGCGATATCTTATGAAGCAAAACCTTTATTATAAAGAAATTATAAAATTTATCGATAATAAGCTTCATGATATTGTTTGAAACTAAAAAAAAATATTTTTTTAAATAAAACAAATATATTTTGCCTTATTTTTGGTACTCATAGTGTTTCAAGCTTGACATTTCAAGTTTTGATTTGCCTGACTACAACACAATTAAAAATACAACCATAGTGATTAAAACTCACAAATTGCATTTAAATATATGCGATTAATTCACAGTGTAATTTCTATCCCAAAACCTTAAGACACTAATTACATATTTAAAAAAATATAAAATGTTTCTACTGGGTATTAAAATAATAGCACATTTTCTATAATCATCATTTTAAACAATAAAATTTTTTGAGAATCTTCAGAAATTTAGTTAAAAATAATTATTACTTAAAGATGCAAAACTATCAGATTAATATTTAGTAAATTACAAAAATCAGCCACAACAAATTATGCTAATTTATAAAATCACCAGTGTTTAATATTTTTGAAATACAGGGACCTAAATAAAAAGGCATAAATTAATCAACGATTACATAATACAATTAAATTATAAAAGGATTTATTTAAAACTTGTACCTAGATACAAATTAAGCACTTACTAATATTACAAGTTAAGTTCCTTTCAGTTCACTAAATCATTGTCAAGCACAATGGTTAAAATATATTAATTGGACTCTATAAACTTTTTAATACCAACTTTAGATTACTGGCACCAGGACACATAGACCAAACATTGCGCTACATATAATTAATAAATTATACTATCTTTCCAAGTAAGAATGTTTGCAAAGGAAATTAACAATTGATTCAAAACAACTAAAAAAATTTAAATCAGTAGACTACAATATACATCACGTGTTTC
Organism: Parasteatoda lunata; assembly: GCA_949128135.1. Taxonomy (NCBI): domain Eukaryota; kingdom Metazoa; phylum Arthropoda; class Arachnida; order Araneae; family Theridiidae; genus Parasteatoda; species Parasteatoda lunata. The sequence continues at coordinate 22,599,056 of OX421981.1, read as the reverse complement.
CTTCGTTGAAAATTTGTTAGATTAGTTATAGATGTAACAAAATAGAATGAAACAAAAACTTTCATCAGTTATTTTAATCTGAAAAATTTTGTCTATGAAAATTGGAGTAAAGGAATAAAAGAATCAGCTGTTAGGATTTAGATATCGTTGTTAATTAATGATAATAACAGTATTTATAATTAACCAACATCTTTGAGTGACATGCAAATGTGTCAGTCCTATATATTTTTCTCAAAGTTTGAATGTTGATGAAACTTTGAGAAGATCCGTAAATCTTTCAAAAGATGAATCTTAAAACTGCATGAAAAAAAAATTATCGTACTGAATAGTAATGACAATTCTTGTAAGAAAGTTTCTGGTAATGAAAAACAAAATATACAGTTTTTAAGTGTAAAATCAATGCTGAAATATATTTTGAGAAAGAGTTCAATTTAAATTATTCCTTACATTTAAAGCTATTACCGCACATATTTCTCTCACTCATTTAATCATTCGAAGCAATTACCGCGAAATATATTGCAACTTAATTAACTCAAAAAGAGAAAAATAAATGAATAAGATAGAGACAGGATTATTTCAAAAGCTCATAAACAAGTTTTCACGAAATATTTCATTTTATTAAATTATAAGCGATTCAAACGTGATTTAAACTTAACTAGATTCATGAAGGTGATTTGATTCAATTGTCAAAGGTCGTGAGAAAGAGGTGTGTTACGTATTGTATGAACTGCTTCAAATTCAAAATATTAACATTAACATTCAAATACTTTTCGATTTCATTTCAGCTTTTGCTTTTGTTTGACCCTTCCAGTACTTTTTAGTTTTGTATATTTAGAGAAAAAAAGATTAAAATATTCTATTATGTTTTTCTATATGCTTCGTCAAAACGTTAATACGTAAATGAGCCACAATAACTTCATATACGATATTAATTTTGTTTTAAAGAGGACATGATAAGACTAAGGCGTTTTTCACTAATTTCATACAATTTCACTAATTTCATAATAATTCTAACAAAAAGGAAGAAAAGAAAATATCTTAAAAAATATAAAAAGATAACACGTGCAAAACATATTATAGTTATTCAAATTTCAGAAAGCAGTTAACAAATTTTATATGATTAATGCGATTTGTTAATTAGTACTCGCAAGCTGTATCATGTTTAATGATTTCGAAATTGCTATTACGTATTTAAAAATAATAACTTATCAAAAAAAAACTTTTTTTTAAATTTGTTTTGTAAACACAACATGCACAAATATAGAAAATAATTGGCTTTTAAGGAAAAGTATTTAAAAAAAATTCTTATTTGACACATTATTATAGTGACAAAGCAAATAACTTTCAGAGAAAGAATACAATTAGATAAGTAACTTATTAAACATTATTTATGCTTTCCAAAGAACAGCTAAATTTTGATTAGAAATATTATTATTATTGTATTCGAAACTACTTTAAGTGTAGCATTGGAAGTAAGTATTAAAATTGTTTTTATTCAGGTATAAAAAAAATTTCTTCCATTTATTACAATTGATTACGGAATCTTAAAGTTTTCAACATCTTTTTAAATGCAAAATCGCTTTCAAATAAACTTATGACTGATAAAAGCATAAAGTATTTGATCATATTTCTTTTCGCTTGTTTTGTAAAACATAAAAAAAGCATTAAAAAATAGAACAATTAAATAAAATAATCAATCTTTTAAAAAATATTTGTTTTATCCATGATAATAATGAATTTATTTAATCTGAATAAAAACGCTAATATCTATAATGTATAATGTAATATAATGTAATTTGAATAATAATGTCTATAATGTAATTTGAATAATAAATTTTTTACTTAGCATTATATCTCTCATTTAAAGATCACCATAAACAATAATAAGAAAGCGCTCTAATCGTGCTCTTATCTTCTAGTTAGAAGGATCAATCCATGAAAAAGAATTTAATTAATGCATTTAAGAAGACAAAAACTATTTATATCGATACACAACACTGCAAAAAAAATTCCGGTTCAAAGTCCGGTATAAAGTACTAGCACTTTAGATGCAGCATCCGTAAAATCAATTTTTCCGTAAAATATTATAACGTCATTTTTCCAGTAATATTTAGTTAATAAGAATGATTATGTGATTCTAAGGTAACTATTACTGTAAAAATTACGGTACAGCAGAGTTTTTGTTCCGTAACTTGTTCCGGTCAAAATGGATTTTACAGTCAAAGTAAAAATACCGGTACATTTTTTTGCAATTTTATTCAGAATGTTTTGTGGTATAGAAAAATATTTTACATAAATATTTTGCGAACAACTTTTACTAAACTTTATATTTCAAAATTAAGTGTGAAAACGCAGTAAATGCATTCAATTTACAAAAAATGTGACATGAGTCGCTTTCTTTCAATCATGTAACTATTGTTTATTTTGTTAAAAATTTGTGTTTTGCATATGAAGAGCTTAATTACAGGTTCTATGAGTTTTCGGTCTTTATTGTATCCGTGTTCTTCGGTCGAATACTAAACCTGACAAGAGGTCGAAATGAATATTTGCATGTTCTCTTAACTTTAATATTAGCTCTTTCTTTTTTTTTTCTTTTCTTTTTTTTGGCATGTCTTCCATATAACCAGGTGGGAGGGGTATGACCGTCCTTATTCTGATGTCACCTCTGCTTTCAACTACTTAATGGTGCCCTTCAATGCTCTAAAAGCGGAAGTTTTCTTATTTAAAACTTATTGTAGTCAAAAATAGAACCATTGAAATAATTCTTGGCAACTTAACCTTTGCACATTCCATGAAGTTCATTTATGATATAAACTCATCAAGTTTTGTTACATTATAATTTTAAAATAAGTTTAGATTTTTAAATATATATATATATATATATATATATATATATCTTGCAAAACGTTAACAAATTGCTACATAAATAGGTTGCTCTCAAAATTTGGTATACAGTCGAAAAACAATTTTTAAACTAAGGATATATAATGATACATAAATTTTATTAAAGTGAACTAAAATATGTACTGTATCGATAAGGTAATGAAAAGAAATATTGTTTAACACAAAATTTAAAAAAAAAAAAAAAAAACAGAACTCTTGTATAAATCTAAGGAATAGATTTTCATTTATTAAGACACAATCGTCATAGTTTAAGGGGAAGACCCTGAATATGTCAATTAATAAGTGTGGATTAAATCTTAAGTAAAGAAATCAGATTCAAAAATGAGATTTATCTAAATAAACATGCCTTTCTTTCAATTTATTCGGTCTTCTGATCTTTAAAATATGCTATTTCTAATAACCTAAAAAACGGTTCTAATAGTTGAGAAGACTTTAATCGCTTAAAGTCAATTTTATTTTTTACGTAATTTATCATACCTCTAAAATGTTTTAGGCAAATTAAAAACCCAAATATTTTTTTGCAAAGGTAATTTAAAAAAAAAAAATTGCTATAATTAACTCCTTTTTTTATTCTTGTTTTTTTATTATTTAATTTTAAAATGATCACACGTGCGAGCTGTAAGGTATAAAAAATTTTATATCACAAACTATGTAGTTTTAAATGACAGAATATAAAATTTTGAAAGAATCAGAAACATAGTTTACAAAAAAATAAAATTTAACCGCCGTTACAAAGCAAATTAATAATCAAAACAGAAGTTCGTACAAAATGGAATAAAACATCAAAGAAAACTGATAAAAACAACACATATAACTATTTTATTTTTTTCATAACTCTCGTGGAACAGCCGACCCAATTTGGGCTTAGGAATACTTTTGTTCTACTCCGTAGCCTTATAATTTTGAACCCAATCCAGAAGACAAGGGAACTCCTGGACCAAGTATTGGGAGAAATGCGCTTTCGTGGAACTATTCCACTGAGGATATTTCACATTAGCACAGTGGTCGGTGCGAGACGGTTGCGGAATTCGTATCGACCAGCCATCGATGGGATTCGAAAACGATTCATCTCATTGGAAGGCAAACGCTCTATCTCCCGAGCCACCACGACTCACACATAGCTATTTGTCGATATCTGAAACATATGTTTTTAACTTAACGCTTTAATTTATTTACTACGAATTTTGAAAAAATCAGTATTAGAAAAATTTGCATAAAATTAGTATTAAACAATACGTAATTACTTTAATATCAATTTAGGTTTTGCATCGATTACCGATTTATGTACTATAATAAATACATCACGGTATAAAGATACAAAAAAATACAAACTTTCATTTTATCGTTGAAAATTTGACACACTTACACTGAATGAGATATGTTTTTATGAATTTGAAATGCCTATCTCATGTTTCTATAAAGTTTAGAACTGTTTTTTTTTTTTAAACTTATTACTTATCTGAATCTAATAATTTTATTTGGAACAGCAACTCCTATTTGGACCATGTTCAATATAGCACCAAATTGAATTGAATTTTATGTAAACTTCATGTCTTATTGAAATTTCTAACATAATTTTACAAACCTAACACCTTTTTCACAAACCTAATACTGTATAAACCTGGTAAGAACTTGATTATTATTTTCTTTACTGATACTTTACTGATACTTTTATTTTCTTTACTGATACTTTACTGATACCCTATTGTTTTAAATTTCCTTTACCAAATAATCTTCTTTAACAAGCAAATAATTCAAAAACTTACTACCCATCTGGCCAAACCTCTAATGAAATTGAAAGTGTAATGTGAGATACCATTCCAAAACAAACATAAACGACACTTTAAAGACCAAACTACTTTTTAAAAAATGCTTTCTTCAGTACATCAATAGCAGTGATAAGACATCAATTATTTTTACATTCACTTATACTTTATTGGTGTTTGAAATTTACTTTACCGAGCAATCTGCTATAGCAAACAAATGATTCAAAACCTGCAAACTCATGTGGTCAAACCTCCAATACAAATAAAAGTGAAACGTGAGATACCGTTCCAATACAAACATAGAACGACAATTTAAAGATTAAATCGCTGTTTAGAAACTATCTATTTCAGTACATCAATAACTGTTATACGACATCAATTATTGTTTACCTTACTGATACTTCCTTGGTGTTTTAATTTTTTTACCGAGCAATCTGCTATAGCAAACAAATAATTCAAAAATGGCCGTCCAATCTGGTCAAACATGCTATACAATTGAAAGTGTAACGTGAGACACCGTTTTAATACAAACATAGCACGACACGTTAAAGATTAAACCACTTTTAAAAAAGTGTCTATTACAGTACATCAATAGATGTAATACGACATCATTGATTGTTTTTGTTGAACTATGGCATTTTCATTTAGTTTCCCCTTTAGTTTAACACATTTATGCAACCTGTAAACAGCCTAAAACATGTACAAGACCCTTGCTCCAGATAGAAGGATATCAGTGCCATGAAATAGTTCGTGTGCAAGTGCTTAGATTAGAGATAAACGGTAAAGCACAATGAAAGTAGTGATTATTTCTATCACAAATTCCAAAGCTACTTTGCTTGCTATCAAGATTCTTCATTTAGAACTCCAAAGCTTCTTTCATATTCAAAAATGTACGTCTAAATCGAAACCAATAACCAATTTATTATAGAAGTCATATTTCTGCGTGACCTTCTGCATCACGAAACACCGTGATCACAAACTCCTCCCAAAGTGACGTCATTATTCAAGATGGCGTCGAGATAGCAAATGAATCTATCTTTAAGAATAACAATGGCAAGAGCGTGCTCATGACTCTAGTTCAGTGCTCATCGGGAATAATAGAACTGTTTTTTGTTGTTCGATTGCGTGTAGAGATCAGTTAATCGACGCTGTTTTGCTCTTTGAACCGAACTCCTTAGGAATGAGCTTCCTGTAAGACTATTGTGATGATGATGGCAAGTCCGTTGCTTCAGGTTGATGTTCGGAGAAATGGGAGGATCCCACGCGAAATAGTAAAACAGATTCCAAAGCTCTTTCGGGCATTCGAAACCATCCGTTATTCTTCGTGTCAGCTACTAATAAATTTATGATGAACATCTTCATTTTGTATTCCAGGAAGTTTAACTGTGACAATAGCCCTTTTATGAAACTATTATTAAGAAAGGCTTCGTTTAGCGTTTTAAGACTTTGGTATATCACGACTTTGAAAAACTGACATTACCTTAGTTTAAAATATCAAAACAGAATATGTATATCCCAATTTACTTACACTTCACTGATTTTAGATTTCTTGTAGAGCTTTTGTTATTTTTTATACTTTGAACCATTCTCTTTATGAATGAGCTATCGATATGACTGTTGTCAGGATGATTATGAATTATTATATTGGAAAATCTGTTGTTTCAAATTAATATTCAAAAAACTAGTTGATCACAAACGAAATAGTAAGATAAATCCCGTAGCTTTCGGCACTTTGAAACAGTTAACAGTTCTAATAATTTCACTTACTGTTTTTTACATTATTTTTCTCTTAGAATCATTGGGAAGAGTCTTTTTGTAAAATTATAACAAAGAACGTCAAACTTCAACCAGAACCATTGCTTCTGGTTAATGTTTGGAAAAATAGCAAAACAGTGAAAAAATTCAATTGTTACTACTTAGGTATGTGGAGCTCATAAATTTATTGCGAAAGTTTTAGGAAATTTTTGTGATTGGTTAATCATGACTTTAAAAAATTTATGTTAAATAGTACTACATTTGTTTTGGGAAGGAAAAAAAACTTCTATTTATTTTTACATTTGTATATATATATATATATATATATATATATGTTGATGTTGCCGCGATTTAAATCTATCTATGTTGTGAAATATTTTAAATTCAACTAAAATGATAATTTTTTCTTTCAATCATTATCTTAAATTGTTAAATTTATGGGTACCCCTTAAATCACAATATTGCATAAATTTTTAACAATTTAATTACATAGTCGGCTAAACCTTATAATCATCAATATATTTTGCCATTAACTGAACTGTTAAAACTAAATACTAAAAGACTATAAATAATTTTTAAACAAAATGGACAAAACTTCTTTTAAAAAACTTCTTCTGTTAAAACTAAATTTAGAAAGAAAAATTATTCAATTTAAAACGTTTTTAAAGTTATAACAAATTTAGTTAACATTTCAGTTCAAAATATCGGCATCACAGTGAAATCTTTAACCAATATTTAAAAAAAACATAATTTGTAAAGAATGTTGCTTGATACTGGTTTTTACAACAACCGGTACAGTGTTATGATAAAAAAGATTTAAAATAATGCTATTAGAGTGATGGAATAGCGATGGGGAGGAATATTTATTTTTCAATTCGTTTCCGTCTATTTGTAACATTTTTTCCTTTAAAACATACATGTTCAAGTATCTAGGCAGTGATGTAATACATTCATTTATCATGATATTTCAACATCTCTTCTTAGAACAGAAGACAAGTGCTAATAATATTTCTCTATTTCTCAATGTTAATAATAATATTTCTCTATTTCTCAATGTTAATAATAATATTTTTTTAAACCCAACAGATGGTGCTCTGCGCATTAACGTAAAAAGATTAATTGTAGTCAGTTTAATCTAAGGCACTGTATCATTAAATCCATACCTTTTTTTGTCATTAAATATATTTTCTGTTGAGAGTATTTTATAATGATTTGAACCCCGAGATGATCGTATTTAACAACAAGATCACTCGCTACTTTTAAAAATATTTTTGAATTTTCATACTTTTTAGCACGGTTGTAGTATTAATGATTCTGACATATAAAAAAAAAATTATAATATACATGATCAGACTTAAAATTATTGAATCTACATAATTAAGTAAGTTACCTATCAAAAAAAAGTCATCATTGTATTTTCTTAAACATTCAATCTAGGCTAGTAATATTCCGCTTTACAATTCGTTGTGTTTTCCCTTTAGAGTTTTAAAATTGAATGAAAAATCTTACAATATTTAAACCGTGAATGTAATGCAGAATAATATTGTTGAAGATAACAATCCTTGCTACATACAGAATTTATGCTTCAATAACAATTTAAATCTGTGATTGGACATTTTGTTTCTACTGATGACAAGAATTACAGCAATCGATACTTCTATTTATAATTTTAGAACAATTTTTTAATGCAACATGTCTGTAATTTCCCTCACGTTGCTTGCAAAAAAACTGTAAAGAAAATGCTTATGATGTAGTATAAACAAATTTGATTTCACAATTATTCGCACACATTTATTTTAAGAGTTATAAAAGTTGTTTTGTAATGTAGTAATCGTTATAATATGTAGGATATTTTTGTTTAAACTTTTATCATCTGAAGCATAAAGCTTCTGTTTATTGAGAATTTTTTTATAAGGCCTTGACAAAGTTGAAATACAAAAAATTTATAAACTAATTTTCTTTTTTAAAAAAATTATCTAAACTTGATAAAGAAAATTATTTTATTATTCTCACAAAAATATTAATTAACAAAATAAATGTCAAAAATTAATTAAGAAATCCATTATTTATATAATATTAATTAATTGTAACTTAGTTTAGTTTAATAGTGCATAGCATAATTAATAATAAAAGAGAAAAAACAAAACAAAATTAAACATTTTTTTCTATTCTTGAACTAAAAGAAATATCTTGATAATAGAGAAAGCTAAATTGAATAGGAATAAATCAATTTACCCTGTTACTCCAAATACAGATCAATTTAAATGACATAAAAAAACGAAAATTATTTCGTCTGTTATTGTTATAGACCAATTACAACAACAATTTCAGTTGTCAAAACTTTTTAAGCCATTGAAAACGGCAATAATAGAATTTCCTCGTCCAGTTGAATGTAAATAATTGCAACGAATTTCAGCGTTGAACATTTAAAACAGCTTTTTACATTATATTAAAAATATTTTTGAAAGCTTTGGTAACCCACTTTTCAATTTTAAATTGTAACTGTCAATTCTTTAAGAAACCATTCATTATTAAAAGAAGGCTTGAGGAACACACCCGAGTTCTACCATCACCTTTTGCTCTTATTATATCCGACCTGCGGAAATCTTTTTGCACACACTTCCTAAAACCGGTTAGTGGGGATTATATACTTTATGTCGGGATGTCCCGTTAGGAAGCCCCAAAACAAATACTTTCGTTTCATAGCGGAACTGAAAAACAATTTTCTTCTTTTTCGCATTCTATGTAGGAGAAAAAAAAGTAATCGCTTCTTTCCGCTCTACTCAGATTTTTAAAATCTCAATAGTCAATTCCATTAGTCTTTTTAGGTATTTCATCGCGGCTCGTATAAATCCATTTGACGTGATTGCTTTTATTTAATGAAAAAAAATTTATTTTAAAAAAATTAATTATTTATATAGAAAGATAAATTATCATTTTTTTTATCTTTATTAATTAATTAATTAAATAATTTTATTAATTATTGTTATACAATAATGATTAGCAATATTTTAAAAATTATCATAAATTTTAGGGTTTTTATATGCAGTCAAAATTACAAATAAATTATAGCTTAATACGTAATGTCATAAAAGATTAATGCTAACAATTGATTGATTTATGTTAATTTCTTTTTTCTTAGCGAAAATTAAAAAACAATTTTCTTCATTTTTTTGTATAACTCAACTTCGTATTTAATAAACTTCATATCTCAGAAAAATATTATTTTGCTAGGGAACCGAGAGACAATTTTAAATATCGTATCTAATAAACGTGATATCTCAGACAAATGTTATATGGCTAGGGTACCGAGAGACAATTTTAAATGTATATTATAAACTTCACACCTCAGACAAATGTTATATGGCTAGGGTATCGAGAGACAATTTTAAATCTCGTATATAATAAACTTCATATCTCAGGCGAATATTATTTGGCTAGAGTTCCAAGAGACAATTTTAAATATCGTATGTAATTAACTTTATCTAAAACGAATATCTTAAACGAATCTTAACGAATATCTTAAACGAATCTTATATCTTAAACGAATATTATTTGGCTTATTGGTACTGAGAGTCAATTATAAAACTCGCTTATGATAAACTTCATACCACAGACAAATGCTATAAGGCTAGGATACCGATATACAATTTTAAATCTTATATAGAATAAACTTTATACCACATATCGTATATAAAATATAATATATGAGTTGATTATATGGATTATATAATCAACTCATACCGTATGTAATAAACTTCATATCTCAGACCAATATTATATGGCTAAGGTGCCGTGAGATAATTTTAAATCCCGTATAAAATAAATTTTTTATCGCAGACAAATGTTATATGGCTATGATACCGAGAAACAATTTTAAATCTCAGATATAATAAATTTTGTATCTCAGACAAATGTTATATGGCTATGATACCGAGAAACAGTTTTAAATCTCAGATATAATAAATTTTGTATCTCAGACAAATGTTATATGGCTATGATACCGAGAAACAATTTTAAATCTCAGATATAATAAATTTTTTATCGCAGACAAATGTTATATGGCTATGATACCGAGAAACAATTTTAAATCTCAGATATAATAAATTTTGTATCTCAGACGAATATTATTTGGCTAGGGTACCGATAGACAATTTTAAATATTGTATGTAATAAACGTCCTATCTCAGAAAATTATTAATTGGCTAAGGTAAAGGAAGACAATTTGAAACCGTTGTCACAACTTGCAAAAATTTGTGAACCCCGTGGTCAAATAAATAAAACGTACAATGATTTATTAATTTCAAAACTAGGAAATGAATCTTTTAATTATCAAAACAAAAAAAAACTTATAAAACTTCTTCTTTCATCTGTGACAGTTTATTTTCTCAACAGCTGACTGTTAGTGACCCGTATCTAGTATAGATGTTTTTCTTTTAATGTCGTCCCAGAGCAGGATGTTTTAAGCCTCAGTTGCCTTCCAGATATAGGGGCTTTTTACGAAAACAAACCCAAAACAAGCCTCTCATTGTAATCTTTTGTACCATCTGTTATCAAATGATGGTATTTGTAATTTTTTTTTCTTCTTTTTTAGATTATATAAGAGAAAGAGGCACAGTGATTCAAATTTTTGCGATGAAAAACAGAAATCAATATGCATTAAAATATTCCTAAATGTTTATTTTAACAGTTAAATATATATTAACAAGTTCCTAATAGTTTTTGAAAGAATCACCTCATGTATTTGAATCTCTGTTCCAGTAATGTTAAAAAAAGTGAACTTTAAGAAACATTTTCTAAACATTAACCCAGAAGAAAAAGAATAGATACTGCTGTGGTAATTTTTTTTGAAAATAAATATGTACTTTTGAAATTTTTTTTAAAAAAAATATTTATAGGTAACGTAAGAGGAGTTAAAAAAGAACATTAAAAATGGTATCTTAGTTTTGTTCCTAAACTAAATTAATATACAGAAAGTAGATAGACATATTTAGGTTTATTGGAGCAGTAGTTTTAACAAAAGTGTTCTATTTGTGTTTAAATTCAGTTTTAAGATGTTATAACCAAACCATTCTGGTAGCAAGCAATGTAAAAATTATATAAAATGAAAAAAAAATTGAAACAGCTAAAATAAAATAAAATAATTTAAAATTTTTAGGAACTGATTCTCATGGAAAAAATTTTTAGTAATTTTAGTAATTATTGATTGAAAACCTGAAGTGATCCTTCAATGAAACTCATATTTCAGTCCTAAAGAATAATAATAATACTGTTTTTTCCATAACTTATTTTTTCTAGAAATATTAATATTTTTACGATGCTATTATTTACTATCTCACATCTAATTATTTTAATAATATGCGAAATCATTTTAGTGCAATAAAAACAAGTTAAGTTGTAGATTTCCACGAATTAACATACCTTGTTTTTTTATACAATCATACTACATATCTCATAAAGAATTTCAAACTAACTTACCTACTACTGCCTGTATAATAAACCAATCATGAAATGACAATCAAACTTTATGATACATTAAATGTATCATTCCTCGTGATAACTTAATATCACAATCTTATTAATATGTATCTAAACACAAGATTGTAGCTTTTTAATTATTCTTGGCACTTTCTCTTATCGAAAAAAAATTTTAATAACGCAGATTAATGAGGAATATTATCCATATTTTACATAATTGTATAAATAATCCCTTTTGAGAACATACATTCTTTAGTAATATCGATCATTTAAATACAGCTGTAAGACTAGTAAATTTGACATAATTTTCCATATATATGCTTATAAAACTTTTAATAAGCACTTATATTTTTCTTCATATATGCTTTATATGATATTTCACTTTTTCTTTAACAATGTTTTTGATTTATTTTTGCATTGATTTACTCATCAATGCCACAGCTCAGAATATAATACATGCATAACAGTCAAGTGCTACTTAATTTCTCTTCAAACTTCTCAAGTTAGTATGTAATCCAATGAAATTTCATTCTAAATTACCTGTAAAAAGAAAAAAGCAAATATTAGTAAATGAAATTTTTGTAGAAATATGCTTTCACAGAGTCAAACAAATTCTAATAAATATCAATCAACTTTATAAAAAATTTTAAGTGACTATATTTAATAATGTTACTTTATTTTATTTTATACATTATCCAATTTCATCTAGTGAAAGACATCATTAAAAAAATTTTGCCATTAAACTTTAAAATTTACTTCTAATTACACAAGGTTATTGTTTGAAGGGAGCATTAAAAACTAATTTTATATTATTTGGTAATTAATTTGCGTAAATTATGAAAGATAGTTTTATAATGATTATTATAAATTAAAAACATTCATAGGAAAAGGTATTGAAATTTTTTTAAAGCATATATGTTTTTCTTTTATTTTTAAACACAGTGTGTCAATAATATTTCAAGAATTTTACTCAATAGGAAATATTTCACGCTACATCATTCAGTATGCAATATAAAACCATCAATTTCACATAATTTGAAACATGGTTTCAATCTAATTTTTATTATGTTATTATCAAATTATGCCATTATTCAACTTTGAATATTGGATTACTTGGATAGTAATGATTCATAAACATTTGTAAATTATACCTAAACTGGAGGTATCTAATTCAATGTGGCAATTATGATACATATTTTGTTAAATGGAATATTAAATGTTAAATTTTACCATAAATAGAATATGATTAGGCCTTTTGTACATGCATATTAACTTTATTTGAAAAAATAGAAAGATTGGTGCTAAGGAAATAATTAGGAGCTTTTATTGTCTTCAAGAAAATTAATAGTGTTTAAAAATGTAAAATATATACAATTTTGGTGTAGAGTTGTCACCATTTTTGGTGTTAAGATAAACTGAATAAATTAAGTACTGAACTGTAATTATCGTGCAGAAAATTAGTTCATTTAATTAATTATTAATTAATTTAGTGCAATTATTAATCATTAATCGAATTAATGCAAGTATATTACTATAAATATGCTTGTTTTTTAAATAAATTATTTTTTGCAATGAAGCCATCAATTGATTATAATGAGCATATGAATCTAATTCAATGTGGCAATTATGATACATATTTTGTTAAATGGAATGTTAAATTTTAAATTTTACCATAAATAGAATATGGTTAGGCCTTTTGTACATGCATATTAACTTTATTTGAAAAAATAGAAAGATTGGTGCTAAGGAAATAATTAGGAGCTTTTAAAGTCTTCAAGAAAATTAATAGTGTTTAAAAATGTAAAATATATACAATTTTGGTGTAGAGTTGTCACCATTTTTGGTGTTAAGATAAACTGAATAAATTAAGCACTGAACTGTAATTATCGTGCAGAAAATTAGTTCATTTAATTAATTATTAATTAATTTAGTGCAATTATTAATCATTAATCGAATTAATGCAAGTATATTACTATAAATATGCTTGTTTTTTAAATAAATTGTTTTTTGCAATGAAGCCATCAATTGATTCTAATGCGCATATGTTGACAGTATACAAATAAACAAAAAAATCGATAAATAAGTAAAATTATGACCGTAAAAAAGTAAAATAAATGTGATTACATGCACTGTAAAAAAAATTAGTTCGTCACCAAAAATAGCGACAATAGTTGACAATATATTTTTGAGGTGAATAAAAATTCAGATTTTATAAAATACGATGAGTAAAGTAAAACTTATTTCAAAAAAAAAAATTAAAACAATATTCACACAAAAATAAAAATATTTTGACGATACGTTAGTTTAAAAAAAAATTATTCATATACATTAATTATATGTTCATATATCGAATAATAATTTTAAGAATAAAATGAAATTACACATACCTGAAATTAATAAGTGTACTCCAACATGAAGATCTTTTTTCTTAATAGTAATTTCTATGCTCACCGTTATACAGTCAATCTTCTTTTCCTCAACAGATATCTCCAAAAAATATGTCCAGTAGTAAATCAAAGATATGTTAAATTAATGACGAGCATTATATTTTCCAAGTGATAATTCAAAATACAAGGAAAAAGGTTCGTCAAAAAGAGAAATATGATCGAATTCAACTTACTTTCGATCGATATTTTATTTTACTTTAAAGAACATTTGAAGTCATCAATTGAGCATCATCATACTTAAATTTCCATTAAATTCTTATACAAGGTGACTAAAGATTAAATTACTTATCATACGTGCTTTTTACTATCGTTATAAAAAAGTAATGACATTTAAATTACTTTACAATTTACTCCTTAAATGATTGCAAATAGCAATATAATTAGTAAATAGTACATAAAAATCATTTTTTTCTAATACTACAAATGTAGCTAAAGAAATTTAAAACTAGTTTTAGAATTTATTTATTCATTTTGCTTTATTTATGTGTTTATTTATTTATTTACATATTTATTTATTAACCACTATATTTATTTATTTATTTATTACAAAGACACTTGCTTGATTTTAATGTATTACAATTTCACTGGAGAATAATTTTTTTTTCCTGTTGCATGAAATTTTTTTAACAGGTCTTAAATAATCTTCTGCATCAATGTGATTTCAAATCAGATATCGGTTTCTATCTCTAATTTCTATTGTTTTTTTTTAATGTCAAAATGTATAAATTTAAAAACGTGATATATATCAGGAGGTCGCATAAATGCTGCAACAAACTTATAGTGGAATTAAAGTACAGCATCAGGATGAAAAGTGCATAGGAATCCATGCCCGAAAATGTCATAATACGCGGCTAGGGATGCTTCCCTATTTTGTTTGTAGGTACCTATTTATTTTTGAAATCGTCCTAATAATTATTCCTAATTATAAACTTTTTTTACTACACAAATTTTCTTTACTATACTTTAGTGCAAAATCAAAGTGACAAATTCGTTTGTAAAAGTGGGATCAATAGTTAAGATTGTAATCAATAGTTAATTGATAAAATTGTTACCATACATTTAGTATATTTAGCTAAAACCTTAAGGTGGCCATTATAATGCGATTTAACTAAAAACGCCGATTGGATAAAATGTAATGACTTCAAGATAATTGACTTAAAAACATAGAAAGAATCATTCATTACGATCAACATTTTACCAAGAAATTTTCATAAACACCAATAGAATTAAAATGGCATATAATAAATGCATCAAGGATGTTGAAATTAAAATTTCGATTCAAACAAAGAAAACTCCCCAACCCAAATCCTAAAGTATTTACAGACATTTCAAATGATTCACAACCTCATGAATATTTACACCACAACATGATCGATTAAATAAAATCAACTCACCTTAAAGTTACAGTTATACGTTCCCATCAATACAATTTACGATGCTGAAATTACAAGCAAGTGAACCATGAAAAGGAATGTAATTACCACTTACCTTTCATACAATCTTCAAAAGGTTTTCTTAAGGTTAACCTATGTCCGAGCGATAATATTTTTCCATGCACCTCACGTTTTCAGATAAAAATCATTCTAACTGTTGAATATGTTGATTTTATAATGCGCTATTCAGATAGAAGACAAAGAAAGATGACAAGATACTTTTAATTTTTATGAGAATTTATGTTATTGTTTTTCTTTAGAGGAATTAAATGAATTGAATCATATGAAAATTTTCTGGGAGCTGTTTTTCTTCACGATAAGAAATCTCTAAAGTTTTTCAAAAGAAATTTGAAATTAACTTTCAATTTTATTATTTCTCTGAATGATTGGTTACACAAATGAACCGAAAAAATTCAGATAAAATTACTGTAACGTATGGTAATGACGTTTCAGGTAAAAATCATAATTCTGGTAATAAAAATGAAAATATACGGCATTTAAACCATTTATTTAGAAAATTTTCCGTTCATATGGTAACGCTTTACCGGAAATTCTGTTTTTTTTCCCTCTCAAAATTATAGTTCTTATTATCACACGTATAGTAAAAAATAGGAAACTGCAAAGTGAATTTAGTCAAATAAATGGTGCTTATGCCTTTTTCTAAAGTATCTTTAAAAAATTACCAAATTTTATTTCATATTATAAAGTTTTATTTTCTTGTTAATTTTACCAAAAGCATTTTAAAATCACTTCGTCAAAAAATACTGAGATTCGGTTGTATCCATAGAGCTAGAAACACAGTAAATTCTATAATATTCAGGTAGTTTTGGCCATACTTTTTTCCCAATGCAAATCTACTAAATTGATACTTGTTGAAAAAAAAAAGAATATCTTTGGTATATTTTAAATAATGTGAATCATGCATTTACAACGTCAATAATTTTGTCACTCTTTTAAAAAGCAAAAACATTAAAAATTGTAATGAATTGTAATTGTAATGAAAAACATTAAAAGATTGTAATGACTACCCACTTTATTCTTATCTAACTAAGTGGCAAAGTGACAAACACTCATTAAGCAAAGCGATTTATGGCATTAAAACAAGTAAAAACGTGCCTTCTTCCTCACCATCACATATTATAAAACCATATTTTATTGTTAATTTCGCCTAAATCTTTTTAAAAGAGCTTTGGTAAAAATTATGGCACTTTTTTGGTTTTCACATCGAGCCAGAAATATTGCAGTTTTAACCATTTTTTTCTCAGTGTAGATTTACTAAGAAAATACTTGCTAAAAAAAATAGAAGAATGTTTTCAGTATATTTTAAATAAAATGTATCATGCGTTTAACAGCGTTGTTGATTTGGTCACTCTTTAAAACACGAAAGCATTTAAAATAAAGATAGGAATGACTACCCACTTTACTCCTATATAATTAAGTGACAAAAACTCATTGAGGAAAACGGTTTATGACAATAGAACAAGTAAAAACGTGCTTTCCTCCTCTGAATAACTCGACCTTACAGGTGGGTTTAATGTTTCAAATCGCAAAATAGCCATGATTCCATTTTGGGAGACATTTAGTGTCATGTTTCTTAAGGATTAATCTAACAATAGAAGTTTATAAATATCACTATTTTAAAGATTCAAATGCATTCATAAAACATCAATGGAGAATACATTGAAATCATCGGGTTGTTCGTAACGTAAGTGACATAAGTAGGCAACAAAAGTGATAATATTAGAGCTGGGTGCTGTATCGATAAACATCGATATTTTTTAAGTATCATGATAATAATATTTTGAAACACATTATCACGATATATTGTGAATAATATTTTTCATGATAAGTATTGAATATATAGTAATTGTCAAAGATAATATTACGGTTATCGAGTATGATTGTGATATATGGAATATACCATGATCATTATAATATATGGTTTTGCCGTGTAAGTAATGTAAGATAAAAAAAGTGTTGTTAAACTAGAAAAATTGTGACTATCGCTACTGAAATTTTAGTTTTGTCTAGTACTAGTCATTACTTCTGTGAATTAACTTTGATTATAGTTGGATATATCATTTTCACGATATATTGTGAATAATATATATTATGATAATTATCGAACATTTAATAACTATTGATAATCATAATATTATGGTTATCTAGTATGATTATGATAGATCGAATATACCGTGATCATTATCGAATACGATATTACCGTATAAGTATTGCAGGTAAGTTAACCTAGAAAATATAGTGACTATTGCTATTAGAAAAATTTAGTATCGTCTTGCACATTACATCTTTTATTGAACATAATTGTCATTTTCGGTTTATGAAATTTAAAATTACGAAGACGAAAATTCAAAATTGTTTCTTTTTGAAACTGTATAACAAAATCCGTCAGTCTTAAAAGATTTTTTTATTTAATTTTAAATTAGAGATTTTTAATTACTTAGTATTAAATTAATAGCTATTAAATAAAATGGTATCAAATATAGTGCAAATATTTACTTAAATATATTTTATTTGAGTATATAGATTAAGTATTATTTATTTAAACAAATATTTCTTCAAATATATATTTATTTCGATAAACTTAAAAGGGAAACAAAATGAACTATTTGAAGGAATAAGATAAAAAAAAAATTGAAATGGAAGCATTAAATTAATCGCAATTAAATAAATTAATGTCATCAAAGTTTATTGAAGAATAGTTTTATTTGAAATTTATTTATTCTAATATATATTTATTTTAATACCTCTTCCCTTAAAAATCTATTTACTACGATGTTGATTTGAAAACGTAATAATTTTAATGCATATATTCATTTGTATTGATTTTTACACAATTAAAAATAAATATAATTTGAATTTGTATTCATATTTAGACTATTAAAATGCATTTTAAGAAATGCTTAACAGTTAATAAAAATGAACTACTCTAACGATGCAAGACATAAAAATTGCAATTCTTTAAATAATTCATAAATTAGCAGCATATTTAGTTTAGACCTACCATTTGCAACCGAGAAATATTTTTAAAAAATAAAATAGAATGAAACGGATAAAGGAGAAAAAATAACAAATTTTACAGCAAGTGCTTCTTAAATAAAAAATTATTTTTAAGCTATGTATGAAGCAAAGAAAGAAACGTTAAGTTGCAAAACTATTTGTAAAAAATTAGTTGTTAGTAAGAACTATTTGGCTATAATTTTTTAAACTTATAATTGAATGTCAATTATAAGAGAAGGCATTACTTAAATATGTAGTAATTATTAATATATTATAAGCGAGAAAACTACTTATATCACTTAAGTGTCTACACTTGAATTCATGAATAATCCGAGCTTATAACTACATTAACTAAGTTACTCTAAACTCATAATTCAAAGGACTTTATTAATCTCAACTTATTAATTAACAAACCACATTAATCTAAAATTATAAGTTAACGTGCTAAAACAACTAACGTAAGCTTAAATTTAAACTAGTTATACCAATCTAAACTTATAGCTAAACTTTCAACTAAATTAAATTTATTAATATAAACTTTCAACTAAAGTTGTGACTGAACTGAAGATCTAGACTAATAACTAAACTTACTATATCAATCTAAACGTATAATAAACTTATAATTAAGCTTAACTTGTAAATGCAGAGTCCTGAAAGAAATGTATTTAGTTTTTCAGTAAGTTTTTACTACATTTAAAACGGGATATAATTTTTGTATTAATTATACATAAATTTCTACATTTTTTTGAATTAATTTAATATTTATACATCGCTTGCTTCTTGATAATGCATGGTAAGTAATATTTGTTCAAACAATCTGAGAATAATAACTCTTTTTACGCAAGTGTTCGAATTAAAATAACAGGAGTATAGTATTGAAAATAGAATATACACAAGTTTATTCTCAAACATTGAACTAACATTTTCGCATTACCTTTTTCCCTCAAAAAACATTTAAGACAAGTAATCGAAAGTTAAAACAATATTTGATTTAAGACTATGAATTCATTCAGTATATTGTCTCAATTAACTTGATCTGTTTAAGTTCCGATCCATTACCACCACAGTACAGTGAAAGTAAACAAAACCCAAAATATCAATCCTGATTGAAAAAAATAATTCTGTTTTTTTACATCAAAGTAGCTTCACCCAAACATGCTATACAAACAGAACGCTTTTGGTTGTCATGGTTACCTTCGTGACTCAATCTGGATTGCACGTATCTGTGTCTGTAGACAAACAAGATTTATAAGGGCATTTTGACTAGCGGTGTTTTGTGACTTGGCGTTCACCAAATGTGAAATACATATTCAACGAAAAAATAATGTTTTTGGACATATACTTTTGCACTTTTTACATCTTTGAGAGAAAAAAGCATAGAAATAATTTTATTTTACAATAGTGTACGAGACTTTTTTTAATTTAACGATAGTTTAACATTAATTAATTAAAAATCAATTCTTAAAAGGATTATAATCTATTTTTTAAAAGTATATCATAAGTTGTTGTTTTTATTTGTTTCATGTTAAATTTCTAAATGCGTATAAATATAATATTGAAAACATGTAATTTCATTAGTGTAATAAAGCATGCAATAAAAATCTGAACAAAACTTTCAAAAAACCTTCTTGAAATAGCCGATTAATTTAATTAAAAAGATATTTGATAATTATTTTAAAATATTAGTCAATTATTTTGTTTTATTCTTTATAAATTGCCAATTAATCTTGATAATTCGACAACACGTAATTAAAATTGTTATAAATTTAGTTTAGATTAGTTGTATAGAAAAATCTGTTTTGCATTAAACATTCAACAAATAAATGTTTTTGGAGACATACTTTTTCAGTTTTTATATATTTTAAAGAAAAATACATCAAAAAAATTATTTTAAAGTAGTGTACACAATTTTTTTTAATTTAACGATATCTAAACGTCAATTGATAAAAAAAATCAATCCTTAAGAAAGAGAGAACCTATTTTGTCAATAGTATATCACAAGTTTTGTTTTATTTATTTGTTTCCTGTAAAATTTCTTTACGCATATAAATATAATATTGAGAACATGTGATTTCATTAGTGTAGCAAAACGTGTAATGAATATCTAAGCAAAACTTTTTAAAAAATCTTCTATAGGTAGCCGATTAATTGGCCTAAAAAATATTTGATAAAGACTTTAAAAACGCAACCAATTATTTTTTTTATAAATTTTCAATTAATCACGATAATAAGACAAAGGGTAATGAAAATTAATGTAAATAATTTTCGACAAAAATTAAAATAAAAAATAGTGCCATTAGTTTTAATTTATATTTTGCATTTTACGATATTAAAACATCAAAAGCAAATATTTTAAAAAAAGGTAAAACCTATTTTATTAATAGTGAAGTATACACTTTTTTATTATTTATTTATTTATTTCCATAGAACTTAAGACATTCTTGTAAAATGTCTTAACATGTAAAAACAAAACAGTGGAAAAACGTAATTTCATTTATGTATTAAAAACCTAAACACAACCTTCTAAAAAATTTTCTTCTATTTGCTAATTAATTATGTTTAAAAATTATTTATTTAAACTTTTGAAAAAAGCAATTATTTTGCTGCTTTTTTAAAATATCTCAATAAATCTTGATAATATGTCTTTTATGTTTTATGTCTTTTATGGCACGTAACGAATTTGGAAAATATTTTTCAAAAATATTAAAAAACAGCGCTACTTATTTTCATAGGAGTAAAAATTGTTTGAATTTAGAAAAACTTTAATAAATTTCACGTAGCAAAAATAGAACATTAATATCTTTCAACATTATTCTTATTTTTTATAAACAATTACCTTTTCCAATTTTAAACGTATCTTAAAATATTATCATATTTCAAAGATTAAATATGCACTTCTTTCAGTCATTAGAAATTAGCATTTGATTAAGAATTTAAGTAGAACACTTAAAAACTGGGTTGTCTTCTAACTAAGTAAACGTAAATTATAAACTATTTATCGGTCAATGTAATCATATCCCAGGGGAAACTTATAGCTATCGCGTGACATAAGAGGAAAAACCGAAAGACGATAGGTAATACTACTAGGTTTTATTATTTTTTAATCAAGCGGTTTTTCATTTATGACTCTTTTCTCCGAATGAACGACTTATTTCCGACTACCACGGTATTATTTCATAAATCTTCAAACATAAAGAATGCATCTAATGACCCAAGATATAGTTTAAAATTCATCTTAATGTATAAATATCAGATCAATGTGGTGTAATTGATGTAATAAAAAGATCAGTTTGGAGAAATAGTTATATTATGTAAGTACTACTCAATTTAAATGCAAAAATAATTTAAATTTAAATAAGAAATGAACTTATACTTAAAACAATGACATTTGTCAATAATAGTACATTAGTAAAAAAATTTAGATTAATGAGAGAATGACAATTTTGAATCTATTTTATCACTAATAAAATTCAGAAAAAATAATTTTATTTAAAACCATCAGAAAACAAATTTTTCTACGAAAAATTTACTACGTTATTTATGAAAAAAAAAATTCTTCCCTTTATATATCTACAAATAAAACCATTTTATAAATGTCTATCACAAGATTAATAGCAATCGTTTCATAGAAATAATTTTTAGCGTGACTCAATTAATTTTCATTGATCATTTATTATTCAAGAAATACTTTTATATTTCAAATAAAATAATAAATTCTATTCTATATTTACTGAGAAAAATATAAGGTCAAAACTACCAGAAAATAGTAACATTTACTATGCGTCTGGCTCTATAGGAACACCAAAAAAATCAGTAATTTTTACCAAGCTCTTTAACACCGATTTTGGTTAAATTAACAAGAAAATATGTCTTTATAAAATAGGATAAAATTTGGTAAATGAGGTAAAATTTAAAAATTTTACCATGATACCTTAAAGTATGGCATTAAAACAATTAATTATGTTAAATTTATTTTTCAAATTTTTTATTTTTAATAAATGTGTGATAAAAAAGAACTATAATTTTAAAAACTCGAATTTATGGTAAACTATAACAAAACAATACCAAATTAAGAGTTCATATACCGTATATTTTGGTTTTTAATAATCAGAATTAAAAAAATTTTTAGCAGAAAAGCATTATATGATGATATGATAATTTTGATAGTTTTACCAAAATTTTTTTCTCCGTGTTGAAAGGAATAAAATCAATCAAACAAAATTTAACAATTGTAACATCAAAATTTATTTAAAAACAATTATAAATAATAAATATGCTAGGAGCTGTAGAAAATCATAACTCAGAAATATACAAAGTCCAAAAAAAACATTACTCGTCAAAAATTTTTGAAAAACATTTTTTCCTAAAATTTCAATATTAACATAATAATATTGGTAAGTTAAATTAAAATTATATTCAAACCATTTCTGTGATATCTCTTCCATCTACTATATACGTAGAACTTTTAAAGTTAAGGATATATCAGAATTTTATATTATAAAATAATAACTCAGAAATACTCATATCTCGGATATAATCATAAGTTACAAAATCATAACTCATAAAAAATTGTAGCTCAGAAATATATGAAATCCAAACAAAAATTACTTGATAAAACTTTTTTAAAAGCATTTTTCCTCAAATTTAAATTGTAACATAGCGATATCGGTCAATTAAATAAAAATTATATATAAACAGTCTCCGTGATATCTCTGCCAATTATTATCTAAGTAAGACTTTTAAGGTTAAGAATATATCACATTTTTAAATATCCTTACTCAACTTTATCAAATTAAGCTATTTGGAAGAATTACAGTTAGATGATCAAAAGGTTTAATAAATGAAATAATTTTTTAACAAAACCTTTATTCGTAATATTTTTATAATTTATACTTATATTAAACTTAATTATTAATAAGTTCTAAAAGTAGCTAGGAAAGTAGGTTCCT
Source organism: Parasteatoda lunata (assembly GCA_949128135.1). Taxonomy (NCBI): domain Eukaryota; kingdom Metazoa; phylum Arthropoda; class Arachnida; order Araneae; family Theridiidae; genus Parasteatoda; species Parasteatoda lunata. The sequence continues at coordinate 22,575,306 of OX421981.1, read as the reverse complement.
GATAGGGAAGTAGGATTTTTAAAAAAAAATTTGCTGCTAAAATTTTAAATCCTTTATATATTATAAATTAATAGCATCTCTCTCACATATTGTTTTAACACTTTCTATAACCTTATCCTATTGAAATCGTGTTAACTAATTTTAGAAATAGATAAAAGCACATAAAATTATTTTCGTAAAGGAAAGTTATATTTGAAAACTGGAAAAAAACACACCCTACAACTTTATAAAACAATTTTGAATAGAAAGGAAAAGCAAAAAATCACATATGATTTTGCAAAAAAAAAAGAGAAATTTCTTTTTTCCAATAGAAACAATTGATTTGAGAATTTAGAGCAAAATGATGTATGAACAAAGGAAACTGCACCAGCCATAAACGGCAAACCTAACTCCCATGACAAAATTTATTTAACATGACTTTGTAAATCTAACATCTGAATTCTGACAATTCCGTGACCATAGAAAACAATACAGTTTCTTTTTACAAAATAAAGAAAATATTGAATAAGCTTTCACCTTTTCAACATACTTTTAAAAATACATCTAGAATGTTTAGTCCAGGGAAGCCCATCCTCGCCTACCCCACTAAAGTTTGTTTGGGTCATCCCACTAAAATTCAAATAATCCCTATACTATTGTAGAAAACTACTGGAATATATTTCTTTTAAAAAATAAATAATAATTTTTTTCAGTTCTTTTTGATCACAATGCAAACTTCTTTTACTTTATTGTTAATAATATTTTGTAAAACATCATGTTCAGAAGACAAACTAAACGTTATTTAAAACCAATTGTTAGGCTATTGAACCAGAATAATATTTAAATTTGTCCTACGGCGTTAAGTTAAACAACGATATTGCACTTCTCAAACTTTATTATATAGTGCTATGGTTCAACTTAAACGAAAGTAAGGTTCAATGTTCAATTGTCCACTTGGTGCTAAGTTGAAAAACATTATCGTATCATTAAACTTTATCACACGATGCTAAGGTTTAAATTTAAGGAAAATATATTTCAATTTAATACTCAATTAAAATAGTAGCAAATCTGCATTGCAAACGGACTCCAGATACTGTTTACCAGGATTAATTTTCAACCGAGTTTTCTACATCATTTTGAAATTTCAGCTTTTAATAATGACAAAAAAAACGATTTTTACTTAGAAATGTAAAATTTAGAATAATGTAAATGCGTAATAAATTATCTTTAAAAACAATTCAATTAATTAAACCCAATTAGTTATTATTAATTATTTTATCCATTGCATAAAAAATAAATTATAAATTTCAGGTTTTAGCACTTTTACATATTGTAGGATATTTTTATTGTGGACGGAAAAAAACAATTCTTGTAAAAATTACAGCACTGTATGGTAATGACATTTCTGGTTAAAATTAATAAATAATAAAACACTATTCTGGTTAACGAAACCAAAATATACGTTATTTGACCCATTTATTTGGTAACGGTTTACCAAAAATTCTGGTTTCAAAAGTAAAGTTATTATTATTACCAAACTTATTACCAAACATTTAGAAAAAAAAAAACAAAAAATGAAAAGTAAATTCGACCGAATAAATGGTTTTTATGCCTTGTTCTAAGGTATGATAAAATTACTACATGGTAAAATTACTACACTTTACAGAATTTCATCGAATATAATAAAATAATAATGTTTTGTTTAATTTTATCAATAAGATTACCAAAGCGCTTCGGTAAAAACTACTGAACTTTTTGGTGTTCCGATAGAGCCATAAACAAGGTACATTTTGCCAAGTTTTGGTAATTTTGACTATGCTTTTTTTTTCTCAATATGTAATGCCATAAAACAAAATTCTTTAGACACAAATAAGATAAAACTATCCAAAAGCTTACTTGAATTGAATTTTTTAGCTGTCTTATATTTTTTTATTGTAATTAAAATTTATGACCTACGAAAGTGAATTCAATTATATTTTTACATAGACAATCGCCTTGTAAAAGCATATCAACAGAAGAAATCTTAAAAAAGTGTTTTTTTTTTAAATATAAATTAGACTATGGGGTTCAGGAGATAAAAATTTATTTGGGAAGTGGGAATATTAATAATCATAAATCAATTTTAGTTTATGATTACCATTACATGATATTATGATTTAACTTGTATGGAAACATGGTTCAATTTTAAACTTTATGAAGGTTACAGCATATTTGCCCCATATTAAGGTTCAAGGTATTATGGCTCAGCGTTGAACCAAATTTTCTGCGATTCTGAAGTATTTGTGGATGTTTTCTGAGAAGTGAGAGTATTAGTAATCATAAATTAATTTTACTTTTGAAACTGTATTGTTAATTAGAAAAAAATATTGAACTTAGTTTACATTAATATTTTAGCAGTTCCCATATGAATTCATTGAATGGTTTTAGGAACACCCTTACTGTGGGTTGCTTTCCTGTTCAACTAATTTTTAATTTTATATATATATATATATGTGTGAAAGCGGGAGAACTACGTATATAGTGGCATTAACTAATTCATAGGTTATAAATGTGTGCTCTTTTTGTTATTTTGAGGTGGCGAATTGGAGAAAAACACTCCCTGCCATATAAAGATTTTTTTTTCAAAAAAACCTTACAATTATTTCACACTTCTGAACTTAAAAGGATCAATATCTTCAGAAATGGCAACATTCCCCTCCCCTTGAAGTTCCCTACAGACTATCCCGGTGCTATAATAAAACTAGGAAGATATTAATACATGAATATACTCACTTAATATGGGAAAAGTATTTTTACTAAGCTTACAACGACATTTGGCTTCAAGCCAGCTTAAGAATACTCATGTCGTAAAAATAAAGTCAAAGAAAGGTTTTTAACCTTTGTAACATGCCGAAAGCATACTCAATAAAAAATTATATTTTCTGTAGAATAGATATTCTCAAAAACATGCATTTAAAATCAAATGACAATAATTTTTGTCTGAAACAGACTTTCAATTTGTTACAGACTAAGTTAAACTAATAAAATTTGTTCTCACATCTTACTAATTCAAAAATTAAATAAAACTTAAGAAAGAGTGAAAATAAGAATAAAATAATTATTATATTAGTGGTATTTATAGTTAAGGAAAGGCTGCGCAAAATCATTTACATTATCAGCAAATAAAATAAAATAATTTTTTTTTATTAATTTAAAGAGAACTTTTAAGAAAGTAGAAATAAGTATAAAATAATCAACAAATTAAGGGTATTTATTGTTTGGCAAAGGCTGCGCAAAATCATTTACATTGTCAGCAAATAAAATAAAATAATTTTATATTTTATTTCATTAATTTAAAGAGAACTTTTAAGAAAGTAGAAATAAGTATAAAATAATCAACATATTAAGGGTATTTATTGTTTGGCAACGGCTGAGCAAAATCCTTTACATTGTCAGCAAATGAAAGAAAATAATTTTATTTTTTTATTTGTATTTGCAAACAAAACTTCTGTGCGAATTAAATTACTAACATTATCTAATGATCAGCCAGATTTTTTTTCTTAAATGTTCGAATCTATCAATTTTTAACAAAGAATTCGTAAAAAATTGTTTTTAAGAGTGATAATTAGCATCTTTTTCGTGTATGAAACATATTCTCGTTCAAAATTTTGATTCTTAATGTATGTATAAGATAACCATATTAACTTAACAGTTAATCACAACAAAGCTACTAGCACACAAATAACTTTTTCTCTTTTTTTCTTATTTATTAATACTAATCGATTCTCACGACTTTGTCAATGACATTAGCAATATCTTGATATTGGCAATATCATTAGCAATATCTTATATTAATATCTATTTTTATAAATTATTACGTATACTTACATTTGCATTACAACTTGTATTTAACATAATGTAAAACAAAAATTACGAATTTTTAGCAAATATAATGATTATTTATCTTACTTTTTCAAAGGGGCTTTATTTTTTTAAAAAAACTTCCAGTTACCTACATTTTTATTAACAGATTTTCCAATTAAATGTTTTCTCGTCGTGTCTACTAGGAATTGTAAAGAGAAACTATATTAAAATTTAAAAATTTGATTTTAAAAAAATTTAGCATTAAGCGTGAAGCGTAACATAAGTAACAACTATAGACTGAGAAAAAAGTGTGTACAGAGCTACCAGAATATAATTACAACGTTTCTGGCTTTATGGGCACAACAAAAAGCACGGTAATTTTTACCGAAACACTTCAGTAATAACTTTTGGTAAAATAAACAATAAAATATGGTTTTATAACAGAGCTGTTTCATATTAAGTGCAATATTTGGTAATTTTATCATGATACCTAAACGCATGGTGTAAAAACCATTTATTCGGTTAAACTTAATTTTCAGTTCTGTATTTTTACTAATTGTGCGGTAATAAGATTTATAAGTTTGAAAGCTATGTTTTCCGGTAAACCCTTACCATACGAATGAAAAAATTGGTTTAAATATTGCATATTTTGAATTTACTACCAGAATTGTGTTTTTTTTAACCAGAAATGTCATTACCGCATAAGTACGGCAACTTTACCAGAACTTTTTTCTCCGTGTAAAATACATGTTGAATAACTGAAGAAAGACAATTGTTTCATTATCTTAAAGCAATTGCATTGTTTCACTTGTAGTGTAAAAAGGGACGCAAGTTTGAAATAATGAAACGGAAGGCCTCCCTCTATATTGAAACTTTATTTTAAGATGAAGTATTTAAAAAAAAGTAGGCTTTTCTTAAGTAATTATTTTTAAAAAAACCTATTAAATTCATAAATCTCAGTTGTGGAATTTAAATTCATTAAAATTAAGCGAATATTTAATGTAATGAACTAGAAGGAATATTTATTAAGTCTTCAGAGAAGGACAAGATGGAATGATGATTAAATTTTCATGGATATTAATTTTGCGAGTTATAGCATCATGACAGTGACAACATGGTCAGCATTGCGCACAAGCCGTCTTCTCAACTAAGCTGATACCTAATCTAAAACTGGGTGGGCTTCAAGACGCTACTAAGGATCGAACCCAAGTTTTTTGCCATTGCAGCTCAGTACCTTTAACCACTGAGCATTTGCTACTAAATTCTTGTACCTTAAAAAAAAGCTTTTAATTTGAATTTTAAAATCACCTTCTATTTAAACTCAAGGAATATCCCTTATGAATATAGTGTAAAATAAAGTTTTACCATTAATAAATGTTAGTTTTATTTCAAAAGTTTAACTTTTTCTAACGTCTAAAATTGAGATTTAAAACAAAATAATTAAAAGCCATCATAACAACTATGATATTTTCTTCCCTAAAAGTACTTTAAAAGAGCCTAAAGTTAATAACGAACATACAACGAAACAACACAATAAATTCTCCATTTTGTATGCTATTTTTCCATCGTCGAATCTTAGTAGTTTCTTACAGAAATTTCAGGTCTTTGAAAGTTGTTTTTCCTCCCGATGCATACAAATCAAATTTCTCTACAACTTGTTTTTCCAGCATGGATTCTCAATTTTATAGACCACTATTAACGTGTATTTACTATCGCGTATATTTATGTGTACTCAATGATGTAGAAATTTTAAAATGTTATTTTTTTATTGCAAATTAACTTCATCTCATAAACACTTTTAGCTCTGAAAGTTTTTTTTTTCACCTTCTACTGTTTCTTAAAATCTTAACCTCTAGCTGCATTATTATTTTCCGAACAATTCTCAATATCGTTATGGATGAATAACAGATTTATTTCAAAACTTTAGCCGTTGCTCATAAAATATTCAGCTCATCTATGAAAATTTGAACCTAGAATTTCTTCCCCCTCCTGACTTTTAAGTGTGTTTTACGATAAATTTAACGTTTATAACTCTTTATTTCCCAAACAATTCTTAACGTCATAAAAAAAAAAAAAAAAAAAAAAAAAACTTATGATTTCCAAAAAAAAAGTATATATCTATAAAAAAATCAAAAAAGCAAAAATTTTTAAATAAGATACAGACACATGTTTTGATACTATAAATACAAAAGCAGTATTATTAAATAAAAAAAGAGAAAATGAAATAAAAAAGATTAAAATTGTTACGCATGGGATTACTCTTGCAGCATTAAAACAGCTGCCTATTTGTCAACTTTCATGCTAAAACTTAAAGCCTTAACATAGAGAACTCAGCAAGTACACACCATTAATTTGTTTTTCAAGAAGAATATAATTTAATAAAATGGATTCCATTTAAACTACTGTTCATTTGTGATAAAACGGATTATGAATGTATGATTTTTGAGTCATATAAATTAGAATGTCATGACTGAGTTTTATAATAAGAAAAAAATTGTTTTCATTGATGGTATTATGTCTTGCTGAATTATCCACAAAATATATTTAATGAGAATGTCTTCAATGTCACCATGAAAGTGTCACACTAGAGCAAGTATTTTATATTTACTTTTCGGCAATCCCAAACTGACCCCACTTATTTTCTAAATGCAGAATAATGTTGTTCGATGTGAATACATAAAAATCTTCATTAAAATAATAACAAGCCACATTTTCAAACTGCTCCAAAGAGTGGTTTTGACAAAAAACACCACGACTCCTATATTGACAGTAAGATATTTCTTTGTATTAAGCTCTTATTTAGTTATAATCATGGAAACCTGGAAAGTAAATAATACTTAGGAACAGATAGATGAAGTGTGGCTTATCACTATATTGCCCCTAGCCCTACAAATGACAAAACTAAGTAAGATGTTAAACTTTGAATAAAAAGATAAATCAGCTTTTAGCTTTAATCAACTCTAGCTTAAAAACAAGGGTTCAAAGCCCCTTTTATGAAATTATCGTACAAATGGTATTAAGGTAATTTGAAAAAAAAATTCCAATTTATGTCAAGAGGCAATTAAATCTTTTGGTAATCTATTCAAAAGGCAATTAAATCTCTCCAAAAATACTTAACATTTTATTAATATGAAAATAATATAGAAATGAAAAAAATTATACAGACCATTATGCTTGTAGTATATTTTATGAATCAACATTATATTATAATATTTTACGAAGAATTACCACCTCTGTTTCAGAGAACATCTTATAAGATATAGTTTTTTTATTAGAAAAATAAGCTATTAAATATTGTTTTAGTTGAAATTTTAATCCCCATATATAAATGAATTGTATTTGCAAAATATATAAGTCATTGTTAATCCTACAGTAAAAGAAAAAATCTTTGTGGTTCTTTTAAACTTACAACTTTACACAAATTTGTCATAATAACCACTATTTGTTTTTGCCATTATTTATAATTTGTTCTAACGTTTATTGTCATTCAGAAATCACTCTAGAATATAATTTTTATAACTGTTATTACTTATTACAAAAATAATCAAATGCAATTAAAAAGAACGTTAATGGTAATATAATATAGTTTAGTATAAAATTTTCAGCTATTGAGAAAAGTGTTTAAAACTTAAAATTAGTGACATAATAATATAGATATAATCAAAACTGAAAAATAGTGCTTACCAAATAGTTATCCGTTTACATTAGAACCACAATATCTTCTTAAAAAAGAACATTAAAAAAAATCTCATTCAAACACAGACAACTGTCAATCAAAATTAACACAATTCAGTTGAAAAAAATCCGTGTTCATTTAATCATTGTCGAGCACAAAACGATAACAACACTTTAAAGCATCGCCAAATTGACAAAAATTAAAAAGCCGACACGAGAAAAAAATCACTTTTTTAAACTGAACGAAAATATAGAGCACAGTAGTTTCAAATATTTTTCTTTTGTTTTTGTTATTCTTCTTCCAACTAAACTAGACTGAATTTCTCCCTACACCTGAGAGAGATTCTCAAACTCTTCTGTAAGGTGAGTTCGTTTGAAGCGGAAGTCCCTACTCTTCTCAGCACCTGGCGGCGTTTTGTGACGTCATAGTAAGCACAAGTAGCACCATCTGCTGGTTATTCTTTTTTCCCGGCATAAACAGCTTCTAAGCAGGTAAACTTTCGCCCTGCTTCTGTAAGGTGGTTTACAAGTTTATTGGAAAGTCATCTTTATTTGACTACTTGTTTCATATTTATTTTTTTTTATTTTGAAACTATATAGAAAAGAAACACCGCTATGCTTTTTTGAAAAATTTTTACCAATAAATATTAATTGCAATAATTTAATTCACATTTATTAACTAATTGCATCCCAATTTTTATTAATTTGTTAAACTTATACACCGAGAAGAAAAATATGGTCGAAACTAACAGAATATGGTAAAATTTACTATGCTTCTGGCTATATGGAAACAGTAAAAAGCTCGGTAATTTTTACCAATGCTTTGGGAATGATTTTAAGAAAATTAGCCATAAAATATGGTTCTATAATAAGTGATAAAATTTGATCAACTTGGTAAAATCTAGATTTCCCTTATGGTACCGTAGAGCATGGTATAAAATCCCTTTTTTCGGCTAAATTTATTTTTTAGTTTTTAATCTTTTTTAACTGCTTCGTAATTAGAACTATAGTTTTTAAAACCAGAATTTTCTGTAAACCGTTTTCATGCGCACACAAAAATTCCCTAATGAAAGGTTTAAATACCGTATGCTTTGGTTTCAATTAAACAGAATTAAGGATTTTTTTAACCACAAATGCACTTACTATACAGTATGGTAATTTTACCAGAATTTGGTTCTCCGTGTAGAAATTACTATTTTTTTCCCAGTTATTAATGTCACCTTAGAAGATTTTATTTCGATTACTGACAAAATAGTATTTTACTTAAGATAATTCTGTACCACTATTATTCATTGTAGTAAACCAGCTGTTAAGCTACTGCAGTAGGGACTGCTTTATAGAATGTTCTAGAAAGTTTAACTGCATCTCATATTTGTGAGCTAATACATAAAAGTCTGTATTAAATACATGGTTTAATCTTTGTCAGGCAGTTCATGGAAAAACCGCAGTACTTCTTTTAAAAATAAAAACTAATATAGTTCAATTCCCAGAAAAGAAAAGTTTTGAGGCTCAAAGGCTCAATTGCAAATAATAAAAGTAGAACAACTCATATTTTCATAATTTTATATCGAAGCTCTTCTTTTTAAAGTTAAGAAACTGTTTTTTGTTTATTTTTCATATTTTCTTCTAAATTTTACTTCTTAAAAAAGTAAATACTAAGCAAATTGAAATTTATATGCTAAATGAGTAAATCTAACATACTGAAAAATTTTCGGATAAATTTGCGGAAAAAAGCATTCAAAGGGGCCAGTATTTTTTGCTGTAAAATCTATTTTTGTTGTAACCGTTTTCAAAACAATAACTTGTGTACCATAATTTTTAGAGAAATACTTACAGTAAAATCACTGAATCACTGTAACAAAATTAATATTGTTATAAAAAATTACAGTATAAAATTTTACAGTAAAAATGGATTTTACTGTAAAATGGAATTTCCGAATTTTGATCTAATGATTCTGATTTGACAAGGAATATTTTACACTGCACATGATATTAAAATAAATGTCAAAAAAATAACAATATTTAAATCAAAAGAAAAAATTCCAGACACATTTAAAATAGTGTTTACATTTCTCGTGACTATTTCTTTTCCTAAGCTCTACATAAATCAAGAGCATCCAATAAATTTTATTTACAATTATAGCAATACTTTAAAAATTAATTACATAAATCATTTCTAATTTTTAATAGTTTTATAACGATAAGTCATACACTGTAAAAAATTTCCGATCAAATCAGGGTAAAAATGGAGCCTTAAGGAGCCAATACTTTTTATCGTAAAAGTTTACAGAACTAAAATCTAGTATACCTTAATTTTTAGTGTCATATTTACAGTAAAATCACTGAATCACTGAAATAAAATAAATATTGCTAAAAAAAATGCGGTATTAAATTTTACAGTAAAATGAAATTTCTGAATTCTGATATGATTGTGATTGGGAATTCTGATTAAATAAGGAATATTTTAAACTGTACATGGTAGTTAAAAAAAAGGTCGAAAAGCAGCATTATGTAAATGAAAAGAAAAAATTACAGATATAATTAAAACAGTGTTCATGTTTCTCATGCCTATTTTGTTTCTTTAGTTATACATAAACCAAGAACACCCCATAAATTTTATACAAAATTATAGAAACACTTTAAAAATAAATTACAGAAGGCATTCCTATTTTTTATATTGTTTTGCAACCATGATTTTTCTTAATTACAAAATAAATTATTTTATTGATTTTACTAAAAATCATTATTATTGTATTAATAATGTCTGCTACAATTAATTATAACAGTAAATGTACATTATTTGTTAGAATAGAAAAATTCTTTTTCTTTTTAATATATTAGTTTATATTATTTTTTTAGGAATTTTTCAGTTATTTTACAGTTTCTATAACCAAGTGAAATAGCATACTTTGCTGGAGAAATATATACATTTTTGGGGGGAGAAAATCTTCGCAAATCTTTTGATGTGAAATTATGCACAATAAAAAATTCTGGATCAAATTACGCTAAAAATTAAAGGTGTTCAGAGTGTTTGTCCTTTTTTCCATAAAAACTATTTTTTCCGTAAGATTTTACTGAAAAAAATCTGATATACCATAATTTTTGCAGTAGTATTTATAAGAAAGTTATTGAACTACTGTAATTAAATAGATAACACTGTAAAAATTAATTTTAAAAAAAATATATCATTTTTTTTCAAAAATTTTAACAAACAAGTAAATTAACTTTTATTTCATCTATTGGATGGAAGAATCTACGCAAATCTTTTGATAAGCAATCATACTTTGTAAAAAATTCTGGATCAAATTACGTGAAAAATTACTGGCACTCATAGTGCTAGTACTTTTTACAGTAAAATTCATTTTTACCGTAAAATTTTGCGTAAAAAATATCTGATATACTATAATCTTATAGTAATATTTTCAGGCAAGTTTGTACCCGTTGTAATTAAATAGATAATTCCGTAAAAATTACGGCATAAAATTACGGTTTTACAGAGACAGCACTCAAGAAGAAAATTATTTTTAACAGAAATTTAATTCGTAATTTTCGACAGTTTATTTGCATTCATTGACTTTATTTTCTCGGTATCCTATTTTTTTAATCGATATTTTAATTTATCGATTCTTTCAAGCAAAAATTTAAATAGCCTTAGTTAATTTTAAAAACATATTACAGATCATTGGACTCTTTGAAATCCAAAAAATACTTCCTGTATCTTTGATGTTAAGCATGAATCATCAAACAGGAATGGCATTTAGGAATCACTTTAAATGTTTTTGAGAGTTCTTTATTATTAGGCGCATTTCCTAAAACTTTTCGCGGTATTATACTTTCTCCCCCAATGTGCCCCAGCCCCTAAATTTGGGCCTCTCATGCACGACTGAATTGCAGGGCACGATGCATCTGAACAATGAATATCAGTGAAGTGTCGAAACTTAGTTTCTGATTTTTTATGTACAAAACTTTGTAGAGATCATCCCAATGAATATGAAAATATTGTTTTCTTCTCCATCGTTCCAATTACTTTTACTCATTTTTTGATCGTAAAATATGCTGTTTGTCATTGATCAATCAGGAAAAAAAAATTGGTTTGTTTTAGAATAAATTTTCCAACGAAACAAAATTATTTTGAAAAGTTTTAACCTTTGTCTGAAGCTAGTTTATGTGTAGAAAATATAAAGTATTAAGCAGTACGCTTGTTCTTATTCTAATGACACTTAACAATACTAGCAAGCCTGCTTGGTGAAACCAAGCAAATTTAAGGCACAGGGTGCGTTTCTTGTTTTTAGTGGCACCATCTATGACCAAGAATGTGACTTTATCCACACACACGTCACAGCCCGGTTTAGAGTGTGAATCAATTCATAAGTCCAAAGATCGTAAGTTTGAACTGAGCCACAATACGATCAATCTCCGATTCCGAACCCTTTAGAGGTATTGAATTAGCGATTGAACGTATGGAAACTTAGAGGATTCGTTATGGAAACTTGGAGGATTTTGTAACCCGACAGATTTAACGTGCACCAGTTACCGTTGACTAGACGGGGAGTATTCAACCGGCGAGGATCGAACTCACGACCTCTTGATTATGGGCCCAATGCCTTACTATACCGGCCCCCATATTGTTATACAATGTTTAATTGCTTGGTACCTTTATAAAATCAATTTAAAAATAACATTATATCCTCTGGATGTAATGTTATTTTTAAGTTATAATGTTATTTTTAAATTATATTGTTATTTATATATTGTTATATTTTTATATTATTTGTTATAATATTTACATATTGTTATATTTTTATTGTTTTTCAATTTATAAAGTTACTTTTAATGCTAATGTTTTATGTATAACAATATGGGGGCCGGTATTGTAGGGCTAACGCCCTACTACACCGGCCTCCATATTGTTATACAATGTTTATCACTTGGTACATTTATAAAATGTACTTAAAAATAACATTATACATGTGAGAAATAGCAATTGTTTCTCGATGTTTTTTTTTAATATACGTCATGAGAAGCATTAATCTTCAATTGTCGGGCTCAACCTATGTTGAAAAAAACTACATAAGGAAACAAAATTAATTTTATTTTTTATATATATATTTCATTATATTTTGCCAAATGCAACTCATGTCAACACTAACGAAAAAAAAGTTAAACGTGAATCAGGTGACTTTTTTCTTTAGTTGTATACTGTCATTAATAATAATGCCAATACTGTCATTAATAATAAAGTCAGACTTTTTATTGGTGACAACATTTTGAATAGTCGAAGGAGTTAATGTTCAAGATGAATTTAGTTCATAGCTTCTAAATTTAAGACGGTGCCGTTTTGGCACAAATTCATCTTTTGTTATTTTGAACAACTCTCGACATGTGTCTCATAATCTTCCTATTTAAAAGTCTTCTGATGCCACTATTTTTAAAACCAATATTTCCTTTCTTCCTACCACGATTTCATAGTTGGGAAACCATTGCACCGACAACTTGACTTCACTCTATCTTCGCTGTTTTTGATGTAATGTTCATTTTTTTAATTTATTATTCTTTCTTAATTTTATATTTATACGCTTACGGTAAATTGATGCTACGACACATTAACTTTAAAAAAGTGAGAAATAAAAAAGCCCGCTTTTTAAAAATGGAAAAAATTGTGCTCTTTCTTTCTTTTTTTTTTCTTTTTTTTTGGGGTCCAAAACTGTACAACAGTAAAAATGCACAGAAAATATCAAAAAGTTCATGGAATTATGCAAAGAGGAAAAAAAACGTTGACTCTTTAAATAACTTTTGATCGAATTTTTGGATTTCATACAATTTTAATAGTTTAAAAGATAGACCTTAGATACTCTAATTAGTGCAAACAATATTTAAGCTAACGAAATTAGACCTCAAAACATGATTTTTCTAAATAAATATATCTTTTTTCCGACAGATTCGGAGTTTGAACCGTAAAAATCGGAAAAGAGTAGACTCAATCTGAAAAATATAGACCCAATAGTTTAGTCTGGAAAACAGTTGTAGAATTGATATTAGCTAATTGATTTTATTTCTTCCGTATTTTGTCTTTAAATTTTTTAGGCAAATAAATTAATGTTTATACGCAAAAAAGACACATTTTGACTATATTGGAAAATAGAAAACAGCACTATCATTCAGATAGATATAAGTTGAAAAAATATAGACCCAATAGTACAGTCTAGAAAACAGCTATAGAATTAATATTATCTAATTAATTTTATTTCTTCTGTATTTCGTCTTATATTTAAAAATATTTAGACAAATAAATTAATGTTTATACGCAAAAAGGACACATTTTGACTATATTGGAAAATAGAGAGCAGCACTATCATACAGATAGATACAAGTAGAAAAGTATAGACCCAATAGTACAGCCTAGAAACAGTTGTAGAAGTGATATTAACTAATTCATTTTATTTCTTCTGTATTCCATCTTATATTTGAATATATTTAGGAAAATAAATTAATGTTTATACGCAAAAGGACACATTTTGACTATATTGGAAAATAGAGAACAGCACTATCATACAGATTTGCTGTTAAAATATAGACCCAATATAAGTAGAAAAAGTATAGACCCAATAGTGCAGCCTAGAAACAGTTGTAGAAGTGATATTAACTAATTCATTTTATTTCTTCTGTATTTCGTCTTATATTTGAATATATTTAGGCAAATAAATTAATGTTTATACGCAAAAAGGACATATTTTGACTATATTGGAAAATAGAGAACAGCACTATCATACAGATTTGCTGTTAAAATATAGACCCAATATAAGTAGAAAAAATATAGACCCAATAGTACAGCCTAGAAACAGTTGTAGAAGTGATATTAACTAATTCATTTTATTTCTTCTGTATTTAGTCTTATATTTGAATATATTTAGGCAAATAAATTAATGTTGATACACAAAAAGGACACATTTTGACTATATTGGAAAATAGAGAACAGCACTATCATACAGATTTGCTGTTAAAATATAGACCCAATATAAGTAGAAAAAGTATACACCCAATAGTACAGCCTAGAAACAGTTGTAGAAGTGATATTAACTAATTCATTTTATTTCTTCTGTATTTCGTCTTATATTTTAATATATTTAGGCAAATAAATTAATGTTTATACGCAAAAAGGACACATTTTGACTATATTGGAAAATAGAGAACAGCACTATCATACAGATTTGCTGTTAAAATATAGACCCAATATAAGTAGAAAAAGTATAGACCCAATAGTACAGCCTAGAAACAGTTGTAGAAGTGATATTAACTAATTCATTTTATTTCTTCTGTATTTCGTCTTATATTTGAATATATTTAGGCAAATAAATTAATGTTTATACTCAAAAAAGACACATTTTGACTATATTGGAAAATAGAGAACAGCACTATCATACAGATTTGCTGTTAAAATATAGACCCAATATAAGTAGAAAAAGTATAGACCCAATAGTACAGCCTAGAAACAGTTGTAGAAGTGATATTAACTAATTCATTTTATTTCTTCTGTATTTCGTCTTATATTTGAAAATATTTAGGCAAATAAATTAATGTTTATACGCAAAAATGACGCATTTTGACTATATTGGAAAATAGAGAACAGCACTATCATTCAGATAGATAAATATAGACTAAAGTAGTATTGGAAAATCGAAAACAGCACTATCATTTAGAAAGATATAAGTAGAAAAAAATTGTTGAATCTTTACGAATTTTTAAAATTTTTATTTATGTATTTATTTATTTATTTATTTTTTATTTATTTATTTATTTATTTATTGATTTATTTGTTTTTTATTTATTTATTTATTTATTTATTTATTTATTTATTTATTGCAAAACTGAAGTTATTTTCCGAATCGCTCTCGTATCGTTGGTATTTTTTCTCTACACCTTTACAGTTTCGTCAAAAAATCAACTACTTTTTTTTTCACCAAACTTGGCATTTAAATTATTTGAAATAAATAACTCTAAACAAAGTATAATATTATCATAATCTCTAGTAGCTTGTGTTTGGATGATTAAGATAGCATATGGTAGGTAAATAGTCTGTTTGACAAAAAAATTTGAAAACGTTGATTTAGAAATCTATTATTTCTCTTAATAATTAAGTCATAGATACGGTTAAAAAAATCACAGTGATACATTCAACTTTTATTTTACACTATTAGAAATTTCTCAAAAAAAAATGGTTAAATGGCAATTTATTTCATTGTTATTTTACCATATTCAAATAAACTAGTTAAATAACCATAAATTAAATTATATTCCAACTTTTAACTGTGAGAAAAACTTTTATTAACTGCTTTCGCCTAATATGGTTAAACAGTTCGACGGTCAGAATTTTATCGTACCAAATAGACCTGCCTAATGAAGCCACTGAGTTCTCGTGCACATTGGTACATATTATAGCTGTGTGGACTAATTCCACTCCGCTGTTTTCCCCTTCATATAATGCGAATGCTCGGTACTTCTATCAAAAATTCCTCTACGAAGGCAGATTACTCGCGATATTTGGTACAGGAGTTCCTTTGTCTTCTGGATTAGGCTCAAAATTACAAGGCCACAAAGTTGGACATTAGTAATCGTAAATTCAAAATTGGATCGGTTGTTTAAGGATGATTGTAAAATAATATAAAGTAAATTTTTAACAAAAAAGCTGGATTTACTTGTGCTGGGGAAATGAAAAAGTAACGTTTTACCTTTAGTACCGTAAAGAAAAGAAAACGCCATGTTAAATAAATTCTTGATTACCAAATTGATTACCAAAACATATCGGTATAATCCAAATGCATATAGTAAAACATGTTTTAATAATCAATTATTTACTGAAAAATTCAATTGATGAATTTTTGACAATTGACCCAGAAATGACAAACTTTGGTCATGCAGACATGTATCTGTTTATAACTTACTTGATTTTATATTCAGTAAAACTCAACATTAAAAGCAGAAGTATAAAGAAAACACAAATTCAAACAAAGATAAAGTCATTTTGTTCTCCGCTATAACTAAAAAAATTGAAAAAATGAAAAATTAACATGGGAAAATAAAACCGGAATAACGCACAAAGAACAGTTTCTTCGCAATACAGCAGCCAATTTATGGTCATCTTAAAAGATAATGAAAAGTAGGGTAAAGTTGAAGAGGCCTTTACCACTACCATTATCTTCATATTTCGATCTAAAGGTTTTTTAAAAAGAATAGCAGCAAAAATGTTTAAAATAATAGTATGGAATAGGTTATTGTTTGAAAAAGAGGCGGTTTAAGTAGGGCTGTATTATAGATTAGTTTTCTTTTATTGGTTTAAAATTATCATCCCACACGCCCGGTAGTTGAAGAAACGTGCTTTAGATCTCTAATAGAGATTAAGATATTTGTTAAGTTTCCGTTTTAGAATCATCTTTTGTTTCTAAATTATGTATAAGAATTGATTAAGACTGCTTAAAATTGCTTATTAATTACAGTAGTTAGATTATCAGTTTCATTTAACAATATTATAGGCCATGCTTATTTGATGAAACCATTGTATTTTTAGAAAAACTTGAGGCAGTTTTTGAATCCCAAAAAGGATAGCTTAAATTATTTAACCTCACCTTAATTTACTTACATTTTTTGAAAATATTTAAGAAAGGAATAGCATTTCTATTTTAAGAGGTCAAAAGGTCTAGGTTAGCCCAGGGGTTAAGGAATCGGACTCCGGTTAGAAAGTCAGTAATTTCATTCTCGACTCGGCTAAGCCAACAGATAGATACCATGTTTGTGCTTGTGAAATCTATGGAATCGGACGTCCTGTGGTAGCTGAGCAGTACCATGGGTACAAGGATTTGGAGGTAATTTCCTTCCCCATCAGATCTATTCTAAATTGAGGAAATGGTCTCACGTATGAATGGTGCTATATTTTATCCATGCTTTCTATACTAAAAGAAAGGCGCACTTCCTGATTTAATTCGCAAAGGCCAATGGCTGGCGAGCTTGTCTTGTCAAAGTGTCATTTGAAATAATAACAACAGGATTCATAAGGCCTGAAAAAAAGTGGCGTGTCAACAAAAAAAGTGTCGACATAAATTAAATAAACAATTAGTGTTATTTTTTTTTTAATTTTTTAATGATAAAAGTACACCAATGTAGAAAGAGACTCTGAAAAGCAGAATTTTTATTAAAATGTCCAAGGACACCATTCAAAATTTTGTTTCTTCATAATCCCTCAATTTGTAATAGAAGGAGTGAAAGGAGAGCTCTTTAACAATTCGCAAATTTCAAAGTCGTAATGCATAACATAAAATATATTTTGCCTCCCCAAATACTTTTATGTAAAATTCTTTAAAGTCTGAATGCTCAACTAAGTTTTGAAAAGTATAAAGGTTAAAAAGTTTTTAAAAAGTGGCTATTCAAAAGTGGAACCGATATCGATAGGTCCTATCGATATCGGTTCACCGACTCATGCGGTTTGAGGTAAAAGTGACTACTAAGTCATTAGAGTTTACTGGTCACTGGCTTCTTACTGAAAATTAAAATTTTCAAATCAGTGGTCTAAATTTCTTTGACAGCTTTTATAAACGAAAAATTTTAAATTTACAGACTTTATTACAGAGCAGATTGTAGATAAGCAATTACAGATAAGCAATTTTAGTACAGAGAAAAAAGCAGAAAATTTCGCCAAATATAAAATTTTAAAATGTTTTTTTTTTTTTTTCATTAATAATTTTCGTATTTACAATTAGTTGAATTTTTGAGGATTTTTTTTATGGAAAATAAAAAAACCAGCATGAGAAACTTAAAACAATTGTGCATTAATCAATTTTTTTATAAATGAGTAATTTACAACATGTTATGCCTCTGATATACATTTTAATTTGTTTTTCTTACTAATTTATTTTCATTTAATTCCATACATAAAATTATATAGAAAATGTCATAAGTGATATACGAAAATAATTGCTTAAATCTGTAATGGTCATCATTGCAATCAATAAGAAAAAAAAATTAAAAATAGGCAAAAGTAAAAACGTGTAATAAATTTAGAAAATTGCGATTTTTTTTTTTTTTTCCATTTTTAAAAAGAATAACACAATTTATATTATTTTTGAGCATTCTGTGCATTACTGATTTCCAATTTTGTGTGCATGAAAAGCACCCAAATCATTATTTATTTTACATTTATTCAAAAAAAACTGCCTTTAAGGGCATCGAGGTGTCTTAAGCATAGTTGCATATGCGGATGCACATGTGTTTTCCTATTAGTTTATCTATGTTTGTATAATTAAAAAGATGACTTTTATTATTTTTTTAATTAAAAGAAATCGCTTACTGTTTTTTTAAATTTCAGTTACAAATATGATTTAGAATCAATTAAAACTTGTTAAAGATATATAGTGCTGGAATATATCAGCAAAAAAAATATTGGCAAGGTCAAACCAGCTACTGCTGTAAACAATTTTTTATCAGCACCGTAATTAAAATTTCATTTGTTTGACCTTCAATGTAATTTTCGCGAAAATATTTTGCGCGTAAAGGTTTTTTTTTCAAAATTAAAACAAATATTTTTTTTTTATTCCATGAACAGTTAGTTTAAGGGGTTAAAACACTCTAGCTGTAAAAAAAATATTTGTGAGACCAGGAAATAATTCAAAATTCTGAAAAAAAAATTATTTTATTTAATTAAACTTAATTTTACTTAATTTTCTAAAATGGTAAACAAAAATATGGGAAAAAATAGAGCTATATAATGTTTCTTCAATGCAACCTTTTGTTCTGAAACGTAATTAGCAAATCATAAATGGCAATTTTTAAATTTTGATTAAAAAAATTAATTTTTTATGCTATTCAACTACAAAACGTAGTAGGATATTTTTATCCAACTGATTCTTGAAAAAACAACAACAAAAACGTTTTTACAGAACACTAGGAATTGCCAAAAAATTTTCATTACAATAAAGGTTGTAGCCAGTCAGACAACAATAATTCAACAAATTTTACAAGCCACTAGAAATGTAAAACCAAATGCTTTTAAATGTTTAGCAACTGCTATTCCTTAAACAGCATAACGAGCTAAGGTATGTCTCTTCACTTTGAATGCACTGCCTAAGGTCTTACTTGCTAATGTTTTGATGACTATAATTTTCAATCGAAATTTCCGCAAAGGGTCAATTCACCTATAAAGCAAAAAGCAATTTTTAAAAGCAACTTTTTCCAAAATAAATGCGTGGAATAAATCTTTAATCAAAACTTCTAAAGATAAATGAGCCGCTAAAATTAAGGAATATTCTTTCCTTTATAGACTTAATATCTGATGACGCTATTCCAAAGGAGGTAGTGCGAACGGAACGACCTTAGTCTTTATTTCGATCACTTCCGCTAACTTGATGAATCGTAAGATGATGTCTGAAGTCCAGTGATGCATGGACTTAACAGTATATAGGTCCACTTACAAGAAGATTATAAGTCAGGAATTGGTCTGAATGATCTTACCAAACTTAAATCTCTATAATTATGAAAATAAGATAGATAATTTCGAATTAAACTAATATGCGTGAATTAAAGGAAAGTAGTTTTTATTTTTTTAGAGAAAGTAATAAATATAGTAGAAAGTGACTCAATGAATCTATAAATAAAAGAATTGGCTTTTTTAAGATCAAGATGTCTTTCACTGACACGAAATAAATGGTATGGTTCACTAATTATGTCCTCTTAAAAGGTATAATTAAGCAAGTGAATTCATGCAATTTGTATAGAGAAACATATATATCAATTTATTTCACTTCTGTATGTTAATTATGTTCGATCTATTGGTTAGTTGGAACTAAAATTTTGACCAATTTAAATTATTTTTATGTGGATAGGTCTGATTTGGTAAATGCGTTTTGATAGAAATGGTCCAATTAAATGTTCAACATTAGATATTGCCCAATATAAGAGTATGATGAATGAAAACTTGCAATTTATTTATTCATATTCTTTTTTGTTGTTCAAAAGATATGAGCAAAATAATCCCTCATTTCCGATACACTGTAAAAAATTTCGATATAATTCTGATGATTAATTCTACCATTTAATTCTGTAAAATTCCATTCACAGTAAAATCCATTTTTGCTGTAAAATATCATGTCGTAATTCTTACAGTAATATTTTTTTAATCAGAATGATTTAGGGATATTACGGTATTTATTATTGCATAAATTATCATATAGTTTTTTGTTCCGCAACTTGTCCCGGTAAAAATGGATTTTACGGTAAAAAGTGTCCGTACGTTTTTACCGTACCTTGAACCAATAAAAAGTTGACTTATTCATTAGCTATATTGACAATAACAATAAAAGAAGAAACTTGTCTAATTAAAAAAAATTTATTATACCCTCAAAGTACATGTGCTCACAGAAGAAAATAAATGTTGGTTATTATTTGTTTTGAAAAGAAGTCACAATATGTATTGTATTATATAAAATGCATTGCATTTATTTTATTCTGTATTGAATTTTAAAATTAACACATGATTCTTCGTTAATATTAAGATATTTTCGTCACGTTATTGAAACATATCACGTTATTGATACTTACGGAAATTTGATACTTATTGTTTAATTAAAAAATTTAAATTTATAATGATGTGGAGAAATTAAAATGAATGTATATGTGTTTTTCGTTGTTCTAAAATACTTAAAAGTCGCCTAAGCATTTAGTAATGTTCAAAGCTGAAATTTTTAAACTGTCAAAATTGCCTTTATTCTATTTATATCAGTAGTATAGACAAAACATATTAATTTCAAATGCTTAAAAAACACTGATTTATTTTTTTAAAATAAAAATAACGTATTTCCAGCTGAAAAGGTTAAAATAGTGAAAATTTAAATTGGCTTTATGCCTCGTAGCAACCTAATGGAATTAATTTATATCTCCATAAATTCAGTTAAAATTTGGTTTTGGGTAAAATAAAATATGAAGAAGAGCAATAATAAAAGCTTTTAGGCCATCAGTTATATCAGTTATGATGTCCCAAAGAAGAGGCATTCAATTAGTTATATTTTTAGATAGGAAATTGGCCTAAAATTACCAAAAATATTGAATACAAGTCATGTAGGGAGAAGGGGCTAATGTGGACATAAGGCTAAAGATGACATCTTGAATAACTTTTCTATTTATTGGGTAAATTTCCTCTCTTTCCATGTGAAATTGTTTAATCACATTGTGCAAAAAAAATTTTAAAAAAGGTAATTAGTGCAAAAGTAACTTTAAAATTTTCTCTTTACCCTTCTATTAACATGTTTTATTTTCGGAATTTGAACTGAAGGTGATAATGTGTTATAAATGATACTTATTTTGACCAATTTTAATATTTTGCTCTGTATTGCTTCGATTAATCACCATTGGGCATCAGCATTTTTAAAAAGTAAAAATATATAAAAAAATAAAAAAAGCATTGTGCATTATTTTGGAATAGTGGAATTTGCTTATAGATTTGAAAACTATGATGTTCAATTTTTAAAAACCATATGGATATAGTTTTTCTAATCATAAATCTTTCATTTGTTAGGCAAAAAAAAAAGTCAAATCGTCAGGCAAATCTCAAGAGAAAAAAAAATAGTTACCGAACTTTCATCGCCAGTGACGAATAGAACTACCAGGACTGCATCACAATACACATTTAAATGATGATAGTTCAATTGTTTTTTTTTTTTTTTTGTTTTTTCTCTTTTTTGATAAAATTTTAAAAAAATTCATAATTTTTATCAAATAAACCAAATTAAATAATTGTTTTCAAATGTCCGGATTTGAGTACAAGATATCTTTCTTATTATAGTAAAATGCTCCATTACAAATTTTAATTAATATATGTCAATATTTATTCTCTGATAAGGCTTAGATTGAAATTAATTTTATTTTGGCTTTAGATATACCTTTTTAGAGTTGCAATAAATAACTACTTAACAAGTTATCAAGTTTGTTCACACTAGCCCCATAGTTTGTCTAAACTAGCCCCGCTAGTGTGGACAAAAACAACTTTTCTTTAAAAAAAAAATTATTATCGAAAAGCTTAACATCAGGTATAAACTAGAATACAGTAAAACGTTGAAATTATTGATTAAAAAAATAATTCACAAGCTAAAAATATTTAATAAGGTTTCTTGAGAATTTTGTAAAACATGTACACAGCTTTCAGCTTTTTTTAGAAGCTAAGTCAATGTTTAGGATCATATATTGTTGCTATGTGATAATGAATCAATTTGTGAGAGGTTCTACTGTATTTATACACAATATTTACCATTTTGTAAATAGAAATCCATGCCTCTTCGAATAATTCATCCAAAAAATAATTTTCGAGAAGGAAAGGTAAACAAGCATGTTGTAGAGAATACTTGCTAATAAATAGTTTGGAATAAATTACTCGTGCATACAAGTATTGTTTTTTCTTATTTAAGATTAAATTTAATGATTTGAATGTTGTGGAATGATTAAACATCCCTATGTCGTGACACATGGTATTTTATGAACATAATATTGCTTTTAAGGGGAATAAGTGTATGTGTTTGTTTTTCACCGGAATTTTGATGGGCAGAAATACAAATATGTTCTCAATGCGATAACTTATTAATAAAAGTTGTTTTGGTATTGTTATTTTTACCAGTTTAAAAATTCCCTTTTTTTTCTTTAATTCATACTGGCCTGAAAAAATTTAGCATTGGTAGTAAAGTTATACAAATTTTATAACTCATGACTACATAACAATGATATAAAGTGCATTTATAGAATATAACAATGATATAAAGTGCTTTTATAGAAAAATAGTAGTACATATATATTTAAGCAAAATAGGTAAGGTATTTTCTTCTGTACATACCACTCTAACTTTCAAAGACAGTGTGTTTTAACTTTAAGTGCAAATGCTTATTTTATTATTTATGTATTATGGCAGCCAAAACTATTAAAATTATTGCTAAAAAGGAAACACTTATGTCAGCACTTTTTACTTTTTTGTTATACAACCTGTTTAAAATAGCATGAATAAATAATTTAGATGCTTTAAAGGAATGAAGAGAGAGCTTTTGGATCGCATGCTTTGGTACCTTGCCTTTAACCCTTTGTACTCTTGAGTGCTTTAAAATGCTGTTTGAACTATTGAAAGCACTAAATCCTATAAAATACATAATATAATATTTTTTATGTAATTTCTATAATTGATAGGATAATGCAGTTATTAATTATTAATATATACAAATATTTAATTTCAGAGTGCTGACTTTTAATAACTTATCTGACATCCAAGTGCAATAGATTAATACAAGAGTGTTTACAACTCTGCCACGTAAAGCAGTATTGTCCCTGCTAATTTTTTTTTTTTGTAATTTAAGCACTATTGCTCATGTAAATCAACGCTCAACGTCCAAATCACGGCTTACGTATGTAATTGGTTTTTGGACCCGAATTTACCTACGCCATGGAATATTAAATACTTAACAGTTCTATTGGTAATATTAAGGAAGCATACCATTATATAACATTCTTTTTTTTATTATTAAAATTTTTAGTTCTGATAGCCAATGGTATTTTCTAACCCGACGAGTATACACGGTATATGCATCAAACTAGAGATTTAATCCGACGAGTTTACACGTCAAACGTTCTTAACTAGCTAATATTTTATTATTGGATAAATAAATTTAATTTTTAGTGATTTTTAACCATCATGATAAAATATTTGATAAATGTTCTTAAGAATTCTTAAACTGTTTTGAGCTGTAAACAACAGCATTTTACTGCATACGCTTTATTTCTTGACTACTACTTTGTAATCTCACAAGGGTAAAAGTTCGAAATTTTAATTTATAACCGGCTATCAATTATATGTTTCGTTTCAATTTTGATGACCCCAGAAGACAAAGGAACTTTTGTATCAAGCATTGGGACAAAGTGACCTCCGTTGTTGGAGAGGAAGACCTCCCGTGGTTAGCCTTACGGCAAGGGGGTTCTAACCTATGATCCTTCTAACACTGTGAATATTTTAAGTTAAAACTATGGTTAGGGTATGCCACAAAAACAGAAATTGTATCAATCAGCCCTCAACTGGATTCGAACCTCATTGGAAAGCGAACGCTCTATTCCGTGAGCTACCGTGACTCAAAAGTAAGAAATTGTGCAAATTGGTTAATGTTTCGAAATTTGGTAGGAGACAAGATTAGAAGGTCATATTTTCTTAATCCATAAGATTTAGTTGAGCTCACAAATATATTAACGATGTTTTTTCCATTTTTCCCACCCCTTTTTGAAAATTTTGAAAAATCTTGGTATTTTTGTTTTCCTTTAATTCCATGTAATTTTTATGTGATACCCATCAAAAGTTTTAAATCTTTACTAAGAATTTTTTATTAAAAATTGCTTGAAGAAAACTTAAAAACTGTTCATTTCGAATGCAAAAAATACCTCTTGCGCTTTGAAAAGATGGGCTGAAGCGTTATAATTAATTTTATTTTCTAAAATATTAGTATTTATTTTTAATCATGAACAACGTATTATCATAAAATTTTTACCTTGTTTTCAGAAGGGGATATAAAATTAAGAATTTAAAGTCATACATATAAAGTTATGAAATCGTAAAAAATTATAAAGCTATAGCATCAAGTTTCATAATGGATTAAAATTTATTTCAAAAAATGTTTTTTTAAATCCTTTTAAAATAAACATTATTTCAAATGAAAAAAATATTTAAATTATTATTGTATGGACAATAAACAACTGAATAATTCATTTTAATTTTGAGTAAAAATTTATTCATTTATATTAACTAAAAATGACATGTCCGGTTAAAATAATAAATAAATAAAATATTATTATTCAGAATGTTATCTAATATTATTCAGATTCAAAATTGTTTATTTTTTTTATTGATCTAAAAAAATACATAAAATATCGATATTTGTTTCTTAAATTGAGAAAGCAAGTGGTCTTATAATAATAAACTACTTCCTCATATCAAAGCTGAAAAAAGTTAAGTCAAAAAGTTAAATGATTTTTTCTGAATGAGGTAATTGTTAAATCACTATGACAAGTTACATGTGAATTATCTGTTGAAAAAATGTCGAAACACTCATTTCAAATCAAGCATAAGAATTATTGAAGACATGTCCGCCAAAGTTAAAGCGTAAGCCTACTGGAATACAATTATTACATCCATTATCTTATTTTTCAAGTCTTAAAAGGTTTTCAACCTTGAATCTGATTCAACTTTCATTCTGAAAACTCAAAAAATAAGTTTAAAACCAATATTCAATTTTTATATTTAAAAAAATTGCAACATTATTGATTGTTTTTACTTTTTTTTTTTAACTGAAAATTTTTTATAAGGGGTAGTAAAACAATGATTATTTATAGTTTTTTATTGCTTTAAAATTATTTAGCTAAAAAATGCACAAGTTTATAATTGAATTTACGAATTGTTTTAACTCTTTTTACTGAAGATTTTTTTAAAAGGGATAGTAAAACGATGATTATTTACATCTTTTTATTGCCTGAAAATTATTTAGCTACAAAAATGCTCAAGTTTATAATTAAATTTAATACTTTTTACTTTTCTCTTTGTTAATGTAATACTATGGAAAGATAATTTGCTTTAAATGTAAAACCTGTAAAACAAATCTAATTTTCTTTCAATTCATTTTCTAAAAGATTCATTTATATGAATATAAACATTTTGAACTAAATCGCCTGTAGTTATTTCATTTCTTCAATTCAATGCTTTAAAATAATTCTATCTATCGATAAAATTTTGATTTTATTTTTTGCAATATGGTGAATTATATAAGTAAAATATACTTTTAAAATTATAAAATTTCATTATCGTAATCATTTTCAAATATATGTCCTTTGATATTTGTAAACAATTCATTCTTTCAAAACATTGACGCTTGGTAATCTTTCTTATGAATATCAAAATATAAACAATGTAATGCTTTAGGTGAGAGTTGACAGCTGAAAAAGTAATATCACACTTATGTGTCAGTTTTTTTTTTTGCGAACAAAAGCGGGTAAAATATATGAAGTACATTTTCAAAAATATGTAATTTCATTAACGCGATCATTTACAAAGATAAATTCCTGAATGTTTGTAAATAATTCATTTTTTCAAAACATGAAGGTCAGCAACCTTTCTTATGAATATCAAAATATAAACAATTCAAAAAGATATAACACTTTAAGTGAGAGTTGACAGCTGAAAAAGTAATTTCACACCTATTTGTCAGAACAAAAGCAAACAGCTTAATTATAGTGCTCTAAATAAACTGTAAAAATAGTATAAATTTTTTATTAATATTAATTATAGTCATAGGGACCATCAATGTCAACGAAAAAGTTCACGAACAATGAAGACCATCAAAATAAATACTTGATGAACTTGCGATCAGAAATGAAAAATCTATTTGAAACGCTACATTGCGTGTTTAATTAAAGAGGAGCACTCTTTTCAACGGTTGAAAAAAGCTCTCGAATTCAGATTTTGATTTACAATGATAAAAAATAAAAAACAGGTGCACATTTTTGTTGCATTTATACAATTATTTAATTTTACCTTATTTGGGTGTAGAGATATCAAAGTTAAAATTAGTTTTGTCTTGAAGGCCGCAGATTCTTTTTTCAAAATGGTACTTTTAGTTTAGTTTAAATTTTGTCTAAATCTACAGTGCTCAAAAAACTAAAAGAGCCACTCAGAAAAACGTTTAATATAGTGATTTAATTTTCACGTTCCAGGACTCAATCTTAATGGTTCGAGGAGGAGATCTCAAACATGCTATTTAATTAGTGCAAACAATATTTTTAAGTTACGAAATCAAACACAAAAACGTACTTTCTCTGAATAAACATACTTTTTACCACAGATTCGTAGTTATGACTACCAAAACATAGAGAGTAGCCACAATCTAGGAAATATGGTCTTAATAGTTTGGTTAGGAGAGAGGTCCAAAAATTAGACCCTTTAATGTTAATTTAACTCTTTGCGTATTTCGCCTTATCTCAAGAACTTTTTAAGTGAATTTTAAAAAAAATTTCACTCAGTTATATGATTCATTTATCCAAAGATATTTCCACGGAAAAAATAGCTTTTAGCTAATATTTATTTTTTTATTATTTTATTTAGTAATGGGCGAAGAATTTTGAATTGATTGGTATGAAATTTTTTACATTATTTGAAAAAAGGTAATTTAACATGGATCGATCTACAAGATCAGGAGAAATCAAATTTTAAAAAAAAATTATATATAAAAAATTCGATTTTTCATGAACGATTTCACTCAAATTTTGTTTTTGTTTTTCTATGTAAAATTTACTTTTTTTTAATGATGAAACTTTTTTCTTTACTTTACAATTCAAAATTTTTTCGATCAACATTTATTCAGAGAAAGTATATTTCTGTATCTTATTTTGTAACTTAAAATATCGTCTGCACAAATTAATTATTATATTCAAAGTTACACCCTCAAACCATTAAGATTGAGTTCTAGAACGGGAAGATCCTATGATTAGATCAAAAGTTATTCAGTGTGGTGAGTTTATTTTTTTGTACAAGTTTATAAAGAGCGTATAGGTTTATACATAAACATATACATTTGTCTGCTGCTTTTAAAATTACGCTTCAGGTAAAAAATAATATGAGCTTAACATAATGCATCATAAACCGGAATGAATTATCGCCTTTTTTCTGCTACTCCCTTCATACCAGGGATAGACAGTCGAGTTAGTTTTAAAAAATCCTAGTTCAGGGTATATTATTATATTGCATAAAAACTCTAACGTATTGAGAGAAACTGATTGATAGATTTTAAATCAGTAATGCTTAAGTATTTAAAATCTGCTAAAAAATATCCTGTAACAGGAAAAAAAATGTTTCTCTTGTATAAGTTGTCCGATTTAAATATGGGAATCGTTGGAAATGAAACAGTTTGAAAATAATTTAAAATAAAAGCATTTGAAGTTTGAGTATATATTGATTGCGCCTTTTTTTTTTTTTTTTTTTTTTTTTTTTTTTACATTTGAAAAGACACTTTTCCAGATGTAAACATAACCATCAATCAGGAATGAAAGCGAGACGGAAAAGAAGATAAACTGGTAGTTAAACTAACTTTGATGGTTTTTGGAATGAGTAAATCTATTATTTTCTCCAAACTATTCAACAATATCTACTCTTTCTCGGGAACTGAACTGAACTGTAAAAAACACCTGGGCATCTGAGGCCACTTGCGGCCCTTTTCCCATTCATATTTAGCTTGAACTTAGTGATGTTTTGATATGGTGTTGGAATGCAAATGAAGTGCTTTTTGGGGGGAAAGAAGCAGTTTCATATATATGCTATAATTGTAGAAAAAATTTTCTAGTTACAGAAATTTTATTTTTCTTAAAAAGATGCTAGAATGGGATTTCTTTCATGCCACATTTTGCTTTTTTCCGTCTTGATATATATATATATATATATATATATATATATATATACTTTCAATCCTCTGTTAACTATATAACGTTTCTTAAACCCTTTCAAGTGAAGAAAATTTTAATCAAAATAATTAGTCATGTAAAACCTTCAGCTGCCTGGTTCATTGTGCGGAAATCCTTCTTTCTTTATTTATTTAAATAATCTGAGCACCTGGGCCGCGAAGCGTCCCCTATCCCATTCATCATTAAATTACATACAGTAAGGTAAAATAAATTGATTTGGCAAACATTGTGGTAGCCATAATAAAATCAAGCCGTTTGCTTGTGAAATAATAAAACAATGAAATTTTCAATATGACAAACTGGCGTTTTTGCATTACATTAGAAATATTGATTGTAGATTTAAATTAAAAATAAAGATAAAACATGATTTGATAAGTACAATAATTGATTTTTGAAAAATGAAAGACATAATTGATGAAGTGCGGAAAATCATTGAGAAGTGATTTAATTTATCTTTCATTTTTCGAAATTTAAAGTGGTTGATTAAAGACTGTATTATAGTTTACGAAATAAAAACTATTTCAGTTTTAATGGGTTATATTAATTATTATCATCAAAAATAAGTGTGATGCATTTTATCCCATCCTCTTAAAAATGCTGCTTACACATATTATCAAAAGCAGTGTCGATATTATTCCAATATTAACGTTTTGTACTATATATAGAGAAACGTATAAATATATAAAAAATATGAAATATATATATAAAAAAACGTATTTGACTACTTCAAATTTGCAAAACATTACTTATTGCTTACACATTTACCATAAAATAAATGGAAATCACCAAATAGGTAGTTATATTCATAGTCAAAAGATTTCTCAAGGTTCTTAGGCCCCGAAGAGATCCTTTACCTATTCATGTTTTTTTATTTTGAACATGTCTTATAATAATCATAATCATCATCATCAGAAAATTAAAAAAATAAAGGATAAAAGAAGGATATTATGATCATGAATTAGAATTGAGTTGCCGAGACAGCAGCGCCCATAAAGTTGGACAGAAACTGTACTAAGTAAAGATCGATTAGAGTGCCAGTTGTTTACAGGGTTATAAATAATAATAATAGTACCAAAATAATATGTATAGTGTTAGTGTTATAAAATTTGTTAGATGGAATAGCATTGCAACTGAAAAAATGTGCTAGGGGTCTAATTTTAGCGTATTCAACTAGCATTTCGGCTTTAAAAATGTTATTATAGATAGCAGCTGAGCAATTTTGGCAAATTACTACCCCTTATAAAAAAATTTCAGTAAAAAAAAAAGTAAAAACAATCAATAATGTTGCAATTTTTTTAAATATAAATGCAAAAAAAATTGTGCATTTAGTGCCATTAATGTTTCTGAGAGGGTTTTTAATTTAAAATCTCTGTGTGTATGTTCTTATTTCTGATAAAAATAGGAAATGCCAGTCATTTTTCTAAATTATCTGCTTTGAAATACATATCGCGCCGATTAAGGGATGCATAATTAATTATTGGGGGGTGCAATATAGATATATCATTTTTCCAAATCATCAAATCAAATTTTTCCAAAAAATTTTTATTATTTAATTTTTTATTTATCTATTCATTTATTAATTATTTATTTATGAACAAAAGCAAATGGTGATTAGATTAAAGCACCTATAAAAGTTTTTATATCATAACATGCACTGCCGACCCAATTCTGAGCTTACGACTTTAAATGTCCAACACTGTAGCCTTTTAGTTTTGTACCCAACCCAGAAGACTAGAGAACTCCTGAATCAAACATTGGGAAAAACTAGCCTTTTTGGAGCACTTTTTTATGGAACTAACTCCTGATTGGGTTACATGAAGAGGACAACCACGGAAACCTCCCGCGATTAGCCTGACGGCAAAGGGATTCTAACCCATGATTCTTCTACCACTGAGGATTCCTATCAATCCGCTGCTGGGATTCGAACCTGGGTCACCTCATTGTAAACGAAAGAGCTATCCCCTGAATCACTACGGCTCAGTTTTAAAAATTCATAAAATCCAGAAAATAAATAACACGTGAAATATACAGGAGAATCTAGAATCAAAATAAGTGCATAAGTCAATAAAGCGGTTAGCTAGCTTCCAATTGCTGATATTCTTATTCTGAGAAAAAGAAAAATAATATTAAAATATCACCAAATACGCATTTTAAATATTCCGCAAGACTCGCAATGCATACTTTTAACCAATATTTGATTCAATCGGCTTCCAATTGCTTATACTCTTATTATAAGGGATAAAGAAATCAACTCATACGTATTTCAAGTATTACGCAAGACTCACAATTTCTAAATTTAGCCAATTATTTAATTAACTTCTGAATGGTTTTACTCTTATTGCAATGAATAAAAAATTAAAGAAACCGCATTTCAAATATACCTCAAGACTCGCAATTAATAAATTCATCCAACAGTTTATCTGCCTTCCGAATTCTGACATTCTCTTTACAATTACTAAACGAAAATTAACGAATACGTATTTCAAATATTTCGCTGGACTCGAAATTCATAAATTTAACCAATGATTTAACCAGCATTCAAATGATTTAACTCTTAATATAATGAATAAAAAATTAAGGAAGACAAACTTTCAATTATTCCGCAAGACTCACAGCTTATTTAAAAATTTATCCAACGGTTTAGCTGGCTTCCAAATGCTGATATTCTTATCATAATGCGTAAAAAATTCTGAGAAAGCGTATTTTGAATATTCCGCAGGACTCACAATTCATACATTTATCCAATATATGGCTTTGCCAACTTCCAACAGCTTATACTCTTATTATAAGAATTTTTTTTTTAAAATTTAAAAAGTCGTGTTTCAAATATTCCGCAAAAAATACTCATAATTTCACATTTTTGCATTAAATGGTTTAGCTAAATATCAATCGCCCAGCACTCTCATCAAAAATCAATTCATCATTTTTCTCACGTACTTAAACCAACTGATTTATATGGTGTATTCTTGTAAACACCATCAATACTCTTATAATATTTTCAGCACTACGCATACTTTTTCCCAGTACAATTTTAAATATAGGCCATCGAAAAAAAAATTTAAAAATCACGGTAACGGTATTTATGGATTTGAATACCTTGTTAGCATTCCTTTTGTATTAAAATATGTCCAGCCAATATCCGTACTTTTATGTTCCAATTTACTCAAAAGGTACACGATCATTTATGCTTTATTACTTTCCCCGGTTCGTTAATTTTTCTACACGTGAATAACAAGGATTCTTTTATAATAAGAATGAAAACAATAGACTGAATGGGAGCAGTCTGGTTTCTTATATGAAGCATTTACATTCATTGTTTTTGATGACGTATAAAAATTCTATTTGCATTCACCTTAAATTATTGTTTAGGTTTTCAACTAACGGTACTTAATATGAATGTTTTCTAACCACAGTTGCCATAATTCTTAAGTCTTCCGGAATGTTATAAAAATTCACGTATGCATGAGCGAGTTGTTATTTTTTTTTTTTTTTTTTTTTTTATGGATCAAACATTGTTGTTCTCACTGATTCTTTTAAACGATTTTATTGTTGGTAGTAAAATTATCGTCAATAGTAGAAGAAATTTCTTTTTAAAGATATTTTAACCTGCCATCTTATTTGGCTTCAAGAGAGATAAAATAGCAAATAAAGTTATTAGAGTAGTATAAATATTTGTCATTTAACTTTTGGTTTAAAATTATTATGACCACCACAACATTTAAGAAACGATGTATATAAAATTCATGCCGATGGGTGATGTATGTAAAATTGAGGATAAATATTTTGTGATATATGGGCGAATCTCAGGAATCATTAACCTATATGTCTTCAAACTTTTCTTATAAATATATAACATAATAAGCTAAAATTAATTCTAATAAAATTACAGGAACAACTATGCATTACTAACTTTAAGATACGTACAGTTTTGATCGCGAGTAACTTGCTTTTGGCTTTCATTTCTTACTTCAATCCTACATTTGACAAATTTTCATGAGTGTCACTTAGAGTGTTTAACATACTTTTTTTTTTCAATATTTATTCTGTTTAAAAAAGACTGAAAATCGCTAAAAACATTATTTTGTAGCTCAGCTGTACTATCATATTTTCTTGAATGATATTTTTCGTGAATATTGACGTTTGCAAACACTTAAAGATTGTCGCCAAATTTTGGCACGTCAAATCGTAACCATCGAAAATTATTGAAAAAAAAGGTATACAATCCAATTCTGCGAGTTACAAGTTAAACTAATGATACAAGTTTGTTCTACTTTAAATAAGCTTTTGGAATATCACTAACATAAAACTCGCAGAATTGGATTGTATACCTTTTTTTTTTTTTTCAATTTTCGATGGTTACGGTTTGACGTGCGGTTTGAAGTTTGAAGACATATAGGTTAATGATTCCAGAGATTCGCCCATACAAGTGCTGGAAAAATAAAGTAAAAAATTTGTTTGAGGCTAAAAATTTTAATTCCTTATTGCTGTAACTAATTAAGCATTGCACTTTTTTCTGGAAATTGGATTGGATGCCAGCCACTCATAGTATAAGTGGCTGGCATCCAAATTAAAAGCCAATGATTATAGAATATAGAGCCGTGATGGCTCAGGGAATAGAGTCTTCGCCATCCAATGAGGTGAATCGAGTCCCAGCGATGACTGGTCTATATGAATTTCGCATCCGGCTTGCATCGACCATAATGCTGACGAAAAATATCCTCAGTGATAGACGGATCATGGGTTAGAATCGTCTTGCCGTCAAGCTAAACGTGGTAGGTTTTCGCGGGTTTCATATCCATGTGATGCAAACGCAGGTTAGCTCCATCAAAAAGTCCTCCACGAAGGTAACTTTCTCCGATTTCTTGATCCAAGAGTTCCTTTGTCTTCTGGATTGGCTACGGAGTTGAACATTCGTAGCCCTGAACCAAAAAAATTGGATCTGAGCTCTCCGCGAGCTCAAACTCTTTTTCTGAAAAAGGTAAAAGCGGGCTTGGATTAAGTTACAAATTTTCATTTATTTTTTGCTACTTTTAAACAAACGTTTGATACAGTTATTAGGTATAAAAAATTCAACTTATATTATTTAATTGTGATAAAAAGTTTTTCATAATTAATTTCCATGTTTAGGCAGCAAAGGCCTAATAGCGAGACTGCAAAATTTAGCGTTTATCCGACACATATCTCGGGTTCTAAGTAATGTTTTATATCTGAGACTCTTATTAAAATTCGTCGGGCTCGGACATCCAAAAGTGAGCCCGATCTCATCTCTATTTCCCATAATATTTATCCTATCAGAAAATTTCTGGCCGTCATAGTACAAAAACCATTTTGTACTGATGCAAAAGATGCTTTTATAACAAAAAGTTTTGTTATAGCGCAGAGTTCAAAAATAACATCGTATATTTACTTGCATTTATACAAATATTAATTTATTCACAAGCAGTGATGGTCAAAATTATTCTAAACTCAATTGAGATATCCAAGTAAAAAATAGGAAGCATGCATTTTACTATCAATTTAAAATTCAAATGTAAAAATAAAAATTTTACGCAAAATTCGTAAAAGTTATTTCGTTGTGGCGTTGTTAAATTTAACTATTTAATTCACTACCAATTTATTAAAACTTACGCAGAAGGCTTCCTAAAAGATATGCTACAGGAAGTTGCTAATTTTCATCTCTTTTAACACGTTGAATACGATGGTGCTCACCGGTGACCAGCACTGAGTTTGTTCGTAGCTCCGCGGGGGTCACCTGTGACCGGCGAAGTCAAGATTATTAGAAACACATAATTCGAGTAAATTTTTAATTTTTTTTTTTTATATTATTATCGTTAATAAAATGGTTTGAAGAAATTAATGCAATATGGAACACACAAAATTAGTTTTATTTATATACACAGAGATGCCAACTTGCTCCGGACAGCGAATAAATATTTTCAAGTGATAGTTTATTATAATTGTGATTCTGGGTTAAATAAATTCAATTTACTAAATTTTTATCCACACTATTTCTAAACAATTCGTAGGCTTATATAATTCACCACTTTTTTTTTAGATATGTCATGCAAAACCTTTTAAAAAACTAGCAAAATCTGTCTAATATTTGCAAATGTAGTTACTTACCGTTTGGCCAGACGGGAAGCCATGTAAAATTAACGTGGCATTCAACGTGTTAATAAAATTTTGAATTTTATTAGTCACCAGATTTTAAAATTTTAGTCATCCATGGAAAACCTGGGAGCTTTATGTCTACACATGGAAAAACTCAATCATTAAAAAGTGGTATCACATACTGGTTTGTAAACGGGTATCACAAAGAAACTGCGATTTGATTTCAATTCAAAATATAATTATTTATGCTGGTCATAAAGCACAGTAGACTGACATACTATGTCCATGCTAAATTTATCACACAAAAAAAATGAATTACCTCTGCCACCACTTTTTTTTTTTTCTGTGAAGAGGTTTCATCCTTCAAAAAGGATATTAGGTACAAATCAGTTAAGGAGTTATGAAATAGGAGACATGTCATAAAAAATCGACATATTATCATTTTTGAATAACAAATTAAAGTCATGAAGTCCTCCATTTGTAGTAGTTTCAAAACAACATAATTATTTATTTGCAAGTAAAAAAGAAAATGGCAAAATGTCGTAAAAATCATATAAACATCAGCGGCAAAATAATCTTAGAACAAACAATCCTTTTTACTACCATTTATGCCATAAATTTTACACATCAAACAGTTTTCATTTCTACACATAATAAACTTTAAATTTCTTTATTTAAGAATTTTAAAAGAAAGCGTTCAAGTGTGGAACACAAATAATTTATTCCGTGTTTTGGGTCATATTTCTTTTACTGTAAAAGAACAAAAATAAGGGAAGAGAAAGAAATAGAAAATTTTCATTGATACTGAAAACAATGCATGTCCTACATAAAATCTAAAATGAAAGAAAACTTCAAATTCATAGCTGAAAAGTAAAAGTATTCTTTAAATAAATAATACATTAAATTATAAATTGTATTGAATGATTCTTTTTTTATTAATTTATTTATTTCGATGGAACTCACTCATATCATTTTAAAAACGAAAATCAAATTATTAAAAAAACGAAAATGTGCTAACTATATAAAATTTAATACTACAATACTATATTTATAAAACTATAAATAAAGTAAAAAATAAAACAAGTTCACAACTTCACACAATGAGTAACAGTTTTTTATGTTTAAGCGCCTTATCTGAAAGAGTCTTAATACTTAAAAGTCAAATTTTAGTATTAAAATAATGCATTTAGTATAAACGAAAATGGGCTAAATATATAAAACTTAATGTAAAATTCTATATTTATAAAACTATAAATAAAGTTAAAAAAATTTTTACAACTTCGTAAAATGAATAACAGCTTTTTTAGTTATAAATGACTTGTCTGCAGCAGTCTTAATATTTTAAAATTAAATTTTAGTATTAAAATCATGCGTTTAGTACATACGAAAATATGTTACTTTAAGTACTATATTTAAAAACATTATAAATAAAGTAAAAGTTTAAAAAAAACAAGTTCGCAACTTTGTTTTTCACGTTCCAGGAGTCAATATTAATTGATCGATGGGGTGACCACAAATATGCTAAAACAAATAAATTCAGACGATATTTTAAGTTACGGAATCAGACACAAAAATGTACTTTCTCTGTTTAAACATACATTTTCCTTGATGGATTCCAATCCTCAACGGACAGCCGCAATCTGGGAAATATGGTCCCAATAGTTTGGTCTGGAAATTGTACCAAAGTTTGTACCCCTTAATGTTAATTTTACTTTTTACGTACATCACCATATTTCGAGAAATTTCCATCACAAATTGATGGATTCTGAAAGATCAAAATTTTGAATGGAGACATTTGACATCTTAATGGAAACTCTATTTTCCAGATTCTTTCTACATTGATGTACTTTTATCATTAAAAAAGTTTAAAAAAACGAAAAAGTAATTATTGTTTATTTGATTTAAATAGTCGCTGTTTCTAGTTGACTCGCTTTGTGGTGATTGGTTATTTTCAAGTCTATTTCTATATTAACTCTACTCGGATTTCGATATTTATATATAAGAGAGCGGCTTTAAAATTATAGTAGTGTTAAAAAAGGAAAGAAACTTTTAGCTCTTCACAATGATTTTGGTCACTGCAAATTTTGCTCGGGTAAACAGAACAGAGCTTCAAGTAGGTTCTCTTAAATTGAGACAACAGTTTTGTCATCTTCCAAAACTTTAGTTACTGAAAGAAAGATTGTTTTTATAAAGTCAGTATGGAAGTGTTCACATTATTTTGTCACATATCTGTAGTTAGTACTATATTGACAAATATTACTTGAACGGGGAAGTTAAGTGTTTTAGTTCAAACAATGATGAATTAAGACTAACAATAAAAACATTGAAGTCAGTTCAAATTGAAGAATTTTTGAGGAATAGGTAGTTTTCCATATTCATGCTCTTCTTTTTCCAGAATCCAAATATCTATTATCAACATGACTTTAATACGCGGAAGCTAGATTAAAAGTCCATTTTACTAATGAATTCCCGATTCTGCCGTGTACAAGAAAAAAGAATAAAAAATGACCAGAATAAGTAAGTGGGATCGTTTTTTCATTCTTGCCGTTTAAAGATATTAAAATATTTCCGGAAAACTTTCTGTAATAAAAATGAAATAATGTTATCAATTCATTCATGTCGAATTCGCACATAGATGCCATATTTTTATCCTATTCTAAGCATTTCAAATTATGATAAAATGTTGTCAGCTGTTGTTGTTGTCAAAGGCAATTAAGGCAAGGGGTTCGATTGTTCTTGTTTTTCAGTGGTACCATCTATAACCAAGAATTCGACTTCTACTGCACCCGTATGTTACACCCGTTTATAGGAGGGACACATTCATACATCTATTCTTTCATACACAGATCGTACTATTGACCTAAACCAGAGAACGATCAATCTCCAATTCAGTACCCTCAGAGGTATAACTTGTTATGGAAACATGGAGGACTTTATGACCCGACAGATTTAACATGCACTAGCCACCATTTACACGGGGATTCTTTGGCCGATTGAATTCAAACTCCCGTTCTCATGAACGTGACTCCAGCACCCTGCCTACCAGACTATCCCAAAGAATATTTAGTCAGCTATTTTATTAGATTCTAAAATCAGAATGTGAAATGATTGAAGTGGAATTTGCATTTCCTTTGTTATATAGCATTAAAGCATGAAGAATAATTATATGCAAAATTTCAAACTTATGGAACATTTTTAAAAAATCTCGGTGCTTCCCGATAAAAATCAAAAAAATTTAAATCCATTCCCGAATTTCGATAATATTGTATATGTACTTTTATTCGGAATTAACTGCCTGTGAAGGTCAGCTAGGGTAAATATAGAAGCTTTTACTTAGAGCAAACTTAACAAAAATAAATTATTTAAAAATGAAATTGATGAAATTTCAAAAATTGATGATACAATAATTTAACTACAATCTCCATGCTGTTACCTGGAAAGGGTAATAAATCTCCCCAAAACACTCTTAAAAATTAAATAAAGCAGCCGACCTCAACATCAAAAACTATTATGCAAATAAAGGAAATTAAACAAGTTACTTAATTAAGAAACAAATCTGTCAAATTTCTCTCGTAATAAGCAAAAGTTAATATTTAAGACTAAAAAGAGCAATTATATTAAGGAATGCCATACTCGGATCAAAGTTTTAAGTCAAAAAATACCTCCAAATTGCTTTTGGTGACTCACCAACTTTGATTCTGTTTTAAATTAAAGTTTCACTCCCATATTAATTTATCATGAACTACTTGTTACTAGCATTCCTTATGAAATTGCGCTTTCATAATTGATTGCAATAGTACCACAAAAAAAGAGTGTTACTTAGGAAGAGAAGAGAGCTTTGTCATGATTAGAGACGAATGTAATTGCCCTTTCTTAGTAGCTGAAATATGAAGAGCCATTTTTCTTTTTAAAACAAAGCATCTAGCAGAGTTAAATGTTTCATATTTTTCTTTTTATCTTTCTTAGTAGCGTGATGTTTCTTTTTTTTTCTTTTTGTTATTAAAATCTTATATAAATTCCCCATTTAGCTCTATTTTTATTTTACCTGTATATAACGAAGAATATTCTTTAATTTAAAAAATTCTTTTTGCAGAGTTATTAATTTAACATTTAGTAGCCTTGTTATTTTCTTTGAACAGCGTTTATTATTTCACCTGAACTCTGAAATTTTTTTTCAACTTCATTTAGTGATTCTTGAAATATATTTTTTTAATAAATAAGTGTAAAAAAATAATTGCTCATAACTTATCGGATTTTTTTCTTTTAAATTTTCTTATAAATTTCCCATTTAACACTATTTTAATCTTATCTGTATATGACAAAAAGCATTCTTTAATTTCAAATTTTTTTAAGGATATTTAACATTAAGCAGAGTTATTAATTAAGATTCTTTGAAAAGCGTTTATTATTTCAATTGAGCTCTGACATTTTTTTCAACTGTATTTAGTGATTCTTGAAATATTTTTTTTAATAAATAAGTGTAAAAAAAAACAATTGCTTATTACTTATTGGAATTATAGATATATTTAATTATAAATAAGTATTAAAAAACGCATTTACTAATAATTTATTGAATTTTTTTTTGTAAAATCCTTTTAACATATTACTAAACATATAAAGTCTGATTCAATGCATATGGTTTTATGAAAACTTGTCAACATTCAATTTTTCTGTAGTAGTTAAACAGCATTTCTTTAATTTTTTTTTAATTAAATTTAGACAGAATTTAAAAATATTACGCATGACCATCAGATTTTTTTTTGGCCATCAGATTTCAGATTTATGTTTGTTTGATTTCTCTTTCGGTGATAATGATCAAGATCAATTTAAATAAAATTTTGTAATCTCAAGTTCCTGAATAAATTTTACTAACGTGATGTACATTTTTTTTGACGTGATGAAACTTTTTTTCATGTGCTTGTGTTCATAAAAAAATTTAAACGTATTTAGTTTTGTACTAGAGATAGTTAAGAATTATCTTCTCAATTTGAAATGTTTTCGATCACTATTAAATTAAATTATGAAAATAATAATTAAAAATTATTATTTAGCATTAAATAAAAGCATACCCTTTACGCAGAGGGGAAACTAGTGTCCCTTATATATATTTTTTCTGACACTCTAATTACACGTAAAACTCCATTTTTCGTATTTTTTCCATTTTAAAAGCCGTCTAAGAAATACTAAAAAAATCTGTTAAATTATCGGATTTATATTAACACCAAAATATCAAATCTAAAAAAGTAGCTGAAAATTCTTTTTTTATTCAAATTCAAACATTTATCAATAATTCCTTTTGCAAATTAAAGAAATTTCAATGATGAATAACTGTTTTTTTTAGATCTAAATAACTACAAATAAGAGCAAATTTAAAAAATTATTGTTTTAAAGTGAGTCATGTTTGGAAGATTTTATCTTTAACACAAAAAAAGACACTGGTGTTTCATGCTGTATTAAACAGCCATTAGTTATTAAAATGCAGATTTTTCACTTATTTTGACCTAAGATAATACAAAATAATGAAAAAAGTAGAAAAAAAGTGTAAAAATTCTGCGTCAAAAAGATAAAGGACAATAAATGTTATAAATATGTTATTTAATTATTAGTGTTATTTAGTTATAATATGTTATTTAATTATAAATATGTTATTGGATTATTTTATAACTGTGTTATATATTATTTAATTAAATTTAAACTCTTATGTTTAGTTTTATTAGAACTACTACATTAATACTACATTTTTAAACTATTACTTAGATTTCTTACGATAAACTCATTTCCCAAATAGTAAAAAAGAGAGGGAAAGCATATTAAGTTCATTGATAATTCTTAGCACTTTATTAGATTTGAAACGAACTGTGAATAACATTTTTCGTTCCATATCCATAATTATCTTACGTCAACACCACACACAGTGACTGACCACTTGAATATTGATCTGAGCGAACTTGAAGCGACGATACAGAATACGAAGTAGAGATAGCTGGACGGTTCACTGACCGCTAGACCACCTCTTTCGCACCCAACACGTAG
Source organism: Parasteatoda lunata (assembly GCA_949128135.1). NCBI lineage: Eukaryota > Metazoa > Arthropoda > Arachnida > Araneae > Theridiidae > Parasteatoda > Parasteatoda lunata. Next base: position 22,534,164 of record OX421981.1, on the reverse strand, counting down.
AACGGACAATGATAATAAAAAAAAAAGTTATGACTCGGTATTTGACGGTCGGAAACCATAATCGGCTGATGATGAGACAAAGGAGAGATATGATATTGTTTCTTCCTTAATCAAGTTTACTGCAATTAGTAATGACGATTATCATGATCTTTTCATTAATTATACTTTCAACAATAAGACGCTCATGGTATTTTTAGATATTCAGATTATGAAATAGAATATGTTTTAGAATATAAATGCGTTAGTAATGGGTGTAAGACATTAAAAATATTAGGACGAACTGTATTTATTTTGTATCTTTAGCTCTAAGTTTTAATGGAGCAGTATATTATGTTAAATTAAACAGAGCGTGAAATATGACTTTTTAATTGGTTGCAAGATAAAACTTTTATTACTAAGATTTTAAATTGGTTAATTTTATTAATCAGAGATATTATTTTATAATACTTGAATACATACCCCCCTTTATCTAGGTAATATAAGGATGACAAATATGTTCCCAGCATTTCCTTTTCAATTTCATAGTTAAGGCATTAAGTTTAAGATAATTCGAACGAGGATGTTTTGTTCTATCGAAATCTAAGGTTTTTTTCGAGCAAATTTAAGATAATTTTTAAATCGTTAAAGGTCAAGTTGAGAAAAATCAGCCTATCGTTTTTCTTTTAACCCATTTGTGCTTAGAGTCCTTTTAAAAAGACAGTCATTTTTTCAAAGACAAAAAAAAAAAAAAAAAAAAAAAAAAAAGTGGCAGAACAAGTGGTACATTGCATGGATTGATTTTACAGAAACAAGGTATCTCTGCCTCTACCACATATTATATTAATAATATAAACTTTCATAATTGGATGTAAAGTCACTGCACATTCCTTTTTAAAATTAAAGAATACGGTTAGTAGGTATTTTATTTACGTCGCACTAACGCTGCACAATGGCGTCGCACTAACGTCGCACTAACGCTGCATTGGCGACGGTCTGGGAAACATCCCCGAGGAGGATCCGAAGACATGCCATCACAATTTTGATCCTCTGCAGAGGGGATGGCTCTTTGGTAGCCCAACTTTGGTAGTCTAACTTTGGTAGCTCCACGTTGGTAGCCCAACGTCCTGTGCGCGAAGTCGAGTACTTGGCAGTAGAACAGTTTAACGAGGACCGATGCCGCGCACCCTCGGTCCCAACGCAGGCTGGTCAAAGTGGTCACTCATCCGCTTTCTGGCCACAGCCAGTGATGCTTGACTTCGGTGTTCTAGTGGGAACCATGTCTCTACAATCAGTTCAATGCGGGACAGGTTACCGAAAGAATTATCCACTTGATATTAACAAATACGTACTACCACTTTAATTAGATAGTAGTTTTTGATACCTACGTAAACCGCTTTTTGTGCCTAGGCATAAATAAGTTAATCAAGGTGATTCTATAACCACAAAAACTGCTCATGGCATTTGCGCTGTGTATAAAAAGGGTGCTATAGCTGAAAAAAACCGTTTGTAATTGGTATATTCCAAGTTTAAAAATGGAAATTTTGACAAAGACGCGCTTCATTCCGGCCGTCCAGTTGATTTCGATGAGCTAGTACGTGAATTTTTTCACAAAAATTCGCGTCTAACGACAAAGGACATGGCAGAAAAAATAAGAAAAATGGCGGAAATTTAGTTGCCAACCCAATCTAATCAAACGAGTTAGATGGAAGTCAATTTTTATTCATAAAAACTTACTTTAATTTTTATTCAATAATATTTATTGTTTAATTAATTTTTATTTTTATTTTTATTATTATTTAATTTAATATCTATTGTTTAATTTTTATTCATAAAAAGTTTCATAACTTTTGAACTATATGCCCTATTGACTTAGGTTTGATTTCCCAGAATTCAGGGTAAAACAATAAACAGAAAACAATATCAAGTTGGTCTGGGTAACAAATTTATAAATTTCACCTCTTTTAATGCCCTCCCCTGAATAATTTCAAGAAAACCTCTCAATTTAGGGGAGAAAGTAAATATTCGGTATCTGTTTTGGACCCAAATCACATCATTTCCAGCTTTCTTTTAATATTTTCCGTATTTAACTATTTATGAACTAGCCAATCACAAAATACCCTAATAAAAAGTTTTTTTTTAAATTCAACACTAAACACTTAACTACCTAAACATTTCTAAGTCGTTACGCCTTTAAACCATGTTATTAAGTGACTCTCCCTAAATTAAACAAAAAGAATATTGACCTAGTTTAAAGATGCATTCTTTTTTTGATATCAAAATATTCAAAACAATAAAAAAAATCTCACTTGGTAATGAGTTAGTATAAGGAACCTCAAAACCAACCATATTATTTTTTATTTTCTTCCTAATCATTACATTTATTAATTTCTATCATCTTATGATGAAAATTAAAACCCTCATTGAAGAATAATCCCAAGAAAAGTCATTAAAATACTCACATTCAAAGAACAATGACTTTTTACTTGTGTGAAGTCATTAAATCCACATTACGCTAGATTAATCGAACGGTTTTCGTTTACCGAAAAAAAGGTTTATTAACTTGTTTGGCGATTGTAAGCAAAATTGCAACTTTTCGTCTTATTAAATGTTCTTGAGATTCTATTAAAACTATCTCGTAAATGACCTCGTTTTCTTATTGCAATTCATGCTTTGAAGATTATCTTTTTATATTTATGTTTCTTACATATTTATGTATGATTCATTAAAAAGGAGTAAATAAAGGCAAATGTATTTGCTCTAGTTTTAAATTGAAAGCTATGCCAATGAAACAGTTTATGGTGATAAATTCTTTAATAATAATCAAATATTATGCCACATAAATCAATAACGCTATACCATTGATATTGGAGGATGCAATAAAAAGGCTAAAGAGATTTTGATGAAACATTTGCTTTACTTGCAAAAAATTGCTCTCAGAATTACTACAAAAAAAACAACCATGACAAACTTCGTATTTTTGTTTTTTACTGTAAACTGAATAATTTTTTTTCGGATAATTGATTTTTAATTATAATTCAATTCAATGAAAATAATATAGTATTATAATTTAATTTAATGCTACATTATTAATGAAAATATTAAAATAGAATTTAAAACAGTAACTTCAGTATTTGAAAAAATACCTGAAAAAATCGCACAAAAAACCGGGAGGATATTTTAAATTTCAATTCAAAATTTCTTTTGCTTTACTGCATTACAAAGATTAATCCATTTTGCTTAGTTTTCTTTTTTAGGGATAATTCTAAAAATCACATTAATTTATGATATATATATATTCACTGTGTAACGCTGACATAAAATATTTTTTGAAGCATTGTTTTTTTATGTTTTATTACTGACAGCACGAATCAACAAAGCTGCTAACATGTATGGTTGATCTAAGAGATATTAAAAAAGTTAAGACTTTTGTTGTTGTTCGTACTCTCACTTTTTTTATATATCCGTCGTTGAACAGCCGACCTAATTTTTGGTTTGCGACTACTAATGTTCAACTCCGTAGCCTTGTAATTTTGAACCAATCCAGAAGACAAGGAAACTCCTGAACCAGTACCCCCAGAGATATTTATTTGTTATTTGTTATGGGAACATGGAGGACATTGAGACTCGACAGATTTAACGTGCATCAGTCACCATTTACTACACGAGGAGTCTTCGGGCGGCGTGGATCGAACCCACGAACTCTTGGACATGGGCCCAGTGCCCTACCAACCAGGCTATGCCACCCTCCTACTACCACTTGTCAATGCCGGCATGCCTTCCTGGTGAAACCAAAAGAATATAAAGTAGAGAGGATTTTTCAGTATCGCCGTCTGCAGCCAAGAATACGAATTCAGCCACACACACGTCACAGCCCATTTATATCGTGGACCCATTCATTCATTCACAGATCGTAATTTTAACCTGAACCAGAAAGCGCATATGTATTTCTAGCATATGATTAACATTTATTGGTATATGTTCAATTTATTTATTTATAGTAGTGATCAAAATCATTAAAATTAATTTCATATATCCAAGAATGAAATCAAAAGTTTTCTTTTTTCCACCCATTTAAAATATAAAAAGAATTTTTCGGAAAAAAACGAAAAAATTGGCAACTACCCGTTTCAAACTACTGTTGCAGAAACTAGCATCTTGGAGTGAGTTACAAGTCCCCTTCATGAAAGTGTGATTTGAGTCTTTATGTTTATTTATGTTAGCTACTTATGTGTGTGTATTCTGATTCAAAGCATTGCGTTACCTAATGTAAGATCAAAATATAAATGTTAATTTTCTTAATATATTATACTGAACATTAATGTCCTGTTTCCCCTAAGATTGAAAAAAAGATCTAGAAAGGTAAAAATATGCTTCCTTACTTTTACAAGCAAGGCAACAAATGAATAAAGCAACCTAGTTTATCCAATTTTAGAAAATAATTATTATTTTATTTAATACATTTTACGTTATTAAATAAAAGAGAATAATTTAAATAATTTTTAAAATTTCTTATCAACTAACTCTATATCGCAGAATCTTATTTTAATTAGCCAATAAATAACCCAAGGCATTCCTCACTAACATTTATTTAGAAATTCATAAACAACAAAACATTTTATCAAATATTGATAAATTTTATACAAAAAATATTTCGTTATTTATTTTTTATTTATTAGACATTATTCGACATTAAATAATAGTGCCATTGAGATCAGCAGCTTTAAACTTTTTAACAGCATCTCAAACCAATCTTACAAACTTTCCTCTTCCTCAAAATGAATTGATTAGACATTTATCAAATTATGAGAACCAGAATTTAGCTTCTGTTTAGACTAAGAAAATGCAATTTATCAAAAGAATTTAGAAAGATTAAAATATGCTTCCTAATTTCTTTCAGCCATTGAAACAATGAAACGAATCAACCTAGTTAATCCAATTTCAGAAAATAATTACTTTATTTAACAAATTTTGCGTTTTCAAACAAAAGAGAATAATTTAAGTAATTTTTAAAGTTTCTTGTCAACCAACTCTATATCACAGAATCAAATTTTAATTACCCAATAAATAACCCAATGCACGCTTCACAAACATTTATTTAGAAAGAAAGAAATAACAAAACTATTTTATCAAATGTTGATCAATTTTATTCAAAAAATATTTTGTTATTTATTGTTGCTTTATTTGACATAATAGTGCTATTGAGATCAGCAGCTTTTAACTCTTCAACAGCATCTCAAGCCAATCTTACAAACTTTCATCTTCCTCAAAAAGAATTGATAGGCCATTTATCAAATTATGAGAACCAGAATTTTGCTTTCATCTAAACTAAGAAAATACAGTTTATCAAAGTTCCTGAAAATGCAGAGGCGTTTTCCTTAAATCACTACCACTGCATAAACAAGATGCGTTATGCATTAAAATCACGATGCAAAAATGGAACAAAGAAAAATACTAGTCGTGACGTTTGTAACGATAAAGTCAGCTATCTATAAAGTCTTCGGTAGTCTTATGTCTAAAATGGCAGACAAATATATTTTAAAAGCAATTTAAAACTGGGTTTAGAAGAAGAGTAATTTATTCCTCTCTAAAAATAAAATCAATTTCTCCTTCAGTTTTTGAATCGTTTAAAATATAGCTGTGCTTTAATAGAAAATATTTTTAGAATGTGTGCTATATATTCTATGAGAAAGTAAGTAATGTGTTTGAAACAAAAGTTTTTAAGCCTCTTCTAAAAGGTTATATTATTAGCTTTAAAAATCACACGATTCGGCCTTTATAAAGCAAACACACAAGAAACTTTAAAAAAATAAATTCTATGTCCATTTTCATTGTTTCAATAAATTCATGTTTATTTAAAGTTTTGCTTTGTTAATTAGTAAAGTAGACTTTTTGTGTACTTTTTTTCAATGTTAATAAGCTATAAGTTTCAAGTTATAAGTTTCGTGCGTGTTTGCTTTATAAAGTGCTAAATCACACGATTTGGCACTTTATCAAGCAAACACACAAAAAACTTAAAAACAATGTCTTTCATAGTTTCCATTTCCATTTTCATAGTTTCTATAAATCCATATTTATTTAATGTTTTACGTAGTTGATTAATGAAGTAGACTTTTTCTGTTCTTTTTTTCAATGTTAGTGATAAACAATGAAGTTATAAAATAATAAATAGATAAAAAGGTAATGAATTTATCTTCACATTGTGATGAACGAGTATTTTAATGAATTCGTATTTCTTCAATGCTTTTAAGTTTATTATTAATGTAATACTTTTAGCATAGTTCAAAAATAAAATTAATAACTCTAAAAAGTAAAATCAATTTCTCCTTCAGGCTAAGAATCATTCAAAATATAGCTACGATTTAATAGGAAATATTTTTAGAATTATTGTGTACATATTCCATGAAAATGAACCGCAGAAAATAAGTTAAGTATTTGAAACAAACGTTTTTAAGCATCTTCTAATACGTTATTTTATTAGCTTTAAAATTCACTCAATTTGGCACTTTATAAAGCAAACACGTAGGAAATTTATGAAAATGCTTGTTATATGTTCAATTTTATTGTTTCTATAAATTCCTATTTATTTACTGCTTCGTAGTTAAGTAGACTTTTTAAATACTTTTTTTCAGTGTTTATTATGAGCAATAAAGTTATAAAATAATAAATTTATTAAAATACATTAAAAAGTTATGACTTTATCTATACATTGTGGTGAACTAGTATTTTTAGGAATTTGTGCTTCGTTAATGTCTTTCTAGTTTATTATTGAATTAATGCTTTTAACGTAGTTTTTTTTAATTGCCGATGATCAACATTATGTCTAGAAAAGCAGACAAATATATTTTAAAGCAATTTAAAACTGGATTTAGAAATAGAGTAATTTATTGTTCTCTAAAACTAAAATCAATTTCTCTTCGAGTTTTAGAATCGCTTAAAATATTAGAATCGCTCTTGAATGGGAAAATATTTTTAGATTGTGTTCGGTATTCTATGAGAATAAACTACAGAAAATAAGAAAGATGTTTGAAACAAAAGTTTTTAAGCATCTTCTAATAAGTTTATTTATTGGTTTTAGTTTATTAGCTAAGAAGTTAGTTTAGAAGTAAGTTAAAAGTTAGAATATCAGCTTTAAAAATTCTACAATTAGGCACTTTATGAAGCAAACACATAAGAATCATCTAAAATTGTTTTTTCTATGTTCATTTTCATAGTTTCGATGAATTCATATTTATTTAATGTTTTTCATAGTTTATAAATAAAGTAAAAATTTTGTGTACTTTTTTTTTGTTGTTTATGATAAAAGTTAAAGTTGTAAAGTAATAAATGGATTAAAATACATTAAGAGATAAGGACTTCTTCATATTGCGATGAATTATTATTTTTTTTTTTGAATTCATGCTTTAATAATGCCTTTAAGCCTGTTATTGAAGTAATGCGTTTAGAGTATTTTTTAATTGTCAATGATTAACATTAAGACTACAAAATAGCATGAAACTAATTAAAAACTTAAGTTTTAACTTGATCGTGTTTGTGTTTATAATTTCCATGAGACCATGCTCCTAACGGTTTATTTTATAACCGGCGTTGAACAACTGAGTAAATTCTGACTTTATAGCTATTAAAATTCAACTCCCAATCCCTGTAATTTTAAACCTAATTCATAAGACAAGAGAACTTCTGAATCAAGTATTGGGAAAATTTTTCTTTCGTGGAAAACTTTTTTATGAAACTAACCGTATTTGCATTACATGGAGAGGAAAACCAATAAAAATTTCCCCCCCCCCGCGAATACTCTGGCAGTAAGGGAACTCTAACCAATAATCCATCTACCACCGAGTAAACTTTTTCGTCAACCCTGGGGTCGATGCAAGCCAGGTGCGGAATTCTTATCATACAAACATCGTTGGGATTCGAACCCTGTTCACATCATTGGAAGGCGAGGGCTCCATCTCCTGAGCCTCTACAAATCATGCTAGTCACGCTTTTTACGAGTTTTTATTGATGTCTTTTTACGTACATTTATTGTTGATGTATTGGCAGCAAAATCAACGCCAGCGCATGACCACATACTTAATCGACGATAAAATAAAAATTACAAAATAGCACAAAATACATTTTAAAAAATATAACTTTATTTTGACGTATCCAGACTTCGATACTGCATTTACACAGTTAATTTTTAAACTACTGCTTGTATACTTTTTCAGCGTTATTTTAACAAAAAATAATTAAATAATGTATTGGTTTTATTATTTTAACTCCCTTTAAGAAAATAAGATAACTCCCATTTTACATGCTCACTATTTAACCACGTAAATATTTTATTCGCGTTAACACTTATATGCTTTCTGATTGAAGATTTTTACCATTGATAACAATAACACATAACAATTAAAATGCGGGGAAATTTATTTTAATTCACTCACACTTAAAATCACTACCAACAGATTAAAAACTATTTTTTTAAATATGTCTTTAAACTTTTTATATCTATTAATGATCAAAATTATTTGAAATCAAACTCATTAAACCAGAGATCAAATATTAAAACTTCAATTTTAATAATATTAAGAAAAATCCTATTTTGACTGTTAAGCAGTAATGTTAAGCATATTTAGTGGTCTTATGACAATACGATGTTAATATATAGCTATAGGATTATAGTATTTTATGCATGTTTATTGACTATATTATGGGAATTTCATTTTATTTTATAACCCTTATTGAACAGCCGAGCCAATTTTAGGGTTCACGTCTATTTATGCTCAACTCCGCAGTCTTGTAATTTTGAACCCAATCCAGAAGACAAGGGAACTCCTAGATCAAGTATTGGGAGAAATAATATGCCTTCGTAAAGGACTTTTTTTTTATGAAACTAACCCGCATTTGCATTACATAGAATGGAAGACAACGAGAACCTCCTAAGGTTAGCTTAACGGCAAAGGGACTCTAACCCAGGATCCGTCTACTTCTGAGGATATTTAACGTCAGCACTGTGGTCAATGCGAGCAGGGTGCGGAATTATAATCGACCTGTTGTCGCTGGGATCGAACCTGGGTCACCTCATCGGAAGGTGAGCGCTCTATTCCTTGAGCCACCGCCTTAATATGAGGATTAACTAATTGCAGTATCACGTAAATACCCATAATGAAATCTAATTTAAATTCCATTTTATTTTCAGAAATTTAAAAATTTGAACAACTTGAGACCGCAAAACAACTTAATACCTCCTACTCACTATATCAACAATAAGACTTATCAAACATGTTAAACATATAACAATACTGATAGTATGTTTTTAAATGTCGTTTTAAAAATAAGTTATAAATTAAAAGCAAAGAGTGAGCTACAGTTTAAAAGATGAATGCAATTAAAAACATTTTTCTAAAAAAAATTTGCAATAAAAAATTTTCTTATTAGTGTCTATTGTATCACTTTTTCACCAAAATAAACATTTGTTTTTGTATACTATTTATAAAACAATTTACAAAGTAGAAGAAAAGTGTAAGGTACCATTAAAAGACAAGCACAAGTAAAAAACATTTATCTGAAATAGTTAAAACTTCCGTCGTGCAAATGTTTTAATGCATTTTTGAAGTACAGTTTGAGATACTTCTTTTAATGATTGACACAAATAGAAAATATTTTTCTGGCGCAATCAAAATTTCCATAATAGAAATATTTTTCATAAATTCTTAGATGATTATATCATTGAATATCAGGCCTAAGTAAAAACTTATTATCGAATTCCATTGTTAGCAAAACTTTTAACTCAAATGCAAAGTTAAGGATTTCCCTTTTAATAAACAAGTTTATTTTTCATGTAAATTTGTTCAAAAACAGTAATTTTTTATAACTTTAAAATGATGAAAGAAATTTATAGAAACTGTTTAAATGTGTTTATTTCATTTAAAAAAAACATGCTGCATTTTACTAGCATGGCATGCAATAACCATGCTGCATTTTACTAGCATGGAAATACAAAAAGACATTTTAGTGCTTTAATCATTTTAATCATAATTAACTCACTGAATTATTGAGCAAGTTAACTTTTTCATGCATGCAGATGTTTAAATAGACAGGTGCAATTCCTGTCCATAATTAGAATATTATAAAAGAGATAGATGTAAACTCTTTATCCTCTGGTAAGTAAACTCTTTATCCTCTTATCAAATATTCATTTATTTATGCATACTTACTTAATAGTTCCTTTTACTTTTCTTGATAACAATTATGAATATAGTTTTCTGAATGTTTGTTTGATCTAGTTTTATGTAGAGGTAGCATTGAATATAAACTGATTATTAGTGCAGGTGATATTTGAAACTATATTAAGAAAACAGCTGAAACCAAATTTTTTATCTTATCACTATATTTTCTTTGATCACATCTCTCTTTGAACGATAACATACATTCCTTACTATGAATATACATTTTTTTGTTGATGAAGGGTTAAAAACTTAAAATATTAATCTTAAAAAAATATTGAGCGCAAAATACATTCCAAAATATACAATATTTAAGTCACGCTCGTCATTTACTTTTTTTAAATACGTTCCTCTTCATCATACAGAAATCTATGTATACTAGAATGGGTAAATATAAACAGGGTGTCCAAGAAGTACGGACACTGTTCAAATATCTCTTGAAATAGGATCAAAAATATTTTCAACTATATAAAACCCGAGCATCCAAATCCACCTTTTGAAGATAGGGTGGAAGGAACTTCAAAATTGTAAATGGGAAAATTCTTTTTTTATTTCAGATTTGGATTCTCCAGAAAAATGCTTCCTGTTTCAATCAATCAATTTTTACATTTTGATATATAGATAAAGCTGTAATAGCAAAATAAAAAAGGACGCAAGCTGTTTAAAATGAAGGGGTTTTTTGACAAATTTATGAAATGTATAAGTCGGATGGAAAGATTAAAAATAGACATGTTTTATATTTAAGAAAAATCTTATCAAATGTCACCAAACTTGATCCCCGAAGTAGCTTCTGACATTGTGATATCGCTGAGTGGTTCATTTTTTAGTGAAAATGATTTTTCAAACCAGCGGCGTTTAGCGACCCGCTCTCCTATTTGGCATTTTCTTATAAAATAAATAAATAAATAAAAAATAAATAAAAGGAAAAAAATATTAATTTTTATTTATTTATTTTAGTTCATGTAGCAAGTTTTAAAAGAAATAAAAGCTTTATTATAATTGGAACCAACTGCGACCAAAAGAAAAATCTCTAAAAAAGAGAACTAGTTGTTAAAGGCCACTGGATTGTAAATTATCCTCTTGTGGGCGATGATTGCAGAGATGGGGGTTCGAGCGTCAAAGAAAATCGAACTAATATGCATTTTAAAGATAGTTATTTACATTTTGTGAAATACTAATAGCAAAAAAACTGAAGACAATTATAAAAATAAATCAAAATTTGTCACTAACGGAGCTTAATATTTCCAGTTGTGTCATGAAATAAATGAACACAAATTTTCATTGGTACTACCTTTTTAAAGTTTAATAATTTTAAAAAATGATTCGCAGAAAATATGTAAACTTATTATAAATACTGAATGTTATAGTTTTAAAAATTTGCAAAGCGAGCTGTTGAGAGTGTTTCTGTTCAGTTTGACCTATAGAATCAAGTTTAAAAAGCATGAACTTGTAAGATAATGTGGTTTTACTTGGTACCACATGATGCCTGTAACAAATATAAACGTTATTGGGGTTCAATATACTCCAAAATATCTGAAAGAGTGAAACTATCCTTTTCTGTAGAAGATTTATTTTTTATAATAAAGAAAATGTCTTTTGCGACCCGTAAGTTTAATTATGCGAGCCCAGAGGGTCGCAACCCATGATATAAGAAGCTATGCAATGGGAAAAATAACAGCCATAAGAAAGCTCATAATTTACAAATCAAGTTAAGATATGATGCTTCAAAAACCGGTAGTAATACTTTGGCTTTTAAGGCGGGCAAATGCATGCCCTTTCATTTTCTCTTATGACTATAAAAACATAGCTTCATTATGAAAACAAATATCCGATAGGAGGACAGACAAGAAAACCAACACGAAGGAAATTCCTTCCTCGGATTCCAATAGCTTTCAAGATATCAGGAAGTCATTCAAAAATCGTGTAAAGTTAAAAGAGATTGGATCGTGACTGGGAAATTTGCTGACCTTAAAGTTACACGAATGAAAAGAACATGAGATAAGAAATGGAAACATTTCGGTTAAGGTGACCAACGATTGATTAAGAAAACTTTTACGGCTGAAATAGTGTTTGGTAAATGCATTGATAAATGTCTTCATAAATGATTAGGTAAATGTTTTAAATGATTTGGTAAATGAATGAAATAATCATTTCGTAAATGTCCTTAATAATTAGATGGCCATAATAATGGAATACTCTTTACGTTTATCAAGTACTGCTACTAGGTGGTATCTTGAGTATAGCATAGTGATATATAGTTAGAAAAATCGATATTTCCCGATATATTTTGTTTTTTTAACCGTAGCTGAACAGCTGACCAAAATTTAAGTATTTGCGTACCAAAGTTTCTTCTTGAGTTCATGCGTACCAACTCCGTAGCCTTGTAATTTTAAACCCAATCCAAAAGACAAGGGAACTCGTGGATCGTGTATTGGGAGAAGTTTTGCCTTCGTGGAAGATTCTTTGATGGAACTAACCCGCATTTGTGTTACGGGGTGAGAAAAACCACGAAAACCTCCCCTCCCTCGATTAGCATGACAGCAAGGGAACTCTAACTTATGATCCGTCTTCCACTAAAGTTATTTTACGTCATAACTGTGGTCGAAGCGAGCCGGATGTGGAATACTTATCGACCAACCTTCACTGTGATTCGAACCCGGGGCACCTCAGGGAGGCGAGTGCTTTGTAATTTTGAACCCAATCCAGAAGACCCAATCCAGAATCCGGAACTTCTGGATCAAGTTTTGAGAGAAATCTTCTTTAGTGGAGGAAACTAACCCGCATTTGCGTTGCATGGAGAGAAAGATCGCGAAAACCTCCCACGGTTAGCCTAACGGCAAGGGGACTCTCACCTATGATCCGTCTAAAACTGAGGATATTTTTCGTAGGATAATTCACTGTTCTAATGAAATTTTGATGTCTCTCATCATTATTGAAAGCTATTTTACCGATTTAATTCAAACATATTTATGTTAAAAACTAGGAAATAATTTAAAAAATGAGCCAAAAATATGATTAGGAAAAAAATAATAATTAAATGTAGCAAAAATTAAACTAAGAAAATAACTATGCTTATGAATAAGATTTTGAAAATAAATTATTGGTTGGAACTATTCAACTTATTCAACTCAAATTTTAGATTTGAGCGTTAAAAATTATGAAAAGCTGTAAGATAAAGGAACTAAGTATATCCTATAATTAAAGAGAAATTCTATCACTATTAAAGAAATTATATAAGTAAATACTTTCTCTATAAAAAACCTAAATGATTGCCTGAATTTTAATTAAATAATTGCAAGTTATTTTAAACCGAAATGATTTATTTCTATGCATATTTTACATCTTTCGCAACCCAGTGAGCAATCATAAGCTGTCAAAAAACATCCTCATTTAAAAATCAAAAAAATAAAACCGCTACTGCCAAAAAGGCAGAAATGTGATTTTAGACGTACTTTCCTGTTTTTACCTCACAAAATAGCTAAAACCTGAAATTTGAAAGCTTTAAAAATCATTTTTAAAATTGCCTTTACTAATTTTTTATAAAAAAGTAATACATATTATATAGAAATACTGCATACTAACTCTCAATTAATTCTAATTATCATTCTAATCTCAATTATTTTGGGTATCCCAAAAATAATCGACCATTAAAATAACCATGTTACGAAACAGAAATGGAGAACGGAAGAAATGCTCTGCTTAGGAAGCAAGTTATTGTAACTCATGATATTTTGAATTTAGTTACAAAGTCCATCTATAGATGGCGATGTTTTTTGAAAAAATTATAAACTAATAATATCCGCTGCATATCATGCAATCCCGACTAATAAAGTTTCACGGGAGTATGTTTTGTTCTCCAGTTGCACCACAGTGTTGCTGAAATTGGTCGTGCTTTTAAAGACGTAGTTCTACAGTTTTTCATAAAGCACCACCATCTATTAAGGAATTCTGTAACTAATTATGAAATTTTGACAATTGCACTATTTTAAATAGTTAAATCAATTGGGTAATTTGACTAAATGATTTCTACAATCATTATAATACAAATAAACAAAAAAAAAGAAAATTGGTTCATTTAAGTATAAAATTAGAAAATATTTCTTAAAAACATATTTTTAATCTACAGAATTCATACTTGTAACTTAAAGCATAAATTTATTTTGTTTGATTAGGTATATATTCCTTGGCATAAAGTTTAAAGCAAAAAAACTGAAATTAGCGTTACATTACGTAATTATTCAAATTGTTTTACGACACTTTAAACTTTAAAGCTTGATGACCTAATAGCTGTGTTAGTCATAGAATAAAAAGTTGCAAGAGCACTTAATTTATAAATTCTATTAATATGAACTAATTTTTATGCAAGATAAAAAAAATATGAAAACAAAATCTCAAAATGTTTTACATTTCCTTAAATATTTTACTGAAAACATAGGGAAACGAATTTCCTGTTGCAATTATAAATATACTTGATCTCAGCTAGTTCGGGTGTGAGGATTTCAAATTAAATTTGTTTTGTTCAGGAAAGCTACAAATTTTCTTAAAATGACACTTTTGGTTTAGTTTATTTTTTTGCTTGAAAATACAAGTTTATAAAAAAAAATTCATATGATTTATATACATACATAATTGCTTCTCTGCTCCTTTGAAAATATCACTTAAGACAAAAAAAATATATTACCTTAATGCATTATATCATAAAATGAAATACCTTGTCGACTTCCAGCTACTCCCTACTTAGCAGAAAAGTGGGGACACTCAGCATTAAATTAAGTGGGTTTTAAAAGATCGGATAAGAATATATTAAATTGCATAAAAGCTGTATCTTGGAGAGAGAAGCCGATTGCATATTTGAAATAATCGCCGCTAAAGTATTTAAGATCCGTCCAAAATCACATGCTACAGAAAATTATTTGTTTCCCAATTGAAATTATTTCATATAAATAATTATTTTGTAACATAAATCCCTAGAAACTTAAATTAATAAGAGTTGCCATAATTAAATGAACAAATCAAGTTCAAAAATGAAATTAATTTATTAGTTAATTTTGTAATCAGTACATAATAAAATTAACTTTTAATGTACAAAAAATTGGTTGTTTACTACATAACTAAATATTATTATTTCAGTATTGTTTGTGCAATAGATAATAATAAGGATTAATTTTTTAGATAAACAAAAATAAGAGAAAAATATTTACGCGTTTCACATGACCTGCACGATGCAACAGGTCCTCACGATTTTGTTGCTAAAGGATGTTCGAACTTAACAATTGATGATTAGATTTCCTGAAACGTTTTGTCTCAAATCAGCGGGTGTTCTCTTATTCGCACGAATTGCTATCTAATCAGAATTAATTTTCAAATAATTTTTGCCATATGTTAAAGAAGAACACCGCTGTGTGTTCCGATTTTAACATAATTCAACATATAGTTTTTTGAGAATATTTTTCTAGAAGTTTAATTTGAAATTCGTAGAAATGCTTATAAATACCATACGTATCGTAATGATACGTATTATGAATTAAAAAAAAAGGTATCAAAATTGTGATGGACTGACTTTGTAAAACATAGAATGTATCGAAGTATCAATACTTCTGTTCGATACTTCCAAACCTTTATTTCGATAGTATCAGTTTTCAATTCATAATATCAACTTTTATAGATAATTTCTTGTGATAGTATCGAAAAAAACATTACTTTTTATCATAATATTATTGTATAAATGCATTCAAATCAGCTATATTACATTTACTTTAAGACATAAATTCATTGCAAGTTGGGAGCCAAGTTAAGCCATTTAATGTGACACGTTGACTATGGCCAACGAAAAATTTTATAAACTTAAATCTTATATATTAATATCAGTAATTGCTTTTATTTTTTGCATTTAACAAATTGCTTAATTTAATATAATTGAATCATTGAAGGATTTTGAACAGCTATATTAGGTTTCATAAGGTTGCTACAATCTTTTTAAGATACTTAGAGTTTCACCCATTAAATCTTCCAATCGCCATTATATATATGATTACCAAAATTAAAGAATTGTGTTTACTATTAAAAAAAACAATATTGATATTAATATATTACTATTAGTATCAATAAGCTGAAACAGAGCTGTTCAACTGCCTTCCGTGTTTGCGCCCTAATAATCCTAGCAATTTCATAAAGATTCAGTTTGTTTTCATTGACGGAAAGCAGTAAAGAATTTAATAAAATTCTATGATTTTTCCTATTTTTTACTATAGTTTTTTTGCGGAAAGCTAAGAAACAGACTCGTCTAAGAAAAAGTATTTCCCAACACCGTTACATTTTCAGAAAAAACATACGAAACAAAATAAACTTTCCTAATTTGAGCTCTTAAAAACCTAAAAATGATTTTAAATCTCATCAAAACTTGGCTGCATTTTAAAAAAAAAAATAATTCAGTCAAGGATAAATATGAAAACACGCAACTGAAACTAGGCAGTTTTATACAACCACTACCTCATTAACGCAGCTCTTGAAACACAAAAAATATTTACATTTACGTGTTTAAAAATTAAAATCATTTCATTTACGAAAATAACAGTGTGCATTAACTACTCTGCTGCTTTCGCACCAGACCTACACGTCCGTAAGAGCTCTAAGCTAACTTTCGCGTGCGTGGTTTAAATACATCAATGATGTTCTATGCATCTTCGAGTTCCAACAAAACGGTAAATGCGGAAGAAACAGATGCCTTGAACTCGAAAATACAATGAAAAGAAATCTGTTGTTACTATCAACTCTCCCGAGTCCATGTGGAATGAAGTGTAACTGTATCCAATGTATCAGTCGACCAGAAAACAGATTAATTTTTTTCTACCAATTCAACATTTCAATTCTTCCATTAGTGTGAAATATCACTTTGGTGTAATTTTGGGTTCCTTTTTTTTTCCCTCTTCTCCTTTTCCGAAGTAATGTCTTTTTCACCCACAGAAATCTTTGATCACCTAGTTCTAGCCTAACGAGCCGAATCTAAAATCTATCTTGAACGTACCACACCGTTACGTATTTGAAAATAGGTGATAAAAGTTCCTTTCAATTAGGATTTAGTCGTTAAATCCAAAAGTGCACGCGTCAGAATCACAGATAATGGAAAAGTGGGGTAAAGCAGGTTAGATAATATAATTAAGGCGCAATTTTTTTTGTTGAATAAAGTTGTATTTCATAGTATTTTCATTTCATAGTATAGTATTTTCAAGTGGAAGTTCATTTATTGTAATTCTTAGTTTAACAAATTCAATTTAGTACATTTTTATCCACCACTTTTTCTAAACAATTCGTACGCTTATATATTTCACCACTTTTTTCAGCTATGTCATGCTAAGCCATTTAAAAACTTGTAAAATCTGTCTATTATTTTCCATTTAGTTTGAAGTTATTTACCGTTTGGCCAAACGGGGAAGCCATGTAAAATTAGCGTTGCATTCAATGTGCTAAAATGCTATACATCCAATTTTTCCTAAATTAAAACAAAATATTGGAAAAAATACAAAAATGTCTTTAATAAAATATCTGCGCCAAAGACTTAAAATGGATCTTTTTGAAAACTACCTCAGATTAAGTAGAACTTCTTAAGTCTATCTATTAAAGCCACCCTAAATTAACTCAAAATGGAGTAATTTAAGGTTCAAACAAACTGATACTCAAACACTTATGATACTGATACTTCAGAGATGCCAACTGCTCCGGACACGCGAAAATAATTAAAGAAACGGTAAATAACTACAAAGTAAATTTTGAAAATGTTTGACTATTTTTGCTTGCTTTTTAAAAGGTATAGCATGACGTAAATACTGTAAAGTAGTGAATTGTATAAGCCTACGAATTACTTACTAAATTGAATTTATTAAACCAAGAATCACAATTTGTAAACTACCACTTTGAAATATATATTTGCTGTCCGGAGCAAGTTGGCATCTCTGATACTTGAGACATAATTATTACTTTTATTAGTATTTTACTTTTAATTTTAAAGTGGTAACAAATTGTGTATGATATTATATTTTATCTTTGTTTAACAATACACGGCTGCCACGGGAGACTAAAATTGACAAAAGTGGTAACTATTAAAATTCCATATAATATTAAAAGAAAATAAAATCAGCAACTTTTTAAATCATATTTTTTACTATTTACTTTTGAAAGTGAATGCAAACAAATGATTGCATATAAATAATAGGAAGTGTTAGTAATAGTAGTAAATACGATTAAATAACTAAGGAAATAATAAATAGAGTTTTTACGACCATTTACATAAATAGTCGCCTGGGGCATCCTTGACAATATAATTATAATGATTTTGACCACTAATAAATTTCATAATAATTAAAAAGTTAAAATGGATCTTTTTGAAAACTATCTATTAAAGATACCCTAAATTAACTCAAAATAGTGTAATTTAAGGTTCAAAGAAACTGACGGATTGAAATATTATCAGTAGACCGAAATTCATAATTATTACTTTTATTACTATTTTATTTTTAATTCTAAAGTGATAACAGAATGTATATGATAATATATGTTATCTTTATTTAACAATACAGGGCTGCCTCGGGCTACTAAAGTTGCAAAACGTGCTAACTATTGAAATTCCATATTTTACTAAAAGAAATTAAAATCAGCAACTTTTTGAATTTTGTGCATAGAATCTATAAATAAAATGGTTTTACTATAAGCTTTTCTCTTTTGCGGTGTGTAAACAGTGTTAAAAAAACCACTTAAATCTAAGAATTATTAAGAAATGTTTGTTCGATTATCAGAAATACATTTGTACTAAAATACAAAGTCAAAAAAAAAAAAATTTTTAAATTTTTTCATTCATATTCAAAATTTTATCAAAAATTGATTTTGTCAATTTAAGAAAATTCAATGATGAGTAATTTTCTGTTAGATATAATTACGTGCAAATTTGAACAATTATTGTTTGGAAGCGAGCCATCACCTCCTACATCAAAAAGCCTCCGAGCGGTCTTTTATAAGTAGTCCGCGCAGACTACTTGAAAAGTGAACCAGTTGTGCGCATGAATCCAAAACCTTTTATAAAAGTAATTGAGAGAAATTTATCATATGTATTTGAGAATTGAATCTGTAGTGGTTGACACGTGAACAAGGCAAACCAATAATATTCATAAATAAAACAAATTTTAGTCATATGTTTGCTACCACTTTCTTATTTTAACTAGATTTTGTATTAAACGACTCGTTCGGAAAGCGGATGTCCTTCACAGTGGTCTGATCGGACTACCTATAAAAATCCGTGTGGAGGCTTTCAGTTATAGGAGGCGTTGAGTGAGCCGTGTTTGGAAGATTTTATCTTTAACACAGAAAAAGACACGGATTTCATGCTGTATTTACTAAATATAAATTATTAACACGTTGAATGCCATGGGGGTCACCGGTGACCGGGGAAGCGAAGATTATTTGAAACACATAATTCGAGCAAATTTTTAATTTTTTTAATATTACCATCGTTACTAAAATGTTTTGAAGACATTAATGCAATATAGAACACACAAAAATAATTTTTTTAAATACACAGAGATACCAACTCGATCCGGACAGTGTATAAATATTTTCAAATGGTAATTTATTAATTGCGATTCTTGGTTTAATATATTCAGTTTCGTAGATTTTTATCCACTACTATTTCTAAGCAATACGTGGGCTTATATAATTTACAACTTTTTTCAGATACGTCATGCTAAACTATTTAAAAGCTTGTAAAATCTGTCTAATATTTACGATTTAGTTAGAAGTTATTTACCGTTTGGCCAGATGGACAAGCCATGCAAAGGCGTGGCATTCAACGTGTTAAAATGCTAAACATAAGATATTTCACTTGTTATGACCTAAAATAGAACAAAATAATAGAAAAATATAATAAAAAATCTGCGTCAAAAGGTTACAATGGATCGTCTTGAAGTCTACCTTTTAAAGCCACTCAAAATTAACTCAAAATAGAGTAATTTAAGGTTCAAACAAGCAAAATATCAGAAACAAAATTTCCTGACACGGATATGTAATTATTACTTTTTTCTTTTTAATTGTATAGTGGTATCAAAATGTATATGATAATATATTTTATCTTTGTTTAACAATACATGGTTGCCACGGGGCGACTGAAATTGCAAAAAGTGGTAACTATTAAAATTCCATATTTTATTAAAAGAAATTAAAATCAGCAAGTTTTTAAATCATATTTTTTACTGTTTACTTTCGAAAGTGAATGCAAAAAATTGTTTGCATATGAATAATATGAAATGTTATTAATAGTGGTAAATACGATTGAATAATTAAAGAAATAAATTGAGTTTCTACCACTATTTAAAAAAATAGTCGCTTGTGGCAACCTTGACAATATAATTATAATGATTTTGTCCACAAAATACACATAAATAATTTAATCATATTTGCAAATGTCCTAACAATATTCTTTTAAAATAATAAGTGTTTGAATAGTTAAAAAACAGAAGTTTGAGAAAAAATATAAAAGTATTTTTATGCTAACTCAACATAAGCAATATTTCCTTTAGTAGCAAGTATTTTAGAAGATTTAACATGGCAATAAAATCTACGCAATAAAGATCACGCTAGAAGCTAATAGAAATTGTATCCGTTTTAGCCATGAAAAATATGCACTGTCATTGTAATTTAAAAGCTTCTTTCCTCTTTTTAATAACACAGTAATTAGAAAAGCATTCTTCTAAATATTCAAATCATACAGAATGTTTTTAAAATTGCTCATAATAAAGCTAGAAGGAGATTATTAAATTCCTCTCATCATTTTTACTTTATAACCGTCGTTGAACAGCCGACCCAATTTTTTGGGATTACGACTACTAATGTTCAACTCCGTATCCTGGTAATTTTGAACCCAATCCAGAAGACAATGGAATTCCTCAAATATTGTAAGAAATATGCCTTTGGGGAGGACTTTTTAATGAAACTAACCCGCATTTGCGTTACATGGCAAGAAAAACTGAGAAAATTTAAAACGGTTATCCTGACTACAAGGTAACCGTAACCCAAGATCCGTCTACCTCTGTGTAAATTTTACGTCAGCACTGTGGTCGGTGCAAGCCGGATGCAGAATTCGACTCGACCAGCCATCACTGGCTTTCGAACCAGGTTCACCTCATTGGAAGGTGAACTCTCTATCCCCTGAGCCATCACTGCTCTCTCCTCATTTTTATAGATCCAAATAAAGCATACATAAAATGATATAATTTTCTAAAAGATTCGAGTATGATCTTTTATATTGTACAAAACCGTTTCGCCGTATAAAATTTTCCAACATATTTGTTTCTAAACGAAATATTGTATGCATAGAGTTAATACAGAAGTGTTTCCATATTTTGTCCAATCCCTGTAATTCCTGCTTGCAATTGTAAAATAAATCGTTATATCACTACCACTACAAAGAATCTTAACCGGAAAGTATAAAAAATAGGCAGTTGTTGGGTACTTATTGTTTCACTACACTTTTGCCATTTATTTTTTTCCGGAAAAAAATTAAAATATCCTCTAATTTTCAAAACAGTAATGATATGCAACTCTGTACAATTTAATAAAGCTTTATGACAAAATTCAATAAGGTTTACATATTTGCTTTAACCCCTTTTCCGCCTAGAGCGAAGAAATCCATCTCTTTGTAGTAATGCGAAAAGGGTTTCTATGAGTTTCGAAATTCTTGAGATGGTCAAGAAAATTTAAAGATCTATTTTTAAAAACAAGAAATATGTTTAACACGTTCACGCCGGCTGTTCACACCCAGGCCTGAAAGCGGGACGGAAAAGAGAAAATACTGGTAGAAGAACTATTTCAATATTAGATAATATTCAGGAGGCGTTAATCTATTCTCAACAATAACAATTCACTGTAAGGAACTATTTCACGACAAAGAAGCAATTTAATATAAAAATTGCATCCAATTAAAACAATTGGTAGTTATGCATTTTTATTATTCCCGGAAAAAAACTAAAAAATGAAATTTATTTGTAACCAGTTTTTACTCCGGTGCCCCACCGGTAGTACGCGCCGCCCGATGAGACTATCTAGCGCGGGCCACCGGTGGCCCGCGCCGGCGTGAACGTGTTAATAGTATAGCTACTATTTGAATATTCTTGTTGGAGCTTTGGAAGCTTCGCCTATCGAAAATAGGCATGGAATTTCCAAACGACCCAATATAAACAAGACTATTTTCATCAGTAGAAAATACTTGTTTAAAATTTTTGGTAACGACGAGCATTTATTTCGCTCGAAAAGAATCTATAAATAAAGTGGTTTTACTATCAGCTTTTCTCATTTGCGGTGTATAAACAGTCTAAAAAACCACTTAAAACTAATAATTATTAAGTAATGTCTGTTAGATTATCAGAATTACATTTGAACTAAAATTAAAATTCAAGTCAAAAAAAGTAGTTTGACAAAAAAAAATTCATTCATATTCAAAAATTTATCAATTTATTTTGTAAATTAAAGAAAATTCAATGATGAATAACTGTTTCTGTTAGATATAAATAAGTGCCAATAGGAAAAATTATTGTTTGGAAATGAGCCGTGTTTGGAAAGTCTTATCTTTAACGCAGAAAAAGACATGAGTTTCATGCTGTATTTACTAACCATAAATTATAAAAAGGCTAAATATAAGATTTTTCACTTGTTTTGACCTAAAGTAAAACAAAATAATGAAAAAAGTAGCAAAATAAGTTAATTAAAAACCTGCGTCTAAGGGTTAGATGGATCTATTTGAAAACTACATCATATTTCGTGGACTACTTAAGTCTTTTATAGCCACCCTAAATTAACCCAAAATAGAGTAAATTTAAGGTTCAAACAAACTGCTGATATCACAAACAAATACCGACACCTAAATTCATAATTATTAACTTTATTACTATTTTACTTTTAATTCTAAAGTGGCAACAAAATGATTATTATAATATATTTTATATTTGTTTAACAATACATGGTTGCCACGGGCGACTAAAATTGCAAAAAGTGCTAAATATTAAAATTCCATAATTTATTAAAAGAAAGAAAAATCAGAACCTTTTCAAAGCATATTTTTTTCAGCTTAATTTTGAAAGTGAATGCAAAAAGTTTTTGCATATGAATAATATGAAATGTTAGTAATAGTAGTAAATACGATTAAGTAAGTAAAGAAATATTTAATAAATTGAGTTTCTAGCCCTATTTACATAAATAGTTGCCTGTGGCATCCTTGGCATTATAAGTATAATGATTTTGACCTCTAATACACATAAATAATTTAATCACATTTGCCAATGTCCTAACATTATTCTTTTAAAGTAATAAGTGTTTAAATAGTTAAAATACACAAGTTTAAAAAAAATATAAAAGTATTTTTATGCTAACTCAGCGTAAACAATCTTTCTTTTAGAAGCAAGTGCTTTAGAAGATTTTACATGGCAATACAATCTACTCAATAAAGATCACGCTTGAAGTTAATAGAAATGGTATCCGTTTTAGCCATGAAAAATATGCATTGTCATTGAAATTAAAAGATTCTTTCCTTTCTTTGTACTACTGAAATTAAAAAAGCAATCTTCTAAATATTCAAATCATACGGAATGATTTCAAAGTTGCTGATAATAAAGTTAGAAGGAAATTATTAAATTCATCTCCTAATTTTTTTTTTTTATAACCGTCGTTGAACAGCCGATCACCTTTTTTTGGGTTTGCGACTACTAATGATCAACTCCATAGCCAGGTAATTTTGAACCCAATCCAGAAAACAATGGAATTCCTCAAATATTGTGAGAAATTTGCCTTCGTGGAGGACTTTTTAATGGAACTATCCCGCATTTTCAATACATGGCGAAGAAAACAACGAAAACTTCCCTAGGGAAGCTTTACTGCAAGGGAACTGTAACCCATAATCCGTCTAAAACAGAGGAAATTTTACATCAGCACTGTGGACGGTGCAAGCCTCTTGCGGAATTCGTATCGACCAGCAATCGCTGGGATTCGATCCTGGTTCATCTCATTGAAAGGTGAACGCTCTATCCCCTGAGCCATCACCGTTGTCTTCTCATTTTTATTGACCTGAATGAAGCATACATAAAAATGATATAATTTTGTAAAGGATTCGAATATGAACTTTTAAATTGTGCAAAAACGTTTTGCACATACAATTTTCCAAGACATTTGCTTCTAAACGAAATATTGTATGCATAGAGTTAGTAAAGAAGTGTTTCTACATTTTGTCCAACCCTTGTAATTCCTGCGTGCAATTGTAAAATCAATTTTTATATCTCTGCCACTACAAAGAATCTTAACCAGGAAGTATAAAAAATAGGCAGTTGTAGGGTACCTATAGTATCACTACTCTTTTGCCATTTATATTTTTCCGAACAAAAATTAAAATATCCTCTAATCTTTATTTTGTAAATTAAAGAAAATTCAATGATGAGTAACTGTTTCTGTTAGATATAAATAAAAGCCCATATGAAAAATTATTGTTTGGAAGTGAGCCGTGTTTGGATGATTTTATCTTTAACGCAGAAAAAGACATGGGTTTCATGCTGCATTTACTAACTATAAATCAGGGGTTAAAGCGAGACGGAAATGAGGAAAGGGTAGTAGTAAAACCATTTCAGTTATAACTAGTTTTCAGGTGGAGTTAACTTATTATTTTTAAAATTATTCAACAATATCTACTTTATCCTTGGAAAATAAGCAGTTTAATATATAGACTAAAATTATAAAAGAAATCGTGATAGTTACAGATATTTTACTTTTCTCGAAAAAAAGGCTAAAATTAAAAGTCTTTTGTACCAGTTTTTGCACTTTTCCGTCTTACTACATAAGGGCTTTCAGCCAAGCTCTAAGTTATAAAAATGCTAAATATAGGATTTTTCACTTGTTTTGACCTAAAGTAGATCAAATTAAAGAAAAAAGTATCAAAATGTATTAATTAAAAAACAACGTGAAAGAGTTAAATGGATCTTTTTGAAAACTACCTCAGATTTAGTGGACTCCTTAAGTCTATTATAGCCACCCCAAATTAACTCAAAATAGAGTAATTTAAGGTTCAAACAAAATGCATAGATAATTGCTAAATACACAACCTTTACTCATAATTATTACTTTTATTACTATTTTATTTTTAATTCTAAAGTGGTAACAAAATGTATATGATAATATATTTTATATTAGGTTAACAATGCATGGTTGCCACGGGCGACTGAAATAGCAAAAAGTTCTAAATATAAAAATTCTATATTTTATTAAAAGAAAGTAGAATCAGAACCTTTTCAAAGCATATTTTTTCAGCTCAATTTTGAAAGTGAATGCAAAAAGTTTTTGCATTTGAATAATATGAAATATTAGTAATAGTAGTAAATACGATTGAATAATTAAAGAAATATTAAATAAATTGCGTTTCTACCACAATTTACATAAATAGGCGCTTGTGGCGTACTTGGCAATATAATTATAAAGATTTTGACTGCTAATACACATAAATAATTTAATAACATTTGCCAATGTCCAAACAATATTCTTTTAAAATAATAAGTGTTTGAATAGTTAAAATACAGAAGTTTGAAAAAAAATATAGAAGCATTTTTATGCTAACTTAAGGTAAACAATATTTCTTTTAGAAGCATGTGTTTTAGAAGAATTTACATGACAATACAATCTACTTAATAAAGATCACGCTTGAAGTTAATAGAAATGGTATCCGTTTTAGACATGAAAAATATGCATTGTCATAGAAATTAAAAGCTTCTTTCCTTTCTTAATAACACTGTGATTAAAAATGCATTCTTCTAAATATTCAAATCATAAAGAATAACTTTAAAATTGCTGATAATAAAGCTAGAAGGAATTTATTAAATTTCTCTCCTCATTTTTATTTTATAATCGATGTTGAACAGCCGGCCCATTTTTTTGGGTTTAGGACAACTAATTTTCAACTCCGTAGCTTGGTAATTTTGAACCCAATCCAGAAGACAATGGAATTCCTCAAATAGTGTGAGAAATTAGCCTTCGTGGAGGACTTTTTGATGGAACAAACCCGCATTTGCGTTACATGGCGAGGAAAACCATGAAAACTTCCCACGGTTTGATTAACTGCAAGGGGACTGTAGCCCATAATCCGTTGAAAACAGAGGAAATTTTACGTCAGCACTGTGATCTATGCAAGCCGGTTGCGGAATTCGTATCGACCAGCACTCGCTGGAATTCGAACCTGGTTCATCTCATTGGAAGGTGAACGCTCTATCTTCTGAGCCATCACAGTTCTCTCCTCATTTTTATCGACCCGAATGAAGCATGCATAAAAATGATATAATTTTGTAAAGGATTCGAATATGAACTTTTAAATTGTGCAAAACCGTTTTGCGCATAAAATTTTCCAAGACATTTGCTTCTAAACGAAATATTGTATGCATAGAGTTAATAAAGAAGTGTTTCCACATTTCGTCCAACCCTTGTAATTCCTGTGTGCAATTGTAAAATAAATTTTTATATCTCTACCACTACAAGGAATCTTAACCAGGAAGTATAAAAAATAGGCAGTTGTAGGGAACCTATAGTATCACAACTCTTTTGCAATTTATTTCTTCAGGAAAAAAATTAAAATATCCTCTTATTTGCAAAATAGTAACGATATGCAACTCTGTACAATTTAATAAAGCTTCATGACAAAATTCAAATAGTTATGCACATTTGCTTTAACCCATTTTCCGCCGAGAGCGAGAAATCCACCTCTTTGTAGTAATGCGAAAAGGATTTCTATGAATTTCAAGATTTTTGAGGTGGTCAAGAAAATTTTAATATCCATTTTTAAAAATAATAAATATATTTAAAAGTATAGCTACTACTTGAATATTTTTGTTGGAGCTTTGGAAGCTTCCCCTATCGAAAATTGGCATGAAATTTCCGAACGACTCACTATAAACAAGACTATTTTCATCAGTAGAAAATACTTGTTCAAAACTTCTGGTAACCACGAGCATTTATTTTATGCAAAAAGAACCTATAAATAAAATTGTTTTACTATCAGCTTTTCTCTTTTGCGATGTATGAACAGTCTTAAAAAACCACTTAAATTTAATAATTATTATTAAGTAATGTCTGTTAAATTATCAGAATTACATTTGAACTAAAATACGAAGTCATAAAAAGTAGTTTGACAAAAAAATTCATTCATATTCAAAAATTTATCGATTTTTTTGTAAATTAAAGAAAATTCAATGATGAGTAGTTAATTCTGTTAGATATAAATAAGTGCCAATATGAAAAATTATTGTCTGGAAATGAGCCGTGTTTGGAAGATTTTATCTTTAACGCAGAAAAAGACATGGATTTCATGCTGTATTTACTAATCATGAATTATAAAAATGCTAAATATAAGATTGTTGACTTGTTTTGACCTAAATAAGAACAAAATAATGAAAAAAGCAGCAAAATGCGTACAATAAAAATCTGTGTCAAAGGGTTAAAATGGATCTTTTTGAAAACTACCTCGGATTTAGAGGACTACTTAAATCTATATAATATAGCCACCCTAAATTAACTCAAAACAGAGTCATTTAAGGTTCAAACAAACTGCGAAATCGTCCCTGAATACTGCACCAAATTTTAAAATTATTACTTTTATTACTATTTTATTTTTAATTCTAAAGTGGTAAAGAAATTAAAATCAGAACCTTTTCAAAGCATATTTTTTATAGCTTAATTTTGAAAGTGAATGCAAAACGTTTTTCATATGAATAATATGAAATGTTAGTAATAGTAGTAAATACGATTGAATAATTAAAGAAATAATAAATAAATTGAGTTTCTACCACTAATTACATGATGCCGTTGGCATCCTCGACAATATAATTATAATGATTTTGACTAATAATACACATAAATAATTTAATCACATTTGCCAATGTCCTAACAATATTCTTTAAATGTAATAAGTCTTTGAATAGTTAAAATACACAAGTTTGAAAAAAATATAGAAGCATTTTTATGCTAACTTAGCGTAAACAATATTTCTTTTAACAGCGTGTGTTTTAGAAGCTTTTACATTACAATACAATCTACTCAATAAAGATCACGCTTGAAGCTAATAGAAATGGTATCCGTTTTAGCCATAAAAAATATGCATTGGTGTTGTAATTTAAAAGTTTCTTTCCTTTCCTAATAACAATGTAATTAAAAAGGCATTTTTCTAAATATTCAAATCATATAGAATGATTCCAAAACTGCTGATAATAAAGCTAGAAGGAAATTATTAAATTCCTCTCCCCATTTTTACTTTATAACCGTCGTTGAACAGCCGACCCAATTTTTTTGGTTTACGACTACTAATGAACAACTCCGTACCCTGGTAATTTTTAGCCCAATCCAGAAGACAAGGGAATTCCTCAAATATTGTGAGAAATTTGCCTTCGTGGAGGACTTTTTGATGAAACCAACCATAAACCACTTAAATCTAATAATTATTAAGTAATGTCTGTTAGATAATCAGAATTGCATTTGAACTAAAATACAAATTCAAAAAAAAAATTAGTTTGACAAAAAAATTCATTTATATTCAAAAATTTATCAATTTATTTTGTAAATTAATTAAATTCAATGATAAGTAACTGTTTCTGTTAAATAGAAATAAGATCCAATATGAAAAATTATTGTTTGGAAATGAACCGTGTTTGGAAGATTTTATCTTAAACGCAGAAAAAGAGATAGGTTACATGCTGTATTTACTAACTATAAATCAGGGGTGAAAGCGAGACGCAGATGAGGAAAGGCTAGTAATAAAACCATTTCAGTTATAACTAGTTTTCGGGAGAAGTTAACTTATTATTTTTAAAACTATTCAACAATGTCTACTTTATCCTTGGAAATTAAGCAGTTTAATATATAGACTAAAATTATAAAAGAAATCGTGATAGTTATAGATATTTTATTTTTCTCGAAAAAAATGCTAAAGTGAAATGTCTTTTGTACCAGTTTTTGCACTTTTCCGTCTTGCTACATAGGAGCTTTCAGCCATGCTATTAATTATAAAAATGATAAATATAGGATTTTTCACTTGTTTTGACCTAAAGTAGAACAGAATAGAGAAAAAGGTTTCAAATTGTGTTATTTAAAAAACAGCGCGAAAGGGTTAAATGGATCTTTCTGAAAACTACCTCAGATTTAGTGTACTCCTTAAGACTATTAGAGCCACCCTAAATTAATTCAAAACAGAGTAATCTAAGGTTCTAACAAACTGTTAAAAGAACTAAAAAAATGCATCCACCTAAACTCATAATTATTACTTTTATTACTATTTTATTTTTAATTCTAAAGTGGTAACGAAATGTATATGATAATATAGTTTATTTTTGTTTAACAATACATGGTTGCCACGGGTGACTAAAATTGCAAAAAGTGCTAATTATTTAAATTCTATATTTTATTAACAGAAAATAAAATCAGAACCTTTTCAAAGCATATTTTTTTCAGCACCATTTTGAAAGTGCATGCAAAACGTTTTTGCATATGAATAATATAAAAAGTTAGTAATAGTAGTAAATACGATTGAATAATTAAAGAAATATTAAATAAATTGCGTTTCTACCACAATTTACATAAATAGGCGCCTGTGACGTACTTGGCAATATAATTATAAAGATTTTGACTGCTAATACACATAAATAATTTAATAACATTTGCCAATGTCCAAACAATACTCTTTTAAAGTAATAAGTGTTTGAATAGTTAAAATACAGAAGTTTGAAAAAAAATATAGAAGCATTTTATGCTAACTTAGGGTAAACAATATTTCTTTTAGAAGCAAGTGTTTTAGAAGAATTTACATGACAATGCAATCTACTTAATAAAGATCACGCTTGAAGTTAATAGAAATGGTATCCGTTTTAGACATGAAAAATATGCATTGTCATAGAAATTAAAAGCTTCTTTCCTTTCTTAATAATACTGTGATTAAAAATGCATTCTTCTAAATATTCAAATCATAAAGAATAACTTTAAAATTGCTGATAATAAAGCTATAAGGAATTTATTAAATTTCTCTCCTCATTTTTATTTTATAATCGATGTTGAACAGCCGGCCCAATTTTTTGGGTTTAGAACAACTAATTTTCAACTCCGTAGCTTGGTAATTTTGAACCAGATCCAGAAGACAAGGGAATTCCTGGATCAAGTACTGTGAGAAATTTGCCTTTGTGGAGGATTTTTTTGAAGGAACCAACCCGAATGGCAAGAAAACCACGAAAACTTCCCACGGTTACCCTGACTGCAAGGGGACTCCAACCCATAATCCTTCTAAAAAAGAAGAAATTTTATTTCAGCACTGTGGTGAGTGCAAGCCGGATGCGGAATTCGTATCAACCAGTCATCGATAGGAGTCGAACCCGGTTCACCTCATTGGAAGGTGAACGCTCTATCCCCTGAGTCATCACAGCTCTCTCCTCATTTTTATCGATTGAATGAGGCATGCATAAAAATGATATAGTTTTCTAAAAGTTTCGAATATGATCTTTTAAACTGTGCAAAACAGTTTTGCGCATAAAATTTTCCAAGACATTTGCTTCTAAACGAAATATTGTATGCAAAGAGTTAGTCCAGAAGTATTTCCATATTTTGTCCAACCCCTGTAATTCCTGCTTTCAATTGTAAAATCAATCTTTATATCTTTACCACTACAAAGAATCTTAACCAGAAAGTATAAAAAATAGGCAGTTGTTGGGTACCTATTGTTTCACTACTTTTTTGCTATTTATTTTTTTCCGGAAAAAAATTTAAATATCCTCTAATTTGAAAAATAATAATGATATGCAACTCTGTACAATTTAATAAATTTTTATGACAAAATTCAATTATGTTTACATATTTGCTTTAACCCATTTTCAGCCGAGAGCGACGAAATCCACCCCTTTGTAGTGCTGCGAAAAAAACTTCTATGAGTTTCCAAATTTTTGAGATGGTCAAGAATATTTAAAGATCTATTTTTAAAAACAAGAAATATATTTAATAGTATAGCTACTACTTCAATATTTTTGTTGGAGCTTTGGAATCTTCCCCTATCGGAAATCGGCACGAAATTTCCGAACGACCCAATATAAACAAGACTATTTTCATCAGTAGAAAATACCTGTTCTCAACTTTTGGTAACCACGATCATTTATTTCGTCAGAAAAGAATCGAAATAAAATGGGTTTACTTTTCTCCTTTGCGGTGTATAAAAGTCTTAAAAAACCACTTAAATTAAAGGTTTTTCTGCGAGCTCTTATTATTTCCAGGGCATAAGAAGTCTTGAAAAATCCTCTGTTGCAGAACCAAATATAAATATTTATATTATTAATATGCTTTAATAAATCAAGGCAACTTGTTTCTGCATAAAAAATCCTAATGGTGAAAGACTCGTAATACTAAACTTTTCCTTTTTTGAAAAAAAAAATTTTTTTTAATCCGAATCTAGGCACAAATGAACAAAATTTCTATGAAGAGCTCAAACAATACGAAAAAGAGTACATTACGTATTTGAAGTAATTAAACCCGTTTAAAACAGTCAATTTTCAAATCACACTAATAACATGCTAATATTTTAAATCTATTTATATCTAACGAGCTACTTTAATAAAATATTCAAATAATTCATCCATGTCCTCATTAAGGCTTTCTATAACATTCAACAAGGCAACCTATTTGCTTTTATGCTTAAGAAGAAACAACTAAAACAATTTTTCATAAACCTGTTATTTCACTTGAAACATCTCATAAATGTTTTCTACACTCAATTTATACGCATAAGATATAGTGTAGCATATCCAATTTTCTTTTGCATCTTCCAAGTAATTTCCAAGAAGACCTCACCCAACGAAAACAGTAGAGAGGCGTTTCCTTACCGTAAGATGAAAAAAAAAACGTATAATGACCACAAAACAACTACGGCCATTGCGTCCTGTTTTTGAGATTAGTTTCAAAACAGCCACAAGCTTCCCTTTTCAATCACTTTGAAAATTATATATATTCTTAAACTACCGTTGACTCCGTAATCTGGCATTAGCTTTCAACCAGGAAATAAATACATAAACTGTTGATCCACATTTATTCACGTTTTTTTTTTCCATCTGATCATTTGCATTTTACTTTTTATGTGAGCAATTTAGATTTTTTCATGATCTTCATAATTTTTTGTTAAAGTTCAGTATCTAACGTGATTCTTTAGTTTTAATCTTCTTTATGCAATAATAAGTTTTCCTAAGATGCAATTATTTGATTGACTAAAAACATAAGGAAATTTGCATTCTAATTTGTACCGATAACTATTTTTCGTTTTATGTTAGGGTGCAATTAGAATTGTTTGGTGAAGAAATATTATTGTATTAGAATCTTATTAAATAGTAAAATTGAGTTCAGTTTGCTGTAATCGAATACCAACATAAAGGAAATGTTATCGAAAAACAACAGTTTCAGAGTTTGTTTTTTTACTATTTTTTTACAAAACAATTGAAAGTAAAAAGCACGATTTTGATTAGATAAGTTTAAAAAGTTAATAGGCGGGTAAATGTGCATGGCCTTTCTAGGAATTTTGAAAAATCTACTTTTTTCTTTTTCTTGAAGATGTCTTAATACCTTAAATATTTTATATCCGTCCCGAAAATTGCCACATTGCATATAGACAATTTTTGCAATAATATTCTTAAAAAAAATCAATTTGGCTGTTATAGATTCAAGTTAAAAGAAATGGTCATGTTTTCAACGAGATATTTTTATAAGACTTGCTGGTAATATGTTAAAAGGGGGACTCTTTTTTAAGAAAGAAACAAATGGTTGTACGGATATTTCAAAACTAAAATTTATTTTTTTAAAAACAAGATAGTTATATCTTATATAATACATTGATAATATGAATAATTACACAGGAGAACAAATTTATTTATTTATATATTTTTTACATGAAATTTTTGACTTGAGGATATTTTCGGCTCGCTGATTTCAATTCTGCAATCAGTTTCTCTCTTCTAGCTGTAGTATTAATAGAATTGAATGATATATTCCTAATTTGATTTTCTTTTAAATTTGATCGCTGGAATATAAAGTACCTCTACTTCTCTGCTAAGTAGGGAATGGTGGGAAGAAGACAAAAATCTATTTCAGTTTATGATGCGATACGTTAAGGTCATATATTTTTTTTGTATTCAGTGTTCCTCAGTGCTCAGTTTTCAAAGGAGCAGACAAGTGTAACAAAATAAACTAAACTAAAAATATCCTTTTGAAAAAAATCTGGAGCTTTCAGAACAAAACTAATTTCAGATATGAAATCCCCCCTGAGTTACTTGAATAAATCTAACAAAAGATTTGTTCACCAGTGTTATGCTTGGAACATAAGTCAACACAATGCTTTCTTTAAAACTAGAGTGGTGGGTAACAGACAGAAATATCCACATACGTGCTACCACTTTTTTCCTATGTAGTCCAGCCAATAATGACTAAAATGATGTACTAAAGGCTTACGAGTAAAAATGTATATAAATATGCAAATTTTTTAATTTTTATTCAGTCACTTACACTCTTGTGCTTGTGCCTAGAAGCGAGAAGTAAACGTGTATGATTGATTGACATGACAAAACATGTTTGAGCATCAAAATTAACACACTAAAAAAAATTATAGTCGGTTAAAATAAACGCTGAAAAAAATACCTTTATAATTTATCGAAAATATTGTTTCTTATTTTTTTTTCAATCAGATGCCTAAGTTTTTTTTTTTAATTTATTCTGTGCCTTACTCAAACTATATCAATAGTGAATGCTACAAATTTTTAGTATATCGGATTTTTTAAAAAAAATGAAAGGTCAGTCACTCTAACTTCTACTTAGTTACAATTTTTTTATTTACTTTTTAAAATATTATTCGTGTAGAAAAGCGTGTAGAAAAATGTGAACAAAAATATGTAGAATATTCATTTGTTTAATTATGTATTTGTATTTAAACATTTCGATATACAGTAAAACCTTTTTTTGTGCAGTGGATAGGGACCGCATAAAAAAGTCGGACTTAGAAAATACAACAATTATTTATGAAAGAGATGAGAGAATGCTTTCAATTGAATGAAATAATTAAATTAGACATAAAGAAATTGTAGAAATATTTAATTCTTCATTGCACATATACCTGGAGAAGTTTTCAAATTATACATTAAATACTGGAATTGACTGCCTTTTTACTTTCTTTTGGCTATAATTATTCATTTTAAGGGAGTACTTATGTCTAAAAATAAAATAAAAATCATTAAAACTACATATAAATAGAAACAAAAGTAACTAATTTATTTATCTTTAATCTCACTATAAAATGAATCCTTAATCACTTGAATCGTGTATAAAACTCTGAATACGAAGCGTATACTGTTCTCGCGTCGAGCGACAATATGTACGTAACTAAATCTGCCTTGTCAGGAGATTGTTTAAAATAAATGAACAGAGCATCGCGAAGTCCAGATACATCGTTGTCAATGAGGTCACGTAATCAGAGTTCGTCCACAACATGCATATGTACATTGATAGTTAACATAAACTGGTGCTAACGCCGCTAAGATTCATATACCGCATAAAAAAAATCGCACAAAAAAAAATTGCACAAAAATAAAATCGCACAAAACCAATCGCATAAAAACAAAATCGCATAAAAAAGGACCGCACAAAAAGAGGTTTTACTGTATAGAAATCTTATCAACTGCATTGAACAGCCGAATCATATCGAAATACTGGTTTTTATCAGTGTTCAATTCCGTATTCTTGTAATTTTGAATCTAATAAAAAAAAACAAGGGAACTCTTTGATGAAGCATCGAAACAAACGTGTTTTTGCCTAGAACTTTCTGAGATAAACTTACCTGAATTTACATTTTATGAAGAGGAAAACAACAAAAGCCTCCCATAATTAGTCCGATGACAAGAATACTCGAAACCATAATTCAGGATTCGAACCTTATTACTCCATCTCCAGTACCAAGTTCTATATCTATTCCTTGTAAAATATTTGTTTAATAGAAAAGTTTTGCATGATTTTTAAACTGTTTTGCATAAAGGCTACGATAATGTCTAGCTTTGACAAGAATCTCAAACAGTAATCTATATTTGCGATTCTTTTAAATATTCATTATTTTAAAAAAACTAATTTCTATTCCATAATTTCCAAATTGTTTAGAAAATCGTGTCTTACAAATTAGTATGATCAAAAAAATCCTTGAAAATCGAATATTTTGAAATAAAGATCACGAAAACTTTCTTGACCGGTAAACACCCCGGTAATAACCGACCAGTTATTCAGGTCAGGTTCGATAATGAATGTAATTTTACAGGTACCACGAACTTGTCAGGAAAAAATTCTATTTCGTCCCGTACTGGATATTTCAATTTGGTAAAATGTCTATATCCAATACATGCCTAGTTTATCCGATATTATCTATATTTAAATATTATCTATATCTATATATCCTATTTATATAATCTGTATCTATATATCCTATCTACATCTATATATCTATATTATCTATATCTTTATATCCTATCTATATATCTTATCTATATTATCTACATCTGTATACCCTATCTATATATCTTATCTATATCATCCATAGTTATCCCATAAATATTCTTATGAATAATATATAAAAATTGCAAAATCTTTTTATACTAAAAGCACTATAAGCCACAATTTAAGCACTAAGCCAAATTTCATAAACTTAAATTTTTTTTTATAAACTCAAATTTAATTTTACAAACTCAATTACACAATAATTTTACGAAACTCAAATATTGGATAGCTTAATGTAAATCAATTCAAACCAATCCAAAATACCACTGCCCTTACTTAACTTTATTCCTATTGATCACAATGTTATACAAACTATTTTTAAACATTTAAAAAATAAAATAAAAATATCCACTATATCAGGAACTAATACTTTTAACATCACAACAAAAGCAAAAAAGCATTTATATTTTTATTTGTTTCATTATAGAATCATAAAAAAGTAACAATCGATACTCATTAGAGTCCATTTAAATATTCTTTAACACACTGACCCGGAAAAAGGTATATTTATTCTCACACGCAATGTCTAACTTCCGATTCAACACGATCATCAGATCCCCTGGGAAAACATGCTCCAAGCAAGTCGAAGAAACTATAAATTATCCGAAAACTACAAGACCATTTTTTTTTTCGCAGTGAATGATGGGAACAATTACACGATTCATTCCACCAAAAAAAGGCCTAAAACAGCCTAGGCAAATTCTATTTATCAAAATCTGTTGTCCAATTCAATGTGTCGTTGAAATAGGTATAGATGCTTCTACGTATCGAGTTAACATACCCAACAGGTCGTTCATCGGCAAATGACTACAGAAGTTAAGAAGATAGTTATAGCAATCATATTCCCCCGACTTTGACAGCAGTAGTTTTTGGTGGAAGATCTTCCTTAAAAGAAAATAATCACTACTGTTATCATATTGCTTCATCATTATTTGTTTCTTGCATGGGACAACGAACTTGGTCCACTACTCCCACTTCTACTGCGTGTCGGCATGCGTCATCAGAGCGACCAATCTTTTTAGGCATGTGCGTTCAATCCTCCTTTGACTAATTTAATGTCCACGCAATATTTGAGAGGCCAAAGTCCCTTTTTTTCTCAGTATCTTCTTCCGTCTATAAAAAAAGTTTCCTGGATTATCGTTTTTCTTCTTGATTATTGGAATGTTACATAAAGTATCGGTTGCAATGAATCGGTTGCAAAATGCAATGAACTTACTGTGAAATATTAGGTATCGTAAATTTTGCACTAATGACAATAATAGGTATACATACGGGTTGACATAAAATAACTTGGAAATATATATATTATATTTATTTATTCATTAATGTACTCAATATAAAAACAGCTTAAAAAGATATTATGCTCATATATGCTTTCATTTTAGTACTTGTTAAAATATCATAAACTTTCAAGCAAACATAAAATATTAATATTTGCAACTTGTTTTTTCAAATATTTTGAAGTAAACACCTAAACTTATCACAAAATTTAACTGACTTCTATCACAAAATTAAACTTACTCTTGTAAGTAAATGACGGTTATTTTGTCCCAATCCTTGCACATTTCTTTTGTTCTATTCCCTTCTCATTGTGGCTTGAATTTTTTGTGGTTTTGCACAAGCTCACTTATCTCCAAGATTGCTGAAACGGAGAGTTCTTTGAATTTACATCTGGTGAATAAGGTGGTCATTTTTGAACTGAAAAAAAAAATTTTAATTTTCTTCACATCAATCTTGCGTGCCTTTGGAGGAGTTCACAAAAAAGTTGTAAATGATAATTTTGATTGTTACGCTTGATTCAGTATACTTGATTTTTAATTTTGTCCAAGTAATTATTCTCATCCTGTGTTAACCCAGTAATGAGGTATTTATTTCTGTTATTGTTGCTGCCAAAGGCCATTAAGAGAAAGATGCTGTTGTTCTTGTTTTCCAATACTACCATCTATATCAAAGAACTCAACTTCTGTCACACCCATACGTCACGCCCCTTTATAGGGCGGACCCATTCATACATTCATTCCTTCATCCACAGATCTTAATTTTGACCTGAACCATAGAACAATCAATCTTCAACTGAGTATCCCCAAAGGTGAAATTTGTTATGGGAACATGGAGGACTTTGTGACCCAACAGATTTAACGTGTACCAGTCACCATTTACTACATGGGGAGTTTTTGGCTGGCTGGATTGGAACTTCCAGCGCCCTGCCAACCAGCTATCCCGGCCGCCATTTATTTCTAATAAAGGTAAATTAAAGTATTTCTGGAAATAAAATTGATCAAAGAAAAAAAACTATTATATTATACAATTAAATTGAATTTTAATGCCATTGTTTGGTGATAAGGATGTTTACCACTGCCCATTGGTATTATAAAAAAGCAAGAAACTTACTGACTTTTATTTTCTTTTTGTTCATAAATGAAATATTATAAACGCTACAAACTGTAATAGGATTTATAGTTATTATAACTATTTAGACGGTTTCTAAAACTAGAATATGGCTACCAATTTTCTTCAAACGTACTTCATCAGAGTTAAAGTCATTAAACTAAAATGAAAAGTGATAAAATATTTTACCGTGGAACTCTTAAAATTGATGATAAGTATACTTATGTCAATTAGAAATAAAAATTGAGTTAGCAGATTTCCAATAGTTTCAAATTTAGAAATGGATCTGTGCTATAGAAAGTAGCATGACTGAAGATAAAATAAAAATAAAAGAACATTTATTAGATATGCTCTTTGGGGACTTAGCCTTCTTCAAGTAAACGCAGGTTCCATGCCCCGAAAATCTTAATGGCCTGTACTTTGTCTGTTTTTAATTTTTTTATGTCAGAGTTAGTATAGAAAAAACCGTTTGATTTTGTCGATTGAGTATTTAAATTTATAATCTTAACAATTAAGACAATGAAGTACGAGTATTATCTAAAGTAATCCATGCAATTTTGATAAAAACATTGTAATAAATAGTTCCGAAACTGTTTTCATTAATAACTCTACGATTTCTATGTAACAGGCAAGATGTTTTTGTGCTGTTATCTTGTCTAGTTTAAAAAAAACCTAAAAAATACCTATCTGGAAACGATACTTAGAACCAGTTTGGTACTAAAAAAATGCAATTTATAGGAATGTAATGGCGTACCAATACACTGCCTCTAACCCTTCATATATATGTGTAAATAGTTTTAATATAAAAAATATTTCCAAGCCAAAATTCCTGATGGTTCCATCAAAACATTTTGACGGTCTATGTTGGTTTCAGTGCGATTCCTGATGGTCCAACATCATTTGATGGTCACCATTATCCAACATTTCCCGTTATGTGATCATGGTTTTTGATATGCCAACAAACTTCCATCATTCCATGATGGACAATGTTACTTTAATGGTATTATTGTTTGCCATCAAGAGAAGTTTGATTTTCATGGACTAACAATCCAAGGTGATTTGTGATGTTCTATGATGGTTCCAACTATACATTGCCATGATGGTTTAATGGGAATACTTGTTGGTTCTCAAGAATATACTATCAAAACAATTTGGTTTTGTTTTTATGTTGCCCATCAAAAATCAGTCCGAATTCCTACATCGGGGTAATGGTTACTTAAGTTGGTTACCATCAAAAATATAATAGTTCGTGATGGAATTATTGATGGTTGCCATGAAGATTGTTGATCCATCAATGGAAAACCATCAAAAAATTTTACTTGGGTTGTGATAAAATAAATTATCACTAACTTTTAACTTCATTCCAGAAAGTATGTTTTAAGCAAATAGTACTATAATCAGTACATGGCAAAAGAAAAAAAACTAATATATATTTAATATTAAAAAATCAACTTAATTAAAATTTTTTTTAATTAATACCATATGTTCCAACAATCCGTTATCATTAGATCTAATAAATAAATTAAAAGATCAAACCCAAATATATAGAAACTAGGTTTGTAGTCTTCGAGAAGCGGCTCCAAATTAGCTTTAAAATTTTTTCTCAGAAATTCCAAACGCATGATATCTTGCTTAATCCATGTCATAAATTATACGGTCTTATGATTATGATCAAAAAACCATCATTTCATTAAAAAGAATGCTAACGAAGTTTCTAATAACGTTCATTTATCTCAAATCTTGTCATCAATCAGAACTTCTCAAAGTTCTTTGTCATTTGATATCTATTTTTAGTGTTTTTTTCTAGCAGTAAATATTTGATGCTTTATAAATACACGCGCAAATAAAATTTATAGTTCTAATAAAAGAATGATTCCTTTCATTTTAAAGGAAATATTATGAAGAGCGTGAGTATTATGAATTACCTTTTTGACGGGCATTTCCTCGTAAATCTAATGAAATGAGTGAAATAAGTTATATACTTTTAAAGTAAACGAACATAAATGTAAGGATGAAGATTAAATCTAACATTAAGATATAAATATAAATTAAAAATCTGAAAGATCAATGTCATAAAGGGTATAATTTACTTAACTGAAATAAGGGAGTGGAAATGTTTTAATTTTTTTTTTAATAATTTTTTTGTATCTTCTTATTGCTTATTTTACATTTTAAATATTTTATTGACTTATACATTCGTTACTTCATTGTAACCTGTCTCGCAATAAACATGTTTATAATCAACCACTTATTTGAAAATGTTTTATATTCTAGCACGTATTTGGCGATAAAAGAATGTAATATATATTAGTGGACATAAATTGGGATCGTCTACGTTTTGGAGATTTGTTTGAAAATACACAGTTGGCGGTAGAAGAGTATATGTTAGAGATGTGACAGGATGTTATATATGTGATTGAGACTTGCTTGAAAGTACACGATTAATGATAAAAGAGGGAAATAT
Source organism: Parasteatoda lunata (assembly GCA_949128135.1). Lineage (NCBI taxonomy): Eukaryota > Metazoa > Arthropoda > Arachnida > Araneae > Theridiidae > Parasteatoda > Parasteatoda lunata. The sequence continues at coordinate 22,493,523 of OX421981.1, read as the reverse complement.
ATGTTAGAGAGGTTAAAAGTGGGCTTGAATGAGATAGTTCACTTTTTGGAGATTTGTTTGAAAATGCAAGATTGGCGATAAAAGCGTATATGTTAGCGATTAGACAAGCAGGCCTGATAGGTATTATCCAGTTGTTTGAGATATTTTGATTTTCATTAAGTGAATACGTTAGAAACAGTAGCATTTTCCAGCTGTCAAAAACCAATTTTAAATTGATGAATCTGCAAAAACTCTTTATTAGATGCGCAGGCAGGAAATCTACCCAAACACAAAAAAAAAAATTACACTGGGGAATTTTTTTTTTCTGTTTCATTAGAATTTTTCATCGATACTTTCGCATTGCTGATTTCATACTTAAATATAATAGTTTTTATGCTATTTTAATAATATAATATAAGTCGCTTTTTTTAAACTCACTCGAGTGAGTACTGAGTATCCTCACTTCTCTGCTACGTAGGGCATGGAAAGAAGAAGGCATTTCAGTTTATAATGCGGTAGGTCAAGGTCCTTTGTTGTTTTGTCTTATGAACAAGAACACTTATATAAATGCAACAAAAAATTTGCTGCCTATTGTTATTTATAGGTACAATCGGGGGGAAAATAACTTTATATCAAAATCAACACCAAGAATCACAAACTTTGACCACATCGTGGAGCTAGTTGGTTTTCCTTACAGACTTAATGAAATGCGAAGAGTAGCATTTAAACTCTATATTTTAATAATAAAGCTTTTTACAGCGAAAATTTTACTGTCGCAGCAGAGTTATACACATTAATAAAAATAAGGTGGAAAAGCAAAACCTTTTAATAGAATGTGTTACTTAAAGAACCTTTTTGATTCTAAATTCTCTCATGAGAGCTATTAACCTAAAAGTGTAACACACTAAAACTTTTTATTTTTTACTACACAATTTATTACAATGAAAATGAGTCTTTTACTGAAAAAATTCTCAGAGTGAGTTTTAGTCTTGATTTAACTTACGGAAAGCAATAAAATGAAAATAAATATTGCAAAAACGTGACAGATGTTTCTCTTTATGTGTTTCATTTCTTACCAGATTCATTTAATTTTTCGGAAAGCTTTTCTTTCGCTCTCTCTTTAGGGAAAAATTCTTATCCGCTGTTTTATGGGTTTATCATGAATATAATCGAAGGACAATGGGCTTTATTTCTTTAAATGTGAGCTAAAACTGTAGATAATTGGTTTAAAAGTTAGGATAAATAATTCTATATGTTTGAAACCCCCCCCCCAAAAAAAAAAAAATTACGAGCACCTACAAATTTGTTACTCTACTTCACTCATTTAGATAAAAATAAAATTTAATATTTAAATTGTCATTATAATTTTAAGAAAAATATAACTTGTAGTAAAACGCACGTAATTACCCTGGGGAACAAATTTTCTGTTGCATTTATAGAAGTACTTGATTTGACCTAATTCGGTTGTGGGGTTTTAAAATCTGAAATTAGTTTTGTTCGGAAAGATACATATTTTTTTTTTCAAAATGATATTTTTCAGTTTATTTTATGTCTAAGTATACATGTTTATAAGGAACGTATTGAGTTATATACATAACTATTCACTTGTGTAATCCTTTGAACATAACACTTAAGATAAAAAAATACCATATGACTAATATATCACATCATAGACAAAAATCTATTATCGCCTTCTTCCTACCACTCCCTACGTAGCAGAGAAGTGGGGATACTTAGTATTGATTGGAATGAATTTTTAACAAAACCTGATTGGACTATGTAATTAAATTGTATAAAAACAGTAGCATGTAAAGAGAAACCTATTGCAGATTTGAAATAACGATTCGAAAATGTATGAGATCCATTCAAAAATGTATGCAATAGAAGAAAAATTTTCTTTAGTGTTATTTAAACGTTAGAAATCGTGCGAAATAAAACTAGATAAATCAAATTTAAATTATTGATACTCATAAAATGTGATTAGTTAAAAACTATGTCTAAATGTATATTAGTAAGATTATAAAAACTTATATTTTGTCTTATTGCATTGAGAAATTTAAAAAAAAATAATAATAATTTTTCAAAGATACATAATTTATGTAAGGGAAAGAGGGTTAATAAGGATGGTATTTATAAATTTGCGTAAAACACTTACCAATCATTATTTTGTACCAATCATTATAAATATAAAAAAAATTTTAAAAAAATCAAATGGCTTCATTAGATTTGTACTTAAAATATTTTTTTAGAAGCGTATATATTAATTAATTCGGTTTTGGATTTTATTTCATGAAGTAGTTTGACAAATGTATCTTAATTATCAGCTTACAGTAGACCTTGGCATAAGTAGAATTTCGGAATAATTAAATTTACAGTTGTTTTAAAAAGTAATAAAATCATAAGGAAAATGTGAAATAAATGAGAAACGTTAAAAAGATGTTTCTATTACAGTTAAGTGTATATCCTATTAGGTGCAGTGTCAACGCCTTCTCACGGTTTCTAATAAATAGTCCGATTTGACCACTATGAAAGTAAACCAGTCTACGAAAGAGCCATTTAATGAAAAATCTAGTAAAAATAAGAAAGTGGTAGCAAATATATGTCTAGAATTTTGTTTAATTTATGAATATGATTGGTTTTTTTTATTTACTTGTCTACCACTACATATTCAATTCTCAAATATATAAGATAAATTTCTCTCAGTCATTTTCAGTCTTTTCAAAATAAGTTTAGGTTTCATGCGCGCCACTGGTTCCCTTTTAAAAATAGGCTGCTCAGACTATTTATAAAAAACCGTGTGGAGGTTTGTTAGCAATAAATTTCATTATCATCACAGAAATAAAATGGTTGTCTTATAGACATTTATTGACAGTAACAGAGATGCCATAATTGACTAAAAATGTAAAAAGTATTAGAATGTTTTCTAAATTGTTTTTTTTTTTTTTTTTTTTTTTTTGTATTTATAATCACTTATTTATTCAATCGTGACTATTACTATGACTTACATTTCAAAGTATTCATATTTAAGGCAAAAACATTCTTTATATTCACTCTAAATAGCAAACTGAAAAAAAAAACTCTAAATTTAAACTCTTTTAACCCCTTGACATATAGAAATGATCTTTGATTGCACAGTAAACAACAACTCGCAACGGAATGTTGACAGAGATGCCAACTGCTCCGGACCAACGCCTCCTACAACTGAAAGCCTTCACACGGTTTTTTATAGGTAGTCCGATCAGACCACTATGAAGGCAAACCAGTTTGCAAAAGAGCCCTTTAATAGGAAATCTAGTAAAAATAAGAGAGTGGCAGCAAATATATGTCTAAAAAATTTTTTAATTTATGAATATGATTGGTTTGTCTTATTCACTTGTCTACCACTACAGATTCAATTCTCAAATATATATGATACAATTCTCTCAGTCAACTTTGGAATTCAAATTATGTTTAATTTACCAAGCAAAATTGCTTGGTCTCTTGTCATGCCACCTCATTGTTGCATAACTCAAAATGTTTTATTTCAAAATGTAAATATTTCAAGATGTATGGGATAGGGGCCGCTGCGCAGCCCAGGTGCCCAGTTCTTTTACTAATAAAAAAAAAAACTTTGGAATAGGCTCGTCAAGTTCCTGAGTCGGGAGAGATAATACTGCCAACTCACCATTTTGATGTCTATATTTTGAGCCCGCCATTTTGTTTTTTCAAGTCATGCCGTATCATAAAACAGCTCGTGGTGGAAAGGTCTCACTCTCTGGTAGTAATTCACCGTCGCATTGCAAAGAATCCACGTCTTCAGAAGAAATCATTGCTACTAGTGGGATTTCAAAAAAATATTTTCCATCAATTGAACTTGAACATATTGACGATCTTGTAGAGTTTTACACCCAGTTTGATACAGAGGAGCTGATTCATTTAGATAAATTATTTAGCAAACTGCTCATTCAAATAACATCGAGTTACCCTGGTGACAATGAATACTCGTACTTCCTAAAATTGACAAATGCAGCTTATCACGTTAGATGGAAGAGGAAAAATTTTCAAACAGAAGAAAACAAGATGAATGGAAAATCCATTCAAGTCGAATCAATAATTACTGAAACTAATCCAAACACTGAAGACATAACCACGGAAAATAAAGATGAAAACCTGAATACAACACTGAATACAGAAACTGACACAGTCATCAATATTAACAATATTTCAGAGCCACCAGCAAAGAAAAGAAAAAAGAAGAAGAAAAAGCAAAATGCAGTGAAAATAATTGAAGGTAATTCTACACTCATGTCTACAAACAGCTGTCCTTCTTCTAGCCAACATAACTCAACATATGACGCCACTATCTTGCCGACAACAAAACCTAAGGAGGATACCGACAAAGTACGGGATCTGCCCAGCAAACCTGAAATAACACCGCAAGCCAGATTTATTAAGGTTTTGGTCCGGGGCCTGCCTGTGGACTTTAATACAGATGTCATCAATACAGAATTTCAGAAAAACAATATTGAAACCTTTAACCCCTTGGGGACGGGTGATTCAGAAAAGCATTCGTACAAAATCAGAATCAGGAAGTAATTAAATAAAAAACGGTAACTTAAATGTAGTCGTTGCTAATTTGACAGACTTACTTTGCTTTTACTTCAATTATTGTTAGTTTAATCATATATATAATCAATGTTAGTTCAAAGTATAACTAAATAGTTTTATTTTGAACAAAAAAAATGGTGAATTAAATAAATCAAACAATTATAACTCCGCCCACAAATAAACTGCTAAAGAATTATTTTGATTACCAGTTTTATCTTTTTACTTTGGTTGATACGGTTTTATGCTGGCACGTATTTGTGACAGTCGGCGCGAAAGGGTTAAAATAGTGCAGTTTAAGAAGAGAATGGGAGAGGCCTATCGGCTCCTACCACTTTTTCTCATAATCCTAACATCAAAGGCGAATCATCATAGAGTACAGGGGTAAAAGCGAGACGGAAAATAGGAAAGGCTGGTAGTGAAACCTTTTCAGTTATAGTTAGTTTTGGGGAGGAGTTTACTTATTCTTTTTTTAAATTATTCAACAATATCTACTTTATCTTCGAAAAGAAGCAGTTTTATATATATGCTAAAATTTTAAAAGAAATCTTGATAGTTACAGATATTTCATTTTTTACGAAAAAAATGCTGGAATGAAATGTCTTACGTACCAGGTTTTTCTCTTTTCCGTCTTGCTATATAAGGGCTTTCACCCATGATAGAGTATTCGAAGTCAACAACATACAGCAGATCCCGTTCAAAATCGAACGATATCGAGGAGGTCGTGGACCTATACAATGTTACAACTGCCAAAATTATGGACATACTCAAAGCCACTGCAATGCACCTGCAAGGTGTGTAAAATGCGCTGAAAACCACGGGTCTCATGAATGCGACAAAGACAGAACAACACCTCCAAAATGCTGTAATTGTACCAAAAACCACACAGCTAACTATACTGGGTGCGAGACCCGACCCAGCAGAAGGATCCCTCGAACAACATCAAATTCGAAGCCTAAACTTGCTCACCGATTAGTGTCATTAGTCAAAGAATTACAGGAATTGCTCAAAAATGAAGAAGTGCTCCACCTTCTGAGGCGAATCATCGGGGAAACATCTCAATCTTAGTGAGTTCTGTTTTTATTTTTAAGACTCTCAAGTTAAATTCACTGAACTTTTCAAAGCAGAGTTTTACTTAAGTTAAATTATACTCCAATTTATTTTCTGATATAGCCAATTTAAACATATATATTTATCAATTTATGCACGTTAAATTCTTTTGCAAATTCTATTGTAGTTAATCAGCAATATTTCTCTGATAAAATATATTTACTGCATTTTCTCCAAATATGCTATTTTATCATGTATCAAGGTATGATCTGTCTATTTTCATCAATTATGTCTTTCATTTTTCAAAAATCATTGTACAAATCAAATCATGTTTAATTTTTATTTTTAATCTACAATCAATATATGTAAAAACGTCAATTTGTGATATTGAACTTTTTCATTGTTTTATTTCACAAGCAAACAGCTTGATTTTTTTTTTTTTTTTTTTTTTTGGCTACCACAATGTCTGCCAAATCAATGTTTTTTATCTGACTGTTTGTAATTTTATGATGAATGGGATAAGGGCCGCTTCGCGGCCCAGGTGCCCAGTTTATTTAAAGAAAGAAAGAAAGAACTTTAGAATAGAATAAGGGCTCCATGCACACAAACAGTTAACTTTTTAAATAGTCTGCGCGGACTACTTATAAAAAACCGTGTGGAGGCTTTCTGATGTATGAGGTGATGTTCGGACACGCCAAAATAATTTTTAAAAAAAGGTAAATAACGTCAGACTAAATTTTGCAAGTATTTGCTACTTTTACTTGCTTTTTAAAAAGCATAGCAAGACCTAACTACCATAAAGTGGTGAATTATATAAACCTACGAATTATTTAGAAATAGTGGTGGATAAAAATCTACTAAATTGAATTTATTAAACCAAGAATCACAATTGATATACTACCATTAATATTTATTTGCTGTCTGGAGCAAGTTTGCATCTCTATGTTGAAGACGTCTGAGACACGTCAATTATTGTTTTGACATAAGAAACAAATGACGCCTTCCAGACGTCTTCGTTTGTCAAGAGGTTAATAAGGTTTAGAATTTTGTTAGTCACCATAGTGTGCGTTTTTAGTCACCCTGTGGCAACCCAGACAGCAACGATTGAAAAAAAAAACTTTATTATTTACAAAAATTTGAGACCATCACAATATTATTTTGTATTTTTTTGAATTGTATATTAATTTCTAATATTTCGTAAGCCCCTGACAGCTACCACATTGACTGCTATCTTCAATGAACTCATGCAATGACAAATACTACATGATGAATGAGATAGGGGCAGCTTCGCGGACAGTTAACAGGGTTTAAGTTATTTTTAGTTTAGTATTTATCATTCTAAGTAATCCTTCCGCCACTACATATCAAAAATTCGTAATAAATATGAAATGCAACTTTATTGCATTTATCTCGTTGTTACTCTTATAAAGGTAAGCGTAATTATCCTTATTATGTAAGTTTTACTATTTAATTCGCTACCAATTTATTAAAACTTTTACAGAAAGTGGAGCAGTTGGCATCCCTGTTTTTTTTTTTTTTTTTTTTTTTTTTTTTTTTTCCTTCTTTTGATCTTTGAGCTGAGCACCTGGGCCGCTCAGCGGCTCCTATCCCATCCATTATGTTTCGTTTGATAATTGTGGTAGGAATTTTAAGGTCAGCAGTCTATGTGGTGGCTGTTAGCGGAATTCAAGCACCTTGCTTGTGTAAATAACAATAATGGAAATTATAGGAAGCAGCTTGCTTTAAACTATGTGTGGCTTTAAATATAGTTTGATGGTCAACGTGTAGAAATGCTTGATCAATTTTTCAGTATTATTGTTGAATTTGATGCTATGGATGGATCTGTGATTAATTATTTATTCTGATAATTGTGATATGAGGCGTCGGATGTGAGGTGAGCAGCTATTGGTCTTAATTTTATATATTTTTAGCAATTTTCAAAATTGAATATCTGGTTGAAGTTCACTGCATTGCATTTTATGGCCTTGTCATAGAAATCTGCATTTAATTTGTGAATACATTCTGATAAGGTCGAGATCTTGAGATATTTGTGGATATTTGTATTTCTGATGAACCATCTGGCACGGGTGATTTTTCTGAATAGCTTGTTCTCTGGCATTGGTTGAGTTTTTTCAAGAGATTTTCCAGTGTGGTTGTCCAAGCAGGTGAGGCATATGTGAGAATTGGTCTGAATATTGGTGTATATAGTAGTTTTCTTAGTTTTAATGAGACATTCCGGTTATAAATGAGTGGTTGTATTATTGTTGTTGCTGCGTTTGCTTTGTCTATTATATTTTTGATATGGTCGCTCCAGGTAAGCTTGCTGTTTGTTGGCATCCCTGTTTCTGTATCAAAACTGTGCCTTATCAGAACTTTGAGCCTTAATGTGGTATCTTGAAAAAGAAAACTCCTGATAGTATTAGCGGAAATTTACTGACATTATCAATTTTTCTATGGTACGCATGAACCCGAATAATATTATCATGCCTACTGTAACTCCACCATATTATTCCATATGGTCCCCATGATGTATATTGTCTGGTTATTCGTTAGTTGAAGAAGGTAAATCAAAAGCGTCTATTAAAATGTACAATAAGCAAATTCATTATGCCAAAGTATCTTCTATTACTAAAAGAATGAATGAAAATAGACTAACGTAGGAGTTAAAACGCAATAGTAGCAATTTATTTACGTGACACCATAGGCTATAGGCGACAATCTAAAAAACATCTTCTAGTGTGATCCGAAGTTATGCTGTCACAGCTTTGATCCGATGCAGAGAACATGGCTCCCCTGCTTTATTAGTCCGAGGACCTGTTCGCGAAATCGAGTACTTTACGTTAGAACAGTTTAACAAGTAAGTTAGAACAGTTTTACAATTAAAGATACTTTAAAAATAGTCAAAAGTTTAAATGCCTAACTGACCAATATCCTATATACGTATGTTTGATTTACTGATTCATCATGGCGGGTGAAGCATTTTTTTTTCGAACTTAAAATGTAAAAATTTATGGATTATTTATGCATCGAAACATAAATTGATCCTAATACTTAAATAAAGTAGTAGTACTTTATTTACGTCGCACTACAACTGCACAATAGGCTATTGGCCATGGTCTGGGAAACATCCGTGAAGATGATCCGAAAACATGTCATTACAATTTTGATCCTCCGTGGACGGGATGGCTCCCCCGCGTTGGTAGCCCAACGAGCACGTTACTGCGGAAAATTTAACAGGCCCTATGCCAACGCTTCCTATAACTGAAAGCCTCCACACGATTCTGTGTTGGTAGTCCGAGCAGACCACCATGACGGCATACGAATTCTTTTCTTTCTTTATTTATACAAATTGGGCACCTGGGCCGCGCAGAAGGCCCCTATCCCATATATCATGAAGTAAAAAAAAGTTAAAATAAAAGACAGTTTGAGTTCAGCAGTCTATGGGGTGGCTGTTACTGGGAGACAAGCACCTTGCTTGCATAACTGAAAGAAAATGAAAATAATAAGAGCAACTTGCTGTTAAACTGTGGATGGCTGTGGTTTGATTGTCAACGTGAAGTAACATGTCAGGATTTCAGTATTGGTAAAGTGTTTGATGCTATTGATGCTTTGGATTATTGATGTAGACTATAGATGCTGGAATTGATGACTATTACTTATGCTGATAGTTGTTGTATGAGGAGTCGGAGGTGAAATGAGCGGCTATTGGTCTTAGTTTTTCGTCTTTTTTATAGTTCTCGAAGTTAAAAATCTGATTGAAGTTGGCTGTGCTGCATTTTATGGCTATATCGTAGAAGTCTGCATTTAATTTATATATATATTCGGATAGAAACGGAATTTTGAGATCTTTATGGATATTTGAATTACGTATGAACCATCTGGCACGAGTGATTTTTCTGAGTATTTTATTTTGACATTGGTTGAGCTTTTTCATTAGGTGTTCGGGTATAGTAGTCCAGGCAGGTGAAGCATATGTAAGAATAGGTCGGATCATAGAGGTGTATAGTAATTTTCTGATTTTTAGTGAGGCATTTTGGTTATAGATGAGAGGTTGGATGATATTAACTGCTGCATTTGCTTTGTCTATTATATTTTTAATATGGTCGCTCCAAGTGAGTTTGCTATTAATTATGAGTCCGAGGTACTTTGCTCTCTTAACTATTGGAATTTGAATGTTGAACAGTTTCGGTTTGCATTGAGGTGAAATTTTAATTCTTCTTTTTTGTATGATGAGGATTTGTGATTTGTCGGCGTTTACGGCTATTTTCCATTTTCTACACCAGTCTTCTATTTCATCTATTTGTTCTTGTAGTTTTATTAGAGCTAAGTTTGGATTTCTGGATTTGATTATTATACCAGTATCATCTGCGTAGAAGGCTGTAATGCTATTGTAATCTGCTTTATTTATAGGGAAATCATAGGTGTAAAGTATATATAAAATTGGTCCAAGTATGCTGCCCTGAGGTACTCCGGCTAAGATGTTTCTTTTTGATGAGATGCAGTTTTGGATAGTCACTTGAAATGTTCGGTTTGAGAGATAACAGGATAGAAGTTTGATGAGTCCAGGAGGAAAATTTAGTTGCATTAGTTTGAATATTGTACCGGTGTGCCATACTTTGTCAAATGCTTTTGAGATGTCGATCATTAGGAAAACTATTGTTTCTTTGTTTACTATTGCTCTTCCGGCGTAGTCTATTATTCGAAGTAGCTGTTTGGTTGTATTTAGTTATATGTCGGAATCCATATTGTTCATCGGGAGCATACGAATTAGTTAAAGAACCATTTAATATGATATCTATTAAAAATTAGAAAGTGGTAGCAAATATATGTCTAAAAATTTGTTTAATTTATAAATATAATTGGTTTGTTTTATTTACTTGTCAACCACTACAGATTAAGTTCTCAAATATATATAATAAATTTCTCTCAAATAGTTTTAAAATAGAATTAGGGTTCAAGCGCACAAGTGGTTCGCTTTTTAAATAATCTGCGCAGACTACTTATAAGAAACCGTGTGGAGGCTCTCTAATGTAGGAGGTGATGCCATCTTGCTCCGGACAGCAAATATACATTTTAAAGCGGTATTTTGTCAATTGTAATTCTTGATTTAATAAATTCAATTTAGTAGATTTTTATCCACCACTATTTCTAAATAATTCGTAGGCGTATATAATTCACCACTTTATAGTACTTATGTCATGCTATACCTTTTAAAAAGCAAGCGAAAATAGTCAAATATTTGCAAAATTTACTTCGTAATTATTTACCGTTTTTTTAATTACTTTGGCGTGTCCGGAGCAGTTGGCAACTCTGTTTACCGAGCAACCACGGTCATTTCGCAGGCCAATCAAGGTAATTACCTACCCCCTCACTGACCGCAGACAGTGAAGCTAGACTTCGGTGTTCTGCTGGGAGTTGTATCTTAAAATTAATCCACTAAAGGACGATATTAACTTTTTCCACTTCTCTACACAGAAATTAAAACAAGGGAAAAATTGAAAGCTCACAAAAAGTAATTTTCAAATTTTTGCAGATGGTGAGGGGATCACTTCGAGTAGTTATATCCAAATCCAAAAAAAAAAATTTGATGAAAAGAAATTCATTTTTAAAAAGTACTTTTAAATATTTATTAATAACACCGAACTTTGTTGTATTTTCAAAAAAATTAACAATCTATTTGAACTTTCTATATCGGTTATATCAGTTACAAGGTTTCTTCTTTCAAACTTATATTAATCTTCCGGCTTAAGGATTAAATCACTTGTCATACAGTAGTATTCATTGTAAAAATAATCCCTCAATCTGATCGTTAATAACTTAATTATCCATTACAGGTAACTCATGACTTATGGATGGTTACTCAAGAATAAGACAAGAACACTAAAACTAAAGTTTTCAAACTCTAAATGACTTACAAATATAACCAGAACAAGAGAAAGTAATTTGCGAACGGAAATGCACTTTAAATTGAGCAACCACAAAGTAATAAAAATGACTTATTCTATGCTGTTGAGTTTTGTTATAAGTTTTATTTGCTTATTTCAAACCAGAATAAAAATTATGGAATTATGAGTTTTTAAAAAATGGAAATTTTGAGTTATCATATGTTTATTTTGTATGGATTACAAAGTGTAAAAGGAATTGTGTAATATAATATAATATTATGTTTGTAATATTGGTAATTATATAATATAAATATTGTAAATTATATTAATTCTATAATAAATTATATAATGTAGTTACATATTGTAAATTATAATTATATAATATAAATTGCTTATATATTGATATTTTTAAATCCTTATATCACTGAATTTGCAAAGCTATTCACCGTAAAATTTTAAAAAAACATGGAGGAACACATTAAGAGCTATCTTAATTTGTGCAAACACGTCGTGTTTTAATTTGCCATAGTTGAACGGAAATGAACGCGTTTATATATTTTCTCTAAAACTAGTCAGCAGTCACCAACTTTATAGAAATTTTATTAAGTTACTTTAGTTAATTATTATATTGCTTTATTAAGTAATTAACTAAGTAAAAAAATATTTGACCATGGACTGAAACTGGTGAAGTTACTTTAGTTAATTATTATATTGCTTTATTAAGTAATTAACTAAGTAAAAAAATATTTGACCATGGACTGAAACTGGTGAAATTGGAAGGAAATACTGTCTGGAAATCACGAGATGAGTCTGCATGTATTCCCTAAAACTAGTTTTTGATTGTTAACTTTATTTAAACTTACTTCATTATAATGGAAGATATTAACAAAGTAATATATTAGTTGACCATGGACATTTAAAAGTTGGTGAAATTGGATGGTAGTGCTGTATGAAAATCACGAAATGAATCAGTATGTGTTCCCTAAAACGAGTATACGGTTGTAAATTTTATTTAAACTTACTTAAAAATGTGAGTTATCAACAAAGTAAATAAATAGTTGGCCAAGGATATTTAAAAACGGGTGAAATTGAGAAAAAGTACTGTCTGGCAATCACGAGATGAGTTCTCGACCGAACAGAAAACTACATAACTTAGATCTTATCTCGTGATTGTCAGACTGTATACATTTAAAGAGTTTGTTAATTTTTTTCTTGAAAATGGGGTGAGGTCCCACTCATTTTTCGTCTCTACGCGTTAGTAGACTTACTAGTCGCACACTTACTTACAAAATGGTATTATTAATTTTTTTTTTTTTTTTTTTTTTTTTTTTTTCTTTTTCTTTTTGAGTGACAATGCAGTTTGGAGTAAAGCTAAATAAAAAGATGCAGACCTTGCATTTTTTGAAAGTTTGAATGGCTATATTTACTAAAAGCGTCAATATTCTGAAAAGTGCTGGATCACAGTGCTTGTCCCAATAGAGAACTTTGAAATTCACTAAAGAAATGATTAGAGGGATGCTGTTTAAATAAGATTTTCCATTCAGAAAAACACCAAAAACCGAATTTTTCAACAACTTTGATAGAACATAACTCTCAAAAACAACAATACCGCATGAAAACGGGTGCATGTCCATAGCTAGGCAGCGCTATAATAATAATATGGCAAGGAAAATCTTTGGGGGTGTTGTTGCTTTTTTTTTGGTAAAACCCATAAAACATACTTATATTTCACTTTTAAAAAAGTGAACTTTGAAATTTTTTACAGGGGTAAGAACATTTTTATGAGCTTAAATTAGCACAATATTCATTTTTTATAACTTACTTAAAAATAAAAATCAAGCCAGTCAAAAAATACAGCTATCACACGCTGTTTGAAGCTCGAAATAATGGCTCTTAAGAATTACGAAGAGGTGAAAAATTTCTTTTAAAGTGAATTTAATTTCTCAATGGTTTGTAAAAAAACTGCTACGAGGTTTTTTTTTTTTTTTTTTGTTGGAAAAAAAAAGTAACCGATTTTTCAAGGAGACTCTAGGCAGAAATAGTTCAATTTTTTGAAATTTATAGATACTATAAAATTTGATACATTTACAGAGTGTTAAAAAGTTCCATTTTTGCATCAAATAGTTGTATACTTCTTTATTGTTCGAACGAAAAGCATTTTGAATAACATAACTAGAATCAAAGTAATCCAATTTTCCTCAACTTCAAGGATTAGAAATGTTTATCGTTTCCTTAATATATCGAAAGTACCAATAAATTGAACTGGTTACAACTGAATTTCAAATTGCTATCTTTATGTCTATTTTGATGGAATGAAACAAGAACACGTTTCAAATTTCCTTAGAAAAATTCCTTAAGACAATTGCTTTAAATTGTTCTTAAAAATAAAGTTTTACATCACGCTTCAAAGTGACTCGCCATTAAAAAGATATTTTCGCTTTTTATTTTGTCATTCCAAAAACAGCTTTTTTGACAAATTGCTGCCACATCCTTCATATTTGTCCAAATTACGATGGCATTCTTTAGTTTATTTGAAAGGCTTATCAAAAGTCAATAACTGAGACATAAAAATGGAGCTTTTTATCATTCAGATAGCCACCTTACTAAATTAATTCTACTCCAAATCGAAAGCAATAAGCAAATTGTAGCATTCGCCAACATTGCTATCATTAACTGGAAAATCAAATTGAGCAAATAAATTTGAAGTTAACCTTGAAGTGTGCCCAGAATTTGATTACATCTTTTTCATTCATTTGGAACAAAATGTTCGAATTGCCGATACGTCTTACCAAGAAAAAGTGTAATCGATAAGTAAATGGCCAGGCCATTTGAAAAATCTTATGTCTATGACCTATCGGTATTATATTTTTTAAATAAAAATTTTAAACTGAAAGCCATTTATGACCATTTATAATTCCTTTTTCCCCACTGAAACATTTTAGAACGATTTGAAAGCATGCGCTTCTAAGTACTTAGTTCTGCTGCCTTATAATTTCAGAGACCGAGTTTCTAGCCATTGAAGCGTGCGATTCAAAACATAGACTAGTCATGGTTAAAGTCAAAAGAAGGAAAAGAAATTTTATTATTCTTCGTGAGTCGAGTACTCTCTTGGAGCATTCACAGAGGAAAAGTTATTCATTTGTTCTTCATGAAAGCTTTAAGGGCGGATCTGTGAAATTAAGAGGTCATATTCCTCCCTTGGACATCTTATGATGTATTAGAATTCGTCTTTATATAGTGTAGAGGAAAGTAGTTTCAAATTTGGACATGTTTGCTTTTGATTGTTTATGAAAATAGTAATCAAATGTTTTTTACTTGATTATAGTTATCATCTTAAAGATCTTTACCTTTAAAACAAATAGCTAGTTATTTCATAAGGAAAGGTCACGCAATGACTTGTCTTTTTCTTAAAAATAACTAGAAAAGCAATTAAATTTGCATGTTTTATTCTTGACGTAAGTTAAGATTACGATAAGTTTAATAGGAAAAACTTTCTAGTCAGGGAAAACAACAGCGCATTTCGAAAACATATTAATGTCAAGATATAGCTACTACACAAAGCAAGAGAATTCAAATATAGCATGGCCAGAAATGCCAACTGCTTCGAATTCGACAAAATATTTTAGAAAACGGTTAAGAGCTACAAATTAAAAGGTGCAGATTTTCGGTTAATTTTGCCTACTTTTTAAAAGACTTAATATGGCTCAACTGCAACAAAGTGGCGAATCACATTTGCCTTTGAATTATTTAGAAATAGTGGTGAGTAGAAACCCTATTAATCGAATTTACTAAATCAAGAATCATACATTTAAAGACTACCCCTTTAAAGTATTTATTCACTGCTCACAACAAGCAACGCCTCCTATAACTGAAAGCTTCCACACGGTTTTTTTATAGGTAGTCCGATCAGACCACTGTGAAGGATATCCGCTTTCCGAACGAGTCATCTAATACAAAATCTAGTTGAAATAAGAAAGTGGTAGCAAATATATGACTAAAAAATTTTTTTATTTATGAATATTATTGGTTTGCCTTATTCACTTGTCAACCACTACAGATTCAATTCTCAAATATATATGATAAATTTCTCTCAATCACATTTATAAAAGGTTTTGGGTTCATGCGCACAACTGGTTCACTTTTTAAACAGTCTGCGCGGACTACTTATAAAAGACCGTGCGGAGGCTTTTTGATGCAGGAGGTGATGCAACAAGTCGGTATCTCTGTATAGCTAACAGCTTTATTTCATTTTGCGTAAAACTATTTCCAGTGGTAAAATAAAATTAAGTTTAATATTACAGGGTTCCCACGATCTGGAAAAAAGTAAAGGAATGGTAGCTAAAATTTTTCAAGACTTTTGAAAAGTGCTTATACTCATATATATATTTCATTGATGAATTACGAAATTATTCCCGAGTTATTTTTTTTGCACCCATATATATTTCCTTGTAATTAAATATTGATAGTTTAAAACGTGTAGATAGAAGTATTCCCGAGTTATTTTTTTGCACCCATAGACACTTCCTTTAAATTAAATATTGATTGAAGGCTTAAAACGTCTACATATATCTCATTTTTGCTACCACTTTAAAAAAATTCCAGACCATGGAAACCTTGTGTTAAGTCTATCAAAAAAGTTCGTTGAGCAAAATCATACGCTAGATATTACATCAATGCTAAAGATATCTTTTTGAAAAAGAAGTTGTAGGGATCTACTCTTAAATGTATTGTATTCTTGTAGCATGCACGATGTTCAATATGCTTGTTTTTAAGAAAAAAGTTGACTTTCCTAAGCCTAATACCGATAAAGTGTTATTTCCTCCTTTGGTTATCAGAGAGCAACGCCCCTTACTTCTCCAACAAAATTATTTTTATTTTACGTTATTAAAGTAACCTAATATAAAAGTGTAATTTCATAGGAAATTGAGAATAATTAGTAGTAAATATATATCATGACTTTTGTCCTTTTTATGTGCCGGACAATATTTTTCGTTATTAATTTAATTAATAAATTCCACATTCAACACTGTTATTTTATCTCTGCATAAGGGAGAACATTTTTCAATTCAAAATTAAAACGACTTTCTGTAGCATTATTATTTTGCTTTTAACCTTAAGCAATTTTATATTTTTTTTTAAAAATACTTACTATTCCGCATTATGCCTGAATTATTTATTTATTTTTCTTTATCGTTTCACTAGGTATTATTTTTTAATAAATGAGTGTAAAAAAATCAATTGCTTATAACAAACTAAAAACAATATCTTTTTTTTAAAATCATTTCAATTAATGACTAGACACATAAAAGCCTATCTAACGCATCTAGTTTCAAAGAAATATTAACTTTCATTTTAACCCTTCATACTTGAGATATTTTGACTCCTATAAAAATTATCAGAACTTAACATTAATATTTACTTTGCTGACTTTTTAACTAAATAGATATATATCATGGTGAATAAAATCATTTTAATTCTAATTTATTAAAATATTATCTATACATTTAAGTACAAATGCATAATCATTTTTTTATAAAGGCACTTTCAACATCACTATAAAATGATGTATCTAATTTTAAAGACAGAACTAGTATTTGATGTTTGGTTTCGCAAATGCTACTTAAAGTAACTTTGCACACCACAACATAGAGATAATTCAAACATATGAATATGATAGCTAATAATCATGCTGAAGTTTCAGCTAACATACCCTCCAACATTTGAGGTTTCCTGTACCACGCACCCTCGGTCCTTTCGCTGGCTGATCATACACCTACTCACTGATGCTTGTCTTCAGTTATTTACAGGAAGTTGTGTCTTACTCATATAGAAAAATTTAAAAACTGATATCAATTTTGTTATAAAATAGCTAATAATGTCTTAGTATTAGCTTCCACATTCGGATTAAAATTTAATATTGTTCACCGTCGGATCCACATATATTTACTTAGAGAAAATAAAACATTCTGGTAGCTCCAAACATAATAATATAAACAAATTTAATTTAATATTACGATCGCATTTTAATTTTTTCCAGGTGATTATCAACCCTGAATCATTTTATTTTTATAGAGCGGTAGACAATTAAAAACTAACTTTGGTCATGTCAATATTTTATAAGCCTTAACATAGAGAGGTGGTGATTAAACATATGATCACCTGAAGTGTTGAGTATGAGAACAGAAGAAAGGAAATAGAAAATAATGAAATTGTCACAAATTGTTGACGTCATTTCTTCTTTTTTTTTTTTTTTCTCTCTACTGTCCAGAACAATTTAACAATTTCAGCTCTTGGATAAAAAAAAAAAGTTCATTATTTTTTTTCTTGAGAAAAACAATAATCTTCACAAATCAATTAAATTGAACTCAAAAGTTCTGAAGTACTTATTTTAAACTCATTAATTCCATAAACGATTACATGGTCTTCCAAATTTTTGAAGTTCCGATTACTTCTATGTCGATTATTACTTCAACAATTACGCTCTAAAATTCTCGAAAGAATACTTAAAGTAAAACTCCATAATTTAATAACACAAAAGAATGGTTTTTGAAACTATTATTGGCTAGAAGAAAGTGACGTTTCATTGCATAACGAAGTTCAAGTTCTGTCTTCTAGCTTCGCTGAGTTCAGATTAATGTCAGTAGCACTCAGAGAATGAAGAACATTTTTATAGGTTCGAAGCTCCCCATATGTCTTAACTGAAGAACCATGTTTATAGATAGTCCGTTGTCATAAAAAGCACGTGCATAAGTGGAATTATGGTCTCTGGTTTGGGCAATCAACCATAACTTACTTCATGGACTGATGATTTAATCGTGGGAAAAAAATATGCAACAGTGGTATTATAATAAAATTTTTAAATGACTACAATCCGTATCCTTATCTTTTTTCTGGCCTGTCAAATTTTCTCTAAATTTTTTCCCTTTAGTCTGCTTTCTAATTTTGGAATTTTCACCTCTTTCGAAAAAGGAAAGTAAGTTAGTTAAATGAAAAGCGGAAGCTTTGTAAATATTCTATTATATTTCTTTTTTGGTCCTTTTTTTTTTTTTAATTGGACATATTTTGTAGTGAAATTAAAGATAATTTATCAAAATTCCTACCTTCCAAAAATATTATCAATTCGATTCTGAACATTTTCATAGCTGTAGTGCAATTTATGTTTCGCCTCGCGATGAACTTGTCATTAAGACACGGTTCCCAGTAGATCACCGAAGTCAAGCATCACTGTTAGAGGTGAGTGTGTGGGTGGGTGACAATTTCAATCAGCTTGCGAAGGAACTGAAGGTGTGCGGTATCGATCCTCGTTAGCTGCTCTTCCGCAAAGTGCTTGGCTTCGTGCGCAGGTCATCGGGCTACCAAATCAGAGAAGCCATGCCAACGCCTCCTATAACTGAAAGCCTCCACACGGTTTTTTATAGGTAGTCCGATCAGACTACTGTGAAGGATATCCACTTTCCGAACGAGTCATCTAATACAAAATCTAGTTGAAATAAGAAAGTTGTAGCAAATATATGACTAAAAATTTGTTTTATTTATGAATATTATTGGTTTGCCTTATTCACTTGTCAACCACTACAGATTCAATTCTCAAATATATATGATAAATTTATCTCAATCACTTTTATAAAAGGTTTTGGGTTCATGCGCACAACTGGTTCACTTTTTAAACAGTCTGCGCGGACTACTTATAAAAGACCGTGTGGAGGCTTTTTGATGTAGGAGGTGATGCATCATCTCCTGCATCAGAAAACCTCCACACTGTTTTTTAGAAGTAGTCTGCGCAGACTATTTAAAAAGTGAACTAGTTGTGCGCATGAATCCAATTTCTGTTTTAATAGTAATTAAAAGAAATTTATATTTGAGAATTGAATCTGGTGTGGTTGACAAGTAAATAAGACAAACCAATTATACTCATACATTGAAAACATTTTTAGACATATATTTGCTATGACTTTCTTATTTTTACTAGAGTTTCTATTAAATGGCTCTTTCGTTAACTGGTTTACCTTCACAACTGGTTCACTTTTTAAACAGTCTGCGTGGACTACTTATAAAAGACCGTGTGGAGGCTTTATGATGTAGGAGGTGATGAGCCATCCCCTCTACAGAGGATCACAGCTGCGATACCATGCTCCGATTGATTTGAATCCGATTGATTTGATGATCCGATTGATTATCTTCGGATCATCCTCAGGGATGCTTCCCAGACTGTCACCAATAGTCCATTGTGCAACTCTAGTGTGACGTAAATAAAGTACCTACCTACATATATAAGTGAAACAATAAATAAATAAATGAAAAAAATGTTAATAAAAAAAGGCCTTCCTGATCAAGCGTTCACACCGTTTCGCCAAGAGTTCTGTAGCATGGAAGTAGTGGGTTCATATCCCGCCGCAACCCTGGATGAATCTTTGTGATGTTCTTCAATATTTAACTTGTGCTAAACGTTTTTCCTCTTGACAAGTGCTTGTGAACTGTACACTCTTATGAGCACTTAAGTTATCATAGTCAGTAAAAAAAATTGGTGAATTGGTGAATTGCCGCCTTTTATGGTGTTGAGGTAAACTAAATTCATTTTTAAGAAAAGAACTACAACTATGCACGAAATTATATACAATTGACAAAATAGCAAATATTTGAAAGAATTAGTTCGAATATATTACTAAAAATTTGCGTGTTTTTAAAACGAAATGTTTTTAAATAAAGCCATTTAATTGATTTCATTGCGCATGAAAAAATATGTTGTCAGTAAACAACCATACAAAAAATGAATAAATCAATAAGTAAAGCTATAACAGGATAAAAGTAAATAAAAAATATGGCTACATGCTCTATAAAAATTTTTAGCTTACCTCAACACCGAAAATGGTGACAACTATGCACCATATTTTTATAGTACATGTATGTGTAATAATAAAATGAATATAAAATGTTTAAACTTAACTACAGCAGAAAATATTTCAAATAATTCAAATTTTTAAACGTAGAGTCCAACGTCCTCCATATTATATTGCGTTTGAGTAAATATCCATTTCTCTCGGTCAAAACAGGAAAACACAAAACTATTTTCGAACATAAGGAAGAACTACCTTTCCAGGAAAAGAAACATTCATTATTATTACATACTACTTTATCACTTCCATCTACGTAAGCGAAAGACTACCTTTCTGTTGATAAAAAAGCCATAAAATCATCAAGCGTACTTTTCATAATTCAACGCGAAAGGAAAAGCGGAATTGAGATCCTCAAGAAAGATAAAATAATTTCGACCAATTCAGCTCTGTATTTAAGTGGAGGAGAATTCGAACTTTCTCTCTTCCTGTTCAAGGTCATTGTCAAGTAATTTTGCAATGAGTGACTAGAATAAGAGCACGGACCATGTTTATTGGCCTTAAAAGTTGTTGGTCTCCTGAAAATGATAGGAATGGCCTGAAATATACGAGAATATTTTAGCAGGAATAAGAGAAAGTGAACCGTATCTCCAACATCCTGCTTGACATATGGTGGTGAATAGATTAATTTGGTGAATGTGTTTATATCAAATTCTGGTCTTGTTGATGGTTATTGATGATCATTCAACGCCATGATCGTTTTTTAGTCCATGGAATTCGATAATGGTGCAAAGTTTTACGCCGTTGACTTTAACATTGGGTATGCAAATCCTTTATCAACTCCGGATGTTGCAGCCTCATTTTTAAACGTAAACGTTAATTTTAGTATACCGTAAAACATGGAACTAAATTATGCTTTAAGATTAAATGTTGTTTATAAAAAATTTAAAACACGGCTTTATATTATTGAACTTTAACATTAATAAAAATTTGAATGATTTACTATAATATGGTGTAAAATTTTAAGCCGTTGAGTTTTACATTGGGTATACAAATCCTTTATCAACTCCGAATGTTGCAGCCACATATTTAAACGTAAACGCTAGTTTTAGTAAACTGAAAAACATGGAATTAAATTATGATTTAATATTTAATGTTGTTTTTAAAAAATAAAAATTACGTCTTTATATTAATGGACTTTAATATTACAAAAAACTTTGATGATTTACTATTATAATAGTGCAAAATTTTACGCCGTTGAGTTTTACATTGTAATCCTTTATCTACTCCGGATGTTACAGCCGCATATTTAAACGTAAACGCTAATTTTAGTAAACCAAAAAACATGGAACTAAATTATGCTTTAAGATTTAATGTAGTTTCTAAACAATAAAAAATACGTCTACATATTTTTCAATGCACCGGCTTTTAACGACCCACCCTCCTGCTTAGTCTTTTTCTAAAATAAGAAAAAAATGATTTTTTTTTCTTGTTTTTTTTTTGTTCAGGTAAAAAAATTTAAAAAAGTTAAAAGCATGCATTATAATTGCAACCAACTCCGATCAAGAGGAAAATCTTTAAACAAGAGAGCAAGTCGTTAAAAGTTGTTGGATTTGAAATAAGCTACCGAGTACTCGGACCCAGTCAACGCCTCCTATAACTGAAAGCCTCCATACGGTTTCTTACAGGTAGTCCTATCAGACCACTATGAAGGTAAACCAGTTAACGAAAGAGCCATTTAATAGAAACTCTAGTAAAAATAAGAAAGTCAAAGCAAATATATGTCTACAAATTTTTTCAATGTATGAGTATAATTGGTTTGTCTTATTTACTTGTCAACCACACCAGATTCAATTCTCAGACATAGATGATAAATTTCTTTTAATTACTATTAAAACAGAAATTAGATTCATGCGCACAACTGGTTCACTTTTTAAATAGTCTGCGCAGACTACTTCTAAAAAACAGTGTGGAGGCTTTCTGATGTAGGAGGTGATGACCCAGTACATTTCCAGTGTAGATTAAGGTAATTTATAAAATGCATTTAGTTGAGAAACTTCAAACCAAAGGTTTTACAAATCCGATACTAATAAAAGATGCGTTGAATAATTTCAATCTGTAGTATTTCAAAATTACTATTGTTTATTGAAATTACATACATTTGCTGACTTGTGTGCTCAATATAGGCTTATAAGTCATTGTCAAGTAGAAAATACAGATAGAACAATTCAGAGAAAGACATCACAAAGAATACATCCAGGGTTACGGTGGGATTCGAACCCGCTACCTCCACGCTTAACAGAGCGTTTTGACCGGCGATACCACTCGGCCAGGGCCCCTCAAAATTACTATTATTTTTAATCTATTATAAAATTATTTTTAAAATATTATTAAATTGGTATTAAAAAAATATTCGTTTATTTCATAATAATAAAATAAAAAAATTTCGGTTTTTAATTAAATTTGACAAAAGTTTAATTTTGAGTCAAACTTACAAACACTGATAAAATATGTATAAAGTATTTTAAATCTCAGCAGCATTTGAACTTCTTTAAGTTTCCCCGTTGATTTAGTTCAAAAACTACTATAAAGGTCAGTTCAAGATGAGTCGAATTCTTTCAGAATATAAATCCGGTTTTTACTTGACTTAGTGAATTATGTTTGGAAAAAAAGTTATTAAAAACTACTGCATAATTTTGCTGTAACGCTGGAAGCAATTACCCGAGTCACAAACAAACAATAAAAAATCAAATAACAAAATTGTATTTGTTTAGTTTTAAAGTAAAACCTTTATCTATGCCGCTTTTTTATAAATTTATTTTGAATATGTTTTAAAATAATTATAATAAATATAATTAAAATTTCTGCTGTAATAGTAAATACTAATTTAAATAAAAAAGCACAAATGAATAAAACACGATATCAAAACATTGATCAGTAAATAGCTTCGCAATTAGTTTTCGATTTATTTTTAATTAATAAAACTTTTTACTGTAAAAGTGTTTTTATTGTTAATTATCTTTTCATAAAAACAACTAATTTCTTCTCGGTATAAACAACTTTCAAAATTTATTTAAAACAACCTCGATGTATTTTTTCTTCGTTATATTTTCTATAAAAATTGCAATTATTTTCAAAACTAATTACAGCCAATTGCCAGATTTATACTTCCTTTTTACGATTTTTGCAATCATTTAAATTTTTCAAGAGCAATGACGTGTTCTCCTTTTGAATGAAAATTATTTAATCTTCATAAATTCATTCAAATAATTTATTGAATGTTCTAAATCGAATTACAGGGAATATAAATTTAACAAAAAAAAATTCATAATAATGAAAAATAAATAAATAACATTAATTTATTTTTGTACTTTTGTAATAGTTTGTATGTCTCTTTTTATGATTAGCATCTATAAATAAATCTTTTTTTTTTTTTTCCTTTCCAACAAAAAATGTGCATAAACACTTTCAAACTCCTATAAACTGACCTGCAGATCCTTTTGGCGGTAAAATTGACGGTCAATTTTTAAAACTAAAATATTTAACTACCGGCAAACTAATAACGATATTTAATTATTTGTTAAGCAATGATATTTTTCCCACATCAGATAAGGATCATAAACAATTGAATAAAAGTAAGCCCTCTACAAAATATATCAAAAATTCCGAATTAAAACTTCAATATTCCATATATAGTTCCGCGTCTGTTTGAAACTATATCACTAACAAACTGTATCCCTGTAAACTGTCAACCTACTATTAACGATATTTGACACATAACCTTACTTTTTAGATCATCAGATTAAAATCATGAACAATTAAATAAAATTAGTAACTCAGCAAAAAATTGTTCCGAATGAAAACTGGATATTTTCGATAATTTAAATAAAATTTCCCTCCTGCTTGTGACTATATACTATATACTACGATATACTATATTTCATACATAAATATGTTTTTTCGTACATTAAATAAAATCATAAACAACTAAATAAAACTAACAACTAAGCAAAAATTATTAGTTCGAACTCGATTTTTTCTATATTTTAAATAAAAATTCACGTCTGCTTACATCTATATATCTTACAAACTGTATTCCTGTAGAACAAACTACTGACATACAAGTAACAGTAGTTAAAGTGTCCTATAAAAAACTAAAAAATGGTAGTCATTTTACTTTAAATTGTCATACAAAAGTTTTAATTTTTATTAAAGCTGGCAAAATATTTAACTTTTAGCTTTCCCTTTAACTTAAAAATAACTCGGTAGCCAGTTTAAAACTAAATATTAATAAATCTATTGTTAACACAAGTTGATAGTTAAAATGTTAATCCAAATGTTAATCCTTGTTAATCCAAAAATAAACAAAAAAATTTTGACTTTGTAATCACTATTTTAATTTTAATAGGGGACTTCGGCCACTGTTCCATAAATAATTAACTACAACTAATAGTTCCTTAAAAAGCATAAATTCCTAAAGGAAAACTAAAAATTTCAAAGATAAATTGCCAACAACTTGCAACTTTATCTCTTAACAAACTATATCTCTGTAAACTAACGACATACGACTAGCGATATTTGATACGTAATCATACTTTTTCGTTTATCAAATAGAAACCATAAGCAATTAAATTAATCTAATCCTTCACAAAAAGTATAAATTTCTTACGAGAACTCATAATTTCAAAGATAAATTACCAACAACTTGCAGCTATATCTCTAACAAGCAATAGCCCTGTTAAGTAAAATACCGACAAGCTACTAACGATGTATACCATATTTTTTCGTTCATTAAATAAAATTCCTAAACAATTAAATATAGCTAATCGTTCAAAAAAATATAAATTCCAAACGGAAACTCAAAATTTCAAAGGCAAATTGGATACATTTTGCAACTATGTTTCAGACAAACTATATCCCTTTAGAGTAGCTACCAACATACTACAAACGATATTTAATACGTAATCATATTTTTCCGAAAATAAAAACAAATAAATAAAATAAAAAATTAAACAATTAAATAAGGCAAGTAACTCAATAAAAAAAAACTTAAATTCCAAACGAAAATTCAAAACTTCAAACGAAAACTCAAAATTTCAAAGACAAATTGCCTACATTTTGCAGCTATGTTTCGAACAAACTGTATCCCTTTGGAGTAACTAATGACATAATACTAGCGATATTTAATACGTAACCATATTTGTTAGTAAATTTTAAAAAAATTAAACATTTAAATAAAACTAGTAACTCAACAAAAAAAAAAACGAAGATTCAAAACATCAAAGGAAAACTTAAAATTTCAAGGACAAGTTGCCTGCATTTTGCAACTATGACTCGAACAAACTGTATCCCTTTAGAGTAACTATCGACATAATACAAACGATATTTGATACGTAATCATATTTGTTACTAAATCAAAGAAAAGTTAAACAATAAAATAAAACTGTAGTAACTCAACAAAAAAAAACTTAAATTCCAAATGAAACTTCAAACGAAAACTCAAAGTTTCAAAGACAAATTGTCTACATTTTGCAATTATGTCTCTAACAAACTGTATCCCTTTAGAGTAACTAACGACATAATACAAGCGATATTTGATACGTAACCATATTTGTTAGTAAATAAAAAAATTAAATAATTAAATAAAACTAGCAACTCAACAAAAAAAAACTTAAATTCCAAACGAAAATTCAAAACTTCAAATGAAAACTTAAAATTTCAAGGACAAATTGCCTACATTTTGCAACTATGACTCGAACAAACTATATCCCTTTAGAGTAACTATCGACATAATACAAGCGATATTTGATACGTAATCATATTTGTTACTAAATTTAAAAAAGTTAAACAATAAAATAAAACTAGTAACTCAACAAAAAAAAAACTTAAATTCCAATCAAAACTTCAAATATTAATTCCCAACTTCTTACAACTATATCTCCTCAGATTAAATAGTCTATATATTGTTAACATTATGTCACACAACCACATTTCTTCGCACATCATAACAAATCATAAATAATAAAACAAAACTACGGAACTAAAAACGTTATAAAATACAATAGAAAACTCGAAATTTCCAATAACAGCTCTTAACAACATCTCTATACCTCTAACTAACAGATGCAATTTTTTTGTGTGCGTAACAATTCAAAAAACAAAAAAGGTTTCATCAGATAATTATACATAAAATAATCAGTCTCAAATATCAACAAGTAGCCAGAAAGATACCGGTTTTAAGTAGACCATAGTCCATACTTCCTAATTAGAATCATAATAGGTTTAACGCAGAAGCATGGTTATCAGACGAGCATCTCTTTTCAGATGATACAACTAATTCTAAACAGAGTGAAATATTACTCACATAGTAGATGGAGATACCGTCTGCTACCCACCCACGATAATTTTCGGTTGGTTCAATTTCTTGATGATAATAAAGAAAGATGTTCTTATTCTTTTCCTCTGGTCTAATTGGGGTTATTGGCGTATTCTGAGGTTAAGCAAAATATAGGTTGGCTAAGTAATGGTAACTTTTAAATTTTATCATTACGTTATTGTTTCTAAATATATACTAATTACCATAGCTCATTGGTGACAATAAGGAATCCGTTTTGAGCTATAATTACTCTACATATATGAATATTGTTCGCACATTTGGGTGTTGATGTGCACACTTAGCTTTTGTATTTTAATTCGACTATTAATGAAGCCTTATTTTCAGCAATAAATCATTTGCTATTACTTTCAGGGATATATGTATTGCTATAGATTATGCAACTAAAACAAATTTTTAAAAAATGATTTTTTTTAATACATTTTATTGCACATAACCTGTGACCTGTAGTAATATAGTACTAAAATAGTCTTTGTTGTTCCCCCCAGTGCTTTGAATAAAATTTCAAAATATTAAAATCTTCTTATATTTCAAAGCCAAGTGTTTGAAGTTTCCAGCCAAGTGTTTGTTATTATGTTTAACATTTAAATACACTAAATTGTTTTGTTTTTTTTGCATTTTGAAGTTTACTTACAAAAAAAAAAAAAAAAATTACGTTTTAAATTAATTTTTTATCGCTTGTTAAATCGCTGCGACGTTTGTGTACAGAAAAAATTTTGATCGTTTATTTTTATGTAAGATAATTAAGGCTGATCAAATATTGTTTTTATTTGAACAATGTATTATTATTAACCCCAAACGAGCCCATGTCTTCATATAATCGGCATGACACTTTTACGTATTGAGCCCAATGCAACACATATGATCGCTAAAATCATTTTATTTTTTTATCACACTTATCGTAGTCATTTGAAAAATTAATTATAATGAATGTTATAATTAAATATTAAATTAATTTTTTTAATTAATTTTTTTCACTAATTATAAAAATTAATCATCATACTAAATCATTATAATTATACCTAGTGAAAAGTGTACGAGAAGTACTTCTAAACCGCTAAGGGTTAAACTTAAAATTTAAAAATCTTTTTTTTTTTTTCGAAATCATGGTTTTGAAATTTTCAGCAAGTGTTTATTATTAAGTTTCAATCAGCGTACATCAAATCATTAATTATTACATTTTGTAGTCTGTAGCATTCGTTAATGTGTTTTTAAGTTTGTGTACAATAAATTGAGACTACTTATCTTTATATGCAAGATTATTAAAACCTATCAAATATTTTTAAAATTTGACAACAAATTATTAGTAAACATATTATTTTCAAACAACCCAAAATTTTTATACGAAAAATCGTAACCTTTTATTTACATATTTTTTTTCACTTTTAATAAAAAAATAGGAAGTCGAGTCTTAAATTAATGTAACAAATGGTGTCAAAATAATTTACATTCCATTATATTGTTCTCCATACAAATTACCAAAAATCATTGATATTTCTGACATCTAATTACTCTAAACCAATTACTTCTTAACTGCAAATATTGCAAAGGTGTAAAATACCTTTACGAAAAAGTGCTTGTGAGGGAATGGCAAGTTTGACACACTTATTTTTGCTTTCACTTTAATTCTAACATGTCTAATCATCGGTAGTTTAAAGTGTAACTATATAATTTTTGTTTTTAACTAATAGGAGTGAACTAAATAAATCAAACTATTATTACCCCCGTCTATGGACAAACAGCTAAATAAATAACTCGGCTACCAGTTTCATCTTTTCTACCCTGATTTTATTTTATTCTATTTTATAAATGGCGTTGAACAGGTAACCCAATTCTGAGTTTACGACTATCGATGTTTGACTCCGAAACCTTGTAATTTTATACCAATTTAGAAGACAAGGAAACTCCTGGATCAAGCATTGGTACAAACCAACCTTCTTGGAGGACTTTGTGATGGAACTAACTCACATTTACCTTACATAGATAGGAAAATCACAAAAACTTCCCACGATTAGCTCGATGGCATGAAGATTCTAACCCATGATCCGTCTACCACTGAGGATATTTTACGTCACCACTGTTGTCGGTACTACCCGGGCACGGAATTCGAGAGCAAACTGGGAGCAGAGTTTGTATCCACTCATCACCGTTAGGATTCGAACCTGGGTTTACCTCATTGGGAGGCGAATGCTCTCAGGTGGTCGCTCCTCTGCGAATGCATAGATGACTCGCCTATCTCGAAGAAGTTAATGCCAGACTAGAAATGTGGTCTAGAAAGAAAAAACGCTAACGTGAGAAAGTTGTAATCCCTATTTCTATTTAAGTGAATATTTTTTAAAAAAAGGACCAAGTTTTGATGTCGGGTATAAATAATTATATTCTTAATATATTATGGCAAATAGATTTTTTTTTGTTTCGTCAAAAATCAATATTAATAAAGAAACACATGTGCTTTTACTTTCTTTTTGAAAAAAATACGTTCCATTTTAAAAGAACATTAGACAAAAATAGGTTTAGTTCAAAAGTATGAAATACGACCCATTTTAAAAGAGCGCAAGACAAAAATAAGTTTGGTTCAAAAGTATAAAATACGATTAAAAGGAGGTAAGACAAAAAAAGGTTTAGTTAATTTTTAACCCACGAAGTTATATTTGAATTCTTCAATCCCAGCTATATATTTCTTTATTATTGAAATGTTTGTGCTGTTTCTTTTCCCCATTGAGGAATATAATGTATAATATCATATCACGAAGATAAAATCATTGATGCTTGCATAGAAGCCATTATATGACAGCTTATCATCAACTTCTTGCACAATAAACAGTAAATGCATCAAAAGAATTAAAAAGTGTTTATGTAAGAGAACTTTCAAGGCTATTCAGTGGTAAAGCATAATTATGGATTATGGCTAACACCTGGAAAAAAAATAAAATACATTGAGAAAAAGACAAAAAAAAAGTGATGCTCCTTTCATGAGATTTTCTTATTTTGTCTCAAAGACCGGAAACGAAAACAAAATAAAAATATCTTCCTAACAAAGCGAAATCGTCTCTGCGCAGTTTCTTTACATTAAGTAGCTTAAACCTGTATATTTTTAATGAAAACGGATTGTTTTCTGAGAATTTCTGTCTTGTTTTGAAAAAAATTCATTTGTCATCATTACTGATAATCCGTTTATTCAAATTAGTACAGTTTTATTGCTTTTAGTCTTTGTAATTTTGTTTATATATATTTTAAAACATTAACATTATCAGGGTTCATACAGTCCATAAAAATCTAAAAAGGGAATTCAATATTGTAATAATCAAACTACAAACTCATTTTCTTTTTAGATTTCCCTTTAAAATAAAGTACACAAAGCACAAGATTTCGCGACTAGATGTATTAATTTGGATAGACTTGAAAATAACCGCTCGCCACATGGCGAGTCAACAAAAAAGAAGGCAAGTTAAATTAAATAAACAACCGATCACTTTTTCCCATCGTTATTATTATTATTATATGAAAATTGCTTAATGATAAAAGTACATGAATGTAGAAAGACTCTGGAAAATAGAATTTTCATTAAAATTGCCAATGTCTCCATTCAAAATGTAGATCCAACAGAATTCATCTATTTGTGATGGAAAGATTCATGTAGGAGGAGAGTTTCTTGACAATTCACATATTTCAAAGCTGTAAAGTATACGTTAAATGTATTTCTTTGCCCGAAATATTTCTAAATAAAGTTCTTTGACACGTTGAATGCCTTTTTAATTTTACATGTCTTGCCCGTCTGGCCAAACGGTAAATAACTACAAACTAAATTTGCAAATATTAGACAGTTTTGCTAGTTTTTTAAAAGGTTTAGCGTGGCATATCTGTAAAAAGTGATGAATTATATAAGCCTACGATTTGTTTAGAAATAGTGGTGGATAAAAATCTACTAAATTGAATTTATTAAACCAAGAATCGCGATTAATAAACTACCACTTAAAAATATTTATTCGCTATCCGGCTATCCGGAGCAAGTTGACATCTCTGTGTATATAAAAAAAACAATTTTTGTGTGTTCAATTTTGCATTAATTTCTTCAAACCATTATAGTAACGATAATAATATAAAAAAATTAAAAGCATTTACTCGAATTATGTGTTTCTAATAATCTTGACTTCACCTGTCACCGGTAACCCCCGTAGCGCTACGAACAAACTCAGCGCCGGTCACCGGTGACCCCCATGGCATTCAACGTGTTAAACAGATGCATATAAAATCATATAAACCAATGCTTAAGATAAGTCCTAATAATTCTTTTCAAGTAAAAAATCTGTTTATTTCAAAAAATTCTGCTTTGCTTCACTACCACTGAAAAAAATAATTCAAAACTACGGAAAATCCTTAGTAGGCAATTGCTTAAGTTCTACTAATTTTTTTTAAAAACTCTATTTGTTAAAAAAAAAATTCTGCTTTAGTTCACTATTACTCAATTCGTAACAGCCTATAATAGTCGGAGTCCCTACAATATTATGCAGCAGTTAACGCATTCGCGTCGTTTTACGAGTGAGACTCATTATTCTTTAATTTCAAATAAGTAAAAAAATGGGGGCAAAAATATTTTACTATCGGTCTATTTCAGAAAGAGATAATGCATATTTAACTACCAAATCTCATAATCGATGAAACATTTAGTGAAGATATCAGGTTAGACTTGGTAACTGTAAACAACTAAAAAAAACTTTATCATTCTTAATCATATACTTACGACCACTTTTTGATTTTAATGTTTCCTTTTAGTTAGGAATTTAAATAAATCGAACTGCTTTGAGTAATGGTGTTAAAATTCTTAGCAAAAACATACAGCTCTAAATTCTTTCAACTGCCTACGCATAAGTGTTGAAAAATGGTGCAGTAATTGCTCGATATATAATGCAGATGAGACTAGGAGTGACACTAAATAAATTTAAAAAACTTTTTAAAATTTATGTTCTGAGTAAGGTGAATGATTTATACGTATACATTACTACCTATCTCGTAAGCTTTTGAAAAATACAGTGTCAAAGATAATTGAATCAATGAATAAAAGATCGTTCTTGTTGAAATTCTTCTGTGCTTCTCATCGAGGTTGTAATTTAAGTTACGCTGTTTTAAGTTAAACAAGCGAGTAAGACAGAAAGAGTAATGTTTCAATATGCTCATATTTGTTATTATTATTTATTCAATTAGAATTTTTTGCATTTATTACCTGTCAATTGAAGCGTTTTTCTTTTTTTTTTTTTTTTTTTTTCAAAATAAACTCAATCATTTTGTTCATATATAATAGATATCACTTTTTTCACAAATTTCGTATGCATAAGATTTAATTCTATTTTTTTTTTTTTTTTTGTAATTCTACATTTTTTTAGAAAATAAAACACTTTTCTGTTCTTTAATTTCATTTTTCTTTTTTTTTCTTTTATTTTTACCTTTTGGAAAATTCAGCCTTTTACTTTATTTTACAATACGAAATAAAAGTATGTACAGTCAGACCTCGATATAAGGTCACCCTAAGGGACGTCGCAAAAGTGACCTTATAAGCAGGGTGACCTTTTAACCGATTCATTAGCAGTTCGTAATTAATAAGGCCCGGATTTTGATGAAATTTGCATTTTTTGCATTTTTGGACATTTTTTGTCCTTCAGAGCATTTTTCAGATGTGTAGGGCATTTTTCTTTAAATTTTGGGGCATATTTTGCATTTTTTAAATTTTTTGTTAATTTTTTCCAATTTTTATTATTTTTTATCATTTTTTATTATTACACTGGCTTCCAAACAATGAAGAAAATCTCTAGGATATTAAGAGGTGAAGCAACATCTTTTCAAATTGAAGAAGAATTGTCAGTAAGTGAGACCGTCTTTTTCAAGTACGCACCAATGACATCAGAAAACGTTGAAAGAAGCTTCTTCAGGTGTAAAAATTAACTTTCAGACAAGAAACGCTCGTTTACATTTCGAAATATTAAAAAAAATTAATAATCCAATGTAATTCTGATATTTAGTAATATTATGAGATGGAAATTGTTATATTCATTAAAGTTTCTATACAAAATGAAAATGTTTTGGAGTCAATATATTTTCCTTTTTTTTGTTATTTTAGGATATAAAACATATTTTTCAAACTTTAATGAACGTAGAACAAGTATTGCATTGCTTTATATTTTTTGAAATGACTCATAATAATTTTAAAGAGTAAAAAAGTGTTTTAGTTCAATATTTTTACTTTATTTAAGTCATATCATAAGCCGTTTTTAGCGCAATTTTCGCATTTTAAGGGCATTTTTTGCACTTTTTAAGGGCATTAATTGAGATTTTTTAGGTCATCAAAATCCGGGCTCTAGTAATTAAGCACGTAAATAGTACACATTATGACTTTTTAGAAATGGTAATACAAACGAAAACGATCGGTCATAAATTAAGTATTTAAGTCAATAAATTTTAACAGAATTAGTAAAGAATTAAAGAAAGTTAGATTTTTTTTTTTTTTAATTTTTAATTTAAAATAAAACTGTTTACAAATTTCCTCAAAGTGCACATACATACATTACATCTTACCTTATTTAAAATAATCATTTATGCAGGTCTGTCTCGTTTTTGGTTTCATTTTTCGAATCATGTTTTCTAGATTTTGTAACTTCTCAAAATGTTCCTCAGCTCCCTCATGGTTTGAAAAAAATTTCGTATGACATTTATTGCATTGCAAGCTTCCACTTGGGTTACAGCTACAGTCTCTGGATCACTGTCTTGTCCTCACTGTCCACAACTTGTGAAACAATTTCAGAAATTGTAGCTTGATCGTAGGCTGCAGCATTTTCCTAAAACTCGAGAGGGGTAATTGCCTTGTAAGGAAGTTAAATAGGCTTTTGTTAGAAAAGAGCTTCCCTCGCCTCAGATAAAAATGACCTTATACGCGATAACGATTTTTAAAACTTGACCATATATCCGATAATCTGTAACAAAGAACACAAAGAACACAAATTTAAAATTTGCTCGTTTTTTAGAAAAAGATAATCATTTTAAAAATTCTTATTAAATCTCAAAATATTAGAATTTTAAATTTGATTGTTCTAAATTATTACAATATAATACGATAATATGTATTTGTTTTTAATAGTTTTACAAGTAGCTCATGCGAATTTTAGATTTATTGCAGACTATTATTTTAAAAAGACTTTTTTTTTCTTTATTTTAAGCTTGGAATTTGTTTTAAAATGGCACTTTTACTTGATATTTCATAATCAATTAAACTACGAGTTAATAACTTGCATTAACAAGGGAAAAAGCAACAAGATATCGTCAATTATTTGAATTGTTCGTTAGCAGAATTTTACATCAGTATCGGGAGAATAGAAAGTATTATGCAATGGTAGCCAAAAACTAAAAACTTCAACCAGAGATGACAGAATATTGAAAGCTATAGTTCGACAAAAGTATAAATACCAAAAAAGTATAAAAGTATCAAAGTATAAATCGTTTCCGAAGTATATGAATTACTTCTATCGTAAATGGAAAAAAGAAAGAATTAATGTCTCTTAATTAACAACGTTAAGATGTCTTCTTAAATTTAACTTTCACTCTAGGATCCCAAAAACAAAAGCACACATAACTCTAATATAAAAGCTTGCAGGAATGAGATGGTACAAATCAAAACTGTTATGGGACTTGGAAGAACAAAAAAGGATATTATTTAGTGAATTTTTAAAAAAAGGTATTTTAGATATCATTTAGTATTAGTTAGATATTTTCATAAGATGTTTTTGAGCCCTACATGTTGCCATCGTTAGAAGACTTGTTACAGGATGATTTTATTTTCCAATAAAATTAAGCTTCTGCTCAGACATAAAAATCAACTAATTTCAGTGCTACTATGGCCAGCTAATTCACCTGATCTTAACCCAATTGAAAATTTATCGGGAATAGTATAGAAAAAAACTACAAGAACTCCTACAAACAAAGCTGAGCTAGCACTGAGTATTAAGTCTAAGCACTGAGCTACTTAAACAAAAAAAAAATATCAAAAACTTGGTAATTCCATGCAAGATCATTTATATGCAGCGATCAAGGCTAAAGACGATTCTACAAACTATTAAGTAACTTTTTTTCTCCGTTTATAATTGAACTTCCTTGTTTATAATAAAATATTCGTCGGCCAGGTGGCCGAGCGGTTAGCGCGCCTGACTGCGAAGCCATTGGCTGCGGGTTCGAATTCCGTTCTGGGCATGGATGTGTCTCTCTCTCTTTGTTCCGTCCTCTGTTGTGTGTGATATGTGAAGCGGGTTTGTGGCAGTGTAGCGTGGGCAATGTTGCTCACCTCCGTGGACTTTGATTCACAGGTGTCCACTGGGTAACGCGAAATGAGCAGCAATTCTGGCATCTTCATAGGCAAAGATTCAAATTCAATGCCTGCCATTGGAAAAAAATAAAAGTAAATAAATAAAATATTCAATTATTTTGAACTGCATAAAATTTTGCTCTAATGTTTTCATTTTTTTAAAAATAAATTGTGTAATTAACTTCTGTTTTATTTTAGTTTTTTTTTATATATATTTAAAAATACAGTGTAATATGTAGATTTGGGTCGGTAAATTTGTATTTTAATTTAAGTAAGTAAAAAACAAGTAAATAAAGCAAGATTCTTTGTGAGGAATTTAACAATTTTAATATCAGAGCTATTGGATTCAAACAACTATTGTTATTGGGTTAAAAAAATTTTAATGATGTTTCCCGTAAAAAAATCTTTTCAATTTTGTTTAAAAAGTTTTGACACAATTATAAACCTTGCTTATTTATGTAACAGTTTTAATGTTTTTTTAATAAAACTAGAATACGTTAATTTAATACAATGCTTTTATTCTTTAGTCGCCTTTATCCTTGCATATTTACCATATTTCTGTATTAATATTCCATGAAATAAACATAAAATATTAACAAAGACATTCAAAACAAACATTTAAAAGAGATTTCATGGAATAACTGCCTTCTTTTTAGAAACACGGCTTTTCTAAGCTACAATAAGTAATAAAAATTGTAACTTATTATGCTGATAGCAGTCTAAAAGTCCTCTTTTCTGTAAATCTGCAGATAACCATAAAAGTTAAGCTTTACGAATCCTCAAAAAGTGAACTTTTTGCTTCATAAAATATCTTATTGTTTGTAGCAGTATATTATTACTTCTTTCACGAAGAATTTAACGTCCTATAACTTAAGAAGAAAAAAAAGATATCCAAAAGATGTCTTTTGGCGAGAAATAATTGGATATGAAGGAAAATAAGTCATTCGTAGTCGCATCAGTTAACTTTCATGGTTACTGCCCAGTGACCAGCAAAGATACCAGTCAGGAAGTTCGTTAGATATTTATACTTTCATTCGAATCACGAAATAATCCAATTTAAAGGGTACAATAGATTTACTGTCTTGGCCTTTACACGGGTATTAAATTAAATCATTTCCTTTTCAAAACCTATGAAGTTCATCAACTTAAACTTCACGCTGTAGCGAATGTTTCAGATATTTTTCTTGAAATAGCATGAAATAGAAACGACTTAGGTCGTCATTATTTTATTATATTATAAATCAGTAGATTAATATATCCTAACATCAACTATAAATCCTTTTAACCCGTTGACTTCCACACGTTTTTACAGTGAAATCACCTTCAACCCACGAGTACCGCTGTTCAAAGCGTATTCTGCTAAGTAGTCTCATCGATATTTTAATAATGCGAGTCTCTGGTGGTCCAAGAATAAAAACTCGCTCCGTTTGTTTCTATGGTAACATGTCTCTTAATTTGTGTCCGTTGCTTCGCAACTGTTTCTCATCTCGCCACTTTACACGATCAATTGAATCTTTGCCGGGTAAAGTGGTGTATAACTTAAAATCTTTACCCTAATTAGTTGAAATTTCGAAAAGAAAAATAGAAAACTTATTTCTTAGTGAATCAAATGGCAGTGAAAAAGAAAGCTTCTACGAGGCTCGCAATACTTTTCTTAATAAATCATTTTTGTATTACATTTATAACAATTCAATAATTTTGTACTTCCTGTGAAATATCTATTCGAATACATACGAATATCCTTCGCAAGTAGTCAAATAAGCGTCACCCCAATACTGGTGACGCGGCCCGATCAGAAACTTAGCTTTGCCCCGAATATGGGTGGCGCGGCAGTCTACGTGTTAAAAGGCTCTAATGGGTCTAAAAGACTTAAAAATGGTAGCAAAAATTAAACAAAGTTTGATATTTTAATGCATTTGTGAGACTACTTTTAATTTGTGGAAGAAAATATATTTATATCAGTAATCCACCATTGCTATTTTTCTAAATAATTAAGCAGGATTTCAAGCTTTAATTATCTTGGCCATAAATTCAATTTCAACATTGGCAAAATTATATCCACCCCAATAACATCAGTTCATCTTGACGCCCTGACATTTTGTTTTTATCATATGAATGCTAATTACCTTGTTAATGACATTAGCTCCTTACCATATGATGATGATTTAAAAAAAAGTATTTTCAAGTGGTAGCGAATTTTAAGTTTAGTATTTTTCATTTTAATATAACTTTTCCATCACTATACCTCAAAATTTCGAAGTTTCATATAAATTGCAACGTTGCAGTTATTTAACCAATCAACGGACCAACTGGCACAACATACTCAATAGAAGAAAAAGTAGAAATATTTGCAGATTCCCTTCAAAAGCAATTTTCGCCAAATTCAAACTCAGATCTAAATCACCATAATTCAATCACCGAAAAAGTAAACAACTTCCATCAAGATCATCCTATACCAGAAACATAGAACCTACAAACAACGAAGAAATCTGTAATGTCATCCGAAACCTAAAAAACAATAAAGCTCCAGGTGAAGACGGAATCAAAAATATCATGATAAAACTGCTACCCCCAAACTATATTCAGAAGATCACACATATCATCAATAGCTGCCTTGCATTAAATCACTACCCTCAAATCTGGAAAAATGCATCAGTTATTCTATTTCTCAAGAAAAACAAAAATCCAAGTTGCCCTGAGAGTTACAGACCAATCAGCCTACTAAATATAATTAGAAAAATCCATGAAAAAATAATTTACAACAGAATCAAGCCACTTTTAACAGCCCTTCCCGATGAGCAATATGGATTCCGACAAAAACTAAATACAACCAAACAGCTACTTCGAATAATAGACTACGCCGGAAGAGCAATAGTAAACAAAGAATAATTTTCCTAATGATCGACATCTCAAAAGCATTTGACAAAGTATGGCACACCGGAACAATATTCAAACTAATGCAACTAAATTTTCCTCCTGGACTCATCAAACTTCTATCATGTTATCTCTCAAACCGAACATTTCAAGTAACTATCCAAAACTGCATCTCATCAAAAAGAAACATCTAAGCCGGAGTACTTCAGAGCAGCATACTTGGACCGATTTTATATATACTTTACACCTATGATTTCCCTGTAAATAAAGCAGATTACAATAGCATTACAGCCTTCTACGCAGATGATACCGGTATAATAATCAAATCCAGAAATCCAAACTTAGCTCTAATAAAACTACAAGAACAAATAGATGAAATAGAAGACTGGTGTAGAACGTGGAAAATAGCCGTAAACGCCGACATATCACAAATCCTCATCATACAAAAAAGAAGAATTAAAATCTCACCTCAATGCAAACCGAAACTGTTCAACATTCAAATTCCAATAGTTAAGAGAGCAAAGTACCTTGGACTCATAATTAAAAGCAAACTCACTTGGAGCGACGATATTAAAAATATAATAGACAAAGCCAATGCAGCAGTTAATATCATCTTACCTCTCATCTATAACCAAAACGTCTCACTAAAAATCAGAAAATTACTATACACCTCTATGATCCGACCTATACTTACATATGCTTCACCTTCCTGGACTACTATACCCGAACACCTAATGAAAAAGCTCAACCAATGTCAAAATAAAATACTCAGAAAAATCACTCGTGCCAGATGGTTCATACGTAATTCAAATATCCATAAAGATCTCAAAATTCCGTTTCTATCCGGATATATATATAAATTAAATGCAGACATCTACGATAAAGTCATAAAATGCAGCACAGCCAACTTCAATCAGATTTTTAACTTCGAGAACTATAAAAAAGACGAAAAACTAAGACCAATAGCCGCTCATTTCACCTCCGACTCCTCATACCACAACTATCAGCATGAGTAATATTTTTCAATTCCAGCATCTATAGTCTACATCAATAATCCAAAGCATCAATAGCATCAAACACTTTACCAATACTGAAATCCTGACTTATGCTACTTCACGTTGACAATCAAACCACAGTTTAGCAGCAAGTTGCTCTTATTATTTTCATTTTCTTTCTGTTATACCAGCAAGGTGCTTGTCTCCCAGTAACAGCCACTCCATAGACTGCTGAACTCAAACTGTCTTTTATTTTAACTTTTTATTTTACTTCATGATATATGGGATAGGGGCCTTCTGCGCGGCCCAGGTGCCCAATTTTTATAAATAAAGAAAGAAAGAAGCAGTTATCTCGTGGTTACATTATTAAGTAGGCGTAACTATCTTTATTCTACAATTTTTACTGTTTTAATTGCTACCAATTTATTAATAATTTTGCAGAAAGCGGAGCAGTCGGCATCCCTAATGCTATTTATTTTATTCTAAGTTCAGTGCTACCTGCTTTCTTCGCTTTTGGGGGAAATTTCTTCTAGTGGTATAGTTATGTGAAGTTATTTTCCATACCGCTATATATAAATGATTCAAAAATTTGTATGAAACGCAACTTTGTTCCAACTCTCTCGTGGCGATGCAGAGATGCCAATTTGCTCCACTTTGTAAAATAGTATT
The DNA here is from genome assembly GCA_949128135.1 of Parasteatoda lunata. Classification (NCBI taxonomy): domain Eukaryota; kingdom Metazoa; phylum Arthropoda; class Arachnida; order Araneae; family Theridiidae; genus Parasteatoda; species Parasteatoda lunata. The sequence goes on along the minus strand of OX421981.1, from coordinate 22,453,918 downwards.
TTCCAGTGGTAGCGAAATTTAAGTTACTTTTAGTTTAGTATTTTTGCTTTAAAGTAAATTTTTCACCACTAAATATCAAAAAATATAAGTATCATATAAAATGCAACGTTAAAGCATCTATTTTCATACTCAGATATGACTGTAATTTTTACAGAGGCTTCACAGCCAACACTCGTATATTTTCCTTGCCAAAGCCATTTAGTCTCAATTTATACCAGTTCATCAGACGAAGGAGTAAGATGCCCGCTTCGCGGGCAGGCACGCTACTACAATACCTATCAAGTCAAGCATCAATTTACTGGTTACTCTATTTAAAAGTGGGCGTGACTATCCTTCTCTAACGAATTTTACTATATAATTTGCTACCACTTCATTAAAACTATTCCAGAAATCGGAGTTGGCATCCCAGGTGATGCCCTTAAAATGTTAGTAAAATTATCAAAACTTCTAAAAGCTTTTTATTTTAATTGTCAACCACTTTATAAAATATTTCGTAAAAAGTGGAATTAGTTGGCAGCCCAGTAAGTGTTGTCTAAATCTTTTCTTTCTTTATTTATACAAATTGGGCACCTGGGCCGCGCAGAAGGCCCCTATCCCATATATCATGAAGTAAAAAAAAGTTAAAATAAAAGACAGTTTGAGTTCAGCAGTCTATGGGGTGGCTGTTACTGGGAGACAAGCACCTTGCTTGCATAACTGAAAGAAAATGAAAATAATAAGAGCAACTTGCTGTTAAACTGTGGATGGCTGTGGTTTGATTGTCAACGTGAAGTAACATGTCAGGATTTCAGTATTGGTAAAGTGTTTGATGCTATTGATGCTTTGGATTATTGATGTAGACTATAGATGCTGGAATTGATGACTATTACTTATGCTGATAGTTGTTGTATGAGGAGTCGGAGGTGAAATGAGCGGCTATTGGTCTTAGTTTTTCGTCTTTTTTATAGTTCTCGAAGTTAAAAATCTGATTGAAGTTGGCTGTGCTGCATTTTATGGCTATATCGTAGAAGTCTGCATTTAATTTATATATATATTCGGATAGAAACGGAATTTTGAGATCTTTATGGATATTTGAATTACGTATGAACCATCTGGCACGAGTGATTTTTCTGAGTATTTTATTTTGACATTGGTTGAGCTTTTTCATTAGGTGTTCGGGTATAGTAGTCCAGGCAGGTGAAGCATATGTAAGAATAGGTCGGATCATAGAGGTGTATAGTAATTTTCTGATTTTTAGTGAGGCATTTTGGTTATAGATGAGAGGTTGGATGATATTAACTGCTGCATTTGCTTTGTCTATTATATTTTTAATATGGTCGCTCCAAGTGAGTTTGCTATTAATTATGAGTCCGAGGTACTTTGCTCTCTTAACTATTGGAATTTGAATGTTGAACAGTTTCGGTTTGCATTGAGGTGAAATTTTAATTCTTCTTTTTTGTATGATGAGGATTTGTGATTTGTCGGCGTTTACGGCTATTTTCCATTTTCTACACCAGTCTTCTATTTCATCTATTTGTTCTTGTAGTTTTATTAGAGCTAAGTTTGGATTTCTGGATTTGATTATTATACCAGTATCATCTGCGTAGAAGGCTGTAATGCTATTGTAATCTGCTTTATTTATAGGGAAATCATAGGTGTAAAGTATATATAAAATTGGTCCAAGTATGCTGCCCTGAGGTACTCCGGCTAAGATGTTTCTTTTTGATGAGATGCAGTTTTGGATAGTCACTTGAAATGTTCGGTTTGAGAGATAACAGGATAGAAGTTTGATGAGTCCAGGAGGAAAATTTAGTTGCATTAGTTTGAATATTGTACCGGTGTGCCATACTTTGTCAAATGCTTTTGAGATGTCGATCATTAGGAAAACTATTGTTTCTTTGTTTACTATTGCTCTTCCGGCGTAGTCTATTATTCGAAGTAGCTGTTTGGTTGTATTTAGTTTTTGTCGGAATCCATATTGTTCATCGGGAAGGGCTGTTAAAAGTGGCTTGATTCTGTTGTAAATTATTTTTTCATAGATTTTTCCAATTATATTTAGTAGGCTGATTGGTCTGTAACTCTCAGGGCAACTTGGATTTTTGTTTTTCTTGAGAAATAGAATAACTGATGCATTTTTCCAGATTTGAGGGTAGTGATTTAATGCAAGGCAGCTATTGATGATATGTGTGATCTTCTGAATATAGGTTGGTGGTAGCAGTTTTATCATGATATTTTTGATTCCGTCTTCACCTGGAGCTTTATTGTTTTTTAGGTTTCGGATTATATTACAGATTTCTTCGTTGTTTGTAGGTTCTATTGTTTCTGGTATTGGATGATCTTCATGGAAGTTGTTTACTTTTTCGGTGATTGAATTATGGTGATTTAGATCTGAGTTTGAATTTGGCGAAAATTGGTTTTGAAGGGAATCTGCAAATATTTCTACTTTTTCTTCTATTGAGTATGTTGTGCCAGTTGGTCCGTTGATTGGTCTGTTTATTTGCGGTGCTGTTTTAAATAGTGTTGTCTAAATGCAGAGATGCCAACTTGCCCCACTTTGTAAGAAAATATTCTCTAGTGGTAATGAAATTCAAGTAAAGTTTAATTTAGTATTTTTTAATTTAATTACTTGTTCCATTAGTGCATATCAAAAATTCAAAGTACCATAGGAAATGCAACATTAATGCAGTTTAGTCTTGGTGACACTTTTAAAACGTAGGCGTAACTACCTTTATTTTACTAGATTTACCCTTTAATTTGCTACCAATTTATTAAAACTTTTGCAGAAAGTGGAAGAGTTAAAATCCCTGTATATGTCAATTGAATGATTCTTTCAAATGACACTTCAGTTGTTAGTTCACTACCACAAGCAAAAATTTTTTTTAAAGATCCTATAAATTGGCAGGTATATTTATTATTGATTGCTAATAAGTATTGCAAATCAATAAAACTTACTCAAAACTGCTAATATCAACAGATTTTTACCGGAACTCAGTGCATATTAATTTTATAACAAAACTGTATATCAATAACATGTTCTAACTCTAAAATATTTTTCTGTACTTCGTATCTAAAAATTTAAAATAACCAACAACCACAATCGCCACTGTATATCAATAACATATTCTAACTCTAAAATGTTTTCTGTACTTCGCATCTAAAAATTTAAAACAACCAACATAGCACTTTATGGCCGCTGTATATCAATAACATATTCTAACTCTAAAATATTTTTCTGTACTTCGCATCTAAAAATTTAAAATAACTAACATTGCCCTCTATGGCCACTGTATATCAATAACATATTGTAAGTCAAAAATGTTATCTGTACTTCGCATCCAAAAATTTAAAATAACCAACATAGCACTTTATGGCCACTGTATATCAATAACATATTCTAAGTCAAAAATATTTTCTGTACTTCGCATCTAAAAATTTAAAATAACCAACATTGCCCTCTATGACCACTGTATATCAATAATATATTCTAACTCAAAAATATTTTTCTGTACTTCGCATCTAAAAATTTAAAATAACCAAGATAGCACTCTATGGCCACACCTTATCCGCCACTTCTCTGTGCACTCCTCCCACCTTCTAAATTGCACGACTTGCCCTACATGTCATTTATGGCACATTATGAAAAGAAAATAGCCACTTTTTAGTAAACCAAGTCACAAAACACAGAGGGAGTATCCTAGAAAAAGGAAAATTGAACTGTTAAAAATAACGATGCAGATGTGTAATGACTTGAAATGAGATGAAAAACAGTTGAGAAAAAAGATGGTGGCAGAAACATTTTGTTTTTCACTTTTTTTTTACATTCATGGTTTTAATTGAAAAATTGGCCAATCGACATTGATTTTGAATAACTTAGAAATCATCAGAATAAACATCGTGTTTCTTAAAATAATTTTCAAGTTCATGGAGATCATAGAGCTTAATAAGTTCAAGGTTTTATTTGCAATTTAAAGACAATCTTACACAGACAAAATTGCATTTACAGAGTCAAATTATTGTTTTAATCTATATTGAAGTGTTAACTACAATTTTAAATAAATTTCCATAAGATTAATTTCATTTCTAAATATAATATGATAGTAGATATACATATCTAGCACTATTTTGTCGGTTCCTCATTAAAATGCAGTGGGAAATCTTAAAGATTATTTAGAAATGGAGCCTGATGAAAATGTAGTTGTGAATCCAAATTTTGGTGGATAAGCAGATTCAATAGCAGTTAGCTCATTAAATATTAGTGAAAATGTAATTAGTGACTTTAATAGGAACGTAATTAGATATATCAGTGGAAATGTAATTACACTAGCTGAGGTATTCTAAACACTGCTGATTCTTGATTGAAATGTAGTGGAAATTCTTGAGGATGGATTAGAAATGTAGCTTAATAGAAATATAGCAGTGATTCCTAATTTCAATGAGTATATAAACCTGAATTAGGTTTATCTATACACGTTTCGGATAATTACTAAAAATTGCCTAATCTTAATGTAAAAATCGTGGATTATTTCAAAAATGATCAACTTCCAAACTTGAATTTGTTATTTGCTTAAAAATTTCTAATTCTCGCTTCTCTACCGATCTATTTTATTTAATTTTATTTCATAATCAGCGTTGAATAGTCGATCCTTATCCCATTTGCGGCTGGTAATGTTCAATTCCGTAGCCTTGAGACCTTGAAAACCTCCCAAAAACTCCTGAATCAAACTACTGTATTACTAAAGTGTGGCATTTTACAAGCTGAAGAGTTTTGTCAATTTGTTTTACGATCTGTGAAATTACCTATGTCAGTGACTTCTCAAACAGTGCATTTTTCAGATGTAATTATTTCACCGCACTTTTATACGATAGATATACTGTATTTTATCCAACTTATGGGATCCAATATCCAACTCATGTTATATTAGCCAACTTACTCACTATTAGGTTACAGTAAAAAGCAAGTTCGTTGCAAAAATGAACATTCACTTTCCCAATATGTATAGTTCTCTTGCAGATTTAGAACTGGATGAATCGCTCGTGAGATTTATATTAAGGTTATCCAATTTATGGGACACAAATGGGACTTAAGTTTGGAACTTGAATGAAATAAACCGTAAACGCGTCGAAATACTATTTACTTTATATACTTTAAACTATTCTTCCACATTTCTATACGAAAGATATACTTTAATTTATCCAACTTATGGTATCCATTATCCAACTTATGGGATACTATACAACTTATGGGGCATAAATATGGCATTCTATAAGCTGAAGAGTTATGTCATTATGTTTTAAGATGTTTGTGATTGTGTTTGCCCTGTGTTTATGTAATCACCGATGTTAGTAAGTTATCAAGCAGCTGACTTTTCCGATAGAATTGCTCACTATTAAGTCACAGTAAAAAGCAAGTTCGTTGTAAAAATGCGCCGTCACTTTCCTAGTGTGTACTTGTTTTTTTTTTTTTTTTTTTTTTTTGTAAATTTAGAACTGGATGACTCACCCGTGAGATTTAAATTAAGGTTATCCAACTTATGGGACACAAATGAGACTCAAGTTTGGAACTTGAATGAAATAAACCGTAAAGTTCCTCGTTTCTATATGATAAATATACTGTATTTTATTTAACTTATGGGGCATAAATGTGACATTCTATAAGCTAAAGTGTTTTTTCTCTTTGTTTTAAGATGTTTGTGACTGTGTGTGGTGCTTTTATAAAATTATCAAAGTCAGTAATTTCTCAAACAGCTAACTTTTCAGATAAAATTACTCGCTATAAAGATTACAGTAAAAAAGCAAGTTCTTTGTAAAAATGCGCATTTACTTTCCTAATATGTATATTTCTCCTAAAAATTTAAAACTGGGCAAATCACTTGTGAGACTTACATTAAGGTTATCCAACTTATGAGGCATAAATGGGACTTAAATTTGAAGCGTGAATGAAATAAACCGTAAACACGTTAAAATACTATTTACTTTAATATGCACCAAAATACTCTTCCGCATTTCTATACGATAGATATACTGTATTTTCTAATATAATTTAACGGTCAAAAGCCTTTGGTCTATCATCTCTACGGATTTTCTACATCTTAAGTGGTCATTTACGCTTTGGGTAATGACCTTTGAAATGACAAAAGAGTAATGGACACGAAGGGCGCGGTTGAAAATGTGTTTTTCATAAGATAAGATTATCCTTCTTAAACCACATTGTGCGAGACAATTTAGGTCAGGAATATTGTTAAATCCAACTTTCTTTTTATCGCAATAAAAGCAAAAAGAAAGCATCTTTTATTTATGTTTTTCTGAAAGTAAATAAGACTGATTTTTTCGAAAATCATTGTTTCCGATTTTGAAAACTACTTTCATTGTTTGATTCTTTTAACAGTTCCAGCTTCGTCTTTTTTATTTGAGTTGACAAAAGTACGCTCTAGTTCTACATGATCTAATTAAAAAACAATCATGAAATAAATGTCACTTCTTCATTGTTCTCACAATTTAATATAATTTGGCATAAAAAATTGCTGAATTGGAAATGCTGATTAAATAAGCCACGCTATTCTACATTTTCTAAAGATTGTTATCAAGCTTTTATTTTAAAAAATACAGTGTTGGTGAAAGTTTGAAAATAAGTTAAATTATGCTTTCCAAATTTTAATTAAAAGTTTTATGAAAGCAAACTTTTCCTTTCTAATATATTACTCTATGTTTTCAAGGAAAAATTCGTTTTTATGTGTCAAAATGTCGAGATTAATAACGAAAAATATCATTTTTTTTTTCTAGTTCATTTTTGTAAACAATAATCTTTAAATTTAACAGTAAAGCTTAATTTTTGCATCTTATGATAAATATCATTAAGCTTGAACCTTTCATAGCTTTAAGCTTAATAAATATCATATTTGAACTTTTCATCAAGTACACTCTATTTTAACATGATTTTATTTTTAAAAAAAATAATAATAATAATCATGAAATGAATGTTACTTCTTCATTAGTTTCGCAATTTATTAAAATATGGCTTAAAAAATTGCTGAATTGGAAATATTGATTAAAAAATCCTATTCCACAATTAAAAGATTGTGATCAATTTTTATTTTCAAAAACGATTATATCGTTTGTGAAAGTTTGATATAAATTAAATTATAAACTCCAAATTTTGTGTAAGGAAAATTGCCATATTAATACATTATTCGATATAATTTTTAAAAAGAACGAATAATTTTTAAACGATTGGAATAATATCGAAAATTATCATTATTTAATTTTTTATCCGTTTACCTACCAGACTTATTTTGCAGTAATGGGAAAAGTGCATTTTTGTAAAAGTGGTAGCAGGTTTGCATTTACATTAAATGAAAATTTTCTACTGTTAGCTATTAATGAAATTAAAAACATAACAACTACTTGATTTAAAAACCAAATATATAATTCCAAATTATTAATATATTTTTAATTTTTAGCTTTTCTAATATAAATAGAAAGAATTGAGTTACCAGTCTTTAACATTCTAAAAAAAGGCATGTTCCCCTTTTAAAGTTTATGTAATTTTCAAACAGTGTTAATTTTTGTGTAATAGCTTGTTAGCAAATGTGTTCTTAGATGACGGGGTCTTAAAAATTTAGGGGTAAGCCACATTTTTCCCTAAGAGGAGATTTTTACATCAAACTGTTCCTCAGTATAAATTCCAGATAGACACTAAACTAGTTTATAACATTTTCACTAAATAACATCACAATACGTCATAACTAAGGCCCGGATTTTGATGACATTTGCATTTTTTTGCATTTTTTGCATTTTTGGACATTTTTTGTCCTTTAGAGCATTTTTTTAGATTTATAGGGCATTTTTCTTTAAATTTTGGGGCTTATTTTGCATTTTAAAGCATTTTTTAAATTTTTTGTTAATTTTTTCCAATTTTTATTATTTTTTATCATTTTTCATTATTACACTGGCTTCCAAACAATGAAGAAAATCTCTAGGATATTAACAGGTGAAGCAACATCTTTTCAAATTGAAGAAGAATTGTCAGTAAGTGAGACCGTCTTTTTCAAGTACGCACCAATAACACCAGTAGACGTTGAAAGAAGCTTCTCCAGGTATAAAAATTAACTTTCAGACAAGAAACGCTCGTTTACATTTCAAAATATTAAAAAAAAATTAATAATCCAATGTAATTCTGATAATTAGTAATATTATGAGATGGAAGTTGTTATATTCATTAAAGTTTCTACACAAAATGAAAATGTTTTGGAGTCAATATATTTTCCTTTTTTTTTGTTATTTTAGGATATAAAACATATTTTTCAAACTTTAATGAACGTAGAACAAGTATTGCATTGCTTTATATTTTTTGAAATTACTCATAATAATTTTAAAGAGTAAAAAATTGTTTTAGTTCAATATTTTTACTTTATTTAAGTCATGTCATAAGGCGTTTTTAGCGCAATTTTCGCATTTTAAGGGCATTTTTTGCATTTTTAAGGGCATTTTTTGCACTTTTAAAGGGCATTTTTTGCACTTTTTAAGGGCATTAATTGAGATTTTTTAAGTCATCAAAATCCGGGCTCTAGTCATAACAATTCATCACCAACAGGAAAATCGTTAAGATATTCACCAAATTCACATTTCAACAACACTCTTTTTTTACATTAATAATTTTATTTTATTAAAAAGTTAATTATAAATTTATTATTCTCAGGCATTGCATAGTGTAGCAATCTTCTTCAACTAATAACTTAGTAGGTTCACACTCATCTGGAAAAAAGTTAAATGTTCTTAAATATAAAACTAAAATTTTATAAATTTACCCAATTATCATTTTTGTCCTTTTATCAAAATTTATACATTTCGGAAAATATTGAGTATTAATCATTCGCTTTTACGTTTTAAAAACATTTATTTTTTATACTGCTTGTGCAGAACTTTCAAAATATTTGAATGTTCAAATTATTTTATAACTGACAGCCGACGCATTTTTGAGTTTATAATTATCAATGTTCAACTCCAGAGCCTTGTAGTTTTGAACCCAACCCAAAAAACAAGAGAACTTCTGGATCAAACATTGACACAAGCTAGCCTTTGTGGGGGACGTTTTAATTAAACTGACCAGCATTTGCGATACATGAGATATCAAACCACGAAAACCTCCCACAGTTAGCCCGGTGGTAAGCGGATTCGAATCCATTAGCACTGTCGTTAACGTTATACTAACGTTTTCATACTCGTTGCTAATAATATCGCTGAAATATACAAAATTATCTTTTCTCCCATTGGAGCTAATGATTGAAGCATAAGCTTCATCGGAGCCACAATAAAGCTAATTAATTGAATATTGACTTCATTGGGAAAAAAGATAATGTTGTGTTTTGCCATGATATTACTTGAAACAAGTTCGAAAATGTTTTTTCGAAAAAACTCCTTTAAAAAGTATATAAAAAAAATTAATAATTAACACATTAAATGTCTTTTAATATTTGTGATGATACGTTTCTTACTTACAAGGATGCATAAGATTTAAAAAATAAAGTTGAAATAATTTTTGAAATTTTGTTCCTAATATTAATAAAATAATATTTAAAAAAAAAAAAATTTATTTCAAACCAAAAAACACCTATAGCGTAAGAGATTTATGTAAAATAAATACGTCACGTATTTTCTGCAAATATAAAATACTGTCCTGTATTATTTTAAGAAAAGTAAGATATAGCTTGCATAAATTTAGGTGACTTTATGATCCTCCTAATGACTGGAATATAATTCCTCTTTAGGAAACCCTCCGGGAATTCAAATGAATTAAAAGTAATGTTTGTTTGTTTGTTTAAATTTTTTTAATTATATTTTTAAAGAAGCGTAATTTTTTATTTTGTGATAATGATGTGTCTTATTAATTCACTGGATGCCGAAAACTAAGTGCAAAAGTTGCATTTTTAAATTTAATACTTTAATGAACTAATAATATGTTAGCAAGATCTATCTTGTAAAAGGAACATCTATATTATATCAATAAAAAAATTTTAAAAAATAATAAAATACTAAAATTTAAATCGATACCATTTATATTTAACTTATTAAAATAGAGCATGGTTTTATTTTTGTAATAAATTTAATTGTTAAAAATTCAAATTCTATGCAAGAATTTTGGTTTAGTAACATTAAACCAAAAACAAACCAAGTTAAACCAAATAATTAGTAAACATTTCTAAATTAATCATTTTTGAATAATGTACATTGCAAAAAATTCTTATATATTATCTTAGAAAAAATATTTAAGAACTACGTAATACTGGAACTTTATGATTTTTAAACTCATGTGATATTTAATTTGAACAATTTTAATTAAATATGATGGGGGTTTTTTTTAAATATAAATATTAAAACATAAAATTTTATTTTTAAAAAAATTTAGGTTTAGTGGCATTTAATGAAGTATTGAAATAATTTGTAAAATTTCCGAAAATGATTTGTGAAATATTTTTCAAAATTTCAAAAAATATTTTTGCATGATCTTAGAATAATTACAATGAATAATTTTTCAGCTACACCCTCCAGAAAAAAAAAAAAAAAAAAATCTGTATATACCCTTCACCCCCTAGATGGACCAAGAAGTACATAGCATTAATGCGGAAAAGGTTACACAAATTGGCTTTGTATAATATAGTAAAAAATAATTTGTTCTTTCAGCACACATAATTTTATACATAATAGAAATAAATTACATTCTCATAATTCATTAAGTTAATATACAAAATTCAATCTTATAAATTTTCTTTAAAGCGAAATTAAAAACTACTTAAAAGATTTTTGATCTTATATTTAGAAACAATTTACTCACTACGATTCTAAGTCGATACTTATAATCTAGGTTATAATATATTATTTCAATTCATAGGTTTTTACAAATTAAGAAAAATGTCAGCGCTTAGATAGTTTGGTGTCGCCATCTATTATCCATTTGAAAAACTGAAACTTTCACATTCTTAGTTACCTCTAAAACAAATTTCATTTACACTTTCTTCTGCTGCCATCTATTGTTATTTTAATAACATAAAACAAAGATACTTTAACAAAGATACTTTAATAAAGAAATTTGAAATTAAATTTTCATAGTTATGTAGCGTATTTTTAAAATGTATTTATAAAAATTAAATAACACTAGAGTGAAAATAAAATATTATAATTCAAAATTGTAATTTATTTTTTTAATTTATTATTTTATAATGTAATGTAATTTATTTTTTTAATGAATTAAAATAAATAAGCTAATAGATTTCCCATAAATCAATTTTAACAAAATTTTAATTAAGTGTCATATAAGAATTTTCAAATTATTAATTAAATTAAAATTCATATTAACATATCAAATTGAGATTGATATTAACTTATAAAGTTTATTCCATACAAGAGGAATAAATTTTGTTTCACCAAATTTTTAAATGCAATAAATTCCAAATAAAACGTAGGGTTTTTTTTTTTTTTTTATTTATTTATTTTATTTTTAATTATTTATGTTGATTTATTTATTTTATTTATGTTGTTATTTTATTTTATTTATGTTGAGTTCTCAGAAGTTCTTTTCCGGGGGAGGTGAATGATGACTTTTAATTTGAATTTCTCCAACAATAACTTATAAACTGACTCTGACTCTAAAAAGACAAAAACTATTATTTTTTAAAGACAAAAGCAGCACTTTCAAACTCTTGTAAAAACTCAAGTAATTATCTTTCATTAGTATTATCTATCATCACTTTCTAATAACAACTAATTAAGTCATAAATTTATAAAAATTGTGAATTTTTGCTGAAGCTGAAAAAACAATGATTATGTTCCCATCCATCTCACCAGTGTTTATATTTTAAAGCCTTTGCATATTTCTTTTCTGATAAATATGAAGTAGTTTAATTTCCCCTCGCGTAAGTTGATATTAGTCTCAGATTAAAGAAAAAATTGTTTTAGTTCAATATTTTTACTTTATTTAAGTCATGTCATAAGGCGTTTTTAGCGCAATTTTCGCATTTTAAGGGCATTTTTTGCATTTTTTAAGGGCATTTTTTGCACTTTTTAAGGGCATTAATTGAGATTTTTTAGGTCATCAAAATCCGGGCTCTAGTGATGAGATTTAAACGGATTTTAATGTTATCTGAATTTCGTCTGTTTCGGGATCCCAGACCCGACTCGTCAAATCTCTTCGTGAAATGTGTTTTTAAATTTAGTTTTTTTTTAACTTCCAAGAGTAACCATTTATGACAATTCAAAGCAAGATGACCGATATTACAAGCCAAACTCTAGAAAACCATTTCTCTTGTATTATTATTCCAACTACACATTCATAAATGTAAAAAAAAAAAAATTACTGACCTTAATTGTTATTTAGCTAATAATGTATCATAAAATTCAGATATTAATTCTCTGAATTATATTAACTCTTTATTAGAGGTTTAAGTAATTTTTTTAAAGGAAGTTAGGAACTTACATAATTTTTTTTAAAGAATTAATAAATTTTAAATGAAATAATCGTGCCTGTGGTGCAAACTATTTTTTTCTTTCAAAATATTGGGGTAAAATTACAAATAAGAGTACCTTTATTATTCAAAATATCTTATTTAAATTGTTAAATTCTGTTTAAATTGCACAAATTATTAAATAATTTATACTTTTAATTTGTAAAAGCTATTTTTCTACTATGAAGAATTTTACTAACTCCAAAGGACTTTAAACATTAAAAAAAAAAAAAAAAAAAAAAAAAACATTTAATTTGTTAACTATAGAAACCTTTAAGAATTTGTTAACTAACCCTTCAGTTTATAACTTTTAAAATTCTATGATGATTGGATTATTATTTGAGAGAAATTTTTTTTAACCTAAAATAAATTGTTCAGAAACCAATTTATATCTTTAAAACAATTAATCATCACAACAAAATTTGATATTCTCTATGGAAAATAGTAAACATATATGTGATCCTCAATTCACCTTTTTAAAAGTTTCTGTTTTGAAAATAAAATATTATATTTTGCTTTTATTTTTTTATTTTTTTTTTTTTTTTCAAGAATCCCAAGAATTCTGAAACAATAAATTGAGTTACACTCAATCGAATCGACACTTCAATCATTTCACACAATTTGTGGATGGTTGTGGAGTTCAAATGATTATATTCAGGGAATAGTGGCAATTCTGACTGATCAAGCCGCTACGGGCACTATGAAAAGGCGCAAAAAAAGGATGGTGCTGCGACTCCCATCTTTTGAAGCAGCAGACAAAAGCCCCGCATATTTCTGTCAACTTGAAAAATCGAGGGTGTTTTAAAAGTGGTTAGCTTGAAATTCCCTAAGCTATATCTTCTCATGTTTTCTCTTACTTTTTCCAAGAATAAAGACAATATCTTTGTCCATGTGGTTAGGGAAAGAAAGGAGCTCAATGCACATTCAGCTGTGGTACCAATTACTTCACTGACCTGTCTTTAACTGTCTAGAACGGGTACTTAGGTAGTTACAAAGCGTATTTTATAAATTCATATTATTATTGAATAAAATAGAAAATCCGTTCACAAGCCAACGATCATCCAATCTGTTGCAGCTTAAGTTTTGAATGCAAGTATAATTTTTTTATGAATACATATTTATCTTTTGCAGTCTTTTTGTTTAATTATTAAATTTAATTAAATTGCATTAAATGTGTTATTATTTCCCAATAAAATTATTTCCTCAATTATTGCTTAAAAATTTAGGTATGAGACTTTCTCAGAAAAAGATTTTTTTTTAAATATATATATATATATATATATATGGGTAAAAATTGATTTTTATGAAGCAGATAAAATTATTTTTTTAATCTCTTTTGTGCCGTAAAATGATTAAAAGAAAGAAAAAAAAGCAATTAAAAATTTTATGTTATTTGTATTCATTAGTAGGAGCTAGGGACAGAAAAAGAAAAATCACATTTGAATTTTGAAAATTGGAATTCTTTTTCCGTTTTTTACTTTTTACTAAGCTTTTTATTTTGTGTTTGAAATAGTATTTTTTTAATTTTTTTTTTTTTTTTTTTTTTTTTTTTAGATTTTTTCAGTTGAAATTATTTTTTATAGATCTTATTTAATTGAAATTTCAAATATCAAATCAAATTCTATATTTGTTCGTAGGCTTTGTTTTTATAAGTCCAAACTACAATCCTTTATGAACAAAAATGTACTAATGTTAATTTTATTGAAAATGTAACGTGTTTAAAAATAGAAAAATTTCAGTTTTTTTCATAAATAATTCTTTTTAGCTATTTTGTTGTATTTCTTATGTATTTAGTGTTTTTATATTATCTTTTTGAATAAAGTCAACAGTTTTTCATTTGTTTAAGTTAATTATTAATAAAAAAAACTTAATAATTTTGTAATTATGTAAAAATTCAATTCACAGTTTTGTATTAAAAATGCAGAATAATCATTTTATCATATATGCTTTTATAAGTTTTTATTATTAAATCTATTAGCGTTAACTGCACCAATGACAGTTTCGATAAATGAAAAGAATTTTCAGCAAGATGAAATTGATCTTCGAACAACAATGACCGAACGCCTAATTCACTGCTTTTACTCAAAGCAGAAAAAGATATTGTTGACAATATTAAGCTTGACAAGTTGGCAGAATATTTTTCACTTTTAAAACCACGTCAAAGTAAATTTACGTAGCTAATATAATTAATATAACGTAACTTTGATAACATCTTAACTTTTTATCATTTTTATGTGAATTTCTTCGTTTATAATTTAAATGGCAAATATTTTCAATGTTTTTCTACATTATTCTTCTTATTTCTTTAAAAATGAAAGGCTAATTTACTTTTGAATGAATTTTATTTTGAATCAATATCTTATAGAAGACTGTATTTGCTGATTATGACTTACTTTCTTATCCTCAAACAGTTTCTGTAATTAGCTTATGGTAACAACGTTTAGATGAAACGAAAGATACATTTTAATTACTAAGTGATTTTTCAAAAAATATTTAAATATAAAGTAAAAAGTATTTCAAAGGTGTATTGAAAAACATTTAAATTTACAACTTCATTTTTTAAAATTATTTCCACAAATAATTATTGCTTACTATTACTGAAAACTTTTTTTAATTGAATAAGTTTCAGTTTATTCAAAAACAGTTTTTTACTTTAATATTTCGTTACCATTTTAATAATTAAAAGTAATAGAAAAGTAAAAACTATATTTTCTTTGTATTATTTTGAATAATTACTGCTACTATTTAGTTATCAATAATACCACATTTTTCACCTATGGCGGTTGCATTTTTAAGTGCTGTAAAAATTATTTCGATGAATAGCATTATGTTTATAACTAGTCGAGATGATTTCAAAATAAGCTTTGGAAGATCAAGTTTTGTGGCGCATTTGAACTCTTTTATTTGTTTTGTTTTACCTTTGATCATCAAGCTTTAGCCATATACAAATTGAGCAAATTAGCCATATATATATATATATGACAGTCGGCAAAATAAACTTCGACACCCCCCCCCCTCTCGAATCGGTTAGTGACGGGCCTGGCTATAACTGAATTCAGTCCCTTTCTTGAATTGATGATTCATTAAAAAAACAACATTCTTCTGTTCGATGTCAAGGTTTGTCATATTATTCGGAAAGTTTCATCAATTGCCAAATTTAAAATGACTTAACACAACTTCATTCGTTTGGTTCAATTTTTGACAAATTACCAAATAATGAATCTCTTCCTTGCAATGAGTGGTGACTCAACTTTTTAATTGACTTTTGAATCGAAGTTTTGAGTAAGAAGACTGGGGAAGGGTTTTGCCTTTTCTTTCGGTTCTCCGCTAAAAACAGAAATTTTTTAAAATTTAAAATAGTGTTTATTTATTTGCATCATTTTATTATTATTATTATTATTGTAATGCTAAGCGCCCCACATAAGTCCTAATAGATTATTTTTTTAGATTTCTTCATTTGATCTTTGATTTTTCTTCATTCATTAAAAAAAAAAAATACAAAATATAGAATTTTGTGTAGAATAACTTAGAAGAGGCAAACTACGCTAAAGCTTTCTGAGAGACGCAGATGAAGGCTGTAAAATCCTTACTAGTTGATACATTTGAAAAGTAAAATGAGGTTTATAAATGCGAAGCACTCAAAAAATGCTAGCATTTAGCCACCACGTGCTCTTCTACGCAAGCTAGCCACTGATTGCTACTGAATAAAAATGTAAAAAGAGAAACTCACCATATGCCTTCGATACAAAATATAACAGAATGCAATTAAAAAGGCAAAATTATTATTTTTTTTTATTGTCATTATTATTATTTTCAGACTCTTAGCTCAAAGCAATCGTTTTTAACCCTCGTAAAAGAATCATGCAAAAAATATAACTCGTTTTCACGTTTCGAAACGTGAAGTGAACGATCGTGAAAGACGTGAAAGACGATCGTCTTTCACGTTTATTTATTGTTATAACTAGGTTTTTTTGGAGAAAAAAAATTACCTCCAAATTACAAAATAAAGCGTGGAACTTTGTTTTGTTACTGCCAAAATTAGTTGAAAAATTGAGTCGATCCATTTCCAAATAATTCCAGGTTAATCGAAAGCATTTATGATTATTTATTTTTTTTTTTTTTTACATAATAATGAAAACTAATTTATAATAATAATGGATGAAACATCAAAACTTTTATACAAATTTAATTCTGTGTGAGATAAGTTTTTTGTTTCTTGTAAAATTTCTGAAATGAGATCAGGCAAAATAAAAAAGTAAAGTTACTATATAATATTTCTGAAAAAAAAAAAACACTTGATATTCAACGTTTGGGTGAGTACAAATAGAAACGCAGTAATTCTGTATGTTGTCAAAACTTTTTTTGAAAAATTAAATGCTATAACATTATCAGTTTCTGTATACTTTTTGAATATTTTATTGTTTGAAGTAATATGATTCAGAAAAGTGTGGAAATTAAAGTTTAAATTGACCTTTCATATTAGATCATCAAATTTAGTTAAACAATTTCACAGGCATTAGGTTTCAAATCTGAAAAGAAGATACATATTTTTTTTTTGTTTACTTAAAAATATTTTTCCGATGTGTTTGGGATGTTCTTTCTCCAAAAAAAGAAATTCCGTTGTGTTTTCGCTTGCATAAGAAAAAATATCAAACATTTTTCTTTCTTAAATTTAATAAGCGACAATAAAGAAGAAACGTTACAATGCTACACTGAAGATATCTCCAGTCCAACTGATGATCGTGTTGTTCTGCCAGTAGTCATTCGTCTCAAATAAAAACTCCACCTATAGGTCATTACGTTGGCGAATAGTTCCCAAGATTAAAAGTTTTTAATTTATTTGAAAAATAAGACTGAAACTAACGTACTTTCTTCTCCTATGACTCTCCTCACGCTAGTGGTGCATGGCATGTAAATGGTAATGGCATGCAAAGTGCTGCCGTAGGTGGAGAGTGCTGCTCTACTCCACCTGTAGACTGTTTCGATCGAGAATTAAATATTCGCAAAAAGGAAAAAAATTGTTTTAAGCAAAATGATTGCTACTGGCGATCGAAATGGCCTGCAGCTGGCGTAGAGCAGAACTCTCTACCTATGGCAATACTTCGCATGACAAGCGATTAAGGGGGAGGACAATTCCATAATGTTAAAAACTTAAAGTTAAGTCGGAAGAGTAAAAATAGGAAAGGAGGGAAATTATACTATGAATATTGGGGATTTTTTTTATTCGCTTCCTTGGCGCATTGGCTAAATATCAAACTTTTGCCATCACCGTTCGCATTTGTATATGTTTATTTTTTTGCGACGTTTGCTGTCATTTTCAAACTCGTATAAAATATCTTATTAGTTGAATTTTTTGAATATTTTTGCAGGCATAACAAAATGTTTTGAATTTTTTTTATGCAGTTTGATACTCTTTAATACAAAATAAGTTTCATCCTCTTTTTCCATGATTAAGAATACTAAAACAAAAAAACTACTTCAATCTTTTTTATATTTCTATGACTCATGGGATACTTTTTTGAAAAATTGAGAAATAAATGCAAAGATAATTCAAAATTGTATAAAGAGAAAAATTTTAACTATAAAGAAAGATCCTAAAAAAGTTAACTTAATAAAAACTATTATGCAGGGAAGAAAGACTAAAAGCACACTTTTTTTGACCTCTTGACTTTGAAAAAATTGATAAAGCCCAATTAACCATTTAATAATATGTTGATGATTTTACAACAAAAGAAAATTTGGCTTATGGTTTTTATTGTTTTTTACTGAAATGTTACAGTTTTATCTTTGATCTCCAATTCTTTTTATTAATTGCAAGAAAATCAGACTCCACCGAGTCAGTCCATCTCTACCGTGGCCTTCTCCGCTTTCTTGTTCCAGTGGGATTAAAAAGTAGCATCTATTTTATTGTATTGTCATCACTAATTCGAATCACGTGGGCCATCCAATTCATTCCATTTACTTTCATGTATTTAATAATATCGGATTGTTAATAAATCTTGTACAGTTCAAAGTTAAATCTCCTTCTCCAGATATTGTTTTCATTTAGACCACCAAGTATACTCCGCAAAATCTTTCTCTCAAATATTGCGATACGATTTTCCTCTAGTTTTGTCATTGCCCAAGTCTCAGAAGCGTATGTCAAGACTGGCCTGAGAAGAGTTTTGTAGATTAAGAGCTTTGTTTTTCTAGAAAGTAACCTAGATTTTATATATCTTCTCAGCCCATAGACAGCCCTATTTGCCAGATAGAGACGGCTTTTTTTTCAGGAATAAAATAAACACAAAATTATTTTTTAAAGTAAACACAAGTTGAAAAAAAAATATATTAATATATTTAAACAGCTGATTATAAGTCTATTTTATTTTTAAAAAAAATTATAAACTCTTATTTCTTGTTTTCCTTTCTACCTCCATTACGCATTGAATTCTTTTCACGATCTCCCCCCCCCCTTCCTCACTCTCCTCCAGCATGAATAGAATAGCTGGAACCCCATCCAATAATTGTCAACATACTTTTCTGCATCAATACAATCTTTTAAGATAAAAATAAAATCTATCTAGGAATCTTCACTGCAAAGCCTAGTAATCATTTCTTTCTTTTTCGATGATTCAAATTAAGTTTTTCTTTCAGAAAACACAACCAAAATTCGGCTTCCAATGTTGGCGCTAAGTAAGGGCGATTTTTTTCTAATCTAATGCTCCCACCAGCAACGTTTTCCCGATATAGAGCTCATTTTCCCCTTTCTTTCTCTTTCTAAATTTTCTGAGTCCGTTTATATTATGGAATCGTCCTGTCCCTAGTTGCTTATCTTCGCATGCTTTCCCCATTAGCGTGTGGAGAGTCAAAGAGGAAGGAAGTACACTAGTTTCTCGCTTGATTATCATGTAGATTAAAATCTTTTAAGTTGGAAAACTGTATGGAACTGAAAACTACACGAAACATAATTCTAAAGAAAAGCATCACGGAAATTTTAATAAATATTTTTATTAAATAAAAGTAAAAATATTAGGAAAAGGGAAAATATCGTAATACATTCTTATATTGGCGATCGAAATGGGCTGCAGGTGGCGTAGAGCAGAACTCTTTACCTATGGCAACACTTCACATGCTTTCCCCATTAGCGTGTGGAAAGTCATAGAGGAATGAACTACGTTAGTTTCTCTCTTGATTTTCAAATAGATTAAAATCTTTTAACTTGGAAAACTTTATAGAACTAAAAACTACATTAAACATAGTTCTAAAGAAAAGTATCACAGAAATTTTAAAAAATATTCTTATTAAATAAAAAGGAAAAATATTAAGACAAGGGAAAATATTGTAGTATATTCCTATACAACTGAAAAGAGGATGAGAGAAAAGGGAGAAGGGCTAAAAGTATGAAACCGGTCTCTCCCCAGATGGCGTATTCGAGTGTTGCGATCGCCAATAAATGAAAAGAGGAGGAGAGGGTCAAAGGCATGAAACCGGTCTCTCCCCGAAAGGCGTATTTGAGAATTGCGATCGCCAACTGCTCGTGCACAGAACTTGACGAAAAACTAAACCGTGGAATCTCAAAAAAGCAGATTTTTCAAGAGAGCGATTTCTAACTTTTCAAGATGGCGAATCGCGCCAATGCGAAAACGATTTATCTGCTCTCTAAATTAATTTTATGGAACTTAGGAAGATAACACGTTGTTTCTCAAAAAGGGTGGGGGTTTTTTACACAAAGTGACCCAAAGATCTCTTTATTCGATTTTTTTTTTTAGGGGGGGGTTACTGCGGTTTAGTTTCAAAGCGACGATATTGGCGATAGAAATAGGCTGCAGGTGGCGTAGAGAAGAATTCTCTACCTATGGCAACACTTTACATGCTTTCCCCATTAGCGTCTGGAGAGTCATAGAGGTAGGAAGTACGTTAGTTTCTCTCTTGATTTTCATACGGATTAAAATCTTTTAAGTTGGAAAACTATATGGAACTGAAAACTACATTGAACATAGCTCTAAAGAAAAGCATTGCGGACACTTTGAAAAAATATTTTTATTAAATAAAATGAAAAATATTAAGAAAAGATCAAATATCGTAGTTCATTCCTATATAACTGAAAAGAGGAAGAGAGGGAAGGGAGAAGGGCTAAAGGCATGAAACCGGTCTCTCCCCAGATGGCGTATTCAAGCGTTGCGATCGCCAATATGAAAAAGCTGATTGAGGGTCCATTCCCACTGCATGCGAAAACAATTGCAAAATCGAATTCGGAGATGAGAAAGAGATCCTATTCGGCGATTTTCTCTTGAATCTCCGAATTCAAGTGTGCGCAATTTTTGCATGCAGTGGGAATGGCCCTTAACTGAAACATATTTAAAATTTTCTTAAATTGCTAAAATTTTCTTAAATTGCTAAAATTTCTTAAATTGCTAAAATTTAATGAGACCTCATCTGGACAGAAATAAGCAGGTCTAGCCGTTGAATAGAAAACATATTACGCAATTTGGTCAGAAAATTGTAAATAAATAACAGATTTGGATTACATCATATCTTACAAATTAATAAAACCTTAGTGAAGGTCTATAAACACATTTATGGATTTCAACTGGTTTTTTAGAAATGGCCGTTATCGGTCAGATCAACCTAATTTGTAAGTTTTGCTACTGTTCTGAATTCATATTTTAATTGCTTGTGAATTGTTTGCTGTTATTTGGATAATGAAAACTTAGTATGTTTCATAAGTTGAAATCAAATAAGGTGAATTCCAATTTGACTCTCAATATAGTAAAAAAGTACATTACTTGAACAAAAGTTTTGATGCATAAAACAATGGCAGCTGTTATGTTTTCACTCTTTTCACTATACTATTATATTAACATTACTTAGTTCTTTTTTATACTGCAATTTTAAAATAGCTTCAATTAAAATCTTCTATGTGAAACTGAATATATATACCGTAAAGTACACTCTGATAATATTTCTTTTTAAAACATACTACAAGTTAAATGCATATTCTTATAAAAAAAAATTCTTTATACTTTTTTACATCTATAAAAACACATGTAAATAATCTATTTGTGATACATTAAAATTGCATACATTTGAAGACATGCAGTTTTGCGATATAGTTTTTGGCATGCAGTAATTCGATGGTAACAGTGATTCAATTCCCGTAACAAGAAGCTTTTGAGCTTGCTCCAAATTCTTTCCCCTTTTGAAAAGTAAACAATCGTGGGGTGTTCAAAAAATCCAGTTTATAGTTTTTATGTGAAATCATTATTCTTTACTTAATAATAATTCTTTTATCAACATTTTATATAGGGGAGAGTGGCTCACCTTGGGACACTTTTTTATTTTCATTTTTTTATTTTGATCACTTATTGTCAAAATTTTACCTGGTATTCTTGTAACATTTGAAAACATTTTTAACTAGGTTTTGATTTTGTATCTGTCATAGAAAAAATTTTAAAAAATGTTTAGTTACCTTGTTATTTGTCCCAAGGTGTACCTCCTAGTGGGGCACCTTGGGACAGTTATAAAAGATGTGAAAAGTTAAATAGAAATTTTCTAAAAATAGTATCACTAAATAAATTTACACTTTTAATTTTGTTAATTAAGTTTTATTTTGTTAGTTTCTACTTGTATGCAAATCCAATTGTTCAGAATCAAATACCAAACCTAAAGAACGTTCAAAGATTTGCTCTGCTTAAGTTTTAACAAAATATCATTTGAATCTATGTTGATTTGTCTTCTTTTTTGGGATAAATAAATGTTGCAGATTTATTCACTCTTCTCAAAACTGATAACTCTTACTCATCTCCATCAACTCTTTCAACGCAACCTACAAAGGTAACAACAGATCTTTTATCAGCAAATTTGATATGAGCAAAATCTCCAATATGTAATCTTGTTTCACTACTTTTTTCTTATCGTCAAATATTTTTTTGTCACTTTCACTGTTCATTTCATTTAAGCTGCAAGCATCATCATCACTGTTATCATTGCATAATTCACTAATTACTGGTTTTCTTCTGGATGTATCTCTCACTAATTCTGATAGCATTAAATCCTCATCTTCCCAGATTTTTTTTAATTTTATATTCTTCCAGTTAGGAGGAATGTTCATTAGGTTTGACGAAGCACACTCATATGTATGTGCACCTGCGTCACATGTTGTTAATCCTTAATGGTACTTGGAGGTTTGTAACATATAGTGTATCAAATTTGTTTCTTCCTCATCTGTGAATATTTTGCGACTCTTCACATTAAAAATATATTTAAAGTTAGAATTTGGCTGCTCTCTTTTTTTAAAGGAAATAAAATTGCAGTTCAGAGTGGTCTTGTCTTACTAATACTGAAGAATTCAGCAGCTTTCTTACCAGTCATTTCCTATGATAAAATTTGCAGCTGCTTTTTCAGTATTGTTAGCACAAATTGCTGCATTATTTTTATACTTTTTGCTTCCAATTCTTGTGATAAGTTACGTCTAATGAGTTCCTAAAATAAGAAATAATAACTATTAATAAACACAGATTATATAAATTAAAAAATACTTTGCATGCACAATATCTTTTTGTTAAAAATATATTTTAAATAAGGATTAATTATGCATATCTAGTGTCCCAAGGTGGGCCACCTCCATCTGTCCTAAGATGCACTATATACTTAGTAGGATATTTTAAAATATCATACTTTTAGGCTTAACATTAGAACAATTAAATTTGATAGCTTCTAAAGGTAAAGCTTTATACTTCATTATATTATACCCATTATTAAAATTTCTTTCTACAACTAGTTAAACTTTTGTATAAAAGTAAAAAAACATGCTTCAAAAAATAAAAATTCTAATAAATTTTTACCTGCTTAATCAATAGATTCAAAATATGTTCCAAGGTTAGGCGATGCTGACATATATCAGTATCTAAAAGGACTAAAACATAATTTAAAATTTAAGGCCAAAAATAAAAATGTCCCAAGGTGTACTGTGTCCTAAGGTGAGCCACTCTCCCCTACTATAGAAAAACAAATTACTATACAGAAAGTTAAAATCTTCAAGAATAATAAAATACAATTCATGATTTTTGAAACCTTTGTGAACATTCTTACTGAATTGGATTTCAAAGGAGTAATTATTTCATTTGTAAGGAATAATAAGGAAAAATGCAACACTTTTTGTTAATAACTACTATTTTTATGGACCTATGAAATAAACAATCTTTGAGTACAATATTTAGCATAAAATCAGTAGATTGGTTTAATACTACCATTATAAATTAATAATATTATACCCATCACTTTTGAAAGGCTGTGGTGACCTTTGCTTTTTATTTTCTGTAAAACTTTTGCTTGCCAGAAAATTTCTACTTTTAACTCATAATATTTACCAATTCAGTAGATAGTTTTGCTAGGGATGTAATGGATATTTGGCCACTATTAGGTATTCAGCCATTTTGCAGAATATCCAGTTAACCGAAAGTTAGGCTAAATATTTGCAAGTAATTTTTTGGAAAAGTATTTTTAGTCAGTTTTCTTTTGAATTTGAATATATTTTATAAAGAATCTGAAATTGTATTTTTTAGAATACATTATTAGAAAAAGTTTTTACACGTATCTATTAAATTTTAAAACTTGCACATGGCTTGCAAAGAAAAAGAATAGAAAAGCAAAATTTAAAGAATTGAAGCTAAGTTATTTTATACTGAACCAAGAGTTTCTTCTGAATTTTTTATTTTATTGTAGGAATCAAAAACAATTTTGTTTTAGTTTTTATTTTCTTGTTTTTATTATAGTGCAGCATTTAAAGGGAACATTTCTGATAGACTTTACTCTTTTATTGCCACTTTTTCCTGTACAGACAGATAACTGGTAACATAGAAACTGTGATTTTAATGTTAACATTATATTTTAAGCACAGTTTTTTTTTTCTCTCTTTTGCTTTTTGTATTATTATCAGTGTTTTTATTATGAGACAACATTTTTTAAAGAGAGTTTGAAATGAATTTTATTCTTTTATTGTCACTTTTTTCTAAAATTACAGCAAGGTAAAAAAGTCAAATTAAGATTTTTTGTTTTAAATTTTTATTTAAAAATTAAGTATGATTTTTATTTTGGTTTCAATTTAGCTTTTTCATTGTTAAAAAAAACTGTTAGTTTTTATCTACATTTTTATTATGACGCAGCAATTAAGTGGATTTATATGTGCCTTAATTTTTTTTTCACTTTTTTTATAAAAAAATACAGTAATGGGTAAATTGAGAAGTTCAGCTTTAAAATTTTCTTTTGAGAATTAAAAAAGATTTTTATTCTTCTGTTTTGCTTTTGTATATAATCTTTTGTTTTTATGGTCATTTTTTTAAAGCATTTATGATAGATTTTATTTCTTTTCATGTTGTATCAATACTTTTTTTTTCCAGAAAATATTATATTCAACATTAATGTTTTGTTTAATGAAGTAAAAGGATTTTTTTTACTTTTCCTTTTCTTCTTCAACTTTATGATTTCAGTTTTATTAATAGTTATAAGTCAGTTTTTTATTTATTTTAAATATTTCTAATGAATAACTATTATAGTTCATTTCCCTTCACCCCATGCAAATAATATAGCTAAGTTTTGATTAATTTTCAGTAATAACTAAACTTATTTATACCTAAAAAATATTTATTAATCAATTTTTTAAAAAGTTGCTATTCTGCCTCCGAATATTCGGTATAGGAACGATTGATTTATTTGTCCAAACCACTATTCGTTACATCCCTGATTTTTTTAACATTCGTTACATCCTAATCTCTTATTTTATCAGATTCTGTTCTTTTTAGTTTGTGAGGGATTTTTGTAGTAATGAATTTTTTTTTTCAGATTTTTGTTTTTGATTTCTCTTATAGACTAACTTTCAAAATAATTTTTAGTTTAAAAAAAATCGATTTATAATTTGTGTATAGTTTCTCTGAGGAAAATGACGTAGGAGATAATCCACATGAAGAGGGAATAAACTCCTCTGATGTGCCCTTTATGGAACCATTTGGAAATATGGATGACACAGCACGTGGGTTGTTTCAACATATGGAAGACATGCTAAATCATATGTTTTCTTCTTCTTTTGTACCTTTCGGTAAGAGAAAAGTTTAAATTATTGTAACATATCATTATGTCTCCTTTTTTTAGCATTATTTTGAATGAATAACTTTTTTTTTCAGCTATATAAGATCTAGTTATAGTTTACAGTGTAATGTCCCATATCCGGACGTCCTTTTTCCGGAAGGGGTGATTTCTGGGACGCTTTTTAACAATCAAAATAAACAAGGGAACAAAACAAAAAGGAAGAAACAAAAGGAAAAAAAAAAGGTCTTTGAACACGTTTTTTTTCTTTTCTAGCTTCTAGGGATTCATGCATTGAACCCATAAATCAACAGAAAGGGGAAGGTAAGACCTCCCAAGACCAAGGAGAGACCTGAAGTGACACTCCTCGTCATGAATGCTGGAAAGGAGGGAGATTTGTTTTTAAAAAAACGCAACTGAGTCCCCTCCCCCCTTCTTTCCTATGCAGCTGGCTAGTAAAAGAGGCATTTCCTGGAACCTTTTTATTAGAGTGTCAGGGGAAGAAGAAATACTGTGAAAAAGGGTAAACGGGAGTCACTTTCAGTCACACAAGAAAAAATTAAGAGAACCCAATCAGCATGCCACACTTTTATGCTTGATTGATAGCCAATGATGGGAGAGAAAATAAGAATTTGTCACTGCCTCGCCCTCAACTTGAATGACAAATAAGGAGGAGATGAATTTTCTTCTCCACCTACCCACCTTAATGAATGACAGGAATTTCCCCTTCTTGCTTGAATCCTTCTAGTTCAAAATGGTGGAGAGAGCAATTAATATTTTTACAACTGTCAAATTTTTTTTCGTTTTCTATATTTTAAGCCAGTGGTGCGCAAACTAGGGGTCACCAGAAGTTTTTTGGGGGTCGCCAAACTTTTATGAAATGCATTATCCCTGCATGCTGCATATCATACAGTGTACATATAGAGAGTGAATCGCAGTCACTCACTGTTTAATTGCAATTTCATGCTGTCCACTCTTTCTTTGACCGTAATGCGTAATGTATGTAAAGTGTGAAGACGCAAGTTTTTCACTCCGGTAGATAGCGCCCTCTTCGCGGTAATTCGTCAGTTTTACTGGAAAGCGCCTATTTGACTAGACATTAACCGCAGGGAAAGGGCAAAAATTCGCTTCCGTGATCAGCCAATCAGATGGCGAGGTACGCGGTGTATCTGATAGTCAGAGTGAAGACGTGAAGTGTTCGCATGAAGTTGTAGCATGTAGCAGTTGGCCTGCAATTGTTTTAGTTTATCCTCGAGTTTTATCATGTGACGTTATGTAATTTTGATTTTTTATATTTTTATCGGGCTGTGCTACTCTTTGTTATCAGGTATGTACTATCATTAGAGAAAGATCTCTGTTAATTTTATTGAATTTCTCGAAAAGAAATGATAAAATTTTATATATTATTTGTTTTAGTTTAAATAATTTAACCCCTATCTTCATAATGGATAAATGGGTAATATGTTCACCAGGTACATCTTCAGCTAACAAACGAACAAATACTGATGGGGAGTCGCAAAATACTGAACTAAATGCCTGATCTAAAAAAATAAGAAAATACAATGAGGAATTTATTAAATATGGTTTTACATTTTGTGTTGTTGATGATGAAGAACGCCCGATATGTGTCATTTGCAACAAAAAATTAGCAAATGAGAGCATGAAACCAGCTAAATTAAAAAGGCACCTGGAAACTAAACATAAAGAACTTCAAAATAAACATGTCGAATTTTTTCAAAGGCGAGCTGAAAATCTGAAAATTCAAAGTGCACATTTAAAGAAGTGCACGAGCTTCTTTAGAAGTTTCTTATCTAATAGAAAAAACAATGAAACCCCATACAGTTGGAGAATCCCTTATCCTTCCTGCAGCAACTAAGATGACATCAATTATGCATGTCGATAAATATGGAAATGAACTAAAAACAATACCATTATCAAGAGATACCGTGTCCCGGCGGATTTCCGAAATGTCACGAAATATCGAGTCAGAAGTCATAAAACGCATACAAAATTCATCTGTATTTGCTTTACAACTGGACGAGACTACCGATATTACTAAAATGTCGCAACTAATTATTTCAGTTAGGTTTATTTTTAATGAAGATATAACAGAAACGTTTTTATGTTGCAAAAGTTTGGAAGGAAAAACAACTGGAGAAAAAATATTCGAAGTAATAAATGAATATTTTGAAACAAAGTTCCTTACCTGAGCAAACTGTGTTGCGGTTTGTACTGATGGTGCTGCACAGCATTAACAGGTTCAAATAAATTGCTCAGAGGTTTAATTCAGAAGGTGGCGCCTCATATGGTATTTAATCACTGTATGATTCATCGGCAAGCTCTTGTTGCAAAAGATATGGATGAAGAGTTGCACAACGTATTACAAGACGCTGTTAGTTCAATTAACTACATTAAATGCAACAGCCATCTCTTTTCAAAACGTTGCAATGAGATGGGCTCAGCGTATGAGAGATTACTGTTACACACAGAAGTCAGATGGCTTTCACGTGGGAAAATACTACGACGGATATTTGATTTGAGAAATGAAGTGTACATGTTTTTAATCGAAAAGAAACATAGATTGGCAAGTTAATATATCAATGAAGTTTAGCTAGGGAAGTTGAGCTATTTAGTTGATATTTTCGAAAAACTTAACGACTTAAATTTGAGCTTGCAGGGTGAGAATTCAACTATCATAACTGCAGCCAGTAAAATTCAAACTTAGTAAAGAATAAGCTTAGTCTCTGGCAAACTGAACTGAATAAAAACAACACCGACATGTTCCCTTGCTTTAACGATTTTATCAAGGAAAATAATATAGACATATTTACATTTAAAAACATCATTTCCAATCACATTGAAAAGTTAAAGAAAAAATTTTCGAGAAGATTCGAGGATTTTCCTGAAAACGATCTTGGTTGGATTCGGGATCCATTTTCCTTTGACGTATGCAGTTCAATTCTTCAAATTAGTGAGAAAGAGCAATTGATAGATCTAATTAGTGATTATACTCTTCGAAATCAATTTAAGACTCAGCCTTGCCAAAAATTTTGGCTATCCGTGGAAAAACAATATCCCGTTTTATGCAAGAATGTCATCAGATTGTTAATACAATTTGCATCAACGTATTTATGTAAAACTGGATTTAGCAAACTAGTTTCAATAAAAACTAAATACTGCTCGCGTTTAAACCCTGAAGATGATATGCGAATTGCAATTAGCAACATACATCCAAACATCGATGAGATAATTAGAAACTTGCAGCCACATACATCTCATTAAAGGGCAATTTACTGATTTTTGTGTTATACAAAAAGTATTTTCTTAAAATTATAAATAAAATTAATATGAGTCAAATATGATGACATTTTTATTCGATGAAACGAAAGAAATGCGCGAAATATACTTCTTAGATTCAGATCGTTTATTGGATCGTTTTAAGCTTTGTTTACCATGGGGATCTATTATATGGAAAAATCTAATATCCGGACTTCCAAATGTCCCACTGATTCCGGATACACGACTTTTCACTATATTACATTTGAATCAAGGAGTTTAAAAGCTGGTCATCTCTATTGTTAATGCTGTGAAAATGACTGGTTTTCAAACTCACTAATGATAAGGATGGTTTTAGTTTTCAAATTAGATTCAAAATTTTTTTTACAATTACTTGTTTTTTTTTTTTTTATATTATTTAAATAAATTTCTTGAGTTCGGAGATATATATGTATTCTTACATTTCAGATTTTGCCCTTAAAATAAAATGGCATTTAATTTATCTCAGGCACAAAATTATAAATATTTTGTTTTTTATAACAAAATATTTAACATTCTTTAATCATGACCAGATCATGCAACAAACACCTGTAGACAATTGTGTGGTCTTTTGTAGTCATTTAATAGTTTTAATACTTTGTGTTTCAGCTTCTTTTTTTTTAATTATTTACTACCTTTTTATATTTTGTTCTTTTCTGTATATGTTTTGTAGGATCTATAAAGCTTGAAGAAAGTACTCCAAATGATCCACGTTCTATGATGCTTAAAGATCCTGATTGTAAAAGATCTGAAGAAAATCATGTATGTTGACAAAAATTTAAATTTTTTTTTTTATCATTTTCCTTTACTAAAATAAGTTTTTTTTACCTACATTTGTTCTTTATTTCCCTGGAAATATTAATTAAGTTAAAATGCTTAGAGAAATTACCTTAGAATGCATGCTAGAACTTGTTTCATTTTCCCTTATTAAAAAGTACTGAAACATGTGTACTCCCTTGTTTCCTTTTTTTTCTTCCAACTTTTCAGTATATCTTTTATATGTTTCAAATTCATTACAGGAAATTTAGTAACCCAAATAGATATTATTTTTTAATTTGTTTAATTTAAGGTGATGGTCTTGCAACACAAAAGAACGATTATTACTGTATCAAGGTTTCTACTATGGTAGCAGTTTTAGAAAAAATACTTTAAAACTATCTAAAAATACAAGAAATTTTTTCTAAAGCATTTTATTAGATTCTTTAATGAAAAAAATTTCAACAGGAATCGCCACATCACATCTTTTGTAAAATTCTTATGATAGATTCTGCTTATGTATGCATTCAGAATTATTCTCTAACAAATTAAAAAAATGGCAATTCTGTGCCGCAAACAAATAATAAAATAGAATATATATATGAAAAAAGGAAAGAAAAAGTATAAAACTTTTAGTTTTGCACCTGCAATAAATCTTGTTTTAAAATTTGTATTGTATACATATGAAAATGAAAAGCATCAAGGCTCCTAGAGTGGTTATACAAAGTCCTATTCATGTGACATATTAGCATTTTGTTGAAGATTTTGTTCTGATTTCAGTTTTTGCTTAAGAACACTTAATCTCAGCTTAACCTCTGTATTGAACGTGAGTGTTTTTGTAAAATACATTCAAGATAGATTAATCAACTGAAAAAATTTATTGATTTGATTTCTGAGTTATTACACGGAGATGCTTTACCTATGTCATATCCAATTTACGTATGGTTTTTATGCTTAATAAGCATAGTGAATAATTAGGTAATTAAGTCCATTAGTTACTTAAACTAATGATTTATTAAATATTTTATTCTTTAAACTGATTACATTCATTTACCTATTGCTTTTACAAAAATATTCATAGTAATTGTGATGCAGAAAAATCTAAACAATGACATAAAAGTAAAATGATAATTCTTCCACACTTCACGTTTTATATTACAAGCAAATGTAATTGAAAACTTAGTAATTCTTAGAATGACTACTGCTTAAAAAAAATTATCTTTGTCATGAATTTTGGATTAAAATTTATATTTGAAATAAAAGTAATAGCACCGTAGAGAATAAGGTTTTTAACCCACTGACGGTTCTGCACGTAGAAAGTCGTATTTTAACCTGCAGTCTTCACTGCATAGCAAAACCGGTTTTCCAATGTTAATAGATAGGGGAACTGTGTGTAGGGGAGAAACTTTCTCCCAATTTCGCCCATTTCCTTAACCGCCAGTGGGTTAATATTGAAGATCAAAAATTTAATTAGTAATGAATTAAAAAATACCCAATGAACATGGGCTGCTTTATATCAAAATTATGATATCCTTATATCATTATGCAGGTATCTTTGGTAAGATTTGGTATTGGCATTCAATTGCACATTTAGATTCAATTGCACAACAGCATTCAATTGCACATTTTAGATGCTGATAGAATTAATTTTCTAATGTTTCTGATTAGTATCTCTCTTAATCATAAAGTTTCTTACCACCTTTTTATTCTCAATGTTTCTTTTTTTTTTTTTTTTTTTTTGACTTATTTCACATAAAAGACGTCATCAATGAAAGTCGAGAAGTTTTCTTCATAAAACTAAATATTATGTTTCATTGTAATTGCTAAAAATATTGTTTTATAACTGAATGTTTTTTTCTCAAAAATTTTTGAATGTACTAAATATATAATATTTTTAAGGTATAAGTGCATAAAGAATGTGTGTTTCTCAATTTAATATTTCTTATATTTAACTCTATGCTTATTTTTAAGGATGTCAAGTTTTCTGATGTGATAATTCCTGATCATTTTACTGACAGTGGTAAGTTTTAAAATATTGTCCATATCAAAGAATAAGAATTCTGCCTCATTAAAAGAATTTAAAAAAATACGGTTATTTGTAAAAAAAATTTTTTTGCAAACAAATATTTTTTGTGAATTTGTTATGGTAATTTCTTGTGTTATTATATTATATATTTACTTATGTTTTGGATTGTAATAGTATTATATAAAAAAAGAAATTGAAATTTTAAGATCTGTATGAAAATCCCAAGCATATGCAATCAACAAAACCACATGGACAAAATCAATACAAATTGAGTGCTTAAAAGAGGGTTTTTCAAATGTTTGATTCAAATTAAATTTAATCAATCAAATAAAATTAATTTCAAACCACTTAAAATTTCGTAAAAAATCAATTATTCTTTTCTGCATTGCTGATTCTCAATTCACGTAAAAATCGTATAACATAATGCCAGTATAACATAAAAGTTATTTTTAAATCCAATTTTTTTCTTCTGAAATTATATCTTCTCCCATTTGCCCCATACCTTGAGGGTAAGGCCAGGGCAACCTTGAAATTTAAAACCCTTTTCATTGTAAATTTACTTCTTCCAGAAAAAAAAGTGATGGAATTCAACATACAGCATTTTGATTAGAGATGGAATAAAAAAAGTATTTTTAAAAAGAGTTATCTCAAGAAATATGTGTTAGAATAAAAAAAATAAAGTTTAGCTTGTTTAATATTTTGATAATCCTATCTAATTTGACCCCCTTCTCTACTACCTGAGATTAAGACAATTTCTAGAAGGTAGAACCTATTTTGGGGAGGGAGTTCAAACAAGCCTACCTTCCAACATTTGATGTTTTTGCTAAATGTTTTGCCTCAGTACTAATAAACTGAAGCAATCAGCTATTAAATTATTAAAATTTTAATAAAACTTTTAACTTAACATTTTAACGAATTAAATATAAAAGCATGACCATTTATCTTTCTGTCCTTTTATAGATCTGTGTAAAATATTTATGTGCAGTGGTGAACAAATTTTTTTAAAATTTTATTTATAAAATTATTACATTTACTCCCACTAAGTAAATTATTTTCTGAAACTACAGAAATTCTGTTGTAGTTGGAGAAGCAGGGGTGTGGGTTTTATCTGACATTTCTCAAAATGTGTATATTTTAAACAACTTTTATGCCATATTCATTTTGCAACTTCGACACCACCTCTTAACAAAAATACAATATGTATGTCAAATGTGGACACTTTTTTCCTGGAAAATCCAAATCTGGAATAAAAGATAAAGGTTTAAAAACTGCTCCTACCTCATCCCTAGGCGATGGTGTTGGGGTCAAGCTTGGAATTGTTATTATATGCATCTTTTAAAAGTTGTAGCTTTAGATTTTTGATTTGATGAATATTTCTTAAGATAGTTGATCACTTGTATAGAGTTTTGTTCATCCCGTGTAGTAATACATTGTGAACCAGAATTTATTGATTTAAAAAAACAGTTCTGAATTCGGTTTCCCTTTGCTTATTTGATTATAGAAAAAAATTTATTTCACAACTTTTCTTTTTCTTTTTTATCACTGAAAAAAAGGCGTTTTTTTTTAAAATTTCTTAACTGTCTTCTTGGATCTCTTAAAGGCAATTTGGTCAAAGAAAATTAAATCTACCTATGAGATTGGTATGAACTTACTGTTGGATTTAATTAATGAATTTTGATATCAATTTTTCATTTAAATCTGTATTTGTAATTTTTTATTCTGTAGTATTTAGATTTGACTGTGTAATATCTATAAGAAAACAACAAATGGATTGTATTAACATAAACATACTGATTTAGAAAGTGCCATGAATATATTTTAAAACAATTAAAAAAGGGATTAATGCAACAATGTGCTCAACATAATTTTTCAACTGCTCTATTTCTCAACTCTTATTTTTTTTCTCACAGTGTTTTTATACTTAGCCCTTTTTATTAGTCTATTTTTCAATCCTTGTGTTCTCTTTTTTTCTTGAATTCCATAAACACATTTTATACATCTGACAAAATTCCATACACATTCACCAATCTTACACTTTTCCCTCGTCCAAAACCTTTTTCCCTCTTGGCCTTCCTTTTTCATACATTTTAATATTCAATTTAAGTTTATTGTTTTTAATTTCAGACATTGATGAACATGTTGCAAGACATGGATTGATTTTAGATGATAATAAATCAGAGCGTCAAACCCCAAAGCTTTTTTCATATAAAAAGTTTTCTTCTGTAAGAACTGTTCATTTACCTGATGGCGTAAGTTTTTTAATTGTTTTTCTTAAATTTTCTCTTTCTTATTCCTTTTATAAATATTGAAGAAAAAAAGTTGACTGCAATAATTATTATTAGTTTTTTTACAAAAGTTTTTACAAGGTTTCAAACTGTTACAGACTGTTGAAGAGCACAGAAAATGTACTGATAGTCAAGGAAATGTTACTACAACAATCCGTAGGTCTATTGGAGATCAGAGCTATGAAGTTACTACTCATGCAGATAATCAGGGTATAAAAGAAAAAGAAGAAAACTTTACAAATTTGGATGAAAGTAAGTTAAAGTTAAACTGCTTAAAATTAAAAAATGTTTTTTACACTATTTAATGAAAAGTTGAGTTTTCAAGGAAAAGCAGCTTAAAGCTGCTTAACTGTTAAACTTAAAGCTGCTTAACTGTTTAAAACATAAATCAGTATTGGTGTTATTTGTATCTGTTCAAAAGTAACGTAGTGAAATCTTAGCTATCTGCAAATTCCATATTCTTGGGCAGTGGTTCTTGGTTTTATATTTTGCTTTATCATCAGTAAAAAGTGTTGTATTTTAATTGAAACAAAAGTTTGCCAAAATTCAATCTTTTTTAAAATGTAAACGTTCTCCATAAAAATTATAAAAGCTAAATAAAAAAAATAATAAAGTTTGCTGAGTGAAAAAAAAATGTAAGAGAGAAACCGAAAAAGAAATTGTTTCATTTTTTAACTTTAATTATGTAATTGAAAATCTTGATCTATTAATAATAGTATATTTACTGAGAAAATAATGTGTTTCAATGAAAACACTTATAAAGAAAAATTATAAGTGTAAAAAAAGTATTAAAATGTGAATAAAAGACCAAAAAGCCTATTAAAAAGCATGAAACTGTATAATGTGAAAATGTGCAAGAATAAAAGAATTACTTTTAATTCTTAACTCTTACTTTATTACCAATGGTTTTAGGTTTTTAATACAGAAGGAGTTCTGAAATTTTTATATTTATAGCTTTTATTTTTTGCCAATATAATTCCAGATAATTAACTTTTTACTTGAACAACCTTTAATAAAATTAGGGTTTTTAAAGCCTGTTTCCTTTCTAATTCTTAACTCAATATGCGTGTTAGAATAATATGACTTTAACTTGAAATACAAATATAGTTCAATTTCTCAAAGATTTGATGCAAAATATGTTTTCAATTTTCCAAATAAAATTTTCTAAAATTACTATAATGAGAGAAAACTTTTTTCCATAGATTTATCATACTGCAGGGTGTTTAGTCAAATTTTTCAACAATATTTGTTTTTCCACAATTTTTAAGAACTTTTCAAGCACTCAAAAATATTTTAAACACTTGATTTTTCTAAAAAGAAAAAAATCATATAAAATATTCACATAGAAAAAAAAATATCTTCCTATTGTTGAAAGTTCTTTATATATATCTACATGAAATTATTAAAATGCAAAAACATTTTCAAAGACTTTACAAAATCATGATAAAAGTTTCTGGCAAAGAACTCTTAATTTTATTAGCCACCATAAAAATATATTTTATGTTCAATTTTAAATAAAACACTACTTAAGTACCACCTGGAATTTGTATATTCATGAAATTGAGCTAGTTTTGATTTAATTAACGTTATATGCATTATTGCACTTCAGATTATGGATAGCTAGTCTGAAAGTGGGAAATTCTGGTTTAGTTTTGATGATATCGAAATCTATTTCTGCACATATTATTGTGTATCCTAATGTAGGTCCTTAGTTCTACAGAGAGGTAATTTGATTGCTGAGAAGGTAAAGATAACTTATTTTTATTCTAAAACATTAACATTTAAGCTTCATTTAGTTACTAATTCAATTTTTGCATAGTTAAAATTATATGTTTGGCATTAAACTTTAATAATGGCCTAGCCAGTATGACAAAAAAAAGGAAAAATAAGGTTGGAAACAACGGACTGAGATAGACTAAGAAAAAAATCAGCTTTAATGATCTTTGACTGTAAACAAATAATTTTTAAAAAATTTATAAAGAAAGATTTAAAAATATTGCTTTAAAAAATTTGCTTACTACTTCATTTAGGTGAAATATCAGATTTTGAGCAGCGATGGTTAAATATGAAGAACAGAAAACTGCCAATTCAAGAACCAAGATCAGATCTAGTGTTACCTAAATCTGCACCAGCTGGAGATCCTTCCTATTTATCCATTTTCAAGAAATTCTTTGGGCTCTAAACAAATAACTATTGCTTGTAATCTATGTAGATAGTTTATATATATATATGAATGTAAAATTAACATTTAATTTTACTTTTATAATTTTAAAACTGTTTTCAATAAAAAATATTCCACTTTATCTCTCTCTCTCTTCTTCTTTTTTTTTTTTTTTTTTTTTTTTGAAAATCAGTGAAACATGTTGGAAATAAAATATTTTGTTTGAAGCTTACTGAAATGTCAGGTAAAAAACATGGAACTCATTAAACAATAGTTTTATTCTTGTACCATATAATCTGTCTTTTTAATAGCTATTTAAATATATTTCAGGGCATTTTTTTAGAAATTTAATTAGTTATATACATCTTTAAAATTTTATTTACCTGTTTGTAAGTAACCTTGAAATTATATCGCATATCATATTTAACATAGAAAAAGAAAAACACAACAGACTCTTAAAGAAAAAAAATCACTTTATGATTCATTCAATAAGCTCGTTTTACAATCAATAATAAATATATTATTCACTAATGAATTGGTTTAAAAACATAGATGTCATTACATTAATTCATCACTTAATTTTTAAATCACTAGAATGCAGTACATAAAAATAAATGTTCATTTAAGTAAAAGTGTGTATTTCAAAAGCTCATATTAAAACAAAAGTTTTTCTCCAAGATACTATTCATACATAACAAATGATTTACTGTATTTTCCAGTTAAGACCCCATAATAAAAACAAACGTGTATAATTTATATAATGCCATCTTAATATACAGTTAACCAACATCTATAATATACAGTTAACCAACATCTATAATATGCATAAAATATTTTTTTAAAAACATTTCAACTGGCATAGTTTTTCAAAGATTTTTTTTTTAATAAAAATTCATTGAGAGTTTCATTTACAGTTCATTTTAAAACTTTACAGCACATGCTTAACTTTAACTTTTTAAAATTATTATTCATCCCCAATAAAACAGTCCATTAAACTATATTTAAAAATTTATGAAAACAAATTTCAGTATAATATTTATACCTCAATTGTAGATGCATTCAAGATAATTCATTGGTGAAATATATTTCTATGAAAGACAAAAATTGGCAATATTTACATAAATACTGTAAAAGCAATAAAATCTCTGCACTCAAAAGATGAATCTGTGTCACTACTGTCAAGCGTGCAACAATCGCCACTTTGAATTTTAAAAATTTACACCTTTGTGATTTATTACCTTTTTTTAAAATTGTAATCTATAAAGTGAAAAATAAATGAAGATTAATTTCAAAGTAGTCCAGAGTGCAAATGATTAACATAACATTGACTAGAATACTGTAATCTTCGACCTTGGTGTATTTTCCAAATCATCGTCTAATGTAAAAAGGACCTGAAAAACATAGCGTCTAAACTAAATAAAGTAGGTGAGCAAATAATACTTTTTCAAATGATAACTGAATTGCTAAATAAGTAGGTATTTGATTGAAGAGCACTATTTTGTTATCAATTTATTTGCAAGTAGAATAATGATGCTTTTAATAAGTTTATTTTATAAGTTACTAATTATATAAAATTACTTCAAAGCAATACTGATTGTATATGGAATAAAGGTGAAAGAAAAACATATCTATTAAATTAGTCATACACATATTTACGCTCAAACTTTTTTTTTTAATCGTCCCCTTTCTGTTTAATTAAATATCATAAATAGCAACATTTTGATTTGCCATGAAATTTGTGGTATAGATGTCATAGTAAAGATAGATTCATGATGGATTATTTCACAATTTAGCGATCACTTCAATTTCAATAAATAATAACAAAAAAATGAACAAAAACTGTATTTGTCACTACAATTATTTTGGATCTTTGCTTTGTTAAAAACTGATTAAAACCAAGTAAAGATTACCAATTCTTTTTAATTTGGCAAGCAACATAAGAAAAAACAAAATGCCACTTATCACTATCTCACAGTGAATTCTTTAATTATAACATGTTAAATAATATATTAACACATTCGCTGCCACTAAAAATAATATTTCCATCCTCAGAAGCCGGATTACAAAACAGGGTTTTCATGGTTTAAATGTTTCTTATATTTTACTAGGAAAACCAGAAAACGAAGAAACATATTATTTTCCTGTTTAGAGAGCGTTTTTTTCCCCGACGCTCCTGTCTTCGTGAGTGCCACTGACGCTCCAGCGCGTCGGATCAATATTCTCAGAAATCACTGGCATATTGCATAGAATAGCAGCGTAAAAGGAATAAAACGGAATACCATTCAAGTATATGTTGTACCATTTATGAAACAATACTGAAAATATTTACAAATATAATCACATAAAAAAATTTTAACCAAAATTTTGAAAACCAACCACAGAAAATAAAAAATAATGCTTCACTAACGTGCCGAAACAACCTTTTTTTGGGTTCAACTTCCAAAGCCACATTAAACACAGAGCATATAACTTATCATAGTCGATCGACGCACCAGCATGTCGTCAACATACCAGGAGAGGCCGCTCTGACGCGCTAGCGCGTCGGTGGCAGCGAACGTGTTAATTTATATGTTTTAAGATAAGAAAGTAGTTTTTAATGAAACAAGGTAAAATGCTTTTTGATAATATTGGAAATAATTCAAATCAACCAACAAAACATTTCCATCATTCTAAACATTATTTGCTTGATTTAGTATATGTATTTAATACAGATCATTTGCACATCATAAGTTTAAATAAGCATTGAGTTATTAAAATTTTTATTTATGTTATACTTTTTCATTCTATTTTTACTCTTTCTTACATAAAATGAAAATTGACAAATGTGTTTTTATGAGTAACTAAATGTTTGTAACTTAACAAAGATAAAATAATTAAATATTTACTTGTGCAATTTACTCTGTAATAACACAAGTTATTTTTTAATTATTCTTTATTTACTTTACTGTTCTTAAAATTTATGCAAGAAAGTTCAGTAAAGCTTTAAAATTTACTCTGTATCAACACTATATAAAAGATGTATATTTTAAAGTTTAATATAAGTATGACTTTTTTTGTTATATGTATTTATTATATAAGAAATCAAGATAGACAATTATTTATTTTTTTAAATTATTCCTACAACAAAAAAATGACATTGCTTAAAGCTTTGATTATTATAAATCAAATTTATTCATTAAAATTAAAGTTACTCTATTCGAAAAATAATTGATATTTAATTGAAAATTCCAAAACTATTGATTCTAAAGGAAAGAGAAGCATGTGGGTCACTCCAAACAAGCCATTTAAAAAGCACCCATAGCAAAGGAGATTAAA
This sequence comes from Parasteatoda lunata, assembly GCA_949128135.1. NCBI lineage: Eukaryota > Metazoa > Arthropoda > Arachnida > Araneae > Theridiidae > Parasteatoda > Parasteatoda lunata. The sequence continues at coordinate 22,414,528 of OX421981.1, read as the reverse complement.
TTACAGCTAAGAGAAAAATAGTCTTTAAATGATTGAGAATAGAATATTATGTCCCAGCTTGTTGTTTCAAATATTTGAGTTTAGTTATTTTCTAGCTTAATTTGAATGCATGCTATAAATGAATTAAAAAAAGATGATTTCCTTACCATGAATGAAAAGAATAATGCACAACTTGATAAGAAATGCCAAATATCATGATGATCAAAAAAGTTTAATATGATGCAGTGTTTATTTCTATCTCGTGATTTAGCTGGTGACACCTATGATAAACACATGTTTTAATATTGCATTTCCTTTGAAAGATAATTAAAAATACCTATGGTATTTAAAAAAGGGTATCAAAATTCATTGAAATTATAAAAAGCATGAACCTCTTTTTCTCACATCTCTTTAGAACTGGACAAGAATTAATTTTAAAAAAACTATATATTTTATTTAATGTTTTAAAAGCATTATTTATCAAAAAATTTCCGAGAGAGTGTTTTTTTAAATGCTTACAAATAATTGCTGCTAGTTCTACAAGTAATTGTTTTGTAATTTATCTATCTAGAAACTTGAAAAAAATTTACATGAAGTTGTACAGTTAACTATACTGTGATACATCTTTTACTTGAATGCATGGTGTTCAATTATTCAGCTTGATCAAAGAAAGAACCTAATGTGACAAATACCTGAAACTATCATTTTTGGCTGGAATGGATGTATGATAGCCTACAAATGGCTAGTGAATACTTAATGAAATTTGAAAACGCCCTTTACACTTATAACCATCAATGTACCTTTGCTTACTGCTCATTACAACTTTTAACCAGAATGATGGCTACTATAAAACTTTTAGCAATTCCATTACTTAATTTTTACAAGATTGATGCATGATCCTTTAGTTCTGCTAGGAATAGACATTTTCGAATAAAAATATTTTATTCAAAAAATGGTTAGAAAAATATGCCTAGAAAATCAATAGAAATAATCACAATATAATGGCAAAAATGTATTTTAGGCATCAAGAACCTTGCAATTGGTGAAAATTTAATAAAAGATTTTGTACTATACATGGATTTGTAATAAGAAATTTTAATTCTAATAAATGTTTTCTATTAATCTATTTAAACTATATATTCATTATAAAAGTTTCTTTAATTCTAGTTAATACAAAACTCAAACATATTAAATAGCATGATTTTACAAGAAAATGAATAGTAAGGTCAAAGAATAAAGTTAATTTTAGTTTACCTGCCAAGAAGTGTTTTTAGCTAAAAAGAAATGCAAAGCAAAGCCCCAGCAGATAAAAGATAAAATCATATACATTATTGGTATCCATCGAATTCCTTCTTTACATTTTATCTGGAAAAAAATAACATAATATAATATTAAGATAGACATCATCAATTTATGATTTTTTATTTTTAAAAAAATCGTTTTTGAGAAACTTACTTTCATGATTGAATAGTAAATGAGGTACATAAGAAGATTAACTATGAAAACTGATAAAAGAAATGCCCCAAAATTAGGGGGTTGTTTTATAAGTCCAAATAAGTCTCTGAAAATAACAAAAAACAATTAATGAGATTAATATTCAGCATAATTAATTGTTGGAATATTTATAAAATATATTTGGTAATTAAATAATACAAGAGAAAAATATTACTTTTCTTAGAAATCTGTAACCTAGTTTGTAAAGACTGAAATATACTTAATAAAATAATTTTATCATGATCCTGAATGTGTTAATCATAATTTATTACAAATAAAAAAGTTATACCTTTACTGCAATTATAGAATTAACTAATTAACATATATTTTATCAATAAAAAATAACAATAAAAAATAAAGTAAAATTTAGATGCAATAAATTTATTTACAATAAATATTAAAACAGAGTTTTTTGAAATTTTTTTCACAAAATTGACACCAAAATTACCTATTGTAGAACGGATGTTTAAAGTAGAACACAAAAAAATTCTGAGTGTATACTTTACTGAGTGTTTGCTTAGAATGCATTAAAAACATCTTTTATTCACTTAATCTAAATTCAAGTTCTTGTGTTTTATTATCTTTGTTAAAACTTACAGAATATAAAAAATAGAGCAATAAAGAATATTTTTCGAGTAACTTTGATTTATCGTAATATTAACAAAAAATACAGAAGAGATTTTTGTGTACAAAAATGATTTATGTTTTTTTTCACATAATTAAAATTCCAAATACAAATGTCTAATGTTACATTTTATTTTTTTGAATTAGAAATATGCGTTATAACATTGGAATTATTCGGTATACTCACAAAGATAAATTCAATAAAACAGTAATGCTCAGCATAAAGAAACGGCCCTGGAAGAATGGAAATGTTAATATAATTATGAAATTTGAAGAACTAATCATAGGAAAGAAAATGCAGAGGAAATTGAAGATGCAAATGGTGAAATCACAGGTTAGGGAAATTAGTCAAGTTTGTGAAATTAGTACAGTAGCAATAGTTAGTATACAACTGCAAAACTACAAATTTCTACAACTTCCTGGAAATAGTACTATTTTTTTTCCAAAATTTATTCTTACTTTTATTTGCAGATTGGCTTCTTTTTGAATTAAAAAAATTTAAAATTTTCCTTTTTAATCAAACAATAGACATCTTTGCAAGCTATTACACACAGATTTGTCATTGCATGAATTTCACTTGCTGTTTTATATTGAAACAAACCTATTATGTAACTTATTTTTTTATAAAAACTGTTATAATTCAAAAACATTTGAACCAAGAATGATTCAAACTCTCATATGTGGTAGGAACTCGTCAATTGCACTCAACTCTTTAATTCAATTAACAGAGTATACCAAATTAATTAAAAAAAGAAATTTGTAACCCATCAGATGTCAAATTAGATATCATAATCATGCCAAAACTAGTGCCCAAATATGAGATCTTGAAAGTATTACAAAATTATATTTTAACTATACAGACAGATATAGTGGTAAGTAAATTGCCTTCTTATGAATTTGCATAGTTTTCTACTTTAGAAGTTATAAGATGTCTCAAATATTTATTATTCCCATACAACTATGATTGCTCAGATGCCCATATTGGATTTTTAAACACATTTCATTGGTTAAAGTAGAGGGGAAATTTTCAGAAAAAGTCAAACAAAAAACTGGTCTTCCTGAGTTATCTTTGAAGGTCACAACTTGATTGACTGGAGTTTCCCCAATAGTACTGCATTTATATTATTCATGCGACTTTATACCTTGCATTCGAAGCACAAAGATTGGTGTCTACTCGTGGACTAAGCAATTAATTTTATTCTATCATATTTTGCATATTCTTTTCCAATGACCATTTTAAATATTTTTAAGTTTTTTATTCAAAAAAACTAATTGATTTCTTACACAATTTAGAATTTTATTTCTCTACTTTAAAAATATTTTAATACAATATTTTGTTTACAGTTTATTGAACAACAGCTTTCATAATAAAATATGCCAAAGTTTATAAATATATAGTATTTCTTAAGTTAAGTCACTTATTTTATTCCAGACCTTGCTAAAATACTAAAACTTTGATGCGCCTTTCTTTGTAAAATGAAGAAACATTTTTCAAGACCTTTGCTTTGTCTTTCTTATTGTATTGCAGATTTAATATAGAAAATTTTTTTTAATTGACTTCGTTGACTTCTTAATCAATGGCTTATAATTTAATCACCAAAATAATCATAAGTATCATGTAAGTTGAAAGCATTGCATAAAATATAGTAAAATTTCTAAAAAATTAAACAAATTACCGGATAAGTAGGTTTAATAGAACGTGCAGCAATATCCTGTTTTATATGATGATATATTCTCTTGTAGAGCCAACGATCTGAAATAAGAGTATTTATTTTCAAATAAGAGCACTAAAAATAATAAACATTTTCAGTAAACAAATATTGCATTGTCAAGCTGCAAAATGTGCATACCAAGCTTCATGCGTCCCATATAATAAATTTTTGAGCTAACAACAAAAGTAACAGATAGATGAGCTAGGGTAAAAACTAGCCAAACCCAAATTCCTCCTTTAACCTGAAATTCAACAATACTGTTGCATTAGTTTCATGATAAAAATACGAATTTTGGACTTTTATAACATACTCTATAAAAAAAATAGTAAATATTGCACATAGAATTCTAAATTGAAATTTTCAACATTAATACGATAATTTCAAAAAGAAAAAAGCACTGTTCTTATAAGAAATAATTATTATTAATATGATCAAAAACATTTTAAGATTCAGAACATAAATACTCAACTTACAACACCACCAAAAGCAATAATAATGACAACAGCTAAAACCATCCAGATAGTATGAGATTTTGCAGTGATGTCTGGATGCCTAGACTGATATAGCTTTAACATGCAGACAGTAGCAATGACATACATAAAAGCAGTATCTAAAAAAGAAACTATATGCTTAAATCTTGAACTAAACAGTTAAAAAGTTTCCAACAATGAAATAAAAAATGTCTTGTTTTAATTACAAAATTTACAAACTATATCATCACAATCATTTTAATCATAATCATATAAGCTTAACTCTTTAAGAGACACTGTGGTGAAAAGACTTTAAATTCTAATTTTCCTTTGATCTTTAATAAATTTTTTTCAATTAAGTTTTTTTTTCTCCTACACACAGGAAAAGTCTAATGATCAAAGTTTCCTTCTGGTAGCGAACTACAAATTTGCTTGGTTAAAAAAAAAATTTTACGTCTTGAAGACAATATTATGTTAAGAAGAAGGAGAAAAACTGATGCAGATTAGGTGGCTCAGCAAAAAATCATATTTTAATGTTTGGCAGTGGCCGCAAATCGAGGAAAGCTCCCTGAAAGGGAATGTGTTAAAAAATTGCTCTTAAGCTTACCTGTCACCGGACTCATGTGTTAGTTTTAAATAGCACTGCCAATATTTTGCCTGATTTCACTAGATATTGGATATCGAATGAGCCAAGAAGAATCCAACTTAAGCCAGGCAGCATGTTCATTGTCAAGAATGTTGCAGTGGCTGCAATCCTACTGTAGAATGATGGTCCAACAAACTTTTATAAGTTTATCGAAATGTATTAAAGTTGTATTCTTCCTGGTAGTATCATTTTCCTGATTTTATTCATCAAGTTAAAAGAAAAATTGTATGAAAAAAGAATTTTAATATTAAAAAATTAAATCTGTCTAAATTTTGAAAATAATGCATTAGTTATGCAGTCAGTAGCTTATAAATAGAATTAGAAACAATTTATAAAAATACTCATATTAATAGTTCACATCAGTATTTTACAATTAAAAAAAATAAAGAAAATTTTTTAAAAAAAAAACTTAGATTCTGAAGTATTTTATTTATGACAAATGTGGAAAATTAAAAAATGAGATAATTACTTATAAAGCTTTATTTAATGTCAACACATACTGTCTTAAGAAAATTATTAATTATTTAATACTTTTCCATTTCGATCACTTTAAAATTAATCTAGAACCCTTAGAATAAACAAGTGCAAATGGAAAAAACAGGATATGTTTAAAGTATAGTAATAACACAGGTCAAATTGCGTTTTGATTTGTTCCTACTTGTATGCTTACTTTTAAACAGAACTGTATTCTTTGCTAAGAATTAAAACTAAATTGTTAATACAATTCTCTCAGCAACTTAGACTTGAAATAGACTTTTGCTGTATAAAAAGGACAATGAAAAAACATGGAGAAAGGACATTCTTTTGTTACAAAACTAAATTTTGATCATATAACTGTAGTACAAACTATAAACAAAAGATGATTAACTAGCGAATAAAATATAATTCATAACTAATGAATCAAGAATAATATCTCAAACTGAAAAGTAATTGAAGTATATATTTTATTCATCAAACTATGATTATCCATTTAAGCTATTATAATATAATAATTAAGCTATAAGGAGCTATTATAATATAATAAAAATCTTATGGAAAAGCTGCTACATACCAAATTGAAAGTTTGCTCGATTGGGGCAAACATGATAACTCGCGCTTAAGACTCCTTCCATAATTAGAGCCCAGCCCATTGCATACATTAAACCAAAATGACGAGGTATGCCAGTCATCTAAAAGAAATTAACACCCATTAGAACATCCAAATTGAACCACTTGTATAGCAACTGAAATTCTGTGCTTTTTTTTAAATTTAAAGAAAATCTCAACAAAAACAGTTTACTAAAAATTTTTACTTTGAAAAAAAAATTCCATTTGACAATGATTTAATGAAGAGCAAAAGACTCGAGTAAATGAGTCAAACCACTATTTCCCTCGCTACTACTGCTCAGTAAAAATAAAACATCTTGAATTTTCTATGAATGAAGAAAAAGTTGCAGAACTAACTATTCTTATACTAGTTGGTGCTAGGCATAATATGTGGTCAAAAAGATGGCAAAATATTCATTACTTTTTGAGAATTAGATGTCTATATTGTCTTATTGTGTGGAATTCAAGTCTTCCAATATGCATTCATACCCTTAGAAATTTTTTACAAAAAATAAACAAATTCATCAATCATATTTTCCTTGTTGGCAAACTATATTCACTTTATCTTGAAACTTTGTAGGAGGTTGTTCATTTTGGAGTTAAAACAAGTGATATTCACATTCTTCTAGTTTTACTTTTGCTTAGACTTTGCACTTTTCTGGAGATATGCTATCTAGCGAAAATGGCTGCTAATAACCAGTGTACAGTCCGCAAAAAAAAGATATCACCCAGAATAACTTTCGTTCTAATGATCGGATTTTCATGAACTAAGTGTCAATCTGAATGGTTCCTGGGGGTGACCTTAAATATGCTAATAATTAGTGCTAACTATTGATTAAGTTACGAAATCAGACACAAAAACGTACTTTCTCTGAATAAACATATATTTTATTTACATATTTGGAATTCTGACCCTTGAAGTAAACAAAATTTTGAAAAAATTGGGTCGCCATAAAGGTTTATATATTTGGCGATAGTTCAGAAAACAGCAAAGAAAAGTCGCTACAGCAAATGAATATTTTAAGATAAACCATAGACTAATTCAAAAGAGGAATAATCAATTTTACTAGGTTGCTAAGCAACCAAGCTCTGGCTGTAAACAAAATTGAAATAATGTTCTGTGATTGCTCTGAGAGGTTTAATGAATAGTTAATAGAAAATCTCTCAAAGTTTCTAGGCGATAGACAATTTTTAACTATATACTGTCCAAAAAGTAAAGATTTTTTTTTCTCTTAATCTCCCTTGAAAAGAAAATTTGAATTGATTTATATTTTATTATGATTGTCTAAGCTTTTAGAATTTAAATACATGAATTTTTTATCTGACATTATTTTGATTTTTTATGTTGTTTTTACTATATTTATACAAGGATTTCATACTAAAGCATGTCCAAAGAAAGCATGTCATTAATAAGTAGACTGAAGAAATTATCAAGCAATCTTTTATTGTGCTATAGTTTTTTATTACTTCTCTTTTAACTAATCTTTTATTGACATAACATTCAAGTATCCTTTGATATTATCTTGCATCTGAAAGTTGTCTGATAAATTTTTTGATCATCATTTGATGAAAAGTTGTAAGAATGCTGAAACATTATATTTTTAAAAGATTATAAAATATTAATGCTTAGTCAATAAAGAATTGATCGAGTTGATGTCGCAATAATGTTATTTTTCTCAATATTTATCTAGATGTAAAGTCGTATGTGCAGAAATTTCAAGGATACTAACAGCAAAATAACTTGGGCTCTTATTGGACCAATATTCACAAATCTTGGTTTAAGAGCCATTAATTTCCGACAATGGTCCTATATAGAATTTTTCAATTCACCCGCGATATTTTACAGCCACTTTACAACGAATATCGGCCTTGCATAGAGTCGTCAGATTCACCTGATATTTTATAATAATTACTCAGCCAATATAGGCTCTATATTGTCTGTATATGGGCCAATATTGGCTTTATATAGGACCTTTATTGGCTTTAATAGTGAAAATTCTAGACATCCTAGTATTTGCCCCTTGGTGCAAGTTTATATAGGACCCATATTGAGCAAATTTTGAACTCAACTAGGGTTAAGGTAAAACTGCTGCTAGGGTAAGAAAGTAAAAAATTAACATAAACTAATGTTAAGATATAACATGTATACTTGAAATAAACAGATTATCTTTAAAAAACTTTATATTTTTATTATTCCGAATTTTTTTGATTTTAACAGAAGTATATTCCATATATAATATTACTTCAAAAAAAAGAAGAAATTTGAATTTTTAAAATAGGTATATGAAAAGTTTTTTTAGAACTCATAAATAAAAATTTGAAAACAAGCAATTTAACTTGCTTTAATTTTCCAAAAAAAATTAGAATTAATTTACTGAACATAGTAGATCAAAGGATTTCTGAAACCTTAATTATATATTAGTATGAGAACTAGCAAGATCATAAAAACAAAACAACTTTAAAAATGCACTTTTAAGGCCAATCACAAGAGCAGCTAATAAATCATCAGGCAAACTATAAATAAGGTGTAATTTAAAGGAAAACAAAATAAACTAATTTCGATATGACTTAAATCTCTTCTCTTTTATCTACAGTAGACACAAGATTAGTTACATATTATCAAGAATACTGTAACAAGTATTATTATGAATTTATAAGGCTTTATACAAAGTTTTACAGACATTAAAATAAGTAATTTTAAATTTATAGTAAAAGTTGGTTTCTTAATGAATTAAATGTTTCAAATATAAAAAAGAGGTAACAATTAATTTTACGGAGTTCTACACATTTTCATAGAAACTCCAACAAACCATTAAACAAAATTATTTTAATAGCTGTTTTATAAATGACATGATTTTAAAAAGAAAATAAACAAATAAAAAAAAGCAGATAATCTAATGTTTTTACCTCGTTTTGCGGAATATTTCTATTTTCTTTAGTTAGCGGTTGATCAAACACTTCCCTAAAATCAAATAATAATGTAAATAGAAATGCTCATTTGATCCTATAATACTGCAGAATAAAATATGTAGAAGTAATCAAAAATAATTATAATATTGATACAAATTTTATACAACTATCTACTAGTTTAATACAATTTAAATTGATCCATTTGTGACTTTAAAATACACAAACAAACAAATCAAAAGTGATACTTTCTAGATTATAGTATAGCATTTGTTTAACTACTTCATTTTAAGTTTCACACTGAAACTGGTTTGAGAAAGCATTACGCAATTTAAGTTAAATATATTTAAAATATTCATATTTTTCTCTTCATTTTTCACAATTAAAACATTCATGTAATTTCTTAAAACTATTTATATAACAACCATTTATGAAGAAAAACGCATATGCTAAATCAGGACATTTTTAAAGAAATGTCACTTAAATTATAGTAAAAGTACACACCTTCTCCATACTAGCAAAAGAAAAAGTAATCCAAGCATTACATAACCAATATTACTGTAGACATGATTGAAATCACTAAAAACTCCAACTTGATGAGAACACAGAAAATTATAATAACAGACATCTTGATTTCCGGTAAGGTTGACAATCTACAAATATTTATTACAAATAAAATTATTCTTGAATGTATAAAAAACATATATTTGAATAATAACATCAATTATTATTGCTATTCATTCATGATATAAATGGTATGATAGGAAATTCGTAATTAGGGAAAACTCAACTGTGGGGTAGAATTTTATTCAAATTTTTTTTAGTTTCAATATCTTATTTGATTGTGGCATGTTGGCTTTTTATTTTTATCCTAAATTTTGAGCTATGTGATTAAAGCAGTGTTAAAAGCACTAAGATGTCATTGAGAAAGACTAAGATTCTTCCCTTAGTGGTGGCATGAAGTTTACCCAGTTTCAGATTAATGGTTACCATTATGCCAAAGAATTAAACAAAGCTGGTTTGCAATGATGACCTCATTGCCACTGTTATGCTGTTAGTCTCAAATATGATAAGTCTTAACCTTGTAGACAGACTTTTGGCTAACAACTGACTATTGTAGGAATGCTTTGCTTTACTTTTGCTATCCAAATACTTCATATATTACACTGGTTTTTTTATATATTTATTTAAGAATACATGCCAGCAATAATAAATTAAGTAGCTAAAAATAGGAAAAGTTGATATATAGAAACATAGTTCACTGTTTATTTTTTGTTTTGCATCATTGCTAAATTCTTTTAACTGACTTCACGTCACAGCTTAATTTTCAAATATGTCATAAGTTCCTTGAACTCATCTAAGATCTAATTCATTTATAAGCAAAGCATTATTGCACAACATTGACATTATTATGGCAAAAGAGAATTTGTCATAGCATTTGTAAGTAAAATAAAAGCATTGCATTTACAAGAAAATGCTAATAGCAAAAAAACATATAACAGTTTCAATGCAATGTAATAATAAATAAGCCTCATTATCTGCCCCAACACACTGAATGAAAAATTTTTTTTAAAAAGTCAGAGTTACTCAAAAGGCTTATTGAGGGAAAACTGACCACTGAAGTTGAAGAAAGTAAAAGAAAGAAAAATAATACTTCAAAAAAGAAGGAGAAAAGGATGAAGTAAAAAAAATAACACTATAAGCTATATCAATCAATTTTTTGGTAAGAGTCTTAGATATTTTTTTAATGATTTTCAACTCTGATTCCTCACATCGAAAATTTTCTAAAATTAAACAAAAGCGTTAAAATATATAAAAGGGCTTTCCATATAAATGAAAAGTGAAAAATTCCGTAATAAACTTATCTTAATCATATTTCACCCCAACAGTTTTTGTATAAAATTTTCATATGTACAAAGCAATAATTTCTTTTAAAACAAAGCAAGATTTTTTTTCAAAAAAGTCAAAAATTATTGGATAATTTACTGGATATAATTTTTATTGACTTTATATAATCAAATAAAATGAAAACAAAATTAAATTACTCGTGCACTAACACATAAACATATAAAATGATGTGACTCTTAGACATAAAATAACTTTTTACTCACTCTCTGATTTATATAAACAAGCTGAATCACAGGTAACCCATAAAATATAGCAACAGTTAGTAAATTCCTAAAATAATAAAAGATATATTGACAAATGAAATTAATAAGTGTATAATAAAAACATATATAAACAAAAATATCAGATAAATTTAAATAAATACAAATATATTTGAAAATAAGGGTTCTAAACTGTAGAGTAAATATGCTGAATTTAATAATAAGTTATTTGAAATGATAAATGCTTTTTTTTCATCTAATCTTTCAAGTTTGCTAAGTCAAGATGTCACCATAACGCTTTCACATCTTCAAATATTGTAGCAAAGAATTTCACCAATTATCTATACTTTATCAAGTAAAGATTATTTTTCTTAAGATACGTCAATTTGTTTGACATGTATTAAAGGAAAAATTAAGCTGACGTTTAATTAGTAGTCTATGAGTGAAAAAAATTAAGATACTGGGTGATACTGATTTATGTTTAGTTATCAAATTTAAAAATAAAGAGTAGAAACTGATAGGGTTAGTTATTCGGCTCAGTATAGCAATTACACTTATACAAAGACAATCAACAAAAAATGTTATTGAGTTCTTCGAAATAAATGTTGCATTCTAGGCCAATAACTTTGAGCCAAAGTTAACTATAAGCCAAAGTTTTGAGAAAAATTTCATTTCTAGTGGTATAAATAAAACTTTTAAAAAAGTGTTAGACCAATGGTTTATAAGATGATAATATTAAGCAATGATTTTGCATGTTAAACAATTATAATATTAACAAATTTAATTACTTAATAATCTTGACAGATTATATTCCTGGCACTAAATCTCCATTTAACTTAATTCTCAGTATGAATTTAATTGTTTTGCATAATCAAAACTTTTTCTAAGCTCCTACGTTTTACTCCTTTTCGTTTGAAAAATATTTTTTGCAGATTATGCATAGACTGGATCAATAGGATATTGAGAAAACGTCAGGTGGGTGTTTTCAAAAAGCCACATTATTTAATAGTATTTATATATAAAACAATACGCATTGCTTTAATGTTTTACAACACATTTTCAACAAGACAAGTGACAATATTAACTTTCAAAACTTTCACGATTTAAAACTATTAATGGAAAAATATTAAATAATGGCTGGAATGTTGGAATAAAATTGCTCAAACAAATTAAAACTTCATATGAAGAAATATATGATTGAAAAAAAAATCATTTATTTGTTGATAAGTGATAAGGAAGTCATTCAAAACTAAACAATATAATTTTTTTTTAATATTTATTCGTAAAAATAAAAAATGGAAAAATTCCCTGAAAAAGTTATAAAGCATATTTTTGCTCACTTATGCATCGTAAGCAAAAAGACTTGATAAGGTGATAATTAAAGCAAAAGAAAGCTCTAACAAAACTGGTCTTAATCATTAGCGACAAACGAGATAATCATTTAAACACTGAGGCATAGTATTAAAGTTAAAGCAATTTATAACAATCATAAAATAGTTAAGGAATGGAGAAAAAATGCCAATGAATTTTACCAATATTACACAATTTTACCAATGAATATGCAAAACCATTCTTTCAAAAATAATAAAAGTGATAACATCAAAAGATACATTTTGCCAATAATAACTTTATTTCACATAATTTTAAACAGAAACAATAACATAAAGGCTTACCAAGAATATACTTTTGATCTGTCACTTAAATATTTGTCCTTCTTTTTAGCCAAATCAGAAACAAAAATAATAGTCTGCAAAAAAAAAAAAAGTTGTGATTCACTCATTCATTTCAAATATTCAGTACAAAACTTCGATAAGAAATTATAAAGAGTTGAATTTGTGATAAGTAAAATTATCTGAACATAATTGTGGCTTGATGCTTTGTCTTGATCCCTTTAGTTTTATCTAATTACTCTTGATTACTTAATGTTTATTTCATTTTTACTTGAATTTTTTAAAGATAGGTCAATTTTTCATACATTAAGGAATAACAAAAGAATAACATACAACCAAGAAAAAATTTTAAAAAATTCTTGCACATACTATAACAATTCCTGCAAAATGGAATCCACAACTCAGTACAAGAAATTGAGTCAGTGTGTGAGAAAGGTTTCACACAAAATGAAAAGTGTGTAGGTTTTATACAATATGAAAATTGTGTGATGTTGTCTTTTGTCTATTTTGTCTACAATGATAGCAGAAAAACTGTTGTTTATATTGTTATATTTTAGTAATAAAAAATATAATGCAGATGCGCATTTCAGTTTGATAAATTCTGTGGTATATCCACTAAATTCAGGCAAAGTTTTGTGTTTATCATTTGCTAATATGAAACATATGCAAGGAGAATTTATCATTAAAAGATATCTAAGCAAAAGTTAAAAACTCTTCTTTGGAGATTTTTTAGGTCATCAAAACCCGGGCTCTACTTCTGATTAATGCTGCTATAAGTGCTAATGCCTTTACTTTGCATTTTTTCATATACATTCTTATACAAAATCAAACAGTTTACAATCAAATTACATTCAACTACAGATCATAATAGCTGCTCAAAAGAGCAATGACCAACAAGGATACAAGATTCAACAGTGATGCATGGATTTTTGTACATTAGTAAGCAACAGTGCTCTCTTCCGGCTAAACATAGTGTTTCTACATGCAAATTACTAAATGAAATCTGCTTATTTAGGGCCCATCTACCTGCCTCTATATTTTGACATATTTTTGAACCACCCTATGGGTGTATGTTTGTATATACGTATATATAGAGATAGAGAGAAATATAATAGAATTAGAAACACAATGAAATACAATAAAAATTTAATGGAATAAATGTAAAGGTCCTCTTTAGGACGCATTCCTTTACGATAGACATTTCAAAATAAAGAACAATTGTCTTAAGATAAAAATTACTCTTTATAATGTATCGATTTCTCAAAAGAAAACATAATGCAATTGTTATTGAGCTTAAAATGAAAGAAGAAAAGCAAAAACAAATTTACTAAAATAAAGCAAAATTAAATTTTTAAAAAAAATTGTTAAAATTAAATTGACTAATCAAACATTTAACAAAAATTGCTAAAAAGAAAAGAATATAATATATGTGATTTAAGCTTTATTATATAATATTATTCGTAAAAATAACAAATTAAAATTTGGTGTTGCCATCTATGAAAAAAACACTAAGATTATCAATAATTTGAAAATTTAAGTAACAAAACCCATAATAGAAATTTTTTTTATAAAAATCAGTTTATAAAAATAAAATTCAAATTATAAAATCATTAAAAAAAATTCAAATTAGAATTACATGCAGGACTTTATATACAAACACAAACTAGGGTAAACCATTTTAGACCTGCATATTATATATATATATATATATATATATATATATACATATATATGCAGGCTCAAACATTCTCAAAACTTTTACATGCCTTGCTGAGCATATTAATGAAAACATGGAAACATATGAATATACCTATTATTAATTTATCAACAAAAAAATGACATTTAAAACATTATCAACACTTTAATTTTAAATATAAAACAGAAATATTAGGTATTATTAGCAAAGATGCAATAGTTATTATTTTCAAATAAATAATATTTTAAAAATTATTTAGTCGAATCCAGTATATGTCCTTCATGTTACTATCAAATGATATTATAAAAAAAGAATAAGGATACTTTACTCAATAAAACATTTCAAATATTAGTTTAATTTAATTATACTTAAAAATTAAAAATGAAATTAAAGCACTTAAAAAAAATTTTAATTAGGCTTTTTTTCAATTAAAAAAAATAAACTTTCATAATTTAGCTTACTTTTGTTCTCACAACATTCTTGTCTAATTCAGCATCTGGCAGTTTATCCATATCAGTTTCATCAAAACTAACTGGTGACTCACTTCTTCCCTGCGCAAGGCTATTTAATGAGCGAGAATTGCTCTGGACAGATGTGCTTTCTGATTCTGTCAACAAAACATTAGGAAATTAATTTTTTATTAATCTCTCAGTTTCTTTTTAAAACGTGTGCATTTTTTAAGTCTAAATCTTGAAGAGTTATAGAATTTATTTAACTTTCAGTATAGAAATTTCAATTTTTATTTAAAAAAAATAATAATTGAAAATTTATACAAAATAACAATTGTTTCAACAAAACTAATAATTGGGAACAAAAATGTTAAGTTGGCAATTTATTTCTAGATGAATGTAACAGAAAGTGCAAAAATAATGTTAAAGGCCTTGCATACTTAAAGCATTAGGCTTCGCAATATCCAGCTCTTGATTATCCTGCTTCTGTATTATCTTGCCTGGTAATAAATTTGGAATATAGGAATTCATTTGAATTTAAAAAATATTTATATTAGTTTCACATGCAAAGGAGCAATTAATATGTAACATAACTGCTTTTATACCATACAAGAGAAACAATTTTAATGATATAAAATAAAAATAAGTTATTACCTGACGAAGTACCATAATTCTGAATTGAAGGATTTTCCACATCTTAAAAAAATACAGGAATTTATCAGTCCCATATATTTATTATTTATAACAAAATATTCATTTATTAAAACAACAAACACAGAACTAATCTTATAAAAAATTATTGAGAAATATGATAGGCCTTCATTACAAGGTCATATTGAAAACACTTGCTTTTTTAACATCCCATGACTTCAAGAAATTTAAATTGCTGGAATAAAATTCCAAACTACATTTTTAAGCATTCAAATTAATTTACTATATCCTTTTAGTAAATGTGGATACATAGAAATAAGTATTTTAAAAATAATACCTGTGTAATAATATTTTAATAAACCAGATACTACTAAATTGCTAAGTCCCAGCCTTCTTTTTCTCTTATTTAACTGTAGTTAAACCAAATATTAATTTTAAATAATTTTAATTTATCAAGTTTAAGAAATTGTGTTATATATAATACAGTAGAACTCTAATTTAATGGCATCAGGGAATAACGAATTCTCACTTTTAACATCTTTCAGCTTAAACCTCTTTAGCTTCCAAGATCAATAATATTTTTAAAAAAACTTCGTATTCGAAGTATTCTCTACTACTATTTCTTAGAAATACAAGTTAGAGGCTTGTTTAACTTCTAATAACGAACAAAAAAGAAAAATAAATATGTTACAAGCTGTATATTTAATATAGTTTGCCACAAAAAAGTTTCTAAAGATTGTACTGTTCCATAAAGGTAGTTTTACACCAGAACAGCAGGCCAATACTGACTTTAGGAAGTATTGACATTATGAAAATGATCTGATGAATTGGAGGGAATTTCAATATGAAATTATGGAATCTAGTAATGATGAAGACTGTGAATCATCAGATCCACCACCATTATTAAATGAAGCAGAAATTATGCTGCAGAGAGTGCAACATATTCACATGAATGCCATTTAGAATTTTGACATTCTTTTTCTTTTGCACCTATACATTGAGTGTTTTGTTTCTATTGGCATCACAAAAGACTGAATATTATGACAAAGAAGTGACACTCAAATTATAAGGAATTTTTTTTGTTCAGATGTATAATCCAATTATGTGGGTAATTCTTTTAACAAAAAATTCCTCCATAAGTTTTACTGAGGTAAAAAAAATATATGATTATACCCATGTGCTCGAAATTTAGATATTGTTTCATACTTAGAGCAAAATATTTTTTTAAAGTTGTCATTCAGTCAGAGCCATTTTTGAACTCGCCTAAATCAAGATAACTATTCAAAAAAAATTTTTTAACTGCAGTTGAAAAGTTTAAAACAAAGTTGAAAGTCATTCGAAAACAAAAACTTGAAGTTAAAGTCACATGGCTTGTTGGTTATAAGATAAATTTGCTTTTTTCTTTACCTATTTATTATTTACAAATACCTATTTACTAACAGTTCTTTCTTGTTCAGGATTATAATGAAAAAAGCTGTTTGTAATCAGGATGTATATGGTTTCTATCAGACACAGTAACACATTTGTAATTCAATAAGAGTTTAATTAAGCTACATGGGATGTAAGATAAAATGTAATTTAACAGAAACTATTATGTGACATTTTTTTAACACTGTGGACCCTAATTTTTGTTCTACATATCATCTTCACAAGGTGAAAAATCGAAAATCAGCATAAAACTTCTAAAACATAAAAAAAGGATCAAAACTACCCCAATGGCGCTTCTAGCATTAAAAATGCTTAGGAGGTAAATATAACAAAGCAAAATTTACTGTCATATTAGGTGCTAGTATAACTGGACATCAGAAATTGAAAGAAACCATTAGTTATCGTAAAAAGAAAAATTCAGATATTCTAAAAGTGCAAAATCTTTGGAAGTGGACCCCCATTGGAGACTACACCCATTCAAAAGAAATCAACAAATTTTTGAGAAACATTACAGTTTTTTACTTATCACTAAACACTGCACCAGAACTGCAGCCAATGAATCAAGGGGTGATACAAAATTTCAAATTGCACTATTATAGAAGAAAAATGTGAAAAGTTATCACTGCGCTTGAAAACAATCAATCCATGTCAAAGATCAACTAACAAGAAAGCATATCAGAAATGTCCAAAGCATGGAACTATGATGTCACAGATCATATTATTAATAACAGTTTTGCCAAAGATGGATTCTTTATTAACAATGAAAATTCAGAAAGTACGAAGGATGATAACGATATTCCCTTAGAAAAACTTCAAAAATGTGGATACAGTTAAGGGAAATTAATGATGATGGGCAGATTGGGGATTTTCGTTCACTTGATGCTGAAGTTGAAAACTCAGAAACTTTAGCTGAAAAAGATATGATGGACAGTGTAAAGAATAAAAACAATACAGTAATGAATAGCGATGAAGGTGAAAAAGACAGAATTGATAATGATGATGAAATTAGCAAACCTTCAGAAATGAAATACTAAAAGCATTTGAAACAATACTATGTGGGCTACAATTTGAAGAAAGCATGCCTGAAGACGTTTATGATGCATTACAAAAATGAGAGACGTATTATGAGGAAATACATTTTTTCAAACAAACAACTCATACAAAATTAACAGACATAATCGGTAATGTAATTTAAGGACGAGTTTCATAATGTATCCTTAAAAGGTTTTGTTATTATAAGTGCAATAATGTAAATAAAAATTGATAATTTTAGAATAAATTTATTTTTAGAAATTGTAAATGCAGTGTACTCCTGGAAAATGTTTAGTTTAATTCTTTTGGTGAAGTTGTATAAAATGTTGATTTAGTTGTATAAAATAAATAGATATTAATTTACAAAATAAAAGGGATAAAAGGGACTAGATGAATTTGAAATTTGCTTACTGTTGTTAAAAAATGTATTCTAGTTAACGAATTTTCCATATAACAAACTTTCTTCAAGATTTAGATAGAAATCCATTCTTAGAGTTTGTTAAATAGAGATTAAGCTGTATATTTGCAGAATTTTAAGAAAACAAGGCGATAACCAGGTAAGGATATCTTATTAACTTTCCCCTCTGTTACTAGCATAATTGTTTTAATGTTCATTTGAATTTTTAATGGTAAGATCAAATTATGCTTTTTAGTTTTTCATAAACACTTCTTCATTTTAATGGAACCTGTAAAAGTAAATTAACTAGCAGTTTTTTTTTCTTCCCTCAATTACTTTTTTTACCCTGTAACATACTCATGATAGTTAATTGTAAATATAGATTTTTTAAGTTAAATATTAGTTTTATAGATTGTTATTTGGTAGCTATAAGACCACCAATTTTTCTTATTAAAGTTAAACTATAAAAATAAGAATTTTTTTTTTTTATTAATTTCAATTAATAATGTAAGGAAGATTTATTTCAACTTCAATTTATTAACTTTAAATTTAGTATTTTATTGCATATTAAGTTTATGAAAAAAAATATACGTAGATAACAATATTTGTATGACTAAAATTCAGCAATTTAGAATGCAAGAACATTTCATATTTAGCTACGAACAGCCTTCCACTCTGTTATTTGCCATTCAATAATCTTTATTTTACTTTATAATTTATCAAAAAGAAAATTTAGTAAATAATAGTGCCAATTTGACTAGAGTGTAAGTTATGTGTATATATATATATATATATATATATATATATATATAATGGTGTAGAAAAATAACTGATGCATGTTGGTAACAAATATTTAGGTTCTTTAACTGAGATGTTTACTGTATTAGGTAATTTTTTTTATTTAAACATTTTTGAACAATAGTAACAGAGGGACACAATGCAGATTGAAGTTAATGTTTTGTATTTTTATTTTATGTTCCAAATAAAAAATTGCACTACTGTTTTAAGTTTTATGTGCAGAAAACATTCTAATGATAGCTGAAATTTTATAAGTAGTAAATCGAATATTTAATTTTTCTAGAAAAATGTTCTAAATGCCACTCTTATTTAAAAATGACTCTGCTACCGAAATTAAAGAATTTAAAATTAATGGCATGATACGTTTATTATCCAATCGACACTAAGGTTTATATTACTCAGCAAAAAGTTTCAAACTTATTTGATAAAATTATGCTATGTGAAATTATAGCTTAAAATTGGAAAATGCAAATCATTAAATACATCTCACTTATTTTATATACATCAATAATAAACAAGCAGTTTTAAATAGACATCAGTTTAAAACATAATTTTAATCAAAATTTAAATAGTAAAGTTTAAGAAAATTAAAAGTAAATTATATTTACCACTTATGTGGGAAAAACAAGTTAAAAGGTTTTTTTTAAATCAAAAGACATACTATAAAAGTTTTGATAAATAAATTGTAACAAAGAAGTTAAAAGATTATAATGAAAAGGCAATACTAAAACTGCATGTATTTTCATTAGTCATAACAAAATCCGAATCATTTTAGAGAGTAAAAATTCATTTAATTTATCTAATTGCAATCAACCTGTAGAATTGTTTAACTCTTAATATAAATATGATAAATAAATTGCATACTGTTTAATCAGGTAGTGGAGTTGAATAAAATTATTTGAAAGAGAATTATGTATTGCAAATAATTTTTCCAAAATAAACATTTCTATTTTCTGTTGTAAAGATTATTATTAGAATCATTCAACTTAAAATCATTTCTGCCTCTTATATTATGTCACCTTTGTTATGAGTCTTTAGAAATTTCCTTTACCTTTTGCAAATAACAAAGAATAAATATTGAAAGGAACACAAAAACATCTTTAATTCTCTACTTACATTATTTCCTATAAAACTGACAGACAATCAAAAAGTTAACAATGTTATGCAGCAATGAATATTGTTTATTTTATTTTTTATATTTTTACAAATAATATTAAAATAATTTCACATTAAATAGTTATGCTAACATTAAAATAATTTTTAAAAAAAAACAGCAAAAGGTTGACAGATAGCGAAAAAGGTAAGAATTCAGGTGAAACAATTTTGATAAATTTAAGATCGTTTAAACACACAATAAAAATTAAATTTCATATAGCACAGGGCTGGATATTAATGGTGATACACTGGTCTAGGACCACTTAAAGTTAGACTTTTGCAATATAAAATAATTATTAGTGGTCTACTAGACCAGCAGTTGGTGTAAAATGATTCTATTTTCTCCTTTTTTTTATTTTTGCTTTCTTGTTTTTGTCACAGAATAACCTATTTCAACACAATTCCGAACATTAGGCATTCTCTCTATTGTGATTTTTCATTTAAATTTACTTTATTAACTTTTTCAAAAACTCTAATCTATACATGTAAATGGACCAGTGAAAATATGTATGGACTAGTAATATTTTAGCTACCTCATTATAGCTTATAAAACTACTTAATGATTGGTTGAGATTAATTTTCTACTTCTCTTTTGTGTTTGGAGAAATTCCCATAACTAAAAAATCATAGGGGAAAAGATCAACAAAAGCAATAACAGTTCTTCTCTTTCATCAGAGGTATTCAATAAAATTTTTCAAGTGTATGTCTTTCAGTAAGTCTTTTAATGCCTGAAAAGTATTTTCAACTTTTTCCTAACATTTAATAACGTAAATTTAAAAATATAAAACATTAAGAGCCTAGATAAATAAAATTAGAAAACTAGATTCCCATGAGAATATAATTTGATTATCTGTAGAACATGAAATATTATATACTTATAAATGATGTTTGCAAATTGAAAGTAACTATGGCAGAAAAAAACTAGCTCTAATTCCAATAAGAATAACAATTGAAATCTTATTGTAACTTGTCCAATTTAAGGCAGTAATAAAAAAAACTGATTTTTTTTTTAATCAAATGATACAAACCATGAAGGAATTAATAAATAAATAAAGAGTTATGGTTGACGCATTTGGAAAGTCTCTATTGTTGGTTTTATGTTAGATACTAAATATTCAATTCCTTCACATGTTTATAAGTGTATTTAATTCATTAATTCACAGTTAATTATTATTTTTAAAGTTTTATTGAATATTGAAACCAGGTCAGCCACTTATATGGAAAAGATAACAAACTGCTAATCAAAGAATTTATCTTTTATTTAAACAAATTAAATATTTTAAACAACCACTGCTTATAAATATATAAAATATGCTTTCACTTGCAAGAGATTTCTCACATGAATAATCCAAAAAAAAAAATGAAGTGGCAATCATGAATAGTTACTTCTAATTTTAAAAAATATAAAAATGAAATGAAAGTTTTATATCTTTTCCTGATAAGTATCAGCCTATTAAAATGCTAACAACTATCATTATGTATGGAGAAAAGGTTGAAGGAGTAGAACGGAAAAAAATATTGAATTGCAACTAGTCAATAACTTTAGGATGTCTTCAATAGTAGAACATATTTTAAATTTGCCACTTACTATGAAAAAAATTATTGAGAAAATTTTGGGGCATAACTACTGAATGAAAAAATAACTTCTAAAAATCAAATACAGTAGAACCCTGATTATCTGATATGTGAGAAAACCACACTTTTGTTCACTGACAGCTCTTCCGTACTGATACGAGTAGCATATTAGAATCAAAAATGCTAAACTCTAACTCATGCTGAAGCAGAGAATATTTAACTGAATGGGGTGAATGATTTGAAAAATAAGAGGAAGCTAATGTTACCCAATTATTATTGTAAGAAGAATCCAAAATATGGCTTCTAAAAGATGACAATTAAACAGAAAACAAAAATACATCATTAATTTTTTTTCATCATACGCATGTTATTAATGATAGAAAAATATAATTCAAATAAGTGTTTTTGAAGCTTTGTTACAGTCACTATTTTAATATTTTTCATATTTTTAAAAAATTCTCATCAAAAGTTCCTTGATTATCAGATTCTTTTGAATAAGTATTGAAAGAATAAAAATAAGTTGAAACTTTTAAGCATTACTTACTGACATTCTTTATTTCAGCAGTATTTCGCCTTCTTCTAAAACACAAAATAAAAATAATAATATTAATTAAATTTTTGAAAGCATAAAGTAAAGCAGCTTCAGTAATACACCATGAAAAATGAAAAAGTATACAAATATTTTTAAAAAGAAGAAACAGTATAAATTGTTATAGCTATAAGAATGTTTAATTCTTGCAGCAAAAATATTTAAAAAATAGCTAAAATTTAATAATTTTATCTAAAAAAAATTTTTTTGCTTGAATTTAATTACCTATTCAAATAATTTGATATCTTAAAACTTTATTTCCGTTGAAGATTTTATAATTTTTACTTGTCTATAATACAAAATAAACAAATTATTTATTGTTTTTGCATATCATAACCATAACTATAATATGATCATCAGTGATCTAATGAATTACTTAAGAATATGTGAAAACATTAAGAAATAATGATAAGAGCATTTCACAAAATTATATGCATATTTATAAAACATTCTGTTTAATTTCTTTTTTAGTCTAATAGGTTGGTAATTTTTATTTATTTATTTGTTTATTTTGCAAAAGAGCTATGCTTTATTCATAATTTAATATCATTTACATAGAAAATAATTCTTTTATTGAAAAGAGAAGGTTGTTTCAACAATGAACTCACACATATTTTTTATGCGTGGCAAGAAAATCAAAAATTAAGAAACTATTTGTGCATGAAAAAAGTATACCATGCGCTAACAACTTTATGGCTGTGATAATGCAATTCTCCCTTCATAGTCACAGTATCATGTATGATACTGTGGTGCACAAGGTCAAGAACATCACATGCATCAATGATTTATTTTGCTTATGAATGGAAACAGAGTGCTGCTAGGACAATGTTATTTTATTTACAATTACTATGTTCAATAGATTTTAATATTGAAGATACATTGAATTTATATATTTTTCCTTTTTAATAATGTATTTTATAACTGAAATAAATTATGCTTATAACTGTGTGTTAACTTGTAGATTGCTGTAAAAACTAAATATTATTGTATTCTCAATTTGCTTTGAATTTATTCATTCTATACTATATACTGTAGGAAGTCTTAGTGCCTTCCCTTTCAACTGCAAACCTAGACATAATCTATTAAACATTGCAAAGATTTTATTTGTATGAAAACAGGTTTAAACATTTTAATATAACTCATTATCTGATTTGACTTTATATTAAACAGAGAATAAAAAGTAAATGATAATTTAAATTCATCAACTCAAGATAATGCAAATTTATAAATAAACAAGGTGGCAGTAAAACCACCAACTTTTTGGCAATATAAACCTAAGCTATGGTTTGTACAATTTGAAACAAAATTTGCTAATAGCAATATTATTTGTGATTTAACTAAGTATAACATTGTTGCTGGTGGCTACCAGGAGAATTAGTTTTGATCACAAACTGAAAGCTAGTATCCAGCTAGTACCAGGAAAAATGTGGCACATTTGTCCGCTGTATCAACATTTAACTTAGATATTGATCATCTTGAATTTCATTTTGCTTAAACCAAGAATTTATGCCACAATTTTAATTGATATATTAATGCTGAGTGTGAAGATCATATCATATTTGAATTTGATTTGGCATGGTTTAGCTAAATCTAAATAACTAGAAACTTCATTTTGTATGTTCTAGCACAAAGAGAAAAAAAAAGTTGCATTATGAAAAACAAGAGTGACAACCTAATATATATTTCCCCAGCACAAAATCCTACACTTAGGAAACTATACCACTTATTTCTTAACTTCTACAATCTTATAGTGATAACCTCATAAATTAGAAAAGTGAAAGGTGCAACAAGTTTTGGGTATAGAAAACATTTTTTAAAACTTAAACAATGAACAGCAACTATTATATTATGTGTAATATAACACTAAATAAATAAACTTACTTGACAAATAGAAAGCAACAAATAACAAAAGAGAATATGTAGAGTATGACATAAAACCCAAAGGCTCCAAAGACAGCTAAATAATACTGTTCATCTATAAATATAAGAAACAATACAAATTTAACAATAAAACATCTAACATTATGCCTCAAGTAATTTTTGGGTAATTGAGATTCATTGGTTTAATCCTTCATTTTCCAAGTTCAAATGTTGGAATTAAGCATATTCTTTAAAAAATATATCATATCTATTCAACTTTAAATCTGATCATCGAAATTTAATATGTTTTAGTAGAAGTTTTAGTGTTCAAATACATTATAAAAGATTCTGCTTCAAAACTGCAACACTTTTACAAGAATTGGAATAAAACATTCATTTGCTGTATTAATTCCACATTACAGTCTAGAATTCCACATTTTCGATTTGGTGACATTTTTAATGGGAAATACCGAAAAGAATAAAAACATGTGCTCTGAAAATTTATTTTACCCAACTAATATATATATTTTTATTTAGGGAATTAAAATAACCAATGTTATAGAATATTTTAAGCTCATTTATTCATCATAAACACTTGTGATAAAAAATGTTTATTAGTTTACATTTATATAATTACTATTTGCATTGAAATTTTAAAAAAACTTGAATTTATTAGTCAAATATATTTACACTTAGATTAAAACACTTAGAAATAGTTCAATAAACTTTAAATTTCATTGAAACTAACATTAGTACAATTTGCAAGAATTAGTATAATTTGCAAAAATAATTACAATACTTTTAAATAAATTTATAGTTATTATTGACCCTTTCTAAACATCAAGTGTATTGTTTGTTATTTTTGTCAGATAACAAAAACAAGGGTTTAAGTTTTTCATAACTGAATAAACTTAACTTTTTATGGGGATGACTCATAATGTTTTATTTGTGAAGAATTTCAGTTTTCTATTTTACAAGGAGTCATATTTCATTGCAATGAATATGTGTTTCATGTATTAGAATAAATATAGAAATGTCAAAAATTCTAATTCAATTCTTAGTGGTAACTCAAAAATTTTTAAGATTTCATAATTCCAACTTTTAACTGTCTAGATCTATCAATTTAGTTTCCTTAACCTTTTAACTACCAGCATTTTAACCAGTTGCTGCCCTTGGCTGTCTGAACCACCTTATTCTATATAAATCTAACCAACACCAGTATTCTCCATCTATTTACTCCCCCATTGCTCAGCCACTTCCCTACATCTTCTAATAAGTGGTCTGCTTCTCTTCCTTTATCACTTAGGTAAGTGGAAAGTTAATATTTTGATTGGGTTATTGTTATATCTATAGAAATGCCTAAGCCATTTCCTCTGTTGGACTTTAACTATCTTAACTATATTTGATTCTCTAAATTTATTAGCTTCCATAATGTTTGTCAGAAAAACATATAGAAGAATCATTGCATTGATTTATGGAATATTTGACCTTTTAGACTTTTGATCAAAATTGCATGTAGTTTGTAATATTACAATTGTAAAAATATCACTGAAATTCGTTTTCTAATCTATCAAATCTTTTGATTTGAAATTTTTATAAGTAATGTCATTTTTGCCAGTTTTTGTATAAGAAAATTAATTGATTGTTTCAAAATATCAAATTCTTCAAAATTAATTAAATACGTGTTTAAAAGTTGTTGTTGTTATTTAGATTTTTATGTGTTTTTAACATAGAAAGAGAGAGGTGTGCCTTCAAAACCATGCATAAAGCATTGAGTATAGAAAGCAAGCCCATAAAAATTATCAATAAATAAAACAAATATTATCATAAGTATTTTTTGTATACTTTTAAAATTATTTTATTAATTTTTTTTACACATTTAACACCATGCAAAACTTATTCTTTAAATAATACAATGAAATGTTTTGTTATTTTCTAAAAATGTAGAACAGAAAAAATGAAATTTGATTCCATAGTGTTTCATATCTCAAGCATCATATGAATATATTTTCACAGAATCATATAGAAGTATAAACTTAATAACAAACACATTCAGATGCTTTGACAAATTATTTTTGATTTTTTACAAAGAAATTAAAGTTAATAGCGAGAAACTCTGTGTTACATCAACAATGGGCTATAATATACAAAATGTCAACAAGCTCTGTTTTTAAAGCTTTAATATTTATGAATTGATATTATATGTTTTACCTGTAATAGATGGAACAACTTTCACAGTTACTTCTTTGTGTCTATTATGAAAAACTGAAAAATAGTATAAAACATTATATTTAATATAAGTAAAAATTTAACCATTTATCAAAAAAACTATTAATCGGATAAATCCATGTGAAAAAGAATGTATTTCAACAAAAATATATTTCTATTTACTTACATATTGTTTCTTGCTCTAGACAACTGTCATCAGTTGGCTTCAAAATTAAAACAACATATTGTTTTCCACCAGGAAATGTCTTTTTCTAAAATTGTGTAAAACATTTTATAATTCATTTTTTATATATATAACATCTTAAAATAAAAAATATATAGGAACAATTATTTTATAATAAATTTCCTATAAAATAATCTATAAAAAAGTTATTTAAAAAATAATTTGGAAACAGAAATTGCAAATTTAAATTTTAGTTATAACAGTTAAAAAAAAACATTTGCAACAAAAAACTTATAAAAATTAAAGAAAAGAAAAAATTATTTCTCAAAAATGATAAAAATTAATTTCATTAAGATAAAGTAAGACCAATGTTTTGGATACAAAAAAGTGAATAAAATATGATAATAAAAATATTTTTTTTTAAAAAAACAAAAAAACAGCTTTATTTACATTATGAAATGTAAACAAAAAAAAACAGAACATAGATGTAAAAAGTGTGAATTGATCAATGAAAAAAAATTTATTAATTATATTTTAATTAACTGAAGTTTTATGAAGATATGTAATTTTCCTGTGTCATTTTTAATATTCTTATTTAAGAAAGCAAATTTCAAAAAGAAATTAAAATACTTACTGTAATAGAGATACCTGATTGTTGAATTAGAGTTTGGTAATATCCTTGAGGTTCAACAGATTGAGCAGAATCATATATGGGGCACTAAAATATATAAGAAACTAAACACATTACATTGTCAGTACTATTTGCAAATTCATTTTACTTCTGAAAATCAAATTAAAAATCAACTTTAATCATTTAAATTATTGGATTTAATAAAGACATTCATTGAAATTACTAAAGTTAATATGTGATTACACTTTTCATGCAATAAAATGTATTTTCAGTAGTGAGAACAAAAATGTGATTTTTTATAATAGTAAAATGCTGTAAATACTGAGATTCAATGTCCCCTTTCATCTATTAATGCCATTCCAGGTTAGTTCTTGTCTATTTCTTATATAAATAATCTTAACAAATCCTTGATTTTTAGAGCAACCTAGAATACAAATGTTAAGAAACACACATTTTGAAAATTGCTCAACCTATGATAAATAAATTTCTAAAGGATTTGTTTAATAACACTCATCTTTCATAACATCACCCTTTATACCTTCCTAATGAACTTTTTTTTAAATTTTTTAAAGTAAACCATGAAAAATTAACACTTATAAAATAGTTTAAAATGATCAATCTTGGAGACTGCGTTAATAGCTGTTGTGTAAAAATTGCTGGGAAAAAAAGAAATATAGAAAGTAACCATTTTTTCTGTACAATGACCAAAAAAATATATGTCAAGTTATACCCCATTATCTGATGAGTACTATGCAGTAAATGTTGTTATTGGCAATATTTGCAATTTAAAAATGGTAGGAACTATAAATTTGATCTCATTAAAAACACAGAGCATTCTTATACATATTATGATCTTTTCTATCTATTAGATGGAATCATCACTATTGTACCACAGAATAACAGTTCTATATTATTTCTTCCCTTACCTTAAAAACTCAATAAATTTAAATAAAAATAAAATAACAGAGATATCATCAGCATATTTTCAATGAAAATTATTACTTTGCTTTGCTTCAAAAAATGAACAAAATCAAAACAATCTTAGTCAAGTACCAAATAAATGCATAAGCTTTTAAATGAAAAAATACTCGGCCAAGCAATTCAAGTCATTTCTGGTACAAAGTTTAAAAGTATATTTTTTGGTGATAAAATGCAGTTTAAAGTTTGAAATAAGCTCATACCAATAAAAATTGTTTTTCTTTAAATTTAGTTCCAATATAAATCTGTTTCCGCAATATTTTACAAACTATTTCTATTCCTGTTAATTGTTCTTGTTAATCTTGTTCTTGTTTATTGTCTTGTTAATAATAGTTTGTAATTAGAAAATGCAAAAATAAAAAAGTTTAATTAAACACATTTTTATGCATTCTTAAAACTCCTTAGAGGTCTTAACAGTGTAAAACGATTCATGTGAAATGAGAAATTCCTGCAGAAATGTATAATAAAATTTATATTAATAATAAAATTTTGTTTTAAAACTTAAATTTGCTGCTGAAATAAAAAAAAGAAGAAAGAAAGAAAAAGCATGGAGTCATACTTTATTATAAATAATATTTTTTACATTTACAATGTAAGATATCACAATGATTAAATTTACCTGCATCTATGACTAAAATCTTGAAGGAAATAATAAATAAGAAATAAATTAAATTTTAAAATGAAACATTCAACAATAAGTATCGAAAAAAACAATGAGTGTAGAATATGTATTCAAGTTGAAATTAGATATATCAGTTATTTATAATTTTAATAAAAGTAAATTTTAATGAGCAGGACATTTATGTTGCTATATTGTACAAGTTAGTAAAATAATTAATAAAGTCACAACATTGCAAAAAAAAGGATCAGAGCGAATAGAGTTATTAATGATTAAATAAACTTATGAACAATGTTAAAGTAAAATAATAAAAACTATAAGAAAGATAAAATTTTAAACCTGTATGCCTTGAATTGCTAATAGCATGCAGTTATTATCTTTAGAGGTAGCTTCAATTCTCACAGCACGTAAATCTTCTTCCATGTTATACTGCAATACATGGGGTTTAGATGGAGTGATATTCACAGTTATGGACTGATCTGTGCTACAAAGTAGTTATCATGAATTAAGTACTATTCTTTTTCTATACATATTTTTCAAAAAGTTAAACGTTACATATTAAATTGAATGTTAATTATTTAATGTTATATTTTCTTTTCATGGACATGGGTTAGAATCAGTTTTAAAAAAACTCTTATTGTTGACTACAAATAAATATAAAAGCAATCTCTATAAATAATATTAGAACAGCCAAGAACTCTAAATGAAAAGATTTTTGACTTATGCACTTTTGCTAATACTGATCAATTTAAGACAATTTTGGTTTTGCCACTCCATAACATTTTATGTTAAGAATATTGATTATTGTATTCTATTTTTCAAAAAATCTGCAATATTTTTTTTTTAATTGCCTTGTCAAGGAAGGTACCCATTACTTTTTTCAGAACAATATTTCAATCCCAACTTTTACTTTTTAATTAGAGAAAAAATACAGACAGCTTAAAAAAAATTAGAGGTATTTGAGGAGATCACAAACAATCTTGGATTTGACAGTAACTGCCCCCTTTTTAAAAACACCAATAGGCAAGAGACATAAAAAAGCAATATAAACCTTATTTTTAAAAAAATAATTAAATGTTACTAACAATTGTCTTTTGTTTAAAAAAACTTTTTTTATGGCCAAGGCAAATACAAAAGTAAAGTTAAAAAGAAAAAAAAAAAAAAAAAAAAAAAAAAAAACATCAGTAGAGTGTAGTTTCAGAGTCACCCAAAAGTGATGGGCATCAAAGGAAGTAGTCTCAATTCATTGTATCAGCCAAGTTAGAAAGATGGCTGAAAGGCTTTGAAAAAAAAAAAAAAAAAGAAATCAGCAAGAGAAAATGTTCCTATGATTTGCTAAAGAAATCAGTTAAGGGAAAGAAAGAAAAAGAAGCTAAATTTACAACAATTAAAGACTGAATTTTTTCTTGTTTACAAAAATTGAGTTGCACTACATTTATATACCTTTGTCTCATTCAAGTGAAGTTTGTCACTGAAAAACAGCTTGATATTGACATAACTCATTGAAAGAGGTAAAAGGTACATTGCTATCAGAAATGAATATGGACTTTCAGGAACCACAATAAATTTATTACTAACATACAGAAATAGAAATTTTAGAACCTTTTCACAATCCAACAAGATTCCTTTTAACAGAAGCGTTTAATATTCCTAAACATTCACCAGCTTTCTTAAATGTGAGAAATAATATATTAAAGGATTAATAAATAATCTTTGTATTGATACCCTAATATACTAGAGTCAGCACTTTGAAATAATTATTAAGTTCCAACATTTTGTTTCCATAATTTACAATCATTAATTTCTGAACAACGAATAGTAGGATTATAAAAGAATAACTCTATAATAAATATGTAAAATGAATGAGAATTATGCAGGGTTCTCCTGAAAATCTATATCCCTACTCTTAACTTTCAAACAGTTTCAAAGAAAGTTACTAAAATGATATCTAGTTGTAGTAAAGTGGGTATGAGCTACAAGATGTGGCCACTTAGAACCCAATCTAGTAGAAAACTGCACAGTTAGAGTACCTAAAAATAGTACAAGATAAGGTAATACAGTAACACGCAAAGTTCTAGAGCAGCAATGTTTTGATACAGACATTTTGTGGTCATCAATGCAAAGAAAAGAACACATAAATATTTGCTCAACATTATAACACAATGTATAATAATCTTACAAAGAAAAAAAACAGCTAGTTATCATAAGATGCCTTTATTTTTGATGCACAATCTCTTCTTTAGTTTTGCACATAGAAAATAAAAATATCTTGTGATAACCAGCTGCTCTTTTTTCTTTTAAAGATCATTGTTATGTTAAACACAAGCAAATGAAAGTTTTTTTTTTGGCATTAATGCTCACAAGGTGGCTATTTTATACTAAATTGACAATGCTCTGTACCTTGTGATTTACATATTTCCCTGCCTTTCCTTTTCCCTGTTTTTAGTGGTAAGAACACTAATTCCACAATTTTCCAACAGGTGGATCTGTAAAAGTTCTTATCTTGTAACTCATAGGCACCTTACTACACCTAGACATTAGTGTATAACTATAGTTGGAATGGTAAAAAAGTAAAACAATTAATAAAGATTTTAATATGCACCCAGTATAACGAACTTTGGTATGCAATATACCTTAATGAAATAAAATATTTAACTTGTTTCCCACATTCATTACAAAAACATAAAAAGTTTTTCCATGAAAAATCAAGAAAGCTGGAAAAAATGGTGAAATATTGCAAAATGATAAAAAAAATATTAAACAAAAATTAAAACATGAAAATACGTTAAGAAACATATAAAGATACGTGGAAATAATTGAAACACATGAAAAAGCAATACATAAATAAAATTATATTTATAATAGTTACATAAACAAATGTTCTGCAAGTTCTTTATCCTGTATGCATTTACATCTTTTAAAAATTTAAAAATATTAAAAAAATTTACAAAATTCTAACTAATTAACAAAATTCATATTATTTTGAAAAACAAAAACAAAAAAAAAACTTTAAGAATAAATCACACTATGTTGCAATAAATTTAAATTAAATTATAATACATACAATGAAAGTGTAATTACCTTATTATGAAGTTGTCAATGACACCAAGCTTCATAACAAAATCAATCGGCAAGTCACTGCTTGTTGATATTTCAATCGAAATATTTTGAAGTCCAGGTTGTAAAAGAGGATCTCTGTAGTTAGATAACGGACACAGAGTCTTACATACTTCAGAGTAAGAGCTAAAAATTTAAGTTAAATAATTAATTTTTGATGAAATACTTGTAATGATTAAGAATTATGACTGAACATATAATACCTATACACATCAAAATCTATGATTCGATTAAATAGATATAACATGACTATTTCTAGTAAATGTTTAACGTTGTCTCCGAAAAAAGTTAAACTTATTTAGGAGTAGTTTGATCAAATGTTGATGCCAAGCATGAAAAATATATTATTGATAATACAGAAAAATACCATTTACATTATAAAAAAATAGGCACATTATAAATAAGTTTTGACTTAAAAATCTATCTTTTATAAGCTAAGTTGCAATCTTAATTTGTGGGGAATACCTAAGATCTCCTAAATTACAACAAAATTAATGAGAAATAAACTACAAACTAAATTTACTGTGAGCAAATGTAGGAAGACATTAGTTGTAAAAGAAGAGAAGGACATGACTTGGGAAATTCATATTAAGGTGTGACTTGGAGTATTGTTCGAGGTGCTCACTAGGGTGTTTCAAAATTTTGAAAATG
Source organism: Parasteatoda lunata (assembly GCA_949128135.1). Taxonomy (NCBI): domain Eukaryota; kingdom Metazoa; phylum Arthropoda; class Arachnida; order Araneae; family Theridiidae; genus Parasteatoda; species Parasteatoda lunata. Next base: position 22,381,814 of record OX421981.1, on the reverse strand, counting down.
AAAATGCTTTGGGTTCTACCCTTCTATTATTTTCCAAAGGGTAAAAATCACACAAAATTTGAAAACATTTTAATATTAAGAAGTACCCAATGCAGGTCAAGTTTGCATCATAGTAAAACAGTATGTTTGTAGTAAAAAAAAATCAAACTAAACACAGATAAAGTTGCGATTTCAGAAATAGGTGCTGCTTTTGGAATTATGACATGAACGTATTTAGTCATAACTCAAAGTTGTTTCATTATTTAAACTCATTATAGAATATTTAATAGTTAGGAACAAATTTGTTTGTCACAAAATTGTCATTTGTAAAAAATTCATTTTCTGTCCATCCCAACCCCATCGAGTTTTTTCCACGTGAACACCAGAGAGTCCAAATTTTTTAATAATTTTATGAAATATTAAATTTAAAGAAAAATTCATAAATTGCCACAGAATTTAAGTTTTATAAAAAACATGAAAATAACATAAAATAGTCCACGTGCAACAACTTGTATTTTGAAAAAAACTGAATCTTTGCTCTCAGAATGTAATTGAAATGAAAAAAAATTAAAAAAATGTGATACCAAATATTAGTTAGGAGAGTTAATAAAGAGTAATAAGTAAATAAGGATAAAATTAATTAGGAGAGTTAGGCCACTAAAAATTAGTTATTACTAAAAATTAGTTAGGTTTAGATTTGCTCATGGTACTTTTAATTTTTGCATCCCCCTAAATCTCAAAATGATTAGGCAAATAAAATATAACAAGCAATTTAAAATTGTTTAACCAAAAAAAATTTTTAACTTAACAAAAAATAATTTTGACATTATTTAATTATTCAACTCAATAATGATAGTAAAAATTTTGAATAGAAAATACAAAAATTTTTACATCACATTAAATTATGTAACCTTATCTGCCAAAATTTAAAGTTCTAAATAAACCAAATAAACAGTCCCACAGAAAAGACTATTAATAATACAATGTTTAAAAATAAGTTTTTTTTATAATTTAATACGTATAAAGCCACGTCGTGTGTGTATATAAAGAATACAAAGAATTTATTCTGAGAATATAATCTTCAGTATCTATGTTTTAGATTATGCATCATGAAAAAAACAAAACAAAAAAACAAATTTCATTAATAAAAACAATTACATAAACATATAAAATAATAAGATAAGATATAGGATAAGAAATCCTAAATACAAATTCTGATTTCACTATTTCTAACAAGATTGCCTTTAAAGGAAAACATTCAAGTAAATGTAATAAGAAATACAATCATGCAAAGATATGTTAAAAAATGTTACCTAGCATTTGGAAACGCAAGTGGTACCTGGAATGACATAACACTTAAACTTTCTCTAACAACAATAAACAAAGGCGAAGAAACAGATGCACCGTAGCTTGTAACACACAAATTGGCAGTCCAATTCTATTAATAGAGAAGAAAATATTTAAATTACATAAAAAGGATTTTATTTTTTACAAAAAAATCTTAACATTAGAGCAAATGCTAAAACATTTTTATAATATATATTGCTTATGAAATTCAAATATTTGATTGATTGAAACATTTTCTTTACATTAATTTTTGCCTCAAAAAATTCAAGCTTATTCCAATTGCAGTGACATCATCATTTATTTATTACTTTTCAATTTGTTAAATGACTAATTAAGTATATTTTGAACAAAAATCATGTTGAATCATATATTAGCAACACATAGACAGAAATATTCATTATATGTATATATATATATATATATATATATATATATATATATATATATATATATATATATATATATATAAAGTTCAAAATGAAGATAAAACAAAGGAAAATTACAGACTAATGAAAAAAGGGGAAAAAAGAAAATTTATAACAATAAAAATAACAAAAACTAGGAGAAGAAAAAAAAAAAAAAAAAAAGGATAGAATTCTTTTTAAAAAAAAATCCGAAAAAAAATATATAATCTTTTCATCAGCCCACACGATTATATCTGCAAAAAAGAGTGCTTTCTAATATTGTATTATTGTAGCCAAAGCAAAATATATCAATACAATAGTGTGAGAAGCACTCAAAAATTTTTTACAAAAATTACAACAAATAAAATAGAACAAAATAAGTAAAAATAACACGTAAAAACAGAAAATAAAATATAAAGAAAAAAACAGAATAGAACAATCTTGTTACGAAAATATTTTAAATCATTCTTGGAAAATTTCCCGTTCATGTAAGTTCATTTGATTTCGCTACTCACTGTATAGATTATGTTTTATGTTCTATTCTGCTTTTTTTTTTTTTTCATTATATTTTATTTTCTGTTTTTACGTGTTATTTTTACTTATTGTGTTCTATTTTATTGGTTGTAAATTTTGTAAAAAAATTTCGAGTGCTCCTCACACTATTGTATTGATATATTTTGCTTTGGCTATATTATTACAATATTAGAAAGCACTCTTTTTTGCAGATATAATTGTGTGGGCTGATGAAAAGATTATATCTATTTCTTTTCCGGATTTTTTTTTTTTTTTTTTTAAGAATTCTATCCTTTTCTTTTTTTTTTCCTTCTCCCAGTTTTTGTTCTTTTTATTAATTTTCTTTTTTCCCCTTTTTCATTAGTCTGTAATTTTCCTTTGTTTTATCTTCATTTTGAACTTATTTTATGAGTTCTTTTTACTTGCAGCTTATGCGCAATAAATGAAACTTATTGTTTTTCTTAACTTTCTTCGTGTTTTTTTGTGTTTATTTATTATGCTATATATATATATATATATATATATATATATATATATATATATATATATATATATATATATATATATATATATATATATATATATATATATATATATATATATATATATATATATATATATATATATATATATATATATATATATATATCGTCGTATATGGTATGACGTATTCTACCAGTGAGGAATTTTATTACTAATTTCAATTTGTAATAAAGGAATCATAAAATTCCCTTTTCTCTTTATTTGGTTGAAACAAAATCGAATTAAGTGATCAAGTGAATAAAATACCGTTGTGTACGACACGAGAAATTCGAATCTAATAATCGCTCTTTTTCAATCAATGAAGCGAAGATGCGCTCTTTTTCAATCAATTTTTCAGCAGTTATTGCTATTGATTTTCGATTGGTTTTCAAAATCCAGATATTATTTTGACACACAAAGCTTGAATTGCCCATTTGCATGCTCATTTCTTAACGCATTCAATTTCTAGCCGATTCTATAGTAAATCCATGCGGAATTTAGCCTGCTCTATGGCAACTAATACAACGAATTTTCACATATTTTTGTTTAAATCAGTCATGTCAAAGATACGGCCCGCGGGCCGCATCCGGCCCCCGAGCCGTAACAATACGGCCCGCGATCGCAATGTGTCACAGAAAGAAGAATCATGTTTTTTAGAGCTTTTAGACTTCAATCGATTGCCCTACGGAAGTTTTAAAATGCGCACACCACATTTATAAGTAATTTCAAGGGCAGCGCGTGCCTAGACAAGCGAGAGAGATAGACAGTAACGCCATCTCTTAGCAACAAGCAGAATCTTCCTCGCGCTTCTTGCCAGGTATCTGGATCCTCAAAATAATTACCCTCTTTTATAATTTTGATATGATTTTTAACAACAATTATATATTATATACTATATAATTAAATAAATAAAGTGTTATAATAATTCAGCACATTTTTTTATTTGAATCTGGCCCGCCTACACATTCTAAATTTAATATATGGCCCTCTGCAAAATTGAGTTTGACACCTCTGGTTTAAATCCAGATATTTTTCATACAATATTATTGCGACTTGCGAAACTCGAGTCGCCCATTTAATTATTCATTTATTAAGCGAATAATACCAAGATTTTTGTTCGATTTAACTAAAGTCTTTGCTATTGATTTCTCCTTGATTTTTAAAATCTCGACATTTTTCTTAACAGTATTCTTTTTCATTTTTTTCGATTCACGAATCTCGAATGGCGCATTTGAGTAATGATCTTTAGAATTGTTGCATTCGATTTGCGTGAATTCGTCGTAAAATCCCATCGTCGAATCCCGTTTTTTGTTTTTTTTTTACAGCGATTATGACTCGTAAAAACAAAATGTGCGTTATATGTTTTTGTTTTTCTTCCAAAATGCAAAAATATCCCCGATATTATTAGAATATGCATTCTCTTTTTAAGTTGGTAAGGAAAAAGTAATTAAATCCAAAATATTTTTTCTTCTCTTAAATTTATTTTTAAATATGTAATTAATTTCTTGTTGCGGCATTCACATGTCTGTCGAATTTTTTTTTCCCAAGAAAATAACAATAGAAAAAAAGATTGTGAGATAGTTGAAATCAAGGTTACGTTAAACAAAACAAACGTTATATAAACTTAATTCTTTTTTTTTTCAAAATTATATGCAGTCACAGCAAATAACAGCCAAAGTAATCGATACAAGTTGAAAGTTTATTGCGTGATTTTTTTGGCATAGGATATTCAAAAATAGTTGTTTCCTTTTCTATTTTTATTGTCAGTCCCTAATTCCCTTGAAAGCTTTAAAATTTATTAAAAAGTATGAAAAATCGCATGAACCAAGCCCTTTTAAAATTACAAACTAGTCCTCAAAGTATTTCTTGAGAAATTTGTAAAAAAAGGTCTCTTCCACTACTGTAGAGTAGTGTATATCCATACAACTGAGCAGAGGAGAGGAAGGAGGTCTTCTTCCCAGGTGGCACGTTCGAGCGTTGCGATCGCAATTAGTAAAAAAAAATAATAATATTTTATTACAAATCATTTATTTATAATTTTTTCTAAAAGACAAAGATTCAAAACAAAATTAATATAAATTTTTTTAACCAGTTAACTGGGCTCAACCACCGATCTCTTAACTCTAAGCCACGTGGTATCATATAAAGAGATCAGTGGGCGCAACGGGATAAGTCCCGGTGGTTCACCCCTGATCGGTAATCGAACCCGCTACCATTTGATCAATTTTCGAACTCGCTCACTTTTTATCGGTACTCGAACCGAACTCGCTATTATTTGATTAGTTATCGAACCCTCTACCTTTTGATCAAAACTTGAACCAACTATCACTTAATCATTACTCGAACCTACTTTTATTTTTTGCCGGTAAAAAGAATGGAATCGGATACCCTTGAGAGCGATGGACGCAACAACGAGAGGCCGTCATGAGATGTATATTAAAATAAATAATTAATGAATCTTAGTTCAAATTTTCAAATTTAATGTTAGATTGTTAGTTATTTAGCGCCTTTATATTTTCTTAAAGACGAAAATTCAAAACAAAATTAAAATCCCCCCCACTAAATTCCACCAGTTAAAGCGCGCACCGGAATACGTCCCAATAGGCCAATCTACTCCTGGACAGGGATAATTGTTCCAAGGACAAAAAAATATAGTATTTTTAATAAGTTTTAATAAATTAGTATTAAAATAAGTTTTTTATAAAGAAAATTGTTGAGAATTTCTATATATCTACATAAAACTACAATTTTAAATAAAGGGTCTTCAAAGATTGTGTGAAACGTTTAAAAAAATATATAAAAAAATAAAAAAAGACTTTTTATGCATTGAGAAAGAGGCCTGCAATAAAATTCGTCCTAAGGATCACAAAACCTGCGTCCATCCTCGTTTACTGGCACCATTAGTACCAAAGATATATAACAAAATACGCAAAAAAACAAATTAACATCATGGGATCATTTATAGATTTTGGTCATCCTAGGAACTAATACTTGATTTTGCTAGAATGTAACGCCCACTTGAACAAATGCTTTATCTCGGTGAAATGTAATGGGGCCCCAATTACGCCCAGTTGAACAAGTGGGCGTAACCAGTACCCTTTTCTAGGACTCAAAATCCAGGCTTAGCAAGGAAAAGTATGTTTGCTATAAGAGATGGTACATTTTTTTTTTCTTTTTTTTTTTTTTTGTGTCTAATTTCCTTAACCCTTTTGTCACAAATACGTGCCAGCAAAAAATCTTATCAATCAGGGTAAAAAGATAAAACTGGTAACCAAAGTAGTTTTTCTAGCAATTTATTTGTGGGCGGGGTTATAATTGTTTGATTTATTTAATTCACCATTACTTAGTTCAAAAAAAAAATTTTTTTAGTTATACTTTGATCTAACTTTGGTTATATCTATGATTAAACTAACGGTAGTTAAAGTAAAGTTTTATTTATTTACATCCTGATTCTGATTTTGTATGAATGCTTTTATGAATCACCAGAGATGCCAACTGCTCCGGACACGCCAAAATCAATAAGAAAGCGGTAGATAACTATCAAGTAAATTTTGCAAATACTAGACTATATTTCCCTGCTTATTAATTGGCAGGGCATGACACTAGTACTATAGAGTAGGCAATTATATAAGCCTACGAATTATTTAGAAATAGTGGTGGATAAAAATCTACTAAATTGAATTTATTAAACCAGGAATCACAATTGATAAACTACCACTTTAAAATATATATTTGCTGTCCGGAGCAAGTTGGCATCTCTGAATCACCCGTCCCCAAGGGCAGGGGTGAAAGCGAGACGGAAAATAGGAAAGGCTGGTAGTGAAACCTTTTCAGTTATAGCTAGTTTTGGGGAGGAGTTTACTTATTCTTTTTTTTAATTATTCAGCAATATCTACTTTATCTTCGAAAAGAAGCAGTTTTATATATATGCTAAAATTTTAAAAGAAATCTTGATAGTTACAGATATTTTATTATTTTCGTAAAAAATGCTGGAATGAAATGTCTTACGTACCAGGTTTTTCTCTTTTCCGTCTTGCTATATAAGGGCTTTCACCCATGCCCAAGGGGTTAAGTAAGTAAAAGTTAGTTTTTATTAACTAACATACCTGTGGGCATCTCAAATCATCAAGATAGTATCTTAATACGTAAAAATCTGACCTTTAGGTCAAAAGTTATTCAAGGATAACATTTTCTTTAAATTTGCTAGTTGTACCTATAAACAGATATTATAATGTGTCGATTACGCAACATATCAATAAAAATAGTTCTGTGTTCCACTTAAGTTCTTTGCACAGTATTTATTTTACTACATATACATATCAAATCAACTCTATAATCAACAGGTGACAAAGTAACAGGTGGTACACATCATATCACGAATTCAATGAAATGTATACTACAATATATGTCTCATCTAATTCCATATCCATAAAATTAATTTATAAATTGAAAGTCGTTTGGAAATAAAAGATGAAAATTGCTATTTTGCCAATTTTAAAAGCATTTAAAATTTCATATATTTGATTGAATTAACTCACAAAAAAATAACGAAGTAGTAGCGCATTTTAAAAGAGGTTCCAAAAAAAAAGCTCTTACGGTCTTTTTACGAAAAGTTATAGAACTAGAACGGTCTAATTTTATAAAAAATATATGCGATTTTTTTTTCCCAAACAATTTTAAAAATAAAAAATGCGAAATAAATATATATATATATATTTTTTTAATGCACCATAAAATATAACTGACAAACAGTAACAAAGAAATCGAATTTGAAACGAATTTAAAATTTCAGAAATTTGTTGGAATTCATTCACAAAAGAGTAGCAAAGTAGATTAGGCATTTTAAAAGAGGTTTAAAAGAAAAATTTAACTCCTAACTAAAATTTGAAATGCATGGTATTTAAATTTTTTACTTATAAAATAATTTACTACGAAAAAAAAAATTCATGAAATGTTCAAATTTCACAGAAAAAAGTTTGCGCCTTTTTGTTATTAAATGCTACAAACGTCCTCCCCTCCCCCAAAAAAGCCTGAATGACAGCTAAACAATGCAGGGCTACACGAAAGAACAATGCGTTTTTACTGTTGAGAATTATTTGAAATAATGTGTCATATCCTGGTCGAGTATTAACAGCCCTAATCATGACATTTAATACTGTTAGACTTTTTTGAAATTTCATTAATGTCTAAGGCTTATGCCAACAAGCAATGACAACACCCACTTCTTGAAGGATGAAATTGAGAGCTGTGTTGGCTGAATTCAGCCCCATTTAAGCAATTCCATAATTTAAACCAGAAAATTTTGGAAGAAAAATAAAGATAGGATTCAAGAGTCTTGCGTTTTCTAGCACGGCAGTATTGTATTGCATCTTTCTAATATTAGATCATATCTTTTTGCTACCTGGGAAATTGGACAGCAAAAATCCATCCCCTCCCATTATTTGATGTGCGTCCCAATACATCAGCGGTTCCCAATTTTTTCCAGCTATGGAAACCTAAATTAACTTTTTTTGGCGGATCTCCAACTTTACAATTATAAAATACGCAAAAAGAATCGCGAGCATATTAACCAATAAAAGATTTTATTTCGAAATTATTTAAAAAGAAAAAAAGAATGAAATTTTTTCATCGTTTTTTTTTTTATTACTTCTATAGCGGTACCTAATTTAATTTTTGGAGTATATAGCATAAGTGAAAATGAAACAAACATGCCAAATTATCGTTTTTGTTGTAACGAAAGCTTAAAGAGCCGTTATTAACGTTGAAGATGGTTACGGTTACCGGGGAAACGTATTTATTTATTATCGCCTTTGGTTCTTTTCTATTTTGATTTGAAAAGGGCGGTGAGAAATATCAATGAATTTTTTCACAGCAGATTCTTTTTGTATTATTGTTATTAGAATCAATTCCAATCTTTCAAGTTCAAAAACAAAACAAGTATATAAGTATTTTATGTGATAAAAATATTGTTATTAGAATAATATTTTTTTATAAAAAATTTTGTCATTTCTTTTTTATTGGCATTTCACTTTAAATAATTTCATAAAGACAGCCGAAATAATAAATAACTAAATGATTATTAATTAGATCTAAAAATAAATAAGGTTTAAAAAATCATAACTGAATGCCGGTAATAGAAAATTCAAAAAATGCTGTTCAAAAAAAAGTTTGCGGGTTAATAGGAAGGTTGTAAACAAATTTTTTTTTTTTTTTTTCATCTCTTAAATATAAATTAAAGACCCTAAGCCTAATTCGATGCAATTTTAACAACTAATGTTACTCGCTGTTGTAGACAACTATTACTATTCATTCTAAATTCTTATTTATTCCTTATGCTTCATGATTTCTAAAATCATTATAAAATTCGTATTCAATAATTTAAAATGTGTTTAATTAATTTTTCCTTTTAAATAAAATGCTAAACTTTCGATTTTTTTTCCGCTCAGATTACCAACCAGACACAGCTTTATGAGATTTAGATTTATTAGATACATTAGTAAGGTTCAGCATGCAATCAAACTGGTTTTGGTGTTTTCAACCCGCCACTCACAGTAGAGATTCCTTAGATTTCGATTTTTTTTTTTTTTTTTTCCTCTTTAAAATATAAATTTAAGGCTCTTATGTGCACACTTTTTTACTTCATTCTTAGGAAGGATTCTAAAAATACATATTTAGAGCGGTCATTACGGGTCACAAACATCTTTATGTAAGCAGCATGTAGTGCGTAATCGCTATCAGAGAAAGAATAGTATGGGTGCCAATTGACAATTGATAGTGTTCCGCATCAAAAGAGGAGAGTGGCTATAGAACAGGGGCTTCCAACTGGCGGCCCGGGGGCCGCATCCGGCCCGCAAAGCCTTTTTTTGTGGCCCGCGAACTGAAATATATTAGTTGTCATTTTTTACAGCCAATTTTCGTAAAAAATTTATATGGGTTTAAAATACTTTTCACGTTAATAGAAATCTAATTTCTTCGTTTCTGTGAAATTTAACATACCAACGGTGCAAAAAAAAAATTTTCTCGGGTTTTGCCTCCAAGAAAATATTTATTCAAATGCAAAAATAATCGTGTATGTTGTTCTTTTTTATTTCTTTTTTTTTTTGTGTGTGTTGTGAATATAATTCAGCGTGTGTGTATCAGAAATTTTCTCGAAGAAATTCTCCGATTTGACTTTTTGAAACCACTCATTTTGGACGAAAATATTTACACACACATTTGTGAATTTTAAATGTAAATATCTATTCTCTGGTGGTTGCAGCAGACAAACCTCAATTTTCTCATTGAACATTTTGTGTGGTACTATGTAAGTTTTAATACCAATCTTTTTAAAGTTTTATATCTTAACAATTAGATATCTGATGCACATTATTTGTTTAATACATAGGATCACATTAAAGTTATTGTAGCCCGAATTTTTATTATTTATTCAATATTTTTAAAAATATTATTAATAACAATTAAGTATTTTTAAAAATCTACTTCTCATTTTAATTTGTAATGCAATACTTTTGCTTTGTACAACTTGGTAAAAATCTGACAGTAATATTTAATGCTCCTTTAAACATAAAAGATTCCTACATAAAATTTTGATAAAGTTGCGGCCCGCCATTTGATTTGGGTTTTTAATTGTGGCCCCCGGCCTCATATAAGTTGGAAACCCCTGCTATAAAAGGTGGGTCGTTTTGTTGGGTCGCACCTTATGTGGCTGCTTTATTTTTAGGTATAGTGCAAAACGTATGAATTTTTTTAAATGTTTCAAATATTTTATTTATTTATAAGTGTAATGTAAATATTTAACATACATCAAATTGCTCAGATACGGAGTGTGAAAAGGTGGAAACAGTTTGCCATGGAATCAATGACACTGAGAGGATTTTTAAAACTACAAAAAAAAAGAGATAATGATACATTTCAATTAGTTTTCATTAGGTTGAGTCAAAAATAATATTCAGCAGTTCAGTATCAAGTCTGTAGGTAACATTTTGAACTACACAAATCCAAATCTGTATAATCATAATTTAATTATTTTTATCAAAAATTAATGGCAAAAGTTGAAAGAAAAAGAGATTAAAAATAACTTTTCAATTTCTCCAAAATTTTATTCAGAAACCTAGCTTGTTTAAAATGTGTGTAAATTTGAATATATGCGTTTTATATAAATACGATATAAATTTATAGAATTGGAAACGATTAATGATAAAAATATTTAAAAAAATTTCACGTTCATTTTAGTGATTTTGCTTCTTTACTACGGAGGTAAGGAAAGACCCGAAATACAATTTTATTTCGGTTACTAGCGGCAACTTTTAGCTAGAACCAGTACTTACTACACGTAGTAATAACCGAATCACATGCGAAAATCTAAGATTGTTGTAGTTCATTTACGTCGCACTAGAGCTGCACAATGGGCTATTGGCGACGGTCTGGGAAACATCCCTGAGGATGATCCGAAGACATGCCATCACAATTTTGATCCTCTGCAGAAGGGATGGCACCCTCGCTTCGGTAGCCCGACGACCTGCACGCGAAGTCGAGCACTTTACGGTAGAACAGTTTAACGAGGACCAATACCGCACACCCTCGGTCCCTACGCAGACTGATCCAAGTGGTCACCCACCCGCACACTGACCGCAGCCAGTGATGCTTGGCTTCTGTGATCTGCTGGGAACCGTGTCTTAACGATCAGTCCACTGCGGGACGCGAAAATCTAAGAAAAAATCGGTGAAAGACACATTCCCGCAAGTGAAAGATGAAATCAGTGAAAAAGATAATCAACGAATCGATTAATGCGAGAATATCAATAAACCAACGAATTAGAAACTCACAAAAAGGAGCGAGTCGATGAATCACTGAATTAATAAAAAAAAGCATATCAGCGAATGAGAGATTTAACAGGTCAACAAACCAATGAATGAGTGAATTGACGAACAAGCAAATCAATTAAGGAACGAATCAGAGAACAATAAATGAGTAAAAATGAGTGCCATGATTTCTATTTTTATTCATTCGTTCGTTTTATTCTACGCAATTGCATGTGAAATTCGTTTACTAATTGTCTTTTATGTATGCAGCATGTAGTGAAAACGTGTTCTCACTGAAGAATAAAATGGTGATTTTAAACAGTAACTAAAACTAAGATTTAAAGTCCCACTTACATGAGGTGAGAAGAGTAACCAAAAGAGAGTATAGTTGTCCATGAGTCATAAGAACAAAGAGAATATTTGAGTCTCCAAAAAATATTTTAATAAGTCTACGATATTTATTGAAATTTTGTTATTTTTTAACGTTCATTTTAGGCTATTAAAAAAAAAAAATAGGATACATAAGACTATGTATGTATGAAAAGTAAACTCTACTCTCAGCACGAAGAGAGATTTTAAAATGACTATAACTATAAAACTGTCTAGTTTTGAGTCCATCAAACAAGTCTTGATAAGTGTTGAAAAAACTATAACATATCAAAAGTTCAGACGACTTTACGAAAAATCAATTTTAATTTCGTACTCCGCATATGAGAAGAAAACTCTGCTCACGGCACGAAATGGGAAAAGAATGTATCTAGAAAACTGTCTAGTTTTAAGTCCATGAATTCCCGTGATAAGCATTGTATTAACTACATCATATCAAAGGTTTAGACGACAATAAGAAAAAAACAATTTCCAAGAAGTTCGTGCAAGATTTTATATGCTTGTTTATGTTAGCTCTCCTTCCCATTTTCAATTTTTCTTTTTTTATTTAATTGGGCTCAAAATTATAGAAGATTGTTGCGCAACACGCAAATAGAATTTTAAAATAACTTTATCACAAAAACTTTCAATTTTTTAGTTTTGTGGTCCCGAAATCTTTTACCTTTAATTAAACAGCAACATTTTAAAATTTCTGACAATTTGACGTAAATCCAATTTCCATAAAGTTTGTACTGAGGTTCTTTATGCTTGTTTATTTTAAGCATCTTTTCCCTTTTAATTTATTTTCTGTATTTAATTGTGTTCGCAGCTACTAAAATGTCAAGAAGCAAGCCAATGAGCTAAATAAGTATTTAGGAATGCTAAATAATCCCTAAATATCTATTCAGAGAAACCATATATAGTTGACAAAATTAAAATGATTACTTTACGCAATGAAAAAAATATTACAAGTAGAAAGAAATTCGTTGTTATTTATTTGCACGAAAATAAGATTATCATTGACGCTTTAAACGTAGCATACTTAGAAAAACAAAGTGATTCTATTATACTTGGCGAAAAAAAAATTTTTTTTTCATTGTATTTATAACGGGTTAGAGTAAAAATCAATTTTCAAAGCTGGAAAGCAACAGTCAAGTACTATTAAAGAAAGGATTTGGCGATAAAGAATCATAGCAAACTTTGAATCATTAATCTAAAAGAAAGATATGTAAAGCACATAAGTCTCGATATGAGAATAAATGAAATATAAAAAAAGGGAATTGAAAAATTCTTTGAACAAAGATAATAAATATTTACCTCCTGTAAAAAGTGTAGAAGACAAGGTGAAATATTGGTGATTAGAATACAATCGAAAAATATGATTGACATATTCTAAGAAATAAATTTCTAGGAAAAAATTTTTTTTTATCATTGCAGTTCATATGTGAAGAATTATTATGTCAGTCCAGTCCTTATTATAACTATCAATAAAGATATAATTAGGGTTGCAAGGTAGCGATGAATTATGTTTTTTCTCTCCTGAATCCGCGATATTTTTAAAGTGTTATGATCTGCGCGCGCAAATTGTTTAAAATGCGAGATTTGTTTACAATGGCAATTTATACTTTCCTGAAGCTGAATTGATTATGCATAACTGACCAAAAACATTTAAGAGAAAAGATTTATAGCAAAATGACAAGATAATAGTTCAGAGATTATTCAAACCCTGAGAAGTCTTACTTTTCTTTGGGTGATGAGTTAATAAGGATACCATGCCTACTTTAAGTGCAACAAATACATAAGGAAAAAAAGTTTAGTTAACCCCAAAAAATTTCTTGCACAGGGCTACGAAAATTCTAATTCCTTAGTGTTGAAATAATGTCCGAAATGCTGGCAAGAGAATATTTGAAGAACAGTGAAATTTAACGAGAATATTTTAACAATAAACAATATTTCGTGCCACAATTCTGTTCATTTGAATAAAAATATCAATACAGCATAAAATTAAAAGAATAGATTTAGTTCTTTTATATGTTTTAAGTAAAATAGATCGCCGATTATCCGAAGGCCAATTTCTTTCCCCATCTTCTTCTTCTTCAAAAATAATAATAATAATAATATAATAATAATAATGGCGAAAATATTTATTTTCAGAAAGGGGTCTTAAAATTTACTATTTTGTTCGGAAACCTATGTTCGGAAACCTTGAAAAGAACCTCATATTCTTCCCGCTCAGTTTTAAGGTTGGATGCTTGTAGTTTCTAATAAAAGAACAGGATTCTAATAAAATTTAAAAAATTAAATATTTTAAACATGCCATTTGAAATATGCTATAACAGACACTACTACAACTACCAATCTCAATCCTGAAAAAAAAAGGAAGTTACTTAAAATCATACTCATAGCATAGCTGTTCTTGAAGTTTTCCAATTATTTGATTTTTTTTTTTTTTTTTTTTTTTTTTTTTTTTTTTTGTTAACCGGATCGGGTTTGGTTCCGATTGGTCCGGATAATTGGCGCTCAACTTACTTGTAACATATCTATGTCTTTCAATGGATATGCAGTAGATTTTTTGTATTTGTGTTCCCGGGAAATTTTCAAACTTTCCCGCGAATTTTGGTCCACGACAAACTCACAACCCTAATTATTATTCATGATTTTAGGTACCTTATAATGGTACAGATAAATGAATATGTATATCCCTTGTTAGGGGTGGTATGGCTAACGTCAGAAACCTAAGATGAAACTCAGAAAATCATAACACTCACATAGTAGAACATTTAATAAATAAAATTAACGCACACTACCCTACAATAATGGAAGAAACACTTTCAGTTTTTAAAATTTTTTTAAATTTTTCAAGAAATACTTAAGAGGATTATTTTGTAACTTTAGAGGTAATTAATTAAAGCGATTTCATACTTAGCAATTAAGTTTAAAGCTCTCAGAGACAATTAAGTATCAAATTAAACGAGTATTTTTGTACACCCTATGTTAGAAAATCAAGCAATAAGCTTGTAACTCGTACTTTGATTGGTATTTGCAATAACTGCATTAAGTTTCCAAACCTACTTTAAATATTTTTAGATATATGAACATTTTTAGAAAGAAAAAAATATTTCTGTCTCACGTTTTTTTTGCTATAACTTTAAAAATATTTAATAAAATTAAACAAAATTTTTGGAGCAACTAAACATTAATTATAATGTTTTAAAATTTGGAAAAAAAATTTTCGAAAACTGCGCAAGATATGACTACTTAAATTAGTTTTTTTTATACTTTGCATGCACGGAAAAAATTTTAAAAAGAATTTTCATAGTGAATCGCATTTCGCAACTAATGAAAAAATTTCTGATTCCAATATCTTAAAAATTCAAAAAGTTTCGAGCAATTTTCTAAGTTTTTGTACTTTCTCTTTTTTTTAAAAAAAAAAAGCTCAAAATGATAAAGGGTTTTCCACATATTTCATTTTTTATCATGTTACAAAATTTAACAATAAATGATACTTCCTAATGAGTACCCGCCCGGACACCAAAGCTGCCAAATACGATTCTCTAAAAAATTATAAAAAATACTTTTTAAATTTTTTCCGCACAAGTGCAGCATAAAAGTACTACTTTAAATAGTCATATCATGCGCAGTTTTTAACAAATACTTTTCAAATTTTAAACCAATAAATTTTTAATTATATTTTAATTGCTTCAAAAATTTTTTTTAATTTTATTGACTATTTTTTTAGTCAGTCAGAAAATGTAAAACAAAAAAAAAGAAGTTTTTTTTTATGAAAATGTTCATATTTCCATAAATATTTGAACTAGGTTTATGAAATTTTATTTAATTATTGCAAATTACGACCAAATTTATCGGTTTAAATTACAAGATTATTGCTTGAAATTCGAGCATAAGGTGTTCAAATATACTTTTTTTTCGTAATTTATTGTCGGTCCCTGAAACTTCTGAATTTAAAATTTGTTTTGCTCAGTATGGAAAATTGCATGAACTAAATGCTTCCTCTAAAGTTACAAAATAATCTTCTAAGTATTTCTTGACTAATTTTAAAAAATGTCAAAAACTGAAAATGTCTCTTCCATTACTGTAGAGTAGTGTATATTGTAAACAGTATACATCTTCAGTCTTTAAAAATCTCAAAATTTTTGCATGTTTCATCGGGCACGTTAGACAACGAAATATTTGCCCGAATAAAAACCTTTATATGCCCAAACATTTTTTTTTTTAATGCATATTATTCAAAATATACGAATGTACCTATTGGGTAATTCCAGGCCTAATCAACTATATATAAAAAGGTCAACAATTTAGATTTTAATGATTTTGCCATGTTTGTCAGCCGGCTTCTGACTTGAAAAATAGAAAAAATTTTAAAATTCATCAATTTTTTTAATTATTATAATTTTTTAAACAGCTGTAACTATAAAACTACTTCACCAAGAGAGCTAATTTTTGTTTCATTTTGTTCAGTTTTTTTACATCATCTCATAAGATACATAACATGGCGAAGTCATTTTAAAAAATAATTATTAAATAAACATTGAAATAAGTGTATCACCAAGGATGGCAAGTTTCTTCCACACGTTTTACATATTTTCAAAACCACGAGGGAAACAAAAACACCCAGGACAAAAAAGGTTTTTCTAACCAGGGTTCATTTATTTAAATCAAATGTATGTTTTTTTACTTAATTCATCAATTTAAAATGCATTTTAACATCAAATTGCTTTAAGCCTTTATTGATGTAAATATATTGTTTTAATACATTTCAATTAGCAAAATTACATTGATACTTGATGTGTAAAGGATTATAGCTATTTGAAAATGGCAATTTAATTTTGCTGTAACTAAAATATTATTTCAAAGTAAATTTGTACACAATTTTTAAAAACAAAATCATAATTAAAATGCTTTTTTTTTGTCTTACAGAAAAAAAAATTACAAAATCATTATTCACCAAGGCCTCTCAAGCTTTCTGATAAATTAGCCACTGTGGCTACTCTGTAAATAAAAAGTGAATTGAATAAATGGTTTTATTTTCTGCCATGAATAATTGATTTAAATAAATTGATTTTTTTAATGGTAATTTAAATCAAATATTTTTTTTTCAAAGAAAAAGTCAATTTAAAATGTATTTTAATAAACAAAAAATCATTTAAAAGTTTTATTAATCCTCATAGTTTTAAAATTTATTGTATTTTAAAATTTATTGCTGCTTAAAAAAGTTAAATTAGTAAAATTTTATAAATACTTGGTGTGCAAAAAAAATACAGCTATATTTAAATAACATCCAAAAATTGTAGGGGTTTTCAGAATAAAAAAAAACTCAGAACAAGGTGAAAATCAATGGGTAGTTTGTCTTTATTTTTTCTTTTTCACATTTATATATGTTAAAAATCTGTATTCAATAATATAGATTTTTTTTAGGAAAAAAAAAACATATAAATGGTAACGAATATAATAGCAATAAAAATCTTCAAACCCATACTTCATTTTAACTTTGCACATATATTTCTGAATTTTAAAGGATATACAATATTAAAAGAAAATTAACCAAACATTGCATAAAAAGAAGGTGGTTTAAAGATAAATTTTGGTTGCTTCGTCCTGTAGTGTTTTTCTTTTCTTTCTTTTTTCTTAATAGATGGTTATATTTTTTAAATAAAAATACCTATCAGACTGCAGTTAAAGTAAGGTATAAGGTAACACAATTTATTTTGTAATTTCAAAAATATAATCAAACATCTTTTTTTTTTAATGTGATTTATTTTATTTTAGATTGTTTTTCAGAAGTTAATTATAATATATTTCTATTCCACATTCAATAAATCTAAATTTTGTAAGTTTTTTAATAAAGACAAAAGCTAATCCGATTTAAATTAAATAAATTAGCTTCTAAATATGTTTCTTTCATTAAATGTAAAAAATTATGAATTCGACTATGAACTTCAGTGGAAGGAAATTGTTCTCAAAGAGAAATATCAAGTATTGAAACAATTTTTAAACAGTTTATAATAGCAATTTAGTTAAAAAAAATAGTATTAATATCCAAACAATAATTTAATATATTATTTCTATAACAAACTGGAAAAGCAACAAAAAAAAAATTATTTTTTTAAATGATTAATTTCTAAGAAATAAATGTAATTGTAGTTTTTCTAAATATTTTACACAAAGGAGTACAGTAAACCCTAATTTTATAATTATATAAAGAATCTTTCATTTTATAACCGGCGTTGAACAATCGACCCAATTTTTTGGATTTATGACTACTAATGTTGAACTCTATAACCTTGTAATTTCGAACCTAATCTAGAAGACAAGGGAACTCCTGGAATAAGTATTGGGAGAAATTTGCCTTCGTGGAGGACTTTTTAATGGAACTAACTGCATTTGCACTATATGAAAAGGATCACCACTAATATCTACCATGGTTAACCTTACGGCAAGGGGATTCTAACCCATGATTTGTCTAACCTTGAGGATATTTTAGGTTGGCACTGTGATCGGTGCAAACTTGATGCAGAATTTATATCAACCAGTCATCACTGGGATTCCAACTCAATTCACCTCATTGGAATACGAACGCTCTATCGCCTG
The DNA here is from genome assembly GCA_949128135.1 of Parasteatoda lunata. NCBI lineage: Eukaryota > Metazoa > Arthropoda > Arachnida > Araneae > Theridiidae > Parasteatoda > Parasteatoda lunata. The sequence continues at coordinate 22,363,273 of OX421981.1, read as the reverse complement.
AGCCATCACAGCTCTATAAAAAGAATTTTCTTTCTTAACGGATGTTGATCAGCCTACCCAACTTTGGGTTTATGACTACTAAAGTTCAATTCTGTAGAATTGTAATTTTGAACTAATCCAGAAGACAAGGAAACTTCTGGATCAGTGCCCCCAGAGATATGATTTGTTATGAGAACATGGAGTTCTAGTTCATTTATGTCATTTTAGAGCTGCACAATGGGTTATTGGCAACGAATGAGAGCGTGGAGGACTTAGTGACTCGATAGATTTAACATGCATCAGTCTCCATTTACTACATGGGGAGTCTTCAGTCAATGGGGATATATAAAGATTTGCATGATATCATTATCAAATTTTGTAACCATATCAAATAAATTATCAAATCATAATTATAAACAATTAGAGCCGCAATGGCTTAGAGGATAGAGCATTCTCCTTCCAATGAGGTGAACCGGGTTCGAATCTCGGCAATGGCTGGTTGATATGAATTCTGCATCTGGTTTGCACCGACCATAGTATTGATGCGAAATATCCTCAGTGGTAGACGGATCATGGGCTAGAGTCCTATAGGCTAACCATGGGAGGTTCTCATGGTCTTCCTCTCCATGTAATGCAAATTCAGGTTAGTTTCATTGAAAACTCCTCCACGAAGGCATTTCTCTCAATACTTGATTCAGAAGTTCCCTTGTCTTCTGTATTGCGTTCAAAATTACAAGGTTATGGAGTTGAACATCAGTAGTTGTAAACCCGAAAAATTGCGTCAGCTGTTCAACGACGGATATGAAACAAAATAAAAACAATTACAAATAGTATCCTAATAATGAAATATATAATTTATAATGAAATGTTGCTATGTATGAAAGTAATGTGATAAATATATTTTAAAATTCTGTATAAAAATATAATAAAGGGAAAAAAAGTAGACGTGAAAAAAAATTTATTTTCTTTACTATTTTCAATTTAATTTGTTTAAATTCAAACTATTCTTATAATGTTTATCTCCAAACAATTATATTGGTCTATTCTTAGTTTCCTCCATTTCACTCAGTTTTTCCCATTTATTACAGTTTTTTCTAGTGTCCTAAAAGAAATAGATCTCTTTTGACAAAATAATAATCCTATATATTACTTACAAATTATCTCAAACAACCATAAGAAACTAGATTAAATTACCACTGAGCTATGAGAAGTCAGTAATCTTGTCTTAAACCAAACTTTCAGAAAATAAAAACCTTGTTTAACGCTCATTCCTCAGGGAAAAAAATTTAAATCAAAGAAGTAGATAGTGAAAGAGTGTGGGCTTCATAAAATTAGGTGTATTTACAGTACGCAAGAAAAAAAAATCTATATAACCTTGAAGAAATTTTTTTCTAATGATCAAAATTTACTTTTTAAAAAAAAGAGTTCAAAGAGTTAAGCTTTCTAATATGCTAAATAATTTAATTTACGAAACTAGATTATCTATTAATTAATTTACAAAAGTTGACACAGAAGCGTACAATAGACGTGAATTAGCTTTCTGACCATCAAAATATAGGCAGTAGAAGCAATATGGAAAATATAGCCACATTATTTTACTAAAGAAAGCAGTAGGAAGACAAAACATCTGAGGTTCACTTCCTGAAGTTAGCTAAGGTAAATTCAGCGTGGCGGCACCCACCAGATCATTATTGGTATGCCGCCAAATGACCCGGATTATCCCTGCAGTGCACTTGTCCTACATTTGCTCAAACAGCTTTGTCAAGACTTAGGACCGGCCATATAAAGTGTTTGACCTTCAGAGCGAAAGAAAAGACTTATGCCTATTGTCATTGCTCGGCCATCGCTTCTCTATCTCATCTTTTGGATTGCATTGGTGCCTCTGTGAGGCAACTGATGAGTGATGGAGAGACTGTCTATGATTTGCTGATGTGACATGATCTTCTGGACTTGGTCTAGGGCTCTAGACCAGTGTTTCCCAAACTTATGACTTTTGTGTACCCTTTCTAAATTTTTCGTAACGGTGTGTACCCCTAATTAAAAAATGAATGTATTTTTTATTATTAAAAAATTGCATAAAAGTTAAAAATCACAACTGACTGTTGACACCACTAATTATTAACTGTTAACTGTGCAAAAAATAGCCAATAGAAAAATACGTAATCGTAAATTTTCATGGCTAGCTTTGTTTTTAAATAAATTTTTTGAAATTTTTGCTTGTTGTAAGATATTTCGCAGGAGAGCGCGTACCCCCGCTTAACTGTTCCCGTACCCCTAGGGGAACGCGTACCACACTTTGGGAAACACTGCTCTAGACCAAGGGGATAAGCAACAACAACAATAGACAAAACATCATAATATTAATTACAATTTTTCTTTGTACGTAATAACAATAAAACTAATTGCACAATTCCAAAAATTCTTGCTCACACATATGAAAAAAAATAAAAAATTTATTATTTCATTTAATAACAGTTGAAAAAATTTTGAACTGTAAATTATAAAAATTTTGGAATTTTAAACAATACAGTTTTAAATAACAAAATGCAAAATTTGAGCAAATTTGGTTGAATAGTACATGAAAAAAAAATTTTTTTTTTTCTCCATGAAACTATCTTTGGTGGAACACGTTTCTGTAGTAAATGCAAGAATTTCTTGAATTGCACTGTTAGTTTTGAAAATATGACCAAAAATGCAAAAAGTGAAATTAACACTAAAGGGCACAAATTTTCAACTGCTGTCCTAATTTAACTAAAGTTATCATATTTTCAAGATTAGAGCAAAGCCTCATATTTTGATAATCAAAAACCCAATTCCAAAGAAAAGAAAAGCATTTTTATTCAGAGAAAGTACATATTTGTGACTGATTCTCTAACTTATTTTATAAATAATACTAATTAATATTAGAGGTTAACCCTTCAAACCATTTGGATTGGCACTTAGTTAATGACCATTTTATCATCAGAACAAACGTAATTCAAGACTTTTTTTCACAGTACAACATTAACAAAAAGAACAGAAGCAGAACAAAATTAAATAGAATACTTTCGGCAAAAAAAAATAAGAAGAAAAAAAGAAATCATATTAAAGGGTAATGTAATGTCTCTTTGTTTATAAAAGAGCTTGTGGCAGCAAACCAGCAATAGGACTAAAGCCCATGAGGGAACTACACCGCCGATTACTAATGTTTAAAAAGGAAAAGTTTAAAACCAACATATATTATCCACACTTATGCATCTGTGCATTAAAGACTTGAACTCTCAGTAGCAGATCAATACAAAAATGTAAAATAACGCAAAGAAATAGAGAAAGGAATTTACTTTATTACAAAAAAGAAACCAAAGTGAGAAACATAGATGGGACACAAATCAGAAGAATTTTGTGTACGCTACAGACTTCAGCATGACATGTCGATATTCTAAAATATCCCTCAATGTAAGCAGAATTTACCATAATTAAACAAAGGTTATCAAAAAATTTATATAGCTTAAAGTTACTAGAATAATAACAAAGTACACATTCAAATAAATGACAAAATCTGTACATAGAAGAAACTAAAATATACATATATTTTTGTTTAAAAATTTTGATGTTAGAAACATTTAAATCTAAAAAAAAAGTTTTAAAACTTTTGATCTTTAATATGCATGTTGTATGGAAGCAGGCATTTGTTATTAGAAGTAAATAGTAAATGAGAAAATCACCTTAACATATAAATAGAACTCTCTCTTCTTAAACAGAACTAAAGAAAAGAAATAGAAACATACCTGATCTTTGGTATAATCATATGTAAAATAATAACATCGTCTACAGTCAGGCATCACTTTATCATTAATAGTTTCATTGAAGTCCTTTTTTTGAGGAATACAAACACAAGAATGATCAGCTCTACTCCGATTATTTGAAATAACATTTTGAGAAAATACAATTATGAAATTTAGACTCAAAAATAAAATCCAGCAGATCATGGTAAATTATAAAAAATGTTTGATTGAATGATCGACAGTATCTGATACACCTGTGATAAAACTGGAAAATATTAATCGTTTTGATAACAATATATAGCTGATAAGATGTATATGATTTATAAAAAAAAAAAAAAAATTATCCCATCATAGAAATTATTAACCTGTTTATTTTCTCAAACATTTTAACTGTTTATGCAACTTCAATGTGACAAAAGGATACTAAACTACAATATTTTATAATTTGAGTAGTGATCAAAGAGAAAAAATTATTTATGCGGCGTAAAACTAAACTGTTGTCTGCTGTTTTCCTTGATTGTTGTGGTTTTGAAATGCATGCGGAAATTTTTTTGTTATTATACAAGTAGCGCCATCTCTTGAAATTTCTGAATAACAATAATAAAAATTGTATCTTGAGATTTTGAAACTCTCGGCCATCATAGCCTCCTTAATAGACTAGTGACGTAGATATTCGCATAAGAGTAGAGGAAGTGAAGGTCCTATCTTCCCGGTGGCAACAAAATTCCAAGAAATTACCCTCTTTCAGGTTTACCTTAGTCAAGTGGTTTATCTTAGAATTGGCATATCTTTAGGGAGCGCAAAAATGTGAAATTTCTTGTCCTGTCTGTGATTGGACAGATTTATTACTATCTCTAAAGCTTTAGAACGTCTTGCGGCAAAGTATCTGCACACGTGACTTATTAACGATGCATTTTCTAACTTTGAAATAGACTTTTGGACTTGGAAATAACTTTTGTAGTTGCACGAATATATTTTTTAGTCTTACTCAGGTCATTTTATTATGATATTGAACACAAAAAGATTATATTACTTCACTATTTATGTCTTTTGTAATCACATTAAAACGTGAATTTTATTAAACATTATTTTAACATTCATTTCGCTTGATTGTTATCGTTAAAAAAAAATTGAAAATAATGTTAAAATAAATTTAGACTATCATTTAACAAACATTGAAGATGTTCGTTAATTGAGCTCTTATAAAAACAGTTGTTTATTAAAAAAAAAAAAAAAGGATAATATTTATTTGCAGGAAATATTTGCTAGGCAATAGTATAAATGTTTCATTATGCTATAAAATTTAACTACGTCAACTTTTCTCAGTAGCCGTGCCAAGGGTAAAAATCTAAAAATACATTATAAATTAATTAAGATTTTTAGAAATAAAAAGTGAAGGAAATTAAAAAAACATAATTTTTAAAAGATTTAACTCTGTAAAATACTGTAGGCAAGAAACTTGATTGCGCATATATTTCTAAAGATTTAAAATCCTTTTCCATCTAATTGAACAATTAAATTGCATTTAAAATGTAATTCCATTAAATAAAATTTCATTCGGGGAAAAAATCTATTGGAAGGAGAAATGTTTGCTTCAACTTGTAAATTTTTAGGATACTTTTTATTTCCTCAAGTACAGTACAGGTGATTTTCTTTTCTTCTTTTTCCAAAGAGGAAAAAATTATATTAGTTAAAATCGCTGGCTTTTTAGGAAGCAGCTCTATTATATAAATGATTTAAAATGTTGTGTCCAACTTAGCCGAAACCGGATTTAGCATTAATATTAAGAAAATCTCTGATGCAAAAATAAATAAATAGATTCCCTTTTCAATAAATGAAACCTAGTAACTAAAAGAGCAATTCATTTAATGGGTTAAATCAAGTTTTTTTTTCCTTCAGAAATAAGACATTTTAAAAATAATTGAGCTTTACATATAAGTATTTCGGAAACAATTATGATTAAAAACTGTTACCACTTGCCGTCAGGCAAACCGGGGAAGGTTTTCGTGGTTTTCCTCTCCATATAACGCAAATGGGGAATAGCCGCCTGCTCAACAACGGTTATAAAATTAAAATAAAATACAACCTATGTTTAAATTATATATATATTTGTATTTAAAATATATTTATTTAATTTAAATTTTATCTATTTGAATAAATAAAAAACTGTAGAGCATAAAAAGCTATAATCAATTCTTAGTCCATTTTTTTAAAAAGGCCTTTTGTTTCTTTTATTTATATATCAAATGTTTAGTTTTATAAATTTTATTTATTTTGTAAACAAGAGAATTTTTTTAATTGTTTAGTAAATTTTACATTTTTTCTTTTGACAGAAATTTTTTTATTAATTCGTAGTTTAATTACATTTATGACAATGTTACAACTAGTATATTTCATTCCCTTTTATTTGTGCAGATACGAAATGTGCAACTTTCTTGAGAACTTAATTTTTTTTCATTAAGTTTGATTGCTTAAGAAGAAAAAAGACAATAAAATTTTACTTATTTATTAAGTTTGGATGTGATAAACTCCCAAACTCTCCCTGTCTTTAAAAGGCTTTAAGTGGTTTTGTATATCTTTAAATGTTTTAGCAGTATCTTTAGTTTTAATGATAAATCAACTCATTTGAAGAGCATACTAATGTGCCATTAATTATAATGGGAAAATGAAGTAACTGTCCTTTATAAAACAACGAGGATTCTTAAACCTTGCGAATATTTTTTAATTTATATAAAATAATAATTGTTATTGTTAATAAAATTTTCATTACAAGTGCCTAACTTTTAATATGATAACTAATATTGCATTTTTTTTCAAATATTTAGACTAATTACAGTGATTTAAATTAAAAATTAAATTAAACTACTTTATTTATAAAAAATTATCTATTTTTATGAAGTGAAATTATCATGTAAATTAGGGGTGTACAACCAGCGGCCTGACAAACCTTAATGTGCGACTCTCTGCAGCAACTTGAACAAAATAAAAAGATTAAATAATTTTTTTTTGAAAAATAAAAAAAAATTCGGAAATTTATAATTTCGCATTTAGGTTTTAGATGCACCCAATCTGTTAGTTTTTCGATTGCTTTTTTTCGGTGGTCAATGCTACGAATTTACGCATAGTTTTGAAAATCCCCATATTTTTAATACGGCCATATTTTTAATTTCGAATTTTATTTATCACTTTTGACTCTCTTCATGTATGCCAATTTTATGACAAATCCGATCCATCATAATTGCGAAAATTTAGCTGAATTCCACCCTAGAAAGCCATGCGTTTATGAAGTATAGATTATGTTCATACGATAAATTAATGAAGAAAACATAAAACTGACGGAATTTGCACTGTACTGATATTTTGTTTGAAAAAAAGTTCATTAAAGAATGAAACGTGAAATAAACCGTCTATTCGATTTGGGGATCCCTCTGGTGTGGGGGCCCAGGGCAAACTGCTCCGTATGCCCCTGCTTTAGTCAGGCTCTGTTCGCAAAGTGATTTAAAAATCACACATCGCTATTCCTATTCACGCGATTTAAAAATTAGGAGAGGAAGAGCACCATGTGGGAAAAATTCCAAAAACTGAATAAGTTATCTACCCTAAGTTAAGACTGACCAAAACAACAGCTTCTGTAGAAAGACTGTTTTCCAGAATGAATTGGACAAGTTCCAGATCAAGGCTGGGCAAACTGCGGCCCGCGAGCCAATTGTGGCCCGCCGGAAGATTTTATCAGAATTTTAGCATGGCGAATGTAAACAATATACATTAAACATCTATTTTATTGTCTACTTTGTTTAAAGCTATTTTTGTTCTTCCTTTTTGTTACAAAGTACTGATGGGCTTTTTACTTTCTCTATTTTTGTTCAATAAAACATAAATTGATGGAAATAGCTTGCACAGACAATTTCAATTGGTAAAATGTTCTCGAGGTTAAATTCAATACCCTCAGTAAATAAGGAAGAGCTTAAGAATTATGAAGATGGCTTGAAAAAACTCCATTTTGAGTTAGGACGCAGATTTCATGGTTATAATGCCATTCAAACAGAATTAGATGTTTTTGCCATGCCTTTCAGCGTAAATTGTGAAACAGTGAGATCGGAGTTGCAATATAACAATCATCTGAAGCAGTTGTTTCGAAACATGCCAAAGTTTTAGCTTTGCAATTCATTACCAATCAGCCTTTCATCCCTTCAGTGGGTCGATAAATGAGTACTAAGCATGCTTGGGAACTAAACACTGGGGGTTCCGCGTTCGGCTGACCGGAACATCTGCTCCTGCACCCCAGAGCCCAAGGTCGAGAAAACTGAGATGGGCACAGTAGGCCTTGGCCCTCTTTAGGCTGTAGCGCCGCTGAGTTTAGTTTAGTAATTCATTACCAAGGGCTAGTTTCCCAAATTTCAAATCTCATGCCCAAAAATCAGTGATATGTTTGTTTCATCATGTGAACAAGTGTTTTCAACTATGAACCTTAGAAGAAATCTATTCAGAAGTAGACTAACAGACAAGCATTTAGCCTCGAGACTAACGATCGTTCCTTAAAATAAATAAAACTCACTCCGAACCTCATCACAAGGAACTTTTGAAAATGAAATCGCAATATTATTCACCTCATTAAATATTTAAATTCAAATTTGTAAATAGTTTTTATTTTTAGAATTTTTTACCTAGCCCATCAAACCTTTTTCTCTCTCGATTTTTTGCCCTCGAAAGTTTGGCCATCCCTGCTCTAGACTGGGTAGCAGTCTTTAAACAAAATCATTAAATGTTCGTTTAAAGGCCCGAAAAAGCTATCAGATGATCAAGTAGATAAAATTATCACAATATTTGAAAATTGCAGGATAACCATTAAGAGATCTTTTAAGCCATTTTTGACCTACATGGACCATTTTGTATCATATGCTCGGAAATTTGTATATCCTTATATTTTCACAGTAAAAAAGTGTAATCAAGATGAGTAGCGTAATGTAAATTTTAATTAGTTGTTAATATATATTTATATTAATTGTAAGTAGCGTGATGTTAAAAAAGTATTAGTCATAAAGAGTTGTTAACAAGTATTTTATAGTTTTTGATTATTAAGGAAAATAGTTCTTTCGAAATGAATGATTTCTTATTTTCTTTTCTCTCTCAGTTCCTTTCTCTTATAATTTATTTAAAAAAAAAAAAAATGTTTTAAAGTTGAATCTTATTTCGCCCTGCAAAGGTTTTGTTTCAATTTCAATCATTTTTAGTCCTGCAAACTTTCTTTAAATTAAAGTATTTAACTTGTATTAACTAGAATATTTAATTTTTTAAATTTAATTATATGAACATTAAAACTTTTTAATGTTAAAATTTATCGTTAAATGAACTTTAGTATTATGTAATGTGATAAAAAAAAACATTAATTTTCCCATTATTTTTAAATTTATCTAAATTTTTTCTGATAATTGATTCTGTTTTTTTCCCTAAGTAATCAGTTTTTAATTTTAAACAGTTAAAGGTATTTAATTTCATGCAAACATATTACATGGTTAACATGTTCTAAATACTTGGGAATGTGGCCTTTCACTCAAAAGTTTGTGCATCCCTATGTATAAATTGTTATGCATTTTTTTTCACATCTTCAAAAAAAAAAGTTTATAAAGAAATTTGGGGAAAGCATCGAAAAAATTATTAGAACAAGTTTTAAATTTCGCTGCTAGAGATGCATAACATATTCATTTAAACCTTCAATTACCCAATATTTTTTTTTTCTGTTTATAAAATGTTTCATTTATAAGGTATATAATAAAAGAATTAAAATTTACACATTTACATTAGAATCACAATTACGGAGAATTTTCTTAATTATGTCATGGTCAATTAAGTTTTACTCCAAGTAAATACAAGGCCCTACTATAATATCCAAACACCTTAATTTGCTCTCCTTTTTATCCACAAGCCCTAATAAATTCATTGCAACAAATATTTTATGAAACTTTTTATAGGATAAAAGTACAATTATGCTTGAGAAGATTTATAATTTTTGAACTAAGATATTTCATACATAGTTCTCAATGTTAAATATAAATAAAATGGTCTAAAACGATTTTTCATGGTCAGAAAATTGGTAAGGTTCCTTAATTAAAATATTAATTTATTTTTTCATCATTTCCTTGTCACCCTTTTGTAATATTATTCTCTACTATTGTTATGCTATGATTCAGTTCATTAAAAATAGCATGCGATTTAAATATTTTGAAATTATTACTAAATGTCAAATATGCTAAATTTATTTTTATAATTAGCTTTATATAAAATCATTTCCAGCCAAAACTGTTATTAGGAATAAATTTCACATAATATTAGTAAATAATCTGGCAAAAAACATTTATCTACCAATATATTAATGAAAGGACATCTCTTCTTGTCTTTCAAAAAATGCTCTACTCTTGATGCATGGTCTCATTCGAGGAGATAAAAGAGCGATTTATTGTTTCTAATATTTTTGTAAGACTAAAATATTGTTTCTATCAATTATAATGATACAGAAAATTGATGAATTTTTACCAAAACAAAAATCAAGCAGCTTTTAAGGACTGTAGGAATCCTGTAAATAACATTGAATAAGAGCTTCAATAATTAAAGAGATTATTGCACAAATTTTTCTTTTTAATAGTACTTATTTAAAATTTAATAGTTTCGTATACTGGAGATTCGATTATCATTTGAAAAAAAAAATGGAATCAATTTGAAGTAAATATGAGCTTCTAACAACAAAACTTGTTTATATATTACAGGGAAAAACTTATACATTTAATTTCCCAACTGTGCCTAGTGTTTAAAATATTTTTTCAGCAATGACACCAGTTCCAATAGCTATTAATTTGCAAAAAAAACAAACTAGAAACTTGCAAACAAGATTTTACGGGCGTGCACATTAGTTTAATAACAATCCTTTAATTACTAAGGCAACATAATCTTCAGAGTGTTATTTCTAGAATAAAAAAAACAAACAACATTGAAGACAACATTGTTGGGCAATTTTGTTTAAGTTTAATTATTCAAAATAAATTAATTGCTAAACTGTAATTTTTTAGCATAGATTTAAAGCGGCGTCATTACGATTAAAGTTTTTTGCACATAGTGATTTGTAACGCCTTAGTCAGGTAATGAAAATGTGGCATCTTTTTTGAAACATTACTTAAAACTGTCTATTAAGTTTAGTATCAATTTGATATTTGAAATTCTAAATACATAATTTATTAATATAAATAGTTTTTTCAGTTAGAATTCTGTAAAATGATGCATAAAGTTTCGATGAGATAGAATCTTAACTAAACATTCCCTCTTTGAAAATTTTTATTTTTTATAAATTATACAACTTGCAAAAAATAGTGGATTGCTTACATGATATATTATTAAAAGGTACATTAACTCTACAGTGTGAGAATTGAAAATTTATTAAAAAACATGTATATAATCACAGTAATTGTTGAACAAAAACAAAACACAATAGTTTTATTATATACAGCTTAAAGATGACATACAAATACATTCTAAAAACACTCTTGCTCTTTAAAAGATAACACTGAAGTTTGTAACATGCTCTTCTTTCAAAAATTAAATGGATTTGAATATACAGCTGATTGAACCAACTTTCATCACTTAGGACAGACAAGATGCTTAATAATGACAGGCTGCTCCAACTTTTCATCACTAGGCTAAGTAAATGCCTGTAAATTTGGCTTCTGAGACTCCTCAGAATAATGAAGAGAACAAACCTGAAATTAAACTTTAAAAAACATGCATGATTGCAACCATTTTCCACATCACCCAAGAGCAGGGCTGTAAACTCTATATGCCTTTTTGAAATGAAACTTTTAAAATATTTACTTTCATTTCACTTTTACAATTTTCTAAAATGAAAATCTCTTAACACTGTATATATAAACGAAGTAAATACAGCCCTGTTCAAGAGGTACGGTTGCACAGATGCGTTGACCCCTTTTATTAGGTTGTTCCAAAAACATATTTAAAAACTGATTATAAAACCACATTGCTTAGGGTTTAAAATTTTTATAATTTAATATTATAAATAGAAAACCAGAAACAAGTAATAAGTACACTATATTCATAACTCAATATGGAACAATCTAACAGCATATAGCAAGGCGGGTTCCCCAAGAGGCATATATTCCTTTTGTGCCATGACCATTTAATACTTTTTCTCACTTAAATCTTTAAATTTTTTTTATAGATAGTATCCTAAAAGTTGAATGGAAGAAAGGTTTACATTTTTTATGCCTTACATCCCTTTGTTTTATAAAATTCTTAAACAAGAATGGCACACTTGTTCAAATTTATCAAAAAAGGTTAAATAAAGAATGTTATGGATATTATAAAATCTTCAGGCACTACAACTTATTGTTGGTTAAAATGGTCATGACACTATACAGTATTTATAAATCTCCAAAAACAACAATTAAAAGACAAAAACATTAATGAAAATTTTTCTATACTATACCCATTTAAAGTTATTTAAGTCTACTGCCATATTTCTTACATTTGTGATAAAAATTTCATAACTAGGATTGTTCAACAAAATTTCTTGAAGCAATTTTTTATACTCGGTTATATTGGTTCAACCATCCATCAACAGAGCAATTAATAGAACCTGAAATTAAAGTTACCAACATTATTTATTTACAAAATAGGTACTTAAAACGATTATGAAAAACTGCTTCTACTACAGCGGTTTTAAATCTTCATAAATATATTAGGAAAGAACCCCAGCATTATAAAAATAATAATATCTAAAGACAATAGTGAGTGCATTAACAAATTAAATGATACTTAATTTTGAAAATATAAAATAAGAGGAATGAAATTTTTTTGATTCATTAACAATTACAAATCAGAACTTGTGTTTGGCAATTGAATGCACATTCTTGGAGTTTTTGGTGTATGTACAAAAGCTGAGAATAGAATAAACAGGGAGAAATATGGTTTCCATTGAAATGGAAGCTAAAAAAAAGTATATAAACATTGGAAAGATTGTTAGGGAATCACATTTTTTCTAACAAAATCAGCTATTCTACTTCAATTTGAAAAGCGTAACAGAAAATACATAAATTTTCAGGAACTTTCTCATAATCTATTTAAAATATAACTAAAAAAATTATAAATTCTTTTATTCATGGAAAACCAGCTTTCTTTAACACAACTGAGTTCTATTAAAAGGTAATTGGGAACCACAGTTCCAGCCTATCAATAAATAGAACTTTTAAATTCTAAATAGGAACTAACTTTTATTAAGACACAACTCAGAAATCTAAAGTCTTAAGGACTCCTAATTTCTTAAGTCTAGAGGAATCATAGCAAATTTATGTGAAATTAGACAAGGTACTTACCAATATGTAGTACAATCACACCAATTCCACTAAACTCCTTGATACCTATTCTCCATTAAATCTTTAATTTTAAATTCAGGAAAGCTTTCAAGCTGCACATTTGACCCAGTATTTACATCAGGAAGATGGGGTTTCAAATATTTCAACATTGATTCCCCAAATCGTAACTAAAGCCTTCATCTAAATGAAAATTTAGGACAAAAAATATATATATTAGAAGAAACACTCATATCATACTTATGAAACAAATACTAGATCACAGAGTATGTTAACTAATTAAATTCTTTTCATTTACATGTATTTCTTCTTCATACATTCAAAGTACTTAAATGTTTTTAAATATTTAATTTTACTTAACTGAATTTAATTGTAGTTAATTTTAAAACATATCTTTGATTTAAATGAATGAAACAAAATTAAAGAGCTTAAATTATACTTCTAAATGAATGAACTATGAATACAATATTACATTTATTATACAATACTGAGATAAAATTACACCACATGTTTTTTTGTTAGCAAATGCATGCACAATTTGCATCTGAACACATTATGCTATAACAGTCTGTTATAAATTATGATATCCGAAAAAACAACACAGTAGATTTATGAACCATAACATGTTACAAAATTGTAGTCATACATTATTTAGTGAACACATTTATAGAAATAAATACATAAGTATATTAACAATCAAGCGATTACAATATTTAAGACCAAAAAACGGTAACACGTGAAATAAATAAATGAATAGTATGGAATAGAATATTTAAAATCCAAAACTAAAAATAAAGCTTTTGAAAATAATAAAACCCTACAACATACCATAACAGATTTGATAACATGAATCGAATGCTTGCGGAATTAAATATAATCGCCGTTTATTTATATAAGCTATACGTTATTTATTCAACATTTAAGCATGCATACAAAAAAAAAAAAAAAAAAAACTTTTAAATAAATAAACTTACCGTAAGAGATTTGATAGATTATCTAAGCCATAAAATCAAGTATTAATTACTAAAATTTATAAAATCAATGTATCAATAACGAATCTAACACGTTTATAAATATGAGATTTAGCACGTGATAAAATAAACAAATACAACATCGAAAAATAGAATATTTTTAAAATTCAAATAAATAAATAAACTTACCATAAAATATTTAATAGACTCTCCAAATTTCTAAAAGATAAGAATTAATTATTAAAAACAATGTATACCAATGGCGAATACTAGCACGTGTTACAATGACACTAAAATGAAGCCAAAGCACAAAGCAGGGCAAAAAAGGCACTGAATGGCGACTAAAACTGCAAATAATGTCGCCACAAGAAATAAAATAGTAACCTTTTAATTATTGCCACCTTATAAAACAGACCTTCACTTCCCTTTACTCTTATGCGAATATCTACAAAAATCCTTAATAGACAGGGTGAGTCCTACGTCATCAACGACGTCACTAGCTCTCCTCGTTCCAAACTTCGTTCTGAACGGAGCAAACACTATGCCGTTTCTCATGTAGTTAAAAGTGGGTCAACTATATCTTTGAATATATTAATATAGAGTCGAATTTAGCCACTGAAATGGCAAGAAAAAGTGTAATTAAGCTCTTCCATATCGTAAAGTTTTTCTTTGATGAACCTAAATTGATTGAAAGAGGAGAGAATGCTGTAGAAGCTAACTTTTTGTATATATGATTGGGAGAATTTGTATTTAATATTTACCATATAAATTCTATTTATAATCTGGAAATCGGAAATTTGTGAATTTTATTATTTGGAAAATGTTATTTCTAATTCATGTTTAATTTTTCTTAAAATATGTATATTATATTAAATCAATTTTTTTATAACATTGAGACAACTTATTAATTGTAAATAATTATGAAAATTTTAAAACAAATTAAAAAGTTATGTAAGGAGCATGATTAAAGTTAGATAAATTAGTGAAAATTATAAAACATTTAAGATACACGTTTTTAAAATAGTTCAAATTTATCGGTAAATTTACTAAAATGATAGGAAGTAAAAAAAAAAAATTTTTATGAAACTCAAACAAAAGTTTGAGAGTTGACAGTTCTTAAAATATATTTACAACCAATTAAACTGTAGTTATTATGAAATTAAAAATAAATTTGGATAATGGTGACTTGAATGTTACGTTCAACATAAGCACTGTAACAAATAAAATATTACTATGAAGGTAATTTAAAAAATTTTGATTTAGACTGTCAAATGCAAATTTTATTCCATAAAAAGTGATAACAGTAACATTTGCCAAATATAAAAGCTGTATAACTAAATATGTATACATACATTAATTAAAAAAGAGTTAAGTTTCTAAATAAAAAAATTTCTTAAAAATTTGAATTATATTTATTTGAAATTAATATTATTAAATAAGTAAAATTTAAACACCTATCTGAATACATAGATTAATAAATATGAATGTTAAATAAAAGTTCGTGTATGGGATAAGTATGTTTTAAAGAATTCTAAAATAATTCATGTTTCACTTTCTTATCGAATAAAATAGGAATCTGAGATTTTAAAACAAATTGATGATAAATGAGCTTATTGATGGCTCCCTATCTTGTCGTCTAAACAAAATATAGAACTTGAAATTAAAACAAAAATATAGGAAATTTAAAGCTTTCTAATGCTTTTCTTTAATTAAAAATCTTAATTAAATAAAATAAATTCTCATAAATTCTTAAATTTGCTTTAATTTAGCTATTCTATATATTAAAATTCTGGAAACTAAACATAGTATTGACCCTGCACTATCATACACTGCACTATCATAAGACTACACATTAACATAGCACTACACTAGTTACGTTAAGAAATAATCTAATATTAATTATCTAATAATAAGGTATCTGAATTTTCTCAAAAAATTAATGCATAAAACTACTGTTAAAAACTAATTAATAATGATGTTGGCAAATATAAACAAGAAAAAAGGTCAAGTCAAAATAAATCTGAGTTTAAACTAAAACTCTGTGCAGATTTAACCATATGTATGCGTATTAAATAAGTTAGTTACATAATTTATTCCTATTTAGTAGTTAAAAACTAAAGCTTATGAGAATTAGCAGCAATAATCAGAAAATCTGAAGCAAACAAAGTTTACAATAACTACAAATTTAATCATCAGACATAATTAAATAAACAGACATTAGTATTGATAAATATAATCTAATTATAGATTAAAAATTAATTTTAGAACGTTGTAAAACAATGCATACCTTTCCAAAACTAAAGAAAAAAATTAGATGTAGGTATAGAATAAGTAACAAATTCTAAATAAAATAAGACATTATTATAAACATGAAACAAGAGTTAAAAATATTGACGCTTAAAGCAAATATTGACGCTAATAGCATTTAATGCACTTAACTCGTAAAATCTACTGATACCCCGTATAAAGAAAACTACTTAAAATAGGAATAAGTTCCTTAGAAGCGCTATATAAATTTATTTATTTCAATAATAAATTAAAAATCTTGCCGTCTTAAATTCACATAGGAAATGCCATATAAATGGTTCGTTCGAAAAAATGTTTGGAACGAGTTTGAAAGGAGGCGGGGTTTGACGTCATGAAATACGTCATCACTGTCCCTGTCTATTGTTATTTTAGACATTTCGCATTTAAAGTTTGGCAATAACTACTTATGTGATTGAGCGAATCAAAATCAAGAATCTGTCAAAACATGCTTTGTGCTTTGTTTTTGGTTTAATATGCGTGCGAGTTAGACGAGCCGCAGTTTTGAACACTTTAATTGTTGTTTAATTTGGTAATTTTTCTAAGAATATGGATTACTTAAATAATGTCTTTAATGCTGGCTCCGGATCTTCGGATTCTGAAGATGATGCGGATTATGTGCCTCCTACCAATGTCGAAAGTGATCATTCAGAAGATGAACTCAGCGATGAGGAAGCTGAACTGTATGAGGAACCTGCCTCTAAAAAAGCTAAACTGGACGTCCAAGAGCTTAAAAATAAAGATGAACCTACAAATAATAAATCGACTGTTGATGTTTGGCAAAGCTTTTTGAAAGGTGTAAGATCGACTCCTTATGGTAAAGCTAACGGAAAACAGAATGAAGCTTCCACTTCCGAAGAAACATTAAAGCAGAAAACTGTGAACAAATTAGAAAGTGCCAATTCTGATAAAGCTGTTGAAGCTAAGGATATTAAAGTGCCTGATGAGAGTAATGCAATTCTGAAAAAAGAAGAGACTTTGCCTAAGGAACTGGAGAATAATGATAAATTAGGGGTTTCTAATAACTCAGTTGAACTTAAAGATGATGCTCAAGAAGACAAAAATGTTGTCGTGAAAAATGAGCCAATTGATATTTTGAAAAAGGATGCTGTGAAAGATAAGCCAGTTGATGTTGTGATTACTCGCCCACGTACAGGTCTTTCATCAGTTTTGGGCAGCCTTGCGAACAAAGGTAAAAAGCAGTCAGTTCTTGAGAAAAGCTTAGAAGATTGGAAGAGCTTCAAAGAAGAACATGGCATTGAAAAGGATCTCGAGACTTTTAACAAAGGACGTTCAGGTTATATTGAGAGACAACGATTTCTTGAAAGAAGTGATATCCGTTCCTTCGAAAATGAAAAGAACCTTAGACTTACAGGAAGAAAACTACCTGGATCTACTGGAAAATAAATTGCTAGTCTGTAGGTATGTCGGCGTATTTCATTCCATTTCATAAGTCAGCATATTTGAAGAAAGTTTGTTAAGATTTCATAAAATTTTTTATTATTGTGACATTTGAAATCCAGTAAATTCATTTGAATTAACGATTTGCATTGCGTTTATATCAGCATGATCATCGTTTTGCATTGTATCATTGAGATTTTCGAATAGTTTAATAAACATATTTACATCATTTGCTTATGTCATGATATATTTCATATTTGTTTTGATATTTAATAAATTTTAACTAATTTCTACAGCAGCAATGACATCTATAAGTAATATTCAATAACTATAAAATTGTTATAGATCAGTATTGTGTCGTGTCTTAATATTGATATTTTATGTGAAAGCTTTTCATTGGAAAATTCTTACTTGTGTTTTTAAGCGGTCACAATCATTTTTATAATCAGAATCTAAAGAGTTGGGTCTTCCCAGATGCAGTTATTAATTTGTCGTAGATTTCATTTTTTTTTTTTTTTAAATAAAGTTGTAACAAAAAGACCATTCTACTGGTGTATCATTATTATGTTAAGCAGTATATTTAAAAATTTATTAATTATAATAATTAGCATAATTGTATGTGTAGACTTGTTTATTAATTTTTGATGTTTGAAAAATAAAATTTTTAAAAATATTAACTAAATACGCATAGTGTACAATTGTCATGGTTTCCACATTAATTAATTCTAATCAGGCTTGGCAAGTTTTATCCTCCTTTTTGGCATCCAAGATTTTAGTGTAAGGATAGTTATTAGCTATTATAAATAAGAAGTATTTGTAAATATACATACATATAAAATTATAAATGATCAATCAATGATGTTCTTGAATTATTTTGATATTAAAGTCTCCTTTTGACAATTATTGTCAATAAACCAAATTTTTGTGTAGAAAATATGAAGTAATTATCCATAAAAATGTGTAAAATTGAAATTTATCAAATCTGTTCTTTTATAAAAACATTTGAAATCAAAATACATAAACAATCAGCTTAATTATAAAAAAACACTTAACAGCCATCCCATTTTAACTCCTCTTTTCTGTAAAGCATACACCTACGAAAAAAAAATTTGAAACCCTTTGTACTCCAAGTTCATTTTTCAGTTTTGTATGAATAAGACCGAAACTATCCTTATGATTGATACTGAGCTGCAGCCTAGAAAGTAGAGGTACTAAAGCTATTAGAACATAATAATATAACATGTAACTGGAAAATTTATTTTAACTGTGTGCTAAATAATAATTTTGTAAAACCATTGAGATGATTAAATAAATTATTAACTCATTTAAGCATTGTTTTTTATAAATTTTAATTAGTTCATTAATCAGTGAACTAATTATACATTAATAGAATTAACAATATTTCACTAATATTGGAAATACTCATGTACATGTAAGCTGGAGTGCAGAAAATTCTAATATTCCCAATGAATAGTTTTTTTTTTAAGATCAAAATTTCCCCAAGAATTTAAACCAAAGATTTTCCCATGGCTGCTTGAATTTCCTCCAAAGCCTTGTTCGCACAGTCAGACATATTCTGCTCACCTGGATATAATTTTAATAATAAGGCAGGGCTCGAAAAAACTCAGAAATTTTACCCGTCCCCAAGGACGGCTTGTCCAACAATAAAAATATAATTTTCTCTTATTTATTACAAACATTTATATAAATTGCACAAGGAATTAGTAGTTACTAAGATTACATTATACAGTAATAAAAGAAATACTAGGTTTTTAATAGTAACCTAGTATTTCTTTTATGAAATAATTTAAATGACAAAGGTCAAGTTATTTGAGGAATGTCAATTTTTCTGAGGGTACTACGTTTTTTAAATGAATCAAGTATGACGTTTACAGAGTTTTCTGCACAGAAATCTGAAAGGGGTTTTCCATTTAGGTAGATGTTCATAATTGCATTTAACGCTTCTTGTTTAAGACCAGTACATAATGTGTTTTTTTGTAAGTTCATTGCTGAAAAGCCCTTTTCAACTGCTGCAGTACTCCCAGACAGAAAAGATCAATTCCACCATGTGCAGTATGTTGCTGTATTTCTAGATTAGAGTGTCATTTTAGAAGTGAGGCGCTAGACTCCTGTAAGATAACAAAAATTGAAAATCACGAACATTAACGGGAAAATAGCCGTTCGCGCGGACGTCTGATTCAAGAAATCCGTTGACCGCTGAGGACGGGCGATTTTTTGAGCCCTGTAATAAGGAATATTTAGAATAAATTAGAAAAATTATCGTTGACATCAGACAGTTATTGGTGAACAGTTATTGGTACCTAGGTTATAACATAAAAGCATTAAAATCAATATTTATATTGATAATAATTAACAATTCATAGTTATTACCTATAATATAAACCAAATAGTTATAATATGGTACTTAAGTTTACCATTAAAAAAACCAATTAATAGTTTCAATAATTTTTTCAGCTATTTTATAAATATGCATAATATCAATCATAATTATAGTAGTATATAGTGCATGAGTTGGCATCTAATAAAATGTCCCTAACGTTAAAAAAAGAAACATGCCCCCTGTTTTTGACAGATTTTTGACGCATCATGTCAAAAACCCAACTCTGGTTCTAATGCACCATACTGATTAGTAACAGCCAATGTTTCCTACTATGTTTTGTAAGAATGTTGCAAATATTCTGCCCTTTTTGCCAGTTATTCAGCAAAGTATTTTATTTAAATATATTTTCCGAGTAAAATTTTTTTAGAATTTGGAAAGATTTAATAAAGAATAATCTAAAATCATATTTTTTACTATACATTATAAGTTTTTTTTTTTTACATAACCTGTTCTAAAACCTGTTTATGGCTTATAAATTTGTGTTCCAGAAGACAAGTGGAAAAGCGAAATTTGAAGAGTTGAAACTGCATTACTTAATACCAAACCAAGAGATTTGTGCTGCTGATTTTATTTCTGTTTCTATATTTTACACATTTTATTTTATTTAATGAATTAATTATATTCCGTCGTGTTAATTTCGTCTTCTTTTTTTTTTAAGGTTCTTGTTTTGAGATTTTTTTCCTTTTTTTTTTTTTTTTTCTTTTTGCTGTTTATATGTATTATTTTCACAAAGCATTTCTGAAATATTATTTTTTTATTGTCAGTTTTTTTCCCTGTACTTTATTATAGACAACAGGTGCGTAGTGTTTTTAAAAATGCTTATTTTCGACTTTCGTTTTAAAGCCCTTTTAGGTGCTTTTTTCATTGGGTGTTTTTAAAAAGTGCTTAATTTTCCCTTTTCCACAATAAGATTTTTTTTCTTTACCATATCAATTTTTGCTTCGGATTACTCAAAAAGCGTGGTTTCGTGTTGTTCTATTCAACGTTTTCATAATTCATTCAATCTCTATCTATTTCGGCATACCATCAGTCTGTACCGTATGAAAGCGCCAATCATTTTATGAAATATTTGAGGGTTCGAATACTGAATTAGATTCGGTGGGGAGGATTCATAAATTCTCATGAGCAACTCTGTTGCATTTTGCAAGAGAGATCTTTTTAAATAATAGTTAAATTAATTATTTATAATTTTGACTAAAAAAAGTTTTACTTGATTGTGTAGAGTAATTATAAATTTAAAAAATTGAATAATTCACTCATTATTGAATGTATTTAAAATTGTGCATAAATTGTTTTTATTGTGACTAATATAATCGTTAAAAGAATTCTTTGTCAGAAACTAGTTATTTTATCATGATCATGTAACTTAGAAAGCTATTTTGCATTTGGTAACATATAGATATATATATTGAAGAACTTTCAACACTATGAAGGAAAAAAATTATTAGTGTGCATATCCTAATTATAATATTTTTTTAAAGTGCTTAAAAATATTTTTTGAGTGCTTAAAAAGCACATAAAGGGTGCGGTGCTTATTTTTTGATAAAAAATTTGACTATGCACCCTGGACAAACTTAGATAAAATAGAAAAATTTCTGTAGCATAAAATCTCAAAAACTTTCTATAAGCTATTAAAATTAGCCCTTGAAACTAGTTTCAACCTTTTTATTGCTAATTATTTTGGTGAATTTTTTTTTAAATTACCGATTTTTTCAAAAATGTTTTGATGTTTAAAAACTCTATATTGATTATTATAAATACCTGCATGCCTCAAAGTCAAATGCAATGATGTAATTATGGCTATTTTTTGTTTACAATGAGTTACATAAAACAGTGTTTAATTAATTGTTGTTGTTTTTTTCCCTTCACTCTTTCCTAAAAAACACAGCATTGTGAAAAAGTTAAATTAAGATTTTTAGCCTTTAAATTAAAATACTTTACTTTATTTAATAATTAATAATAATTAATTAATACTTTATTTAATTACTTTAAATTTAATAGCTTTTAAATTAAAATTAACGATTTTTCTTTTTGGATCCTATCTAGCTTTTTCTTTTTTTAAAAAACTTGTTTCTATCTACATTTCTATTATGACACTGCAATTAAAAGGGTTTCTATAAGGCTTAATTCTTTTTCTTGAAAATAATGTAATTTGAATACTGAGATGTCCTGTTTTCAAATTTTCTTTCAATTAAGATTTAATTTTCTGTTGCGCTTTTGTATTGTTGTTTTTTTTATGATAGCACAGCATTTTTAAAAACGTTTCTGATATACTATAAGGCTTAATTCTTTTTCTTGAAAATAATGTAATTTGAATACTGAGATGTCCTGTTTTAAAATTTTCTTTCAATTAAGATTTAATTTTCTGTTGCGCTTTTGTATTTAATCTTTTGTTGTTTTTTTTATGATAGCACAGCATTTTTAAAAACGTTTCTGATATACTATACTTCTTTAACAATTTACAGATTATTTTTTTCCGGAAAATATTTTTAGCATTTGTTTTATTTTAAGAATTAAGAAAATTATTTCCTTTATTTCTTTTTTACAAATTTGAAGCTTTTTTTATAGCTGTTAGTCAGTTTTTTATTTATTTTAAGTGTTTTTTTATTAATAACTATTATTTTTCTTCTCTTTACTCAATACCAATAATATAGCTAAATTTTGATAATTTTTCTAGGATGACTGAACTTATTTACGTATAAAAAATATTTCTTAATTATTATTTTTTTTTTAATGTCATTTGGCTACTGAATATTCAGCATTTGGTTTTTTAATGAATATTCCACCTTCCAGCCAAATCACTATTCC
The DNA here is from genome assembly GCA_949128135.1 of Parasteatoda lunata. Classification (NCBI taxonomy): domain Eukaryota; kingdom Metazoa; phylum Arthropoda; class Arachnida; order Araneae; family Theridiidae; genus Parasteatoda; species Parasteatoda lunata. The sequence goes on along the minus strand of OX421981.1, from coordinate 22,340,274 downwards.
TTAGTTACATCTCTAATGTTAAGATACATAGTTTTTCAAAATAGCTGGACAAATTTGAAAATCATGTTTGTTTATCTTATGTGATTATTTAATTATGCTAGATAAAAATAATTGCATTTATTTATCTTATCAAAAAGAAAGGTTTTTTGGTACTTATTGGCTATAGGGACTTTTTTTTTCAATTGTCAGCAACACAAGTATTTATCCTTGTAGAGGATAAGTACGAGTTTCGATACTGTGATGTATTGTCATATTGTATTTTATACACATGTATATAATCGGTTTCCTGCAACCTGTGCCAACCAGAGATTGGCATTGTTGCATCTTGTTAGCAAATTTGGCTTCATGATCTCTCTACCCAATAAATACTGATAAAAAAAATAATAATTTACCATCTTTTTTTGAACAATAAAAAAAACACTATAAAATACTGATCAATGATTGACTAAAGTTCCTTCTTTGAATTCAGTCAAAAATAACCAAGCATTTAATTTAGACCTCTCCCTCCACCTTACCTCTGAATCAAAACCACACAAGTTCAACCATTCAGTTACGTCAAGATCAGATTTCACAGAAAAATATTCAAAATACATTTGAAATATTTTTTAAGTTTTCCTAATGCTGCAATACATCAATAAGAACACTGTTTTAAGCTCCATTATGTTGAAATAAATGATAAAAAAGTAATTTATATTTTATTTTTCTAACCATTAAAACTAAAACATACCTTTACTATTTTATGTGTTTGTATTAATGTAGCCTATTTATTAATTTTACTCTTTTTCATCATTCTTTTAAATTTTATGAAAATTTTTATTGATTCAAAAAATACACGAAATTTTCATCATAGCAATTAATTGATGCTACAAATTGTATATTGTTAACTAATGACATTAGTGTAAATAATGCTGAAATATAAAATTTTCATGCATGCTATAAAGGGGAAAACTTATTTTTTAAAAGCACTTCTGAAATCACATTTAGATGTTAAATGCTTTAATTGCATGTTGAATGAAGTTGTAAAGTAATAAATAAGATAATTTAAAATCTCTAGATATTATACTGTTATATATTGATGGAACAAAAAAGAATTTTAGTCAAAATATTAATCACCAATTAAAAAAAGTCTGAGAAATGTGTTTTAATGGTTTGGTTACTTTTAATTTTGGGCTTAAAATATTATTTACCTTTTGTATTAAAGAAACCAACAAAAAAAAAAAAAAACAGGTTTTGGGTTTTTTTGAAAAGAAAAAACTTTTTTTTTTCCTACCCTGATATAAGATATAACTCATAGTATCTAAGTAAGATGTGGCCATAAAACATAGGTAAAATTTTAAATTATTTGACCTAAAACTTTCTAATCACATGTAAGAAATGTCAATTGAAAAAAAAGATTAACTTGCATTACCAGTTATTTATTTGGATGTAGAAACATTCAACTTTATATATGTCATCATTTCAACTTTAAATATTTTATTTTAAAAAAAATCTCCAGCTTGTAGCAGAAATAAGTCTGGGGAATTGAAGGAAATTTATAATTGTTAACACTTCAGTTCATCCTCAATTCTTGTAATCTCTATGTTTAAATCTAGAATTATTCACCAATAAATGTATTAGCTATTATCAATCATCAGCTATAAATACACACAATAAAGAACATAAAACACCTAAATTTCTTTCATAGATGTTGCTAATTTTACATGAAAAGAAAATATCAAATGCATCAATTCTGTCTCTTTTTCTTTTTTAATTTGTGAATCGAATTATAAATAGCTGAACCCTGTGAATATTATGACCCCTATGGCAGAATAACAGCGACATTGGCGCAGAACATTACAGAGTTCTTGCAGAAAATTTATCCTTGGAAAAGTAAAACAAATTCAGGTTTCTTTTCTACCAAAATTTACACATATTTGAATCATGCATTTAGATAATCACTTTTTGACACACCTAATTTACGCCGATAGTATCGTAAATCGATGTAATTTTTCGATTGTGTTTTCGGCAGTTATTGATATTGATTTTCACGTGGATTTTAAATATCCCGATATATTTCTAACAATATGGAAAATTTCTTACTACTACTTTTGACTACTTTTTAAGGCCATAATTCTATCGAATTTCTGACTTATTAATATTGATTTCTCCATAGTTTTTAAATCGATATTTTTTATACGATATTATTTGTTACAACAACCTAATATTGAAATGAAACACGTGTTTAATGAGTCCGATTCACGTGATTTCGCCGTCGATCTTTTTTTTTTTTCAACTATTAAAGTTTTTTTTTTGTGATGATTATTTACAAAATTTAATAATTTGGAAAAGCACACAAATAATTTGTGCGTTTTTCTCCCAACAAAATGTGAGAATATCATCCATAATATTAAAATAAAAAATTATTACTTATTCAATTTAAAAAAGTTATATAGTCTTTTTTGTAAACACAGCACAGCGTATTTGTTACTTTCAATTAGTAACATACATGTTTGTTTATAATTCAAAGTATCTTGCAGAAAGATATTTGTGCTAGAGAGATTAGTCGCAGATAGCTCGAAAAAATTCTGCTACAGAGATTATGACTCAGAGTAAGATCAAATTCTCTCCAAAATGCCATAGTTACATCCAAATGCCAATATTATAAAATTCTGAAAATATTTTTCAGAAATAATATTTTAGGTACATAAACAACTTTCCTTCATGATGCAGATTTCTAGCTCAGTTAGGTCGAGATTACTACTTATTTGTAACAACTGTATGTGATAATATATTCAAATATTTATAGAAGAAATGTTTCTGGAAAATAATGCAAGTAAAAAATTGCTTTTATTTCACAATAAAAAAACTTTTTAACACAAATAATTAACAAGAATTTAAATATAAGTATAAATAACTATTAATCAATTGCTTAAATAAGAGAGGAGTGTTATCTTTTTTTCTTTGATCCTTACAATAGTACAAGGTTCATAAAAGAACAGTTCATTCCTAATAACACTCCCAAAATATATTCATTATGTTTAATAATTAAGTATGCAAATATAACGTGAAACATGTATAGCCATAACATTCTACTTTGCAAATTGGCCAAATAATGTATAATTTGATAAATCTTATGAGCAATTGAAGTCAATTGCAACATTTCAAACATTAGCTGAAATATATAATTACACAAACAGAGATATATACACACAAACACGATACTTCAATAATTTTTATGGCCAAACACAACACACACAGATAATTTTAGACATTTAATGCATTGTCAAACCTAAAATAAGCTTACTTATTAAGTAAGCACACAAAATAAATTTGTAATTTAAAATTATTACTTTAAAAGATTTGGTCATTTTTATTAAAAAGTTAAATTAATTCATATATTTCAAAAATATATCATATAATGCAGTAAATAGTATCTCACAAGTGATGATTAAACTTTTGAGACTAGTTAAGGAAAGTATTTTTTTAGGATTACTCCAAGTTTAAATTAGTGCATTAGATACACAAACAAAAAGGATAATATTGATAGCAGTTTTTGAAGATCATAGTACATTTCACAAAATCCCAACCATATGCTGAGAATCAAGTAAGCATAATTAAGGCTAGTTGATTGCACCAGAGCTGAAACTTCCCTTCACGACAGCACACATTTAAAACCACAGGTTTAGGTAGATTCATCCCAAATGATGCAAACCTAACCTAAAAATGTCATGTTCCACATAGAAGCTCTCTGCTAGACTTTTGAGCACAAATATTTGATGAAAAGTATGAGGTGGATCATCATCAGTCTGCAATGAAAATTTAAATACATTAACTTTGTCTAACATCAAGGTCAAACAATTGCAATCCTCTATATCAGGGATACCCAATCTGTACTTCGCAAGCCACAACTTTTGATGTGGCTTATTTTATCAACTCTGACACATCAAAATGTCAAAAAATAAAAAAAGTCTACATCCAAATCAATATATTAATGAAATTATATTTTTCTAAACTTATCTGTGGCTTCTTTCCTTTAAAAAATAGATTACAGGTTGGGCATCAATAACTTTTATTTTTTTTAACAAGAGAATTATTTCTCCAGCTCATCAGTTTCTATAATTTGTTAAACTAGGCAAATACTTTAATAATTAAATAATGTTAATATAACAGAGAAAAAATTTTATTAGGTTGTGGCAACTAAATTGGAGCAGTTCTTTTAAACAGTTTAAAGAGTGGGAGCAGCCCACTTTCTATGTCAGTTCCTTTATGGTTTAATGTGACTTTTTGAACAAAAGTTTAATTGTTCTTCATCAAAGTCAGCTAGAATGAGAAGTATTTTCGACTTGGCTTACCGCATTTGGTAAGCCAACTCAACTCTACTATGGCATGGCACCCTCTTCATACACAACACAAATGTCACAAGCACCTTTTGCACAATTAAGACTTTTATTTTACATGCAGAATGTTACAATTTATATATATATATATAAAAATAAAAAAACACTTGTTGCCAACCCAATCATTAAACAGTAGTGGAATTTATACCAACCATAACTTGCAGTCATCAGTGTGTTATTCTATAATTAAACTTAATTTTCATGTTTTTGGAAAAAGTATGTAGCAAGCTATTGAACCCATTTTAGAAAAAGGGTGTCGCAACACATCTTAAAAAACATAATCTTGTTAAATTTTTTTATATTTTCCAACCAATCATTACTGCCTTTGAAATTTAAATAACCTCATTTTTTTGTAAAAGTGTCAGCTTTCTTTTTTAATAAAAGTTTATTTATGTAATTAAATAGATGACCATCTTAAATAGAGGACTTGCAAATGATCTCACCTTCTTAAAATGACCTAAAGGGATTTCTTAACTTTTTCAGGGGTGGTACAAGACAGTTTAAACGGGAAACCGCACAGACATGCATTCAAATGCTGTACCTTTTACCTCTTGTTGCACAGTTAAAATTATAAGTCTTACATTCTTCATTAAAGCCACTCAGGATGATTCCCTTTTAATAGACTTTCTGTCAGTCAATGCAGAACCACCCATCTCATTCCTGTCTTTGTCTTCACAATCTGTTTAGTTAATGCAACACCAGCCCCTCAAGAATCTTGGAGAATAAAAATCAATAGAAAGTATTGGAGGTGAGTAGTCAGTTCATATGCATTGCAACTGTCTTAAGACTGATTAGGACACAATAAACAAGAGTTAACTCCCCTTTTTTTGGGATCAAGGGACATTTATTTTAACTTTCATAGTGTTGTTTGCAGTCATTATATCCTTTCATTTTAAAGTTTATGCAGAGTTTTCCTTACAAATTTTTGAATAGTTCTTTTTTTAAAAAGAAAATTCTGCTTCCAGAAAAATATATATTTGTAACTAAAAAAAAAAAAACTTTTCTTTTCAATGAATTATCAAAAAATTCCCAAAACAGCAGGTTGAGTCAGTGAGGTTTAACTGTATATTATTTCTATTGTTTAATGCATTGAGAAAATCCTGAACGGAACTTGCTATTTTTATTACAATTGAATTATTTTATGAGTAGCTCTTAATGACAATTGAAAATAAACAATGAACTATTTTACAATTTGTTGTTGCACATCTCCATTGTTTAGCAACGCTAAATCAGGTTTAGGAAATCAGTTACTCTAAGAAAGTCTAACACTAGAATTGTGTTAGTGAAATAATCGTGCCTGGAAAGCCCCAGACAATCTAGTATATGATATGGGTTGATCTGAAGGTGAGCACACTTCACACAGCTAGAGAAAACCCTTTTTCCATTGGAATAAAAGATTGCAAATGTCCACTGATAAGCCTAGTGATGGCCATCTGGTCTCATCTACAAAACCTGAGTGTTAAAGCAACCCCCAGGGCACTTTCCCTGGTACCATTAGTGAACAGGTGGGGTGGTCCAAAAAGCATTTTCAGCTTTTTTAGCTCTTGAGAACAGCTCCAATTACGTTAGTGAATCAGGTATTTCCAACAGCTTACCAGCACCCGCTTTAGCCAAAATTTGGCTGTCTCATTACCAATGTATATCAACGTGGGATGATATCCAATGGAATTGCACCTCACGAAAGGATGAAAGATGCTCCAGTTTGTTAATAAATGTCCTTCCTGTACCATCACCCACTTTATGCCAGTTAGAAAGGTGCTGCATAGAACTTAGACTGTTAGATAAGATCCATACAGCAGACGAGTTGAGAGAAGACAGAATCGAATCAAGACAACAATGGCAATCAGCTCACTTCTGAAGACTGAACAACAGTCTGAATTTCTTCTACTTAATTTTGTACATTCTTGGGACAAGATATAAATTCCACAGGGATGTTGTTTAATATTTCAAAGGCCAGTAGTTTCAAATAAACGGAGACATCTGATTTCTTACTGACTTGTGAAGGAAGGTGCGTGTGGAAATAGACTCCATTTAAACCCACCAAAGGGCCAATGCACTGTTTCAAACTATAAAGTATGACATACTTGTCAATCAGTCAATTAAATTATTTGAATCAGCCAAGCCCAAAAGGGCCACTTTTCTTTAATCTTTGTTTATTGCTCACCTCCATCAGAAACTCAGAAGTTTTATTTAAAGTCCCATAAATGGTGAGCTTGGAAAAATACTTCATACTAATCTTTTAATTGAGGCAGAGAGGTTACAGATCGGCCTCATAAAGAACTATTCCATTCGGGCAACTGTTTCGAAGCCCTGTTATTATGAAGGCTGCACTAAGCTGGACATGTTGAAGTTTTCGGATAGTCGTGTTTGAAGCACAGCTCTAAACTGGAAAACCGTATTCCAGAATAGGATTTATAAGAATCATGTAAGTAGTGCTGAGAGTCTTAGAGTCAGCACCCCAATCTCGTCCTGAAATATATTTTAGGATCTTTAGGCGTTTATTATTTTACAATTTAGTTTTTAAATCTAAGAATAAACTGTATTACTTTAGAATTTCATACTATAGGATTAAGGATTTAAGTCATACATTTTTTTAATACTCACTTGTTTTGCATAATTTTTAAAATTTGAATTTTTTAATTGATTTAAAAAAATTATGTTGCTAAAGTACAGATTTTGCAACATGTATTTATTTAAATATAAAAACAAAGTGCCTACTATTTAAAAGCGGAAGACATAAACCCTCAAACATACAAAAAAACTAACAAAAAAAAATTGATTTAAAAAAGGTCTTAGCAATCTAATAATTACTATGCTTTTTGCCGCATAGGTTAGATGAATTATCATAAAACACTGAATCAACCATTCTTTAAAAACATTTAAATAAAATTTTTAACTTTTTCAATAAATCATAAATTAATCAAGAGTAAATAATTGCAATATTCGTAAAACCTACTTTAAGTTGTCCTAAAACACATACTAAAATTCCTCCATCAAACATTGGTTGCGTATCAATAGAAGTTATACTATGGGCTATTTTTTGAAATGTAAGACTCTGAAAAAAAAAAAAAAAAAAAACACTTTGTTAAAGAAAAGCTTTTCACAAAAACCTAAAAAAATATTAAAGAACGTAACATTATTTAAATTATGTTATTTTCAGGTCTGCCAACTATTATGCCTTTGGTAAAATATTTTATAGAGAAGTAGATAGTTAAAAACCAAAACTTTCAGAACTTTTGGTAATTTTGCCAACATTTTAAAAGCCGCACCATGACAGCGCTGGAACAAAGTGGCGAATCTTATAAAGATTTGGATCATTTATATGAAGTCGCATGGAAAAAAACTTCATATCAAATTTACAAAACAAAGAATCATCCATTAAAACACAAACATATCTAATACAAGAAGAAATTTTTCTGAAAAGAGTAAAAGGTTGGATGCCCTGAATTTTATACAAGTTCTATAAATAGTTATTTTAATCATATATATCTTTAATACAATCAAAATCCACTTAATACAAATGACATGGCAGTATGTAGTGGGAAAAAAGTGTTGAGTTATAAAGAAACAAGTAAAGTATTAACACTTAAGTAAACACTAAAAATAACATATAATAGTTAAATATATTCCTTGTTAGAGAAGTAGATTAATGAAAAAGTATTACCATTAAACTACAATTTTTTCTAAGTATGTGTTTCTTTGAATTAGGAATAGTTCAGGGGTGATAAAGATATTATATACCATATGACTCTAAGATACTTACTTATACAACACTACAGCCCACTGTGAGCCTTGGCCTGCTGAATAATATTGTTCCAAACCTTCCTATTTTTGCTTATTTGTTAATGTTTTAATTCTAAGATAATACAGTCGGACCTCTATTAAACGAAGTTGCTAAATCCCGATAATAAGTTCGTTATAGGGAATAAATAGAAAATCACCTTTTAAACACAAAACAGGTTTTAAATTCATAAACACTAGGCATAATTAAAATAGAGATTGATGCACCGTTATCTTGTAAACTAGTATCTACTATTTATTTTATAAATCTTAACGATAAAAGAAATCTGCAAAACATTATCCAGTGTTATACTATCAAGCCATATACATTTTTGATTGGAAAAAAAGAAGCTAAATTTATGTAGAAAATTATAGCTGCATTTATTATAAAAATTTAATTTCAAACATGCATTACCATATGCGTTTTTAAGTTTAATTGCTACTGATAAAATTCATTAATTTGAACTGAGTTTTTCGTTTGCAATGCAAGCAAAAAGGGATTTTTGCTGCTTTCTATAAAATAACTTTTAGAGAAAGCAGTAAAACATTACATAAAGCAGTAGCTTTGAAAATTAATTCAAGCTCATTTCTCCAAAAAATGTGTTAACAAGTTTGATATGTTCTGAAATATTTTGGAAAAGGGAATCTCAGAGAAAAGTTCGTTAAATAGAAAATTCACTTTGCTATTTGGAAGTTATTTTACGAAGAAATTTCCAAAATGTTCTTGGTCCCTCGAAAAAATTCACAAAATGGAAGTTCGGTAAATAGACGTTCAACTGTACTTTTCAAAAACTAAAACTGGGGTCCTATCACATTAAAAAAATAAAAAAAAAAACAGCAGCCTAGCTAAGAAGTGAAGAATCTCATTATATTCAATGTTAAAGGCAATTAAAGTGTGAGTGAATATTTAACAAACTCCACAGCAAAATTATTGCTGTGAGATGGTTCAGTAGATCATTTAAGAGCAACTAGCAAATTTTTTTTTATTAGTTTTTGATAGATATTGAAAAGAACTTAATTACAGAAATTTTTTGCATTGTCAGTAAAAACTATTTTTAACAAATAGTGTTCAAGAAAGAAAAAAAAAAAAAAGTCACAAATTTGTCCAATTATGCCTATTTTCATCATGATATTTAAGAACTTTGAAACTATTTTTTCATTCTCATAAAAAAAAAAATAAAAAAAATTTCACAAAAATTAAAATATTATCAAAAATAATTGTATATTTTATAGAAGAATATGTATATATAAGATGTTTATATGAGAAATATTTATATATAAGATTATCAGTCATAAATTAATAAAATTTAAATTAAGCTGCAAAATAGAAAAAATATATATAGTACTACACATAGCAAACGCTCTGGTGCCTAATAGGGTAATGCTAAAAATCATAAAAATCACATCACCAATAAAATTGAAGTATAGCAAATTATATTAGAAACCAGCACGGGGGAGTTAAAAAAGAGAATATATGATTCAGTTATTTTACTACCTTCAGAAATCACTAAAGGTTTATCCTTGGAAAATCAAAAAAAAATTCTTTTCAAAGTATAGGATTTGAGAAAAAAGGTACTTTTTAAATATTGGTTTAGATCAGTGGTCATCAAATTTTTTAAACATCTGAGTGGCAGTACTATGTTGAAATCCTACCATGAGCTACCAAACAATACAGCAGACTTTAAAAAAGAAAAAACCTAATATATTTTTTAACAGCCGAGTGGAGAAATTAAGTTCTGCACACCGAAATGTTAAGTAGTACATTTTTCAAACTTCTTTCACTAAGAAAAATCGAAAAGCCATAAATAAAATTACAGTCGAGGCAAATCTATAATTATTTTAAACTATGTGTCATATCAGTTAAATGCCGAAACGAATTATCTGGGCTTTATAACAGACAAGTAGACCATAAATTTTTAAATATAAAAAATATTGCGAAGTTTTTCCACCTCGATGTAAATCAGTGAGTAATTTTCAATTTAGCAAATCTTTATCCGGCCAAATAATACAAAGTTGCAATAAATTTTTAAATATGAAGAATTAATTCACAAATGTTTTTCATTTTCACAAAACTGTGGCTTTTTTCATATTGACATTTTGAGCAATTTTAATAATTAACTCCAATGGGTTTTACTAATTGGCAAAAAGTGACCTAACAGTCACATATCAGTTTAGCTATTATTCCCTAAAACGTATTAGCAGAACATTTGAAAAATAGCCTTCATGAGAAAAATTCTAGAATATAGCTAACTTGTACTTTTATTTCATTGATTTATTTGCATGTAAATATGCATTAGTTATTTACTTCAACTATATAATTTATTTTTATTTTTTTGTTGTAGTCTGACAAATTTTTATGAGCCCAAATAATGCAAATGCAATGTTGCATTAAATTTTTAAATATTAAGAAATTAGATCACAAACACTTCTAATTTTCACAGAGCTGTGGCTTGTTTTCATATTAACGGTTTACCTCCTTTTCAGAATCGGCATAAAGGGCATTCATTTAAAATAGGCAAAACTTAATCTACAAACATGAATGATTGTCATTAAGTTGTTAAAATATATTATTTGCCAAAAAGAGTTAGTTCATATAAAAACAGAACTTTTGAAAATTTACTGCAATCCAATGAAAATGCCCCCGCAATCTACTGGTTAGCTCATAATCAATGGTTAGGTGATCACTAGTCTAGACAGTACAAAAATGCATAAGAATAGTTATTTTCAAATGCAAGTGCAGAAAAAGAAAAAGCATGTCACTGAGATTACACTCCAAGAAAAATATTCAAGTACAATCAAACCTTAATCTTAAAGGAAAAAAAGAAAAGTTCGAATTAAAGTCGAAAGTGTTTGGCCTTATTTACAGGTATGAAACAGTTAAGCATATACCGGTAGTACATTTTTTATTAGAGAATTTAATGCAGTTACCGTTATCTTTTCCATTATTTTTGTTCTTCCACAAATCTGAACATCCTCAAATGTCATCAGAGATTTTTCTACCTAAAAAATAATTTTTTTACTCTTTTATAGATATCCATACAAAAAAAAAAAAAAACTTTAGTACATTTATGAATCAGCAAGAATTATATTAAATATTCAATTACAGTTCTTATTTAAATATAACATTTTAATGTTCAGTTTTAACCCTCCAAGTGTTGAGCCCTTAGGTACAATAATACAAAAATTTCCGTGCTATGCACTATTTTCCCATTCAATAACATGGAGAAACTAGCTTTTTGTTGCTGAAAAGTCTAGTTGCTGAATAGTCAAATACAGCAGGAATCAACAAAATTATGATAAATGTTGTTGTTTATTTCTATTAAGCTTTTTCAATTTAAGTATAAGTATTTTGCCCTTATTTTGAATCTTCAGTAGTGATAAAAATAGACTGCAAAGATTGTATTTTAACAATACAGTAGAAATTTCTTAAAACATCATTGAAATATATTTTTATAGAGTTTTTTCTTCTGTGACAAAAAAGAAAGAAAGAAGCAAACGACGATAAACAAAAAATGAATAATAAAGTTATGGTAGTTAGATATATAGATATAACTACGATAGCTTTAACTAAGGAATATGAAGTATGGTAAACTTATAAAGTTTGAGGAGGTTTTTGTCAGCCGAATAAAATTGTTTTACTTGCTTCATGCATTAAGTTCTCAATATTCAACAATAAGAACACTTTTTTAAAAATTAGAAATGCTTAGTAATTATTTATTAATATGCCCTTGTCATACAGTGTGAAAAAGAGAAGTAAGGAGAGCATGGTTACATGTGACAAAGGGAAGGAAGAGGTTAAAATACTGAAAACAAGTGGGGCATAACTTATGGCCGGAACCTATGATTAATTATGTAAACAAAACCAAAATAAAGTACTTTGAAAATCTAATTAATAATAATTTTTGGTAAAACAATATAAAATAAATTAAAAAGTTAGTATCAAGAATTTTCTATGAATATTTATAAACTTAATGCAATGATATTGAAGTGATTATAAAAATTATCTTTATTTTAATTTGTATGGTAGTTCCATTGTTTATTTTATTCTACCAATCTTTATTCTATACAGGACTGTTTGTGCCCTTGAAAAGAAAAAAAGTTCATAGTAAAACCATTTCATTTCCAGCATGTTTTCACAGGAAATAAATGTTTGTCATTATCAAGACTTATTAAAAAATATTTATCACCTAGTAGAACTTTTCTATAAAGATTAAATCTTTTAATAAATCATGGTATTGTGCAGCTTTGAGAAGAACTCCCCTAGTCTAAAAGTCAGGGGCTGTCTGCTGCTATGGTAACAAGTGAGAGCACATTTCTAAAGGAGGTGCAATGGAGGGAATGAAGGTGTCAATTGGTTTACTCACGGTGACCTATGGAAAGATCAAGGCAAAACTATTCACTCCTCACCCTTATTCGAATTAACTTTTTCTCATAACCGCCACGACGCGAGACTGATGTCTGGAGGAGTTCTCCTGAATGCCACACTATAGATAAGGTTCTTGATTTTTCACAAAAACAAAGTAGGTATGAAATGGTATTAATGCCAGCTTTTTCTCTTTTCAGGGGCACAGACAGCTCTATTTATTTTACCTTTCTTCCTGAATAATTACGGGACCTTCATCTATGTGTGTACATTATGAAAATTAATTAACTTCAGGAAAATTCTACAGGAATATCAAACTCCATCACAACCCCTTTAAAAGCAAAACTTGAATTTTCATTTGGGGGAAGTTCCTTACGCTCCTTTTAAAGATATGGAAATTGAATTCATACAAAATTGAATTTATTTTATTAAGAGAGAGCGATAAGACTAGAAATTGTCCAACACAATAATTACACTATATAAGCAAGAATAAAACATTCGAAATAGTTAAATTTACTACGACTAACTGAAAACTTCGTTTAGATAACATCTCCTCATTTTATATAAAATCTTTATCACTTTCATATAAAATAAATATAATTTTGTGAAACTGATGATATAATTGTGCTTTTATCAGCAATATTTTTTTTTCTCTTAACAACGATACACGAACTGTAGAAAATATTTCCTTGAGTATACCATTCGAATTTCTTACATCGTAGAAATCGGCCAATGTCGATCTTTGTAAAGGATCATCAAAACACGTATAATATTGCTGAACAAATGTTCGACCTATATGATCATAATGTGGATTCCAAGACATTTTGAAGCTGTGGAGTGATTCAACACTTTTGAAACACCTCCCTTCAAAACTTCTTGTATATCTTAAATACTTCAGATCGGAAATTTACAACGACTAACTGAAAACTTCGTTTAGATAACATCTCCTCATTTTATGTGAAATCTTTATCACTTTCATATAAAATAAATATAATTTTGTGAAACTGATGATATAATTGCGCTTTTATCAGCAATATTTTTTTTCTCTTAACAACGATACACGAACTGTAGAAAATATTTCCTTGAGTATACCATTCGAATTTCTTACATCGTAGAAATCGGCCAATGTCGATCTTTGTAAAGGATCATCAAAACACGTATAATATTGCTGAACAAATGTTCGACCTATATGATCATATTGTGGATTCCAAGACATTTTGAAGCTGTGGAGTGATTCAACACTTTTGAAACACCTCCCTTCAAAACTTCTTGTATATCTTAATTACTTCAGATCGGAATTCCGAAACTTTGGAACAACAACAGAAACGCAAAGAAAACAAAGTTCTTGCGATGCCATAAAAAATATTAATTTTTTTTTAATATTTTCGGAGCCGTTCTTACTGTTTGTAAAAATTTCGCGGTTGTGAGTACTGCATGCTAAAAAACCGCGTATGCGAGCGAGAACGCTCATTCGCGAACGCAACGACCTTTAGGGGGCGTATTGTTACTTGAGACGAATGGCTGCTAGAGGAACAACACGTTCAGTTACTGGCTCTGGAGATTTCTTCAGTGGAGCATGGTTACGTTTCTTTTTTAATGTGGCTTATTAAATTTTTAAAAAAATTTATATTCCTTCTTATGCAAATGACAATATAAAACACATATCTCGAAATAGAATTTTTAAAGAAAGATTATCTAAAACATATTGGAAAAATATTTGTAAATGAACAAAAAATTTATATGTATAGAAATCCAAATTCTCGAGAAATTGCTCTACTAAATTAAATGACCCAATATGAATAGTCTATTTAAACTTTACATCCCATAATTTTTTGAATCAAATTACTTCAAGCATAACATGAAAGCATACAAATTTACAGAAACATATAATCTTATGTAATTTAATTTTGAAAAACAAATTGTTTTACAACAATTTTTATAGAAAAGTTTAAATTTTCAATAAAAAAAAATCACTACTTATAAACTAAAAAGGTAAAATAAAGAATGCTTACAATTAAAATAACCCTAAAAAGTCTTCATATTGAAGTGAAAATTTTCATATTGAGATTGATTTTTTTTAAATCTTAATCAGACGTAGAAAACCATTTTGTATAGAACTATCATCAAATTAGAAAAAAAAAATGATTTACAAGTAAATTTTTTATTATAAAGTCATAACACTTACCTTCTTCATAAGCCCGGAGAATCCCGAAATAAAATGTTCTTAGATATAAAATTTTAATTCTCAATTAATATATACAAAGATTATCACGTCATAGATTTGAGATGACATACCTTACTACAAAATTTTACAGTTGTAAGATCTCGATATGAATTTCAATATGTAACCTAAAAGCAGAATAGCTGAATTCTAATTAAAATTGATCATTCAAAATTAAAAAATACTTACCAAGAAAACATTATAATCTACACAAATGTACTATTTCAATTGGCGATCGCAACACTCGAATACGCCATCTGGGGAGAGACCGGTTTCATGCATTAAGCCCTTCTCCCTTCCCTCTCCTCCTCTTTTCAGTTGTATAGGAATGTACTACGATATTTTCCCTTTTCTTAATATTTTTCCTTTTTACTTAATAAAAATATTTTTTAAAATTCCCGTGATACTTTTCTTTAGAACTATTTTTAATGTATTTTTCAGTTCCATATAGTTTTCCAACTTAAAAGATTTTAATCTATATGAAAATCAAGAGAGAAACTAACATACTTCCTTCCTCTATGACTTTCCACGCGCTAATGGGGAAAGCATGTGAAGTGTTGCCATAGGTAGAGAGTTCTGCTTTACGCTACCTGCAGCCCATTTACGCCAATTAAATCTGATGATCCTCTGCTTTTGTTTTCCGAATATTATACCTTCAGAAACATATACTATTCTATAAAGAAGAAGACTGTTCAAGAACTGTTACAACTCTGCACGTTCTTATGCCACATTTATTAATTGAAATGAAGTACGCAAGTGGCTTAAATATCTTCATTTTAATTTACAATGAATTGAACATTAAAAAATTTATTTTACCGTAATAAATATCCGTAATAGTATGCGATCACGAAATCGATCGTTATTTCGATGGAACTGAATGGAAACTTATAAATAGTCGTCTGAAAATTTTCGTCTATCTAAAAGCTTAAATTAAGATAAGACCTCAATTAAGAATCATTATCATTTCTTGTTGTTAATAACAAAATGTATTAAAATTTTATCACTATATATACTTTATTGCCAGTCCCAAATTTAGACCACTTTCCGACAAAAAATAACTGTCAAACACTTAATGGAAATGAATTACATTTTTCATCCGGACTCAAAGTATACATATGCCCTCATAACTGTACATATGTACCCTGATAAACAAAAAATGTGAGGCACATCACGTTCGACAGGTTCTGCGTTTATAATTATTTAATAACGTCTGACTTTATTATTTTCAATATTTTGATTTTTTTCGGGAAAATGGACTACAAGGCCATTATATAAAATAAATAAAAAAATTTAACACTAGAAGGCTCCAGCTCACTGTCGCTCATCAATCCCCATAACTTATCACGTAACTCTTTCAGTTCCAATCTGATCGCTTCGCTCCCTCATTTCTTCTTAGTCTGTTTCAAAATTGTTCCAGTTTTTATACTTTAATTTAATTATATCAATGGGGCTTGCTGCTACCCAACTTGCTATTGCTTGCTAAACCCCGGATTTGCCTTCTCGATTCTTCTTAGATCCCCGTACCACCTTAGTTCGTTTCACTCGCTGATTTCAACTTTGCTTTTCCTAACTTATTTTTAATAAATTTTTTTTTTTACTCAACAATAATCAATATAAGTCAATTTTTAATTCTATTAAAATTTTTACACTATGATATAAAAAAAGTCCGAAACAAATGTCCGTATCAATAATATTTTTCTACACAAATGTTCCTTAATCATTTCCCTACAAATGTGCAAATCTTTATATTTTTTTTGTTATATGTTTTCTTATTATGCGAGTGAGATTCGCGTGCAACGATTAATTTCTGAAACAGCGTTGAAGACGGCATTTACTCTTATTTAGTATTAGAGAAACCGGATATAGTAATGTTTTTATTTATTATTTTTTTTAAATGAAATTCAAACAGAAATTTTTTTAATAAATTACTATTTTTCATCAGTGAAGTAATCAACCTCATTATCAAGAACCTTTTTACCTCTAGTGTACGATATTTTAATGCCTGAGAGATAATAACCAATCCGTTTTTATACCCAAATATGTCTGAAGATGGCATTTTGGACAAATTTTCTAAATTTTTGCCTCTCAGAAAATGTTATAGGGATCAAAATGAAAATCCGGCCGCAAAATATTGTTTGAGTATGGTGGGTGAGACAATACCTCCCACTCTAACTCCTTAATACTTCTTAGGGGTTGATCTTCGGGGTTGAAGTCGAAACAATCAAATTTACCGGATTTGAACTAAAACTACCTTTGACTTTTACGAATGCCTAATACACTAGGATAAATATCGAAAATATTTTTGGAACTGTTGCGTAACAACCCCTGTGGAACTCAAAAGGTATATAATTTCTAGATGTATACCCATTGTAGTATTTGGTAGACCTATTCACTATAAATGCAAAAAAAAAAATCAAATTTAATTATTTATGAAAAACAATTCACTCTAATCTTAAAATGTCTTGTGTGCGAATTTAAAATACGAAATGCGCTTTGTATTTCAATCAAATCGAATATCGTAGTTCGACTCGACTTTAGGGATTGATTTTTGCTCCGAGTTTTTTCCTTCCTTAAATATTGGTCCCGCAGTGGACTGATCGTTAAGTCACGGTTCCCAGCAGATCACCAAAGTCAAGCATCGCTGGTTGCGGTCAGTGTGCTGGTGGGTGACCACTTGGATTAGTCTGCGTAGGGACCGAGGGTGTGCGGTATTGATCCTCGTTAAACTGTTCTACCTTAAAGTCCTCGACTTCATCGTCGGGCTACCGAAGCGGGGGTGATATCCCCTCTGCAGAGGATCAAAATTGTGATGGAATGTCTTCGGATCATCCTCAGGGATGTTTCCCAGACCGTCGCCAATAGCTCATTGGGAAGCTCTAGTGTGGCGTAAATGAACTACAACAACAACAATCCTTAAATATTGATTTAGAGCCGTGATGGCTCAGTGGTTAAGGAACTGGGCTGTCATTGTGAAGTGCTGGGGCTCGATCCCCAGTGCCAGCTTGAAGCCCACCCAACTTCAGATCGATGGGTACCAGTTTGTCCGGGAAGTAAAGGTGGCCTTTGCGCAGTGCTGGCTACGTTGCCACTGTCACTCGTTGGTCACAGAATTATAGAGTCTTATCCTCAATGATCCCCCTAGCCAACAATGGGCTGTTGGCTTATTGTTTGATTTTCTGGCATAGGGTCTTCAAAAATACTTGTTTTGTTTCGTAATTTTTTGTCGGTCTTCCAAATCTCTGGAAGCTTTAAATCTTATTGCTAAGTATATATATATATATTTTATATATATATATATATATATATATATATATATATATTTTATATATATATATATATATATATATATATATATATATTTTATATATATATATATATATATATATATATATATATATTTTATATATATATATATATATATATATATATATATATATATATATATTTTATATATATATATATATATATATATATATATATTTTATATATATATATATATATATATATATATATATATATATATATATATATTTTATATATATATATATATATATATATATATATATATATATATATATATATATTTTATATATATATATATATATATATATATATATATATATATATATTTTATATATATATATATATATATATATATATATATATTTTATATATATATATATATATATATATATATATATATATATATATATATATATATATATATATATATATATATATATAAAGTTTAAAATGAAGATGAAACAAAGGTAAATTAGAGACATATGAAAAGAGGGGATCTTATTGTTTTTCCTAATTCTTTTCTGGTTTTTTTGTATTTATTTATTTTGCTGTATATATATATATATATATATATATATATATATATATATATATATATATATATATGTAATACAAAAATTATAATACTTTTGTATTAATAAAAGAATTAAATCTCTTTCGTTTTAATAAAATGTCTTTGTTAAAGAATAAGCGTAGAGAGATTCTATTTTGGGAAGTCAAGGCTGATAAACATACGATTGAGTTATTTATAGAATCTCTCCCCCTTTTACTTCCATATAAGGAAGCATGAAATGATTTTCCTTAATGCGTAAGGATACAAGAATGCCAACGACTGTGCCTGTTTACTCAAATCTGTGTTAGTATAAAAGCGAGAGCAATGCTTTTCGCATGGCTTTTTCCATCATGTTGTGATCCTGAAAAGTTGTTCCGGAATTGTCCAAAGTCTTGTCCACCCCCTCCCTTGCGGAGTGTGGATGTGAAGTATTATCGATACCAGCCTACTACCATTAATAAAGATTTTTTGTGTGTAACATGGCTTACGACTGCATTATTAAAGCTAAATACACCACTGATAACAGAGATTAAGCCCTGTTATTACAAGTCGACAGGATGTTTACTTGCTGAGGAAATCATTGTTATCTATTTTCCGGCTGACTACAACGTTGATAAAACCTCATCCCGGGGGACGAAGGACGAAAGAAAGAAGTGCCTAGTCCGCGGTGAAAAACAAATGAAGGAAGCAGGTCTGTTTTCACCACTCCATCTTTAACTATCCGTACCTTCATCGCTGGGAGAATGCTGACGTTGGCTCGAGCTCGTCACATGCCTCTCTGAAACCCATGGTGTTGATCGAGATGACCCTACAGTGTCCAATCTGGAAATGACCGATAACCCTACAATTCCGTAGTGCTCAAATTGTGAAAACAAAAGTGAATGTGCGCGATTTACATTAAATTTAGAGAGAAACTTTTTGCTTCTTTCTTAAAAGTTCCTTTCTCATGAAAGTGGGAGAAAAATTTGGCAAATGAAAAAAGAAAACAAAAGTGAATTTGCGCGAATCTAAAGCATGAATATTCAGGAAGTGCAATTATATTTTTTTCTTTCTCTTCAACGAAAAACAAAAACAATCATGAAGGTCAAAAAGTCATGAAAAGAAAAGAAAATACTGTAGATATATATATTTTTTATCCTCTTATTTTTCTTTCTCACTAGCATGATCAAATATTTTGTTGATATTGGATATGAAAATGCTCTAAACTTTTTATAATGAAATTTAATCAATAGAATTTTATTAAGAGTTAAAGTGCATTTCTTGTTTTTATATTGCTTTTTCTTTATAAAGTATGAATAACTGAGTATATTATATTATGAATAGTTGATTGCATTTCTTGTGTTTATATTGCTTTTTTTTAAAATTATTATATAATAGTGTATTTTTATGCATTTAAAATGTTTTTGAGGGAAATAAATGTGTTTCAAACGTCAATTAAATTTGTGACGGCAAACAAAATTCAAAATTTTTCAGCTTTTCAAACAAAAACAAAACTAAAAGAAATTTGTAAGGCTTTTTCTTTTTCGGACTTGGTCAAAACTAAATATTCCTATTAAAAATGGTGAAAAAAATAAAAGTTTAAGATGTTTCAATAAAAGTAAACATTTTGAAAAAAATAGAAGTTTAAGATGTTTCAATAAAAGTAAACATTTTGAAAAATGGAAGTTTAAGATGTTTCAATAAAAGTAAACATTTTGAAAAAAAAATAGAAGTTTAAGATGTTTCAACAAAAGTAAACATTTTGAAAAAAGTTTAAGATGTTTCAGTAAAAGTAAACATTTTGAAAAAAAAAAAATGTGAGGGGTAACAAAAATAAAAAGAACAGGAAAATAGGAAAAAGAAAGAATGACCAAGAAGTTAATAACAAAAAGTACAGGAAAAATAGGAAAAAGAAAGAAAGGCCAAACATTTCAAATGATTCGAAGAGAGAACTAGGTAATGGGTGCATACATTATCAGGTTAACATCGACGAAAAAATAGGAAATAAAAAGAAAAATTTAAGTAAACAAAATTTTGAAATAGTTCATGTATCAAAGCTTAGGAAATAAAACAACCCACAAATGTAGAAATTAAATCATGAATAGTGTCCAAAATAAAAGAAAATTTTTTACTTCTTCAAGGGAAGAAGTGATATTTGGATAAAAATCCATAAAAATTTTGTATATTTTTGTGTGAAAAAAAAAAAAATTTTTTTTTTGAAAATTTTAGTAGATTAGTTATAAAAATATGTTTCATTTTTCTTTCTGTTTAGTTGCCTAAACAGATAAAGTGTATTATCATGTTTTTATTATTGTCATTGTATATAGTTGTTTTTTTTTTTTTTTACAGATAATTGAAAAAATGTTATTTGTAGTAGTGAAAAGGAACAGTCGTACCAACATAAATTTTAAAAGTTCAGAGAATTCTAAATTTTATTATGATTTCTTTTTGGCTTGCCAAAAATCTTTTTTGGGGGGGATGTAATACAAAAATTATAATACTTTTGTATTAATAAAAGAATTAAATCTCTTTCGTTTTAATAAAATGTCTTTGTTAAAGAATAAGCGTAGAGAGATTCTATTTTGGGAAGTCAAGGCTGATAAACATACGATTGAGTTATTTATAGAATCTCTCCCCCTTTTACTTCCATATAAGGAAGCATGAAATGATTTTCCTTAATGCGTAAGGATACAAGAATGCCAACGACTGTGCCTGTTTACTCAAATCTGTGTTAGTATAAAAGCGAGAGCAATGCTTTTCGCATGGCTTTTTCCATCATGTTGTGATCCTGAAAAGTTGTTCCGGAATTGTCCAAAGTCTTGTCCACCCCCTCCCTTGCGGAGTGTGGATGTGAAGTATTATCGATACCAGCCTACTACCATTAATAAAGATTTTTTGTGTGTAACATGGCTTACGACTGCATTATTAAAGCTAAATACACCACTGATAACAGAGATTAAGCCCTGTTATTATATATATATATATATATATATATATATATATATATATATATATATATATATATATATATATATATATATATATATATATATATATAAGTTTAAAATGAAGATGAAACAAAGGTAAATTAGAGACAAATGAAAAAAGGGGATCTTATTGTTTTTCCTAATTCTTTTCTGGTTTTTTTGTATTTATTTATTTTGCTGTATATATATATATATATATATATATATATATATATATATATTAATTATAACTTCTGATTTTCGTAAAACCACCATATATTTGATACATTAATGTCACATTTAAAGTTTTTAAGATACGAAAATTCAAATCATCATTTAAATTTTTGTTTTATTTTATATTATTTATATTAATTGTTTTAATTAAATTAATTTTTAATGAAAAATGAGAGAGTTTTTGCTGAAGACAGCTGAAGCTTCTCATTATTCCCAGGAAACTTAAATATAGTGTTACACCTAAAAATAATGTCTTTATCTTAAGTGTTAAAAAAAATACCGAAAAAACTCATAATAATTAAAATTTTTTTACGTATATTTATTTGAAACACATATTATGCATGTATAAAACATATATTTCTTTAAGGCTTATTTTATTAAAAAATTGTGAAGAAATAACTTTAATTTATTCCTTTAATACATCATAAATTATTATCCAGTATTTAAATTTATTATCCAGTTATTAAACTTGTTTATAATATAGAGTTTGTTTGTTTACTTGAATGAATACCTTAACTATTAAGATAATAATAGTTATAAAAACATTAAAAAATTCTCAATAGAAAAAAAATCTTGATATCTATTTTTGTTACTGAGCCGGGAGTTTGCCAAGAGTTTTTTAGGACATGAGTGTAAAAAGACATCATATTCAAAGAAACCCTTGAGCGCAAAAGCGATTTCTACACTAAACGTTTATTTACAATATTTTATCAACTGGATGAACTTCTACGTATATAATTATACAAAAGGTGAGAATTTTATGAAATCCGAAAACTTTGTTTTACGAAGATGTCATTTTACTTACATTTTTATTTAAGTGAGTGATCTTCCTCTTCGTGTTTATTTATGGGTCTTTTCGAAAGTTAAAGGTGTTAAAAGTCTTTTTTCCTACTGTTTGTATTTTACTTTAGCGCCTTAGAAATATATGGATATATCAAATCAATATAGAATAATTTTCTGTAATGCTTTGTTTATATTTAATGAGAAGTATTTTTCTTTCATCACGAGATTCAAAGATTAAAGTTTCTATTATTTATTACTATTATTCTAATCTGATTTGTAGTTTTTGTTCTTTGTTTGGTTTAATTATTTGATTATTAAATGAATTTATCTCCAAAAAACGGAGAATATTTCGTGCTCTGCCTTGTTCCAGATATGTAAATTCACTACTCTACAATAATGGGAGAGACACTTTCAGTTCTTGAAATTTTTTTTAATTTTTCAAGAAATACTTAGAGGATTATTTTATAACTTTAGAGGTGTTTAGACCATGCAATTTTCATACTTATCAATCAATTTTAAAACTTTAAGGGACTGGTTATAAATTACAAACGAAAATAAGTATTTTTGAACGGCCTGTGCCAGAAAATATAGCAATAAGCTGGTAACTTGCATCGATTAGTTTTGGTCATTGTTTGTAATGATTGCATGAAATTTCATAGACTTAACTTAAAAATTTATGGAAAAATGAACATTTTTATTATTATTTTATTTTATTTATTTATTTATTTTATTTTATTTTATTTTATTTTATTTTATTTTATTTTATTTTATTTTATTTTATTTTATTTTATTTTATTTTATTTTATTTTATTTTATTTTATTTCTTTATTTATTTTATTTTATTTCTTTATTTATTTTATTTTATTTATTTATTTATTTGCCATAACTTTACAAACATTTAACAAGATTAAACTAACTTTTTGAAGAAATTTTTAATTGATAATAAAATTATCATTTGAAAGAGAAATTTGCTAAAAAATTGTGCGAGATTTGAACATTTAAAACACTTCTTTTTATGAGCGTTAAAAATTTAAAAAAAAAGATTTTCGTAATTTTATAGTAATGGTATTTAGTAACTAATAAATTTATTTATTTGTTACTAATTTTGTCTGTTTTGAATATGCTGAAAGTTTAAAATTTTTCTGAGTGATACGATTTCTCCCAAATTTTATTTTGTAATATTAAACAAGATTTTTTAAAAACGAAACAGGCGAATTTTAAGTTTTAACAAAACTATATAATTTAACTGGCATTTTTAGTTGTTAAAAATACAAAAGTAAATCATGGGATCACATTCATAAATCTTTTTTTGCAAAGAATTTCTTCAATTCTTAAAATTTTTGTTATTTGGATCTCTGTAAATGAATACAATACCTATGTGATCTTTGCTACTTAACAGATACGACAGATACCTCATCTTAGATTTTTTTTAAAAATAGCCCATTTTATGAGATTTTCCACTTGGCGAAAAAAAAATAATTATAGTTAATGAATAATTTTTAGTTTTTTGCATATATTTAAGAGACCAAATGTGATCCAGTGAAATTTGAATCCAGTGTTGAAGAAACATTTTAAATACTAGAAGAAATTAGATCACAAAAGCTTTCCATTAGTAATAAAGCACTGCCTTTCTTTGCATTGACACATTCATATGTAGCATGCATAAAAGGCGTTAGCTAGGAATGTGCAAAACTTGACCCTTTGACGCAAAATGTTTATTAAGCATATTTTTCATATTTTTTTCATTATTATGCATCAATTCAGATCAAAATAAGTGAAAAATATTATATTTATTATTTAAATTATTCATGATTATGGAATACAGCATAAAACACCGTTTTTTTTTTTTTTTTTTTTTTTTTTTTTTTTTTTTTTTGTCGTTAAAGGTAAAAACTTCCTAACATGGCCCACTTTCAGACAAATTCTCAAATTTGCACTTATTTGTAGTTATTTAGATCTAGATTCATCATTAAAATTTCTTTAATTTGCAAAATCAATTATTGATAAATTTTTGAATATGAGTGAAAAAAAATTTCAAGCTACTTTTTTAGATTTTAGATTTTGGTGAAAATATAATTCCGTACAGATTTTTTTTAGTATTTATTAGACGATTTTATAAAATTCGAAATACCAACATTTCTTAACCTTTCTATGTGGATTTTTTTATTTTTTATTTTTTATAGAGATGATTTCCGTTTTATTTAATCAAACCAACATATATCTTACACTTGATTTCAGAATTTTTACTTTTCTTGCAATTTAATGGAAAATGTAATCTTCTTTGGATTACATTTAAATATTTGCATTCTGTTCAGTTGAATATTT
Organism: Parasteatoda lunata; assembly: GCA_949128135.1. Classification (NCBI taxonomy): domain Eukaryota; kingdom Metazoa; phylum Arthropoda; class Arachnida; order Araneae; family Theridiidae; genus Parasteatoda; species Parasteatoda lunata. The sequence continues at coordinate 22,315,391 of OX421981.1, read as the reverse complement.
CTTTTTTTATATAATTCGAGTCTTGTAAGAATTAATTCTTGAAAAATAAATGTCAATATTAAATTAAAGTTAAAATCATGATTTCCGTAAATAAATATGCAAAACGTATGCTTATTTGTTAAAAGTGCATCTTTCAATTGTATTTTCATCCAATTCTTAGATCACAAAAAAATCGCTTCACGAAAAACAAATACCCGACTGATAAGAAAATTGCATTTGATTTAAAGTGACTTTCAAAGCGCTAACTTAGCTTTCTGGTTGATAAGCGTATTAAGAATGTTTAGGAATAAAATTATACATTATTTATTACATTTCCAGTCAACAATCGATAATTGAGCTTGACTAAAGACTTTTTTTGCACTCTAGCGTGTATATATATATATATATATATATATATATATATATATATATATATATATATATATATATATATATATATATATAACGTCGTTGCCGAGTGGAAGGATTAAAACAGGTCAAAGGCCAGGAAGGAGGGTACAAAATTTATTTATTAATTATTAATCAGAGCAGTCATGAGAGTGTGTACGAAAAGCTACGCTTCTCGGTTATATGTTAGGGAAAATCTTGCAAAGTAAATCCGTAAAATGTTTCAATTTAGGGAAAGAGGGAAATTTTAGAAATTACTATTGGTTAATTAAATAGATCACGCGATTCCCACGAAGCTTAGAGGGAGAAAAATCTTTATTTAAATTTATGCATAGTTGAGCCAAAAATAGATTTAGAAACAGGATGTGGCTTTTTAAAAGTATGACAAAGTGTTTCGATTTGAAATTAATTAGTAATAAATAAGGAGTTGTTTTTAACGAAGAAACCTAACATAAAAAGATTAATAGAAGCTTTTTATGTTACATCCCCCCTCGCTGAAAAATTTTAACTAAAATCCAAAAAATTTTTACAAGTTATCCTTTTGCAAAATCTTCCCTCTGATAGAAGCACAATTAAAATGAAAATAATCAAATTTGCAATATTAATAAAATATAAATGTTATATGAACTATAAAAAATACACATTTGTAGACACAGTAAAAAAATAACATAAACAGTTTGAGGAATAACAAAAGTTGTAGTAGCGCTACTTGCAAAAAGTTTGATTTTCATTTTTAATAGTTTTTTTTTTTTCCTCAGTTTTTTCAGTTCACAGTCTTTAGTTTGAAGATCATAAAAAAGTTGTTTCACCATAAGAAGTAATCCTCAGAACACAATTTAAGTTAACTCTTAAATCATGATAAAAAAATTATAAACATTTTTAAAAATGTGTAAGTAAATGTGTAAAACATAAAATACAAAAACAGTTTTACAGGAAAAATCAATGAATGCAATGAAAATGACCCTGTGCCTGTAGCTGAGCGTTAGCAGGAATTACATATTTAGAATCACGTAAAACTAATATTTAAACTAGTTATTACGAAAAATAGATAATTAGACATTTTGGTCACACTTTCACATGCGAATATACAGTGCGCAATGTAAAAAACAGACCACCCTGAATAACTTTTGATCTAATGATCCGATCTACACGTTCTAGGACTCAACTTTAATGGCACGAGGGGATGACTTCAAATATGCTAATTCATAAGTGTAGACCATATTTTTAGTTACGAAATCATACACAAACAACGTACTTTCTCTGAATAAACATGCCTTTTTTTCGACAGATTTGGATTTCGAACCCCAAAAATATAGGGGTTAGCTGCAATCTGGGAAATATGGTCCCAATAGTTTGGACTGGAGAGAGATCCAAAGTTTTGACCCCTTAACGTTATTTATACTTTTTGCGTATTTCACTATATCTTGAGAATTTTTTATGCGAATTTAAAATAAAATTTGCATACACTTACAAAATTCATTTATCCAAAAATAATACCACGCAAAAAATAACTTTTAGTAATTATTATTATTTTTGATTATAATAATTATTTTTTGTAATAATGATTGAAAAAATTTGAATTGTAAGGTACACACTATTTTGCATCATTTTTAAGAACATAATTTTACATGGTAAAACACAAAATATGAACGAAATCGGTCGAATAGTTCCTGAGAAATCAAATTTTAAATATCCGGCTTTTTTTAAATCTTTTCAGTTGGGATTCGTTCGATTTCGATGGTAAAGTAATGTTCGCCTCGTTAAAAATTTATTTGTAAGGCTTACTGTGTAGGCATTTTGACATGATTTTTGACAAGGATTTTCAAAATAAACAATATTAAGAAAAAAGTAATATTGGCAATAATGTGGCAAATGTTAATTGTTAGTGCCTACTTAGAAAAATAAATAGCATGAAAATTGGGAAATATTTACAAGCAATTTACAAGCAATTTGCATTTCGCGAGCAATTTAATAAGTATCCTATCATGTTCATGAGTGTTACACTTGCACATTTCTAAATTTGGAAACCAGCTCCTGACATGTCCATCTGAAGTGTAAGTCGGTGCACTGAACCATCTCACTTTAGCTATTATCAACCAGAACATCTGTTAGTTTTGATTCTGATCGACCGACAAGATAATTCTCCGGATAAATTCGTTCCTAACAATACAATATTTTCTTAACTTTTGAGTAAAAATGTGATATGTGTAGAGACAGTGACGAGAGATGAACTTCATATTAATTACTTGATTAGATAAATACAATGACTTAATCATCATGGCTAAAGTATGCATCCAACTTAAACTAGCAATAGTTTGTCTATAGAAAGAACTCTTCTTGCACCCCGCACCCTGCCCTGGAACCAAGAAAAAGCACATTTCAAAGAGGGGAGCTTCTCTCACTCTTGATTCTCTTTCTTTCGCCCACAAGGCCATAAATCTTCTAAAAAATTAACCCATTACTCCTACTTGAAATAGTTTAACGTCGTAACCATAGTCACCGCAAATGCTTCAGACGAATGGCGAGGCGAGTTCTTTCCATATACAGATTATGAGTAATTTCATAAGGCATAATCTACACATTCCCTCTTTATTGAACGGTTGTTGTTGTTGTAGTTCATTTACGTCGCACTAGAGCTGCACAATGGGCTATTGGCGACGGTCTGGGAAGCATCCCTGAGGATGATCCGAAGACATGCCATCCCAATTTTGATCCTCTGCAGAGGGGATGGCACCCCCGCTTCGGTAGCCCGACGACCTGCACCCGAAGTCGAGCACTTTACGGTAGAACAGTTTAACGAGGACCAATACCGCACACCCTCGGTACCTACGCAGACTGATCCAAGTGGTCACCCACCCGCACACTGACCGCAGTCACTTTATTGAACGGGGTAACTGAGGTAAATCAGTCTGGGATAGAATTTGAAACTTTTGGATTCGTATTCACTAAGCTCTAACCTCTGTAGTTTTTTATTTATTATTATTATTTCCTATGAGCTGCACAATCAGTCTTCCCGATGAGCAGACCTAGTGCATTCTCCAGAAGTGGTATCCACTCTTTCAGGACCACCGCAATGGGTGAGATACCGTTGGCAATGTTAATTTGGACGTCTAGTTTCTGCCACACTAGATGGCAGCACCGAGACTCTATTTGGATGCTGAAGTGCACTAGGAATTTAATTTTGTCGGAAATGCCAAGAGCCAATAAGGCACTCCAGGGATCTTTTACATGCCGCATAATTATACGACATGGTCGCTGAGGATTTTAATCTCTGTAGTAAAGCGTGCATATTCTAATTAAAGGGAGCTGGAAACTTTGCATTATTCGCGACTGGTCCTAAACGACCGGTTTAAGGAAATAAGACGTAGCAATAACAGTCTCGTTACAAAGTGTGCACTGCTTCAGAAATCTTTCATTAGCCGACTAGACAAATATAAGAACAGGCAAGGACGCAAGAAATTCGCATATTTTGATCAAGCAATAAGAACCTTCAGTGAGAAGTTGCATCAAAATAAAAGCAGTGCAGAATTTTCGGTGCGTATGCTATTTTATATTCGACAGAATTATGAGAAACACCTTGAAAGATCATTAAAATAATAATTTGATGATCCAAAGTTCTTGAAGATGGCATTATTGATGGTATTGTACTTTTAGCATCCGAATGTATTACCACCTTCAACTTAAAACTGACACGTTTAACAGATACTCGAATTGCGTCTGTTTGCATATAAACAAAAAGAAAACTTAAGTGATGATCACTAATTAAAATAAAAATTAATAGTTTAAAATTGAATATCAAGTTTAAAATCATAGTATCATTTAACTATTTGGCTTCATTTGTAAAAAGAAAAGAAAGGCGGTGAAGTTATAAAATCAAGAACAATGAAAGCAAGAGAATGTTTTAAAGGACTTCATTTTTTTTTTCCTTATCGTATGCCTGTTTAGGCAGAGTGGGTGCGATTTTTCTTGTTTTTCAGTGGCGCCATCTATGGCCAAGAATTCGACTTCTGTCACACCCTTCACACAACCACAAACCCGTTTATAGGGCGGATCACATTCACACACACAAAGAAGAAAGGACATAGAGCACACAGAGAGAGAAAGAAACGCCCATACCTTGCCCGGGATTCGAACCCAGAACCTTTCTGATGCAAGGACAGTTCCCTGCCCCCTACACATGCCGGTCGGCAAAAGGCTTCATAAATTTTGAAGAGCAGCAAATATTGAAATCAAAACAAAATAGCAACTTACAATAAAAGCAGTGCTGCTATATGACTCAAAAACATGAAAACATACAAAAATAGATACCTTTTAAAACAAATGCTAAAGATTTATTTTTTAAATTTTCTGGCTCTATAAGATATCAAATGAAAATCCTAAAATAAATAAATATGGAAGGGATATCAAAACGCACATAAAGTTGACTTTGTTCTCAGAACGCGCAAGGAAAAACAATATTTGTTCCTCTTACATGGGCTCTAGATGGAAAAAGAGCAAGATGGAGAGTTAAATTTATTTTTAAACGGCATTATTTTGGATGAACTTTAATTTTTTTAAATTTATGGCTTAGAAAAAGCAACGTCTATAGACAAGGGCAGGAGTCGATGATGAGATGTGGTAGTGGCCTTTAAGTGCTTAAATTCATTCGATAGATAAACCATTAATGTTATTCTAATGCAAAGTTTTTTGGCTTTTTTTTATCGTCTGGCTAAAGGAAAGGTTTGTCAATAAAACATGCCTAATCAGCCAACACACGAGGTTATTCGATTTGATATTTAACTTTGTACGAGAGCTACATTAATTACATGGTCTATTGGCAACGGCCTGGACTTTGAGGTCTCCGTAATCACTTGATCTATGTCTCCGTACCTAGATCCCCGACCGTGCGTAGATTGTTTGGCTCTGAAACTATCGGGGACATAACATTATAACATGGAAAACACTGCCCGTTATACCATTTGGGGTCTTGACGCTCTGTATGAACATATACTGCTTCTCTCAATTGAAATAAAAGCCGACTTCATTTAATTGAGCCATTGAGTCATCAAATGCTTTCAATGCCATTTTTAAAGTTGTTTGGTTATTATTAATAAATTTAAAATTATATGCTTTTTACTTGCAGCTTAGAAATATTTTAAAGATTTACTTTTCATTGTATAGTAACAATTAAGCAAAAGATTCATCTTTAAAACTTTTCTTAATTTCATTACACCTTTATTACATAAGATTTCTACTTTTTGTTGTTCTTCCTAGTTTCTAAGCAGCATTTAGAAACTTTATGAAAACTTATGAATAACATAGTTAAATTGGACTTTTGAAACTAACTAATTCTCGGGAAGCTGGAAATGATTTTATTTCATTTTAAGCATCTCAAAAAAGAATAATATAAGTTTTCAACAGTTTCTGAAGTTATTTAAACTTTTGAAAGCTAAAAAATTACGAAATTTTGAACACGTTTTAAATGCTTGCCTCATAATAGCTAAAGAGTGCATCATACATAAAATTTCATGCAAATCAACATTAAGAAGCTTTAAATTCCGCGTCAAATGTCCTTAAACATAAAATTTGGTTTGGTCAAAATCAGTTGTCAAAAATTAGTCAAATATTTTATAAAGCGTTACGCTTATTTTCAAACACTCGTGACCTTAAACTCCATACGAAAAATATAAGATGTGAAAGTTCTAGAGCATTAAATTCTGATTTTAGAGAGCACCTAACTTTATAGTTTTGCATATTCCTGATCATTAATAAACGCAAAAATAAATAAATAAAATGTTACTTATCGAGCTCTTTTTTTCAATTTGTATGCGGGTTGAATTTGCTACGCAATTTAAACATTAAATTTAGTTCTATTCTTTTAATACAAGAGAGCTTTCACAAATCCCACATCACAATTTGATGCAGAGGAGGCAACAATTGTTTTAGTTTTCATATACAACAGCAGACAAAAAGTTACAAAGCAGATATTTTTTATGATCTACATATTTTTAAGCAGCTCTTTTGAGTGCTGTGTATGCTGTATTATCATATAGGAAGAAGCTCTGATGAAAGGAAATCAAAATATTCGTGTAGTCTGAAAACTGTTCTTACAGCATCAGCGACCATTTCAACGACCAAATGACCCTTTCACCATTTCAAATGAGCCTTCACTAGGTTTTTCAAACTTTTCTTAGGGTAAAATGTCCTACTCTTTTAGGCATATCCTTGACAATCGCTATTCTTCGGGTGAAAGATGTCTCAAGAGTGAAACACGGAGGGTTTCGGGGCCATTTATTGTACCGTTGTTCATGTCAGGATAATAAATGAAATAAAAAATTAATTAAATAAATAAAAAAAAAACTGCAAGAAAAAGTGCTTGTCCTAATATCCAGATACTGCTGGAGGCTTGCAATTTCAAATTTTTTCACACCGTTGTAAGAATTGCAGAATTCAAGGGCAGGCAGTACATCTATTAGATGTTTAGAATCCCTACTTACTTCCCATCAATGTACCAAGTCTTAGTAGGTTTGAGGATTGGAATGACTTAGTTTAATGACTAATATTACAGCATGTGCAATGAACTCAACTTTATTCCGATTTCCTCCTCTCTTCATTTTTAGTTTTGTAGTTGTGTTTGTTATGGTGTCCAACAATAACTCCAAAGATTTTGGAATGCGTCGGTCACTTCATTCAGAAAACTATCAGACGAGAGATACTTCTCCAGTGAATAAATTTTGGTCTTGATGCTGCGGCTGTATTTTCTGCATACCGTCGATACCGTCATCAGGTGTTCATCATTTTCGCTGATTTTCTTAAACTTATACAAGTTTATTAGACAAAATTGTGTAACCTGTTTTTCGAAAGCACATCGTAGTCTGTTTATATTACAGCTTGGAACAGGACCAGAATAGATTGGAAGGGCCATTCTCACTGCATGCGTTTCACCCTCCTCTCAACGCCGTCGAATTAATCATTAAATCATTAGAGAATCTTATTAGTGAAATTGGTGATCGCAACACTCGAATACACCATCTGGGGAGAGACCGGTTTCATGCCTTTAGCCCTTCTCCCTTCCCTCTCCTCCTCTTTTCAGTTGTATAGGAATGTACTACGATATTTTCCCTTTTCTTAATATTTTTCATTTTTATTTAATAAAGATATTTTTTAAAATTTCCGTGATACTTTTCTTTAGAACTATGTTTAATGTAGTTTTCAGTTCCATATAGTTTTCCAAGTTAAAAGATTTCAATCTATATGACAATCAAGAGAGAAACTAACGTACTTCCTTCCTCTTTGACTCTCCACACGCTAATGGGGAAAGTATGTGAAATATTGCCATAGGTAGAGAGTTCTGCTCCACGCCACCTGCAGCCCATTTCGATTGCCAATATATCGCCAATATAAAAGAAGAAGAAAAAGAAAAGAAAGAAAGAACACAAATCAGGGGTTCTCTTTTTCTCTCGAAGGTGATCGGAAGCGCTGCAATGACATGTAGTGAAAATAATTCCTGATGAATATCTCTCAGTTAAATATAGAACATATGTCTTCGTTTATTTCCATCCAGTAGCCGATGAAATTATGCAGTCTGACACATAACCCTCGACTGATACTGGTAGGTGTAAATATAAATAACTTTTTGCTACGGGAATGGAGATTCCGTGTTGAACACGTTCACTTCAATCACCATTTTTTTTTCACAAAATTTTTCTTTTATGGTACTAATTGTTTCAATAGTCCTAATCTCTTACGTCTACTTTTCGTTTTCTTCTGGAAGGCATAATTGGCATACTTTTCACCAAATAAATCCCCTTCCCTGGAAATAAATCGTGTCAACAGCAGCCAATGAGAAAGAGAGTTGTTTGCTTCTCTTTCATCAATTAAAATTTTCAAGCAGACACTTTTTTGGAACTTTTTGGCTCCTATAGTGACATATGAAAGCCAGTTCAATAAATGTTTGAAGAACAAGTTCTTCGCTTTTTCTTCTAGTTTCATCCTTTTTTATACTTTCATTACATGTAAAACAAATATTGTATGCCGCAACAAGAAAACACTGTCTATGAAACACGCAATTTTAGCAACACTTGAAACTCGTAGACTAGAACATAAATTTGTTGCTAAAAAAATAGGCAGACTATAAAAAAACATATATAGTTTGTCTACGGTAAGAACTCCCCCCGACCCAAAATCTTAGGCCATTGGCTGCTATGGAAACAAGAATAGCGCATTTCAGAGAGGGTTGCTTCTCTTCACTTTAGGGCTGACACAGTAGACCAAAGCAAAAGATTCCCTTTCTCTCGCCGATTCGAGCCTAAGCTTGTCCTAAACAATGACCCACACTCCTACTCGAAATAGTTATACCTCGTTACCATGGTCACCACCATGGGTCCAGACGAATGGCTAGAGGAGTTCTTACTTTAGACAAACTATACCCCGAAGTAAAAAGACAGAGTGTATGAGAGGGGTGTATAAGAAGGGTGAGGAATTTTATTTATAGAATGAAGGATTCACACAGGTAAATAAGCACTCTATCTTTTTTTATTTCTTTTTGCGTTGTCTATGCTGATTTTGAAATTTGCTGCTCCCTGAAAGGGGATTTAGGGGCTTAATACTTTTCAAAATTTATATTATTCGGAGACGCATTTTTGGGTCACAGACGTTTGAAAGAACGTGTAAAGCTTTTTTATCTACCGAAGCTAAAAACTTGGTTCATTTTTGACAAGTTATTCTGATCAGACAAGAAGAATTGAACCAAATTTAATGCATAATGATTTCATTCGATGCGGAATTTAATCCTTTTTAAATTTGTTTTAAATGAAATGTATGATGCCCTCTTTAGCTGTTATAAGGCAGAAACTAAAAATACGCTACAAAATTCGTGGTTTTCTGGCTCTTAAAAGTTTAGCTCACTTCCGAAATCGTCGCAAACTCATTTTATTCTTATTTTGAATACTCCAAGCTCCAAGTGAAATAAAATCATTTCCAGCTTTCTGTTAGTTCAGGAAGAATATTAGTTTGCGAAACAGTGTTTTTTCAGTTGAATTTGACTGGACTAAAAATGCCTCTATGGTGAATTTCAGCACATTACAAACTTTGATAAATTCTTATGATCCTTTTGTTTACATTCTCAAACTTTCTTCATCAGCTGATTTGGATTGGAGCAACTTTCTCAAAACAAACTGGCTGCGAGATTAATGGGCCCTCCTTACGACATCATTCCTCTCTTTGCCGTAACAAGTGAATTGTATTGGGAGTATCTAACCAATAATTTGAGTGCGGATTCTTTTATTGATAACAGTAACAGTTATTACTATAATTCTACAGAGAGAGAAAGTTCGAAGGAATGCTACAGGTGAGTCTTACATATATGTTTTTTTCTTCAAGTTAACAAATACGAAACTTTTTCAAAATATGGTAAACATAAATAAAAACAGTTTCTAACCGGTGTTCCCATTCCAGAACTGTCCTCGATCTTCAGAAATTTTTAAGTTTTCATAAAATCTTTAATATGATATAATTAATCACAATTTAACAATTTACTTAAGTTTCCTATATTAAAATTTTTTTTGTTTTCATTTATCCTTCAATATTGTAGCTATATTTCGATAAAACTTGTTTTTGCCAAAGTTTTCAAGAATTACTTCCTGTGAAATCTTTGCCATTATGAAATGAATTTTTCACATATGTCATGATCGGCATCTTTTTTCCCTATTAAAAGAAGTAAAGTAATTAGTCTCGTAATGTTGTTAAAATGTTTCCTTGTTCTGTAAAAATGCTAGTTATATACCTACTTTAAATTTGCTCGTGTATGTTTTGAAGTTGATTTTTTAGCACTTTCTTCTTGCATGCTTTTAGTTTCTTGTATGTTATTTGATTATCTCTATTGAACTTCCTGTGATCTTTATCTTGGATTGCAATACATTGTATTTGTTAGGCATGTTTGAAGCATTTGTCTTATATATTGGTATTTACTTTTGTATTCATACAAAGTCATTGACAATTTTAAGAGAATAATATCACAAAGAAAATAATGAAATGGTATTTGACAGATAAAAATAGTCAAATATAATTTTTTTTTTCTAAAAATAGTAAAAAAGAATATTATTGTTTAAAATTTTTGCTGTCATGTGAAAACTATTAGGTTGATAAGACTATGAAATGTTTAGAATTATATAATAATTTTCAGTTTTTTATTGATTTGCTCTTGTTTTTACCCAACGATCAGTAAAAAAATTATTCAAACGTCAAATTTTGAGATTCAGTTTAGTTTCGGTGTTTAGCTAAATAACTTGTTAATTATATAAAATTTGTTTTTATGAAAGATGTCATACCTTGTAAAGTTATTATCAATATTAATTTTATTTTATTAACTGTCAGGATAGGCATTTTTTTGCATCAAAGTAAAAAAATTAATTTCTTCATACCTGTTCTAAATTTGCCTACGTATGTTTTGAAGTTTATTTTTTAAAAAATATTATGTTCATTTATGATATTAGTTTTTTGCATGTCATTCGATTATCTTTATTGCAGCGTTGGCAAGGTTTAGGACAGACTGGATTAATTCACAGTTTTAAACCCTGGTTTAAACCATCCTCTCCAAAACCCCATTGTCCAAAACTGTCTAAAACCCTTTTACTGAAATTATGTCACAATTTCATCTGAACAATATTTAAAAGGTAAAATGTACATAGAACTAATAACGTATTGATAATTAAATCTACTAGAGAATATTTGTTTTTAAAAGTATAATGTTTTATTAATATTGTTTGACTCTTCAATTTAAACATTAAACAAAGGAAGATTAATTAGTAATCAAGTTCAATTGGTCCTCTCATTCAATAGTACATAACTAAAGTTTGACCTTGCCATACACATACAGGTTAAGCTATTAGGGACTTAGTGCTTGGTTAGTCATAAACGGGTTTATTTATCTATAGTACTATTCAAGAATACTTTTATTTCACTCATGTTCGATTCTTTTAGCATAGTGGGGATGCATCACCAGTGTCAGTAACTGAAACTGATGTTATGCACTTCAAAACAGTTAATACATTTTTCAGTTATTTTGTATTTCCAATTTAAACTAATATCTTAATGTTTAAAAACATTTTTTTTAAATATATGTCTTTTTTATCATCCTTGCAGAAATTATAAAAATTTTTAAAAAAAATATTGTAAAAAATAAAAGATTAATTTTTAAACAAATTTAGTATTTTTTTAAAAAAAAATCTTATTTTTTAATATTGTATTATTTATCCTTATGCAAAAACATAATTTATCAGTATTAAAAGCATATTTATATTTAAAGGATTAGGTATTCACTTTTGTTGTTCAATGAATTGTGGAGCTTCAAAAATTATAAATCTTTTTCTATTCTATTATATTATTTTCCTTTAATAAGTTAAAGTAAATTATATAAAAAAATATCAAATATTTATTGATACATGTAATTATTATGTGTATAATGGTTACACCTGTAGAATTTTTACCTTTTCACCAAAGTTCAGGGTTTTGGACATTTTAAGACAGTTTTATCCAGTTTAGGACAGTTTAAGACAGTAAAACCCATGTGTCCTGTTCAAAACCAGTTTAGGACATCCAAAACCCCAACCCTGCTTTATTGAACTTTTCTTCATTTTAGATTGTAGTACACTATATTTGATAGGCATGTTCTGAAAATTTGCATTATTTTATTTGGATTTTTATTTTTGCATGCCATTTGATTATCTTTATTGAGTTTTTGGCGATCTTTATTTTAGTTTGTAGTAGTCATGTTTTGAAAATTTGTTTTATTTAATTTAGAACTTTAATTTTGCATTCGTAATAAGTCATTGACAATATTAAAGAAAATGACACATAAAATAATAGAATATAGTTTTTGTTTTTAATCAAAAGTATGTGTTTACATGCTTTCAGGTGTATTTTGCCCAAATTATTAGTTTGACATTTAATTATGAGTCAATAAATTTTTTAGGCCTCATAAGCAATGTAAAGATTTTATTAATTTATTATTGATTTTCTCTGTTTATTTACTTCTTGAGAGATTGTTTGCTAAATTTAAGAATTGCATTTTAAAAAACAGCATTTTTATGATTGAAATGGCTAAGATTATTTAATTTCATAGAGTTAGGAAACATTAATTTTATTTTTGATTGCTTTAATGATTATTTTTAAACTTTCAGTAAAAGTAACACTTGTAACGTCTAACTTAAATTTCAGTTCATATTTGTTTTTAGTTAAATGGTTTATTTGTTGTTTAGATAAAACTTGATTTTACAAAAATTTATGATATCACTTGTAAAATTTTTATCAGTTTCAAATTTATGTGTAAATCAGATGTGTCACTCTGCACAATTTTTATTTTATTTGACATCAACTGAAATAAATTTTGCAATAACCTTTCTTATCTGCAAAACGCTACGTAATATTTATATTCTAAATTAGCTCATGTATGTTTTACTGTTGAATTTGTATATATTTCTCACATCATTTGATTATTTAATTTAATTTCCTATGATCCTTATCCGAGCTTATAATATTGTATTTATATGCAAGTTTAAAATACTTGCTGTCTTTAGTTTAAGATATTTATTTTTGTATTAATAATAATTTACTGAAAGTATTAAAAAAATCGCAAAGAAAATAATTGAATAGTTTAATTTAAAACAGAAAATTTTTCTATATTTTCTGTATTCTTACTAAATGAAACAAAATGTAAAGTAAGGTATCTTAAAAAGAGTCAATTAAGATTGAGGAGTTCTGTTTTTGTCAATTTTTGCTGTATATCAGTTAAAACTTGAGACATGAACTTATACGAAATTCCATGCTTTAAAAACAAATCAAGAGAAGGGGGCAGATTGTGCTTAGTTCCGTTTTATTGAGCCATTGGCCCTTACTGAAAGATTTTCAAAATTATATTTATCAAATGAAGTTAATATTTATGCTAGTTAATATAATATTTATATTGATCAATATGTTCACTTATACTAATATTTAATAAACAAATATCAAAGTTATGTAATAAATAAAAAATCTAGACAAAGAGTTTATCAATTAAAAAGTATATAAGAACTCTGGTCAAGTCAATTCTTAGTGGATGCCTCATCTGTAAATCGAGGGTGCCCCTCCTAATTAGAAATACTGGTTATGGGCCTGAGTCTGTGTGCAAAGAAAATGCTCTTGGCGTGCGTTGCAAAAGTTTTTAACGATATATTTATTATTAAAAAAAAAGAAAAGATTATTTGATAATACTTGATGTTCAGGTTATGAATTTTTTCTGGATTATTGAAAATTCAATTTATTAAACTTTAAATATAAAAAAAATATTCAGTGTTGAAACTATTATATTAGCCAGGAATTTGATATTGCCTTAGAATATTAAAAAATAAAATGGAGTTGATGGAAATAAAATGGATAAAAGTTTCATTTATTTACAGAATAAGACTAGTTAGTTTTCTTCTGCTTTAAAAATGATCGTTTTTTACTATTTAAGTGTGACCTATATATTTTACTAATTTTTAGTGTGTATGAGTAAGGCCATTGTGCAATCTGCTAAAATGGTTTTTAAGTGTTAACATTTTAAAATTGGAACAATTTGTAATGTTTTATAAATTTTGAATTTTTATACTCTTACTGTGTAATCATAGTAGATATTATGTTTTTTAATGATACATCTTTATAAATTAGTAACATTTTACTTTTTTAATTTTAAATACAATTAAACATTTTGTTTCATAATTGCATTGCATTTCATAAATTTAAAAGTGTTGCTAATATGTTTTGTTTCTCTTAGAGCTGCCGATATCACCCTGTGGGTGTGAATCTGTATCAGTTACTTAATTTGAGCATTTTTTTTAAATAAATAAAAGTAATCATAGGTGTAACATGAAGGGGGGGGGGCATACTTTTTGTTTTTAGAAAACTGATAATTTATTTTAAAACTTATACATATATGTATACATAAGTATACTTACATATAAAAAATAAATATGCATATACAGGATTGGCTAGTTCAAACCAATGTAGTCATGGTTTAAACCAAGCATTTTTTTTTTACTAAAAATATTTTATATTTTAATTTTCTATAATTTATATAAATTCTTCCAGTTTGATTATAACAATGTGAAAAGAGATGTAATTTCCCTACATTTTTTTAAAATTTTGATTTTAAATACTAATGGAAATCAGCATTTTAAATAAACATAAATCTGCAATTTTTAAATGTTTAAATAGAAATGTATTACGTAGATTTCAAAAAATAACTATGTTAAACAGTGCTGGCATTTCGATCGGAAGAAACCTATTTCTTTCAGGATAATGGAAAAAACTGGGCAAAATGGAAGAAACTTAAAATGAGCAATACAATTGTTTAATAATAAGCATTATAAGAATAACTCACATTTGTACGAATTAAATTTAATATTGCAATGGAAAGTTTAAAGTTTATAACATTAAATTTTTTTTAAGAAAAAAAACTTTAAAATTTATTACTAGTTTTATAGTGAATTTTGAAATCTATATATCTTATTATTTAAGAGTCAATTTCAGTGTTCGTTATTTAATTATAAAAATTAGCATGCTATTTGTAATTGAGAATTCACTTTGTGTTTTTAGTAGTATCTGAGTTAAGTTTGTGATTTATTAATTCAGTGGTATTAATAAAATTTGATTGTTATTTTAATAGTTCTTTATATAATTATGAAATTTAGTTCTACTATACTTTTTAGCATAAAATATTGAAAAACTAGTTTTTTTAAATTTATTTTTTTTAAGAAATTCATAAATTTTTTTTTTCCATAATTTTTTCTGCTTTTTAGTTTCTACTTATGTAAAAATGATGAAAAAAATGACTCAAAAATTATTACATTTATTTGATTTTTTTAAAGAAAAAGTTTGGTTGAAGAAAACCTATTTCTTACAGATTGGTTTTTTCCACTGTGGAAGAAACTTGACATCCTTGATGTAAATTAATGTGAGCAAATTTAAGATTAAGTCAATGTCTCTTAAAAATGCTTAAAATAAAATAGATATCCTATGATCTGTAGTTTTTAAAATTATTTAAATAGTGTAAATTTTTTTTTTTTTAGTTTAATTTTATTATTTTTTGTCAGTGTAAATAAACTAGTATTGTATATATGCACTATGTTTATAGTCATTATTGTAATTTTCAATTAACTCATATCTAAATCAATCATATCTAAATCAACTGTTGAAGAAAAAATATTTAATTCACTAAAAATATTTTTAAAGTATTTTTTAAAATTATTTTATGCTGCAATTTGTCAATAAGATTATTGTTAAATTTAAAACACCATCATGTTAAAATAAACAATGAAAGCGTAATTTATACTTTATTTTTCAAACTGTTAGTACTAGTTAGTAAAATATATCTACTATTTTGTGTTTTTATTCATGCAGCCAATTTTTCTTTCTCATTTCTTTTCATCATTCTAAGAATTTTAAATATTTTTAATAAAAAAAAAATATATATATTACATTGAATATATCTGATGTTCATTTATATCAAAATTTATATTGATTTAATAAATAAAAAACAAAAGTAAATTTTAGAACAATTAATTGATATTAATGCTGCAAAATTAAAGTGTTAATTTAGAATATTAATGTAAATGATTCTGAATCAAGACATTTCTTTATATATTAACAATCAAGGAGGTAAATTAACTTATACATACATCCACTAAAAAAATAAAATAAATAAACAAAAAAAACCAACAAGACATAGATGTTTAAACATTAAATGTTTATTTGCTGGTTATGTGGAGTTGCAATAAATATTCAAGATCTTTAGTTATTATGTTTTTTTTATTTTTTTTTATCATTTTCACTTATTTATGAGCAAAAGTGAATTCTTCTGTATTTTGTATCAAAATATTAATCTATATATGAAAAGATTGATTTGAAATAATTTTTTGATCACTTAATTACTTTTAATTTGGGGCTTATTATGTTATTCAACCTTTTGTTTTAAGTAAACCAAAAAAGAGAAAAAAGTTAATAAAAAATATTCTTCTCATGCTATTCCCATGGAATTAATGCTTAATGTAGAAAATCGAGTTATTTGCAAATTTGGATAATTTACTTTGATAATGTTTTAAAATGAGCATTTTTCTAAACACTTATTACATTTTAATCTCTATTTACAGTTTCTATTTAAATTTATCATAGTGGGTTTCAATCTGTTTCAATATTTTAACTACAGAACTGTTAGACTAAATTTCCTTATACTATTCTATGTTAATCTCACAAAAGTAATTTTAAAAAAAAACTACTGTTAGTTTTTTTTTTTTTGCTTTTTCCAAAAAATATGTTTCCATTGACTAAGAATAATTTGTTAGAAGAATTGTTTTAAGAATATTTTCTGAGGCTTTTTTACCAAGAAAAAAACCCCCATAGTTTTTAGCCTTAAACTCGAAATAAAGCTCTAGTTTGAACTATGTATACAATCTTGATGTAAAGAATTTTCTGGGCCTCAAAATGGACAAATTATATTAAATATTTAAAAAATTGAACTTTTATTCCAAATTGACCTATTTGGTTTAGTTTAATTAGTTTTTTTTCTTATAGATTAAAATAATTTAAATCATGTAACAATTAAAAATTTTTGCAAATTTTTATGAGCTCAGATAATGCATGATTTGAGTAATTTTTTGAATATTAAAAAATTAGTCCCAAAATGCTTTTATTTACACATAACTGTGTCTTTTCTTCATATTGACATTTTGGTCCATTTTCATGATTCACATAGAAAGTGCTAAATAAATGTATGCAAAGCTTAACGCAATGGTCATAAATAACTGTTATGAGTTAAAAATTGTATATTAATTTCTAAAAAGTATTATTTAATATGACAACAGACCCTACCTAAAAATAGCCTTAAAATTTCTTAATCAACAACATAGTTCTTTTGATAATAACATATATGAAACGTCTGGAATAGCTTGTCTTGATTTCTAGATTTTTATCCTAAATGGTCAATAAAATATGGGAAACATGAATTAATATTGATAACTAGAAGGAGATATTGCATTGCCATACGAAAATCAACTTGTTGCTCTATATGCATTCATTAGTTTTTTTTGTTTATTATTATTATTTTTTTAAGTGCATTCTCAATCTTTAAATTTCTTTTCAAAGTTAACAAATAAATTTCTCAATTATACTTTTCTTGTTTAAAAAAATTATTTTCTCTTTTTGTGAAATATTAATTTATTTTTAATATATTTTCAAGTTAAAACATGTTTATTTACATCCTACTTTATTTTGTTTTTGTTTCTTTAATTGCAGTTCTCTAGATTGTTATTTAGTTAAAAAGGCTGCTTCCAACCAGCATATAATTTTTTTTAACCCATTTAAACTTTAATACATATTTTTTAAGTCTAACCTTGCTTGGTTAGACTTAAAAACATATTATCCATTATAAATACTTAAAAATACAATACACTTAAACATTATTTTTTCTATTTCTTTATTCAGCTTGGTTTTATAAAATTAGTCCAGTATTTACTAGTTCCAATATTTTTGTACACTTTTGATAAAACAATCTCTCACTGTGCACACCTATTTTAGTTTGGTTGGCAGGTGTGAAAGTTCTTCAAATATTTTTAAAATCATATTAAAAATATTTAAAGAATATATTTAATTGCTTTTGGATGTGGAGTAAATTTTTTTGTATTCAAATATGTTAGAAATTTGTGTGAACATTGTATTATTTTTAACAATAGTTTCTCTAAAAATATAAAGAACAAATCTTTGAATTTTTTGCAAACCATTTGATTCCTTGATATTTGTTACAGCTATGAAAATAATAGTAACATAGAAAACAACATGTGACAGCAAAAATATTTTTTGCTGGAACGAAAATTCAGGATGGGCACTGGTTTTTCCCCTCAGATTTCCATTCCATGTTGTTCAATTCTTCGCTGATTGTTTTCCTATTTGTCACTTTAATAGTTTTCACATCTTTTTCCAGGCAGTCAATCCACCTAAGTTTTGGTCACCCCTTTTAGCTTTCATCCTTCTTTATCATTACATTATGTCCTACAAGTGTTAGTTCAAAATCAAAATTTTCAAATAATATTTTTCAGAAAAAAATATATCCTCTTCAATTTTCACAAAGAATTTTAGTTTGCATTGGACTAGCATGAAACATATTAGTTGTCACGTCAGGAAATATGAACAAAAAGCTACAAAGAATCCAAATACATATGATTTTATCTGTAGCATCCATGATTATAAGATGATCCACCTGAAGAATGATCATTTGCTACCAAACAAGCTGACAATGGGGTCAATCCTCCACTAACTGTGTTTTTTAATACCCTCTGCCAATTCTGATATATTTTAGTGGACAATGTACAAAATAAGAGAGGCAATGCCTCAGTGGTTAAGGCATTGAGCTGTTATCATGAAGGATTGGAACTTGAACCAAAGTGCTCAAATCCAGCTTCAGTTCAATGGAAACCAGCTTGACTGGGAAGTAAAGGTTGCTTGTGCTATTACGACAATCATGCTGTTGAAGGGGTTATGGCTCAGAGGATAGAGCGTTCGCTTCCTAATGAGGTGAGCCCGGTTCAAATCAGCAGTGTCTGGTTAATATGAATTCTGCTCCTTGCTAACATTAACCGCATTCTCAGTTCTCAGTTGTAGATGGATCATTGGTTAGAATCCCCTTGACGTCTGGCTAACCGTGGGAGGTTTTCGTGGTTTTCCTCTCCATGTAACACAACTGCGGGTTAGTTCCATCAGAAAGTCCTCCACAAAAGCTAGTTTATATCAAATCAACCAAAAAAAAAATATTTTTCTTTTAGGTCAATGACTCAGATTTCAATTATTTTTAGCATATTTACTTAACCTGCTTCTTACATGAAATACCAAATTTCAAATGTTTTTGAACCATATATTTCCTAGTTACAAAATTTTAAAAATTAAAACTTTTCTTGCTATGTTTAAATTTTTAAATGCTATAACTTGAGAAGTAATCTAGAGAGTAAAATTTTGTGTCATTTTGTTCAGCTTTTAATAGCATTTTATAAAATATGTAACATGGCTCAATTATTTTAAATAGTAATTAAAAACATAAAAATTGAAATTTGTAATTTTTTGTTAAAAAATCTTTTTTTAATTTTTTTTACTTAACTTTTTTTTTTTTAGCTGTATCTGTGCTAAAATTAAGATGATATTCCTATGAGATAATCCTATGAAATAAAATTGTTAAACATAATAAAAAAAAAGTTCTGTATTTTTTTTAAAAAAGATTAAATTTTGTTCAGAAATTAAGGCATTATTAAAATGTAATTTAATATTTCGGAATATTAAATTTTATTTTAATTTGCGGCAATTCAGGTGGGCTGTGCAAAAGGGATGGCGAAATTTTGGGTCGCTAAAAATCTCTTTTATTTATGATTACGATTTTAAAATTGGAACAATTAGTGCGATTTTAAATTTTTATTATATCATTTTTATTATAAACTGTAATTTTGCACCGACCACAGTGCTGACGTGAAATATCCTCAGTGGTAGACGGATCATGGGTTAGAGTCCCCTTGCCGCCAGGCTAACCGT
Organism: Parasteatoda lunata; assembly: GCA_949128135.1. Taxonomy (NCBI): domain Eukaryota; kingdom Metazoa; phylum Arthropoda; class Arachnida; order Araneae; family Theridiidae; genus Parasteatoda; species Parasteatoda lunata. The sequence goes on along the minus strand of OX421981.1, from coordinate 22,295,444 downwards.
GGGAGGTTCTCGTGGTCTTCCTCTTCATGTAACGCAAATGCGGGTTAGCTCCATCAAAAAGTCCTCCACGAAGGAAAATTTATCCCAATGCTTGATCCAGGAGTTTCCTTGTGTTCTGGATTGAGTTCGAAATTACGAGGCTACGGAGTTGAACATTTGTAGTCGTAAACCCAAAAATTGGGTCGGCTGTTCAACGACGTTAATAAATGTAATTGTAATTTTATTATTGACTAGTACTATTAATTACGTTTTTTAAGGTTATTTATTAGTTTGTAAATAATTTACATTAGTAATGGTATCACTTTCTCTTCAAATTTAAGCTTGTTTTGTAGCTAGAAATTTTAAAATGCAATAGGTTTTGATTCGTCTAGAACCGTTAAACCCTAGGTATAGGTCTGTACCATGTAATCAAAGTAAACTTTCATAAAAAAAAAGAATACCGGGATGATCGGGAAATGCTTCTTCCCGGAGAGGCGTATATCCCGGATAATCCAATTTACGCAAATTTTGATGAAAAAAATGAGAAAATATAAAATTATTGTACAATGAAACATTATTAAATTAATTCGAGAGAAAAATAATTAACGAGACAATTTAATTTTATTTAGATTTGACAATTCTTATTGTTACAAAGAAAAGAAAGATGTAGTTTACTTCGCTGCTTTGTGAAGAATGAATTGATAGAAGATTTTTTGTTTTTCATTTACTTTTCGACGAATTTTGCTACGTAACTTTCTCAACATAATTTTTTTTGGATCGCCATGGAAAATCCACCACTTGAATAATCAGATCCCAGTTAATTGAGGGTCTACGGTATTAACTCTAACTGTTATAACTCCTTATACTGACATTCATGGAAACTACTTTTTTTGTTTTGTTTAAATTGGCCTTTTTTTTTCTGTTCAACATTTCCTACCATTCCAAACACAAATATGTTCTTGTGTATTTTTAACTTCAACTGTAATGATTGAAATAAAAAATAAATAAGCAAACCTCGTTTCACCGTTTGTGTGAAACAGTTATCACCGTATTTTTATTTATACATACAAACCAAAGGGGAGAAACTACTGAGAAAAAAAATGCATTTTACTGTTTATTTTCTGACATCTTTTCGTGTTTTATTTCCTTCTTGCTCTTATTTTACTAATTATCCAGAATTACTGAAGTAGAATCTAAAGTTCCAAGGAACCAGTAATTTATAGATATCACTAGCCCGTATACACTTTCATTTTTCCATTCTGGCCTTGTTTGGGTGTTTAAACGAACCGTTTTTAAGCAAAATAAATTTAAATGACAATTGCAGTGTTTAGATTTTAAATCAAGATAAAGTGATTAGATGAAAAATTACAGTAAACGTGTATTATTTAAAACTTGTTACTGTACCGATCACTGATTGGTAATTATTTTAAGTTAATTCAAGTCGAAATACAACAGTCCCGGCCCGTGGACCACCATTAATTTCGAGACTTGCTTATTATTATTGAAAAAAAGTTTAGCTTTTATTGATTAAAGCCGTCTAAATATTTTATCATGATTTTGCTTTAATATTGTTTATTATTGAGTTTTTATTTATCTTTTATTTTTTATATATATTTTGAAAGTGGGACTGGCGAGTCACTTCCACTTCCCTGTTAATGAAGTAAATATTTTGAGCTGTTCTACAATCTGTGTTTGTGTGTGTGTATATATATATATATATATATATATATATATATATATATATATATATATATATATATATATATATATATATATATAACTATTTATTGTTATTTTTTTACTTTTATTTCTCTGATATGTAACCACAAAGCAAAATTGAAATTATCAATAATTATTATAATAATAATAAAGCCCTTAAATTTTGTTGTCTAAATAATTAAACATCTTAAATTCGGTGAATTTGATATATTTTGTGAAATTGGTCCTGTGATACGCTCCCTCTTAATAGCTATATTTCAGTTAAAATATGCATTTTCATTTGCATTATTCTTATTATTTTTTTGATTTTTAATCATGATTTCGCTTTTTCTATAATTTATTACAAATTAAGCCACTATTATTCATTCCTCAAATATGACTGTTTTTTTTTTGTTGTTGTTATTTTTAATGAACGTGCGGCAAAACATACTACATAAAGGGATCTGAATTTCTTTAATCTAAGATTATACTAGAGAAAATTTTTTAGAAGTAAAAGGTTAAAAGCGTACAACATGCGGCTAGTGGTTCGTAAGGACGTTATAGCTTTTATATGATATCCTTCGAGATTACATCCAGATATTATTCATCTCGTTAGATTTAGACTGTTATTGTTGAACAGTGAGAAAAAAAAAAAAAAATAATGGACCACCCTGAATAACTTTTAATGTAATAATCGGATCTTTACGTTCTAGGACTCAATCTTAATGGTTCGAGAGGATGATCTCAAATATGCTAATTAGTTTGTGCAGACGATATTTTAAATTAAGAAATCAGTCAAGAAAACGTACTTTCATTGAATAAATATGTCTTTTTTTTCCCGTCGGATTCGGATTTTTGAGCTCCAAAATCTAGGGAGTAGCCGCAGTTTGGGAAATATGGTCGATTCAAAGCTTGGACCCCTTAAAGCTAATTTTACTTTTTGAGTATTTCGCCATATCTCATGAACTTTTTAAGCGAATTAAAAAATTCTTTTATCCAAAGATAATTCCATGTAAAAAATAACTCATACTAAACATTTATTATTTTGTATTATTTTATTTAATAATAGTCGAACAAATTTGAATTGTAAAGTATACAATTCCTTACATCATTTTAAAAAATATATTTTTATATAGAAAAATACCACATTTGAGTAATGAAATCTGTCGGATAGTTCTTGAGAAATTGAATTTAAAAAAAAATCGTATATTTAAAAATTCGATTTCTCAGGAACTATTCGACCGATTTTGCTCAAATTTTGTATTTTGCCATGTAAAATTACGTTCTTCAAAATTATGTAAAAATTGTATACCTCACTGTTAAAAATGTTTTCGATTATTAATAAATAAAATAATAAAAAGTAATAAATATTTACTGAAAGTTATATTTTGCGTCGAATTATTTTCAGATAAACGAATTTCAAAACTGTATGGTGTGTGGAAAAATCTTTTAATTGGCTTAAATTCTGTTGATATAGCGAAATACGCAAAAAGTAAAATTAACATTAAGGAGTCCAAACTTTGGTCCCCTCCTATATATTTGTGGTCAGAAATCCGAATCTGTCGAAAAAATGGTATGTTTATGCAGAGAGAGTAAGTTTTTTTGGCTGATTCCTTAACTTAAGATATCGTCTGCACTAGTTAATTAGCATTTTTGAGATCACCTCATTTACCATTAAGATTGACTCCTCAACGTGAAGATCCGATCATTAGATCATAAGTTATTTATTGTTATTATATATAAGTTATAAGTTATTTGGGGTGCATTTTTGAGGTCACCTCATGTACCATTAAGATTGACTCCTCAACGTGAAGATCCGATCATTAGATCATAAGTTATTTGGGGTCGTCGGCTTATTTATTTTGCTCACTGTACACTGATTTATTCAAATAGTACGTAAGTAAAAGTACTTAAGGCTGATTAAATTATACAAAACATATCTTTAATGACAGACAATTATTAAGCATATATACACTGAAAGTTTAATGATTTATTTTTTTGTCAAGACTTATTTGAAAAGTATAATTAAAGTACCCAGTATTATTAAGAAATATAAAACAGTGCTGTTCAATTATATTTATAACTGTACCGATATTTGTTTAAAGATATTATGTTTCATAATTTTTTTTTTTTAAATGTACCATTTAATGTAGTTTTTTGTTTTGAAAAAGAAAATTTATTATAAATAAATCAACTTGTTTATTTAGATGAAGGAAAGCTTTGTCTACTTAACGGATGCTAAACCCTAATTTTTCAACAGATTGAAAAGTTCACATTTGTCACATTTTCAATGAAGATGTAACAAAAGAAAACTAGTTTTTTTTTACTCCTACTTATAGGGTGTGTAAAAGAGTTAAATTGCCTTGGTTTTCTTCTTTGATAAAGGCGTCTCTAAATACATATGTAAGATGAATTTTTTTTATTGTCACATTAAAATATAATAATTTTGAATAATCTCTTTTAATATAACTACAATCTCTTTAAATTCTATTAGATAAAATAAATTACTAAATTAGGGAGTCAATTGCTTTTTGATACCAAAATAATTCTCATATTAATCAACAATTTCACCATTAGCAGAATATGTAATCATTCAGTTAAAAAAGTTCGATCAATTCTAATAATCTTTGTGAAAATAAATCTAGCTGCTGAAATAAATTGCTCCAAATTTGAATAACTTTCATAAGTTGAAAAAAGTTTTTAAAAATTGAAGACTAGATGTTACGGAGGAAACACAATGTACGTCCGTAACAGTTAGTTTTGATTTAAAAAGAAAATAATACTTTTCTAAAAGTTTTTACAAATTTGAGAAAATGTAAATGACAACTAGACTTGTTTTCACAATAATTGTTAGAACTGTTAGAATATTTTTTTTTAATCTGAGTTATATGCTTTTAAAATTGGCAAATACGACACTTGTAAATGGTGGAATTACCTTAATACTCTCTAATAGTCCTCAAAAAAATATTAATTGTTTCTTCGACTTGCATCACAGTGAAAAGACGTGAATTGACGCTAATGATTTATACATAGAGATGATCTCGACATAAATTAAATTATTTATTTATATATATATATATATATATATATATATATATATATATATATATATATATATATATATATATATATATATATATATATATATATATATATATATATATATATATATATATATATATATATATATATATATATATATATATATATATATATATATATATATATATATATAAATTGTGTAAGGTATGAGAAATTGTTAAATTATTTTATTAACTTGCAACACAGTAAAAAAGCATTTTCAAATTAACGTTTATGATTTATATATAGATATGATCTAGACATAAATTAAATTCAGGAGGTACCGCCTACTATTTCATTTGTTGATAGACAGGTGCTTCTTCTTTATTAAGTTTTGTATGAATTGATTCTTCATCACCTGGCTGTTAGTTAGGTTGAATTGGTTTTTTCGAAAGGACAAGTTTTATTTTTTTCCTCCGAAATTTAGTTAGCACTATTATTAATTAACATTCATTTTTAATCAATTCTACGGTTAAAATAAATAGCTAATCATTAATAATTCACAATATTTAAGTCAATCATTTCATTTATTTTACTTGCATTTTTATGACTCACTTGTATGACTGAATAAAGCACGATTTAAGGTGAAATTTTGTTCCTAATTACAGCTAGAAAATTATAATTCGTATTTATTTGATCTATAAAATTAATGAATTCTTGTTATTAAATTCTGAAAAATGCCAGGAGTGGGGCTCGTGGTGCACTTTCTTAAATAACTTATCCATTTTGTGCTGTGTTTTAAGCTGTGTATTATATGTTTAAAAACAAAAATCTGGAAATTTTTAATATGAAAAAATTTATGATTGAAAAGATGATCTGTGAGATATTTTAAGGAATCTTGATTTTATTTATAACATCGCAGACATGGACGAAATAATTTTATTCGTTTTAATTGTTTTTGCCCGGGAATTTTCGTTTGATTTTATTATTTAATTTGATTAAAGACGTAATATAAATAGGGAAATCAATATGGTGTAAAATATTTCATATTTTAAAAATCAAGTGATGGTTTTAGAAAACTAAATAAAAAAACTGTATGAAAAAAAAAAAGTAATTTTAAAATTTGTTTCTAAAATCAAATGGTGCTTGATCTCCAAAAGTTGTGCCACACGTAGTGCGAGCATTTGCTAAGTCTCGGTTTACTCGGTTATAGTATAACTTAAAGTTCTTATAATCTCGGGGTTAATTGTAATTCACTCATTCCTTAGTGAATCCGTGTTTCGTTAATCCATAAAGATGGGTGAGTAGCATAAGTTATAACAAAATGCTTTGTAACAGAAAAATATTTTTCATAATTAAGAATGATGTTAGCGTTACAGTGTCTATATGGAATCAGAATTTTATTTAACTTTTACAACACTGTGTAGAGTGCCATCTGTGAAACATATTATTAACACGGTTATTGTTATACTGTGACCAATGTGTTTTGTATTACGCCCAACGTAATCTGTAAACCGATCAAAGGGTGTTCTAAACTAAACTTGACGGTACAAATAAAAACGACCACCGAGACATCTCGTGGTTGACGTTTTTATTGGTTATTTTACAGATCTTCTTTCGATTAAATGGTAAATTTTGCTGCAATAAAATGTGTACAACAGCGATTAAAACTTAAAATAAATAAATATAAAGATAATATCTACATAACAGCGTACCGTTGGTATACAAAGGGAAGAAAAAGAAATCCAGTATTTATCTTCAGTAAATAAATATTTTTAGATTGGTAAATTTGATTTACTTTTATGCTTAATCAAATATTTAAATTTTGAAAAATATCAACAATTAATAAAATGTTTTGTTGCGAAGGGGGGGGGGCACCAGGATCTCTTTGTTTTGCCAATATATATAATATTAATTCATAAAGTAAAAAAAGTAGGCTATGGCAAAAAAGGATATCCTTATCAGGCGACCAAGAGATTAAAGCTTATAAAATGTTTTGTTTTAATAGAACACTCAATAGATAAAAATATGAAACACGATGCTTGAGTATAATAACTTTTCTCTAAAACTGTGTTATTTTATTTTTTTAAAATTCATCGCAAATTTGTTTGTTTATATATTTATTATATTTTTTTAAAAGTAGCTTTTTATGTTCTAGACATAAATACTATTGCAGTTAAAGGTATATAAGTGTTCATGATTGTTTAAATAAATATATTTTTGTAACTTTGAAAATGTGGAGATTTGCTTATTCTTTTAACAGAACGCTTTAACCTTTCCATGCGTCGTTATTTATAAGTTTTATTTTCAAGTTTATTGTTATTAAATGCTTCTTATTAAATAAAATTTCTCTCTCTCTCTCCCTTTTCTTTTAAAAAATCTTATCGAAATTGAATATTTAATCTTATTTTGTATTAAATTTGTGTACGCGGTAGTTATTTTTTAAATGAATGTAAATTAGGCTACATAAAATCTGGAATTATCCCTCCCTTGACGTTCCTTAACAAAACAATTCTTGTACGCTCATAAATATCTATGCGGTGTTCCCGAATAACCGCCTTTAATATGTATTTTTTGAACCCTTGTCAAAAAAGTAGTAAACGATGAATCGAATAATAGGGCGCTAATTAATATTCAAATGAGGTAAAAACAAAATCGCTATCGAAGTTTTTTTTAAATCCCCTAGTAAGGAAGACATCAAAACCTGTATGATTGCCTAATGAAACTTGAAAGTGTTTCTAATAATCATCTTTTATCTCTTGTTTCCTTCGACAATCAACCAGGTTTGTTTGTTTTTTTAACAGGGATCACATCGATTGCGATTGCTTTTTTTGTTTTTTAACAGGGATCCCTTAGATTGCGATTGCTTTTTTTTCCGTTACTGAAATACTGGTTTGCAACTCCTAATGTCTACTTTAAATAAAAAATAAAAAAATCTAAAAATTTATATGAAGTGCGGTCATTGCGGAACTCCTTGCATTTGTAGAATTGAAGCTATTAATGAATTATTGCATTAACTCCAGTTTATTGGTTAGTTTTTGAAAAAAAAAAGTCAAACAGGTTCAATAACCCCAAAGTGATCCTTACAAATATGTCAACTTACTCCGCTTCCGCTTTGTGGTGAAAAATATTTTATGTTTTAGTATTTTATTCTTGGTTTAGTAAATTTCATAACGAGTGATTTTGTCTACCACTGCACATAAATAATAAAAAAATTTATAAAAAAATATGATTGGGTTCTACTTAGTTTGTGGTGAGGCTTTTAATTATTTTTTAGAATTAACTAAAATTCCGCAAAATTTCTTGTCGAAATTTCTGCCACTTCATGAAACCTTTTGGCCAATACGGAGCGATTAGATATGACATTCGCTCTTATGACATTTCGCTTTTTTTTTTTTTTTTTTTTTTTTTTTTCCCTCAGTCATAGTTTTTGGCATCATTTAAGCTTATGACAGTACCTAATACAGAGGTACCAACTTGCTCCGCTTTTTTTAAAAAAAATATTTTAGAGTGGTAATGAAATTTAAGTTATTTTTATTTTAGTATTTTTCATATTAAGTAATTTTTCCACCTCTACATATGAAAAATTCAAAATATTATATGAGTTCAACCTTATTAAAGTTATCTCGTGGTGACTTTTTAAAATTACAGGCTTAATTATCTTTATTCTACATGATTTATTATTTAATTCGCTACCAATTTATTAAAACTTTTGCGGAAAGCGGAGCAGTTGGCATCCCTAGTAATATCGTAATGTTCCTTTTTTATACTTTGAATTTTAGACAGTATATTTGCATATCTGACTCTAGTACTGATAAATCTTTAAATATTTGCCTTTATATTTTAAATTCTTTTTTTAAAATAAATTTCAAATTTACGGACCGTAAGTATAGACACAATAGAAGTAATTTTTCTTCTGGGCAGGTGATTGCTTTTTTTTTTTTTATAATGAAAAAGTAAATTAGTGTTGTATTCAATGAATTTAAGGATATCATGTTTAAAAATTTAAACAGTTTAATAAATTAATTAAATTAATAAATAAATCAAATACTGTAATAAATTTAAGTAATAAAATTAATTAATAAGTTAATTAATCTAATTAAATACTAATTTAATTAAATTAATTTAATAAATATTTATAAATTAATTATTTAATTAATTATTAATTAAATATTAGTTAAATTAAATTATTACTTGAATTAATTATCAAATAAAACAATTATTCAATTTAATTTATTATTCACATTATTTAAATGAAATTTATATTAATTAATTTAAATAAAAAGTAATAAATTTAAAATTATTAATAATTTAAAAATTAATAAATTAAAAAATTTCAATGAACATTAAATTTAAATAATTTAATATCCATGGAGAATAGTTTTAATTAATTTTTTTTAAATTATTAGTAATCTAGAAGTATTTCATTTTTTCTGTTATTCACGCGATTTAGTTTGAATTTTTGAAAGTCTTCCACTAAGGCGAAGTTGTTGGAAACTTGAACCAAGGACGCCTTAATCTTCTAAATTGAGTTAAAAAATTTCAAGAATACGGAGTTGAATAATTATTTCCTTAGATTATCATTGTAGAACGGTTATCACAGCTGCCAACTTTTAACTTTTGACAATTAACTTTTTTTAAACTAACTTTTCTGGATTTATCAGTAGACTACTGGTTTTTGTACATTTTAGAAAATTCCCTTAAAATTGAGTGAGTTGTCTTTAAAAAAAAATCTCTATTGAAATAGAAGTTCTACACTATTTATTGCTTGTTTGAATTTTTAAATAAGTATTACTAATACATAATGAAGCAAGTTTCATTTAAGGTAATCAGTTTAAAGTTTTTTTTTTTGTTCAAAAATTTTAAGTTTATTTTCGTTCCGAACTCTCCTTTTTAAATTAATTATAAAAAAAATCTTTTAACTATCAATAATGTATTAACAGTCTATTACTATTTAAAATTATGAATCAACATAAATAATAACAAAAAAGAAAACATTTCAAATATAAGTTTATTTTATGTCAGTCATAAATGGAAAATATTGCAGACCATTTATAGTTAGTGTAACATATTGTTTATATTTTGATGGCAATAAAAATCCCTCAAATTCTTTCTATGTAACATATTTAGTATATTATGCAATCATAAAATCTACTGGATTTCGTCCTATGCATCTTGGCAGCTATGGGTAATGCGAAAAAATAAAATAACTTATGTAAGATTTTAAGCGTTAACTAATTTGTCAAATTTAAAACTGCGTTGTAAAATCATATTAAAGACACTTTTACTAAAATTTTTTTTATTGCAATTGCATTATCTATTGACCATCGTTGAAATGTGCCAAGTGTAAAAAAAAAAAAAAAAAAAAAAAAAACAATTACATTTAATAACGTTGAAGCCTACGCACCAGTGTTTTTGCCGTTAGTTCAGAGGTGAGAAAAAAAAAGTTTTTTTTTTTTATTTTTCGAACGCATTATCGAAATTGTCGCATTGTCGTTTTTATAACAGCTTAACACTTTCTTATTGTGATATTTGACCTTCTAAAATTTTTTAAATGTTAGTTCAATTTGATGTACAAAGTCTTTTATCTTTACAATAATGTAAGACCCAAAAACAATAAAAGATAGGAAGACACAAAATAAATGTTTTGCTTGTATTAATGATAGCTGAGCCATAAATCGTGAAATATCGATATTTTTCAAATGTTGCGGTAATGATATTTTGAAATATATTAATTTCCGACAAAGATAGCGGTGATTACAATAATTATCGACAAAGATATTATCGTAAGGTCGATAAATAGCGTTTCTTTAAATGGCGATATAATAAATGTATTGGCTGTGATTTGTAGCCATTATATTGTATAATTATTCAGATTATTTTTCATGTATAACAAAAAGGTCAAAGATTAGTATTCCTTCCATCGTGATAATCTTGAGAATATTAGTGATCAGTAAAGTTGCGCAACATATCGTGAAATATCGATGTTTTTCAAATATCGCAATGATATTTTAAAATGTATGCTCGCGATATATTGTAAATTCCATGCCTTACAATAAATATCAAATATACGGATATTATATTGATTATGAAAATTTCCAACAAATATAAACATTGGTTATGGTAGTAATCGCGATAATTATAGACTACGATATTGCAGTGTTTGTTGATAAATAACGTGTCTTTAATTGATGATATAATAAGTGTATTGAAGTGTTCATTTTTTAAAATTATTTAGTTTATTTTTCGCGGCAGTGGTTGACAGATCATGGGATATATCTAGCCGTCAGGCTAACTGCTGGACGTTTTCGAGTTATTCCATCTGTTCTGCATGTCACGTAAATGTAGGTTAGTTCCTTCAACCCGCTGCTAGATCCATGAGTTCCCTTGTCTTCTGGGTAAAGTTCGAAATTACAATAGCTCTTTTACATTGATAGCTCCGAATCTAATATGAGGAGCCGCTGTGACTCAGGGATAGAGCTCTCGCCCCCCCCCCCCCCAATGAGGTTGTCGTGGTTTGAATCTCAACTTGGCTGGTCGGTACCGATTCTGCTCCCTGCTTGCCGACATCTGCACTGACGTAAAATATCATCAATGGTAATAAAAACTTTAAGAAAAGTTTTGGACTAATCCTCCAATCCTTTAAACTTGTTATTTATTGACAATATTTTTAAAAGCTGTGATGGCTCAGGGGATAGAGGGTTCGCCATCCAATGTGGTGTACCGAGTTCGAATCTCAGCAATAGCTGGACGATACGAATTCCACACCAGGCTTGCACCGACCACAGTGCTGATATAAAATATTCTCAGTAGTAGACGGATCATGGATTAGGATCCCCTTACCATCGGGCTAACCGTGAGAGATTTTGGTTTTCCTTTCCATGTAACGCAAACACGGGTTTTCATCAAAAAGTCCTCTTCGATGGCTAGTTTGTCCCAAATCTTCACCCAGAAGTTTCCTTGCCTTCTGGTTTGGGTTCAAAATAACAAGATCACGGAAATGATTGTCGTAAACTCAGAATTGGGTCGGTTGTTGAACACTGGTTATAAAATAAAATTTAAAAGTCTGATATGAATCGACTGTTTGTCGGCAGAGAGAAAAAAAGAAAAGAAAACATTTTCAATTTAAAGCGAGTTTTTTTTTCGATGTTAAATTTAAAAGCTGTTTTAGATTTTATTTTATTTCAAAATAATATGGTTATAGAGTTGAAAGTAGTTGAGTTATGGTACGCGTGTCTATTATGTTGCAAATCTATTTGTTCTTGTCACTTTGAAAGAAGCACTGCAAAGTTCGTATCCAGTTTTCTTGAAAAGTAATGCTTTGAGATTAAAATTTTTTTTCAAGTTCATTAATAACTATTTGAGCTGCACGACTATTTTTTCTTCTTCTTTGGATCATACAGTTGAATTATTGTTCCTTCCTAACATTTTTTCCTTTAATAACTAATTTATAAATTTTTTAATTTATTTTTTATTAACTAATAATAAATAAATAATTTATTTTTTAACCTCTTTAACTATTATATCCGAATCGATGTGATTATATATATATATATATATGAATGATATCTCGAATATTTCTCGTACGAACATTTTCAACAAAGTAAACTAGTTTCTAATTCTAAATAATAGAAAAAGCTGACTCTTGATTAGCCAGAATGGTTGGAGAATGCTTCATACTGATTAAGAATATGTCATAAAATCTTTAAAAAAAAAAAAAAAAAAAAAAAAAAAAAAACTAGAAAATTTATTATGCAGTAGTTTATCAACTGTTGAAAAGGCAGCGAAGCATTATATACTTCAATATTGTATATAGATTTTTCAATTTCTTGCAGTGCAATACAATAAATAATTAAAAATAAAAATTCTAAATGAATTAATAAAACGTAAATCAAAAACAATAAAAAACTATTTTTTTATTTTGTGTTAAATAATGGGGGGGTGGGGGCGACGGATAATCTGAATTCGGTCTTTCGAGACTCAACTGTATATTATTTCTCCTTTCAACGTGTTTTGTTTTCACTTTCACCTATTTCGACTTCAGAAAACAAAAATAAAATTGCCGATTAAAAATAATGTTACGAAATCACTATAAAAAATAGTTGTTCGTTGAATTTTAAATATTTATTCATATTTCAAATTAGTTGTTTTGCGGAGGTGTAGTCATACAGTTGTTTTAAAAGGCGTATAAATTAGAATACCGTGCGTAAGCCAAGAGTCCGCCAAATCTGGCAGCCTTTATGATGTCTTTCGCGCGCTTGTATGCTGTAGAAAGAGTTAATCGGCATTCAAGGCTGAAATGATTGCCGATGGATTGGTGTTGGATATGCCCTCGGCCATGTCGCACTCTGGCCCGGCTCTCTCTTATGGGTTCGCAAAATATCTACGGAACTCATGAGTTTATGACAAGTGCATCCAGTTTTCATTATTTACATTTTAGGAGTACAAGGTATATAGCTTAAATTATTTATTTGTTATGAAATATTTTGATTTTTTGTAGTTTAGTTTGACATTCTATGGGGTAAAAAGAGGCAAGTTTCGCAAATATTACTTCTTTAATTTAAACAATGATCTGCATAATTGTCACCTTTTAGATTTTGCCAGTTTTACCTGATTTCCTGATTTTTATATATTTTAGAAAACTCCTTTACAAATTAAGAAATGTTTCTAAAAAATTTCTCTTGATTTTTGCTTATTTGAGAAAACTCCTTAAAGAATTGGAAATGTTTCTCTTGATTTTTAATATATTTCTTCGTAAAAAACTGGAAATGTTTCTAAAAAACAAAGTAGAATTCAAAATAGTTTTTTTTTCTTTTTTTTTACTAAACTTATTGCTTGTGTGATTCGTTAAATTAAACAATTTAATAAAGAAGTAAATTTTACAATGGCAATACATTTGAAATTTTCTCATTTGAAATTGTGTTTCATTATTTTTAATTTTTGTGAATTTTATATTTATTCAATTTTTTATCGATGTAAGTAGAACTTAAAAAAATTGGAAATGTTTCTAAAAAAATCTTTTGACTTTTATATATTTTAGAAAACTTCTTAAAAAATTGGAAGTGTATCTAAAAAAAGTATCTTAATTTTTGTATATTTGAGATAATTCCTTAAATATTGGAAATGTTTCTAAATAAAATTCTTTTGATTTTGACATATTTGAGAAAACTCTTAAAAAAATTGGAAATGATTCTAAAAAAAAGTCAAAATCAAAGTGTTTTTTTTTTTTTTACTTATTATTTTTATTTTACTTATGTAAATTAAATAACTATGCAAGGAAGTGAATTTCATTAATGGAAATAAATTTGAAACTTTTCTTTGCGTTTCATAATTTTTAATTTTTGAGAATTTTCTATTTTATATTTACTTAAAAATATGTATTTAGAAATAATTTTTTAACTTCTGCTCTTAAGTTTTTTCTTTGACTCTTATGTTATTAAATAACTATTTAATACTATCAAAAAAGAATTTAATATTTTTAACAATTCGAAATTATGATAATAATAAACATAATAATTGAAACATACAATGTAAACAGAAAAAGTTCAGTCTTTTTAAAATTGTTTACATTTTATTTCCCATCATTGTATTATGTAAATCGTTTCTAAAATTCTCTCTATGTGAAGTATTTTTTGTATAACACTATAAAAAAAAAATGCTCATAAAAATAAAAATTAATATTATTTTGTAAAATTTCCTGGATTTTTTTCTTCTCATGTTAATAGAATGTATTATCATGTTAATTGTCATGACATAAAAATATTAGCTGTTAGATGTTTTTGTGCTCACTTAATAATTCACCTTCAATTTTGTTGGAAAACTTTCTTTCAAAAATAATTATTTCTGATCAGGTTTCTTAATTGCTGCCAACTTAACTGAATTTTCCAATTGACTACTGAATTTTGCCATTCCCCCCCCCCCCCGTCTCTTCGTTTAATTATGAATTATCTTGGTTTATATTTATTTAAAAAAATTCCCTAAACTTAAAGTTCCCTATCAAAAATTTTGATAGGGAAAAAAATACCTAGCTTATTGTTTAATTAGTAGTACCTGGTTATTGTTAAATTGAAAATCATCTACTTATTACGAACAAGTAATATTATTATTGTTTCTAGTAATATTGATATTGTTAATATTAAACGAGTAATACTGATAAATAATGAAGTGAGACTTCAAATATAAAATAAATTTAACAAAAAAAAAAATAAATAAATAAATAAATAAATAAATAAATAAATAAAAAAAATTAAAAAATATTTTATTTAAAGTTATCAAGTTGTAATTTTTTTTTAATTAAAATTTTTATCGAATTTGAAATAGTTAAAAATGTAAATTTTTTTTTTTGGAATATTTTTTTAATCTTTTTAAGAGGCTTTAAAATGTTATTCGAGAATATGTTATGCGCAGTTAATTTGGTTCTTTTTTATTGTTCGAAATTGTGAATTTGAGTTTATAATGAGCGTAATAAAAGTTTTTATATTCAAATTCATTTAATATCAATTGAAAACTTTATTAGTGTTGACACGCGTTTTGTATTTTATTTACCTATATTGGTTATTACAAAAATTGAACAGGGTTCTAAAAATTTGAAAAATGTTGGTAGCCAGCAGCAATTTCTGGGTAGTTGGTAAGAATATTTGCTCCATTCCTTTTTTACTAGTTTTTTTCCCTGCCAAATTTGAAATTTGTTGTACACTACTATGCATAAAAATCAAATAGTATGATTTGGAATGCTTATTACAAGTGAATGAAATACTTATTATTACATAATAAAATACTATAAATTTTTTGACAAAATTTTTAAAATGATAAAATATGTGTAATTTCAAAGAAATATGTTTTTATTATTAATTATGTACATTATCTGAGAGTTTGCGATTACGCGTAATAAGGTCCATTATAGCGGAGTTTTTTCCCCACTCCAATTTATAACAAAATCCGCAAAACCCGAAGAATTTCAAAAAAAAAAAAATAAATAAATAAATAAATAAATAAATTCCAAAATTACCAACCTCGCACAATAACTACGCAATTCCTGTAAATAAAAACATGTTTCTTATTATGTTGCCAAAATAAAATGGAATCGAACGCGTTTTTCCATCTTTTTTAATACGATAATAAAACGTCACGAAACGTCAAGTGAGTAATCACCTTTCGATTTTTCACCACGTTGGCATCGATTTTGCATCGATTAAATTGTAATTCGCAGTTATTTTTATAGATTTCTACACGATTTTTAAAAATTTCTATTTTAACACGATAATTTTACAAAATCGTGGAATCAGAAATTTGAGGAATACGAGTTAGTGCGAAGATGAGGAAAAGTGGAATTTCCCGATTATTGTTGAAAACACGGGCGAGAAGGAGAAAAAACTATTGCTTGAGTTTAATTCTTCGAACGCTTTTTTTACATAAATGTTGAACTATATATATAAAAAAAAATTGTCAAATCTTAATTAAAAAGCTAAAAGTTAAGACGCCACACAAAATTCATTGGTCGTCAGTGGCGACCGGTGTCTGTATTTCACGAGTTCTAATTATAAAAATGTCTAAAAGTCTCTTTACGTGAAATATTTTTGTATTGCACAATATTACGCGTAATATACAAACATATACTTTTGTAAAATCTATTTTTCTTTTCTCTTTCTTGTTGGCAGCATGATATATATCAACAAATATATATTATGATACGTAATATTTTCAGGCGAGTAGATGTAATTAAATTTTCAGTTAAAAATATTGTCAATAAATAACCAGTTTAAAGAATTAGTCCAAATCTTTTCTTGAAGAGATTATCTTAAAGTTTTTATTATATGCTGAACTTGATGCCATTCGCTTAACCAACCTATAAAAATACGGTGTTTGAAAATGAACTTATGAAAGTTTGGTTGGAAACTATTAACATAGAATAGGGGTGCTTAACCTTTTTCAAAACTGGGCAGGAGATTTTTTTCTCCTTAAATCTACTGCTAGCTGCAATAAATGCAATATGTATATCAATAATTGTTGAGGAATTAATTATTTATAATTACATATGAATATTATCAGTATGTTTAAAAAATGATAAGTTAAAGTATAGCAAATTATATTTATTTTCAAAAAAATATGTATAATATGAAACAGAAGTTTTGTGCATTCTGCCCTCTTTAAAAAGTTAAATTAGCAGTTATTTAAATTTTCTGCATGGGAAAAATTAGTTTTATAATTTTTTAACTGTATGTAAGTTCGTTACTTTCAATTTTTAAAATGTTTATATTTACGTTTTTGTTTTTCTTTAATAAAATTTTGGTCTGGATTTGGTTTTGGTTAGCTGTGGTCCGCATTTTGACTGTTACAGGGGCGCATTTGGCAGCGGCCTGCTGTTTATCCCCTCTTTTTTCTCAGGATTTTTTCGAACTTTTTTTCCTTCGAAAAAACACTATGCAAATTAAAATTATGTTCGTATGTAATTAATGGTTTATAATAAAAGATTCATAAACTTTCTCGATAAAAATATATTTACTTTTAGGGCTACTATTTTACGTTGTTGTCTTAAACTTCTCAAAATATTTTGTAATTTAAAGTAAAACAATTATATTTTTTTGCACTTATTAAATATACTTTATTTAATATTATCATAAAAATTGATTAGTTTTATTTGTGCTCTTAAACAAATTTAACAGCTCTTGTTAGTTTTGTTTCAGCGCTAGTTTCACACTTTGGTACTAGTTTTATGATTAAAATTGTAACAAATTAGCTAATTATTCCTTATAATTTAAAGAATAATAACTTTGCAATTATATAATTGTGATTTGGTTATCGATCATTTGTATTTAAGTTACATAGAATTGCTTTAATATGTGAAAATTCCTTAAATAATACCCCCCTCAATGAAAAAAAAAAAAAAAACCCTTAAAGAGACCTAAAGAGAGGTACAGAACCTAATACCCGACGAAATCGCCTGTAAAATCCCAATAAACTTTCATAAAAATTGGCTTTTTTTTAATGTCTTTGTAAATGATTTTAAAATTTTTTAAATAAATCTTTAAACATTTTTAGTTTTCAGTTTTTAAACATTTATTTTCAATGTTGTGATATTTTGTAAGATTTATTTAAAATTATTTATTTTCCTCCAATTATTTGTTATACAGCGTGTCCACAAGTAATTTTACATTATAGTATTCTAATTAACAGTTATACGCTTTATTAATTTTTTAATTTTGAAATGAATTATAAAAAAAAGTATTTGTAGTCAGAACCCAGAAGAAAAAAAATGTTTCGGAAATGTGTTATAATGTGAAAAAATGCTATAATTTTTGTTTAATTATCAAGGAATTTTTTCTTTATAATTAAATATACTGCAGGTTGTGCATGGTTTTTTGGTATTATTACAGTCAACAAAATAAAGAAATATAGAAATACTTTGAAAAACATAGTTGATTTTAATTTTCTAATTTATGACGTGAAAGGTCTACTTAAGCTAATTAAATATGCCAACTATAAGTTATGAAATCAAACGTAAAAGTATTTTCAGAATAAACATTTTTTTGAGGTTTTTAAATTAAATAACATTGAAATATCGAGTAATTGGTACAACTTGAAAGAAATAGCAACAATAAAATAAGTTTTTATTTTTCTCTTATGTATTTTTTAAGCTAAATCGAATGACACCCCAAAAGTAAGTTTTTTTTTCTTTTTTTTAAATTTTGTTATCTCTTAACAGTTTTTCAATCTGAGCATACCTCTTGGCTCTTGCTTCATATCTTTTAATTCACCAAAACTTCGATCTCATCTAATTATTAATTCTAATTTAATAGAAATTCTTTTCCGTTCAAAGGTTATTAGTGAGAAATTAACTTTTAAGTCTTAAAACGTGTTGATCTCTGGGCAGTTTGCTTCCTATTAGTGCACCCTACACAGTTTTAGTTTTAAAACTATTATTAATCTTAACTTCATTGTAAATCTTCACCGAACTATTTTTTTTATTTTTTTATTAAATACATTTTTGTCTAAATGTAAACTACTGAACGATTTATCATAAAAATCACTTTTCCATTTGAAATTTTCAAACTGCTTGCCTGTTACCAAAACACACCTGTTTTAGATTATTTAATTAAAATATTATTTATTTATATTAACTTTCGATTAGTGCATTTTATAAAACTTTTTAAATTTTAAACACTCACTTTCAATAAAAATCGCTACGGAACAAATTTAAAGGGGAAAAAAATGAATCACAATTTCCCATTTGAATTTTAAAACTGCCTCTATTTACCAAAAGGAACGTCTTTTATTTATTTAGTCTTTTGTTAGAGTTATACTCGTGTTTTCTGAAAAGGGGAGGGTGCAATTTAGGAAAATTTATTTTGGGATGGAACTCGGTATGTATGGTACTTAAAGGGTGTTCATTCTTTTAAAATAATAAAGCGCATTTCGCAGCCGATTCCGAGAAAAACTAATTAATAAGCTTATGCTTACGCTATGTTAAATTTTAGCTTCGTTAATGGAGTAGTCATCTAGTTGTAAGGTACCTGCCTTACTATCAATCCCTGCGGGTTCGATTTACTTAATAAATCGTTTTATTTCTTTTTCTCGTATTTTTTTTTTTAAATAAAAAATTTTCTGTTTACAATTAGCATTAATTTAAATACAATGTTATTTTATTTGTATTTTAAATTATTTAACATTACTTATTATTTAAATTGCAATTGTAATTCTATTATTCAAAAAGTGATAATGGTTAAAATTAGAATGTTAATCAACATCGATTATGACGAGTAAAAAATTAGATTTTAAAAATGATCCTGGTCTCTTGAATCCTTGCGGCGTCTACTTTTTTTTTTTTTTACATATCCTTCTAGGAAAACGTTTACAGAATTCTACAAATTTAATCAAACAAAATCGAGAAATAAATTCTCGTGAATTCTGTATATTTAATCCTAAGCAGCAGTTCATTATCCATTTTCATCGCCAATTTTGAATAAGATTATAGCTGTTAACTTTCAGGAGATAGGAGAAAGCTTTTTAAATGTTAATGAAGTATGTTTTTCAGCAGATCAGCTTCAAAAACGCTGTTGTTGTTAACAATAATCTTTTATTGACTGTGTAAGATGTCAAATAATTTTGGATTTGCAATTTTTTTTATGATAATTATAATGTAGATCATTTTTCATAAAACAAAATCTACAATAAAATTAATTTAATACTATTTATAAACTGGAAAAAAAATATTAAAAAAAGTTAGTGAAAAAGAAATAAAATGATCCCCTCATCAGGATCATAAAATGATCCTGATGAACAAACCCCAAGTCACTAGACCACTGTGCCATTAACTTAGTGAAGATTTAATTTGTACGTATATAAAGTGTGTTTAAATAAATAATAATAAAAAATAAAAAAAACTTTTTCTCAAGTTTACTGGCTAGTGCGCTAGAGATGAGTGCGGGTGAACACTAGAGATGAGTGCGGGTGAACACTAGAGATGAGTGCGGGCTCGCTTTTGGAGCTCCGAGTCTGAGATATACGCCAGACAAAGGCCAAGTTTTGGGGTCTCGCCAATCGGCCTTTGATGTCTGAACAAGAAAATTAGTAAAAGCAGCGAACAGAAATAGCAGATCGCTGTGATTCTTATACCTTATATACTTTATATTTTTCATGTTTAAAAATTGAATCAGTCTTTAAAAGTAGTAAAAAAGTTTCTGAGAATTTTATCATGAGTCCAAGACCACTCGAGCCCCAAAACTTTATTGCTAAAAAAATAATGTCCGCTGCAGTTGGCAAGTTAAACTCTATTAATACAAAGCAGTATCAAAGAACCTCAAATTTAACTAGTCACTATATTAATTTAGTAATATTTTCTTCCTGTGCCCATTTAGTATAACTATTTCTACCAAGAGGTGACTTATGACCATTGTTGGGATTCTGCGCAGAAGAAAAACGCGAAAGAAATAGTGTTAATGCAATTTAAAGGGGTGGTTACTAAAGAATTATTATCACTTATTTTTTATTCTTAGATATTTTTCTGATTTATGGCTTTGAACTCTTACTTATTTTTGATTCTAACACAAGACTTTCGTCTTTCATTTTCAGTAACTCTATTTCCTTAACCTATTTGCATTAATGCGGAACGATTCTGAAACGTGGAAGAAAAGTAGTAAATATAAGCATTTATTGAAATAAGAAGTTAAAATAAAAACTGATTTTAGGAGAAATATCATTTTTACTGAACTTTTTGCGAGTGCGACGTTTAAAAAATGCTTTGTTAGTCGTATTATAAAGAAAGAAATTATGCATAAATAATGTTGTAATTTAACAGTTTTCTCATTAGAATTCTTCAATACCTTTTCTCAAAGAATCTTTTGGATTTATGGCATTTATTCATTCATTGACTATTATTTATTTATTTTAATTTTATAATCGGCGTTGAACAGCCAATCCAATTTTGAATTTATGACTATTAACGTTCAATTCCGTAGCCTTGTAATTTTGAATTGCCGAGAAGATAAGAGGAACGCCTGGATCAAGCATTTAGACTAATTAGCCATCGTGGAGGACTTTTTGATGGAAATAATCCACATTTGCGTTACGCGGACAGAAAAACCACGAAAACCTTCATAGTTACACGGACGGCAATGGGAGTCTAACCCATGATCTACTGAAGATATTTCACATCAGCACCGTGGTTGGTGTGAGCAGGGAGCAGAATTCGTGTCAACCTGCCACCCTTTTGATTCGAACTTATCTAAATGAGAGGCGAACGCTCTTTAGCTTGAGCCACCGCAACTCATTTCTCGAATATTGAATACTTCTTAATTTTCTGAATTCTTTGATTATCTCTCATTGACTAAATAGCTCAATTTTTATTTTTTTATTTTTAATATAAAGTATGCCTTA
This sequence comes from Parasteatoda lunata, assembly GCA_949128135.1. Lineage (NCBI taxonomy): Eukaryota > Metazoa > Arthropoda > Arachnida > Araneae > Theridiidae > Parasteatoda > Parasteatoda lunata. The sequence goes on along the minus strand of OX421981.1, from coordinate 22,273,874 downwards.
GCTATAGTTAAATTATAAATCACTATCGTTTAACAATCCAGAGTGAAACTAATTTCATATTAAGAACTTCAGTATTATATTTTAACAAATTTCTCGTTAGAATAATTTACTCCTTGACTATTGAATACGTTCACTTCCTAATTTTCTGATTTCTTTAATTATCTCTTATCGATTCAATAGTTGTATTTATTATTATTTTTTATTTTTATATATATCTATATGAAGTATGCCTTGGCTATAAAATTAAATTCTAAAACACAATCGTGTAATCCAAAGTGAAATTAATTTTGTATTAACAATAACAGTATTATATTTTAACAGCTTTCTTATTAGAGTATAGTAATACTTTCTCTCTAAGAACTTTTTGTATTTACGGCATTAATTAATTCATCGAATGCTTTATTTTATAACCGACGTTGAACAGCCGACCCAATTCTAAACTTACGACTATCAATGTTCAATTCCGTGGACTTGTAATTTTGAACCCAACCCAGGAGACAAGGAAACTCCTGGATCAAACATTTTATTTTATTTTATAACCGTCGTTGAACAGCCGACCCAATTTCATGGGTTTACGACTACTAATGTTCAACTCCGTAGCCTTGTAATTTTGAACCAATCCAGAAAACAAGGAAACTCCTGCATCAGTACCCCCAGAGGTATTGATTTGTTTTGGGAACATGGAGGACTTTGAGACTCGACAGATTTAACGTGCATCAGTCACCATTTACTACACGGGGAGTCTTCGGCCGGCAAGAATCGAACCCACGACTGGATCAAACATTGAGAAAAACTAGCTTACGGGGAGGACTTTTTGATATAACTAACCAGCATTTACGTTACATGGGGGGGGGGATATATAAAGTATGCCTTAGCTATAATTCGATTCTAAATTTCTTTTATCTCAACTTCAGTATTATTCATTCATTTCTTTCAGTATGTTTCAATCCTTTGATTTGAGTTTTGTTTTCGACCATTTTTTAAAATCACTTTATGTGCCGTTTGAATACATACTTACATTTGCGCTTTTTTGGAGAAGGTGAAATTATAATTGCACTGATAAAATTAAGTTTTATAAATTTCAAAACTTTTAGTGTAAAAGTTTAAAGTACTTATACACTATCCTACAATATTGCAAAACACAATTTCAGTTTTGGACATTTTTCTTTTAAATTTCTCAATAAATACTTTGAGGAATATTTGATAACTTTAGAGATCATACAATTTCTAGTATCACTAAACTTTTAAGTTTTCAGAGGTTTGAGGGACGGGCAATAAATTACAAACGAAAACAAGTATTTTTTAACAGCCTATGCTAAAAAATATTGCAATGAGCTTGTAACTTACATCGATTCGATTATGGCATTAGTTTAAATATATATATATATATATATATATATATATATATATATATATATATATATATATATATATATATATATATATATATATATATATATATATATATATATATATATATATATATATATATATATAAACTGCTTTTTGGTTTTACGTTTCTTTACTATAATTTTAAAAATATCCAACGGAATTAGTCAATTTTTAGTTGATAACAAAATTTTTTATTTTAAAGGTTGAAAAAAATTTGCTAAAAATTGCACTAGACATGAACATTTAAATTAGTTCTTTCATAGTGCGCATGCTCGGAAAATATATATAAAAAAAAATTCGTAATTTTGTAGTGAATGATATTTGGTAACTTATGAAAAAAGTCCAATTTGAATATCTTGTTATTTTGTATTTATTTTATTATCACTTTGAATGTAAAAATGAAATCTTCTAAGGAATTGTTAGCTTTGCTTTATAGAAGTTTCAATAGTTATTTTGAGCAAAATAGTTGTAAGCGAAGTTCGGTCTTTAGTCCAAAGCTATATATAATTTGTTAATTATGAAAGTTAATTTCCTAATTTTTTTATGGATTGCCCATAGGTATTTTATATAGTGTTTTAATATGATATACATATTTTATTTAAAATATATTTACAAGTTTTATATTAATTACTCAACGTAACATCGATATAATTTAATAACTTCTGAAGCTGTGTGACGAAACTTTTTGGTTGCACATGTATCAAATTTTGTTTTGATTCAAATTATTATGAAAACGAGGAGGAGGAGGTGGAACGGAACTAAAACGGAACTAAAAAAAAAAAAAAAAAACTACGTAAATGAACATTTAAATTTTGTGACATTTGACTTTTTTTAAAGATTTTCTTTAACCAAAACATGTTCAAAACAACTTTAGTTCAAAGATTTATTTAAAAATTAAAGACGTAAACGTAAAGTATACAGTAATAAATAAAATAAAAACCTGCTGTAAAAAAAAGTGGAAAAAAATAGTAACTTGTGCCGTATCAATGTTTTATATATTGAACAAATCAAAAATGTTTTACATGTATTTAAAATTTTTAAGCTCTATTGAATTTACAAAATAGGAATAGTTAATTTGTTATCAGTTCAATCGAAAAAAATGAATTCGTTGCGACCTCTGCGGAAGAAAAAATTTTTTTGTTGTTGTTGCCATGTTTGTTATTCCAAAAACTAACAGTTTACAAAAAGTTAACTACTTCATTGTTCGTTTAGTTTTTTTTTTCTCTTTTAATTAATTTTCAAAACTATATGGTATAAAATCTATACGGGAGAAAAGTTTTTGCATTAATTTGGGCATACTTGATGTTTCAAATAAATTTTTCATAATCACGTCTTTTTATTTATTTATTTATTTTTTTAAAATTTCTTTTTATCCCTCCTGAGTGATGAAGAACTAACGTGAAAAAACCACATAACCAAACATTTAAATCTTTCAACATTTAGAAATTTCTTTAAGATTATTTTCTTAAACCAAAATATGTTCAAAACAACTGATTCAAAAATTTAATTGAAAATTAAAGCTGTAAATAATGCAGTAAAAAAAAAATTAATAACTGCTATAATTTAATTAGTGCCTTGTTTAATGTTGTATAATTCGAATAAATTATACATATACTTTGTCTGCCCAATTCGTTATTCCACAAGTTTACTACTGCATCATTTTATGCTTAGTTTATTCTCCTTTAATTAATTTTCAAAACTTTATAATATTTAGGGGAAAATGTATATGTAGAAAAATTGGAGAAAAGTTTTTACATTGATTTGAACATACTTGCTGTCTTAACTGGATCTTATCTTCCATAATCTCGTTTGGTCGTTTATTATTATTTTTTTATTTTATTATTTTCCCTACTGATTTCCTTCCTAGGCAATTATTACCTAAGACTGAGAAAACTAAAATTTTCTGTCATCATCTACAAGGGTTCTGTTCCCGTGAAAAGTGATAAATTTGCTGTTCATACGTAAATTAGCGTTATTTGGACGTCATGGTTTATATTTTCCTTTTCAAAACAATTCAAAAGCGAAGTTGGAAATAGAGCATTTAAAATAATAATGATCAGTGTTCTTTATTTAGATTTCTGTTGAGAGTAATCGATAAACAACATTTGAACCCTTAGCCATGGATAACCAATCAATTTTATTTGAAAGGTTTTCACAAAAATAAAGCCTCATGGTATTTTTCATAGGTTTTGTAGGATGTTTTTGTTCGCTCACTCAAATATAAATGATCTTCCTATAGATATGCTTCGTTGCCGTAATATTTTTTTTCTTGTATGCAGGAAAAAATCTCTATGCGTTAGAAGCCTGTTGGATTCGCGTTTTATTGGACGCCGTTGTGCGATTTGATTTAGTTTATTGTAATGTCAATATTTTTTATTAAAAGTTTTGGTTCGAAACTTAGCTTTTCAAATAATAATTGATATTTTTCCGAGTGAATGACTATCGTTTTGATTAAGGAAATAATCGCATTTTTTTAAAATAAATTATTTAAAAAAAAAATTATTTAAAGATTATTATTTTATTAAAAGTTTATATTATAAATAGTAAAAAAAAAATTTTTGAGATTTTAGAAGCTCTTTAAATAATTAATATTTTCTCGAGTTTTTATAAGTTAAACTAAATTGTTAAACACAGTCGTTTTTATAGGTTAAACGATGGTTTGATAAAGGTTTGTTGATTTAAATAATTTAAATCAAATGATTTTTTCAAATAAATAAATAAAATGATTTTTTTTTAAATAATTGATTTCCACTGTTTTAATTTACTCTAGAAATATTACTGTATTTAATAGGTTACAATTAAATTACATCGTGTAATAAATTCCAGTACTTTTGAAACGAAAATTTTAAGAGCTTATAATTGCTAATGATATATTTTTTAAAAATTTATTTTCATTTTCAACCATGCATTTGCATATGCCACTGAATACTAAAATTTTTTCAGACAAATTCCGCCAAATAAAATATAAATTTTATACAAAAAAGAATCCTTGAAGAGAAAATCGTGTTTTGTGGATTTTGTTGGAGGAAAAAAAAAGATACAAACCTTGGCTTTGAATAACAGAATCGTCTTTTCACTAAAATTATATTTTTACTGATTGGAAATGAAGAGATATAAACATGGCCTATCCCCACTTATCTGCATTTTAAATAAATATTGAATTTAAAATCAATAGCGGTATTTAAAATGTTTCCTTTCCTTATAATATCAAACAATATCATTCGTAGAGTTCTTGCCTCTTAATGATATCGTTAAAAATAACCTTCATATGACTTATTTATATTATATAACTTTTTTGGTTTTTTAATCAGATTTTCCCTGGTTTTCTATAAATTTAAACTAGTATATGAGTTAATTAATCTTAGGTAATTTTTTTTGCTTTCTTTACATATTTTTGTTCAATATACAGGGTGTTTCGAACTGACTGCCTTTTATAGATTTAAATTATATGACTTATTTAATTCAGGAAGAATTATTTTCTTGCTTTCATTACATCTTTTTTTTTTTTTTTTTTATCAATACAGAGTTTTTCGAATTGAATTAGTATTATATAACTTACTTAATCCAGAGGGATTTTTTTTTCTTTCTTTACATATTTTTTTATCAATATATATATAGTTTATTTTTTTAAATGAATAGGCACATAACTCAATTTGGGGAAATTTTTTTTTGTTTTCTTTACATATTTTTTAATTAATGTACAAGGCGTTTCAAAATGACTGCCATCTATAGATTTAAATTAGTGTACATTTTATTTAATCCAGAAAGATTTTTTTTTTGTTGCTTTCTTTAATTTATTTTTATTCATTATACAGGGTGTTTTGAACTGAAATAGTATCTAACTAATTTTATCCAGGCTGAATCCTCACTTGTAAAACTAGTGACCTCCTCACTTGTAAAACTAGTTTCCTGTAATTGATTTAGTTATGGAACAGAACATTTTTAAATGTTTTAGTTATTAGAAGATATTAGTTTATTTAGATTCACTAATAGGAGACAGTAAAAGAAAAAAAGTTCACATATATTTTGGCAAAATTGGTTCTGTTTTCTAGTGCGCAAACTCTGAATTACACTTTAATAGTCAAGAAGAAAGACCGATCATAGTGGCGTGCTGTTGTTCATTAATTCACGGCTGAAAGGCACGTGAAATCAAAGGCACACAAAAGTGTTAATTTATATTACATCGAAGGAATTTATGTGTGAAATTTCAGGACACTTATTTCTTATACCTGTGTGTTCAAAATAATTCTAAAATTATTTTGTGAATTGATTGCATTCAGTTTTTTTTTTTTCACATAAAATTGTGCATCCTTTATTAAGGATTTTTTCTTTTCTTTCTTTAATTAAATATAAAATTTATATGGAAAAAACAAGTAAGTCGGTTTAAGTGGGTTATTGAATCAACACACCTTTTATTAAAAATTTAACATTTATTTAGGATTTTATTTTATGTTAAACTTATTATAGAAATAAAATTGTTCATGTTTTGCATAAATGGCACATTTGTACATAATTTTATTGAATTTTGTGCATATTTTTCTGCAATTTCGCTTTTTTTTTAAATGTAATAGTTTATGCACAGCAAAACAAATGTTGCAAAAGTGAGCAAACATATGTTATATAAAAACAGTAGTTAGATAATATTTTTTAAAAATATAGATTTATTTTTATATTGAAATAATTTGTTAGAATAATTATAAATAAGTAAATGAAAAAGATAAGTATTGTTTTATTTTTTTACCTTTTTGTTGAAAAAGTAGTTTTTTTTTTCAAATTTTAAATGCACAATATTATGCTTGTCGTTTTTGTTCTTATTTCTTGTTATTTTTGTCTTTTAAGGATGATAGAGGATTCCATTACTCTAGAAGAAAGTCAATCAAAAGATAGGGACTCGAAAAGTCAAAAATTAGATTCCTTTTCTAACAACAATGATAAGTTAGAAAAAGCGACTCTTAAAGTCTACCTTAGTAATGGAAATTTCAATATTGTAAAATTTGGTGAAACCACTGACGTTAATGTAAGTACTACCTTTATTTTCATTTAATGAAATTATCATATGCACTGTTAATTGTTCACTAAATTTCTTGAAATCTTAAAGTAAGTTGGATTTTGATTTAAGGCTTCATATCTTATCTCTTAAACTAGTGTTCCAAGAAAAGAAAGTATTAGATATTGTTAGAACTCAGACATTTGTAATTTATCTTTTCTTCCCTTCTACGTTATCAGTGAGGATTTGGTTTAATTAAATGTCTGTCATTTGACTCAAGTTAATCCTTTACTAAAATGGAATCTATCTTGATTGATAATTATTTTTGAATGTGGATTTGCCTTGAAAGCCAGTAGTTTTTCAGTTATTTAATTAAAAAAGAACTATGAGCTTGAGAGTCAGTCTTGTCTATACTGGATGATATTTTTTTCCTAGCAATTTAAAAAAAATGTTTACAACCAGTTGTATGATAAATATTTCAAAATATATTAGTTTCAGTTTTGAAAGCCGATCATCACATAGTTTGTATAAGCTTAGTATGAAAGGAAAGTACAATGGGACAGTACAAAAAGTAAAAAAGGAAGGCATCAGAGCCCCTCAATTTTAAAGGGAAAGTAGGTTTTGTGATGTATGATTAAAAAAGCATTTTCAAGACAAACATTTTTTTAAAAATTTCCTTTTGTTCTACGGTGAGTTCTTTAAAAATTGACTTCATACTCTGTATAAATAAAATTGAAACAGTGACCAAAAAACACAAATAATCAAAAAAGACAATTTTTTAATGATGAAATAATTTTATTTTTCAAATGAGACAAAGAAGAAAAATTTGAAAAAAATAGAAAAAAAAATTATGACAACCAAAGCTGATGTATTATTATGTTTTATTATTATTAGTTTTTGTTATTTTTAATTCTTTTCTTAATTTATTTTTCAAACTAATTTTGCAAAAAAGGAAGAAAAAAAGCTAACAAACTAGCAAGAAAGAAGAACCTTAATTTAATATAAAATTACATATAAATGCCTACATTATGAAATAAAATTTTTAAACAGCATATAAATTTTTTTGGTGATAGATTGTTAAATTGTTTTGCAAGAAAGTAGGCATAAATTGTTCTGATCCAAACACAAATTATTTTGCAATATCTACTATTTTTTTGCAATATACTTACGTTAAAAAATTTATCATGTGATTCACATTTACTTGATCAAGGGGCATTCCAAACAAATGTTCAGAAATTAATGATTATATATATATAACAATGTTTGTTTGCTAATTTTGTGTCAATCCTGCATAATATATAGAAACCAATTTTTGAGTCATTATATCTCAAAAACTAGAGATTTCTAAAGTTTATGTCTATTAAGTTGTTTGAAACCATGATACTATGTACTAAATTACTGACTCTTAAATATTTAGTGAATTTCACTAAAAGAAAAATTCTTGTAACAAATTCAAAAGCAAACTAAAGTTTTAATTCTGTTACAAGTCATGAGTTACTTAAAAATCATTTGAATATAAATAAAATTTTTCATTGTTTTTTAAAAACTTTTGTTATGATACCTGTGGAAAATTTAAAATTTCATTGAAGTGGCTATAGCTATTTTTTACCAGAGGAAGTTTCACTTGTATAGATTCAACATTAATCTCACAGTTTTTCAAAATTCCAATGCTTTTATGCAATAGAGGAAAAAGGCACCCTGAATAAATATACCTTTAGCTATGAAGAAGAATGTAAACCAAAAGTTTAGGCAAAAAGCAGCAAGAATTGTAGTCATGCATATTGTATGAAATTGCTGTGTGCATGGCAAAGATCAATCTGCTTTTCCTTTATATTTTCCAAAATTTAAGGTGGTTGATTAGGGATTGATGTAGTTCTCTGAAACCTTCCAGATCATAGTTTAAAAGGAAATAAGTTTTTAATTAAATAAATAATCCCAAGAAACTGATGGAGTAAGATATTACTTGATTAAAAACTTTATTGGCTTCAAAAATATAAAGATTTAATATGTTCACATGTTTCAAGCACTCAAACATAGGCAACCATTTTCTAGACTTGCCAGACATGAATGAGAAGAAGCAAATTGATTTGAAATATAAAATGTAAAATTGCCAATGAAAAAGAAAAAATAAAGATGAGAAACAAAACTAGAAAAACCTGAATTGCTGAGAGTCAAAAAAAGAAAAGATAAAAAGCAGAATAAGATAAATCACTGTGACTAAGAGGGGCAAATCAGGGTAAAATGCATTTCCACGTGTTATGTAGAGGTAGTGAAGAACTAATATGTTTAACTAGGGAATGAGTAATAACAAACGGCGAAAGAAAGTATAATTTAGGTATTTACTATATATATGTATATATACATATATATATATAATATGATCGGGATTGTATTAGATAATGCACTTTTTTCAAACAGCTGAGTTATAAACTTAGAAGGGAATATAATTCTTAAAGCATAAACTCCTAGAATAAATTAATTTGTCTTACCTTGTATTTATATTGGGAATTTCTTTTACTTATTCAATATATCAAAGTAATGCTGTGTTTCGAAACCATCTTTCATTTTTCTAAAAAAAATCTGCTTTAATAGCTGAAGTTAAAAAAATGTATTATAACTGCTACATGATTGATTCTATTGAATTAAAAGATTGTATATTTGAATTATTTTTTTTTAATTTTTAGGATATAATAAATGTTGTAACAAATAAACTCTCAGATACTCCTCGCCAATACGTTTCTTTGTTTGGAATACGGATATTAGATACCAATTCCAATGAAGTTCACTGGTTACACACTGAAGTGGGAATGTTTCAAATTCTAGAAAAGTATTCAAATTTAGCTTCTGATGACTGGCGGTAAGATAAATCAAGTTTTATTTTTCTTGCATTAACATAATAATGTTTGAATTCTGTTAAAAACTTGAGCTTTTTCACGAAAAGTCCTAACCCACTCTTTTTTTAAGGAGGACTTAGTGTTTTTTTCGAGTTTTATGAAATTACTGTTGTTTTAATGTGTAACTTTTTGTGAATAAACACCTTTAATAAAGTTACTAAACATTAATTTTAATTTAGTAAAATTGATGAAAAATTTTTAACTAATAATGTGTTAATTAAGGAAGAATAATTCTCTTAAAGTTTAAAATTTTAAAATCAAGAAACTTTGTTAAAACTAAAATAGAACTTTAAATAAAAATAATCAGTATAATAGAAAAACAAAGTGGGTCAATAAATAACAAAAGAACATTGGTAAAAAATTAGCATGAAGAAATAATTTTCATTGAAACAGTCTTTAATGCATAGGAGATGAAAGTTTGATTGACGCATTGAGTGACACATTCAAGAAAAGGAGCAACATGCATTAAGCTCTGAGGTATAAAGCTGTAAGTCACAGATGACAATCAATTTAAGTTAATGAAAGCAAATTGTGAAGTTTGATAAATGTTAATTGTAAAATGTAAATTGAGTACTATTTTCAAAACTATATACTGGCTTTTATTCAAAAATAACATCTTATGTTTCCAAAGAAAAATTAAACAGCTTAAACAAATTAATTTTAATTTTATTAATATTATATCTGCAAATTTCATTTTGTTTAGCTTTGAGTAAAGTTAACATTTAATTGGGCAGGTGTAGATAATTTCAATCAAATTTTTAAAGCTAGCATTTTAATTAAAATTTTTTTACCCTTTTGATTTGTTTTAAAATATATATTGTTTTAAAATGTTAAAGACAGAGAAAAAAGCAGATTTAAGTAATTTCTCATGAGTTTTTGATGAATATTAGTGTTATGAGGGGATAAAGTTGAATCTTTTTAATGTGGTTTTGTTGTGCAAAGATGTTCAAAAGTGTTCAGGATGACTGTAGGTAAACTAATTTTCATATTGACTGTAGGTAAACTAATTTTTATGTTAAAAATTTTCTCCATATTTAGCTACAGAAGTTCAAGATTTTCAAAAATTTTAAGATATCTTTTGAAAAAGAAAAGCATAAAAGAGAGTTATTGAAAATTCTGATTAGACAAGTTCTAGAAAATCTATGATACCAATTTAACTCAGGCAATTGAACTTTTAAAAAGCACAGAATAAATTTATTTTGGTGTTAATGCTTCACTAGAGCAACACTAATATGCTATAAGCAACAGTTTGGTTTTCATAATTAATGATGATTTGAAAACAATATTGACATAAATCCACTCTACACTACCACTTTTTAGGGCATATCAATAGGTCGGGCAATTTTTGAAAATGAACAAACTTTTATTATAATTTAATATATGTTTTAATTTATTGTTCATCAAAACATTGATTTCAAACTTATGTTTAAATGCTCACTTCTTCTATATTTATACTATCGGAAAAGGGCATGTCCGAAGCAAAAATAAAGGCATAGGAATTACAATTCGTATGGAATCAAAACAGCAACACGATTATAAAAATTAAGTATTAATGTTAGCAACTTTTTTTAGATTTTTAATGTGTCTGGTTTAACATTTTTAAAATGGGCCATGTACGCCATGTACTCTTTATGAAATAAAAAATTCAAGCATGTAGTTTATAGTATTTAGATTGTTTTTAGATTGCTAAAGTTTTTAGATTGAGAGATTAACGAAAAAAATTCTGTTGTTACTCTTCCACAATTTGAGCTCTCTATGAAAATATATGCAAAGTTATTTTAAGTGGAAAAATCTGTCTAAAAATTGAGTTTGAAACAAGTTTTGCAGTTGTTTTTGAAACTATAAGTTTTATATTTCCTCTTTAAAAATGACATCCTGGGTACGCTCATCATATCCTGTATGGGCTCTTCTGCATGATCAGTTTGTTTCCCCGAACCATTAAAATATTTTAACATGAGATCACTATTCTTAATTGTTTCTCTAATCAATAACATTATAAAAAGAAATCAAAATTTCAATAAAATGTATTAATTATTATTATTTTTTTTTTAGGCTTGAACTACGTGTTAGATTTGTTCCTAAAGATTTAAGAAATTTATTTGAAAAAGATAAAGTTACATTTCTTTATTTATATGACCAAGTAAGTGATAAATAATCTATTCAAAATTTGAAATAAATTTATATCTATGTTATCTAACTTCAAAATCATATTTTAAAAATTAATTTTACTTAATTTTTTTAAATTGCTTAAGTTTAAATAAATATAGGATTATCCATGTCTGTTTTCTTTTAAATTTAAAAACCTGATTTGAACTTATATTGTGAACTAAATTAGGATTAAGCAGAATTTTAGTTTCTAGTTTATAAAGCACTATATCTCTTACAAATGTTTTGTTTGTTATCTACTATCATGTTTCTGATTGTAAATGTTTTTATATAAATATTAAGATTAAAATTTAAATAATAATTATTTAATTGATTTTTTTAACAACTATGCTAATTAAATTAACATATCACTTTAATTTTTTTAATGTTTCACTTTGTGTTAGGTTTGTATTTTATTTTTCCCGTTCATATTCTGAAAAACTGAAAACTAGTGCATACTTCTCTAAATTGTTTCTTACCTTTTGCATACCTGCCAACTCTTCTGATTTTAGAGGAAAACTTATAAGTTTCAGATCTGTTTTACAATCTTCCGATTGGAACAAAAATCTATCGCTTTTTTAAAAATTTCATTTGTTTCTTTTTATACAATATGTATTGTTTAAGGTATAGGAAAAATAATGCGTAAAAAATTCTATCGAAGAAAGGTATATAAAAAAAAATCTGCCTTAATAATATGAAAAAGAAATTGTGGGTTGAAAGTGGGCACACTTTCTCCATCTCTTATAGAGAATAAAAAAGTGCATATGAACAAAAAAAGTTGCTTCTGTTTTACTCGAACTGGATTCCACTTTGTAACCATTCAAACAGGGTTAGAAGAAAGAAATTTGTAGTGTTCACAGAACAAGAATGGAAATTTGTAAAAAAGTTGTGTAAGGTGTTGAACGAATTCAATTGGTAACTTCAAATTTTTGTGTGGATCTACTTTTCTGCTTTATTTTAAAAATTTGGCGGAATAATAGCCAGGTGAGAAAGCTTGAAACGATTCGTCATAAAGTGATATGCGTTTCAATCCTGTTTCATCTTGCATTGAAATGTTATTGTTTTGTATTTAAAATGGGTGGTGGATTAAGGAAACTATAGTCTCAATCATTTTGGTATAATTATATTATGGATTTTCCGTATGTGAAACTTTTGGATCAAATCATGCATATTGCATTGTTTGTGCAGTGGATTTTCTAAAATCTCACGGCAGAAAAAATTACAATAAAAAGCATATGAACTCAGATTAACACCAAAGACAAGCAAAATTCACAGAATCAAAGGACTCTAAGTTCTCGAATTATTTTTCAAGTTCGTTAGAAGCAATAATCAGTAATGAATGCTGAACTATAATTCACCAATTTTCTAATTGTACACAATATTTCAATAACGGCCGCTGATCACGCTGGAAAATTATCTCGGAAAACGTTTCCTGGTTCCGAAACAGACAGAAAATATAGCTGTGGGAAAAAAAAGGCAACAGCTATAACTAGCCATTTAGCTTTAAAAAAAAATGAAAGAAATCGGGAATCAACTGCAGCAAGTGTCCTTTTCAATGGTTGTAGATGGCAGTAATGGGTTAGAAACAAAGCTTCATCCAATCATTATTAATTATAATGATGAAAATATCAGAAAATTACTTAATATCCATAAACCCAATTGCAAATAAATCCATAGGAAAAAATATTGCACATATATGTCAGGCACAAAATATTGTTCATAGATGCACATAGAGATAACTGTCATAGATAGGGAATTGCTGAGAAATTTATTTCTGAAATTTGTTAAATCATGCATTCTTAATAACAAGGATCTGTTAAGTGTTGATTTTAAGTATCACATAAATTAAAAAGAAGATAGTGTTTTATCAATTGGGATTTGTACAATAAAAAAAGAAGAGCAAGCTGAATTCTTTAAGAATCTTGAAGCATGCTGTTTTATTGTTAAGAAGTTTACGTTATGTGGTGATATTATTCTTCATGCTGATGTTGCAGATTTGTCCAAAATCAAACAAAAATCATTTAACAAGATAAGATATTTCATTGATAAATTTCCATTCCTACTAAATTCTAGCACTAGTAGCATGCCAGATGCTGGAATAGTAACAAATGAGTAAGTCTTATTGAAGTGATCACCAATTGTATTCTTATTATCTGAACTGAATTGTATTCTTATTAACTGAAAAACGAAAATTCTAACGAAAATTCTAGGTGGTGAAAGTTTTCTTAAAAATTAATAAAAAATTTTTTCATTACTGTACCACTTCTTTATGCAATTAAGTGAGGACTGAAAACAACAAATAACTGTTTAAGCGAGGAAATTTAACATCAGTTTCATATAAAGTTATTTGATTCCATTATATTTTATTCGTATAAGTGGGTTATTCGATTATCTGATATGTAATTAAGTGGGGACATCTGTATTCTTTAACTGTTTTTTATTTAATATTTGCATTTTGAATTCCATGTTGTTGTTTTTTTAAAAATCTACTAAGTATTATTAAATTTTCTTTTAAGAACAGTGGTTGAAATATTTTTTATATAATTTTTGTTATAGCATTAATCCTTACATGTTCATTTTATTGTTATTTATTTTTTTCTATTGCAATTAAAAACAAATAAAACATAAGTTAGATTTTTTATAATATGTGCAACTTTTTTAATTTCTTTTGTTACTACTCCTACATTTGCATTGCATTCTTTATATTTTAGTTCTTGCTTTTGTTTTATTAACAGAAATGTGTTTATATATTATTTTTTTAAAGCTTATTACATTAATTAAACACTGCTGCTAAATGTAGTTTACAAGAAAATACCTAATTTTGCAGTTTAATTTTTCATTGAATAAAATTTAAATTCAATGAAGGGAATTTCTGTTATAGTATAAATAATTTTTCTATGCAAATTTTTGTTGAAAATTATAAATAAAAGCGTTAAAGGACCACCTTTTAAAGTTAAAGTATATTAAATAAAGTACTTTATTTTCCTAATTCCTACTTTCTGAGGTTGGAAGGTATGATTTTGATATTTTTTTTCATGTGCAATTAAGTTTTCAATATATTCCGAGAATTTAAATGAATCATTAGTGAAAAGTATATTTTGATGCAAAAAAGTGGCATACCACTCATAAAGGAGAATTTTTGTTTTTTGATTGCTTGATAATTTAGTTACAAGTTCCTGAAAACTTAATAAAAATCTATTTTTAATACTAATTGTTTGCTACTAATGTACCCATATAATTACTAATTAAATGGGTACAGTCTAAATGTAATATTATTCCTCTTTTTGGATAAGTTTTTTTTTATAGAATGGTTTACTCTTGATATATTAATGACATACTATTAATGTTCACATTGATTAATTTATTATTAACTGATATTTTTCTATTTCTTAATTTTTTAGATTAAAAATGATTATTTACAACTGAGTGGGAGTATTGATCAAGAGTTAGCTATACATTTATGCTGTATTGAAATAAGGTTTGTTTTAAATGAATATTTTAATTTAAAAAATTATAAAACAGTTTTGAAAGAAATAGGCTTGAAAATTTTTATTTACTGTTTCACTAATCTTTCTTTTTTTCCCAACTGATATAGCAAGGTTGCCACAGACGACTAAAATGCGATTATTTGCTACTATTTTCGGCCTTAGGCAACTTTTTTTGCCTGAAAAGGCTTAAAAAGTAACTATTTTCAGGAATAGGCGACTATTGGGAGACATTTTTACTCCATATTAAGTTTTTTCCCAAAAATGAATGTTACTTTTCAGAACGTTAATAAAAGAAAGCAAACTTTTATACAATCATTTATGTCTGAAAAGTCAAAAATTTAAATTTCCATTAGATCTAATAAAGCACTTGCTAATTTTTCTCTCTGAGAGGCAGTTTTGTTATTTTTAATTTTTTTTTCTCCTTTTATTAACATTCATATTTTATTGCAATTCGACTTTTATTCATTAATCATTTTTAATTTAAGAAAAATGAAATAAAGCTTGGGTTTGCTTTTACTTTGACTTCTTTATTATTTTAATTGAAAAAATTAAGCAATGATATTGATGTCATAGTAGAATATGTTTAGAATTAATATTTTCTTTTGTAATAGATTTATTCCTTTTTATTTATTTTTGATTGATTTAAGATTTCCGATAGGGGTAATTTTTGATATCGCGATGTCTAACTGACAATGTATCACGATTTAAAATTTCTGACATTACCCAGTCCTAATCATAGTATTTGTCAATTAAGCTATAATTTTAGTTATTTGGCTACTATTTTTGATAAATTTTTGTTCCTGTTCAGGCAACTATTTTCATAGTTTTAGGCAACTATTTTCATGGTTGAGGCTACTAAAAGTAACTATTTTTGTTCATTTTTCACTGTGGCAACCCTGATATAGACTACTTTTACTTTCCAAACAAGCTAGTACGTATAGATTTGAAGCTGAGTGGTCTTTAAACTGCCACTAGTGTCCAATAATTTACAGTGATAGTTCAGTGTCTTAACAATACCTTTATGGCACGCTCAGATTAGTATATAATGCTGTAGAAAACATTTTTGCAACAGCTCATTTTAGGTGAGGAGGTTATAGAGGTTAGGGCTCCATGATATTCTGTTAGGCAGGTTTCAAGCTTCTACAGAGGAATAGCATCGAATTAATCTTTAAATTAATAGCTGCATTATTATGTAGATTAGAATTTTGTAAACATACACTTAAAGTATCTTAAATTTACTATGAAGAAAAGGAACATTGCAAAGCTAAGTGAATGAGCACTCCAGTAATGCAGTCTGTTAAGGCGTTACTCTCACTGCTGATTGGGGAGCTAGGGTTAGTGAGTTTGATCCTGACAGCCAACAAAAAAAACACATTGGATGTTAAATTTATTGTGGCTAGAATTCCTCTAATTGGCTGTGACGTGGAAATTTTGAGAAAGGAGCACCAGTTCTATTGCTGTTCACATCGTCTAACCAGGGTCAAAATTACCTGGCATTCCTATCATTATTAAAAGTTGGAGTCCTAAAATGGGGCTGGGTGCTTGGCCATGGTTGAATGATGTATGAACTAAGTAAATCAATGTTTTAAGACCACTTTTTCATAATAGGATGTATAGAAAAACAGATCTGATTAAGATTGTTTACTGGGAATATTATGATGTATAAAAAATTCACACATCCTGTTCTGTCAAATATTACAATCTTTTTTGTTCTTTGCATTTTTTTCACTTTGATTTTCTTAGAAAAATATAAAACAATGTCTGATGAATTAAATATTTTGTTATTCTTTATTGTACTTGTACTTGAATTATTGTAAAATAAATTATACTGTTACACATATACTATTATTTTTTATGTGTAAAATTATGCTTTAAATTTCAAAGAAATCTGAATTATTTTTATATAAACATATATATTTTAAAATTTTTTTTTATATTTGTGAACACTAAATTTAATAATGTTTCTTTTATTCATTTTTTTCTTTCTATATATAAATTATAAATAGATACTTTTATTTGTCACTTTAACTCTTAACAATTATTAACATTCAATAAACATAGATGGTGTCACAAGCCTAATTATATTTTCAAAGAAATAGTATGGATTTAATAGTTCTTTCTGACAAATTGTTAAACAAATAATTTCACTTTAGTAATTTTCCTCCATTTTCAAGAAAAACTCATGTTTGTTCAGAGAAAATCAATAAATGAAATTAAAGTCAAAATTAAATGAAATTAAACTCAAAATATAAGTGCTTATATTTTGACACAAGTTGTCTAGTATTGATAGAAGTACTTTATAATTTTTTAGATAATAAATGTGAAATTCTGGTAAGAATCTCTCTAAAAGTGGTAAATAAGTTTTGGTGCAATTGTTATATTTGATGAAATCAAAAATATCTTGCACTATGCATTTTTGTTTTGAATAATAAACTTTTTTTTGAACTGAGCTATCAAATTAATTAAATTAACTTTCTAGGCTGTGAACAAGCAGGAAAACAATTCTAGTAACAAAGCTAAGTAATCTTGAAAACCAATTATCCAAATGAAAAACTGCATTAGCAAATTAAAAGTTTTAATTTAAAAAATAGAACCTCTCTATAAACCGTTAAGGTTATTTCAGTTATCTTCTACCATGTGGGCAGCTCTTTTCATTTTCCAGTATTAAATCATTAACAATAGGGACATATGACAACCAATTGTTGCTAAGAAAGAGATGCCTGTTTATGGAAGAAGTTGTTACCTTATTTTTTCGAATTCAAATAATCACATCAAATGAATTTATTAAATTCTGAAAGCTAAACATTGTTATTAGTTCTTTTCCGAAAAAAGCAAAATAGAGTAGTTGTCTTCCTTTTAAGCTTAGTTTCTTCTTAAGCTTAGTCTATATGAAATTTTTTGTTCTCATTTATTGCTCATTTAAATAGTTAGAATAGCTGAGAAAAATTCAAAATTTATGGTGAGCAGCTGCTGTTTTAAATTGAAATATTTTAGTAGAAGATTAGTAGTATATAAAATGTTGTATAGCAAAAAAAAAAAGTGACTGGAATACAAAAACATCTGTTTGAAAAAATTTAATGGGAATATATTCTGAAAGGAAAATATGTATTGCTTGAGTAATTTTTCTTGATGACACCTACTGTTTTGCCAATTTATATATTTAAATTTTATTCAGATTGCATTGATATAGTTTAATTTGGATTTTCTGATCTATTTTTCTTTTTGCTCAACAGGAGGTTTTTCAAAGATATGACTCATGTAGCATTAGATAAAAAATCAAATTTTGAGTTCCTAGAAAAAGACCTTGGGCTACACAAGTTCCTACCCTCATCTGTGATTTCTAATAATAAGGTAGACTGTTACGAATTTTAAATGTAAAGCTAAAAAGTATTTTTAAAAGTATAAAATGTTACTATTTTTTAAATTTTATGTAAATCAAATGTTTAATTTTGTTTGCATGTAACTAATATTTTATTTTATGTTATGTGAAACTTTTAAAATGTTATAAGTTATTAAGTACCATAAAGAAATATGTAGTTTGTGACAGATTTTCTTAATATTTATTAGCTTTTGTTCTATACTTTTTTTAAAAATTTTATACTCTTTCTTGTTTAATTCCTTTTTTGTTTTTCCATAAGAGGACTGTTAAATTATTTACATATTTACAAAATCAGTAGAAAAATTCTGTTTTACTATTACCTTGCCTCAATACCTATTTGTGTTTGTAGTTTTGGAGATTTATTGATTAGTTTCTTTATTTTAAACTTTTAAATTATTTATTTTGGTTTTAAAATCGTTTACTTTTTTACATTGTTCTTTAAAATTATTGTTAAGCTTCTACAATTAGGATTAAAAGATTACATTTGAATTATTTGAAACTGCAAGATATTTTCGTTTGCAGTATTTAAAATAATCTTTTCTAATGAGAACTCAAAAGTTACCTTTTCTAATAAAATTCTTAATGTAAAGGGTTGTAGTTTTCTCTTAATAAGAACTAACCAAATGTTGTTAATGCTAAATAAGTTTTTAAGTGTACAAGCTTTCAAGCTCTAAATGTGTATATGTATAATGAAACCAGTCTTGCTAAAAATATGTATGAATAATAGTTTTGTAATTTGTATATTTCAAAAGTACAAATGATAATATTTCTCCTGTGTATCAAACATTGCCTTAAAAAATATGTAGACACTTTGAGTGTAATTTCTTATTAAATTAGGTCTGTCTGTTAGAGAGATTTATCTTTAGCTAAACACATATTCTAAGACTGCAAGGTAGGTACCCTAGTGATTTTTCTTCTTTTTCCCCTTTTTTTCTAGTTTTCTATATTATTAGTTTACAATCACATTACATAAGCTTACTTGAATCTCTATTGCAGTTTACATTTGAAACTAAACAGCTGGTTTCAGTACTTGTTCTAATTAATTCCACATTTAAATCTGTATGAAAAATTGTGTCTTCTTTGGCTTCATTCATGTATTTTTTCTTTTCTCTCCTGCTTTTCTTCTTCCTTCGCTTTCTAATGTGTCCCTTTTCCCCTTCTAAAACTTCTCTACAAGTGGTTGAAATTCTAAAAATTTTAACTTTAGAGTATTTTTCCATGCAACAGCAAACCCAATTTCTCTAATCATAAGTTATTTGAGAAATTTACAAAATTTCTTGCCAATGTGGTCGACTCTATATTGGGCATATTAAATGTGCCCTTTTCATATTAAAAGAAAATATTAATTAATTATATCAAAAACTTAGGAGTATATGATTTATCTAATGTGCAACAATCTTGATCAGTAAACCATAAATTCAAATTTAATTTGGCTATTGTTATTTAAAAATGTGTTTAATAGATTTAGTTTTATGGGAGAGTTATTTTATTATTAAAAAAACAATACATATTTAGCAATACATCTTTAGCTTCTGTGATAAAATTTTTCTAAGGATATGAATATGTGAACTTTTCTTGTTTTAATTCCAGATATTAAACACCATTACTTTTAAAGTTTTGATTGTTAATTTTCGTTTTCCCCTTTCAATGTATCATTATTTCTTTCATTCTACTGAAGTAGTTTATATCTTTTGACTTCTATTTTCTTATTGGTTGATTCAGTTATAAATTTTACTTACTTTATCTTGCTTTTGAAGATGATGCTCCAATGTAGCATTGAAATTTGTATGCAATTTTCAATGATTGAAATGTGTTTATTTGTAAATTTTAACATTGTCCTTTTTCTTTTTTAGCTCTCTATATTTTTTTTTAATAAAAGTTGTTTTATTAATTAAAATTTTTTTTTCTATTTGCAGCCCAAAGCTCTTCGTAAATTGATACAAACTCAATTTAAAAGATTTGCATCTTTGTCAGAAGTAGATTGCATGTTTTTATTCCTGGAAATGGTTCATCAAGTTATTAAATATGATAGAGAAAGTTTCAAGTGTGCTTTAGGGGTATATTTATGTTTCTAAATTATTGTTTTTATGATTGAATATATTCAAGTTTATAATATGGTGCTAAAATTTTGATCTAAAGTATATAGTTAGAAATTAGGTGTGTGATGAGGAAATTGAGGCAGATATAGTTCATATTGCGGAAAAAAAAACAAAAAAAAACAATAAATTATAGTAGTGAATCAATAGCGAATTTTTAAATACAAATTTATAGAAACAGAAAGTAAAGTACAGCTCAAAGGATATTAGCTCACAGCGCACATCCTCTCGTTATCAAATTATGTATAGTGCGAAATAGAAACTATAAAGCACTTCTTCAAAAAGGAGTAAAGAATCCATGATTTGACATATTATAGCTATTGATTATTGGCAAGATTATAATTCTCCTTTTATACAATCTTTAAATTTATACATTATGTTGGTGCTGGAAAATTAATCACTATTTTATTCAAATAAAAACAAGGTAGCAAATTTTTTTAGCTGCGTTTGTTGCAAATTAAAGGCATTAGCTCAGAGCACACTTACATATTAATAAACTCAAATAATGTGTAGTGGCAAGCAGTAACTATGAAACACTTTGTAAAAGAGATTAAAAAATCTGTGAATTGGTTAGCAATAGCTACTGATTATTGTCAAGGTTATAATTCGCCTTTAATATTATCTTTAAAGATATATAAAGCATTAGGGCCAAGAAATTAATAATGGTTATTTTATTAAATAAAACATAGTAACAAATCTTAAGCTGTTTTTGAACTTCAATTTTAATATTATTAGCATTTAAATGAAGACAATTAGAATTTAATTTGCTAAAATGTGCAGAAATTGGAGGGGAAAAAATTTAACAGATATTTCTGAGAAGAGGATTATATATAATTTAATTATTGAATCATATATGTTATGCCTGTTTTGGCATGGCAATAAACATTTTGTAGTTGTTTAAGGAATATATATTTAAAGAATAACTATAAAAATTATAATTTATATATTGTATTCAGTTAACTGTTTTTATTGAAAAATATATTGTTTTATTTTTAGATGCATTTATAAAGATGTTTGCATATAAAAAGATGTTTACTTTATGCTTTCAATCTGATGTTGCTTTTCTGGCTTGTTCTTTCTTGTTGAGCATATTTATTAATATGTAATTTTAACTTTTACATTCAAGGAAACTAGTTCTAAGAATCAATATTGTTGTATAACTATTTTATTAGTCTTGTGAATGCTAGAAAAATGTTTTCTCAAATCCTGATCTTAAGCATTCATTATTTATATCTTTAAATAAGCTATGCAATTAAACAAAGATGAATTTATTAATTATGTTTATTTTTAATCTTTTGCGAGGGCTGTGAAGTTGTGTGGAGAAAAATAGTTTTGTACTTGTGTTATTTTTCCACATTATTTGTCATAGCTTTAAAGGGAAAAAGATTAAAGTTAAAAGAAAAAGTTGATCTAATTAATGAAAGAGAAATGGAGAAGTCAAGTTTGAAAGATTTTGGACAAAGATTTGGAATAAGCAAAAACTTTATAATTAATGCGCTAAAAGATAGTAAATAAGTAAAATAAAATTATAAATTACTAATTTATATAAACATTTTACAACTGTAAAATTAGAAAAAAAAATACTAAAGCATATCAAATTTATACAGAATTTTCTATACGAAGTTATTTCTTGTATTATTATAAGAAAAGCTAAAAGAAGTTCCAAAAAGTATAAAACAACAGGACTTCAAAGCATCAATTGATTGTTAGACAAATTTAAGTTGAGAAATTACATTACTTTTAAAAATATCTGGGGGAAACAATCAGAATATATACAGCAAGGGTAAAAAGAAAGTTGTATGTGTGAACCTGAATTTCCCATTTTTATGTATTTTTGAATAAAGGACACCTCTATTTATAGAACAAACATCTGGTTTCTTATTAGATGTCTTTTATTCCCTTATCATAAGTCCATTATTACAAGATAATGCTGTATCTCATTTCAAAGTACAAACAGCATTTATCATCTTTTAACTATTTCTAAATGTCTGAAAAAATTTCCCTGCCAAGCATTTTTTCTATTGAATAAAATATGAAGTTGAACATCTTATCTGGGTGGGAAGGCAATTCATGCCCTACTCCCAACTAATTCAAGATTGATAATTTACATGTCAATGATTGACAATTTTTATGTATGAAACTCTTTTTTTTAAAAATAGTTTTTGAAAATTATGTTAAAAATCAAATATAATTAGGAATTTTAATTTGATAATTATTGTATTATAGACTGGTTGGAGTGTTCCTGTAGAATTAGTGATTGGTGCTGAAGTAGGAATAAGTTTTCTAACAGATCCAAATGCATTGGTAATTTTTTTTTATACTGTTAGTGTTAATTATGTCTTGTAAAAACTTCTTACATAATAATTTATAATCTTAACTGCATTTATTAGCAATTAAAACCCCAAATTTAAAAATTAGGTTACTTTTATGCATTCATTGTTTTTAATTCAAAACAGTCTGAGTTGGAATTCTTTTTTTTTTTTTTTTTTTTTTTTTTTTTTTTTTTTTTTACGGATAGTTGTAATCTAAAGTAAAAGTTGAAACTTTAAAAACTATTCAGTGCTAATGATGAGATTCATAAATTTTTTTTCTGCTTGGTTTTTTGTACACACTTAATTGCTACTGTTGACTGTTACAAAGGTTAGGACTTAATTATTTTTAGTTAACCATAAAAGTTATTCAAAATTTTACTTCCTTTAGCAATGTATGCATAAGATTTGTTACAAAAACATGTAACTAATAAAATCTTTCTTATAAACTATATAAACTTAGATAATACATATACATGTATATAAGTTATGAATTATTATGCATATTATTATGAAATATTTGAGTTATATATACATACATAAATTATGAAAAAGTTATAGAAAATATCTCACTCATAAATTAGTGCAAAGTAAAATATTAGAAAGAAATTAAAAAGAAAGAAATTTTTAAATTTTCAGTAAATATTTTAAAAAGCTTTTGATTAACAAATCAAAGGAAAGTAAAAATAAAAACTGAAGTCACATTTTCAAAATGATAAGAAAAATTGTTAGCTGAATTTAATAATTTATAAAAGTGAGAAAATTTTTTGAGAAATGACTAAACTTTTAAATCAGTTTCTTACTTATGGCAATAAAGGAAAGAAAAACTGTATAAAATATATTTGAGCTCTAGATATTTCTATATTTTTAAATTTAATGTTATACAATTGTAAATATGAAATATTTATTGTGCTAGTTGTATTTGCAGTTTTTTATTTGAGAATTTTTTTTGTATATTTCATTATCATTAATTGCAGCCCACACACATGGCTAGTTTCCAAAAGGTGCAAAAAATTTCTACTTTAATATCATCTGATGTGAATAGTGGAAATAAACATGTCCTGCATTTGAAAATTGATGGAGCTTCTGAAGTATACATGCCTTCTTTCTATTTCTTTTTTTTTTAATTTATTCAGTTTAACTGTTCCTATAAAAAAAATAACATCTATACTTTATTTAAATTTTAATTTTTAACTAATTTAGCAATGCTATTGAATCTTTAGGTCATCTAATTAAGTTCATAAGTGATGAAATTTTCATTATGATGTTACATATAAAGATTTTTTTAGGCATTTCAGTTAATGCTTTAAATTTTTTTTATGTTGTATTTTTGTTAGCCATTTTTTAAAATTCCTTTTATGGAATTATATTGTATTAATTTTTCAATTTTATTTTGTTAGAAATTTATAAGTGTTGATGAAAATTTGTCAGTTCTCTTCTAACAAGTAAAGTACCAAAACTATCGCTTGCTTTTGGAGCTGAAATTTTGTATGGAAGTAATCTGCAAAACTTTTTTGTTTATATGGAAGTAATTATAAAGTTATAGACTGTTGTAAACTGCAAATTTCTATTTTTTTATATATAGAGGGTTAAGGGATTTTTAAATTACTATTTAATTTTAAAAATCTCTTAACCCTTTCGCGCCTAACGGGACACATACTTCCCAAACAAATTTCAGAAAAATCTTTTGGGACAGAAACGCTTCTCTGTCTAATAGGAGACTTTCCCACCAGTTCTGACAATATTTTTGAAGGTATTTTCATTCACAGAACATAGATGGCACTACCGCACATAATGCAATTCCTGCATTTTTGAAGTGTTGTAGCAGCTCTTTCCATACTGTACTAACGTAAATAGTTTAGTTTTGGAAAATACTGCCTATTTTCGATAAAATTTTGTTTGATCTATAAATCTAAGGCCAGAGAAGATACTTGCGAAGCAGATTACCTCTAATAGACTGATAAGTGGCACAGTTTTACTTCCGTTTTTATTATCGGGACATAATGTGTCCCTCTCGTCTTGGATAGTAGAAACACATTATCCCAGCAGTCCTTAGTGATCATTGGTTTTCCTTACAAAATTACTCATTGAAGACTACTGGGACACATATGTCCCAGTTGTCAGGACTGATGGGACATATATGTCCTGGTCCTAAATCAGTGTTTAAAATCTTCCTAAAAAATAACATCTTAGTTTTAGCATTCTAGTGTGCCCTACTCATAGTTTACGCTACCAAAATTGTTCTGATGTCAAACAGAAAAACTCGTCGCAAAACGGTTAATATGAGTAATATATATATACACAATAGAGACAAAAAGATTAAGAAAAAGGAAGAGATTTATGAATGGAAATATTAGAAAAATAAGTAAACAAGTGCTATTTTCTATACATAAGCAGCAAGCATATAGAACTCATAAAATAAGTTACAAATATAGAGAAAACTTGTAAAAAGATGGAATGATTTTTTTTTAAAGAAAAGAAAATATTAGAATTTTTTTTAAAAAAATATTAGAGAAAACTAAAAAAAAATCTGTAAAACAAAATAAGGAAAAGATATGATCTCGTCATCAGCTCACACAATTATATATATATATATATATATATATATAAAGTGCTTTCTAATATTGTATTGATATAGCTAAAGCAAAGTATATCAATACAATAGTGTGAGGAGCACCAAAAATGCTTTTGCTACATTCTAATTTGTTGATTCGTTGTAATTTTTTCTTCTTTTTTTAAAAGTAAACACTAATAGTGCTTTTGTGTTTAAAACTCAATTTTTGCTTTTCAAACTCAATTTTAAACTCCATTTTGCAGCTTTAATTCTAATGCAATCATTGATTTAAAACTTATCTTCAATGATACTATTGTTTTTGTTAAAAATATTTTTAAAATAATGCTTTTTAAATAATATAATGACTAAAAGTGACATGATTTATAGTAAAAATATTGTTTTACTTTTACCATATAAATTAAATATAGTTGTTTGAGCAATAACTTTTCTTTTCACAGATGCTAAGCATATCATGCTCATCTGCATCAGTTCTTGAAAATATTGCTAGTTTAATCGATGGTCATTGTCAACTAGTACATGGAACCAAAATTTCATTTTGGAGTCATAGAGGTATATAACAGTTTTTTTAAAGTAACCTGTAAACTTTATTAATTTGGGTCTTTATTGCTAAACATTCACTAAATAAGTTAATACTTTATATGTTTTTATTAATGTTGAATAGTGTTATAGAATTAATTTAAAATGTAAATTTTAGCTTGAAAATTTACTCATTCTTTTTTGTGAACTATTAATAAATTCCTGAAAGTTATGAGCATCCTGAAAGTTATGAGCATATTTATCTATAGCTATGATATTCTTCATATCTTTATTAATTTGTTTATTATTTTTTTTAATTTCTTTCAGGGCACAAGATTTCAAAAATGAGGTATGTAAAAAAGGAGGTAATTTGTGTAAATAAATGTTAAGCAAAACTTAAGCTATTGTGTTCAATCAAGTATATAAATGTTATTCTTGATTTTAAACCTATTTGAAATCGTTTAAACACTAAACATTTGCCTAAGAGGCTATTACTCTGGCCAGTTTTGATAAGTTAAGATAGTGAAACATTTGAAACTCCTATGATTCCTAAATTTTGCATATTTTTTTTATCCCATTTCTATATTTTAACAAAAATGAAATACTAATCTTAAGCAACACTCTTTATATGTATATATAGAGTTTTTCTTCATTTGTTCGAAATAAATAATATAAAATATATATGTTTTTAACTTAGTCTTAGTTTGTCTTTTTTTTTATTTCTATGTTTAAAGCAGGTGATATTATCAAAATTTGATTTTGTGACATTCTCTAAATAATGAATTCTCTGAACTTAAATTTTGAAAATGTGGCAGTTATTAAATTAGTTATTTGCATGAAGAAGTTCATATTTTTAATTTGACCATAAAAATCAGTTCTCTTTCTGTCAGAACTTTCTTTTGATTATTATTTTAAAAAAAATATGTATAAATAATATTTTAATGTTGTCATTTCATAATTTTACTTGAGACAACATTTTAGAAAGATTCTTTTATGATTTAGTCAACACACTCTACAGAATTGAATCAACTGCATATTGTACAAATCATTTGATGTAAAATATGCATAAGTGTTCATTGTTTATTTATATTTGTAAAAAAAGTTATTCATTAAGAAATATAATGCCAGTAAAATCATTAATGCATTTTTTAGTTTTTTTATGTACTTTTATGAAGTTTAATGCTTTAGAATCTTAGAAGAGTTCACTTAGTTTTAAAATGAATGAAAATTTTCAAGGCATTTTTTTAAAAAATAATATTGAGTTAAGAAGTTAGTTTTTATTGTAATATGCTGTGTGCAGTCCATACTTTTTCAGATTCATAAATATACTTCAGAGTATTGCAAATAATATTTTAAAAATTAATACATACAGGAGTAAAAATTGAGTAAAAGTTCTTGTAAAATGTGGTCTAGTTTTACATAATTCCATATTGTATTTTTTATAACTGTTTATTCCTTTATTTCCTTTGAAAGATGATGTAAAACATATATCTATTATTGAAATTCAACTGTGCTGCTGTTTAGTCTCTTTCAGAGTAATAAAGCTTACTTTAAGAGCATTACAAGTAATATTTACACAATTATGTGAATAAGGGTTAAGAAACAAAACTTGCTTATAGTTCTATGAGAAAAGGGCTTTAAGATTGCATAGTCATGTATCTTATTTCTTGAACATAATCTTTATATTTTCTCTTAGAGGAAGTTCTAAAAATAGTCCAACTCCTATTAGTCCTCGTAACAAAAAGTCCTTCAAGTTTGGAGGTAACTATATGTTTTCTAATTTTGGAATTAATACTATAATAATTTATAAAAAGTTTATGCTGTAGTTCTGAGTAATTTACTTTGTTTAAAATAGTTTTTTTTGACCTTGCTAATTTTGATAGTCTTAGGGCAGTGATGGCAAACCTATGGCACACCAGCTACTAGGTTGCATATGGCAATACTTCGGTTGTACACAACACACATATAAATCAAATTACTTTTTGCATATATTTACTGAAACAACATTGAAAAAAACTATTTCTAGTGTTTGCTGCCATCAAAGGCAGATTCAGTATGAGCATAAGAGACATTATATGCGAAATCTGGTAGGAAATCATTATAAAATGTTTCATATGCATTACTAAATTCTTGAGTTTTATGTAAGCATGAGCTATGAATTATTACTAGTTCTCTTTTAGTATAAAAACTTCAGTGAGGCAAACTTCTTGTGGACAAAGTCTGTACTGATGTGGTGATTTTTTTAAATGAAAATATATGTTTTATTGCAGAATAAGAAAAAGAATTTTCAGAACTTAAAGATTTAATTTATCCGTTGCAATTTAATATTTTTAAAAACTTTACAGCTTTATAAAATGGTAATTATCATAAGGAAATAATAATAAGGAATTGCTAAGTAAAGGGTAAATTAAAAATGGATTGTTTAGGATTTTAAAATCCTTAGAATACAAACTTAATTTATTTTTTAAAGATGTTGAAACAAAAAACTGAAAATATTTTTTTAAAAGGCATTTTGAATTGATGATAATAAATTACCTTAAAAAACAGATAAAAAGTACTTGTAAGTTAGATGCTAGAAAACTCAGATGAAATAGTATCAGCATGATTTTTCAGAATTTGCACAAAACACTGCAGTCTGTTTCAAGACCTCAATTATGTAAAATTGATAATCTTTAA